>OV121115.1:34054660-35304660 GCA_921293315.2 Nemurella pictetii
CGACTCCAAAACTGACGGCGAGTTGTCAAATCACACGTGCCACAGAAACTAAGGGCGCACGAGGAAACCCGAGTCAACACCGCGGCGCCATCCATCGTGCGTCGCCGAAAGCTCGTGGCCGACGCCGCCACCGACGCCGACGCCGACGCCGGCGTATCGAGCGGTGCGTGCAAGACGGCGTCGGTCCACTTGTCAGTGAGAGTCTCGATGTGGCAGCGACTGCTGCTGGTTTGGACGTGCGCGCTCGCCGCGAGCCACGGCGGCGACCCGACGCGTGGACCGCACCATCCTCGGGGCCACTACCGGCCACACAGGCCACCGCCGGGCCTCGAGGGCCACGAGCCCCGCGGACAGCTGACCCACGACGACGCGCTCGTGCACGACACGCAGTGAGTCTACAGCTGCTTGCTACACGCCCGATGGAGGCGGCGCGAAGCGGGAACGTTGGAAATTCATTCTTGTGCGCTCTTCGCTTATCGGCGGTGATACGCACAGTGTGGAGGGGGGGCATTTGTTTACTTAAATCGCATGTATCTGCTTCAAATACAATGCCTTGCCTTGTCTTTGATAGGGCTGTCAGGTCTCATTTGATGTGGAAATTGTGGCTTTACCCCTTTGATTATACCTATATGCCTTTACCCATTTGTGTAGCTGCGCGTTTTATAGTAGCCTACTATTAGTACTATGATTGTCATGTAGACATAACCATGAAGCGTGTTAGGAATATTAACTCACCGCTTCGACCGAGCGTACCACGAAGTACTTCGTTTTGCAGACACATCCGCGAGGACCTCGGCGATTGGGTGTCCGAGGAGGCCACGCAGAAGATGACGCCCGAAGAGCTCGAGTTCCACTACTTCAAGTGAGCCCGTAGACACGAACTGTGGCAGCAGCCCTGGGGCCACACTGGCCAACAACAAATAAATATTCACGAAAATTAGCTATTTACTCAATTTATTTTTTATTATTTTCTTCCACTTTGGAATACTCTTAAGCGCTATTTAGGGTTTTACGTTTCAATGCTCGTGCTTTTTGGAAGGGGCAGAAAAAAAAAATCCTCTAGGCCTGCCAAAGAAAAAGTGAGTCTCGCATGTGATTTTTTTTCTAATCCAAGCCCTACTCGGATCATAATAATAACAAATGGATGCTAATTGTTCGCTACTGGCCGTGATTACCGATGACGCGATGCCTGGCCGCCCGGCGCGTTGCAGGCTGCACGACTTCGACAACAACACCAAGCTGGATGGGCTGGAGATTCTGCAGGCGATCCACCACACGATGCACCACGCAGAAGCCGACGCGCCATCGGACCCGACCGCCGCCACTGGCGACCAGGCCGCCGACGAACCGCACGGCGACTTCGACTACTTTGTCGGTGAGTTCACTCAGAGTACAGCCTAAGAACGAGAATACGTGGTTCAAGAAACAAGGAAGTATAGGTTGGTAAGGTTGGTAGGCACAAAAGTAATTTCAGTTTTTTCAAGAGTATATAGCAGAAATGACTACCTGTGAACGCTGCAATGTGAAGTAGCTCACTTTGACAAGAACCACTGCCACGTTTTTTCCACCAGCCGCGTAGACATATGGCAGCCAGCGATGATTATTCACGTGACGAGAGTTCGGTCTCCTTGCAGAGCTGATCGACCGCGTGCTCGCCGAGGACGACGCCGACCACGACGGCTTCCTCAGCTACATCGAGTACGTGGTCGGACGCAAGAACGACGAGCTCCGTCAACAGGCGAGCGCCTTCCCCGCCAAGCACGTCTGAGCGAGCTTCGAGAAGGCGGCGTCTTGCGGTGTGTTGTGTCACGTTTGCCGATGGGGTACGATGTGCTTTCCCAGATCAGATACCTGAACTATACTTTAGGATACTAAAAAACCTGATGTGGTCAGAAAGACAGGGCCGCTTCAGATTTAAAATAACACTGCACAACTTCCAACACAACTTCCAACGAGTTGTCACCAAAGGCGCCAGCCTCTTCCAAAACTCCATTTTCCTTGTCCAATTCCACTTCTTCATCGCCCAAACCCACACTTGCCCAGTTTGACAACGCTGTCTGTAAATCGTTTGCTGTTAAAATCATCACCCGCTTGAATGAAACGTATTTAAAGTGAAATCTACGGTCGACAATAAAAATTCGGTTGTAAGCCACTTATATTTTCGTTTGGGATTAACTTAGTGTGGGTGCAATCGCCTCAAGTTCGAAATATGTGATGAATATGTTGAGCCGCTGAGCGATCAAGCGGGATGTTTTTTGTAAAGCTTCAATCTTCAATCAACGGATTTGATTCAAGACATCACACGCAGCCGAAGAATAGAATCATCGCCAAGTGTCTCTCAACATGTCAAAACACGCACACGATTTATTTTGATTACTTCATCGCCGGGAATACTTGAAGAAAACTCGCTGCGCTATAACCCTGCCTCATGAACCTGTCCCAACGACGTGGCCGATGGCACCGCGCCGGCCACGATCTCTCCCAGCAGCTCGGCGATCATCTTCCGGTTGATCACCCTGACCGCACCGTCGATCATCGTGTCGACCAGGTCGAAGGCTTCCTGTCTCGTCGCCTCCTTCTCGTCGACGAAGTCCGTCGCGGCGTCGACGGCGTCGACCACCATGTGTCGCACCATCGCCACCTCATCGGGGTGCGTACGCAGCGACGCCTCCCACACGAGCGACGCCATGAAGTCACGTGTGCGCACAGCCTCAATGATGGCGTCGCTCATGAAGTCTTCGGTCGAGTAGCGCTCCGCCAGACGCTCGTGGATCAAGTCCATCATGTAGTCTTTCTGTGAGGGTCGTGCAGCGGACAGTGAGACCGAGACGGGTGCAGGAGTAAGCACAAGGCTTCTTAGGGGCTAGTCGGCCAGATTGTTCATTAACACGCCCAAGCCGAATGTAACTAATATTCCCCGCATTGAATTCTCATTTCATTTTTTAAGCTTGAGTCGCGAATATAAGGAAATAAATGTCACATATCTGAAAACTATGAAGGAGAGTACCTACTGCATTGTTCCATGACCATGCAATGGCCTTGGGTTCGTGTTCTGGGTGCGCTTCGCAGCGTTAGGGGCGTTGAAATATAAATACCTGCAGCACTTCTTCGATCATTTCGCCGATGAGGTCCTGGACGAACTCCGGGCACATCGCGTTGTCAAAGCACTCCTCGATGCAGCCACGCACCTCGCTCAGGTTCAACGCGTCCGACAAGCACTTGTGGATGTGCACGCGCACCTCGGCGCGCCTACGCACAACGAGTCGCTGCGTCACACGCACCGCAGAGGCGCAGAGATCCGTTCCCTCGCCTTCTCAGCTGTATCGCCCGATATTTACACGAAACACGGGAAATTCTCGGGTCTCATGCACGGGTTATCAGGTATGGAATTTATAACTGAAATTACAGGCCAACCCAACAAAAGCAGTTGATGATTCCGATGTATGCGGATTGTATCTACTTATTTAAAGAATGATTAAATCATAAACAGTGGATTGGCCTACGAGGCCATGCGCGAATGTGTGACCATCGTGTAATGAACTTGGCAAATTCTCCCTTGGAGGCTTGATACTGATTGCTGCTACGTATGAATCACCCGACCTTTGGCAGAGCTATGTCGAGGCACGCCTCCCACTACCCATGGCAACCACTGCAAACACAGCTGAGTACCTGAAGGTCTCCACGAGGCAGTCGTTGAAGAAGTCGCAGGAGAAGTCAGGGATGTCGGGGTAGAGGAAATCCGGCCGCGACGCGTGGATGGCGTGCTCGACGGCCTCGATGGCGCGTGCACACACCACGTCGTGGTCGTCGGGCACGAACTGCAGGTTCTTGATGTTGCAGCGGAACACCGAGAAGCGGCACACCTGCGGGTATCAGCAAACTTGCTGTGAATTTGCTGTCAAGTTGACGTCTGGTTTAAATGATCTGATGATGAAATGTTGTATGAAAAATGAATATTGAGGCAGCTCAATGCACGGTGTCTACGGTAGCCCTGGGATGGAAGCAGGAACCGACCTCGATATCAACGCGGTCCCAGTGCGGCGACGGCACCAGCTCCACCGTGTGTCCTCTTCGCAGGAGCTCATCTGCAGCCCGGAAAACACTTCCATTTCAGCTCGGGCAGATTGCGGATTGCCGGTGACGAGGACCGTCGACCATTAGTTTTGCCACCCACCACATTGAATGCAGCTGAACCGCATCAGTTTTCCACCATTTAAACTAAGTGTTGAAATTATATTCCAGCTGTGAAGATTGCTAGTTGTCTTTATTCGATTTATGTTTCCGTTGTTGTCCGTAACAAAATATTTTTGTATTTGCAGTAAACAATAAATTAACGACCAGCGTTCTACAATAAATTAACGGAGGAGCTCATTGCATGTGAGGCAAGGTGTGGTGCTATAAGGGTTTTAGCAGGGGTGAAGCTAGGGGTTGAAGTTACCTTTCAGGCCTCTGAGTCTGAAGGTCCTGTGTTCTACGATGCCACACGCCTCGTAGGGGCCGTAGTGGATTGTGACGTACGCCATCTTGCCAAGTAGCACTCCGCTTCACACGGCGACTTCGTGTTACCAGAGATACGGTAACAAGGCCATCAACAATCCATCAACAATGGCTGGTGGGATCAAAAACTTGCGGTATCCCAAAAAATGCAAAATCGTAGTAATATTGAAGTTTTCAAGAGTAACAGAACTTCTTTGCATGAAGTAATTATGTTATGCTTTCCTGTATACATTCATTTGGCTGTTGCCATGCCATTTAGATCAACCATCACTTGAACTCAGAGTTAATCAAATGGTAAAACTGGGCCTCAATGTGATGATGGTCGCGGAGTCATATCTTTGTTAATTTCCGTGCATGTACCTGCTTTCTATACGAGAACCCGTAGCCGAAGCGAGTATAACATGGAAGATACGAATGATTTTGCACCTGGTTTCTTCCTATGGATGAGAACAAGCGAAGTTGGATCTGAACGCCGACTGGTGTATTTGCCAACCAGATTTCATTCAACCAGCAAGCAGCGGACACCGCGACGGCTTGTCCACCGGCCGTCGTTTGAAAGCGAGCTCCAGCAGGGCGAAGAGAACGCTGACAACGACTCCACCGCCCAGGATGGCAAGGATCGGCACAACCTGGTCGAGCTGAACCTCTGGAGCCGCTTGACTCGTCTTCGGCCGAGGTTTCGCCCAGGTAAGCAGCCTCATCTGCTCGAGAACGCCAGCCGAGCGTGGGCTGTTCAAGCTGGAACACAATAGTGTTGCCTTTTTAATTTTACAATTATCATTTCCTTCTCTTACATTCGTTTTATTTTTAATTACTAACTTGCGGTTGAAAAGGTTGGTGAAAGAATTTCCTTTAGTAAGAATCATCGACTCTGTGTTGATGATCAGATGGCCAGGAACAGGTTCTATTTCACAACTGATCGCTTCCAGGTAGACGTTGTCTACGGCCTTCGTGGAAAACCATCCGTATGGCGTGACTGACGAGCACAGCTTTCTGATGCCAAACACCCTGTGGGCTGGCAGCTCGCTTCGTTTGTGTGCCATGCGTTCGTACAGTTCGCGAAAGATCTCAGTTCGAGGACGCTGGAAGCAGAACGCCATCACAAGGATTATCGCATGATACTTCGATTACAAGATAAAATGCTAAAATATTATTAATTAACTAACGTCGACGTAGAAAAAGAACGAGCTTGCCGACATCTCGAGGTCGTACGCAGGGTCGGCGACGTACTCGCCGATGGACTGGTGCGCCAACTCGGGCTGGCTGGCCGTCAGGGCAGAGGTGAGAGCGCCGGAGTACGCGGCGACCACCACGGTGGACGTGAACCCCGCCAACAGCAGGACGCCGCGGCTGGAGGCTGCGCGCGGACCAGCCGAGCAGCCTGGGAACACGTTGCACGTGCAGCCGCCCCGTCTCCATCCAGTACACACGCTCAGATTAACACAGAGGAAAGTGTCGACCGGTGTCCGGCTGAGACGGAACCCTACGGGGCGTCGCACCTTGCGTGCAGTAGAGGCCGAACACGTGGAACAGCGACCAAGGCAGGTCCAAATCTTCCTGATGCCGGGCTTCGACGCCGTGGCGCCGGCCGAGGCGATTGGACGCTGACAGCGAGACGCCGGAAGCGAAGACGGCGCCGAGGATGCCGACCCAGAGGCTGGCGGAAAACGGAGACAGGAAGCTGTGCCACTGCGACCGGCTCGTCGTCGGCTTCAGCACAAACAGCCGGGCGCTGTGGGAAGAATACTGTGTACAAACTACTAGGCTATGCGAACACTCATATAATCGTGTTGTGGATGAGCGTAATTTTTACGCTCACCCACAACGCAATTATATTGCGTGTACGCATAGCCTAGAGGCTTTTAAGATCAATTTTAAATGTTCGGCGTTAATTTAGCAACTTTCTCAATGACATTGAATATTTCAAAACGTAAAAATCGATTTAAAGAAAAACTATTCAATTTATTTGCTTGAAATTAACACAGTATCTTCTTTTTACGATTTATAATGCACGCAGTAAATTTTGTCAAAATCGGTTGAAGATAAAGTTGATTTAGTTGGAAAAAACTGCAAAATCGCTAAAAAAGCGTCATAAAAGCGCTATTTTCAAGAAAAGCGCTAAACATACAACAATGAAATTTGTAGACAAACATTAAATCGTGGGGGCCAACATATCTGGAAAGTTTCGTCAAATTATATTGAGATCCTTGGCCTCTAGAGTGGAAAACGTGTTTTGGAAAAACTGAAAAATTTCGTAAAAACTTAATAACATAAAATTTACTCGTCCGAATTGCTTGAAAAACGTGGCAGATCTAAGTTCAGAGAAAACGAAGGTCCACCGAAATTTTCATCAAAATCCGTTCTGGCGTTTGGCCGGAATCGTGCGAACAAACACACAAAAAAACAAAAAAAAAAAAAAACAAACAAACAAAAAAAAAAACATTCCGGATTTTTTTAGCAGTAAAGTGTAATTGAAGATTTCGCTTCACTCGCTACGCTCGTTACGCTCATCAACAAAGGTGAGATTTTGCTGGCTGTTCAGATAGATATGTAACTAATGTGTCCTTTAATTAATTATAAATTTTAGCTCAATTCAATATTTAATAACGTTGATTTTTTAAATAAACTCATAGCTTGGTCGTTCAATCCCTGACCAGAAAACTTAAATTTTCTCTCAAAAGTTTTCATAAGAAAGTAATGCCTTGTGAGGGTTGAATACCCGAGGGAGGACAACGTGCAATACCGCGAGGTGATGGTTGGAGAGAGGAAGTCGACGACGTTCATCCGGACGTCGTCGTACGTGAAGCCGTTCATGCAGGCGTCCACCTCGTTGTTCACGACCAACGAGATCAGGCCCGTCCACGTGCCGTTCGGGTCGGGCGACCCGAAGTTGCCACTGGCCACTTCCGTCAGAGTGGTCCTACAACGACAGGCGACGCATTGAGACTGGTTTCCAAGAAGCCAAAACCTAACTTCGTGTTGAAAGAGAAGATCACTCCTTACGAGAAATTGAGCCGTCGTTCTAAGGTGCTCCACAGCATCCCATATATTCCACCAAAAATCAAGTCATGGCCGCCATTCCGAGTTATTGCAAGCTCTGGAAGAAACTAAGGAACTTGAATTAGTCGAATAAAGAACACACAAAAAAAACTAAACAAAACATCCTCTAATTCCATAATTTGCATTGCGTTAAAGAAATGAGCACTAAACAAGCCATACCTCCATGTAGGCAGCTCTCAGCACGACGCCTTCAAGATCACGTCGACGTTCATAGAGGGCGGTTTTCGTGGCCACCAGCCCTTGTTCTGGGCTCCAAGTCCCGAAATGACGAGCGTTCAACCGAAGACCCTCAGCGACTCGGTAGATTTCTGTGAGCCGGACTTCCGAGCCGAGGTTTTCTGCCACCAGAAACTCGCAATCGAACGGAACGAAGACATCCTCGAAATACTCGGTCAGGGCAGGCGTCGACGCTTCGAGGAACAGGAGCCAGCGGGGATACGACGGAATCTTTGAAGAATTTGCGATATTTAATGTTAGGATTAGAAACTTCCGTGTTTAATGTCTGTGTGGCTCAGATCAGAAGTTATTGCCAGTGAAGATTAAGTCTTCTTGTAGAAGTGGGCTTGCTGAGATTGCTTTGACAGTGCTTTATTTCCGGCAAGAAAATTTCTCTTCTTACAAACTGAAATTCAATTCAGCTTAACATTTAGGGTGTGAGATGGCATTTTCTACCACGTCACTGAAAAAATGTTAAATTTTTTAACAATTCAACGTTCTTAGAGTTTCACTCTTGAATACGAAATGCAATGAGTGAGGAAGCTTTACCTTCGGCATGAGTCTCAGACGCGTTCGGGTGGCGACGTCTCCCAGTAAAACGAACATCGGCCTATTTTCTCGGCACTCGAAACCCAGCGATTTCTGGTACAAGCTCTCAACTGTGATATGAGTCACCTTCATTTGCATGTCGGATGCCAACACTCTGTGAATCTGTGCCACAGACAGCTGACTCTCCAACGTTTCAGTGCTAACCATCACCCAACACACCGTGCGAAGCTGGACTTTCAACTCGGAACTTATGTTCGCATATTGCTCCGTCGAGAAAATGCTTTTCACGACAGAACAAGTGGCAAGAAGGATGCATAAGATGAAAATGTTTGCTTTCATCACCGACATGATAATTGAGACAGATGTCTCTTCACCCAGGTGCTAACCGATGCGAAACGAAACTGTCAGTGATTGGAAATAGATCGTGTCACCTGAGACTTAAGTGATGGGCCGAGTGATTCAAAATTATTGACCACCTGAATATACAGCGATTGAAGGCAAACCTGCGTTTCAAGTGTATAGGTTCATAAAATTATTAGAGATTAGACACAATTTACATTAATTTAATGCCAACATATCTGTACCCCATACCGCGAAAGGTAGGTTTGACATTTTGACATGATGACATGCTCCGGTCAAGGTGAGTAAATATTTGTACATAATTCAAACGCACAAGGCACAAGGTTGTAAAAAAATGAAAATGGTATTAGCTAGAAATAAAGGTAAGAATCAATTATGATTTCCCATAATTGCCATTCAATTATATAACCACGCCTCGAGTCCGTTAACCTACTAACATAAATGACTAACAAAAATCGAACGTTATCCTGATTAAATTGTTATTTTTATAATTAGGTTTGACTTGTACAGGTCCTTTCAAAAACATAACCACTCATTAAAGAAAAAAATCAACGTTTTGTGTGTGCCCAATAATTAATTAGCAAATCGATTAGCGCCAGGATAGTTCACATGGCAGCAAATAGGTTGTATTTTCATATTCCGCTTTCCTTCTATGGAACTTCGAGCTGCATTTCAAACAAGAATGCGACTGTAAAATTACCGTATAAATCTTACGCAAGAAGCGACTGTCTTTATAGAAATGAGAAGATAGAATAAAAATGTAACATTCAGTGAGGAAACACAATGCTCCCTGGCGCAGATCCCGACGTCCTCCGAGGGCCTTGGCGTCGCGGCGGCGGCGGCTTAGCAGAGGTGCTGGCTGCCGCTGCGCCATCGTCAGCATCGTGTGACAGCAAGCCACGTATCTCCAGAACGCCCGAGCTGTCGTCCTCGTCGTCGTCCGGCCAGACGATCCTCTCGATCCAATCAACGTAGGCAGACACGCGCATCGCAATGCTCGGCAGGCGTTCGCGCTCCACGTCGCACTGCAGGCGTTCCCCGAAGTTCAGGAAGCCCACGATGCGGTACATGCAGAACGGCTCGCTCAACTTCACCATCAACGGGCTACCTGAAGTTAGCTGAAAATTCCATGGAAGTGATAAGCCATTCTGTCATATCTCCTTCTCTTTTCATAATTTAAGTAGTATTTATGTATGTATTTAGTTAAATTATCTTTTACAGCAAGGGTGGCAGCAGTGGTTTGAAGAAATTACCATGTTATACCTCTATGCTAAAATTGATATGTCTAATTGGTAGTGGATAACAGTCACGATTTGTGCTGCATCGTATGTTTTGACTTGTGGCGAATTTGCAGGATTGAGCTCACCGCACAGTCTGTCGTTACGTCTATCGGGTCAACACACAGAATGTTTTCTGGTGTCACGCCGATCGGAATGATTGCTTCTGCGCCGGTCACATGGACCCATTTCTGTCTGCATTGACCCGAGTCGGCAATCCGGAGATCTCCGTGCATGAGATTATCGTAGAATGCAGATGAGACTATAAGAGGTAAGAAAATTGTAGAATAATTTTAAGAGGACAAAGCAACCCGACTTTTGAGTGAAGTGTGCACTCTAGCGACGTTTACCCTGTGATGTCCTGCCCCAGCTGGCGGCGGTGACGACGTCTTGGTTGAGGAGACTCGGGTTCGGGTCAAGACACGCCGGTCTCATGTAGCCATTGAAGGACACAGCCTCCTTCAGCTGGAGCAAGGCCACGTCGTGGTACACGATCGAGGGCTTGTAGTCGGGATGAACAAATTGTTGGTTCACCATAATTTCCAGCCCAGTGGTGTTGTCCTTCAGGTTCACTGAGCCGAGGCGCACAAAACTCAAGACGGTTCTAAAAAAGTACATTTTAATTTTTCGATTTTGTTTTATAATATTGAGAAACGTGGATTCGCGATTAAAACTGAGAATCAACAAGAAACTGTTGCAGTTTCTACCTTCCAGGAAGCCCAACAACGCAGTGTGCTGCTGTCAGGACAAACAGCTCGCTGATCAGATTTCCGTTGCATCTGAAGCTTACAAACGAATTCGAATCCCCCGTTTTGTATCCTAAAGCAGCCTGAAAAATATTTGCGAAAATTCACTCATTCGCTGCACAATTGTGAGATCTTCCAGCTAGAGCAAGCGCCTGAGCATATCAGAAGACTAGGAGGTGTGTTACCATGTGCGGGAACTCCCTCCGCTGACTGAGGAGCCTTTGCCCGGTGATTCCTCTCGGCGACATGGCGCAAGTGGACACCCTGATGGGCGCTGACGATGGTAGGTCCACCGATTCGTACACTGCGCTCGCGTACTCCTGGCACACTGGCTCGGAACAGAACGAATCGCAGAGAAAATAGTATTCACTTGCACTCTGTTTCATGTGGGTGTTCAAGATGAACGCGTGATTAGATAATTTCTTTCGTGGAACTTTTAAATGACTTTATTTCTTGTACAGGATGACTGTCAATTTGCAATTTTTTTGTCACTTCCACGACGGATGATCCAAAACGTCCGTCTCATACGTTTTTTCTTTCTTCGAATAAGAAATTATAATTAAAGGAAAAACCGCTGAATGGATTGTGAGCGCGATTATTGTTATATCTTATGACTCAATTATTTGAAGATAGGGAAATAAATCGGTTTGAACTATTTGTTTCCATAAAACCATCCCTTGGTTTCATGTATGGTTTCAGTCTTATGACGTATTATTCGAAGTCACTTACTCTCCTCGCTCTTTGACTTCTTCTTCGGCGGCTCCGGAGTCGCGCTCCCAGATGATGATTCTTCAGCATCGACTGCAAGAAAACAACGTGAATCTATTAAGTATCGAGTCTCTGCAGACTTGAAGTTGTTACCTGAGAGCTCACGAGGCCAGACTCACCGTAGGTCTTGATCCAGGGCAGGTAGGTGGACACGAGGGTGAAGCCGGTGTACAGCTGCGAGTAGCAAGGGTCCCTGTTGGCTGCAGGCTTGAAGCTCACACTCACCACGCCACGGAGGTAGTATCTGTCATACAATCAACGAGAATAAAAATCTAAACGACATGGTGGGACAGACAGACAGACAGGGTCTGAAGCCTCTGTCTGTGTATTTACTTCCTCGGGGCTGTAAGTTCCCACTCGACGGCTCCGTCAGCACTCGCGGTACCTTTCTCTGGAGTCGGCGAAGACCAGACCGCCGCCGCTGTCCCCGCGACACACGCTGCGACTCTTGTTGGCAAACCCCGCACAGAACTTGTCGTCCGAGTAGAGCCGCTGTGCATCGAGCGGAAGTGCCTCGAAACACGTGTCGAAGTCCACGTAAGGAAGGTCTATTTTCTGCAAAACGTCGCTGGCTGTGTCGTTCAGGGTAACTCCCCATCCGACCACCTGTTTAAGCAAAGCTTGTATAAGAAAAACGGCAGAAATGTGCATGTGGGACTCGAAATACTCGGCTGATTAGCGATTCCTCGGGAGCTTGAAGCTCGGTCTCACCGTGCCCCTGACGCCAGGCGCCAACTGCGTGTCCTCGCGTCGAGAAGTCCAGTCGACGCAGATCGGCTTGACCGTCTCCGTCCAGTCGACGCCCGCCGTCAGCGTCACGACGGCGATGTCGTACTGGAAGTTCGAGCGATGGCCGCGGTAACGCTTGGGCACGCCGATCTGGGCGATGTCCCGTGTCTGGGTTTCCGACTCGTGCTGGTCCCACGCACGGAAATACTTGCCGGCAGCGATCTTGTAGAGCGTCAGTGGCTTCAATCTGCGAACGGCGTCGTCCCAGAAGCAGTGGGCAGCTGAAGAAGGACGAGAAATAAGTGTAACGCCAGAAATACGATCAGCTAAGGTCGGAAGATATTTGACCCAGTGAAGACCTGGTGGTTCCAAGAAACCAACCTGTGATGACGATCTTGCGGGAGACGAGCGTCCCTCCACAGTCCTGCACGTGCGGCTTGTTGACGACGAACCGGTAGACCCCGACGTGCCAGGGGAACTCCCCGAACGTGGCGTCCTCGCCGCCGGCGATGAGGGTGTTGTACACCTGTCCTCGAACCCCGCACTCTGCTGGGGACATTGTGAGGACACGCGCGATCAACATGCGGCAAGATGCGAGGCGTTTATCGAAGCAACCATACTGGATCTATATTATTACTGTATACCTACACATGTACATACCATTTCCCTGTGCGCTACGAGCTTCTCTGACGGGCGAGGGCAAGGCCTTGCGTTGCAGCCCGTCAAGGCTTGCATCGCCTCTGAACTGCGAAACCGCTGCTCTGACCCCGATAAAACAAAGCGCCAGCAAAGCAACTGCAAGGAAGTCAGCCCATGTCACACTTGGCGTAACGGCATACAGATCTCTACAGACGGACAACCGTATCCCGCTCGAAGTTCGTTCTTGTGACGCATAGACAAACATACCGATCTGTGCAAAGACCCGGCTGTTGACTCACACCAAAGATTTATCGATATCGGGCTACGATCTTTTTTTCAATGCAAGTAAAATCAAATAAAATAATTCTTCATAAACATAATATAACTCTTTCTTCAAAACTGTGTCGAAAAAATATGTTGTTAGTGTAACCATACATTTGTACAGATTCAAAGGAAAATCATCGAAGAAGCAATAATCTAAAAATTAAGTTCGGTGAATATAATATGTTTAAAAAGTGGTTTCGTGTAATTTCATCACAAAAGAAATAATTTAAAACCACAATCATCTTCAAATAACATAACAAATAATAATATATGTTGATAAATATATTACTCTACCATCGCCATATCACAACGACACATGTTTCAAATATCGCCTTACACAACAATGACCATGCCACTGCCCTTGCCGTGCTCCCTTACACTCCGCTGCCCGATCCTGAGTTTCCTCGTAGGTCGCAGGAAAACTTACCAACTGCAGCGTGGAGTGCCTTCATGGCCTGACTGACGTTTCTGCGCTTTGCCTGCAATTTCGCGAGTGTAGCGATTTGCGAGATGGAGATGGGAGCGCTGCGCAATCATGTTGATAATTTCGATTGCTTAGCGTAAGTTCACCGAAAGGTCGGGAGGTTATCAAATCCACTACAATTAGTGTCGCTTGTGAGTGATGTTGCTTTATGAGCGCTGCCTGAGGATGAGATTTGCTTGTTCTCGTGACAAAGGTTTTAAAACTACACTCGAATTTTATACCTGCCTCTTCCGTAACATTATCGAAAACAGGCTAAAGATAAGGTCAAGGATTCAAGGAAGAACTTTAAAAACGAGTTATGATTGTGTATTCTTTAAGCTCGTGTAAAGTAAAAACAAATGTTTCACAACAATATCTGGGTCACACACAACTCAATATCGCTACAATTGTAAAATCACCAGCAAACAAAGAAATAAAATGTCTAATTCGTATCAAAGTGATGCAAAAAATCAGTGCGAGCTACGAGATGAAAACGGAGCGCGGGCAAATGCGATTTGTGATGTGGGACGTGCAATCACTCACAAGGTGCAGTGAGGTCATCAATCACTCACAAGGTGCAGTGAGGTCATTCGGGGGCTGGTGGTCTTCGCCTAGACGGTGGTCACTGCCTTTGTCACGGTCGTCTTGGTGGACGTGATGGTGGTGAGGCTGCCGACGACCGAATAGACGAGGCTCTCGCCGAGCGTCTGCGTTCCGTTCAGAACGCGGTTGATGGCGGTCAGGATGGGGTACTTGGTGCCGGAGCACACACCCTGGAAGTCGTCCTTCTCGATGCTCCAGACCATCATCCCGCCCAGTCCCAGCGTGCGCGCGTAGGACGTCTGCAAGGTGACACAGTCATTCATCACAGCACAGCACATAACATGCGCACACGCTCTTGGCTGCACACAACTTGCACGTGAAACAATAGTGATTTGTGTCCTCGCTCAACAGGAAAAACTTCACAAGAAGCCATCTATCTGCATAAAATGAAATCTAAGTAAATAACTATCTAATAACTAGTCATATAATCACTGAAATGACCTGACCACCAACAGGGGTCGGTATAACTTCGAAGTCCACGCATTGCGAAGCTTGAAACACACACCTTAAGCGCCACTGAGTCGGTGTTGTCGTATCCCATCCACTGCGAGCCCTTGGAAGCGAAAGGAACTTTCTGATAGGAATCCCAAGACACCAGCCACCCTCCAGCCTTCAGCTGAAGACAGATCTGCAAAGGGAGGCAAACAGATTTATCTCAACTGTAGGGTTGTCGAGGGAGGTTGGTAAAGACTGGTGCCGCGTGAAGACGGGTCGGCGGCGTGCCATCAGTTCGTGCTGGTCATTGCACCCCGAGGGTAGTTTCACAACCATTTCGCCGCAAGGCCACGGAATCATCGTCGCAGTTGGCCAGCGAGTTTGCTGTGCGACCGGGCAGCGTTCACTGTAATGAACCACACGTTTGTTTTGCTGTGTTGATGCTCAAAACAATTTTAATTCATTGTAAAACTCACTTCGGAGTGCCGCACCCATGAATGTATGATTATGTTTGTAATTTTTGTTGTAGCTGCTTGCTATAAATTCTTGTTTTATGCAAGCACATTAAAAGCATTAATTAAATATTTAAAATATCACAATGGATGTAGAAACAAGATTGTGCCTCGCTTAACCGGTATGAACTGGGCAGCTCGAAATGATTGCCATGCTAATTGTAGCACGTCCTCGCACCTCGTTATAGGACAGCGTCCCGGGGGATTTGGTGAAGCTCCCCGCCGCACCGGCGCCGGTGGTGGCAGCGCCCAGGCCGCGGTTCAGAGCGTTGGCCAGCGTGAACGTCTGTCCGTAGACGCCGACGCCCAGCACCAGCTTGGCCGGGTTGGCGCCGTTGCTCAGCCAGTACCGCAATCCGGCGTCCTAGAACCAGACAGCATTGTGGCCCCTGAATGCATCCCGCAGAACAAAACTTGGCACCTCCACCCGGACCTTACGTTAAATGTTTTGCGGGATTTTCAGTGACTGTGTTCAGTGATGGACTCAATGCTTAGATCTTTAAGTCTTTTGTTCTCCACAGACCAACAGGATGTGATTAGTAGCTCTCTGCCCTTTTTGGTATTCTCCGCTCCAGCACACACATACAAACTTGAAAACGATAAGGGCCAGTTTAACCAATTTTTTCAACCCAGGGTTGAGTGATAACTCAGAGAAAAAATTGAATTTCACTGCAAGTAGTTGACCGTTACCAAGGACTTATATTCAACTCACACTTCAACCCAGAGTAAATAAAATGGTAAAACTGGTCTTGAAAGGGGGAGGGACCTAAGGTTAACCTACATTTTCTGGAAAATCAATTGTAATAATAGCGTCCCTCCCTCAATCTTTACCACATTGACAGTCTTGGAGAAGTCGGTCGTGTGGACGAGGGGGTTGGTGTAGAGGGGCGCGTTTTGTCCTGTGAAGTTGCTCCAGCTGGCACCGTAGTAGTCGTACGCCATAACGTTGATAAAATCCAGGTACCTGCATCATCGAGTCCCTGCATCAAACGCAGCATGGAACCCGGCACTTGGGTCGAAACGGATATGGAATATTTTAAATAATTATAATATTCCCATTCTTGGGGACGAGTGTCCTTATACTTATTTGCAAAAAAAAACTGTCATTGCCATTTAGCAAAATGTAGCGGAATTAATATTTTATTTGTGTATAACTATATCTCTTTATATGAAGAAAGACACGTTCAATCGTGAGAAATGATTGGGATTACATTCAAATGGTTTCCAAACATCTTCGTGTCGGGACAAGCAAGCAAGTTGCCCTAAATGTTTTTGGGGTTGGAGCTCTTTGTAGTCCTTGGGTGTGGAATCATGGAAAAGCTTCGCTATTGCCTAGCGAATATGTATTTGTCGATATTATATTGGTACAGCTTGGTAAATAACAGTGCATTTTTTATGATATACATGACACACATCGTGCGATCAGTTTTCCCTGAGACACCGTTCATGTTGAATATTGATTAAACAGTTGCGTTAATTCGGGAAAACGGTGACAAAATTTTCACAAGAAAATCAAATAATGTTTCGGATAGAATCCCGGAATATAATATATTCATGATTAAGACATAGATAATACATAATACTAGAGTGACTACTCGATACTACTCGTGATACTAGAGTGTACTATGACTATTGAGTCATGGTTCATTTACATGAAATGTACTTGTAGTACCTATATTTCAATTGATTGTGCCAGCACAATAAAAATCAATTAGATATTCCTAAATTTTACGAGTGTCGCATGTAGCATGGCGACACAAAGAACCGATGAAAGCCATCGATTGTGTGGCATGACTGCATTATTGATTCAAACCTTGAAATAAGTATTAACAACACCGAAACTTTCATGTGGCGTTTCAAGCAATAAATGTATCACTTTGACCGTGCAAAGATTGATTCTGTAAATATTCCTTACAGTTAGTAGCTGGCTGGAGATGAAGTGGGGTGGACAAGTGAGCTCAAATAGAGTTTGCTTGGATTATAATTATCGAATCTTGTCGTTTTTTGGTGAGTAAAGCTCAAGTTGATATACTTCGTGCAAGTAAGTTTTATTTTTCTTTAAGATCATTTAGCGTGATAGAAAGGATTCCTGGCGCAAATTATAAGTAGAATGCGTTCAAGATAAGTATGGGGGTTCAAATATTTAAAGATAAGATAAAACAGTTAAATGTAAGCAGATACATCACATTTGTATCTTTCGCAAGCAAATAGAAATATTGGTGGATACAGTAGTACCTTTTTTTTCACTAGGACTATGGCCAAATTACGATACGAAAGCCACGAGCTCCAAGGTATTCTACTATTGGCGGAAGCTCGTGGTGCCGTTCGAGCTGTTTCGCATCCCCTTCTCGATGCTGTTCCACCTGATCGTGCTCGACACGCTGTGGAACGAGACGGTGCATCGCACCCACGAGCTGGTCGTGCTCGCCGGCTCTCTCTGTAGCCTCGTAAAGCTCTGCACGATCTGCCTCCAAAAGGAGCGGATTGCCACTTGTTTCCAGACTCTAGAGTCGCTAAACGGGCCGGAAAACCGCGTCGACGCACATTGCGAAGGGGTCAGGGACGGTGCGGAGCGATTCTGCGAGAAGTTTGCCAAGTACTCGCTCACGTTTCTTACGTGGGCGCCGCTGAGCAACCCTACTTTTATGTACCGACAGATACGACAAATATACAATCTTGTTTCTAGGTATGCATTTTTATCTGGCACGCTTGGAGCATTTTAAGACATCCAAATTATTACATAAGCCAGAATTTTCTAACTGAGCGTATTCCCTTTTGCACTTATGTCTAATTAATTTTATGGTAAGGAACGCAGTATATTCCACTGGTTTTCATTATGCAAAATCATCGATCAAATCGAATCGATCAATCATCGAATTATGCGAATCATGATGCAAATCAATTATAAAATCAATCGAGTCGTTCACGGTGCATCATCGAGTGATTAAAAAAATCAAACGAAAGTGATTTTTTTCTAGTAAATTTCATCCGTTTGAGAACCCGATAAACCCTTTCATTGAGTGGATGACAATCGTTCTGCTCTGGTTCGGTACCTTTGACATGACTTTGATGGCAATTGCTGACAACACCTATTTGGGCATCACCATGCATACGACAGCCCAGTTCAAAATGCTCAGGTAAGCGACACATAGAAAAACGTATCGCATTGACAACGAACACCTAGTGACACAGTCTAGTGACACGTCTGCAGTCTGCACCTTCTTTTCTCGATTACTGAACGGGTTTTTTTAATTGTAATTAGATACAAACTGGAGAATCTACGCGAACTTTCCGAGAAAAAAACTATGAACAAAATTGATACGGAGGACGGAATACTAGAAGATAATTTTGTTTACATAAGTTTGAAGAGAGATGACGAAATCAAAGTGACGTCAGAAGACCACAACGACGAGGTGGAAGAATCAATCCAGAAACTTTTGGAAAATGAGAGTGACGCAGAAAACAACGAACAAATTATTGATTCTTCGCAGCTGAATGAAGCTGACATTGTGGCTGATTATTGCGCAGACGATAAAAATGCAGAGATGGAAAATTATCTGACTGGATGTGTTAAACACCATGAGATCTTGATTGAGTAAGTTATGACATTATTTCCTTCTTCGTTTGTGTATTTTACTAACAAAGTTGCCGCGCTATTATACGCATTCTTTGTTTCTAACCATGATGACGAGTTTTGACATTACTAACAAATTTTCTATGTTATTTTGGGCTGAGTACCTGTCTGTACGCGCATGACATAAACGAAGAAATTTGTTCCTTATTAAAATGATCAGATTAGACCATATTATGTTTGCAGGACATGCCAGGAAATCCAGCGTCTCTTCAAGTGGATGCTTTCTTATCAGATTTTTTTCACGGTCATGTTGAGTATGTTGGGACTCTACATCAGGATATTGACGGTGAGCAGTAGCACCCCACCCCCAAACTATACCATAGCATTTGTACTAAGGGTTTGCATATTTTTCAAGTACCTACCTACTCACAAGTGAAAATCACACCGGCTTTTATTCAAATTAATTTAATTTTAATTGTGTTTTCCAGAGGAACGGATCTTTCGACGCGGACCTTTGGTCAGAAATTGGTTTTCTTGTTGCTGGTGTGTTTGAATTCTTCTGCATCTGCGCTACGAGCGATATGCTCACTCAAGCGGTAAGAACACTCCCGATCAATCATCTTACGTTCTGATTGGAATTTCACTTCCCAATACTTACCCAATTTCCACGAGCGATTCCGTGACAAATGCACTAGCAACATCTTAGGCGATATGAGGAGACTATTTTCTGAGCATTTTTCCAGACTGCTTCGATTCACGAAGCTGCCTACAAATGTGATTGGCTGGAGGCGACCGAAGGATTCAAACGTTCCTTAAGGATCATCATGTCAAGGACAAAGAAACCATTTGTCCTCAAGGCGGCCGGGGTTTCTTTGTCCATGCCAACATTCAAGAAGGTACTTATAAGAACATCATTCCATCTCTGTGGGGTTCTTATTTGCGTAACTGTAGGGCGTAGCAAAAGTAACACCCAATGTCCTAAATTCTAAACATCATGCCTCAAAATGCAATTTTCATTGTTGCTCCGCCACCAAAAGAACACTTCCGTTTCCTTGACCCACGTGAAAACACGAACGTGACCTCGACATCCCGTGGCCAAAATGGACGAATCTGTGGGTTTCAGATCATCAAGGCAACACATTACATCAACTCCTTGGTAACGAAAATAATGGATGGCGACAAGATCCTGAAGGTTCAGCAAAAACACCGCTTGCATTGAGATCTCTAGCGCGGAGATGGGTACAGGCAAATCGCAGGGAGTCTGGGTAGGACATTGTAGGACTCACGTGCTGAATGCTGGGACGTCGTACGACAAGGCGATGGAGTACTCGATGTTGCTCACTGCCGAAGACATCAGCAGGTTGTTCAGCGTGAACTTCGTCCGCATTTCTTGAAGCAGCAGCACCAAGTTTGCCTGGGGGAAATACTTTGGTTTCAATATCTATTTACTAATCCAAGAAGAGGAGTGCATAGAAAATGTTGTTACCTTCACTTTTTTGTGTCAAGAGTTTTTTTTTCTTATGTCACCTTCCAACAGCTTACGCAATTGAATTCCTACTTCAATTTCTAGTATTAAAAGTTTGTGGCTTAACTTTTCCAGTTCTGCATGAGTTCCATGCGCTTTAATGCAATTAAGAAGAAAACCGAGCACATGAATTGCTTGTAGCCAATTAACATGATATTCTCGATGCATACCACGGACTTGAGTCTGCTACGCGGCGATGTGCGTGCGATTCTTGCACTTGCTCTAATTGCTTGACCAGCCGACTGACCTTGTCGGCGGGGGCACCCCCGTTCTGTGCGGGGAACTCCCAGTCCAGGTCGACGCCGTCGAACTGATAGAGCTGCGCGAAGCTGACCAAGTTGTTGACGCACGCCGTGCGCCTCGCAGCGCTCGCCACAAGCTGCGAGAAGACAGCCGACGAGGAGCTGCCGCCGCCAACCGCGATCATCGTCTTCAGCGCTGGGTTCTGCAGCTTCAGCGCGTTGAACTTCGCGTAGCCGGCTGCAAGATTAACCATACGCCTTTATCTTGCTAGAAGTGCGTGAATTGGCTACAATATTTTACTTCATTTATACTTAATTGCTGTCAAATTAAAATGTAATTAAATGTATAAAATGTGTTGATTGCAATTATCAGGTCCTTTTTAGGACCGAAAGTCTGTCTCATCAGAGCAAACCCGTTCTTCACGACTCACGACTTCATGACTCTGAGCTCTCCACCAAACCATATTGTATTGAATTATTGAAAATATCTTAAATATAGTCCATATAAATTTAATGGATTTTCAAATTACAATTTTTACAAATTAATTAAAGCGTTAGTGGAAATGAAAGAAGAGAAGAGTGAAAGAGGAAGAAAAATCGACAGGCTTGGCCAGCCGGATGACTTTGAGAATGCCTTAATTTGTGTTATTGTGTAAAACCCATTCACCCTAACGGAAGAATAAAATTGATTATTATTATTATTATTATTATTCAAATTACTACCATTCTTGTCGATGAACCCAAGTCTTTTGACCGCAATTGCTTTTATCTCGAATGTCATACTAAACGATTAAAGACCTCTCGCTATAATTACTGCATTAATCCTCCGCACTCGAAACAATAAACGGAATGTATTTTATGATGTAGCGGTGTCAACATTGCTAGATCTATAATAAATACAAATTTTTTCAAATCTACAGTAATGCAAACGTAAAATAGATCTTGCGGAACTCCGTGCAACCGGCCCATATAGACACAGCATGACGAAGTGCTTCGCGTAGCGCATTGGAGGCACTTACCCAAATTGGGGGCGGGCAGGTCCGCCCAGGCGTCGCCAGGCGTCACGACGCCGTTGACGTCGACTCTGGCAAACGCGTAGACGAGGTGGGTGCAGAGTTTGGCGTTGATGGCGCTGATGGGGAACGCGTTCTCCGTGTTGTAGACGGTCCAGCTGCCGAAGTAGCAGACGACCTTCTCTGCAACCCAACGAAGGCTGCAAAACCAATCTCGGGACGCTGGTAGCGCTCACCTCCGACTCCACCGAGCATCATGCTCGTAATAATTTAAATACTTTGCTATTATGGTTGGTATCATCAGATCAAGGACCATCAAGACATAAAGATTCAACACAAATAAATTGCAATGTTTTCAATTAATGTGCAAGGGTGCATGACCTAGCCTCCCTATAAACCACCTGAGGAGAACATTGCAATCCAATCATCATGCCATTTTTCTGTGTCCCGCGGGGGAGTTTGGGATTTTGGTAAAATATCTTGCTCTTTGGAATTTTCACCACTCCCGTCGTCAAAATGAGGTGGATCGAGATATTGAAATACTCTCGATCATTAATTTCGCTCATTGACTTAAACACGCAGGTATGCAAATGGCTACCTGCCGAATGCACCACTGTAAACCGGCTTTGTTCTTATCAGTAGGCACTATTCAATCAATCAACCTCATATCGGCTGATACGAAGTATCGATTTTCTGTCACAATGTCAATATAGTCTCCTGACTTCTTCATTGTAAGGTTCTTCAGTGGGCTACCTTCGGGCAAAGGCGCCACTGCGCGGCTCATTTCCTCATCAGTGTAAATGCCAACCCGAACAACCAATTAAAATGTTTTTATCGATGTAGTGATTTTCTGTCAACCAAAATTGATGTATCAGGTTCTTCAGATGACTGCTACATCAGCACCTAGCTCCACTGCACGGCTCTGCATAATCTTATAGCAACCAATTTATAAACCTGCCTACTTTCGCAATATTTTACGATACTTCCAAATCGATAATGTGTCCTATCCCTAATTTCCGCAAAATATAGGTCTTCACAACATAGATTTTGTCACCATCAGTATTTCACTGCAACTGTACGTTTAAAAATTTGTTAAAATTTGGGAAAACTCACTCTGCGCAAGAGAACCTTGCGCCATGCTCGCAATGAGCGCCAAAAGCACCAGACAGCGCACGGGATCCATCTCGGCGTTATGTCGACACCTGTGACACAAGAACTGGCGAGGAAAAGCTACTTTAAAACATCAGAAAAATACACAGAGAATTTGAATTAGGACGAGAATTGTCTCAAGTTGCAATTTGGTTAACCATGGGCTGCCAGAACGGTTCTCAATTCTTCGGAATCGAGACACGCTTGTTCTACAAACGTGTTCCATAAGGAAAGATCTTAGGAAATCGTTAATCAGATCTACGTGTGAGATACAACAAATGTGTGATTGGTCACAAAATAATAAGACACAGTAACTTACGAGGAGTCTTCTAGTGTTGATGTTGGCGACAGTCTCGACTTTCAAACATGATAAAACTTTTGCGGAAAATGTCTGTCTTATATAGGTACATACCTACCTATCAGAGTTCTGAAGGACGTAACATTGACCTTCGAGAAAATAAGGCTTACCTTCGTGAAAATACATGACTACAGCCTAACTTAATACATATGGCGCATAAATTCCTAGTATTTTGAAATCACGTTTTATGGATACAATCGCTCGCTACATGAAAGTGATTGGTGCTATAATTTAGATAGCCAACTTACTATTAAAATATTGTGTGGTTTTATAATCCACTATGATAATTGTGCCTTGTTATAAGTTGTTATGAGGTGCATGCTTTCAAATAATTATCAATTTGGTCATATCTGATCTAATTGTAAGTGTATTTCTGTGTAAGGGGTATACAGGGTAAGGGGTATCAGAGCATACAAGCTATAAAGATTAATTAAGGATAAATATTTAAACTTGGATAGTCAAAACTTACTTACCAGAAAAATTGACCCTTCAACAAACAAGTGACACTACCAAGAAACTTATTATTAGCTTTTAGTGGCGCGATAATTTTTTATCGTACCGATTATTATTATTTATTTTTTACTTTTATTTTTGTCTTTTGTGTTTTCTAAAAGGAAAAAAAAATCTCATGTGAAAAGATTAAATTTTATGTGGCAAAATAATATACGAGACTCGTGACACCTATTTATAGGTACTTCAGCAAAATTAACTTTAAACACCTATTATCTCAACTCGACCAAATAAAAAGCTTAAAAAGCATTATTTCTTACCTTATTAAAATTAAAGGAACTTCCTCTTTGGTGATTATGAATCATAGTACCTACATTGTAAAATTATAAACTGTATTTGTAAAAATGTAAAATCAATCGCAGGAAATGTTACGAACATTATTCGTGAAAGTAAACGGTTTGACTTAGAAAATTGACCAAGGTCAATTTTTATTTTTAGATAAAAAGCT
Source organism: Nemurella pictetii (assembly GCA_921293315.2). NCBI lineage: Eukaryota > Metazoa > Arthropoda > Insecta > Plecoptera > Nemouridae > Nemurella > Nemurella pictetii. The sequence goes on from OV121115.1 coordinate 34,078,658, forward strand.
GAGACCATTGAAAAATCAAGTCTTCGAATCCTTCGCAAAGACACACAGAAAATCTTTCCAAGTATGCGATGTCTCGCATCAAAGGTGCTATACTGCTATCGCGCTATCACCGCTGGAAGTGATGGGTGCAATAGTTTAGTTTGGCTGAGATTAGATAGAAAACCTTATGGCGATATGTGAAGCTTCTCATTTATAATGCTACCTCGTTTTTATAGTAAATTTTATGATAAGTGTGCCTGTTAAGTTAGAGGTTTACATATTATTATAAATTTTATCAATTCTGGGATAATATTAAGTGTGTTTTTGTGTCTAGGGGTTTGCCCTGACAATCAAAAGTGAAGAGAAAAATTTAAACATGGATATTGAAATTACAGGTACCAGAAAAATGACCCTATCAAATGTACTAACTTTTCCTGTTGGGTTTTAGTGGCGCAAGCATTCTAATATTAAAACACAAATTTAAGTACGATATCCTTTCTAGATATCACTATCCACTGAAAGGTAAAAATAATATTCCTGGAATGCTCAAGAAATCACGTGGTGACGTGGTTTAGGAGCAGTAATGAAGAAGAACCTAGAACTGATTGGTTCCAATTGAGGCAAGAGAATCTAGAATAGAGGGAAACAGAACGAGTGCTAGTGGAGTGGAATATACCTAGGTACCTACTCCACTTTACACGTCTAGTATGGCAAAGCCTAGGCAACATCATTTTGCAAGAACATTATAGAAAATATCTAAAAAGGAATAACCCTCTGGATTCCACTATCTGAAAAGCTTGACTCGGCATTATTAGATATTAAGCTATTAATATTTGCTACTGAAACTGAAGCTGAAACTGAAGCAGCTTATTGCAGATTGTTAATTAGCTTCGCTGGAGCTTATGCATGTATGAGAGCTCGAAGGTAAAGAGCAGGAGGCTCGACGCCAAACCGGCCAGCAGGACGCCGAAGGTGGGCAGAACTTCTTGCAGTTGTACCACGGGAGAAGTCTGCTCAACATTATTCTTAGAATCCGGCCAGGTCAGCTGATGCATATGCTCCAAAATCCCCGCGGATCGTAGGAAATTCACACTGGAATATTTTTTCAAGACAATTAATTTGTGAAACAATGAGTCGAAACGATAAGGTTTCATGAGAGAGGTGAAAGAAGTCAGTCGACAAGAGTTTTTCACCCTCCACTCCTGCATACGCGTGGCATTTGAATTTTGCAATTTGTAAAATTACTCACTAGTTGTTGAAAACACGTTTGTAAGGGCTTCCTTTGGGGACAATCATCGACTCTGTGTTGACAACCAAGTGCCCGGGTACTGCCACAATTTCACAGTTGAGCTCTTGCAGATATCTGTTTTCAATATTCTTCGTGGCAAACCATGCGTAGGGAGTGACTGTTTCACACAGTTTCTTGACACCGTCGAGACGACGCATGGGCATGTCCTCCACTTTGTGTGCCATTCTCTTATAGATTCCACGAAGAAGATTATTACGGGGACGCTGTTTGGAAAGAAAATAGACCAACTGCTACAAAATAGAATGAATAAACAACTTTAATATAAGTAGTATGCCTACAAGATCAATAAGAAAATGGTCCAATTCACGAAAACATTCGTTGATTTCACTGTCAAGTGGAGTTTTATTGGACTGCATAGCAGATTTCGACCATTTTATCCGTTTTTTTACCTATCCAACACGGAATAGCATTGAAAATCTCAAGAAATACGTATCCTTACTAAGAAAGAAAAAATCATCATTAAGATTATCATCATAATCGCCGTCATCATTGTCATTAAGAAAATACTTTCATCTTTACTGTTGCTTTCAATAGTAACTGCATTAATTTATCGTCTTAATCTGCTCAGTGCAAGTTGCCGGGGTCTTTCGCATTTCTGGTGTGGCCCGAAGACCTGAGTTCGACTCATACGGCTTGGATACGATTTTCGAGCAGATGTTTGATTTCTAATAATTAATAATTAAAAGCATGCTTAAGAGAGCCCACGAACGTTGAAGAATTAACCACGATGGTATAGTATAATGCTCACGTTGATATAGATCCAGAACGCGTTGGGAGACATCTCGAGGTCGTACGCAGGGTCGGCGACGTACTCGCCGATGGACTGGTGCGCCAACTCGGGCTGGCTGGCCGTCAGGGCAGAGGTGAGAGCGCCGGAGTACGCGGCGACCACCACGGTGGACGTGAACCCCGCCAACAGCAGGACGCCGCGGCTGGAGGCTGCGCGCGGACCAGCCGAGCAGCCTGGGAACACGTTGCACGTGCAGCCGTCTCCGTCTCCATCCAGTACACACGCTCAGATTAACACAGAGGAAAGTGTCGACCAGTGACCGGCTGAGACGGAACCCTACGGGGCGTCGCACCTTGCGTGCAGTAGAGGCCGAACACGTGGAACAGCGACCAAGGCAGGTCCAAATCTTCCTGATGCCGGGCTTCGACGCCGTGGCGCCGGCCGAGGCGATTGGACGCTGACAGCGAGACGCCGGAAGCGAAAACGGCGCCGAGGATGCCGACCCAGAGGCTGGCGGAAAACGGAGACAGGAAGCTGTGCCACTGCGACCGGCTCGTCGTCGGCTTCAGCACAAACAGCCGGGCGCTGAAGTGAAAATTAATGTTAATCCTCCTCGTATCATTCATGCGTCTTCATGCACAAACCATTTGCATGGTCTAGCTATGAAAGTTTAATATAACTTGTATCTATTTACCGCGACAGAAGTATTGGAGTGAGGTAGTCAACGGCAGTCAATCTGTCGACATCGTAAGTGAAGCCGTTGAGGCCTACATCGACTTCCTTATCGATGACCGATGTGATCATTCCCTGCCACGTTCCGTTCTTGAGCGCGCCGAATTCTCCAAACCCCACTTCAACCAGTTGAGTGCTGCAATCACAAGTGATGCACAGCATTAGTATCTGTGGGCCACTCCAGAAGGTGTGTTCTCAATCGGCCAATAATCGTGTGTGAAGTTGCATATGGTTCTTACGTGAAATTAAGTAGCGTCTGCATGCTAGTCCAAATCATCCCGTACAAGCCGCTGACTTGCTGCTTTGATTGGTTAATACCTTTAATTATGAAGAGTTCTGGAATATACTATTAAAAAATATTAATTTTAGGCTCAACATATTATACAATCTACAACTTTTATGGCATACTTATTAGATGAGCACAAAGCTTTTTGGAGGGAGGTAGGTTTGTACCAACAATGTTATTGTTCTAATCAAATTTTAAATACATACATAATATATTGATTTCCTGTTTCACTTTTTTCTAAAAAGCATCTTGGCCACTTACTTCCATGCTGAGACCTTTCAGGACAATCCCTTCAAGATCACGTCGACGTTCATAGAGGGCGGTTTTCGTGGCCACCAGCCCTTGTTCTGGGCTCCAAGTCCCGAAATGACGAGCGTTCAACCGAAGACCCTCAGCGACTCGGTAGATTTCTGTGAGCCGGACTTCCGAGCCAAGGTTTTCTGCCACCAGAAACTCGCAATCGAACGGAACGAAGACATCCTCGAAATACTCGGTCAGGGCAGGCGTCGACGCTTCGAGGAACAGGAGCCATCGGGGATACGACGGAATCTTCATACACAACATGCAGATAAAATTGGTCTCCAATAGTTTAAATGTATACCAAAAATAAAAATATGATGCAGGTTGGTTTGATCCATATACCTAAAGGTTGCTTTTCTTGGTCTCCCAGGAATTGCTACTCTATAGCAAATAAATAGGCAAATAAAGGCAAAAGAACATTGAGCCAAAGAGGAAATAGAAGCTTGTAAACAACTGTGCCTTTTTGGTTACTATGCATAGAGTGGTTGTTTGGAGAACACAACAAGCATTCTCTAAAATATCAAAGTTTTTTATTTTTACATCAGTAGGTACCTACCTTATGCAAAACTTTCAATTGACTTCTAGTAGCTTCACCAGCAAACAAAACAACCATCGGCCTATTATCTTGACAGTGGAAATCAGTCCATATCTGGTATAAATTGTTAATTGGAATGTGAGACACTTTTATGTGCAAGTCCAGGGCCAATTGTCTGTGGAATTTCACAGCATTCCGTTGACTTTCCAGCATTTCGTTGCTAAGCAGAAACCAACACACCGTTCGCAGGTGGACTTTCAACTCTGCTGTTAAATTACCATATTGACTGATTGAGAAACTATGTGCAGAACACACAACAAGGAGAAATGAGAGGAAAATAAACTTGAACCTAATGTTGAAGAGAGTCAATAATTTACTGGAGCCCAAATATAACTTCATCCTGAGAAGCTCAAGTACTTTCTGGGCAGACATGAAGTTTGTCACCTGTCAAGACTCTCTCACCCATTGGGCCACTGAAAATGAATAATTTTGATGTTGAATGCAGGTAGCAAAACATTTTATAAATATAATCAATTGATGCTTTTATCATTAGATGAATACACATATTCTGAGAGTATAATGCAAATATCTCCACACAAGTCAAGTAAAGACAACATATTTTAAGTCCTTTCTTAGTCAATATTGACAAACAATTCAAATTGGGGATTGTGGATCATTGACTCCTAATGCAAAGCATATGCAATGCAATCTTCATACACAAATGTGGTAAATCAATCTGATTTCACCAAAATAATTATGATAAAAGCATACTTACCTTACTTATCCAGAATTCAATAAAATAAGGATTGTGTTTTGCTTTCTTGCCTAGTAGTAGACAGTTTGGAATTCCTGTGATATCAGGATATCACAGATGATTTTAAGGGTTGAAACCACTACAGTCTACACGCACATTCCGACTACTTCAACACTTCTCTTTGTACCTTTCCTTGATGGATTTGCAAAAACACTATGGTATTTTGTATCGATGGTATTATTTAAATTTCTTATTTGCTGCCTCAGGGAGGAAAGGAAGTAGGCTCTTGAATTGCCAATGATTATCCAGTGGCAACATCAAAACCCTATGTAGAAATAGAATTCAATAGATATACCAAGAAAATACATATAATTCACAATAATAATTAATAATATACTGATTTGTAGGCTAACTTACATAATGCAGAGTACCTACCTAAGTAACACAGATGTACCACTTTTCTCAAAAATCATCCATGCATCATGCACAGCTGGCAGGAAAAAAGTGTCACCTCTCATGCACACAAGTTGCACCCACAACCTTCACTCCAATCTGAGATCGAACTTCGGCTTCCGAAACAAACGACAGTTTGAACACGTCTCACAGCGTATAGAGCAACACGTGTTCGAGACTGGCGCCAGGCCGTGGCCTGCGCTGCAGCCTGCCCACGCACCCCAGTTCTCGGCTGCACACCACGTACGCGCTGGGCGGCTGCCGGCCCCCGCCCGCCCCCGCCACCCTCCGCCGTTTCGCCATCGGCTTGCCGCCTGCAAAGTGCATCTGGATGTTTTCGGGCAGGGGGCGGCGGGCATGCGGCAAGTCGAAGTGGTCGCCGAGGGCGTGGGGGGTGGCGCGCGCGGGGGCGGGCACGTGGCGGGCGGCCTGCGGGGGCCGAGCGGGGGCGGCGGATGGGGGGGCGGCGACCCGGGCTCCCGCGGGAACCGGCGCGAACCGGGCGCAGAGGGCGTCGCCGAACGCCTCCGAGAGGGCGGCGTGGAGGGCCGGCAAGCCGGGGGCCGGCACCGGAAGGTGGCGTAGTTCGCTGCGGTAAAGGCTCTCGGCGGCGTCCTGCAATCGACGGCAGGAAACATGTTTGCTAAGTCACTGGGAAGAAGTAATGAAATAAATTGTTGTGTTGTCCTAGTGGTGCACTTGTTCTGCCATGAATATGATCCATAAATAATACTGACTAGGTGAAAATATGGCCCTAAGTCAATTGGGTGCACTCAATTTACTTTTAGGCTAGGCAAGATGTTAAAATCCTTATCCTAATCTAAATCCATAGTTTGAGCATTGGATTGTGATCCCATTAATTGATTATCATAAATATTTTGAATTTGGATCATGAAAAATTGTTTGCCAAAAAAAGGGTGAAATTGAAGATCCTCATATGGGTAACTTTAATGTCAATACAAGATATACGTGCATTTTACTACTATACTAGACTTGAAGAAGGAGACGCTTGATAACAGCAAAATCAATGACATCAATAGGCCAATAATGCAGTGTGTATCAAGCCAGGCGGCGAGTGCTGACCAAGATGGCGCCCTGCACGAGCAGAGTGTCAGGACTGGGTGCGCTGGTCTCCAGGAAGGCCAGGTACTGGGCAAGCGGCGGCCAGAGGCAGCGCTCGAGCGCGGCGGGTCCCAGCGCGGCTAGCGCGGCCAGCGCTCCGAGGTGCGCCCGCACCGGGCTGCCGCCGTTGTACAGCACCGAGTAGAGCTTCTCCAGGACATCCGACAGCACGGACTGATCGCTGGCACACCATCGGGACACAACCTGCACGACAACACCAAGCACAACTCTAGGTGGACTTTGGTTCACTTTGTCAATCGCCAGGCTGGAGGCTGCCATCTGCAGCCTGGCGACATCTACTGTGTAGCTTCTAGTTAGGTATAAGTTAAGTATAGATTTACAGTTAGTTAGGGTAGGTTTGCTAGATGCTAGCTGGTCGAGCTTGCGGCAGATAGTGCTAGATGGAAGATGTAGGAAGGGTTGTGAAGGACAGTGGCAAAGTATGGCTTGAGTGTGTTGAAAGATAGTGTAATAAAATAGTGTCTAAAATGTGATCCACATTGATTATTGTCAGGTCACGGTCCCAGTCCTGTCACAATCATATTGCAAAATTGCAATGCTTCAGAAACTAATAAATTAAAATAAATTTGCTTTCAGGTGTTTTTAATTTAAGAAAGTTATATCAGTTTTAAATATCAACAATATCCATGCACAATAGACCTAGGTATTCCATTCAAAGAGTAATAAATACCCAAAAGAGCCATTTGGGTTTTGATTTCCCTATCTTATTTGGTTGAAATGGTCCATATAGATTAATTTTTGGCTCTGCAATTTAAACCAAGTAAGATAGGGAAAACTTAATCTAACTGGCTTTTCATTTTTCCCAATGGAAAAGGGCTATTCATCTTGACTCTCAAGAGCAAAACACCATGCCATGGCATGAATCTTCTAGATGTTTTTAATTTTAATTACCATGTGCTGTTACGGCCAAAATTTAACAGCATTAAATTTATTTTTAAATCTAGTCAATCATAGAGGATCGTAGTTACGATGCTCATAGAAATTTCAAGTTGCCGAATTACAACAACTAAAGCTAAAGCTAGCACCAGATCTACAACTACAAGCTAAAACTCAACAACTACAACCATGAGCTACAAGTAAGCGTGGATGGTGGATCCGTCGTGGGAGACACTGATGCCAGGAGAGTTAAGCGACATACTTGACCGAGACCTGGGAGAGTTTGGCGACTTACCGTGCCGAGGACAGCAGCAGCTTGGAGCTTAACCTCAATCTCCTCGTCACGGGTGACACCGGCGGCGGCACACGGCTCTAGCGCACACATCAGCAGTGCCGAGATCAGGCGGTAAACCTGCGAAAAGCAATGATTTACAGATCCACATCAGACACATCAGACACAACAGCCACTGAGTGCGATTCTGCAACTATTTTTAAGCTGAGATGAGATAAGAGCATTCATTTGTTCCATTAAAAACATTGAGAAAAGTAAATGTAACAGATGTGCACGTTTCAAGGAGGCCATGGAGTTTTGGAGACAAGAGCAATTTTTATTGTTTTTGCTGATGCCAAGAAATCCAAAATAATTTATGGGTCTTATTTAAATTTCAGTTTAAGCTCTTTAAATGTTGATCTGGCAAGGTAAGATGGCAATAACAGGATGATTATTGATTACTGGCAAGGAGTCGGCGATCCAGAAGGCGTTGTTGTCCAGCAGGGCGGCAGCTGCCGAGAGGAGTGCAAGCCGCCGTCGCGGCAACTCTTGCAGACCGAGCACGAGCAAGTTGAGAAACGGCGTCGCCAGCGGAGAAAGCTTAGCGCTGCACCGCAGGGCATCCACCGCCTCCTAAACACACGCACACCATTCCTAATCTTTGCGCATCCCTCATACCTACGCTTAGATTTCTGTTTGTTGTTAAGAAAGCGTTACGTGTGTGTAGTAACTCTATATTTTACTATGCTGTCGAAAAAAATAAACTCACTGTGAAATCTGGAGACAAAGCGCTGGTGGCGAGCCAGCCGGAATATCTAGCAATTAAAGTAAACGAGTGCACGTGATAATTGCACTTCTACTCGGTCCGCTAGATTTGCCACCAGACCTTTGTCGCTCGATTTCACAGAGAGCTTCCTATACTCTACAGCATTTGTAAAATTTTTGGTGTTACTTATTCTTGGCAATTTCTTTTCCAGGCCATTCTATTTTAACCGATTTTACAATTGAATTAAGCATGTTGTGATGTAGTAATCACAGCCCAAGAGGCTTTCAAGGTGGGTCTCTGACACATGTTTCCCAGAATGTGAGCGGCATGTTTGGGACGTGCCTGAACGTGGTGATGGTTTGGACCAAGCAAGGCGGCGCCGAGAGAGGCGTGCAACTTTATCAGCGCCGGCGGCAGCTCGATGGCTGGTCCATCGGCATCGGCGTCGGTGTTGGCGTCGGCGTCGGCGTCAATCTCGTCGGTCGGCTCCTGCTTGATGAACGGCGCTGGCATTGGCAGCGCCACCGGCGGGTCACACGCCACGCTGGAGTCTACGAAAAGGCAAGCCAGCTCACAACGCACCGTACAATGCAACTTAACAGAAGCTTTTGTTTTATCTTAGCAGCTTCTGATGCCTGCCAATAGTTCTAAGAAAAAGCATATGTTACCGATGCAATCTGCTCTTATTGAAAAGCTTGCATGATACCATGAGAAATTTTGTTCTGGTGATGGTAGCTGAATGCAATGTTAAGCAAGTCTTGCATTATGCAGGCAGGACCAATTATCCAGCAAGCAGCCTAGTCATAAATATCAAATAGCACCGGGGCTTTGGATAGAAGACTTTTTAAATATCAAACAGCATAATTGGTCCACCATACCCCGTGCTGCTATTGCACTAACTTCAATCTGCATTCTGAATATCTATTCATTTTTAAGATGAAATTAGTTCAAAAACCATTACCTTTGTCTGTGAACCTAACTTACCTACTGAACTTACTTAAATTCCTAGGTACCAATTTCCCATGTCCCCACTGGGTCTTTTAAACCATACCTGTGATAAATGAGAACCCGCGCTCTTTAATCTTCTCTGGTTTAAATGCCAGATCCAGCAGGTTGACGTTATCGTTGGGCATGACGAAAACATCAGCTTCCGGAATGTACATTGGCCGTTCCTTGGAAACTCCTAGAAGCGGAGCGATGTTCACATTTCTGAGAACAGCGTCGACATCAGGACTCATCAGGTTCGGTCGCCGCGAAAGGCGCAGAAAGACGGAGCAACTCTGTTAACAGATTTACCGCAACATCATAACTTTGGTATTTAAGCTTAGCTTGCCATCTGGCTTGCATTGCCCAAATATTCCCCATAGGGAAGAGAACCATCAATTTTTTACACGAAATTTTTATCAATCTTCAGGGATATTAGCAGATTTTTCTTATAATATTTTAATCATTTTCTCATTTAAAGCACCCAATGTGAACAATGAACTGCGATGTGATTCTGTTAATTTTTTAATGTGACATGAGATGAGATGAGAACTTTTGTCGATGTTAATAATGGAACAAATGAACGCTCTCATCTCATCTCACATTTTTTTTAAACTATAAGTACCTATCACACCGCCAGTGGCGGCGCCAGAAATAAATCAGTAGGGGGGCAAAGCAGGGGCAAGCGAATAGGTGAAGGGGGCAATAAACACCCCCCCCCCCCACGGGCCCACACAGATCGAACTACCTGAAGAGTGTTTTTATTTCTCATGATGTAAATGAGGCAGTGCAATTGGAAGATTGTTTTCACAAGGTCCAATCCGTACAAGCTTATAGCTTCGTCACACGGAAAATTTTGTTGGTGCAGCGTTCCACGTAAAAGCAGTTAGTTGCCCCTACAATAATCACTATATTTCTGAAAAACATTCAATTGATAGTTGAAAGAAATTCTAACTCGCAATGTGAAGTCTCGAGTCGATCGGACGTCTACTTTGTTCACAAGAGATCTGGAATTTGGGACTTTTCAGCGGGGGGGCAAGCAGGGGGGCAAGCCAATTTTTGGGGGTGCAGTTGCCCCCCCATGCACCCCCGTAGCGCCGCCACTGCACACCGCAGAAATGTATTTTTCTCTCGGTTGCTCAATCGTTGATACCTACATGTATGATTTTGTAGAGTCTATAACTGACATCGTTCGATATGAATGCAGCAACATCCTGATTCAGCCCAGCGATGCCATTTGCTTCAGCAATTGTTTTAACAGTGTCTGGTGAGATGATGGCATGTTTTCTTCCTTCATATTGCTTCTTTTCAGATTGTTGTTGTTCAGAGGCTGTCAGTTGAGGCTCACGTTTGATGACCACTCCACTCATTGTTAATGCTTTGGCAATCTGTCACTTCGTTACGATACACACACACACTTCCAAGATATAAATTAGGGGTCATCAAAGCCAAACAAGGTTTGACCACTATAAGGCAATTTTCTACCTAAATTTTTGTCACGGTATACTAGCCGGTATCAACATCACATTTGAGGTTAGGTTGGCTCGGTTGGCTGGCTACGTCTTGTACAGCCTCATCTGAAATTTTCAGTGACTACAATTTCAGAACCATTGCCACCGTTGGAAAATTATGCCTACAAACGAAAGTATTCCTTTTAAATGATATTTAAACAACTTCGTTAGAGTTTGATTTCAAAAGGTGCAACGCAATAATTCTTTTGCCTAACAGATAAAGCTCAGCCCCCAAACCAGCTGGGCCCAAACCACGATACAAGTATCTTTTGGACCCGCTCAGACTATGCTGAATGTTGCTTAACGTCAAGAACCCCACGAATCATGAGAAAATCTCTAGCATGCCACAGAGGCTTCGGAATAATAACGAAAGTTCAAAATATCTCAAACATAGATCAAAGACTCCTCACAAATACGAGTAGTATGTGGTGGTGGATGTTGGATTCTATGACATGATCGATTCTCTCCCGGAGCAGCCAAAATCTAAAACAAATACGATGATCTTCGCTGCAATGACCTGCTTTCTGCTCGCATAAAACTGAAAACTGGTACGGCGATCAGAGTGTCCGGTTGCAGGGCGGTTATAGAGTTAAAAGAGTACCTACACGAAATAATATGGACAAAGCAGAATTAATAGTTGAAGTTGAAGTTGAATCTGAAATGCCACACTATAATAGAAAATTATCATATTTACAGTTGTAATTCCAGACGGAGTACCTAGGTACGTCCAAAGCTATAACCATGCGAAAATTTATGACATCGAATCGAAAAATTTGCAACAAATTATGTGCGATAGGTCTAATATATCGAATCAAACAGAGGGAACCAATTCCATAAAGGAAACACTTGTAAACCTGTATAAGTTACCTGTACCCCTCTAGGGAGCGCGTGCACCAATTGCAGTTATATGGCGGTTCATCGGCGATTGCAATATAATTGCAATCAATATATTATTATCATGCCGCAACTTATGGAGAAAAGAACGGCATTTACCTGGATGCATACAGTGCGCAACAGGCGCGTTACAGGTAGACAGGTAACGATTGTCCCATTCAATAACGTCGAGGCCACCTTGAACTCAATTACTCGTGTGGCAAGCGTGGAAAGCGTGGAAAGCGTGGAAAGCGTGCGACGTCCGACGAGTGCATTTGCCGCGCGCAGGGTGTAGAGCTGGCAGCGCGATGGACGGTGAAGGGGTCTCGGTGATCGGCAGTCAGTCGTATCTGGTCGATGTAGCGTCCAGGAAAAAAAGGTAACGATTTGAACATTTGCTTCGATATTTCAGTGAGATACGAGCATCCTGTGCTCCATATTAAATCTCAACTGCGACCCAATTCAACCGTTTATCCAGCGTGCTGCTCGTTGCTGTTTGCTGCTTTCTGCTCGCCATCTTACTGCTTGCTGATCGTTGCTATTTGCTGTTTGCTGCTCGTTGCTTGCTGAACGCTGACTCCTGCGCAGGTTCTGGCGGAGCAGAACGGCCGTGGAGAGAAGACTGAAGATCGTGGCTTTGGCGCTGGTCCTTTTGGTGGTGGGCCTCGTTGTTGCCTTGAGCGTCGTCGCCGCGATGAACGGTGCGAACAGCGAGCACTTCGGCACTGGCTTCAGGAGGAGCCCAAGCCATATTACACATAGGCGGCCAGGAATTTTACTAAGATCTATCGTAACAACGTCACATTTGATTTCGGGAGTTTGTAAAGCACGAAATATAATGCGCTGTTGTTACTGATATTTGTGTGATAGTAGTGATAGTTGTTATCGTTGTACCAACTGTCTAAGCATTCCGCTCATTTTCTTTAATTTTAGTTGAAAACTTTATCCATGCTATCCGCAAAATATTTCTGCAACCCTTGTTGCCACACTACGAAATAGGATCGAATAGAAAATGTAATTTCACTCGAGTTCTTTTATGCATATAATATTTTGCTGAGTGAAAATTGTATGCGAACAGTAAAAGGTTAACTTTAATATCGTGGATATAAGAATGACTATGAATTTTTAAATTTGAAAAACACCCTCCAAGCAGATCGATATACTAACGGCATTTTGATGAGCATGATCGAATGATCTCAAAGTTGGTAATATTCACAACAAACTTATTTTAAGCAACATTATCAATTCAGTCACAGTTATATTATATTTAGATGATTTCTTGTATGGTTAAATTGTCGTATTTTCTTTTGCTAGAGACCAAGATATTGGAGGTTCCCTGCGCATCCAAGACGTGTGTCAACTCAGGTGAGCTCAATGCACGCCAACTTCAATTTCATCGTGACTCCATTGCCATGCAAATGCAGGGCATCCACTGGCAAAATGCTGTGAGAATTTTGCTCAGTCTCATTCTTGGATTAATCACATTGAAACCATTTCACCTTAAAATCCCGTTTACTGGCTGCATCTTCCATTATCTTATATTCTCATATGAATTGGGAAATATGAAAATATAATATAGAAAATCCCATAGAAGATCAGGGTAGGTATTAGGTAACCTGGATTTTGACTAAGCGCCCGACCCTAAGCTAAGGATTCTACGGGTCAAGAGTTCAATGGTGGTGCATCGACTAATAGGGGAGGGGGGGGGGGATTGCAGCGAACATGCTGCTAGAGGGGATGGACACCAGCGTGGATCCGTGCCAAGACTTCTACGCCTTCGCATGCAACAACTGGCCGAAGAACCACCCTCTGAAGGAAGGGAAAATAACACACAGCTGGTTTGTAGAGACCACCGAGAAGATTAACAATAATCTCCAAAGAATTCTCGAGGACCACTCCTCCGGCGAAGAAGATGTGACCGGCTCGATTAAACATGCGAAAACATTCTACCGATCATGCACGAACAAGGGTAAACACTTCACTTCAAATCTTAAATTGACACACGTTTCTTAAAAATAGAATTTTGATCATATCAAAAGAAAATTGATGAACAAAAATTAGAGTTTAAAAATATATAGCTACATAATATGGTTATAAAATTCTTAAGACTCATGTCTTTTCCTAATCTTAGCACGTAAGTTTTCAGAAAAACTATTTAACTGGGTTATTGAATGCTAAGTCCCAAAACTCAAGAATATGGTTCTTTGAAATAAAATTATAAATATGTTGATGGATATCGAAATGAGGTAGTACATTGTTGCTCAATTAAGTGCCACTGTAGATCTATGGGCAGCTTTGCAATTTGATGTGATAGAATTTCGTGCAAATAGCAGCTTGCTTACCGCTTTGCAGACACTTTGGAGCGAGTCGGAATGCTCCCACTGTTGCGTCTGCTGAAACTGCTAGGGCTCCCCGACGAGCTGCCTAGCATCAGCACCCTGGCCGGTTTCAGCCTCTCCAGGAGCCTCGCGTTGGTGCAGCGTTACCTTGGCATGGACCTGGTGCTTGCTGTCAATCTCAGGCCCGAAATAGACAAAGGGTTGTCGAGAAATGTGCTTTCTGTGAGTCACCACGTCACGTGGCTATACGCTATAAATTCGCACAACTTTGCAGCCATGTTTCGCAGCGTTCAGCTAAAATCCACAAATGCTCCACTCATTTTCTAAATTTCGTCTCCTCTTCAATTTCGAATACTCACATGCTTGAATCTTGAATCTTGAAGATTCTGTAAAAATGACACTATTGGCTGATCGTGTGCTTGCAGCTAGAGATGCCGAAAGGCCGGTTCCCCGTCTCTTACCTCATCGCGCCCTCCGAGGCCAGCTTCTCGCGCGCCTTCAGCCCTATGGACAAGGAAAAGGGCGAGTACACTCGTATCTTGCATTCGGTCGCCACTGGCATTATGGCGCAGATCAACGACGCGCTGCCCCTAGAGCGGAGGCACAACGACTCCACCGTCAGGCTGATGGCCTTGAAAACGATCATTTTTGACAGGAATATTGCAGCGGTGAGTCCACGATTCTGTCAATGTCGGTGTGGAGCGAAGTATGCTGCTCCTGTTCTGTTATGTGCGCACAGATTAATTGCCGTGGGCATTGCGCAGACATTGATGTAATCGGAAGGTTGCTCAAATAGGGTTGCCTATCTACAGATGCAGCGTTCCCACCTGAGAGCAATTAGTAACGAACGCTACGAAAATGGGTATTACACCACGATAGACCAAATACAACTGTATTTGGACTTCGAGCTGCAAGGACCTCACAAGACGCAGGTATACACACATTTTGGCTACTAACACGGCCGTCCTATTGTGTATCTCTGTCCATTTCAATTGCGATATTTTCTTTTAATGGCAACAGTGTGATTTAAGACTTTCTGACGCAGATAAACATTACGGAATACCTCGTAACTTTGTTGCGAGGAGTTGACGCCGACTTTTCGCTCAAGCATCGCGTGATGTTTTTGGACAGAGATTACATCTTCCACGTGGCTCGTACTTTGGCTGAAGCTCAGGAGGTTACTGTTCGTGAGTGGACCTGGTTTTCTCCCCACTTCGCTGCATCGTAACATTTTTTATTTAATCGGCATTTTCTTGAAAGAATATGTGAACGACTTGACATGACTATATTATGCCTATTTAATAAAATACTCGCCGCTGCATTTAAGGCAATGGCCTTCGCGAACGCTTGCTTTAATCGCGTTATGGATGAGCGTTCTTTGAATGATGCTGATTGAACAATCTTCAAGGTTCAAGGTTGGGTCAGAAATTATTTAGTGGGAAAAACTGTTAAAATTGTGTGAAAATTAAAAAAAAAAAAGTCAATATTATAAGATTTCACACTTATGGAAAGTTAAGTCAAAATATGCAAAAACCTTTAGGCTTCTAGAGTGAGAAACGTGATTTGAAAACAATGCTTAACTTCCGTAAGAACTGATTAATGAAAAAATTAGTAGATGGAAAGTGCTAAAAATAGCACAGGGGTCATGAAGTTGAGAAAAACAATGGTTTTCTGAAAAATTATTAACAATCAGTTTACAGTCTTTTGGCCGAGCGTGATGAAAACATTCCGAATATTTTTCAGCAGCGACTGTGTAATTGGGGATCCGACTCACTCCCTTTTCTCTTTACGCTCAACAACAAAGATCCTGGACCAACCTCATGATTGCGGTGACTCTAATTACAATAGAGCCACTGGTTCGCACGTGTTGGCGGTTACCCTTGCAATTGGCACCTATACCCAACAAAATACCCCGTTGAATGTTGAATATATTATCTTCGGCACTAACTCCGGCAATCTTAGAGCACAAGACAGAAGGAGCTGCAATTCTCAGTTGACGCTCCATCATTACAGAGCGCTACGTGTGGTGGAAGGTCGTGGAAACGCTGGCGCCATACACGACGCGGGAAGCTCGCAGGCTCCACGACGAGCTCCGCTTGTTCGTGGACCCGAGCTACGTTCAGTCATCCAGGTATCGCGCATCTTGCCATCGGGCACCTAACATTGGCTGCTTTGCGATTGGCTGCAGAGTTTTGACTCTGATTCTTTCCGAGACGGAGGAATATATACATGCAAAACTCGGATGAAGCCCAAAAACCCGCCAGCAGTCAAAATATGCTATCATCACAGGCATTTTATTTCGCCTTTACCCGCCGGAGCGCAAATAGAGTTGAACTATTCCATGAGAGCGTAGATAATTATTTAGATCAATGATTTTAGTGAGCGGCTTCGAAAAAAAATTAGTTTGCATCTATTTTAAACGTATCTGGAGCCCGGAACAGGAATCTCCAGTAAACCAAAATCCAGTGCAGCTATAATGCTGCATCGAATAATGTAATAACGTTGCTCGAAGCAAAATCCGACACGGGTTCAAGAAAACTATGATTTGTGAACAAAATTATTTGCTGTTCGTCGCCAGGAGCGCGTACTGCGTCCAATTGACGCGCTACTTCCTGCCGGACGCGGTGCAGCACGCTATGAGCGTGGTCCATCCAGTGGAGGACAAGGTCGTGGAGGTGCGCCGGATGCTGGGCAACATCCAGGCCGCGCTGAGAGAACTGATGCGCCGGGCAGAGTGGATGAGCGCGGCAGCGCGCGACGAAGCGTTGGAGAAGCTGGCGGGTGTCAAGTGGCTGGTTGGGTACTCGCCGTTGCACACCAACGTGGCAGAGGTGGCCAAGGAGATTTCGGGGGTGAGACGCCCGCTGCAGCCTTCGCTGATAGAAACGAAACAACATCTTAGATGTTATATTGATGAGTTCATTACATTGCACGGATTCCTCATGGATTGCTCTTTCTTGCAGCTGAAATTAAACCCGGGCGCATTCCTAAGTAACATCGTGAACGTGATGGTTGTTAAGGTTGAGACAATTCTGAAGTCAATTTCCAAACGTGCGAAATTAAGTGACGAGGACAGAGTGTAAGTGCCAGTCAAGATACGTGCCAACACAAAACTACAATAGAATTGAATTTTATAAATGTACAATTTGTATATTATAAAGAGTAAAGATATAACTTATAGTTACATCTCGCCATCCATGTAGTTGTTCTATACTACTTCAAACACACTTTAAGCTTTAGTTGGTCAATCGATCAATACAAACGAAAAAGTTTAAGTTTTTCATAATCGTGATTTATCTGATCTGTTTGATTGGAAGATGGAACGACATCGATCCACTTCAGGTCAACGCGTTTTACTCGTGGACCTTTCATGCAATTGGTAAAGTATCACCATGGTCACTGGTTGCTGGTCACTGGTCACTGGTTGCTGGTCACTGGTCACTGGTATCACATGGTTGGGTTATCCGTTCTAAAAATAACCTTTCTCAAAACAGAAACATAATTTTTCTTAATTAAGCTTCAATTTCCATTTTCATGTCAGACTACCAATAATCATAATTACTTTTTTATATTATTATATTATAAAATTTGGGTGTAACGGTATAAACTCTTTTATCTCTTGCAGCGGTACCACCGAGTATTCTACAGCCTCCGTTCTACGACCGAGGCCTAGAGTGAGTTGACTGTTATAAAATTCTTAAGACTCATGTCTTTTGTTGTTTCGGAGATCAATCAAAGCACGCTCAAAAAACACCCATTGATAATCCAGTCCTTTGGACTTGTGAGATACAAGAGGCTCTAGCCAGCCGACAGGTTCTGTAAAGCTTACCCTTAAAGCTACCGCCCTGCTCTGGCCGTTGATTTGTTACAGCGTGCTCAATCACGGAACCATCGGCACGGTCCTGGGCCACGAACTCACGCACGGCTTTGATTCGAACGGACGGAAGTACGACTCGAACGGCCAGGAGGCCTCCGGGTGGGACCGAGACACTGTGCTGGCGTACGAGCAGCGAGCGCAGTGCTTCGTCGAGCAGTACGACGAGTTCAACATCAGCGCCAGCCTCAAGGTGAAGCGATTCAATTGATATTGAGATCTTGAGGAGTACGTTGCCGCACGGGCTTACTTAGTGCAGGGAAGATAGACATGGAAATTTAAGGCGAACTCGTCGTTCTGAATCAGTGGAAATTTAAGTGGACGACTTCTAAAGTGGTGTACGAAGAGATAATGAGAAGGGGAGGGGACAGTCGGCAGGGTAACAAATAATTTCTCCGCCGTGCTGTTGAGGGGGTGGAAACTTGACTACTTTTTTATCACTCTGCAACTCGCTGTTTTTAGGTTGACGGAGAACACACGCTGGCGGAGAACATTGCCGACAACAGCGGAGTCCGCGAGGCGTACATGGCTTACCAAATGCACGTGAAGCGGGCAGGAAGAGAAGCGTCGCTGATCGGATTCGAGAACTACACGCACGAACAGTTGTTCTTCTTGGCCTTTGCGAATGTACGTATATAAGTTCAGAAAAAAAGGTAAAGGAAAACTGGAACCAAGCATGTACTTCAAATAGCTTCGCTAGGATGAGCTAGAATAGTGAGATGTGCACGGCTGAAGACGAATTTGGTTTTCCAGCTGTGGTGCAGCATCCCTCCCGGCCCCGAGTACGACGAGTTCGTGGTGAACAACCGGCACAGTCCGCAGAGGGCGCGCGTCACGGGCGTGCTCTCCAACATGCCGGAGTTCGCCGACGCGTGGCACTGCTCCAACGATTCGGCCATGCGGCCGCCCCGTCCCTGTACCCTCTGGTGATTGCTCGATCGCCGTGTTTCACTCGACCGCCGTGTGATAATCTGCTTGTGTTTCAGAATGTATTTCCGTGCAGTGTTAAATAAACATGTTCTGAATTAAGGAGACCGCATTTCCTTGCTGCAGCATTCATTGATAGCATTAATTCCGCCCGAGGCTTGTCAACCCCCTCGCAGTCGCAGACGCGTCGCGTGCAAAAAGTTGCAGCAAATTGCCCAACCCGTCGGGTGGTGGCGCACCGCCGACGCCGACGCCGACGCCGACAACGACGCCGACGCCGCTTCTAGACGCCAAGGCTTCGCTCTCTAACACACGCAGCGGGCTGCGTAAACGTTGCCGTTAACAGCTCCAATTCCTTGAGTGCATCACTGCCCATTACCGAGTGATGAAAGTTACTGACACCGCATCGATTCATTTGCACCACATAACCAAATCTAACAGAGTGCACTCATTTGGAAAATATAATCACTTCACTTCCACACCCATTGAGCGGGGCCTAATTCAAGTGTGCATCTAAGCTAATGTGTGGTGGTTAATCGGCTATTGCATGAAAATCGTTCTTATTAAGTACGCAAGAGTTATTGTAAGCGTGGACGTAACTCGTAAGTGTCCAATTCAATTACGTCGAAGCCACCTAGGCCTTAATCGTGTTGCAAGCGTGAAAAGCAAGGGAAGCGTGAAAAGCGTGGAAAGCGTGCGACGTCCGACGAGTGCATTTCCCGCGCGCAGGGTGTAGAGCTGGCAGCGCGATGGACGGCGAAGGGGTCTCGGTGATCGGCAGTCAGTCGTATCTGGTCGATGTAGCGTCCAGGAAGAAGAGGTTACGATTTCTTAGCTATTCACTGCTTGTCATGCTTGTTATTGTTTAATGCTTGCTGCTCGTTGCTTGCTGATCTTTGCTGCTTGCTGCTCGTTGCTTGCTGCTCGTTGCTTGCTGCTCGTTGCTTGCTGCTCGTTGCTTGCTGCTCGTTGCTTGCTGAACGCTGACACCTACGCAGGTTCTGGCGGAGCAGAACGGCCGTGGAGAGAAGACTGAAGATCGTGGCTTTGGCGCTGGTCCTTCTGGTGGTGGGCCTCGTCGTTGCCTTGAGCGTCGTCGCCGCGATGAACGGTGCGAACAGCAAGCTCGTCGGCAATGGCCTCAGGAGGAGCCCAAGCCATATTTCAAATAGGCGCCAGGGAGTTTACTTATGTATTATTATAACAACGATGGGTACCTTTGATTTTGGACCGTAAGGTGGGAATAGTTCAATAATAATTTGGTATTAAAGTTTTATTTGCAGCCCCGTCCCGTCCAAATGGCTTTCTATAAATTAAAATCAAATATTTATTTTGCTCCAAACATGATAAAATTTGCATGGCAAAACATTCAAAGACAAAATTACTTTTCCCACTTAAGATCACTGGCACGGACCATTAAAAATAAATTCCATGCAATGCAGATATAATGAATTGCAGAAAGCTCCTAAAAATATATTTATGGCAGGCTCACAGTGCAATAAGATATTTTATGCTATGAAATATGATATAGGATGATAACAATATATTCTTCCAGTTTTCTTAATGTGGGATATTTCTTTGTCTAGCGAAAAATAAATTGGAAGTTTCCTGCACATCCGAAAGGTGTCTCAAGTCAGGTGGGTGAAAGATCGTCAACTTGTATTTCATACTATTGAATTCATCAACCTATTTACATAATTCGTGCGTAAATCGATAAAACGCAGTGAATGCATGGCATGGCTGGAGGATTAAACTTAAATTTAAAACCAAAAGTGATAAACCACAAAACCTGGTTTAAATCATCCCAGTCTATGTTCAAGATGGAACTAATCAACGGCACATCACATTTGGGGGTATTACGGGGGTGAACGATTTCAAGGGCTTGGGGATTGCAGCCAGCATGCTGTTGGAGGGGATGGACACCAGCGTGGATCCGTGCCAAGACTTCTACGCATTCACGTGCAACAACTGGCCGAAGAACCACCCCCCGGACGACGCTACCCCCTTTAACAGCCGTCTAGTAGAGGCATCCGCCAAGATAGAGCGTGATCTTCAGAGAGTTCTCGAGGATGTCTCACGGAAAAATAAATATTTTGTGAATCTCCCGTTGAACCAGGCGAGGATCTTCTACCGATCTTGCATGGACGAAGGTAAATTGTTAACACTCATATAATCGTGTTGTGGATGAGCGTTATATTTACGCTCACCCACAACGCAATTATATTGCGTGTGCGCATGGCCTAGAGGCGAATATGATCAATTTAAAATGTTAAACGTTTATTTAGCAGCTTCCTCAAGGACATTCGTTACCTGGAAATATTATAAGATGTAGTCGCCGTGAAATTATTTGAATATTTCGATTCTCGATTCTTCGAAAATCGATTTACAAAAAAACTTTTCTATTGATTTACTTCAAATTTACACAGTATCTTCTATTTACGATAAATAATGCACACAATATATTTTGTTAAAATCGGTTGAAGATAAAATTGAAAAAGTTGAAAGAAACTGTAAAATCTCTAAAAAAAAAGTCATAAAAGCGCCATTTTCAAGAAAAGCACTAAACATACAACCATGAAATTTGTACACACATAAAATCCTGGAGGTTCAACATATCTTGAGAGTTTCGTCAATTTATATTCAGATCCTTGGCCTCCAGAGTGAAAAACGTGCTTTGGAAAAACTGAAAATTTTCGTAAAAACTTAATAACATAAAATTTACTCGTCCAAATTGCTTCAAAAACGTGACAGATCTTAGTTCAGAAAAAAAAGCAAAGATACTTTGGCCTATAGAGCGCGAACAAACACACAAAAAAAAAAACATTCAGGATTTTTTTTAGAGTAGTTAAGTGTAATTTAAAATTTCGCTTCACTCGCTACGCTCGTTACGCTCACCAATAAAATGCCTGTAAGCATCAACCTGACAAATTACAGCCAACGTTTGTATCAGCGGGTGTGACTCAAGAACAAGCAGCAAATTGCAGCTGACTTACACCGCATTTCAGACAGTTCGGACCGTACCGGCGTCAGCGATGTGGTTGCTTTACTGAAATACATGGGGCTCCCCGGTGAGCTACCAAGCACCAGCACACTGACCGGATTCAGCCTCTCTAGGAGCCTGGCGCTGGCGAAGCGTTTATTGGACATGGCCGTGGTGCTCCAGGCCGGTCTCACCTTCGAAAATGGCAAAGTATCGCCGAAGAACCAGCTTTATGTAAGTATACGTCGCACTGGCTGCTGGCTTACCACTACGCAACAATTTCTAGTCTATTTTCGAAATATTCACTACGTGCGATGCTAAAATAACTCTTGAAGTCAATTTTTGCCTCTTTTCTGCAATCTACCGTAGATGGTTCGTGCCGTGGTGTGATGAAAGCGGCATTTCGTGTGCTTGCAGCTAGCGATGGCGCCCGCCTCTCGTCGCTCCACGACCCTCATCCCGATGGACAAGATAGAGGGCGAGTATTTGCTTGCCTTGCAGTCGTACGCATCGGGCATTATGACGCTGTTCAACGACGCGCAGCCCTTAAAGCGGCGGCACAACGACTCCTCCGTCAGGCTGATGGCCTTAGAGACGATCATGTTTGACAGGAATATAGAGATGGTGAGTATGCGGTTCATCGATAGGAATATAACTCCTAGCAATTGATGTAGCCGGCCAGCGCAGATTTTTATAGAATTAGATAGAACTTCTCAGTGATCATGGCGTCCGTTGTCATGGAATTTTCTATCTGCAGATGCAGTCCAAGATCAGGTCAAATGGTCTCGGCATGGAATCTACTAATGTCAACATGCGCGAAATGCAACGGTTTTTGGACAATGGCTTGACAGTGCCTCTAAAGATGCAGGTACATGATATTTGTAGCTTAAAATGGTAGATCGTGTGAATTTCTGTATCCATTCTAGAGTCGGCAGCTAGGCAGCGGCTGCTGCCGATGCCCCCAGCTCGTTGCTGCCAAAAGTGCCATTTATTTAATCATCATGATTCATGAATGGCTAAAATTTTGCCTTTGCCTGCGTTTGTTACCACTCCTTTTTGGATGCTCTTGTTTCCACGCTTTTCCTTTAACTGTGAGGGGGGGGATTAGCAATTGATGTCTTTCTGATGCAGCTTAACATAAAGGAGTACGTGACTTATTTGATGCGAGGATTCGTCGAAGGTTTTCCCTCCGAGAACCAACGCATTGTGTTTATAGGCAAAGAACACATATTCAAAATCGTTCGGATTTTCGCTGAAACCCGAGAGCTTACTGTTCGTGAGTAAATCTGATTTTCTCTCACTAAGACATCACGATATATTGGCATTATGTTGAATTGATGAATGGCTTGACACTGGCAACATAATACAATGACTGGGTTGGTGCCTCAAACAGGGCCATCTGAATAACCAGTAAGTCATCAGAAGCAATGTCTTGCACTGGTTAGATAATAATATGTATGCCATGTGCTCCTATCCAACGACGAACACGAACATAATCTGTGTAACATTCATTGTAACTTTCTGGTAATTTTATGAGCACATGACAGAAGGAGCTGCAATTCTCAGTTGACGCTCCGTTGTGCAGAGCGCTACGTGTGGTGGAAGGTCGTGGAAACGCTGGCGCCATATACGACGCGGGAAGCTCGCAGGCTCCACGACAAGATGCGGTTGTTCGAGGACCCGAGCTACATTCGGCCACCCAGGTGCGTCAACGTGCCGTTTGCCAACGAACATTGGCTGCTTTGCTACTCAAGAAAGCCAAGGCTTACGACTAACAAGCTATGGAATGTGTATGAGAAATTATGGAAAAAAAATGTAGGTTTTAATGGAAATAGCTGCTCACGAAAAGTATTTGACACTATGAAAGTCGTGTTGAATGAGACCAAAAAATTGAATAAGCAATTGGCTGTGAACAGCCTTGGATCAATCGATCCAAGGCGACAATTGACAAGTTTCCTTGCCGCCTCTTGTACCCTTTCTTTATAAAAACTAATCAATATATCCCAATATATTACATTAGCATTTTCACCCATATAAGCTTGAAATTGCCTTGGTATGTATACTCTATAGAAACCAGATGTTAGCATCTTCAAAAAGATGCCGATTCTTGGTCATGGAAAAGGAACGTAGCCACACACAAAAAAAATATATTGTATAGGTCTGTTTTCAAACAAACCCACACAAATTTACTCGGAGTCCAACCCACAATGTGTACTGTACAACAATAATATGCTTCTGAGTTGCCCCCACGCTTAATCACCAGGAGCACGTACTGCGTCCAATTGACGTGTAACTTAATGCCGGACGTGGTGAAGCACGCTATGAGCGTGGTCCATCCAGTGGAGGACAAGGTCGTGGAGGTGCGTCGGATGCTGGGCAACATCCAGGCCGCGCTGGGAGAACTGATGCGCCGGGCAGAGTGGATGAGCGCAGCAACGCGCGACAAAGCGCTGACAAGTTTGGCTGCGTTAAAGTGGCTGGTTGGGTACTCGCCCCTGCACACCAATGAAAACGAAGTCGTGAAAAAGATGAAAAAGGTAAGCACCGCTGGATTAGCTTCGAAGCAAACCGGTATCGACGATCGGATAAAAATATCATTTACCAACATTTTCTGTATCAAATTGAAGATTTGGTTTACACGCTTAGTTCGTCTCACAGAGTAATCACTATTTATTTTTTATTCAGAGATTTATATAACTATTATACACACTTTAAAGCAAAAGCTCTTTATACACATGATTTAAATGAAAACTTTTGATTTTTAAACTAAAAAGTAATATTCAAGACTCATGCTCAATTAAGTGCCTTTTCTTGCAGTTAGAAATGTACAGCAATTCATTTTGTGAAAATATCTGTCTCATTACGATGGCCAGTGTTTCAATAACGCTGGAAAGGATTTCAAAACGTGCAATTGAAAAAGATGATGACGAGGCGTAAGTACCTACACCTCATCATATTGCATTCAGAAATATTTGTTTACTAGCTTAAGACACTTAGTATTGCCAGACTTGTGGAATTACCATGGCACGGTATTAATAAGTATATTGACCATTTGTGTGGCACGTAATAAATAACTCAAATTAGCACAATTACTGTGAATTACAAATACTGTTTACCATCACATTGTTACATGCAATTTTCTTCTGTTTTATAATTTCTGCCGGAAGATGGAACAGCATTGGCGTACTGGAACTCGACGCATATTACATTGAAAAGGTTCATGCCATTGGTAATCTAATGTCAAATATTTATGTCATTGCTTTAATTCCACTCCATCTTAAATCTTTTTTACTTTTCATGCCTTACACTACAAATGATCAAAAAATGATATTTGTTTGCAGTGGTGCCACCCAGCATCCTCCAGTCTCCATTATACAACCGAGGCTTAGAGTGAGTAGATTTGTTTATTATAAGTAACTAAGTAACTAATTCAAACGTTTTTTGATTCACGAGCGCCGCAGTTTTCAAACAAACTCACCCAAGAAAATCAAGTACCTTGATTTCAAAGACACAGCACAGAGCCAGCCAGCCATGGTCCTGTCATGCTAACGTCCTAACCCTGGTCTTTGATCTGCTACAGAGTGCTCAACTATGGGACCCTTGGAGTGATCCTGGGCCAAGAGCTCACAAAAACCTACGGGCCAAAAGGCCTGAAGTTCAACAACAAGGTAAAGCAACATTCGCAGAGATAAGTTATGATGCAGGGTGGACGTTACCCTTGCATAGATTTATTTAGTGGATTTGCTTCATTTCCATAATGTACATAGCTTGCAGTATAGACTAGATATTAAAAGGCAAACTACAAAATTTCATCCCAAAGTCTTCTCTCTCAAAAATGTTATAAAACCTAAGCCTGGTGAGTGAGAAAGAGTATTCAAGTAGAGTAACTGATAATATCTTTGCACGACTGTTCTTCATCACTTTTTAGTTTTTTAGCATTGAAATGCTTGTAGCAGGACACTTTTCTTAGGATGACGGATCGAAAAAGCTGGCTGAGAAGACTGTAGACTATGGGGGAGTCCGTGTGTCGTTCATGGCCTACCAAATGTACGTCAAGGGGCTAGGAAGAGAAGTGTTGCTGATTGGATTCGAGAACTTCACGCACGAGCAATTGTTCTTCTTGGCCTATACAAATGTATGTATGCATAAATGTATTCATAACAAGCTGCCGGCTGAGGATATGTATAGGTACTTAGGGCCAAGGCCGACAGAATATGTAACAACACAAAAACATATAAATAACGACAAACTGTTGTTTGGTCCGCCGCTAGTGGTGGTGTGGCAGCCTGCCGGTCAACGATTGGGACGCGGTTGTGCTGAAAAACAGGAACATCTTGCAGAGGGCATGGGTCACGGACGTGCTTTCCAAAACGCCGGAGTTCGCCGGCGCGTGGCATTGCGCCAACGACTCGGCCATGCGGCCGCCTCCTTCCTGAACCTTCTGGTGATGCGACGTGCTTGCCTCAAAGCTTCGTATTTAGCTCTCTGTCTTGTGTATTTTTAGGTTAATTTACGAGGGTAGCTTATCGTGTGATAATCTATGTGTTGAATCTGGTAAAAATCATGTGATTGATTGATTACATTTACATCACTGTTAAAGGCACGTAAAATCTAGTAGCCACACCCAATTCACACGCTATTGAGGCCACACTCTCAGTAGTCATAGTCATTAAAAATTATAGATATGTGAACGTCGAGGTTTTTTGTGGTTTTTTAATTCCAACACTGGCATTATTTTAGGCACTTAATCTTGATAAAATCCTCTTTGAAATCAATACATTTATAATCTATATGGATGCGTAATGACTGAGTAATTACTAATGAAATAAAAAAAAACATTAAAATCAGTAAAATCAATACATATTGTACAAAACATCGTGCCTAAAAGCATTGCGTTCATGTACAAATTATACAAACATTTCACAACCACTCACATTCTTGGCAAAGTGCCTCGATTGCCTTTTGTGCTTGAAAATAGCCTCTCAATTTACAAGTTCAACACATTCAAATTATGAATACGAAACGGCTAACAAAATAGGTAGGTACATACCAAATTAGTGTGTACAAATGCTACATATCTTCAGCCACGTTTCTGTCTTGGTCCGTTGGGGCAGAAGGCAAGGCCGGCCGCGCGCTACGATGCCATCGGTGTCGAGGGGCTCACAACGAGGCCGAGCCGCTGTTGCAGCTGGTCGAAGCGGTTGATGTACTCGGCAACCTGCAACGGCTCCAGCCCGCCTCGGCTCGAGTCCGGGGCCGAAGAGATTCCCCTCGACAAGCTCCACGCAGATACCGTCGAACCTTGTCTCTGTCTAGCACCTGCAACATTAACAGTACCTACTACTAAACAATAGACTCTGACCTCGCCTTAAAATGCTCATAAGCTGCTTACAAAAGCTTATGGCAATTGCCAACACAATAGCTAGGTACAAACCATCCCCTCCTTTTAACAATGACTTTGGATAAAAATAAATAAATAAAGTATACAATATATCTATGAACAATTTCATTGGAAAAAAAAGCGTGCAATATGCATATGAGACAATGTAATAAATTTTAATACTACTAAATAATGACAAAAACCACCAAATGGTCTTCCAATTTCATCAGCCCTCTGTGTTGGAACAGTTTTCTGACTTGAGCAGAGATAGCAATGGTGCAGTCTAGCGGCAAGTTGCTGGCGTTACCGAGGTAGGAGGAGGTGGCGCTGGCAAGGCTCTCCGTCGAGCCGTGGATGAAGACAGTGCTTGGGCCGGCGCCCCGGCCGTTCTTCCAGCGCCGAACGAGGAACTGCATCCGGTGGACGGCAATTATTGCAACGCCAACGCTCCTGTAGCCACCAAGACAAACGGTTCGTTTAACTCTTGTAGGCTTCCAAATTAGAACCAGCAACATATAACTTACATGGTATTTAGATATTGCTTTAAAAGCCTTAAATGGCCAGAGGATTTTTTTTTACTTGGTAGTGCCACCATGCTTCCTTCCTGCTTTACAAGGCAGGCCATTAAAACCACACTCACACAAAGCAGCAACTGTGAACATCACCACCCTCAACGTCTCCCATTCAGGTTGCATGTAGCACTCTTTGGTACGCACCTGAACCTGGCGCAGGGTCGTGTGACCGCCGCGGCGTCCGCCCGCTGCGCGACCGTTCCGCCTTGAGTCAAAGTCTGCGTCGGCGGCGCGGCCCGCGCGCTGGCACTCTGGTAGCCGCTGATGACGATCAGCAGGTAGCGCTTCTGCCACGCAAGCGCCTTGCGGTAACTCTCCACGCGCAGATACTTGCCGAACATGTGCCTCATCTGCGGGGGCACGCAGAGCATGCGCATTAGCCTTGGCGCATCGAGCAGCTGTCCTTGCGCGTTTACAACGTCTCATGGATTCGATTGAGATTTTTTTCCAGTTTTTTGGCCAAAAAAAAAACACCAGATGTACCCATTCAAAAAATTTGAAACAGTTGATTTGGGGAACTGATTGCAACATGAACGCAACTGATTATCAAATTTCTTGGCAATTATGTCTTACACGGCATCCAGTCATCGGAATCCACAGCGATGGAATGCCAAAAGCTCAACATAATTGCATACCTTCCAATAAGGTAACTAACAGTAACATCTAGCAAATTATAGATTATGCAAAGAGGCGGACCTTGTCAGCGTCTTCGGAGTGATCGCGCTGTCGCTTGGCAGCCTCCGCTTGCGCCAGCGCATTGAGCAGCGCGGCCTTCTCTCGCGACCAAGTGGTCCGTTCCGCGGCCAGCAGCTCGTTCACCACCTCCATCTCCTTGTCTGCGGACTGACAGCAGAGCACACACGTTAGCTTTGCAGCGCTGGGTTGCAATCACATTCACAGTGGACACAAATATCCTCATACTTATTTATGACATTGCCAGACAAGATTCAATTTTGATTGTGAATACAAACTGTAGACCCTTATTACCTCCACAACTACGTGGCCCGGCGTTAGCTTCAAGTAGTTACACAATCAAGTTAATGGAGCAATAGATTGCAGCAATAATATTCCAGAGAGATTTGCATGAACTAGACTCTAGAACTCTAGAACATGGATTTTGAAGGATAACTCTTAAACTGTCAACTTTCTGGCAGGACTGTTGGGCAATATTGCTGGAATTTTGAAAAATTTCAACATTTTCAGCAATATTGCCAACGATCAGCCAATCACCTGCGGCGTCCAAATTAATATTAGTAACGATAAAGCTGAAAATTTACCAAAAATACATAATATTCCTGTAGGTACCGATACTCCTGTATCTCAATGTTAATTGGTTTTATTTTAATTTAAACAAAAATGAAATAATTTTTTTGGCTATCCTAAGCTCTGACCATTTGCAGTTTCTATTACAAATAAACAGTGAACAATTTGCTGGAAGCTATATTACTAGCTAGTAGCTATGTACTATAATATTAGGCATCATTAAATTGCCTTTATTATAAAACTCTGTCCTATAGATTTGTCAGTTATGTTATATATAAGAGAATGATTAAAGGAATTAAAGAAATAATCTGCTGCATTGCATTAGATATGTGCTGCAAGAACAGCTGTCGCGGTGCTTTCAGCCAATACAGCCGGTCCACAGAGACGTGGTCATAAGATGATGACTTGATTGTGTAAGACACTTTTACAGCAGCGAGCAACTCACGCGTTGTCGGCCGTCTGTCGCCGCGTCTGCCTCGAGCCGGCGCACGCGTTCCTGAAGCCGCTGGCGGTCCTCCGTGAGCCGCGACATCGCCAGCGAAACCTCCACGTTCTCCGCCACGTGCTTCTCCAGCAGCGCGTTGGCAGCCTGCAACGTTGCACCTTCTTCGTTAGACAAAACGCTCGCCACGGCAAGCTCCAAGAGAATGGCGTGCGGATTACAAGAAGAAAACAACAATTTTTGAAGCTGTATCTCCGTACAAAATAAGCAAAGTACATACCTATTTTAATTTATTGGAATATATACTAAAATATTTTAAATAAAAGTATTAGCTATAAAGGAAAGGAACCTGATTTTGATGAAGGGAATGGCACACCTTGTCCAGCTGCAAATAAAAATACCTGGAGGGAAACCGTATAAAAATGAAATAAAGCAATAGACAGCACAGAGAAACAAACGAAATCCTCGAGCAGACATTGCGTATGCAGACGGCTACCTTGAGTTTCTGCAGCATGGGCGGCGAGACGGCGGCGCCGTCGGGCCCGTCAAGCCTCCCCCGGGCTTGCAGCTCGGCGGCGCGGTCCTCCAGCGCTGCGTGGTCAGCGCGCGCGGCGGCCAGCGCGTCGCGCAGCCGCTGCTCCTCCGCCTGCCAGCGCGCCTGCCGCGCCTGCGCCGACTCCGCCTCGTCCGCCAGCCGGCGCGACAGGTCGGCGCAGGCCGCCTGCTGCGCCGCCAGTGTCTCGCGCGCACCCTCAAGCTGGAAACCGGCCGGCCGACGTTCAAAACGTGTTCCCGGAGGCAGGGGACGTGCCTCCTTGCATTAACTCTTTGTTACGCTATCTGCACTAGGCATTACGCATTAGGAATCCGAAGGCCATTTCTCAAACATTTGAATTGTTTTATATCGTAGAACGGTAACTTTTTTGCTGTCAGTCTTTTAAATATTACCAATTCCTTTAGTATTTTGTTAACTGTTTTAGGACATACTTCTTTCAGGCCAACTAACAACATTGGGCAGGGTAAACAAGGTGGTCTCAGTGCCAGAGGCCAGATAACATTAGGTCCCAAGATTGCACCAGGAGATTGCATTAGTAAATCACCAAATTAGTAATTAGATTACAGCTCACTCTTTGTTTTAGGTAAGAGGCACTCCCTGGAAGGATGTAAGTGCACTGTTGGTAGTTGGCGAGGACTGCTTAGTACCTGGGTGTTGAGGTTCTCCTTGTCTTCTTCGACGGCCTGCAACTGCTTGCGCATCTTCTTGCACTTGTCCCGCTCGGCCTGAAGCCGCTGAGTCGCCTGCTGCTTCTCCTTGTCGATGAGCGATTCGAGCTGCGATGTCCGCCGCTGCTGCTGCTTCAGCGCCAGCTCCAGGCCCGCAGCCTCCACTTTCTCCCTCTCCACCGCCTCCTGAAAGACCAGCCACCGACACACCGTTAGCCACAATCAGTCAGCCTTGCAGCTCTCGAGTGGTAGGCACCAGGCAACAAAATACACTCTATGATGTACAATCAGAACTTTTCCGAACTGCCATGAATTTTATGAATTTGGGCCTGGTTTACGTTTTTACTGCAAAAATGCAGAAAATAAACCCTCGAATTGAACCAATTATAACTTGATTGTGATTTATTTATTTTCGAGGGTGGCAACTGTTGATCGTCATCTTACCCTCTACACAAGCACTGGTTTTATAAATAATGATTTCCACAAAAGATAACAAGTCAAAAACTCAACAGACATACTCATCACACATAATCATTAAAAGTTTTCAACTCCTTGGAGATAATGATCAATTTTATCATTTATTTTCTAGTGACTAAGTGGAAAGATTTTCTTGATCAGAAGTTAATTTCAAAACTTTGGCTGCAAAGTAAACGAGTCTTGTGGTTGGGTGACCTCACCTGCAGTTCCTTGTGGGAGCTTGCGCCATGTCCCCGCGCGGGCTGGTTGTGGCGGCGCAAAGTCTCCGCCTTCTCCATCTTGGCCAGCTTGGCGCAAAGTTGCGCTTCGCTCTCCAGGCACGCTTCCAGCTTTGTGCGCATTGCCTGCACAAAGTAACAACCAGGCCAATGATTCCACTTGCTTGCTCAGGCTCTCACGTTTAGCTGAATCTTGTTTCTTCTTCAGGTATGGTTGCCAGGTGCCCGGGTTTCCCCAGACATGTACTCTTTTTTAGCATTTTTTTTTGTCCAGGTGGCGTTTGGGAAACTAGAGAAGTGTCCGGGTTTTTCAAGTTCCCACCAAAAGCAAAGCTGCTTTGATAAAAACTCTATATGAAAAATTTTGCGCTGAGCTTCTATCTACCAACTAAAATTTTGTCGCTGACTGTTTTATACAGCCAATCAAGCCCAAGGATGTAGTACAGTAGTGCAGGTTGTAGACAGAAGAATCGTCAGCCAAGAATTCTGCATCCAGAACGGTTCAACTACAAACTGTTACCACTTGGAAAGTTGGCCTGTTTGTATGTATTTTAATTTATAGTAAAGAAATATTTATTATTTGCCACAAAATTATTGTGCCCTCTTTTCTCTGCAATGAATTATGGCAACCCTGTCCATACAAAAGTGCGGTCAATTGGCTGCCGCTTACCGCCATGAGGTCCGACTCCTGGAGGTTGCTCTGGATGGCGCGTTGCCGCTCTGTGTCCAGCATCACTTGCAGCTGCTTGTTCAGTTTCTTCACACGGCACATCTCAGCGTCCAGGGCCCGCACCCTCGACAGTTCCGCCTCCAGCTGCAGCCTGCAAGCACGGCATGGGTCACGCTTGCACTTCTTGACACAGAGCCGACAGTGCCTCCAAGCCATCAGTGGCTGCAATTGACCCCTGGGATTGGGAAGGGAGTAACTAGTTGGGGAACTGTTTAAGTTTGAATGGGATGTAGAAAACCATGAGAAGCTAACACCAGCAAACTTTTCTTCAGGATGAAACCAGTGCAATTTGGGTTTAGTTACTTAGTAGGTACCAATTTAGTAGGTACCATCAAAACATATTAGTATTTAAATAAAATTTAAAGTTGTTCAGCATCACCAGAGATAAACTGAGAATTTCGTAAGGATATGTTGCGTTCAATTCAAGGAAGCACTTACTGCAGGCTGTTTGCGGTGGCCGCGCAACTGTCTGTTTCGTGCTGCAGGCGTTCATGCTGGGCGGCCACGTCTGCGGCGCGAAGTTGTTCACTCTCCAGATCGCGTCGTGCCTCTTCGTGCTGCTGTCTCTCTGCTGCCATCAGCTCCTCCAGAGCCGAGTCTACAAAGCCAAAAAGTCCATTGCATCGGAAACATTGACAAACATTGAAAGAGTGGCTAGCCAATTTTATCAAACATTGAAAATATTAATTCAACAAATACACGATATATCCTTAAAATATCCAAGCATTTCTAGTTGTAATTATTTAAAGGACCCAAAAAGAAATGAGAAATGAGAATCTAATTGTAGCAGGTATAAAACAACTGAGAAGCCGTTCTACTACATCAAACCCAGAATATTTGACTCCAATGATAACACAAAGTTATTCTCAGAAATGCGATGGCTTACGTTTCTGTTTGGCTTCACTGTCCTTGTCAGCCAGCTCCTGACAGAGCAGCTGGACGCGAGAGCGCAGTGTCACGGTTTCCAGGTGCATCTTCTCCGTCGTCGCTTCGGCAGTATGGGCTGCGTTGCCTTGCAGCGGTATATCGACGCCGGCGACGCGCAACGTTTCTTGCAGCGAACACAGCTCGTCGGGCGTCAAGCTCTGCGGGAAAACACGGCGGAGCTGAAACCAGTGGCTGATCGTACCTGGCTTCTGTACGCCACAATGACAGCAGTAAATCGAGTAAAGAGGAAAATCTCTGCGAGATCACAAGAGCTCGTAGAAGAGAAATCACGAGGGGTTGTGACGGCATCGGAAACGTGCAACCGGGACCCACCTCGATGCCGCTAGCCAGCAGCTTCTGCATGGTTGCAGGAAGGTTGGGAGCAACGTTTTCTGGCAAAACGTTTTCGAAGGTCGCAGCCACCGGTGCCGGAGCTGCGGACAAGAATATCGCTTCGTAAGTCATTGGCAGTTCCACTGGAGTGGGAAATTGGAAATATGTAGCAACTTGTTTAAACAATCCTTCATGAACAGTGATTTTATAAATATTATTTATCATTTTATTTCCTTAATCCATTAATAGCAACGGGTAGAAAATTGCACATGGGCACACGGATATCTCGGTGAATTCTTGCCAAGAACCCACCATCCAAAAAAAAAAATATATATATTTAATTAACTCTCTCTATATCTCCATCTTCCCTGGCTTCTTCTTCTCCGCCATCTTCCTCCCCGTCATCTTCTTCCCTTCGTTCGATCAACTCTTTCCACTTTTCTTTGTTTTCCCACCATCTTTCTTCTTCAACAACCTTTTCCCACTCTTCACCTCTCTCTTCAACATCTCTTCTAACCTGCATAATCCATCTTTCTCTGGGCCTTCCCACTCTTCGTTTCTTATATTCAATATCAAAAAATCTTTTTGTTATCCTGCTTTCTTCCATCCTTTTCACTTTTCCAAACCAACCCAATCTTTCTTTGCCTACTCTAAATCTTAAACTTTCAACTCCCATTCTTTTCCTCAATTCACAACTCCTCTGCTTATCCAATTTTGTCACACCAGCCATACTTCTCACAAACTTCATCTCTGCTCCTTGCAACAAATCTTCCAACTTTCCACTCAACGTCCAAGTAACGCACCCATACAAAAGGATGGGTAAAAAATAAACTTTGTATAATAATAACTTGCATTTTTTGGGGAAGTCTTCATTCCATAAAAGTTTCCTTACTTTTTGATAAAAAAAATTTGCCTGTTCAATTCTTCTTTTAATTTCATTTTCTAATTTGTTTTCATTGTTTACCAAAGTACCTAAATATTTAAAATCTTCTCTCTCCTCAATTACTTTCCCCATAAGCGTTACTCGGTCAAAATTCTTCTTTCTTCTTCTAATCATAAAAACCGATTCACTCTTCTTCTCGCTTATTTTCATTCCAAATTCTTCAGTAACATCACTCCACTTGTTGACCATCTCTTGCACCTCCGCACTTGCATCTCCCCAAACTAAAATATCATCTGCATACACCATCATTTTTCCATTCGCTTCTTCATCTGTTACTCTCCTTACCATCTCGTCCATTACAATTACAAACAATAGTGGAGATAAAACACTACCCTGTCTTACACCAGATTTAACCACAAACCATTCTGTACTCCCTATTGCCAATCGCACCCTACTTTTACTGTCCTTATAAAAACTCTGAATCCTTCTGATCATAAAATGATAAATAAAATGATCATAAAAATGATAAATGTCTACCGTGTATATCTAGTGCAGGTAATCAGATATCTCCTAAGTGAACAGAAATTTGCAGCCAGTTCGGCGGTTTATTCAACGGAACTCACCTGTCTGACCGAGCTCGTGGTTATTCGTCTGCGCCGCCGGCACCTTCTCCTGCACAGCGGCGCTGGCCTTGAGGCGGTGGCGCAGCCTCCGCGCTTCCTTCTCGAGCTTGTGCAGCTGCGCTTGCAGCTCGGCAATGCGCACGTCCCGACTCTCCAGCTGCGCTTCAAGGTCGGAAACGCGGAGGTCCCGACTCTCCAGCTGCAAACGAAGCTCCAGTTCCACGGCCTGGCGCTCCCGCTGGTCGGATTCCAGCGCAACGATGCGTTTCTGTGCAGCCTCCGTTTGCACTGGAGACTGGTTCTGACCTTCCAGAGCCCCAATTCCAGAGCCATTCACGGCAGGAATTTTTCGCAGAATCTGTTGATTGGAATTTGCTTCGGAGCTGGTCGTCTCATTTCTTTTCTGTTTCAACAACTGGAAGCACAAAATGTGGTGTGTAAGAAGATATCTCCATATCATAATTGGTTTATTTGAAAACTATCACAGATCAGTTCTTGCGTAATTCAACAGGTAAGGATCAGCCCAGATCTTAATGCATTGCAAGTTCTGCTGCCATTCTTAAATTTACGTACGCATTTAGGTGATTTAAGCCGGATTCTTATATTGCATTGGAAATTATTACTTTAATTTTAATTTGGTTTATTTTGTGCTAGTTCTACTTCTACATACAGTAATTTTATAGCTTAAAAAGCCAAGTATTTCATAGTGTGTTTGTGTCCCGATAAAAACAAGAACATACTTGGATGTTTTCTTCGAGGTGGCGCACTTTGAGCGCCAGCTGGTCGCACTCGGCTCGTAGTTTGTTAGCGCCGTCCTGCTCGCGTTGCAGCGCCGCCTTCCAGTCGGACTCCTGCGTCGCCACCGCAGCCCGCGTTTGCGCCAGCAACGCAGCGGACGCCTCAATCTGACAACGTCCGCAAACGTCAACCATCACAACCATAAAAACCAAAAAAACCAAAAAAACTATTTGACTCTGCCTCCAAGCCTTCCTGATTCCAACCTGCTTATCTAATTCCTACCTTTCTTCTACCTAGATATTATAAGAGAGATAATCATTTTAGATTTAGATTTTAGATAAATATTCTAGATAAGATATATATAGAATATAGATAGAAAGAAACCATAGAAACTAGAAAGATAGAAAGATTAGTTTTTGTTTTGCTGACACTTTATGATTGCCGCTGCAACTCTGATAGTTTTGTTGGTTGTTGTTCTAAGGTATACCGAAATCCCCGACATGTATTTCCATGTCTGCTAGCCGTACCTGCTTGTCCTTGCTCTCGGCGGCGGCGGCCAGCTCCCTGGCCAGCGCGTCCGTGTCCTGCCAGCGCTTGTGCAGGTCGGCGCAGGCCAGCGCCACCTGCTCGTCCGTCGCCTGCCGCTGCCCGTCGACGTTGGCGTGCAGCCGCGATATCGTCAGCAGCTGCTCCCCGAGCTGCGTCTGCAGGGCGTCCCGCTCCGCCGACGCCTCCTGCCGGCACCCAACGAACCGCAAGCGTTCACATCTCGCCGGCAACACGCCACCCTCATCATTTCCCCAGGGTCTTGTAGCCTCGGTTTCTTTACAACGCACTTACTAACACGAGGAACTCATCAAGATTTTACTTTGCTCGTTGCCTTGATGACTGCCAATGCCAATGATTTAGCAACTAATGACGAAGAAGCAAGTCTAGCCTAAAGGGAGCTGGGGGTAAGACCCGTGCTATATGTGGCTCTGGTTACCCTTATCAAATATTGCAAAAGGTAACTGAAAGAAAAAAACAAATTGCAGTAATCTTTTTCTGAATCAAAACTCACTAATTTCAAGCCTATAAATTATAATCCTCCAGGAATTGAAGATGTTGCTGATTAAAGTGCCCTTGACATTTTAGAATAGAAATTGATTAATTTATCTGAAGTGCTTGTCTGATAGGATTCAATGACTGAGTAGCTTATGATGACTGTTGGTGACATCCTATTCTTGAAGAAATCTGGATGAAAACATGATGGTGGCTTGAATCTAGTCAAAACCGTCAAGGGCCGCCACCACTCAACTTCAAACCAGCAGGTTCCCTATGAGTAGCAACTGGCAACAACCGAGCAAGCCTCACGTCTCTGTCCTTGCGCAGACTGGCAATCTCCATCTCGAGGTCTCGGATCTGCTTGAGGGCCGCCTGCTCCGCGCGGGAATGCGCGGCCATCTTGTCTTGCAGACGCAGCAGCTGCGCGAGCGGTAGCGAGACGGGCGCGCCGTCGGGCGTTGCGCTGCGCACGCTCTCCATCTGATCCCTGCCGAGAGTCGACACAGAGCGGCCGTTGGGCAATCATTCTGCATGCATTGTTGATCTCTGCTACTTTGGTACAGTATGTTCCATGTATTGGAGAGAACTATTTGTAACTTTTTGGAATGCGCTCTGGGCCCATTGGTCTTGGTCTTCTTGCTAACTCCTCAGTATCAATAATGTCACCATTTCATACCAAAATAATTATATAAAATAAAGATGTATCTAAGATTTATTTTCTATCCCAAAATAACCCAGTCTCCTTGGAGCATTTACCTTTTGTTGTGGTGCTTTCTTTTACTGATAAGATTTAAAGAAAACTCCCAAGCTGATGGTATCCAAGGCAATTGCACCATACCTCTAACTTAATAATAATACCAGCCGTGCAATCTATGTGAGATTTACCAGGACTCTTGTAAAAACAAACATTTGCAACTTAATTGCGTTACCTGATGGAGACGTCTTCGGAAAGACACGGGGAACTGGCGTTTGAGTTGTTCCCAACATACAAAGACTCCAAGTCTTTTGTCTTCTTGTCCAAGGTTGTCTCAAACTCTCGCAGCTGCAAGCAAGAACTACGTCAGACAATGTACTAAACAAAGTAACTAGGTACATGATAATGTACCTACCTACTGTGTCTACCAATCTTGTGTATTCTATATTTAAGATGCCAGAGTGCCAATTGCGTGAAAGGTGGGATGATTTTGAAAGCACTAAGAAATATTTTTGGCTTTGAGTAGAGGGTTCCGATTGTTTGGCAGTTGCTCACCGTGGTCTTCATCTGCCGCATTGAATCCGGCTGAAACTGCTCCATCTGTTGGTGATGTCGACGCAGCTGATCCTCCAGGTCGGAAATGTGGGCGGACATTTCCCCATGCCCGGAGTCGAGCTGCGTAGGGCAAACACAATCTTCATTGCTATCGTCTGCGGTTGAGCTGAAGCCAGTAAATTTGCTTTACTTGTTCTTACAGCACGTTAAGTTCAAGCTATACTTGTCATCAATCTACCGATTTTTCACAAATTTTCCTAACACTTCATGTGTTTTATGCTTGTACTGTACCAGAGTGGAGAGCTCGAGGTTGCTCTGCGTTTGCTGCTCGACCAACGTTCTCATCTCGTTGACCTGTTCTTCGAGGGTCGCTTCGTTGCGAGCCTTGACCTCGACCTGGCTCTCAAGGTCGCTGATTATATCTCTCAAGACCCACACCTGCGACAACCAAATCTCAGATAGTGAAGTCCGTTTTAAAAATAAAAATAAATAAAATATCCAAGTGAATTCCAGACCTATTACCAAGAAATAAGCTGGCTATTATTTAATATAAAGCATAGCCCATATTCATTTGTAATTTATCTATTTGTAGGGGTTTTTCCAAACATTTTGGAATTCCTTAGATTCTAGAAGTACGTACCCCTGATTAGTGATTAGTGATTACTGATTGGTGATAGGTTTAATATCACAAATTTGTCCCTGGTTTTGCTGTCATACATTCTTAGCAACCACAGATTATATTCCACAGAGCACATGTTTAATACAGCTGTCAGCATACATTTTTAAATGGAAAAGGACCCATTATATTACTAATAATTAAAACTATTATAGTCAAGTTAGAAAACACTTTAAATTGTTTATGTGACACTGTCATAGACGGCTGAAGGTAGTTTGGGGATCTGTGGCATCTGCCACGTCAAGGCCAGGATTGCAAGGATTGCAGGAATTCAAGGGTCCTTTGGAGAGAAGGATCGATGTGAGGTCTAGAAGATGGAACAGGTTGTGAGCCGGATCGTGCCCTGCAGCAAGGGAACAACAAAGTTATCAACTTGCATTACACAAATTTTCTTCATTTTTGCCTATCACGTTCTACTAAATTAAAATCAAAGATGGAAAACCCAAAAATAAGCAATATATCTATCTCAGGTGCTATGTGGATAAATATATGGAAACTATATGGTTGAATCAAGGATTCCTACGCTGCCACAAGATAGGTAAATAGGAAAAGAAGTGTATTGTTGCATTACCTTGTCAATGGCTGCTTTCAACTCGATTTCAAGCTCATCCCTCTTAGCGTCGGCATCTTTCAGAAGTGTCGTTGCTTCCTTCACCTGGGTTTCCAGCGTCTCGACCTGAGCATGTCAGAAGCTTGTCAGGTTCAGCAAACAGCGAAAAAATAAACTCCGAACCCGGTTCAGGGAAGCCAGGGAGTCCAACGCAACACTACAAAATCAAGTATCAACTTATTAACTTTGTTACACTTAGAAATAAGACCAACATAATATCTACTACATCTAATATAGCAAAGGCATGTATTCTGAAATTAAATTAGATACAGGTTAGCAAATTAGTCTCAAAAGATCAAGCATGGTTTTAAAATAAGTAGGCCCAGTGAAAACATCTGCAAAACCACAAAGTCTTACCAGCGACAGAATGGTCATCCGGTTCACTTTGTTATAGAACTCCATATTGTGCGACTTATTTCGGGAAAGAACGGGGGTCCAGTAAGGCAGCACCAGCGAGGTGAGAGACAACATCGAGACTGAAGCGAGTGCTTTGCTTTTGCAGACATTTGACTGACGGGTGCTTTGCTGGGGCTGGCTGGTGCCAGCTGTCAGAACTCCAAGGGATGGGAGTTTGTTATTGGAGGGTGGGGGAGGGGCAGGGGGAACACATCTGGCAGGGGTGCTATTTTAAGGAAGCACTAATTAGTGGCAAAGTGTGCTGCACAAGATCATGACATGGGATACAAGTAATTACTGACATTCTGCCTGGTTGGCTTGTGTGATAACCATGAAATCTGAGTGAAGCAGAGGGGCTAAGACTTGGTGCTTAAAACAGGACATTATTTATAGTTTTGTTTGTTTGTTTAGGAACATCAAATGAGTGAGACGCAAGATTGACTGCTTGGCTCATTTAAAGTCATACCTACTGCTATTTTTATCATCATTGCTGCTGTGTTAGTAGTTTTTATTAAGTTCACTGAGTGTGATTGAATGCAAATGTAAACCCAAAGCACACAAATTATCTTCACACATTCATTACATAAAATTCAATAGGGCTGGAGAGGTGTCACAACCAATATGTAAATAAACTTGAGCAAAGTGGGAAATTTTTATCAGGAAACTGTTTGGTTCTTAATTATAAAACAGCAAGAAAGAAATGGAGAGCAAATCTGTGCATATGAAACCCAACCATAAAGCAGCCAGCAACCGTTGTTCGTATCTAACAGCCTGAGCCTGAAGTATTGAACCATGCCAACTACCGCCAAGTGCCAAGTGAACTCACGGCATTGTAGGAGTGCAGAAGTCCAGGCCCGGAGCGAGCTACCCCGTGCTGAGTCGTGCCAATAAGACGGGTGCAAGACGGGTGCAAGGTGGGGAAAGAGACAGAGTTAGTAGCCGTCCACCAAACACCAGCAGCGAGAAATTGAGTACCAGTTAGTCAATGGTGAAGAGTGCAACCAATTACCACAGGCGTCCATTATTTTCTGGCCCTACCCCTATCCCTAAATAGAATACTTTTTTGTTTGTATGCTTTTATTACTATTGTTAAGGGGGGGAAAAGGGAAAGTAATAAACCCTGTATTTCTCAGTCTTGCAACCTGCTAACATGCAAGATAGTATGAGATTTGTGAGTGAGATTTTTTAATGGGGCACAGAGAAATGACAGCAAAAAAGTTGATAGTCTAGCCTCAACAGAGAAATAAAAAACTCGGTTAGAGATTTCCACATTACAAAATAGTAGATACATAAAAAAAAGCGTATTCTTTTGTTTTACTTTAATTTGCAGAAATTGTTTTTAGTGATATATGTGAGGTTTTTAACTGGCTAAAATGAAGTTGCTTATTAAATTCCAGCAAGAAGAAAACATTAGTAGACAAGCTATTGCAACAATTGTTGAACCAGCAACCAACAAATGTCTAGAAGTGGGCAGGCTGTCATAAGCAGGATAAAGAGCTGTAGGCTACCTCCTTGTCATGCCGGTCTGCTTTCAGCTGGTCGGCGGCACGCATCTGATCCTTTAACCGCGCAATCTCGGCGAGGAAGTCGTCTCGTTCCTGCTCGCGTTCGGCGGCCTGCTCCTCGAGGAAGCGCCGCGTTGAACGCAGCTGCTTGTCTGCCGCCGCCACCTGGACACCGCAGTGCACGTCATCAGCTCCCGCCTCCAAGCTCTTTACACACTCCACGACATTGTTTCGCCAATGCGCAAGGCTTTAGATATATGCATCGAGAGACTAGCGTATGCAGTAGATTTGTTTCCTTTTGACAATATTTACAGGACAACAATGATGATTAATTGAAAGTTGATGAGTCATTGTGAAGGGACTTCACAAAATTTCTTAGCATTGGTGGTATATTTCCAGTGAAAATGAATATTCTTTTCACTAGCCATTTCCATGCCCAAATAGCAATATGACTAAGGCATACCTTGTTGGTGCCTCTTTACACACTATTAGGTACACATTTCATAATTGGAATAAAAAAGCAAATAAATTCACATAAACCTGTGTGTAGAGTTAAGTTAATAAAACCTTAACCTGGTAGTAAAGCTGATGAAAGGTGACAGATAGAAATTTGACTGGCAGAAAATTAACCAGAAAGCTGTTAGAGGACAAAAAAAATGTTACTGCTCCAGCTTAATTTGTCTTCATAATGGTACTTATTTATTAGTCAAAAAGATACGAATAAGATTTTCACAACATAAATCTGTTTACTTCCCAACCACCAAGTTTTTACACAGAAAATAATAAGTATTGTCATAGCTAGACTCCATCATGTTGAAAATACAGGTGCAAATAATATAAAGCAACAAAGAACACAAGACCACTCTATGGTACTACCAAGTGGAATGACCCACAGTCCACAAAGAACAGTTCTACAAAACAAAAGGAAAGTTGGAATGACATGCTCCCAAGGAAAAGTGAAAGCAAAGAAATCTCCTGCCTCACATTGTCTAGAATAGCTTGCTGCCAAATAATTCCGTAATGAAGGAAGGCTGTTTTGGAATGGTCATCTCATTGATCGTCACGATGATTGTTACGAAAACAAGACTTTCACGTGAGAAAATTATCGACAAAGGTACAAGAATGTAAAGAATAGAATAGTCAAATGCAAAGCAAGCTAGCAAAGACACCCTGTAACCCCCCAGTTAGGAAACAAGAAACCAAGTCAATTACAAGGTCAGGAGAAATATAAGAGAAGTGCCAACTAAGCTGTCAGTTCGTTTAGTTACCTTGTGAGAGCAAACCATGTGAACTATGGAGGGGGGTGGTTCTAAAGAAACCTGGCAGAAAAAAAAGAACACCATAATATATTCGATTAGAAATAATAATTAACAAAAACCGACTGATAAATCGCTACAATAAGCTCGAACTTTACAACAAGGCAAATCCTTCACCTGGTTACCGGTACCTTTTCCACAACACTTGGCACAAATCACAAATGGCTAGATGGAAATCAATCAAGAGGCTCGACTACTTGAGGAGAGTGCAACAAAGTACGGTGACCGTCTGGCAAAGCACGGAGGCTGGGACGACGATCGCTTACCTGCTGCTGCAAGTCATCTTTCTCGTGCTTCGATTCGTCCACCAGCCGGTCGCCTTCGCGACACAGCTCCTCGATCAGCCGAAGCTGCGGCGTCTTGGAAGTGCTCTCGCTCAGGATGAACCGTGCTGCGGGCCAGAGAAAGTTCCGTTCAGAAGCGTCCACGTCCTCACGATTGAACAACACCGGCTTGAATCGACTAGGGGACTGTGCAAGCTGCGGGATTAAATTATATGGCCAAAACACCTTGGTGGTGAATGATAACCACTAAGAAAAGCCAACAAGGTTGTGATTAGCGAGTGCCTCCGGTTAGTAAAACCGTAACAGGATAACCGGAACAGGAGGATAACCGTCCAATATCTGGATGCCGTACCGTAACCGAGCATCCCTAGTCATGAATGACATTTCTAAAATCCACCAAAAATTAATAGCAGCTTTTCTAATGGGAATCCGACGTAAATTTTCATTTGAATGGAAAAGGTACACCTCGAAATGAATCAGCAAATCACGATAACACCAAGGAGCTACCATCACTGTCAGAGAAAGCATTCCACATCCCACGAAACAGACTGATTATTTAGGCATCGGCACGTAAGCGCTGCTAGACTGTCGAGCTCCACCGACCCTGGTCCTGCAGTTCGGCCATGTTCAGCGGGGTCCCGACGCCGTGGCTTTGTTCCCCGTAGCCCTCGGTGACGTCTTCACGGGCCTCCAGCCGGGCGACGCTGCGACGGGACTCGTCGAGCTCCGCGGCCAGCCGTTGGCACTCGCCGCGGTATAGATCCAGCTCGCCGAGCTGCGAAGACAGCTCCTCGCGGGCCGACGCATCCAACACCGCCGCCTGAACACACACAACGCGCTCAGAAGAAGGAATCTGCGGATTTACATCGGCAACGACCTTGAGCCATATGCAGCTTAAAAAATTATGTTATTAAAAGAAAACACTGAGAAGCTAACATTAATGGCTACTAGAACTATCAATGTCAGCCACAATCGTTGAATAGCCAGTAAAACTAACGCTACAACACCATTGGATCCGATGCATTGTCGAACCGCTATTTCCAAGGGTCGCATCCTGCTGGCGATATACTTGCAAAAGGCACCGATCCGGATGCAATCCGTCGCGTTTTCTGACCGGTGCCTAGGCCTTATGACCGATGCCCAGTGCCCTGTGTCCCGCCACCGCCAACGCTGCCGCCGCCGCCTACCTTCTGGCTGGAAGCGGCGCGGCCGAGGATCGATGCGGCCTCCGCCTTGAGTCGGCGCAGGCACGAGTCGAGCTCGGTGCGGATGTCCCCGGCGAGGTCGCCGTTCGAGTCGACGTAGCGCGCCAGGCTGCACTCGTCCATGTTGACGATGCTCGAGATGTTGGGTGCAAAGTGCACGCGGCGCACCTTGCGTCGCGGGGAACGGGCGCCGCCTCCGTCGCCTGCCGACACAACCGGACGCAGTTCGTCAATAACACGACACTTTGCAGGATTGACGGAGCAGTTGGTTTAGGGCCAGTTTTAACATTTTATTAACTCTGGCTTGAAGTGGGAGTTGAGTTGAAGTTCCTGGCAACCATAAAACACGTGCAGTGAAATTCAATTTTTTCTGTGGGTTATCTCTCAACTCGGAGTT
Organism: Nemurella pictetii; assembly: GCA_921293315.2. NCBI lineage: Eukaryota > Metazoa > Arthropoda > Insecta > Plecoptera > Nemouridae > Nemurella > Nemurella pictetii. The sequence continues at coordinate 34,122,772 of OV121115.1, forward strand.
AAGAAAATAGAATTATTGTTATCTCATCTCATTTGTTTATTTTATGTGTGCCTATGCTAGTCTCGTATGAAATTACTCTATTAAAGAAGTAAAGATATATTCTTGTTTCAGATTGTGAAAGCATATAGGATGTGATTGAGAACTTGCATCCTCTGCACTAGTGACGCATCAATCTATCAATGTTGTTATCACCGAGTGGTTTTTATCTGTTGGAATGAGTTGTCTGGCACATAGGAGGATGAAGAGTCATTTAGTTATCACATCGAACCAAGGAATCAATTCGATTGAAAACAAACCAAGGGCTCTCTCATTTGATTCTCATTCACACATAATAAGTCCTGAGTGCCCTTGGCCACATCTTCAGCTAATCAAAAAATATTACTTTCCAATATTTCTTGTGTCGGGAAAAGTGGATATACGTGAAAAGTGAAAACCCTGCAAAAATCCAAGCCAAGAAGTCTTGACCTTGCTTTTGAGTTGGTATTGATAGTTGGTATCAACCAATATCTTGTCAATTTCCTTGAAGAGGGATGGGTTGAACAAACGTTTTGAAGAAAGCCCTGTCATCAAATTATCTCCTGCACTACAAAACATAATCATGCAGGAAAATCATCAAACAGAAATAAAGCAAAAGGATGCATAGTTATCAAGGGATGTGCCACCATCCTGGATGCATTACTCATGTTATTTGGCTATTAACGGTCTGAGCACTCAAGAGATCCATCCAGACATTAGTCTGATTGTCACGCCATGGCGGACAAGGTTGTCGGTCCAAGGATGCTGCTGGCTGCCTTTACAGCAGGTAAATTAACCTTCTCCTGTCTTAGGGTTGTGCTGCATATAATTGACTTGAAGGGGATTCCATACAGCGATCGTGGTTAAAAAGATCACCATTCCAGACTGTGACAAAAATTTGTGGAGTACTACTAGCACATGGAAATGAAAAAAAACTTATAAAAGTAGAAAATCTGTCCAAAAATTCTACCAGTGGAATTTTTGACCAGTCACAACCCTCCCAAAGTGAACAGAAAAACCCTCTTTTGAATTATTGAAGTGCACGACATCTCACTCCCTTCTTGCCAGATTTTGACCTAATTGACTTAATTGAATTTTTAACACATGGCTTGTTAGACTAATGCACCGAAAACCTCTGGAAAGTTTTATCGAATTATCTCAATAAATATATATAAAATATATTTCATATAGAATATAAGAAGAATATGGCAAGAATCCACCAAGGTATCCGTGTGCCCATGTAAAAATTTCTACCTGTTAGTTAAATGGAACTAAGAAATAAATTATTTAAAAAAAAATCCCAATAATTTTATCTAATGTTCCAGCATCCCTGCTTCTGGAGTGTGCATGCTACAGCATGGTGGCGGTCAAACCTTACCAGCAGGTCCAGCCTAACATAACGTTCACAATCATGTGCCAGGCAGACGAGCCACTAGGGGGCTGCCAGTTTAAGGCCTTGTCTAATAACAAAGTGATCGAGATGGGCGGAGGGAAGAGTTCACCCTTCTACTCGGGCACGGGACTAGAGGACGGGCAATGCGGCTACGCTAACAAATTACCAACTTCAAATCAATATTTTCCATTCGGGTGTCGCGCACGGGCACACGACGGCTCCTGGCAGTACGCCACTGCAGTGATTGACGGGTTTGGTAAGAAAGACGAGGCTTAAGGTCATATTATTAATCCTGAAAAGTGGACTAGAACAATATCATGTGATCATGATGTGATAGATGAATATTGAATATGATATAGAGATAGGATAGTAATGCAAATGCATATTCTTCAATTATGCTAGTATCCCATGCAAAATTGTGGATATATCCATTTCATGACATTTGGATTGCAATAACATCATGTTGATATCGCATATTTTGCATATTTCAGCTTTTTTTGCCGGTTTAAAGCGCATATTTCAGGGTTTTTGCATACTTTACAGTTAAATTTATTATTTTCAAATTCACAACAAAAATAATTCACTTCTGAGAATCTGACCATTACTGTTGGATTTTTCCTAGAGCTCTACAACAAAAGGGAGCAGTTGATAGACACAGGTGTTGTCATCTAGCCCAGTTGCACTGAAATTGTGCAGTGAGTAGCCAGTGAGTAGGGGAGACTGGGTATACTTCAGACACTTTTTCTTAAAATCTCTGTAATTCATGTCCATGACAATCTAAACTAACAATTTTTCTCAGTGTATTAGATTTGACCTTGGTCTTCATCTGTAAACTGTTGGCAAAGTGTTGGCAAAAAATCCATCGCTAGCACTTCTTCAGTGTCGGGAAAATTCATTCCGGGAAAGAAGCCAAGGTTCATGGTTTGGCCCCAACCGATATATGTAAATTCAAATATGCGCCAATTACATCTGTTGACGTGGAGAGATCGTTCTCCGTATATAAAAATATACTAACTGAGCGGCATAGACTGACATCAGAAAATATAGAAAAAATTATTGTTAGTCACTGCTATGCCAAGCATGCAAGCAAGTCTAGCAAGTAATGGAAAAATTTATTCTCCTCTGCCAACTTATGGGCAATGTTTGAAAAAAAGTTATAAAAAAAAACAGCGTTTTCATACATTCTTTCACCCTCATTCTATCCTGCGATACTGCATATTTGGCCATTTTTGCTGCATATTGAAGCTTTTGATAGCGCATATTTTGCATATTTAAGCTTTTGACTTTGCATATTCTGGCTTTGATACTGCATTACTATCCTATCTCTAATTGATATACAACCTTATTAGTCTGTGTTAGTCTGTAGTTGTCAAAACTTAAAAGTTTTGATAGTTATTTTCAAAGAAATTTTAAGTGAACTGAAAACATGGCCTATCCTGTGTAAAATTAAGCATTTTACATTTTTAGATAAGAGTGGTTTTAAGTGCATGAATTTATTATTTACACGTTTTTGAGCTAATCACATTTTTGGCTACTTATTTATTAGAGCTTATTAGAGCTTATTAGAGCTTTATTTATTAACTTTATTCTGTTCCAATTTGCCTTTGGCTTTATGAAATAAAGTTTGTAAGAAAAAAAAAAACATGCCCAAAGCTGCATAAAATTTGTGTGCCATATTTTGAGTTTTAATGGCGATCGGTTGATGGAGAAAAGCCAAAATTTACCCAATTCCGCAGAATTAGAAACAGAAAGTTAGTGAATAGGGGGCCCTAGTGGGTCAGCGATTCAGACGCAATAGTATGGCACTCAGCGGCTATTTTCTGGATATCCCTAGACCCGAACACTCGTGATGTGCTCCAAGGCAAGAATCCCATCTAGTCCCACGCGGGTGTCTCAATCGAGCTCGTCTGCGTTTCCGAGTGACCAGATAGAAGCGGGAACGTAAAATACAGGCGGCAATCTAATACAGCAAGGAAATACTGCAACGAGCTTTCTTGGGATAGGATGGCTTGCCGAGGCACACACTCTTGGCAAAACTTTGCTTACAGTATTTACCATAAATTTAATCAGCAGGCTGAAACTCAGTTCTCATCTGACTTTGGTTGTGGTGACAATAAAGGCCATTCACAACCAACTTAGCCGTAGCCGATAATGTAAACGTTTTAATGAAAATTAGCAAGTCCAAAACTACTGACGGAGCCGTAATAAATACGCCAATCAGATTGGCTCTGAACCGACGCCATTTTTTCAGCTTGTTTCCATCGCTAATTACCTCAAAAGTAGACGATGAACCCGATCGTTGATTGTTGGAAGCCTCAAAACAAAATATTAATTTAGGCTAATCTGACAGCCGACTTAAAACAAAAATCCACCGCCACATGACTCGACTAACCATCGAAATCTAGCAGGCTGCAGAGAGAATAAATCTTATCTCATTGGTTCTCCCAATGTGAAACTTAGACGTAGGCGTAAATCTTTGGCTCCGTCAAACATTTCGACAACGGTAAAGCTGAAGTTATTAAGTTTGTTGTGAACGCTCTTATGTGCATGCGTACTAAATATTTTACGCTTACGTCTAAGTTTACAGCATAAGTTAGTTGTGAATGGGCCTTAAGGGTTGACTTTGTTTGCCCACGGCAGCCAAGGGTCCATCCCAGACCCTACTGTCCTGAAGTCTGCCCCACCAACCCCAAAGAGTTTATATCAGGAAGAGAGGACACCCAATGCTTTATGGAATTTCCTTACACGCCAGCGCCCTTGATGGACAGTATCATGGCAACTGTAAGGAATTTCACGGCTATGCTTGTTACCACCCACTATTTGATTTTGAAGCAAAATAGTTTTCTTTTCTTTATATAGTTTTTTTCTGAACTGAAAATCTACAAATTCTTATCTCCAAATTCTCCTAGATTTTTCAATATTATGTGTCATAGCTAAAATCTCATCTACAATGCAATTATAACAAGCCATTGTAAAGCCCCAATCAATTGAATGATTTCAGATGTTTCCATGAGGATCCTCCCTGTCGGGCCAGGCCCGCGCTTCATGCTTGTTGACCCAGGAAGCAACGTGACCTTGACATTCACGACAGGAGTGCCTCTCTTCAGCTGTACGTTTCAATGGCCTGGTCATCGGAAATGGACCTCCAGTGGAACCAACAGCACATACACAATCGACAACTCAAACCTTAAAGCAGGAATTTGTCGACTAACTTTGCACACAGTCAAGTCCATCATGAGCGGATTTGTAGTTTCTGACATAAGATCCGATGTTATCAATGGCTTGGGAGGAGAATTCATCCAACTAACAACATTGATAGTTAAAAGTAAGTCTATAATTGGGACTCTTTTCTGCTGAGTTCTGTGACTCACTAGAGCAGCTGTATATTATCATGCTTCCTTCCTCCTTCCGACCACAGCGGCTCCCAGTGCGCCTGTGCTAACTCTAGACAACGCGGACGGTGTTTTCAACGAGGGGGACTTCTTGAGAGCTTTGTGCTACGTGGGCCCAGCCCGGCCTATGGCCAGCATCTCCTGGCTGCTGGGAGGTGCCGGCATCCAGGGACAAGCTGAGGATTACTCGGAAATGCCTTGGGAGGACGAGGCAGCAAGTGTCAGGAGCAAGTTGAGTCGCAAGTTGAGCAAAGAAGATGACGGAAAGGAATTGGTCTGTCGGATACATCACGTTACTTTTCCGGGAGGAAAGACCGAGATAAGAAAGAAGATATCAGTCAGAGGTAAGTTGAAACTTGAGACTGGATGCAAGGTTTCTGCTAGCTATGTAATGCATAAAAAACACAGTCTGCCAACAGTGGCTCCTAGCGCACCAGTAATAACACTCAGCAAGGCTGACGGAGTGTTTGACGAGGGCGACATCATGGAAGCTTCGTGTAATGTCAGCCCTGCTCAGCCACCGGCTCAGATAACCTGGCTGCTGGATGATCACGTCATCCCGAACGTTACTGTCACAAGTCCAGTGAGCGAGTTAAAGAGGACATTGAGCAGAGAAGAAAACAGAAAAGATTTGGTTTGCCGGGTGAATCACATAGCCTTGCCGGGGAGAACGAAGGAGACCAGGAAGAAGATATCAGTCAGAGGTGGGTTGACTCTGGGGGACTGGTGTCTGCTGGTCAAAGAATGTATTAAACCTCTTTATCCCTTGTTTGTCATTAGTGGCTCCTAGCGCACCAGTAATAACGCTCAGCAAGGCTGATGGAGTGTTTGACGAGGGTGACATCATGGAAGCTTCGTGTAATGTTGGCTTTGCTCAGCCACCGGCTCAGATCACCTGGATGCTTGATGATTACGTCATCCCCAACGTCACTGACTTGAGCCCCAAGAGCAAGTTAAAGAGGAGATTGAGCAGAGAAGACAACGGAAAAGAATTGATCTGTAGACTAAATCACGTTGCTTTGCCTGGGGGATTAGATAAGACCAGGAAGAAGATTTCTGTCAGGGGTGAGTCTAAAGGGTTGGTTCCTGACCAAAAAAAAAATACAAAAACTTAACGGTCACCTGTTTTTCCCCAGTGGCTCCTAGCACACCAGTAATAACGCTCAGCAAGACTGATGGAGTGTTTGACGAGGGTGACATCATGGAAGCTTCGTGTAATTTTGACTTTGCTCAGCCACCGGCTCAGATCACGTGGATGCTGGATGATTACGTCATCTTGAGCATGGTTGACACAAACAAGTTTAAGTGGAAATTGAGCAGAGAAGACGATGGGAAAGAGTTGGTCTGCCAAGTAAATCACATTGCTTTGCCAGGCAAGATGGAAGAGACCAGAAAGAACGTCTCTGTCAGAGGTGGGTTGACTCTAGGGGACTGGTGTCTACTCGTCATAGAATGTATTAAACCTCTTAGTCCCTTGTTTGTCATTAGTGGCTCCTAGCGCACCAGTAATAACGCTCAGCAAGGCTGATGGAGTGTTTGACGAGGGTGACATCATGGAAGCTTCGTGTGATGTTGGCTTTGCTCAGCCACCGGCTCAGATCACCTGGATGCTGGATGATTACGTCATCCAGAATTTTACCGACACAAGTTCAGTCAGTGAGTTGAAGCATAAATTGAGCAGAGAAGATGATGGAAAAGAATTGGTCTGCAGAGTTCAACACGTTACTTTGCTGGGAGGAGTTAAACAGACTCGAAAGAAATTCTTGGTCAGAGGTGAGTTGATTTTAAAGCAAATATGTCTGCAAGAATATTTTAAGCAGAAAATAATAATGTTGGCTCCTCAGTGGCTCCTAGCACACCAGTAATAACACTCAGCAAGACTGATGGAGTGTTTGACGAGGGTGACATCATGGAAGCTTCGTGTGATGTTGGCTTTGCTCAGCCACCGGCTCAGATCACGTGGCTGCTGGATGATTACGTCATCCCCAACGTCACTGACACAAGTCCAGTGAGCAAGTTAAAGAGGAAATTAAGCAGAGAAGACGATGGAAAAGATTTGGTTTGCCGAGTAAACCACATTGCCTTGCCAGAGAAAAAGAGATTGACTGGGATGAAGATATCAGTCAAAGGTGACCACAGAACATGACAAAACAGGAAAGCCCGGAATATATAATTCCTTAAAATGCTTATTTCTATCTATTTTTGCATTCTTTTACCATGGGTAAGTTATTTATAGCCACACTGCAATAATGTCGTTCTAGGCCTGCCGGTGCTGAGTTTTCTGCAACGCAACAATGGTTTTCTGGTTGGAGCTAGTGGCAGCGTGCTCTGCTTTGCTGTCGTTGTGGCAGCCCTGCTACTCTACATCCGTATAGCCAGGAAGTGGTGTTTCGTAAGAGGAGGTTGGTATGGATGGGGCTACAAAAGAGTGGTTTGAAACTTCTTGGCAATTTACCCTTGCCACAACCAACCAGGGTAGTTCATTTCATGCACATCCCTTCCTTCCCACCTTTTTTTGAATTAATCTTTGTTGTGTTAGCAGGTAATAACGTGGATCGCCAGGCAAATATTTACGATGACGTAATGGATTTAACCATTGCTCCGAACCTAAGTAAGTGTGTTTCTGCAAAGGTATTATTGTAATAAAAATATGGAATGTTTTGCAGACTAACAATTGGGGAATGCCGAATGCTTATTTTAATTGCATTGTAGATGAGCATTTTTTGAATCATATTGAATTGAGGTGATAGAAGTGAGAAAAGTGACAAAGGAAAACTGAAAATGTTTGAAAATATTGATGAAAATGATGAAATGATGAAAATGTTTGACGGATTTGCTTCAAAAAGGCGGCAGTTCTAAGTCGAATGATTTCGAAAGATCCCAGATATTTCTATCAAAATTGGTTTTGGCTTTTGGCCTGGATTGAATTAGGACTATGAATGAACATAACGTAATGATTGGAGTTAGTCAAGATTTTGGTGTGTGATTGCAGCAAAGATGTAGCAAATTCTATGTTCAATCAGAGTTGAAAATCCGCTGAATTAACTTTGTTGTGTACACAGGTAATAACGTGGATCGCCAGTCAGCTATTTACGATGACGTAATGGATTTTAGCATTGCTCCGAACCTAAGTAAGTGTGCTTCTGCAAAGGTATTGTTGTGATAATAATATGGAACTTTTGCAGACTAATTCTTGGGAAATGTTTGTTTTAATTGTGTTGTAGATGAGCATTATTTGTATCATTTTGAATGAGAATTACATAAGTTGTATGAGTCATCCATCACTCATCTCTCATCGGTCATAACTATCAGTTAGCAGTCATCACTATCACTTCACCATCACAATCACTTTTTCCCAGATCAGTGATGAGTGATGAGTGATGAGTGATGAGTGATGAGTGATGAGTGATGACTCATCAGGGAAAAAGTAAGAATGAAAAATGTTATAGAAGTTAAAAACAATATGGTGGAAAACTGAAAATGTTCATAAAAAATGACCTGTTGGACAGATTTGCTTCAAATTCACGGCAGATCTAAGTGCAGTGATTCCGAAGGATCCCAGATATTTTCATAAAAATCGGTTTTGGCTTTTGACACAGATTGAAACAGGAGTATGATTGAACATAGAAGGCCAACGTCACGATTTGGGTTAGGCAAGTTGTTGTTGTGTGATAGCAGCAGTCACTATGTTCATTGCCTTCTATGCCCTATCATAATGCTGTGTCAATCTCAATGGAGCCCTACAATTTTAACAAAGATTAATATCCATTTGAAAGTTGGCCACACAGATACCTAGCTCAGTTGGTAAGGGTGTAACACACTTTTTAAATTGGATATTCCATTTCACGCAGGCAGTTTGGTCCTATTATTGCATTAACGTTGGTTCTTCATTTGTGAAATGGTTACAGAACAGGACTCGGAGCGCGACTCAACAACCTACGAAACAATGGCATTTGTACCGACTGAATCATGTAAGAAGGCAGGTACAATTTAAACAAACTAATGATAAAGTTTTTTCTGATGAGGGAGAAGCTGTACAACAGAATGGAAGACAATGCTTTCCTTTACTAGTACCTAAACCATCATTCCTCCTGAGATGCACCAAAAAACCGTTGAATCTTGAACATGACCAAATATCTGATAGTCTCCTAATGAAATTACTCAGTGCACAGATTCTCATGCAACTTTTTCCTGTCTGGTAAGCTAATGTTCCTAATGCGACTCCAATGGCAACGGTGTGTGTTGTAGGTGGCGGGGAGTTGCCGTTCGAGCATTGAGTCAATGTGAGATACGTAAAGCACACTTGAGACCACCTGGAGCAAGCTCCATCCAGCAAGCAATCTGCTTTCACCTGCACCTGCAATCTAGCTCTTGGAAAAAGGCATGCTTTAGACTTGACTTTCAAATTGATCCAAGATTAATTAAAGTAACAAGGCTTGACATGATTATTCAACCTTAGCCTTTGTAACCAGTAATGTTACCAATACAAAACATATTGCCTATATATACCTACATAGTAACTTTTATGTAAAGCAAACAGAATTCAGTACATACCACATGGAACAGTTGTTTGCTTTGAAGCATATAGATCTTTGGAATTTCTTTAAACAATAAACCTAATCAATTGTTCCATTTTTTTCATCTCTTGTTTGATGCACCTGAGTCCATTGTAACACAATTCCTAGAGTGCCTACTTTGTATCACAGTGTCAACCATTAAAACGTTTGGTCGTTGTGTGCTCTGCCTTCAACTCCTTGCCGTCAAGTAATCCAGCCACAGCTGCCACCACTCCAACCCACTTCACCCCGACATTGGGTTTTGGGTCCGCTCACATCCCTCGGGCTCAGTAACGAGCTGCGTGCACTCACCAATGGAGACGTTGTCGCTGAGGTAGGTCATGTCGTTGGAGAGCGATTCCGACTGGGTCTTGCTGCCGTCGCACTCGCTCGAGTCCAGGTTGCTCATCATCGACAGGAACGGTATCGTGTTGCCGTTGGACACGCTCAGCGATTCCTCTCCAGCATCCCGCATCACATCTTCTGCACAATTCAACAACACCGGCGTTAACGGACAGATAATGCTGGACAGGTGGACAACACCACCACTGCTAACATCCACAATCATTTGGTACACATCATTTGGTATCATTAGGTGGTAGTGAGCTTGGTGGTTGCAGAAGGTGGAAACTGTGTTTGCGTGACGCACCGGAGTCTGCGGTGTCTGCGGAGTCGGCGGTGCGCAGGATCTGCTGCACCAGCGTGTTGTTGAGTTCGTCCTCGCAGACCGTGACGTACTTGGCCAGCTCGCAGACCAGCTCCTTCATTGTGCGCGCCATCTGCCGGAAGTCAGCCCTGCAACGCCACCCGTCGACCCTCGTTAGCAACCCGTTGACACTTTTTAGAGACCCATCGACACTCGTTAGCAAGACGTAGCCCCTTGTTAGCAACTTGGTAATTTTTTAAGCTATGCTAGAATATTAGAGGAGGATTCCAAATTTTCTGAAAAAAGCTATTTACTACAGCTTTTCCTTTTATAAACTTGACATCACATATGTTATTTTCATATTATTTTGTTATTGAATATTTTCTTGACATAGAAAGAAGAAAAGATGAGTCAGGACTCAGGATGTTTTGCACAAAGAAAGTAGTCTAGTAAAAAATCTTTACTCCGTAATTGTGTAATACATAGAACAGCTAATGTTGAATTCTCAATACCGCTAGGAATGAAGTATGAACGAAGGCGCCACAAGCTACGTCCATCATCGATCTCAGCCTGCTCGCGTCTTCCTTGGTCCCTTCTACGGCAAGCCCTCATCGACGTCAACCCGACTCACTTGCTCTCTTGTGCGGCGAGCTCGATGCTTTGCCGTGCGCCGGGAGCGGACTGGTCAGCGGCTTGGGAGACGGCCGCCGCCAACTCAAGCCGCAGCGCCGCCAACTCTTGCTCGTAGCGGGCGTGGAACTTGGCGAGCAGCTGCACCAGCTCCGTGGGGCATGACGGCACCGCGGCGGCTCCGCCATTGGACAGCAGCTCCTGTCGTCAGGCCAACCACACGGCGTTAGTTTGCGCTGCGTTGAGGTTGTGTGCTCGCAGGGCTCACGTAGCTATTGCACTAGCTAGGGCGCAATGGGGGACACTTACTGATTGCTAGTTTGGAAGGCTGATTTTTAAGGTTAGGTAGGTTGAAAACTCACTGCTGCAAGATGCAAATGGTTTTCTGACAGCTCTAACAAGCCGCCGAGGATTTGACATGTCACGCAATCTTCGATCGACCCTGACAATTTATGCCGAGCTAACACTGTCTTGTACATTCCTAATGAAAACAGTAGTATTCACCAATATTCATTTCAAACTCAGTTCAGTAGTAAATAGTTACGTCTCCTTTCAACTTTCAGGCATTAGGTATAACTATTTAAAGATGTAAACAAAGATGACCTATAGACCCGGTCTGTAAGATTGCACGAATCATTTAACAGCAACTCCAATCCATTCATAGGTTGCTAACCCTTGGACTTTGCACGGAGGTAGCCTTGGTCAGAGAATTTAGACTAAAATAAAGTTTCACTTTAGAGTGCGACCGTGATAAGGGCGATCAATTGCATTCAATTGAGTGAATCATGAACTAAGTCACTTTTTAAGTGTCAAATATTAACATTTTTGTCTACAAGTGGTATGTTAAAAACTTACCTCAAGATATTTGTCCAGAGATCTGAGAACATCTTGCTGAACTTCTGCATGAAGTCTCTGCTTGTTCTGCATGATGGAATCTGCATATTCTTCGTGCTCCTATAATAAAAACGTATAATAATACAAATAAAAATAAGGGTTTTAACTTTTAAGTATTCATTTCCAGGAATATTTTAAAGAAATGGGAGAAATTTAATCAAATACACAAAGGTTATCTGTGAAGTGGTTGTCCAAGAAGTGGTTTTCCAAGAAGTGGTTGTCCAAGAAGTGGTTGTCGCACCTGCGTGAGCTTGCGTATCTCGTCGTTGGCCGCGCGCAGCCGCACTTCGAACTTCTGCGTGAGCAGCTGAACGTCCTGGTCGTGTTGGAGGAGGAAGCCCGACATGATCTCCTTCTGCACGCGCATGAACTTCTCCTGCAAAGCAAAGCGCATGAAAGACTCGGCACAGACGTACCACACGGTTGTACAGCGCAAGAAACTCCCAAGTTTCTCATTAGTTACTCTTACTATCTCTAATAATCTGTTGCCACAAAATTACTATGCCCTGTTAAATAGTTATCTTCCAGTTAGGAAAGAACAGAAACAACCGGTAGGTTGTCACCATGGAGATGGGTTTTTATCTGGAGGTTAGCCAGGAAATTATTTAAAAATTCAACCCTAAGATAAGAAAACAGGTATCGAATTATTTGTTTACAAGAATGTTTACCATCACTAGGCAAAGAATATTTAAAATATCATATCTGGTCCCTTTTTTAAATTCCAATTTAATCAATTGTCTACAGAAACAAACTTACCAAAGCTTGTACAAGCAACAGCCACAAGGCACAAATGTACGTACAGGGACACCACCACTATTGGTTAGCAAGCAGACACGTCGCGTGATATTGATTTTAACACTCCAAACTTAACAACAGCATCAAGAAGCATGAGATTAACTTGGCAAATGTCTTGACTTTGTAGGGTTTCTTCAAAGAAATAAACATCTAGCCACCAATTAGACAGCCAAAAGGTCATTCCAATGTCTAACTGCATTAGGACAATTAGACAAATAAAATGGGTAGGTATATATTAGGAACACTAGTAAACTTTATATTCAAACCTTGATTCCTATCCAAAAGGTTTTCTCTGACCTAGGAAAGGGCCAAAAAGTTAAAACTCCAGATATTGTATTATTGTAGCTATTTTAGTCAATGAGTATTGTCAGTTTAGGGGAACAGGTTCTGTCTCCACCAATAGTTGAAGTTTGTTAGCAACCTCGGCCTGAACAGAAGTTCACAGCCGTCGAACTACGTGGACATGGACACCGCTTACCTGTTCCTGTTCCGCGGCCAGCTTGACGGCTTCCGTCGCCGCGTCCACTTGCAGCTCGAGTTCCCGGCGGTGTTCCGTCAGCAGCTGCGCACGGACCTTCTCCACGTCCGACTCGAGCTGCGTCTTGACGTTCTCCAACTCCTTGACATGCTTCGACTGCAGCTCCACCAAGCTGGCCTGTAGTCGCACACCCAAACGCAATAAGTTACACCTTTGTTAAGTCTATAGCTCACCCCTAGTAGCCGATATGAAATTAATTTACAGTCACCGATTTGCCACCATTTCTAGCTGTATTAGTATTAGTATAAAACTGTAATATTAAAGTTAAAGTTACTAGTAAGAAGCTAGAAGATGCGAAAGGTAAATTAAACGTTTAGGAACTGCTCTTATGATTCTGATATTTTGAAGGAGCACTTAAAGGATTTAGTATCATGACTTGGTGTAATGTAAATGGCAATCATTTTTAGAATTTGAATTTCTCCCAAAGAATTAAAAGTGATGGAATGTAAGCAATTCATTGCAGGATCTCTGCTCTTTCGTACAGTAAAAAAGATTTATTTGTTTAGACAGACATTTCAAAATCCACGTTCACGTTATGTATCCAAATAATTGCAATTAAAAATTAAAACATTATGAAATTTACAAATCCCCCAAGTAAGTAACTAAGTGTGTGGTGTTACGACTACGGCTTTCTCCGAGTGTCATTGTGGGCAACGGTTGGCTAGGTGACGAGCGCCAGACTTTGGTCTACCTGGTGCGTCTCGGCCAGGTCGTGGGCCAGCTGGCCGAGCTTGTCGTCGTAGTGGCGCTTGAGCGCGGCCATCTCGGCGCGATAGCCGTCCTCCAGCGCCGCCTTGGCGCCGTCCAGCTGGGCCCGGTACTCGCCCAGCCGCGCCTCGTACTCACGCCGGCACTGTGTCTCCGCCTCCCTGCGAAGAACACCACGCGTGTACGTTACCTCCGACACCGACACGCCAGCATCTGACTCTCTAGGCACGCTGCTAACCAAGAGTTGATGAAGATGTTGCACTGGATACAGTCGGATGTAAATTCACTACATACATGGCAACTAAATACAATTTTACATAGATACAAATTTCAGTTTAAGTACACTCTACACATGCATCTCGAAAGAATCGATATTCGGATCTCGGTCTACGAAATGACAATTACTGCTAGTAAAATTATAACTATCCACATGAAAAGGCGAGTAGACACCCATGAAATAACGGAAAGAGGTGCAGCAAACAAAAACATAACAAACAAATCTACAATATGTGACACTGATAGTTGATACTACATAGGAATTTGCTAAAATACTCTAAAATCATAGCCTCATCTTTTACCTCAATTCTTCATTATCCTTATCCAATGGTTGGCTGCATAACAGTGAAAAGTAACAAATTTCAAACAATATACCTTAATTTTAACCTTTGGAAGATATTTTTTGCAGTTGTCAAGAGGGAATGTGACGGCAGATGATCACCTGTATCCGAGTGAGTCGAGGGGGTCACAGACGTGCGACCCGGTGCCAGCGGGAGATCGAGACTCGGGTCCAAAGTAGAGGTCGGCCGCCAGCTCGTTCTCGCAGCTGCTGCTGCCTGTCGACAGCTTGCGGCTGTGTTGGCTGAACACTTCCTCGGAGTAGCTGCAAGCAAGCACGCAAGCAAGCAGCTGTAGTTACATCCTTCCCGGTTGTTATCATTTTCTGATTTGAGAAATCGTTTTTTATTTGGTGAGCTTCTTACCCCAGAAAAAAAAGTATAATCAATCACAATCAATCTCATTCCTCAGCAGAATCTGGACTATCCATCCTGCTTTGAAAGCAAATTTTCCAGCTTCTCTATCCCTCCACTAATGCAGATTGTGTTCAAGGAACATTTGAAAACTGAAAAGAAGATGTGCTTGTTCCGAGTGATCCGGTGGGATCGTGGCAGCGAGCCGATGAACGTACTGTTTCTCCACGTCGGCGCACTTCTGCTCGAAGTAGGTGCGCAGCTCCTCAACCTCCCGGCGGTGCCGCGCTTCTAGCTCGGAGCGCGCGACCGCGCAAGTGCCGCACTCGACGCCGGCCGCGGCCAGCAGACGGTCCAGCCTCGCAATCGCGTCGTCGCGGGCGCGCTCCGCCGCCGACACTCGCGTCCTGCAAACACACTCGCTAAGTACCGGCTCAACCCATTTATGTCAATTTTAATAGAGGATTCGCAGCCGTCAACTCAACCCGTGGCGGCCAGAACACGATTTTCCTTCGTTCAGATAGAACATTGAACCTTCTCCCATCTATTCCACCGAACGTAACCTCTGAAATGATTGCCAGCCTCACTCGGCTGTCCTGGGAAACTGCAGCTCGAACATTTTCCGAGACTGACCTGAGCTGCTCCTGGCAGGCCTGCAGATCTTGGCGCAGGGTTGCCACATTGGCGCGCAACACGGCGCAGTCGGTGGCTGGCCGCACGTCCGCCGCCACCAGCTCCAGGAACGCCAACAGCTGCGCGTTGACGGCGTCCACGTGCCCTCCCAGAGCCTCGGCCAGCGTCGCATGTACCGAAACCACCCGCTCCAGCGTGCCTGCCAACACACAGCAACAGTCAGCACACATCGTAGTCACCAGTCAGCACCGATCGAGAGGGTTGAATCGGTGCAAGTACCATTGGTTTAATGGTTAAAAAGTATCTTAATTATCATAATATAAATTAAGATATTGTTGATATTGTTGGTTTGTCAAAAATACATGGGATGCATGAAGGCTGTTGTTGAGATCTTTCTTGTAATCCTATATTAAAATTTACAACTTTTTACTCTGTAGATTTTGTAGATACAAATCTAATTCTAGCAAATGCAAGTTGAACTTGATGAAAACACTTGCAAGTGTCTAGTTTAAAGCACGTTTGTCATTGTATCCCGTGCCGCAAGTTTGAAAGTGTAGCCAACCTTGTGCCTGTTCGATGAGGTCCTCTTCAGCATCCAGCAAGAGCAGTGCATCTTGCCGATCTTTCGGTTGCTCGAGTTGCATTGCGACCTCCAGCTGTCTGGACAACTCGGAGAGCTCCTCTGTGTACTGCCCGTGCCGGGCATCTGCCACCTCCTAGACATGCAGGAAGCAGCATTCAGACAAGTCTCACAATTCCTGCTTTTCTCCAAACAAAATCTACGGGACTATAAGCATGCAAAGTGAATCTCTTGTGTTGTAAATCTACACCCAAGAGAATATTTGACACGTTGAAGTGGTGTTGCTGCACTTACCTGGAATGACTGCGAGAACTCAGTACACAGGAAGTGCTTGAGTAGGTTGAGGGCAGACTTTGAGTCGGTAGGGTGGAGCTTGGGGGCTTCCGTCAGCCTCGCTATTTCCGCAGAGTGGTCTTGCTCGACTTGCTTCAAGTCGCTCTCGTAAGTATTGAGCAGCTCCTGCAAGCACCGGGTAAGCATTTTAAAGTTGCTCCGATTAGAAATATCAGGAAGATGATGTGAGGAAAACTAGAAGTAAACTGCACATGAACCTTGATTCTATTGTATGTTTGCAGTAGGTGTATATTTATATTGTTCTCACCTGTTTGATGAGAAGCAACTGTGCACTATTTCTCTCCTCCGACTTGTACTGCAAAGCAATTAGTTCTTGCGAATGCACCACCGTCAAGTTGGCAACCATGCGCTCGTGTTCGCTCTGAAACAGTTGCATGAATTAGTAGAAGGCAGATCACATTACCCATGTGAAGATTATACAACTCCGATTTTGCCCTTGCGTAGGGTTGCCATCAAGTTTTTCGATGTTACCAGCATCAAGAAAATTTTCAGTCCTACCTTTGCATCATCACTGGCAAGACTCATTTCTTACCTTGACTCGCTCAATGGCTGCTGTCACCTGCTTCTGTCCAAACAGTTTAAACTTCTTTTGCAGGACGTCAAACACTTCCTTTTGACTGCCATCTAGTTTGATCTTCATCTCTTCCAGATCTACATCGAGGTCGTTCTTTTCGTCGTGTATTTGCGTAAGTTTCGATTCAAGATCTTTGCAGTTTTCTTCAAGTTGTTGCTGAATGGTGGTCAGCTGAAAAATAAATGTGATTTTGTCTAAATGAATACTGGTGGCTTTGAGCAGTTTTTTCAACTAGTTTGTTTTTATGACCAAAATGTTAGAGCAATTATTGTGTAAAACTCATATCCATTCAAAATTCCAAGACAACCTGCCGCTTGTCAGGGAACGTCAAGCACAATGCATGTTAATAAGCCAGTTACCAAAGACACCAAATGTTAATGTTCGCTGTGCTTGTGAAAAATGCAGGAAAAAAGTACTTCTAGCGGTAGCTATCAAACTTTTACGCCAAGCAGCTATGATTAAATTTAAAGAACGTATTTTGGGTTAAGGATAGTTTTTGATGTAAAATCATTGCATCATTAGAAATAAAACAAAAGCCAAGTACCAGTAAAAAGCATTTATTTGACAAGTTGTCTGCTTTTAGGAAAGCTGCTATTTCAATGCTAGCAAACAAGAACTAACGATTTAGAAAAGCACAAGCTTGCTACATACAAACCAAAGTAATCAAAATATAAAAAATAAGACTGTGTGTGTGTAGCAAGAAGCAACCAAATGAAAACTTACTAGAATAAAACAAGCAGCAAGCTAAAATATAAAAATACTTGTTTATCAAATCTTCACAAACACATAGGTACCTACTACCTAGATCACATGGGGATGTGAAACTAATAGAGTGTCTGAATCAATGTGAATCTGCGTTCTTGTTTACGTGACAAAGACAAAAGTCCACTGCAATCGGGAATACTGAATGGAAAGATCGCAAGTCAAAACGTTTAATCCTTGCCAGGTGGACAAGTAATGAAGAACGAAGAACTTACAATTCAACACATGTGAGTGAGAGCAGCAAGTGGTGCTGAGGAATTTGCTGCTAGTGACTTTGCAAGCAATAAACCGTACAAAATAAAAATAATGATATACTACTCAGTCAAAGCCATCAGGTGAACAGACATTTTGAGTAGGAGACTAACTGCACTCGCAGTTGCATGCACAGCCAATTGGCCCATAATGGCAAACAGTTGTTGCAATTATTAAATATTATGCAAGAATTAAACAATCTTGTATTGTAAATAAAATATAAAAACACCTAAATCCACTGGTGTACTCCCATTTCCAACAGGGAGTACTACTCATTTCAGAACCGATTGCCAAAAAGTGACACAATGCCAGCAATGCACAGAGCTTAAACCCAATAAATGAATACTAAGTAAAATTAAATGAAGATAGTACTTATTTACCTTACTTAAGATGCTAATATTGAGCATTGATACTAGAATAAATTTACACATTTTTACTTCCCGACCCTGTAAACCGATAAACCGCTTAACATAATACAAAAAATGAATTATGAGCTGTCTCATCAATCCTTTGCACCTATCCTACACTACGATCACAATTAGCAAATTATCAAGACATTCTTTCTCAGCGTGCGTGCAGGAAAACATCAATCGCACACCAGCGCACCCGCCAACATCGGCGGCGGCCAGCGCCCGTTTACCTGTTGCCTGTGCTGTTCCTGCGCCAGCGCCATCTGCCCGTCGTGGCGCGCCTGCAGCTCCGTCTCCTGCGCGGAGAACACGCGGCGCAGGTGGCGCTTGAGTCGCGCCAGCGCCGCGTCGTGGGCGACGTTGAGGTCGCGCCGCACGGCGTCCAGCCGGTCCAGCGCAGGGCTCGCTGCCGGCGCAGGGATCGGCGCTGGCGCAGGGTTCACCAGTCCTCGCGGCGGCGACACCTGGATCACGCCCGGAAACGTTGCAAAGTCAATCTCTCAGCGCTTCGTTCTCTTGTTTTCACCTGCTCAACGAGCGGCCCAGCTGTTGGGCTTCTCCGAGCCGAGACATTACTTTAATAGAGCAAGATCATTAATAGAATCTTTCAAGATAGGAACTGTGGAGATTGCCAAGGAAAGTAATATTTTCTACAAAGATTAAAGATAAAAAATAATAATACTAATATTTGGGCCAGATCGAGAATATCAAGACTTTTCATCCACACTCCGTGTAGATTTGAATATGAATTTTCTCAGCCTCCATTCCAGAGAAAAACTACTTTTCTTGGCAATCTCCTATATCTTGAGCTTCTCAATCAAACTCGGGGGTATTACTTTAAGCACAGATGTCGCCAGCTCGTTCTGGTTGCTTCTTCGCCGCTGCGAGAAAGAGCAGCCACCGGCGGGTTGGGTCTCACCTGACTCGCGCGACACTGCAGCTGCCAGTGACGGATGCGAAGGTCGCGGTCGTGGATCTGAGCCTCCAGCTCGTGTCGCTCCGTCAGCAGAGAGTCCTCCTTCTCGCGCAGCTGCTCTTCGATCCGCCGCAGGTCGTCTTCGGTGCGGCGCTTCTGCGCCTCCAGCTCGGCGAACGCGGCGTCCTTGGCGGCCAGCGTCTGCTCCAGCATGGCCAGCCGAAGCTCCGTCTCGGACAGCCGCGATCGCTCCCGCTCCAGTTGCCGCTGAACCGACGCTTTCTCCTAGCGGCAAACACAGACAGTGGGTTACCACATGGAGACCAGGAGGTGAGCTGGGAATTTCACACTCGCTAACTGAACCTTGCCTAGATTTAGACAAATGATGCCTCTCATTTTAACTAAGATTTAAAATGAATGTTTGTGAAGTCTTATTGGCCGGTGCTATAGAGCAAAGTGTATCGACTATTGGGATTGGCTTAGAAGGCTCATAAAATACCAGAGATCGAAGCAACATTTTAACACCATCACCACAGAAAAACTGCCGATTGGTGGCAGTAGAAAACCTCAATATACTCAACTAGTGTTAAAGCCCGTGCTAGCCATAAAATTTTGGATTTCAGAATTGCTTAGCATTGTCGTCAACTTTAAGTTATTGCAGTCGCCCCGATGACTGATGATTGGTAATCGAGTCTGATTTTGACTCATTCTTCTTTTCCCTTTTGTGTGATGCACCGACGGCTTGCAGGAAATGACATAATAAAGATGTTTGTATCTCTCCGATTGCAACATGCATTACCTCAAGTTTGAGCAGGAGTTGTTGTTTCTGGCGATGCAGCACTTCCTGCAGCACCCCGGTGGATCCGAGCACCTCGGCCAGCGTGGCGTTCTGTTCGCGGTAGAACGCCAACTCGGCCATGAGCGCCGCTTGCTCGTTGGCGGCCGCCGATTGGCCGGGAGCCTGGCGGCTGAAGATGCCGGCCAAACGGTCTCCCAGCTCCGCTAGTCCCGAGTCCGTTTCCGCGGACGCCTGGCCATCCGCGGACGGAGGGCCTTCTGCGAACGCCGCGTCTGCGAGGGACGTGGACATCGAGCTCTCGTGCAGCAACGCCAGCTTCACCAGGGCCGTCTGGACCAAACCACCAAGAACACACATTCTGTTAAAGGGGTAATGAGTAAGGCATTTTGAAGGTAAATGTGCCCAGTCCCTGCACATGAATTAATTATCATGTTTACGCTGGAGGCTATCATTCACTGTGCAATTCGAACATAAACTAATTCAGTTTGTAAAATCATTTGTCAAATTATATAAATTGTGAAAGATATGTTAAAACTAAAAACTAAGCCTGTTTCAAAATACCAAAGATTTGAGCCCGTGAGCTAATTCATTTTCAAGATTTATGTTGAATTATCGGCACAAATGAAGAATATTGACAATAAATGTTGGTGAATAGCGGCAGCGCACCTTGACCTGGTCCAGCGAGATGGAGGAGTCCATCTGCCTGGAGCGCGCCAGACTGTCGTTGAGATGTTGATTGGCCATCGCGGCCACGGCCAGGTCCTTGCGAGCGGCCGCCGACTCGGCCGCCGTCCGCCGCTGCTCCGCCCACGCCGCGTCCAGCTCTGTCCTCGCCCTCGAAACCTCGTCCTCCGCGGCAGCCAGACGGTCCAGCAGTCGGCTAGCCTTGCCCTCGCTCTCCTGCAAACGTGAGACACGCCACATGCCTTACTCACCTCTAGAATATGGGAAACGCTACGCTAAATCGGGCGACAGAGCGCTGGTGGCAAACCTGACAATATTCTACAGCCATGTAAGATATTTGGTTACGGTATTATGGCAAAGGCCATTACTAGTGTGATTCGAACCTACATGCAATTACTCGTTGCTTGAACGGTAGATATTGATTATTACATAGTAACGAAATATCAATTCCAAAATTTATTACTGATATACTAATAATGGCCTTGATTATTAGTAAATATTAGTGATTATAAGTGATTATTAGTATATCAGTAATAAATTTTGGAATGATAAATTTATCAATTTATCAATTTATCAATTTATCGGGATATTGATAAATTTTGGGTCAGGGTTGGCGGCCGGAGGCCGCAGGGGCAGAGCCCCTAGTAATCACTTATAATCACTAATATTTACTAATAATCAAGGCCATTACTGTTCAGTTCACTATGCTGTTAGTCTCTAAAAGGTTGTTATAGATCAGAAATGATTAAAAACAAGAATCTTTACCTGCAGTCTTCTATCGAGCACCTCTTCTTCCTGCTCCTTGGTCCTGAGCGCTTCGCGAAGCACGACCACCTCTTTGGCGCGACTTCCCAACTCGTAGATCAGATCCTCAATGCTGTGATCGTCCCCATCTCGGCTCTGACTCAGCTGGCCCTGCAGCATCTCGTGTACCTTCTCCTCGTAGGCAACCTGCTTCTGGCACAGCTCCGCACGAAGACTCTCCTGAATCGCCTTCAGCGAGTGCAGTTCCTTCGAAAGCGTCTCCACCCGCGTCTCGAGCTCGCCGCGATCGGCGACGTCCTTCTCGGCGGCGGCCAGCTCGTCGCGAAGCCCGGCGACGACCGCCTCAAGTTCGACGCAGCGCGCCTTCAGCACCCCCGCTTCCTCGGCGCCCAGCGTCACCGCCAGCTCTGTCTCCTCCAGCTGCGCTTGCATTGCTTCGGCGTCCGCTTCTAGCTGGTGCCGGACGTTGTCAAGCCGGGCGTAGTTGTCCACCAACGTGAGAGCCCCGTCAGCGCTCCAGCCGGCCACCTCCATGTACTCCGTCATGTTGTGCAGGTTGCTGGAGTTGTTGAAGAAGCTGGCGCCCATGAAGCTCATGCCGGCCACTGGACAGTCGCCGGCCCCCATCATCAGCGTCTGCCGTCGGTCGACGACGCAGTCTCGGGACGCTAGGGAGACTTCGAGGCAGGCCGGCGCCCGGTTGTTCGTAAGCTCTCGCTGCACGCCTTCCAGACTCGTCTCGCTGGATGCCAGGAGTTCGCGCAGTCGGGTCACTTCAGCCTCGTAGCCGTCGCACTTCCCGGACATTTCCTCGTAGTCCTTCTCGAGCTGCTCCAGTCGGATGGCGACAAAGTCCAGGTTGTCCACCTTGAGCTGGCTGGCTGCCAGCTTGGCTTCCGTCGCGGCCAGAGTCTTCCGCAGATCGCCGCTGTCATCTTCGAGCCTCTTGCACGAGGCGATCAGTTCGTCTCTCTCTACCTTGGATCTCTTCAACAGCTCCTTGGCTTTCGCAACTTGTGTCATCATCTTGTTGCTCTCGGAGTTCATGGAGACCGCTCGCTCGTTGACGTCTCGCAGGAGCTCTTCGAGTTCGGTGACCCGAGTGTTGAGCGCAGATATCAGCTCGTCCTTCGATGTACAAAGAGCTTCTGACGACAAACACTGGACAACAGTCTCCTGCAGCGATACCCTCAATGCCTGGGAACCACTGTTTAAGTCATTCAACGATTTTTCTAGCTCCTCAATACGATTTCTTAAGTTCGCAATCAGTTCGGTCTCGTTGTGCACTTCGTTTCTCTCCGATTGTGTTACTTTGGTGGCACGAAGTTGCTCTTCCAGCTCTTGAACGCGTTTCTCCAGCGAGGACTTGGTTTCCTCTAGGGAGGAAAACGACTGGTTGAATTGCGTGAGCTCCTGCTCCTTCTCGATGAGCGACTGTTCGAGCTCCTCCTTGCCGGCGAGCAGCGCTTGCAGGGCGTGCAGTTTGGCCATCGAGTCGAGCAGCTGGGTCTTGACGGAGCCGTGGGCCTCGTCGCGATGCTTCACCACGTTCTGCAGGTCCCTGATCTTGAAGCGCAGCGTCGGCAGCAGCGAGAGGTCGCCGCCCTCGCCGCCCGACCCGATCTGCGTCGACTCCTTGGTCAGCTGCGCGTGAAGCTCCTGGATCTGCACGTGCAAGTCTTCCAGCTCTGTCTTGTGCGAGTTCTGCAGGTTCTTCATCTCGGTTTCAAACGACTCGCGAACCACCGCCAACTCCGTCGAGCGCGAGTCGTCCAGCTCCTTCATGTTCTCCTTGCATTCCTTCAACTCGGTTTTATACAACTCGCATTCCTTTTCTCTATCAGACACCTTCTCATCGATGCCTTTCAGCATCTGACTCAATGCTTCGATCTGCTCCTCGTACTTTTTACACATTGACAACCGACGCTCTGATTCTCTGTTGCTCAATTCCCATTCATTTTCCTTCTCTAGCATTTGCTTACCAACATCATTCAATCTATCACTTAATTCTTTCATCTGTTCCTCGTACTTTTGACAAGTTGCCAAATTTTTGGCCGACTGTATGTTAATTGCATCACATTCCTTTTCCTTCTCCAACAGCTTCTCAGCAACATTTTTGAGCTTCTCAGTCAAGTCCTTGATCTGCTCGTCATACTTCAGCTGCATTGCCGAGAAATTCGTGGAGTGCCTGTTGTCCAGCCGCTCGAGCTGGTTCTTGTAGTCGGACAACTCCTTCTGCAGGTCGAACACGTCCCGGCCGTTGCGCTCGGCCATCTCGGTCCGCTGCGCCAGCCACTCCTTGTACGTCTCCATCTGCGCGGCAAACAGGACGTTCTCCTGCCGCAGCGCGCCGTTGTCGGCTGCTGCCTCCTCGGCCTGCCGCCCCAGCTGCGCGATGGTCTCCTGCAGGGCGGCAACTTCAGCGATGTGCAGCGAACGCACCTCGCCCTCCATCGCGGCTTGGACGTCGGACGAGGGCGGCCCGGCGGCGGTCGACTGCAGCTGCTCGGTGAGCACTGACACGCGTTGGCGAAGCGCCGCCAGCTGGCCGTCGGGCGGGTGGCTCGACAGGCCCCACTGCGCGATGTACGCCTCCTTGCACGCTGCCAGCTCGGCCAAGCAGTCGCGTTGCTGCCCCGCCAGACGGTCCAGCTCAAGCTCCAGCGTTTCGTTCTGCTGCCGCGCCAGCTCCATCTCCTTCATCTGCGTCTGGCGGCATTGCTTCAGCTCCGCCGCTGACTGCAGCCTGCAAGCACGATGTAGCACGCTCGGTAAACACGTCTCGTTGTCTTAGAACGGCACTGGGAAAGGGGTGGGAACTCGGAGTGGAGCTTACCGGAGCTCCTCCTTGATGCGCTGCAGCTGCATGCCGAAGTCTTCCTCCAGCTGCAGGCGCAGGCTGTCGTCAGCCGCGACCGGTACCACTGCCTGCTGCTGGTTCAGATCTTCCACCGCCCTCATCAGTTGCACCACCTGCATGTCAAACAAATAAAAAGTAGAATCAACTACAACATTAACAGTTGGAATGAAATTTTGTTCATCATTTTCATTTTCAAAACCTTTTATTATCTGCCAAGTGTTAAGGGATGAAAAAAATTGTAGTAACCTCGGAAGCTGCCTGTGTTTTGTGCGCAATCAGCTCTTGCACCTTCTGCTGGAGTTCTTCACTCTTCGTGAACAACACACTCTCTTTCTCCCGGATTTCGGCGTTCTTCTCACGGATTGCCGAGTCTTTCTCAAGAAGGGCGGTATCCTTCTGCTGGATGGTGGCATTAAGATTGTCAATCATAGCCTTGTTCTTTTTGACTTCTTCTTCCATTTCCAAGATCTGCAAAACAAAGCCATCAAGTACAAATAATTCTCAATGAAGAATAAACCCATATCCAGTCCGTGCTCCCAGGAATAACATGCTTGAGATTGCTACATGAGTAGGATCAGAAATCTTTTCTGGGATAGCTAATAATACAGCAACTATATCAACTTAATCACTCTATAGCAGCTCTATTACTGAGCTTAATTGATAATTTAATTCACATAGGTACCTAGTACCTACTCATGAATTGTGAATTTATTAAGGTAGGCACTTCAAAAGCTATGATTGAATTTTGACACTCATTATGCAGAAGTAATTGTGAGCAGGTGGGAGGTGGAGTACGGGTCTCACCTTGTCCTGCAAGTCTAAGACGTGTTGTGGATCCACGCCGGTGTCCCACGAGGTTCCTTGCACCAAGTCACGCGTGGCCCGAAGCTGCCGCTGGAGCACCGCCAGCTCCTCGGTGAGGTGCTTCTCCCGGGCTTCGCGCGCAGGGATGGTCGACAGCCGTGCCGACAGCTCCGTTATCAGCTCGTCCCTTTGTGCCACCGCCGCCGAGAACTCTTCCAGCTAGCCACAACACAATAGAAGGTTAAGGTCATTGGTTGATCGGCACCATCACTAAAGAGACAAGTTCTTTCAACCATACCTATTGCCAGATTTTTTAAAATCTATAAATACCATCTGTACAAACTTCAAAGTAAAAGTGTTTGTGAATCATTTACTTATGTAGGTATGTATAATTGTTCACCCTTTGCTGGTAACGCTCAAGGTGGGTCTTGTAGTCGGACTCCAAGCTGAACGAGAGCATCCCGGTGGACAAGTCAGCTGAAAGGTCGGTGGAAGTATCGAGCCGCTCTTGCATCGCCTGCATCGCCGCAGTCTTGCCTGGTTGAGAGAAGTGGGCCGGGTTCAAATGACAAGATGACGGCACTCGATGTACTACTGGGACACGCTTGCCAAGGCCCTAGCAGCCGGTCCGTGAACTCAATTAGATATTCTACGAACTGACAGTATTGAAATCTTTTGTGACCTTTAGCCTAAGTATTGGCTAATAGGACCAAATACAAAAAATACTAGAGATATTTCTTATGAAATGGTTAAATTGGAGTTTGAAAAATGAATATGAACTGTTCTTATTTGCTGTAGGTGTTTTAGCATCTTTCCAAAAAGCATTGCATTATAAATGGTTATATTAATAAAGGGATAATTGGATATGCAATATGGGACTGTTGAAAATGCTTGCTGTGTTTATACCATTGGGTAACCAACCTGCAAGCAATTCTTCGAGGTGTCTGACTCGTGTCGTTAGCTTCTGCACTTCATCATGTCGGTTCGGGGACGGCGACGGGCTGGATGCATCGTTGGACGTCATCGAGTTGTCCGGACTCGGGGAGCTAACTTTTGGAGATTTCTTTCCCGGCGAAGTCGGATCTCTTTTCTTTTTTTTGTAGGCGGCAAGCTAAAAAATCAAGAGGGTTATGCAGCCAAGAAAAGTAACTAGTAAATCAAATGGTTGTAATTTCGTTTCACATTTTTAACTTTAGTACTGAAGGTAACAAGTATCTAGATGATTGTGCCATCGCAGTATACAGCAGGTCGGGGTGGATGCGTAAATATTGAATTTTGAGCCCTGGAAGTTTTCGGTAGATAGTAGGTGTATCTTGAATTCTAATCTACAATTTGGTTTCCTCCCTAATATAAAAACTATAGTAGGTACCTACTCCAAATTCAATGCCTATCTATATCTACAAATAGCCGACCAAGTATTCTATTCATTAGCAACCATGAGATACTATGTTTAATAGGAAAAATCAGAGAGTTTAATATGGTTTGTAAGAAACATTAAGCTGGTACCAAAATTTTGATCAAGGGACTATTTATAGCAATCCTTTATTAACGGACTAGGCCTAGCTAGGCCATCATTTCTAGCCTAGAGAATGAGCTATCAAAAACCCAAATCATACCTTTTCCCTGCCGGCCTCCACTTTTCTCTGGTCTGCCATTTGTTATCTGAAGCTTATTATATACAGTTAAACATTTCAGTTCTCACGAAACAGCTACATAAATGCTATCAAACAATAACCACCATCCCACTCGAGAATCGGTCGCCCTTTGCTTTACGTAATGAAGTGAGCTGCCTGATAAAACACTGTCTGTCTTTCCTTCAAACTGTGGCATCCGTGCTTTGAACGGCCAATCAGCGTTCTGTTACTCAAGCTCAATCGTCGTTATTGGTGAATGTTTTCGCGCGCAGTAGGAACACCAACCAACTAAAACTAACACGCATGTTCGGTCATATGGCGGGCCATTCCAGACCATTACAAGGTTATTGCATGTTATTGTCTGCATTTGACAGCTCCCGGGAAAGCCAAGTTTTGGTAAATACTATGAAACGAAGGCCCAGAAGAGGGTTTGGAGAAGATGGTTTTGAATCTAGAGTTAGTAATTTTTAATTGTATTTTTCTTTCTTTTGGTGTTTTGTTTATCGACTTCATTTGAATTTGAATTACAAGCTTTATGTATATAACCTAATTTTTCTTGTAGTCAATTTTATGCCTTTTATATATTTTTCTGTGTTTTTCAAGGGAGGGTATATGCCAGCAAAGAAAGAAAAACTTAAAGAACAATTTGCCCTCACAGCTGCCAAGGAAGTGGCTGGTGACCCCAATGAATGCAACAGAGGAATTTTTAACGGAATCGCTATATACGTAAATGGATTTACATGTATGTATTATTTTCTTTATAGGGCCAGATAAAATGACTGAATTTTTGTGTACGTTTGAAACCATACATATTGACTATAGAATATGTTATTAACACCTTGCGCCTTGCGCAGCTCCTTGCGCTGATGAACTAAAAAGAATAATGATGGTACATGGAGGGATGTATCACCACTACCTAAGCGGAAACACCACCCACATTGTTGCCACAAATTTACCCAATGTTAAGATCATGAAACTTAAAGTGATGAAGGTTGTGAAACCGGAATGGATTGTTGAAAGTGTCAAAGCAGATAAACTTCTTGACTTCCGATCTTA
Organism: Nemurella pictetii; assembly: GCA_921293315.2. Lineage (NCBI taxonomy): Eukaryota > Metazoa > Arthropoda > Insecta > Plecoptera > Nemouridae > Nemurella > Nemurella pictetii. Next base: position 34,150,390 of record OV121115.1, read on the forward strand.
CCTTCTATATTCTCACCAATCTGTGACACAGCCCAGGTCAGTAAGTAGTACCGGTAGTACATACCTGTAAGAAAGATTAATTCATATTTATTTGAAGTGAAATTGCAATAGATGACGATTTTTCACTAATGGCATTTTATCAGACTTCAGTTTGAAACAGCAAACAAAACAGCGTCAGAAAACCTCTCGCCCACGGCTGACATTGGTTCCTCCCAAGAGCCTTCTGGTCAAAAAGAATCTCAAGGTTCAATGAGAATCGAAGAAACGTTGGTAAACACCAAGCAACGTGTCTGTGCCATATCTCTTGGCAAGGACATAAATGACCAAGAGTCCTCAAACAATTCAGCTCAATCAAGTCCATGTGCAAAAAATTCCGAGCTAAACAATGAGAGTGAAGCAAATTCAACAAGTAGTGCCACAAGCAACATTGTTGAAGCTGCCTCTGAGAAGGTTGTCCCAAAAACTTCCTCGTGGACTTCGCGGTCTGCGGGGGATGCAGGCTTCCTTTCGGAGTTTTACAACAACTCGAGACTCCACCACCTGTCCACAATGGGAGCAGCGTTCAAGCAATATGTCAACGAGCTGCGAGAGAAAAGCGACCAGGTCTTCCCTGGTCGAGACACACTCAAGAAGTGGATGATGGAAAACAACAATGTTGTTCGTGAGGAAATTGTCGAGAAGGATATTAATGATGACGAAAACATGTTTGAAGGAAGTGGCACTGCAAATGCAATGGAAAAGGTAATATATTTATGGTATTTTAAACTTCTTAAGTAAGTTGTTACCTAGGTCCTAGACAAACGGTGGGTGAATATGAAAGCCATTGAGTAGAGTGTAAAAATAAGGTGGCTACTAAGTCCTGAGGCCGAACATCAGCTGCAAGGCGGCTTGTGTGTGTTTGCCAGGTGGTGATGCACATCGATATGGACTGCTTCTTCGTGTCGGTGGGTCTGCGGGACCGCCCGGATCTCCGCGGCCGGCCCGTTGCCGTGACGCATGCGAAGGGCGGGCAGCCGGGCCCGCGGCCGGGGGTCGACCGCCGCGCAGAGTTCGACATGTACAAGCAGCGCATCGCAGCTCGGAACAAGGTGATACTTACCTTTAACTACTTTGCCAGCCAGCAAGCAAGCTTACCCGGGTCTATTTTAAAGCAGTTTTAACACTGGGTTAAAGTCATGACTTACGGCCAGTTTTCCCAATATTTTTCCTATCGGAGTTGGGAGATAAACTGCACGTGGTTGGCTGTTGCCAAGGAACCTAACTCAAATCCCACTTCAACCCAGAGTTAATAAAATGGTGTAACTGGCCCTTGTGTCTTGCCATATCATGACTCAATAGAATGTCATCAAATATGGTAGCATAAACAAACATTGAAATACCAGTCCAAAGACATTCCTTTATTCTAAATGTGGCAATTTAATTTTTATAACAACTTAAGATGGAGTTCTAGGCATACATTTGTTTTGCAGCAACTGCCGACTAGTGCGGCCTCCGAAGACGTCGGTCCCACTCGAGTGGACAACATCGACGAGACAATGTCCATGTCGGAGATCGCGTCCTGCAGCTATGAGGCCCGAGCGGCTGGCGTTAAGAACGGCATGTTCATGGGTTCGGCGCTCAAGCTCTGCCCCGGCCTGCAGACGATCCCCTACGACTTTGAGGCCTACAAACAAGTCTCCTACGCCCTATACAACACTATCGCTAGGTACGTCACACAGCCCAGCCAAGCTCAGGCCTTGCTGGGTCTGTTTTAAAATCTACTAGATTGTTTTATTCAAAGTCATACTACTACACAAAGATTGTAATTTTAGCTCTTAATGTTGTCTTTAGTATTAATTATTCTCTTGGTGCCGACTCAAACAACTTGTTTCGGTGCTTAGGTATACCCTGGACATTGAGGCTGTAAGTTGTGACGAGCTGTTTGTCGACTGCACAAAGCTGTTGAAGGAAACAGGAGCCAAACCTCTCGACTTTGCCTCCTGTATTCGCAACGAAATCAAGGTGACAATGAACATAATGGCTACCATAAAAATTCCATAAACAACTAGAGTAACAATTTTACAATGTCTGGCCCTATTTGAAAAAGTGCTAAATTAACAATTGACAAGTGGTGCGACTATTTTGCATTATCGCGGGTCTATATAGGGAAAGACAGGCTGCGCTGCGTCTGCCGGCCTCGGATCCAACGTGCTGCAAGCGAGGCTGGCCACACGGAAGGCCAAGCCTGACGGGCAGTTTCTTCTCACGCCTGACCGGGTACAACACTTCATGGGCTCCGTCAGCGTAGGAGACCTGCCAGGTTGGTCACAGATTGGTTAAGTAGTCAATCAAGCAATATATCAGATTCACTGTCTACTCTGGATTGGTAGTTTTGCTTTTGCAGTGCTTATAAGTTTGGATACAAGAAGTCTCGAGTCCTCAACAAGTGATCAAGGCTAACAGTTGAAATGTTAATCTTTACTCACCAACTTCTCTGCAAGTAGCAAACGTTTCTCGTTCTTCCCAACAAAGACGGAATGATAGCATTTTAGGAGAAGTCATGCAAGCCCCGCCAAGTTCGACATCGAATTAACCTGTCTGTCTGTTGTTGGCTTCCGAAGGCATCGGTCGTAGCATGTCGTGGAAGCTGCGCGGGCTGTCGGTGGAAACGTGCAGCGACCTGCAGCAGCTGTCGCTCGGCCGACTGCAGAAGGAGTTTGGCGGCAAGACGGGCCAGTCGTTGTTCCGGCACTGCCGCGGCAGGGATGACCGCAGCCTCTGCGCGGAGCACGTGCGCAAGTCGGTCTCGGCCGAGGTCAACTACGGCATTCGTTTCTCGGCGCAACCCGAAGCCGAAGTGTTCCTCAGGCAGCTGGCGGCCGAAGTAGCGGCCAGGCTCGGGGAGATCGCAATGCGGGGCCGGTGCATCACGCTCAAGCTCATGGTGAATTGCTTCAACACTCCATAATTTGGCTACCTACTGGTACTAACTACCTACATAAAAATGTGTTTTATCATTATAATTTAATTTCTTAGGAAGAGTTGTAACTTCCAACATTCATTTAAAATTCATGATTACAAATTTTTCAGGTGCGAGCAAAAGATGCTCCAGTAGAAACAGCAAAGTTCATGGGCCACGGTGTTTGCGATCACATCACTAAATCAGCATCACTGCCTCAAGCGATTGCCGACGCCGAATCAATTGCTCGGTAAACTGATCCGACTACCAATTATTACATAAATAATTTCGCCCCTGAAGCTGGGTGATTTCCTCATTTGCTTTTTTCCCTGCGATTACAGCGAGGTTCTAACAATAGCTCGACAATTGGCAGTCCAGCCAAGTGAGCTACGAGGGATCGGAATCCAAGTGTCTCGGCTTGAAAGCAATTCGAAAGCCTCGTCGGGAGGGATCCACAACTTTCTAAAAAAGAACATGGCAAGGCGGCCTCCAACAAGAAAAAGCCCGGCCATCGATGAGGCGACCACGTCAACGGGGGCAGGGGCTGGAGAGAGCTTGGAAAGGTTGCAGGACTGCCCTGAAACCGAGTCCGTGCTGAATATGACGATTCCACCGGAGATCGACGAGGGCACCTTGTCTGAGCTCCCGGAAAACATTCGTCGAGAAGTGCTGGAGGAATATCGAGTCAAGAAGCGCGCCGAGCAGAAAGCTGCTTCAGACGGGGGTCCTCTTGCCGGACCCAGCCGACAGTCCGATCACACAGCTCTCACATCCAAGCAGAGTAACGACGATGTCATGAACCTCAACTTCTCCCAGGTGAACCAGTTCACGCTTTCTAGTCAAGATGCAGTTTGTATTCAATTATTTCTCTCTGTTACTTGCTCAATTATTTTCACCTCCCTTCTTTAATGAAGAAATAACTTTCAACTTGCAGATTGAGTCGAGCTTTCTGGAAGCACTTCCTCGTGATTTACAGCAAGAATTAAAAACCAAGCTCTCACGCCAAAAACAAGATTTACCAAAATGTGCCAAAACACAAACTACAGTAGAGAAAACAGTGAGTGAATTTTTAAATCCAGAGTTGAAATAGATGTTTCCGAGAGTGGGCGCGGTTGCCCGCCCCTTCCCCGCCCCCGATGGAACCCTGTAGCGGTGCCGGGTTTCAGGCGGAGGAGCCTGCGGGGCCGTATGACGATCTCACCTTGCCGGAGATGCGGGCGTTGATCAAGTCGTGGGTCCGATCGGAGCCAGCGGCGCAGGCATGCGACGTCGAGATGTTGACATCGCACTTCAAGCAGCTCGCACGGACCGGACATCTAGACACGCTCGACCTGCTCGTCAAATGTCTGCACCGGTGAGTTGATCCTAGCGACACGCTGGACTCTTGACCAACGTCGTGTTGGTCGGTTGCGTTGCGTAACGGCCTCCGTGTGTTTCAGGTGCGTCGTGGCCAAGAATTGCTTGCTGTGGGAGGAGGTCTTCAACGGCATGGTCGACCAGACGCAGGCCGTCATGTTGAGCGTTTTCGGGCACAGACTGTTGCTCTGCGCACAGTTCCCCGTTGTCGGTTCGCTGCATTCTAGCAAAACCCATACACCACATAGTTGCACCACATAGTTTTACTCATTTATTCCGTAGTTAATTAAATAACATGTTTGTAAATTGACTGCCATATTTTATTTCAGAATATTCATTAGGTACTGTTGAAAGTTGATTGATAACTAAGATTTTATTTTATTATTACAAAACAAATTATTCACAAGAGCAGCGCATTTGACGGCCCAATTCATTTATTTATATATCATTTTGTTTTAGGTGTTTTGAGTTAAATGAGACCAATTACTGTTAATATTCCCAGTGCCAGCACTTAAAAATGAATAAATAAAAAATTGCAACTAAATATAACTCGACCTCTTGGCCAAAAAGTGATCGACCACATATTAAGCACATTTTAGGAAGCTTTTAAAACTTAATCTACAAACTCTTTGCAAGTGAAATGGCCCCTTAAAGATATAGTAAACTTATCAGTTGTGACTTACGAGTAAGGCTGATTTTACGGGTTAACAGAAAGTGAAACATATGATGGAATTTGTTGTGGCTGATAAATGAGTTCTGAATTGACTTGAGCGTTTCTATTATTGAGGATCTGCCCAAGCCAACCAGGGATTGATTTTGCTCCATTCTAAGCACTTTCAATGACACGGTTAGTTATTGGCATTACTGAATGATGCATCCACAAGAACTTATTTGAATTCCACACCAACAGCATAGGTTTACTATATCCTTAATAAAAAAACAGGTAGTGAGCCAGCAATCGGCATAGACATTAGTAGTAGTTCACTAGATCGGAAAACCTTGTCAATGCCTAGCAGTGACCTCTGAAATAATACAGTAGACTCGGACTATCGCAATAATTGCTTCCATTTAACTCGGGAACTCGATTGCAAACCGAGAACAATAATTGCAGCAACAATCGGGGGAGTGTGTAGGAGAATGTGGTGAGATGACAAAGCTAGCATCACCAGATTTAAAACATGTTTCCTGCAAATTTGCAGCCTTTAGGTTTCAGCTTTTCGTTCTTTTTAAGAATATAAGGCTTATCTGTGTCTTGTTTTGTTTTTTTACCAATGTTACGGTACAGTCGATCCAAGGGGCAGAGAATGTGATAAAAATAAACAATTTCAATCACGCTAGAAATACTTTTAACAATGCAGCGGCAACAGCAGCAGTAAATAATGCGTGCCGCTCGTTTTAGCGACTCGTGCCGGGTATAGTTCGTCCTAACGCGTTCACAGTTCACAACCTTCCGCCGACGCCGCCGCCGCCGCCATGTTGCCATCGCAGCCGCCGCACGATCGACCCACCAGTCGGGAGAAACAGAATCCGCAATCACCACGACACCACTCTCATATAAACCAGCCTGCAAGTCTCATCGGTTGTATTTCGTCGCGACATCCAGGTCAGATCGTTTCATGCTCGCCCAAAGAAACATCAACAGGTAAATAAGCAACGCTAAGCTTGCTATAACAACGAAACGCAACAGGCCGCATTCGGACCTCCGTGTCCGCTTGTTTGGAACTTCATTCATTCTCCGAGAGCCGTTTACAAAAATCCAAGTTCGTGATTATGGTCAGAGAATGGGCAGATATTTCTAAATAAATCAATAAAAATAAACCTCGATATACAGCAGAAACAGGTCCGAACATCACGACGTAAAACTTTCACTTATTTATAAAAAAACTTTGGATTTCTGTTGCAGACGTTCGAATGGCTGTGCCCACTGGCGGTCGATTCCTCCCGGGATAAAGTGTCGAGCGTGGGCGCCCTCGCGGCGGCAACGGAGAGTCAGCGAGGCGTGGCGGCCTCGGAGTCGCGTTCACGTCCGCGCCGCGGACATCACTCCCACTCGGTCGTCCCCGGCGGCTTGGGGGTCAGGTCGTAGAGCACCCGCGAGATGCCAGGAACTGAGAGCACGCCCGCCGCCATGCGACCCACCACCTAAGACCGCACGACAGTCAGGCATCGGCTCGGAATCAAACACAGTATCTCCTATTGCGTCATCTTACGACTGCGGTTATTAGCCCAGAAGGGAAATATTGCTCGAATGCAAAGTACTACAGATCTGCATCAGTGACTCCAAATTGTAAACACAAATTATTTTTAAACACAAGGAAGAAGGTCAATGTAGATGGGCACCTAATATGAAACGGGACAGCAGACGAGGCCACCGATCACACTCGAGTGGCGAGACTTACCTCCACCGGCAAGTCCTTGCCCGGGATGGCCGGCACCCCGGTCATGAAGTCCTGCGTGATGAACGGTCGCAGCACCACCGAGTGCTGGCACGACGGCAGCCGCTGCACCTGGTCCCGGTCGAAGTGGATCGGCAGCAAGACCACCGGCATCTGGCTGATCGCTCCCGAGTAGCCCGAAGCCGTTAGCGCCTGCCCGTCGACAACCCGTCCTTAGTTAGTTAATTACAGGCAACGGAGAGATGCTCCCAAAGTGGACTCTCCATCTGAAGTCAGGTTCACTAGGGGTGCTCCAGTGGATGCATCAGGATCGGCTAACTGCTAACAGCTATTAACAATGATTTGACCAGCATTCTGAATATCTTTGGGTCGGTTTAAAACATGAATTGTAGTGCTCTGCTGATGTTCTCTGACCAAAAGCCTCGCATCTGAACATCACGTTAAAACCATATACTACATCTATCCACGGCTCTGGAAACTACCATCGAACAGGAATTTGATAAGGATCCGATCTCGAAAACAGAAGAGCGGCTACCTGCGTGGCGTTGTGGTCGCATTCTCGCAGCGTCGCCAGGTTCATGGTGGTCAGGAAGGTGGGCGTGATGTCGAGCACCGGGTCTTTGACCAGACCGCCCACCACATAGCACACCCTGTTCACGTTGTGGCAGACGCGCGGGATCAGGTGAGACAGGAACATCAGGTCGTCCCAGTCGGGCTCGCGTTCGCTGGACAGACCCACCACGTAGCTGTAGCTGCGGCAGTCGCCCTGGCAAACAGACGACGTCGGCAAGGGTCAGACACTGCATCGCATTCCGCAATCGCCGCCGCCACGGATGACTACTATCGGATGATTCCATAGTTGGAGTAAATCGGGAGCAATAAATATGGTTACCTACTTTCATAACACTTGTGTCTTTTCCTAATCTTTGCATGTTAGTTTTCAGAAAAACCATTTCTGGCTTTTTGACATTTTGTAAAACTATGCTGCATGCTTTTTCAAGAGTCTAAATTGCAATTTACTGATTAAAATTTTTTTAATGGTGAGAGCAGCATCGACAGCAGACCAGGGTTTGATTTCTCGAGTGAGAGTAAATTTTCAAGTGTCCAGTCTGCGCTGGTGTCGACTCGTGTAGCGATTGTCTCACCTGAACGCCGACACTGCGAATGGGCAGCAGGGTCGCCATGAGATGCTGTTTGCCAGTCGCTCGGACCAGCTCCAGCCGCTCCTCTTCGCTTGTCACACTCTCTACTCGGTTCAGCAGCGCGTGTTTCTGCAAGACACGAGCAAAGACAACGTCAACGCTTGCTACAACGGAATGTCAAGCTACATGCAGACAATAGCACTGAAGACTTTAACGGCAATGGTTTCGGCTTCAGTTGGTAGCGTTTGAAATCAAGGCAAGTCATTATTTAGTGATTGTACTTTCACCAAAATAATAAAAATACAGATAAAAACACAAATTACCTTCTGCAACATCTGCTGGTATTCAGCAATAATCTTGACGAGGACTTGCGTCTCGGAGAAGTTCTTCTCCATGTAGGGCTCGTCTGCGCAAAGTATCCTGACAGCCAAGCCGGGCCCGGGGAACGGGTGCCTCAAGACCATGTCCGACGGTAGACCCAAGTCCTTCCCCAACATCCGAACCTGACAACCATCAGACAGCACACGTTATGGACTCCCGCCATTAGCATCTACCGCGCGCTGTTATCGGAACAAGGATATCTAGGTTCAATCTTCGATGGGTTTCACTGTCATCTACTCATTGCACCTGACTTATGATTGTCTGGAATTTATCAGTGAACAATGCTGAGTCTTCACGGTTAGTTGCATATTCTTTAGGAAACAAGCTTATTTGACAATTTGGCAGTCCACTAACATTAAAAATAATAAAGTATTTATCTTGCTGTGAAATTTGGAGAATAGTTGCAAAAAATCGAACTCGTTATGTTCCTTGTGTGGAGAATTTCTCGACCCAGAAAACAGCTTCGTTTCACTATCTTCTAATTGGCTGATGCGTGATCAAGATTAAGAAAGCAGCTCCGTCATACCTCGTCCTTGTGGAAGTCCTTGAGTGGCTCGACGACGCGGCCCTCGTCGCGCAGCTTCCTCACGAGCTCAGAGTCGTTGTGATGCGTCTTAATGACGTCAGCCTTGGAGCTGGCCAGCGACGACGCTGACTCAATCAGGTCGGGCCTCAGCGTGCCCTGCCCTAGGAACACTTCCTCCGGCTTCAGGTTGAGTTCGGCGATCACGTCGTTGGCCACCTGCAAGCCCATCGCAAGCACTCGATCAGAAACCGGCCGATGCTTTATATGCGTCACCAACCACCGTACAATGCACACATCAGCAGAGAACCGGCAGATCTACAGATCTAACGAGTAGCCACTGAACTTGGAGCGGATCTACAGTGGACATTAACCAATCCATTCACTTTCAATCACAATCCATTTACTCATCTACTTATTTATTTTAAGACTATTCTTGACAATTATACCACCTAACCTAGGTTAGTCAAAATTTAGCGGGAATTTGTTTGGATAGTACATGCATGTGTAAGCTTTAACACATGATTATTATTCTACCAGATTTGCTGTTGGAGACTTGAACCGATAGCTGCTCATGGCTCTCACACAGCTACTTTCTTAGCCTCCACTTTACACAAAGGTGAAATTCAATCTAATTATTTCTAATAACCAGCTGCTGGCTCATTAAACCTATCTATTGTATTTTTTTAAATTTAACTTGAGTAGACATCTGTAGCTACTTCTATTTAAATAAAGTATACAAATCGCTCTATCATGTCTTTTCGAGGAACGAAGCAAGTGAAAGATGTACGTAGGCAAGTTGTTTGGCAAGATGTAGCCTTGTGTGCAGGCTCGCTGCCACAAGAATGTTCTCCCGCCAATTTCTGTCTGAGGTTTGTATCAGTGTCTGCCCTAAGCTGACACGCAGACACCTTCTTAGCCTCCTTTAAATTCATATTCCAATCAAATCAATGGCAACAAGTGTTTAAAATAGTGTTTTATAAAGGTGAGAACCTGCATGATTTCACAGCATGTTCTCTTGTCGCTTTGTCATTTTCACCACATTAAGAACTCCAGATTTTGGCACACTGTTCCGTACCAATCACATTTTAAATGATTGTGCAGTAACTGTAGCTACAGCTGTGCGGAATCAGGCAAGCAAATGACTGAGTACACGACTAGCCACTAGTCAGAGGATTAGAACCAAGTGGATGGAAGACATGGGCAATTTGTTTGGCAAGATGTAGCCTTGTGTGCAAGCTCGTTGCCACAAGAATGTTCTCCCGCCAATTTCTGTCGGAGGCTTGTATCAGTGTCTGCCCTAAGCTGACAAGCAGACACCTTCTTGGCCTCCTTCTTCCAAACTAGTCTTGCAGAACTCACGTTTAGAAACACATCTCCGATGATCTTTCTTTTCTCCTCGGGGCTGGTGGTCATGCAGAGCAGTTTGGTAATCCTCGTGCGGTTTAGCAGGCCGGACTCCCGGGACATTGGTATAGTCGTCGAGCCTTGCATAAATTGGTGGGCCGCGTTAACAACTGGAACAAAGATCGGTGGCTTGATTAAACAGAACACCATTCACTAGCATCATGTGCTATTTTCCTTGCAGCTAGGAACAACATGATGGGAAAAGTAGTAATCTTGCTCAACAGTACACAGCACATGATGCATTTGCAAAACTTAAGAAATATGAAAATTTACTTTTAACAACAGAAATGGGTGTGGATATTGAAGGTAGCAGAGACAACATCAAGCATGGAGAAATTGATTGCTCTGCTAGCCACAACTAATTGTAATTATTTTCTTATTATATATAAGACCTATTATTATTCCTTTAATAGGTTTGAGAAGGAAGAAGGAGTTGGTCTATCCTACCAACAGATGCATTAGTCGCACCCTTGGTCAACCAAAATCCAGTAGGCGGTAATGTTGTCGTATTCATAACTAAAGCTACGTGTGTAGTGTTTACTGTTTATTACTATTAGTATCATAGTATTGAGAAGGAAATTGGTTGCTTGCCCATGAAGGTAGGAATGCCAAGGGATATGGAAGGTCCTGAAAATAGAACACAAGTATGTTGCATGAAATTCTATTATCCTCACATCCTCAATATGAAAGCTCACGCTCGTGTTGTCGGCTTACCTTTAAGAGATAACCCTAGCGTCTGCAGTGACTGTGAAACAAACGAGCTCTCCTGTTTGCGCATGAACCCGTTGTCTATGTGCAGCGCGATCACTTGGTCGGCATGGAGAGCTTTGTGAAGCAGCGCCGCGCAAACTGTCGAGTCCACACCTCCACTCAACAGCAGCTGAACGAATGCAGAATACACGTTAGAATTGATGCAGATTCAACAACCCGTCAGTCATTGCATCCACGAGGTTGTCACTCTTTTGAGTGTTCGTTAGCTGAGTGTCAAGCCATCTTGCAGAATGCGAAACTAGTCTGGATTGATTTCAATATTTGAGACTGGATGCTGACAAAAAAGAGGAATAATGGTTTCCAAGTATAACAATGAGTTACGCTTAAGTTAACAAAGGCGTGCAGACAATATCTGTAACTCTAATAGTATGTTGGTACTTGCCAAGACTTTGCTGCTGCCCACGGTTTCCTTGATGTATTTAATGCACTCTAGCTCGCGGCTTTGGATCGTGAAGTTACCCATGCAGCCAGTTATGTCGAACAAGAAGTTCTTGAGCATTTCTTTCCCGTTGACCGTTAGATCAACCTGGAGACAAGAGCACAACCACGTCAAACAAAACCATTTCAAGGTGGCGGCGTGGCCGGGAGGGGGTGGGAATTTTACAAGAATATTGAAAAGCCAACAGTACAGTACCAGACAAAACTAAGTAATCTGAATCATCAAAAATCAGAATTTAGTTTCTATACAAGAACTTGAGCAAGAACGAGTTTAGACCTTTGATAAAGCAGGCAAAAATTTGGGAAAAGTTTGATTTCTTGGGCCTTAGCATTCATTACCCAGTTAAATAGTTTTTTCTGAAAACTAACGTGTTAAGATTAGGAAAAAGAAAGTAAGAACTTGAGCAATTGAAATCAATTTAAAATGGTACGGCTCTGGCATGAATTTGAACAAATCTTAAAGCTAAATGTGGTCAGCAGACATATTTGGGGTCAACTAGCTTGCGTATCATTCAGGAAATCATGCTTTGAGTTTGGCCCACATTTAGTATGCATAATATACCGACCTCTGGGTGAAACTGGACTCCATAGAGCCTTAGTTTGTCGTTGGCGATGCCAGCAGGGAAAGAAGTTGACGCCGCGACCGTGTGGAAGTTGTCCGCCACTTTGTCGATGCTGTCTCCATGGGTTAGCAAAACTTGCTGGTTTTTTTCGAGTCCCCTACAGCAAACAAGTTATTTTTACTTTTTTGCACCAACTAACAAGGCTAGGCAAATATTGGCTATTAATGGAATTTAACCAAGCAGAACTTCCTGAAAAGCTGATTTATCCATTGGCAGTTAAAATTAAATTGCAATTTAATCAAGTAATAACCTTGGCTACAGCAAATCAGGTGTGCCAAATAATACTTAAAATCAACAGTGGATAAATTAATGTTCGACCAGGTGGCGTGATAGCCAAGCCTTTAAGAAATCCAACTGTTATTAAATGGGCCTGAGTAGAATCTGTCTGAAACAAAACTATAGGCAATGCAATGCTTACTTAAATAACAAGCACTTGTTGTCAACTTCTATGTTGAATTGGCCATCTTCTCTGCCATCTTTCCTAATTACTTGACCTCCAAACTCTTTGTTCATCATCTGCATTCCATAGCATATTCCTAGAAAAAGCAATGGAATAATTATTTAATTTAAATTTATAAGACATTCACATTTCATTAATAAGTACTGGTTTTTTTTATACATGTATTTAATACCTAAATTCTGGTTTGCAAGTTTGCCACTTTGGAAACTACTTGGTTATCATGATACTTAAGAACCACAAAATATAAGCATTGGCAATAAAATTAATGGATTTATGTGCTAGACTGTTGGACTAACATTGAATCTCATACATCATAAGTTCCCAATACTTGGTATTAATATATCCAAGACAAAACATTGATGCCAGGTGAGACCGACTCAGAGGTTAAAAGACTAGAAAGGATCTGGACAAAGACTTAGAAATCTATTCTCTAGATGCAAAGAATGCAAAGAATTTCAATCGACATGGATAGCAACATATTACAGCAGCTCATACCTAAGACAGGGACGCCTATCCTAAAGATGTCTGGATCGTATCGAGGTGCATCTTCCGCATACACTGAGTTGGGTCCGCCTGAAATGATGATCGCCCTGCAAGCAACAAGACAGTTTTGTCAAAAAACACGCCCAGAAACCCGGAACGTGTATTCAAATCACAATTCCCAACCAGGTACTCTATCCTGCAAGGAAAAAAGGTAAATTCACATCTCAGAGACACTATTCTGTAGCTTATTCACCAATGAGATGTCAAAAGGAATAGGTATCCAGAATTGAGGTTTCTGATGATACCAAGTGTCACAACTTACACTCAAAAAGATTTGTGGTCCTGAAAAGGTTTCAAAAGACTTTCCAAGTAATTCCCTGGCAAAGTCCTGTCAGAACCACAAGTTTTTAACAGCATAAAGCAAACCATTACAAACAACAACCCCACAACCCTGATTATTTGGGCAACTTATCGCAACAGGATCTGCATTGGCCGACACCACTAAACAGTAAACACTAACGTCGGGAAATTGCTAGTCGAGGAAAGGCCGAGTGCAACTCACTTGAATCCCTTCTCCTTGAGGGTGAAGGCAGGTGTGTCGAGTGGCAGCAGCGTGCTCTCGACGCACAGCTCGCGCACCTTGCGGTCGATCACCTTGCCGTACTGCGCGCCAGCGTCTAGGATGGCCACCCGTTCGCCGGCGGCGGCGGCGGCGTGCGCCCCGTTGGCGCGGTACGCCGACTCCGGGCTGGTGTTGTGCATCTCGCCTGAGCCCCAGCAACACTGCACACACAACGCAACGCCCACCACGCATCAGCAGGGAGCTTTCGCTTGGAGAATATTTTAGGTTCAAGTCCGCTTCTATGTCTAGCTAAGGTCAGCTAAGGTCCTAGCCGACAGTTCGACAAAAGCATGGTGTCTGGTAATTCGGATACCTATAAAGCCGATTGGTACGTAGATAAGTCAATAATTCCGGCCAGTTAAACATGCTCCAGGTGATATTTTATATGCTGATATTGCACCAAACCCAGTTATCAAACTGATAATTTTAGCAACTCTACCAGGAACTCACCGAAACAAACTCACTGACAGAAACACTACCAGACTTGTCGAGGATTATATTTGAAAGTTAATGTGTAGAATGCTTTTGATGACCTTCATTATAATGTAGAAAAAATTTGTTACCTACCACTAACAAATCCAGCTGAACACCAGAAAACAACTTCTTATGGATCAGGCAATATCTGCTTGAACTATTAGTAGCTGTACAGTTACCTAAACAGGTAGGCCAGTAGCTAAATTACCATTAAACGCTAAGTCCTAGAAACTCGTTCAGGTTATATAAGAAACTAGAAATAGCTTTGCTTACACATTTAAAAACTGAGTTGTTTAAAAAATATCAATAACTTGTTTTCCTATATTTCTACCAAGGACTCTAAATAAGTAAAGTGGTATTTGCATGGTTCAATTTTGAGTGATGATAGAGAAACCAGAAAGTTCTTTCTCCCCATGCCTTGCTCCTAACTAGTTTTTGATGCCCTTGTCATTGGTATTCCTACATAAATTTAAGAAAAATGTAGACTTCACAAACCTAACGAGACTGATGAAAATCATCTTATATTTGTAGAAAGTGGGTGCTAAATCCTATACAATTAGTATCACTACAACACAAGAAGGAAGGTACCCACTAAATGGGTAGGTGCTATTGGGTGGTGATAGAAGGTGATAGGTGCATAATATTAGCAAAATCAAGAAAAATGTCACCAAAAATATGATTGAAAGATATACAAATAGTGTTGAAATTTAAAATTATTCCTAGAAGTAACTTTAACTAAAAATAGAATGTCATTTAAACGATATTGAGTAGAATGCTCGTCTGCAAGCCCTTGACTTGACCAAGACAACTTTGTGCGTACGAAATTTGGATGCCTTCCAGCTAAACTATTTAGGTACATATGAACATGGTGACAATGCACTCTCTAACTGCCAAAGTCATATGTTTCAACAAAAGAAGTAAACAATGTCAAGCAAGACAACATTGCTTTGAAAACGTAAGCACAAAGAGATAAAAATTAAAAAATTGGCAAAATTAAATGAGAAGTCAATACCTAGTTATAAATTGACTGCTTGCCACTATATAAACACATTTCCATTGAGTCTTGCAGTTCTCAAAATACCTACCTAGTATTACTTGATTGATGTGACTCGATTAGTCAGTCATATTGAAATGAAGTGGCATAAAAAGGAATGATAAGAAGTTTGTGTATAGTACCGACAGTAGGAAGAAAAAAACGCATTCTGGTTAATGCTAGGCATGCCTCATGCAATGAAGTACAAGGTAGTCATTAGATATTTACTAATAAAATCTGCAAAAAGCCTATCTTTCCACCCTTGAACTGAACAAGCAGTAGCCGCAGCAAAGGTAGGTAACTTGAGGTGATGACAGACATGTATGAAGTTGGAAACTATTAATATTAATGCACATCTACCAAGAAAACTATCAAAGTACTACTTACAACCCGAGGGTTGAATTTTCTAGGTTGGGAATTGGAGCATCCTCATGGCTACCCCAAAAGCCTAGCTTTTACTTGTCCCATATAGCAACGCCTTATAATGGCATTACATGTGCAACAGAGCAATTACATTGAGCAATGTGTAACAGTGCGCAGCTTCTCGTCAAATGAAATACATGAGTTGGGAATACAGACATACTTTGGTATCAAATGACGAATGAGTTGTACGCGCTATCTATCACAGGCAAGGATCGCGAAGGGTGGCCTATGGATCTTGCTCTCAGGGGCTAATCGGCAATAAAAGTAAAATATTTACAAACGAACGTAAACGTGCACAGGTTGGAATATTACAGCGCTAAGAAACTTATAAAATTCTCAATATCACTCACCAAATAAACAGGGATTTTATAAGAAGAAACTATTTTATTTTACAAATATAATATCAGGCGGAATTTTCTTATAAACACCACGAAAATGACACGGACGACTTTAGCCGAAAGTAGGGTGCGTTCAGTTTTCCATCGTAGTTGGTACACAGCCTTCTACTGAGAAGAGTTCGTTCCTCGCTCGGATCAACTCCGATGCTTGCTCAGTGTCCCATGTCCAAAGAGCGCACGCAATTTGAATTGGAGCGTCTTGTGAGATCTTTGGTCTTGTGCGTAATAACTTCTATGGGTTGATTTGACATTTGAGTCTTTGCAAGTGAGTATCCTCGATATTTTGTTTTTAACTCACTTTTTATCGTTTACGGCTACTGACGAGTCAAAAGCTTCTAACCTAACAATGAACACAGGTATGCACCCCAATCATTGTCCCAATCCTGTATTTCATAACCTCTAAAGGCAGAGTAGTTTGGAGTATAGAATCAAAAATTCAATGATTACAATGTTTTAGTCTATGTTTATTACTCTGCCTAGATATTAGATTTGAATAATTACACAGATTTCATTTTTTTGAAGTTTCTACTATTGATAAATTTGTATGAATGAAGTTGTGCCTATCACATTTGGATTTCAGTTCGAGTAGGTACTTGACTATTTAGTATTTAGTGAATAATTTAAAATAATATTATCATTGAATTTGATTTGATATAATCTACGTAATCTTACCCATGTGAATATTCCATTCAATGTCACTGAGGGAATATTGAGGTGAAATGTTTATTATTATCTAATTCCAGGATGTCGGAGTTGACAAAAGAGCAGCGTGATCAAATTGAGAGGAACAAGCAACAGGCTATACAGAGAAGAGCAGAACGTCAACTGCAGCATAGTTCTAAATCTGGACCAGCATCGATTCCATCCACAGCTTTCTATAATAGAACATCGAATAATGTCTCAAATCCCAATCATGGAGCCGTTAATCCAATCTCAACGCCAAAATCAGCTGCAATGCTTCCCAGCTGGCTGGGATCTTCAAGTAATTCTAATTATTCTAAGCCGTCAACTAGTCTGCAAACAGCAACAAGATTTCCTTCAAAAAGCCTATTGACTCCAATTTCTAATTCTCCATTCAAACAAAAGATTACGGGCCATTGTTCGCTGATTGCAAACGAACGGTTTGTGATTGAGATGCCATATCATAAGAGGACCATAGAACTGTTTAAGACAATTAACACAGCCATTTATGGTGAGAAACAGCTTTATTTTTTATATTATTAATGTCAATCAACTGAGTTCTTTAATGCTGTTATTTATTTATTTTATCTGTAGCCTATGTAGGTAGGTATGGTATTGTATTTGTTCCTTGTGTTTAGATACGGAGATAAAAAAATGGAATTTCCACATCAAGGATCATGACACTCTGCGATCGAAGCTGAACGAAGTGAACTCGGAAGTTTCGCTGGGTTATTTACCGGAAGTCATTCTGAGTGTAAGTGTCGGCAATCAAAACATTGTAAATCCACCTTTGTTTTGTACACCCTATTCCAACAATCGATTTTAAAAATGCAAAAGCTTTCACAAATCCTTGTGGGCTAAAAATTAAGATCTAGTTCTAAAGTGTATTAAACAATTCAAAAAGAGCTCAATTTTATATCTTCTCTCTTAGACTTTCCGTAAGCTATCGACCACAAAGCAAGCGTCATTGGCAGATTTGGCCGGTAGCATGGATTTGTCCCGAATTGACCCAGTTTTGCTAGGAAAGCTTATGCCATTCCAGAAAGAAGGAGTTTGGTAAGCAGATTTGTTGATTTTTTGACCAATTTTTTTATTCTTAATTTTTTCATTTTCTTATTCTGTCCCTATTTTTCAAATGTATATTTGGCTTATTGACAGTATTAACATTGTGTAGGTCTTGTACTGTCTGGTAAGTAACACTCTTGGCAAGGAAAAACAAGAATTATTGATTCTGTTGCCAGCATCAGCCATTACCAAGTACCGAAGTTCTAGCCACGTATAGACTGGCGCGACGTCTATCTTTCAGCTTCGGTGTGCTGAAAGAAGGCCGGTGTCTGATTGCTGATGACATGGGCCTCGGCAAAACGATACAGGCTCTCGGAATAGCGCACTATTACAAGGAAGACTGGCCTCTTCTCATCGTATCCCCGTCATCTGTTAGGTGAGTAAATATCTTGAATATTTGCCTCCTCTAATAACAAAATAGCCCAGTTGTTAAAATAATTCACTAAAAAATAGATTGCCTTTTGAAATTTATTGATTAATTTGTAAACCTTTTTACAGAGAATACAGTCCTATTTGTTAAGTGCTATAGAGTGTTAATGTGGTGGCTTACTACATGCCTACTCTGTGTATGGTTTCTACTAGATTCCTGTGGGAAGAGGCGGTACTGACGTGGTTGCCAACGGTGCCAGCTCACAATGTGGTCGTCATGACCACGGGGGCTGACTACATTGAAGATGCACGTGTCCTGATCATATCCTACGACCTGCTCTCGCGCCATGAGCAGCATCTCAAAAACATGCACTTTGGGGCAGTCATCATGGTAGGTTCACCAATGGCCATGGTATGGCTGGAGAACATTCCTCAACGGGATATGTTTGATGCACAAGTTGGAGGAAAACCCAAAAGGAGTTGATTTTCTTTCAATTTTTGCGTTTTCATGTGATGAGCAAGGTTGAACAAAGCAGCTGTGTGTGACTTGGCCTATGCGTGCCACAGGACGAGTGCCACTTCCTGAAGAACATGAAGTCTGCGCGGTCCAAGGCGGGCCTGACCTTGATGGAGCCCGCCAAGCGGGTGCTGCTGCTTAGCGGGACGCCTGCACTCTCCCGCCCGGCCGAGCTCTTCTCGCAGCTGAAAGCCATCGACCCCACCATGTTCCCGTGGTACGGCCAGGCTTGCACACCACAACAGTCAGCTTATACACCTGTCCGTATCTACTAGTTATGCCGGAGCGGCTGGACCATGTTTCACCTAGAAAATCAAGTCAGCATGACTTGATTCTTTACTAGAAGACCTTTTAAAAACCATGCAAAATAATTATTTTCCATCAAAAAACCTTACCAAGTAACCAGGCATAAAAATCTGTATCCATTAACACGTTTGGACAGCTATCACAGATGACATTTATTTACCGACTAATAGACACGGTGTCTGAACTCTGAAGGTTGAGTCTGGTGCGGAGGTTGAGAACGTGAGAGTAGGTTCCAGGCGTTTGGCATCCGATACTGCGGCGGGAAGAAGGGCCGGTTCGGCTGGGACTTCAGCGGCTCGTCCAACATGGCCGAACTGCAGTTGCTGCTCGAAGCCAAGTTCATGCTCCGGCGACTCAAGTCCGACGTGCTCACACAACTGCCCGACAAGAGCCGGTGAGAGCAACGTCCGAGTTCTACACGGAAGAACGCTACAAGCTAGACGTTGGATGGGGTGACGATCGCTTTTTCAACTAATCGGTGGGTGCTGTATTCCAGGCAAATGATTCTTCTCAATCCGGGCAGTGTGAAGATTGCATCGAAGGAGATGAAGAACTTTGAGAAGATGCTCAATTCAACTAATCTGAAAGCCAATGAGCGAAGAGGAACTCTGATGGAATATTATGCAGAGACTGGCAGGGCTAAGCTGAATGCCATCAAGTAAGCCATTCTTGACCCTTAGATACAACAATATAGGATTTATTGAGCTGAGGAAATTTATTCAGCAACATTTAATGTCTCAAATTTAAAAGACACAAGGGTTTTCAAATTAATTGGCAGAAAATATGCAGAAATAATGACTCGGAATTACTTTGATTACAGAGATTACATTGGGGACTTGATTGAAAGTGGCCAGAAGTTCATCTGTTTTTCCCATCACCGAACGGTGATGGACGGCATCTGTGAGCTGATGGACACAAAGAAAAGCAAGTAAGTCTCATCATCTAGGCGTGATGCTCACTGGAAGCCGAAAGTAGAAAGTAGAAATAGAACCCGATCTAATACATTTTTTTATTTTTTATTGTTCAATAAACCGTTTTTATTCCAGAAGCATTCTCTTAAATAATTTTCGATTGGACAATGGCATCTTTAACAAGTTGCCTGTCAAGAATTCCGACAGTGCAAGAAATCACGCTTGTTGCAAATGCCGCTAACGAGAGCCATGCTTTTCGCTGACGCCCCCGCCTTGCTTCAGGTGCATCCGAATCGACGGCGCAACCTCTTCGCGAGATCGGCAGCAGCTCTGCGAGACATTCCAGACGGACAGCTCGGTGGTGGCCGCCGTGTTGTCCATCACAGCCGCCAACGCCGGCATCACGCTCACCGCCGCAAACCTCGTCGTCTTCGCCGAGCTCTTCTGGAACCCTGGCGTGAGCAACATAACCGCACTCGGTGCCCTTGGCGCCAACAGGCAACAACGTCCAATGCTCAAACCGATATTGCTCGCGTTTATCGACACAAACAACGTCTTTTCAGAATTAGGCTCTTGGTCTTTCACCTCAACTTCAGGCTGCAGGCTGCTTCCAAATTTCATTTTTCATTTAAGATATACTTTTCACTCCCAGACTGTTTTCAACTGCCAGAATGTTAATATTGCATGAGACAGAAACTTAATCGCTTTGTGTGGTCAGTGCTTACGATGGTAATGCAAGTCACACTGGACCAGCTGTGCTCGCACCGCAGTGACGCTGAAGAGAGTTGTCTGCGGGGGTTGTTTGCGCAGATCCTGACGCAGGCAGAAGACAGGGCGCACCGGATCGGTCAGCGTGATTGCGTCACCGTGCAATATCTGGTTGCTCGCGGAACGGCCGACGACCACATCTGGCCGCTGATCATCCAGAAGCTGGACATCCTCAACAAGGCGGGGCTCAGCAAGGACAACTTCATGGACTCGAGTGCGGTGCAGTTGGCGGTAAGTGCAAGCCGTCTGCTCCGTTCTCTGTGTCCCGTGCAGTTTGCCTCGTGTGTTACCCAGTCTCTTTGCTGCCGTTGCAAATACTGCTGGCTGATTTCATACTTTACTTTGATTTCCGTTCTAGGATCGTAATCAGAAAATGATTGAAAGTTATTTCGAGGAGTTGCCAGATAATTGGTTGGATGATGGAGCAGACAGCTGGCTGGCTGAAATCGATCTCAGCAATTTGGTTCCGGAAAAGAGACAAAAGTTGGATGAAACGGGATGAAAAGTCCATTGCTGGGAAATAAAATATTTGTTTTAGATTTCATGTGTGCAAAGCCATTGATGGATTTTGAACTAGGTTCCATGTTATCTTTTTTCTATTGAATTATTTTTATATGAAGAATTACCTTGTTAACAATTCATGGTTGAAAGCAATCTTTATGCTACTTGAATTGTATTCCCTGTGCAACCTTACCAAAGTAAGAATGAAGTGTATATTGTGATAGTTTTTATTCCTTCATGGCTTCTCAACCGTGGTGAAGCCAGGACAACATACTCATTTACAACATTGCCAAGTGTGAATACCTCAATTAGCTAGCCATTTTGCTACATTGCCTTTATAATAACAATTAGCATCTAGTTATAATTTAAGATCATCCCATGGCCCCTATATGGGGCAAAAAAATAAATCAATAATCATTCACCTCATTAGTAAGTAGGAGTAAACTCTAAATACAGTGTAATCCCCAATATTTTGTAATTAAATAAAGTTGATATTTACAGTCAATCTTACTAATAGTAATATGGGGGTTGGTGATGGCTAGGCATAGTGCATGGATAACATGACGTTTCGCATGATTCGAATGATGATGCAAACGACGAGGAATTCTCCGAGATAGGCTAGCGGCGAGTCTACGTTGTCGGCCAGTTTGTTCAGCCATTCCGACGGCTCTTGCAGTTGGCGCTCTGGGGCATTGGACTTCTGCAATGGACAAACACTCGTTATTCATATAAACGCTGTGTGGATAGCATGATTAATATATCCTCGTAACGCAAAGTGGAAAAGCATTTTCAGGTGGTGCAATAAGTGATGGTAACTTTTGCAATTCTAGTTATGCTTTTTTATTCAATAACTGTAATTGCTGGCTTTATCAAAGCTTGCTGATATTTCAAAAAACTTTGTTCTTCAAAAATAATGTCCAAAAAAAAACTAGAAAACTCTTGATACCCAATTAAAAACTATTTCGGGGGTCAAATTTAAGTCGTATTTGAGACAGATCTTGAATAAACCTACTAACATAGTTGGTCTCTTGAAATCTTTGATTAATGATTTGTTTTGGAAAGGATTACAAATTGGGACCTTGAACAAGGTTGATTTGTGGTGTTCTCATTTGTTTTGAAAGCCTTACAATTGAGTAAATAATTTACTTACTTACTGGAGTAACTGCTGTTTGACGTGCAGATGGGGCAGCTGCTGGTGGAGTAACTGCAGGCGATGTTACTGCTGATTGTACTGCAGGTGATGCTACTGCTGATTGAACTGCAGGTGAAGTTACTGCTGATTGAACTGCAGGCGATGTTACAGCTGATTGAACTGCAGGCGATGTTACTGCTGATTGAACTGCAGGTGAAGTTACTGCTGATTGAACTGCAGGTGATGCTACTGCTGATTGAACTGCAGGTGAAGTTACTGCTGATTGAACAGCAGGTGATGCTACTGCTGATTGAACTGCAGGTGATGCTACTGCTGATTGAACTGCAGGCGATGTTACTGCTGATTGAACTGCAGGCGAAGTTACTGCTGATTGAACTGCAGGTGATGTTACTGCCGACTGAACTGCAGGTGAAGTTTCTGCTGACTGAACTGCAGGTGAAGTTACTGCTGATTGAAATTCAGGTGAAGTTACTGCTGATTGGACTTCAGGTGATGTTACTGCTGGTTGAAATTCAGGTGAAGTTACTGCTGATTGAAATTCAGGTGATGTTACAGGTGATTGAACTGAAGGTTTTGTTTCTGCTGATTGAACTGAAGGTTTTGTTTCTGCTGATTGAACTGAAGGTTTTGTTTCTGCTGATTGAACTGAAGGTTTTGTTTCTGCTGATTGAACTGAAGGTTTTGTTCCTGCTGATTGAACTGAAGGTTTTGCTTCTGCTGATTGAATTGCAGACTCCTCTGGTTCTTCTATTGTTTCCTCAACTCCAGTAGTGTCTTCTGGTTCCACAATTGGTTCCTCAACTCCACTTGTGTCTTCTGATTCCACAATTGGTCCAACAATTGGTTCCACAATTGGTCCAACAATTGGTTCCACAATTGGTTTCACAATTGGTTTCACAATTGGTTCCTCAATTCCACTTGTGTATTCTGGTTCCACAGTTGGTTCTACAACTTCACCAGTGTCTTCTGGAGCAGATGGTTCAATGTCTTGTGATTCAAAGATTTCATCTGCTGCCGTAACTTCGGCCAAGTCTTTCAGCTCAGCCAATTTTTCTGGTACCGGGGCTTGAACCTCTTTTCCGTGGTCTACATCGCTTTCCTCGCAGCTCTCGTAAGCTTCATCTATGACTGATTCTTCCGATAAATGGGCGCATTCTAAGCTCTCGGCACTCAAAGCCTCCAATGCTTCGTCAATCTCCCTTGCATTTACCTGAATGCACTTGTCGACCATCTGAACTTTACTTGCA
Organism: Nemurella pictetii; assembly: GCA_921293315.2. Taxonomy (NCBI): domain Eukaryota; kingdom Metazoa; phylum Arthropoda; class Insecta; order Plecoptera; family Nemouridae; genus Nemurella; species Nemurella pictetii. The sequence goes on from OV121115.1 coordinate 34,173,776, forward strand.
GACACATCCGGGACTTGAGGTGCATCAAGAGGGATAGGGATTGGAACTGCCGTCTCAGTGGCTGAAGGCACCACAACTCCGCTTATAATGGAATTCATAATATCATTTGTTAAATCATTCATTTGCTCTAAGATTTCCTCTGCCTCTTTGGTATTATCTACAACATAAGCTACTGGTTCAACTGCATCCTCAACCACCTCTTCTTGCATTTCAACTTCGGGGCTGACTTCTTCTGGCTGTAGTTCTTCTGGCTGTAGTTCTTCTGGCTGTAGTTCTTCTGGCTGTAGTTCTTCTGGCTGTAGTTCTTCTTCCGGAATTTTTTCCAGTTCTTCGGCATTCTCAGTAATTTCCTCCTGAGTGGGTTCTTCTTCCACAGGAGGTTCATCCGTACTAATTGCCTCTGGCGGTGCTGTATCGTCAGTCGTCTCACCAGGATCCTCATTTTGCTGCTCCTCCGGATTGGGTTGAGGAGCATTCTCTTCGTCATTGACATTTTCATCTGGAGGTCTGTCCATTATAGCTAGAATAATGGGTATTCTAATAGTATACAAATACGAATACCTATTTAAAAAAATTGGGTGAATTTAATAATTTGTTGGTATACTACCTTACATTTCTTTGTAGACTATTTTTTTCTTGAGGGTATTTCTGTTGATGAGCCTGGGCAATGCCAGGTCATCTTGGCATTTATCTAGATTTTTAGAATTTCATTTGGTATATTTTTGTAGTTTTTTTCCCTATTACTGTAAATTTTGAGTGTGTAGATGCCAAATTTATGAAAAAATTGAAAGTCAACAACTTGAATTGAGTTGTGCAAAAATGTAGTCAACATTCCTTATTTTCCAGGAGGCCAAAAACCATCTCATTTATCAGAAACCAGTTGACTTCTGTTTAATCCGTTGTCTCTTCGGCAGAGTAATTTTGAGTCATAAAGATGTGATTGGTTGTTATTTTTAATGAAACACAACTTTCAAGACAAACTTCAGTGCATTTTTATTTCAAATTATGTAATAAACTGTGTGAAAGAATTGTCTTAAAGTAGGTACCATAATTGCAGTTGGCCAGCCATTTAAGATGAATATAGTTCTATGGTAGATATTCATTCTTACACACATACTAGTCAACCACAGCATGGTTCTTATCTTCCAAAAATAAATGGTAGAATCCTAATAACTAAACACAAGACCACGTAAGACCCAACTGCACCATAAACAAGTGTGGCCTCTTTGGCATTTCGGTTAGATTCATTGATGTCCTCTTCTGACGGCATTTTCGTTTTGATTAAATCACTTGAGTATAGGTAGAATCTATTTGCTTTTCATCGAATGATCTGTTGAGTAAAAATGAAAATAAGATCGCGTTTTGTTTTAACTGAAAATCATTATTTTAATATAAATTTTTCATACTCTACTTCCTCTATTCCTACCTAACTATAATAAAATATAAATTTCGGACAATCACTGGCTATAAGTCAAAGTGAAAAAATATAAAAAATAAATAATAATATAAGGCTTACGGGTTTATGCAGTTTGTGAAAATAGCAATGCTAGTTCGGACTCTACAATGATTAATGAGCTGATCCAATTTAGAATTTAAAATTTCAATGCAGCGCCAATGAGTTGAATTTGAGTTGATGCTCCGAAACGAGAACGCACTGCAAATCTATAAATTAGAAGGCTGTGGCTTGCTTGTGTCTCTGAATTTCTGAAATTTCGCTTGTCACTTTTCGTAAAGCTAAACGTTTGAAAACAGATTTTTCAAAATGCCAGACTTTTTAGGGGATGATATGCGTAAAACCAAAAAGGATGAAGAAAAGGAAGAGAAAGAAATTAAATGTAAGTAAAACTGATTGTAATACAATGCTTTTTGGTCCCATTTACGTTTGGGCATAGGTTATGGTAGGACAACTAGATGGATGGAATTTTTGACGTACCTATTTAATAATTTCTTATCGCATTTACACAATTGTTTATACCTTTCCTTGCAGCTTTGGACGAGGCAGACATTGCACTTCTAAAGACTTACGTAAGTGAGATTGGATGCTGGATTTGAGAAACGCATTATTTATTTTTATTTCTTAAATCCTTGCCATTTGTGTGTGCCAGTTTGGATGAAATATTACTATGATCCCAAACCAATAATGACTGAGTACTAAAATCAATTCTTTAATTAATTTTATATTTTAATTACCTAAAAATTCAATCAATTTTAATATAGGGTCAGGGTCAGTACACTAAAACCATTAAAAGTGTCGAGGAAGATATTCAGGCTGTCATCAAGCGTGTCAATGAACTCTCCGGAATCAAAGAGTCCGACACTGGCCTAGCGGCCCCAGCTCTCTGGGATTTGGCAGCAGATAAGCAAACTCTTCAAAATGAACAGCCGTTACAGGTGGGTAGAAATATATAAATTCCGACAAGTTGTTTTTAAAACCATCTTGAAAATAATTACTTAGTGATTCTGATTTCAGATTGTATTGTATTGTATTGCATCGCTTATTTTACTTCTGACGTACATGGTATTTTTTTGGACCGTTATTATAATCATTAAAATAATATATCTAAAATGCATCAAACTTACCTAGTTAGGACAAAGTTTAGCCACACCAGAACACGCCTTGAAATGTTAACCCAACTTACCTTAAATAAAATTATTTTCCTCTTTTTCAGGTAGCTAGATGTACAAAGATTATAAATGCAGATTCGGACGATCCAAAATACATAATCAACGTGAAGCAATTTGCAAAATTTGTCGTTGATTTGGCTGATTCTGTGGCACCCACCGATATCGAAGAAGGGATGCGAGTCGGGTGCGTAGCGTCTTTCCAGATTTTAAGAAACTTTCAACCTCTCATGATAGTTAACGTTTAAAACATGTAAAACTTAGGAAAGTTTAAAATCAAGAGATATTTAATTGATGAGCACAACAAGCATACCTAGAGAATCTTCAATTTGACACCCTGCAGGAAAGTCTTAAACAATTTTATTTGTTTGCTACAGGCTAATGCCAAAACAAATTCTCTAAATACTTCTGGACACATTTGAAATCTCTGAACTTGAATCGGCAGCATTTTCTTAAAATTTTAGCTACGCTTTACTAGCTTTTCTTAATTTTTTTCAACCATAAATTTTACAATTTTGTATTTGATTGATCTTTAAGTCCTAAAATTTTTCATCAGCACTAATTAAACGGATGCACTAGCAGCACTGGTAATCATCGTGAGTAATGCAAAACGGATTACATTTTAGGGTGGACCGCAACAAGTATCAGATCCACATCCCCCTTCCCCCCAAGATCGACCCGACGGTGACGATGATGCAGGTGGAAGAGAAGCCGGACGTGACTTACAGCGACGTTGGAGGCTGCAAGGAGCAGATCGAGAAGCTGCGTGAAGTTGTCGAGACTCCCCTGCTACACGTACGTTGGCTTGGTCGTCTTGCTCTGCCCAACGGCCTGACATGGAATGTTGGATTGGGTACAGTGGGATTAACTCCACTTGGTAGCAGGGAGGAAACACCAGTGAGCTAGTTGCTGCCAGTTTCCTTTTGTTTTTGATGTGCTAGTGATGTAATTCACTGAGTAAAATTGAGCGTTTCTTCATATAATTGACTTTTACAAAAGTCTCAAAGACTTGCCCATGATACATTTTAGGTATCACAGGAGCATACACATAGCATTTGCTCTTATTTTGTGGAAGGGTATGATCAGAAAATAAAACCACATAAAACTGTTCCAGTAATCCCACTTTTTTGTGCAGAGTCAATTGAAAATCAAGTTGATAAGTATGCTGCATTCTTTTTGATTAAATAATGGTTAGGAATGAGTGCAACATCTAACATAACTTTTGTACCACAATAAACGTATGCATTTATTGGATAAGTTATTAATGTCAGGTTAGTGTTAGCTAATTTTGCTCAATTGCGACAGAACTTGCCAGTGAATACATGCGATTCTGTCAGTGATTGTGACCTGTGGCTCCGTGTTGCAGCCGGAGAAGTTTGTCAACCTGGGCATCGAGCCGCCCAAGGGCGTGCTGCTGTTCGGCCCGCCCGGCACCGGGAAGACACTGTGCGCGCGAGCCGTCGCCAACCGCACGGACGCCTGCTTCATCCGCGTCATCGGCTCCGAGCTTGTCCAGAAATACGTCGGCGAGGTTCGCTACGCTAACACAACCGCAACCGCAAACGCCTCCTCTCGCTCTCATTGATCCTAGATTCCATCGGTATTCGATACACTGCACGCAAGCTCTGTTTGGAATGAAAGATTAGAATAATAAATGTAATTGTTGCATTTCTTATATGCTGATATGATGCTGGTAAAACAAGCTAGTTTGACCTACTGGCATCATTGGTAAAAGTACCAAATTGAGTATTGACTATTCTAAAATGCGACAAAATGGTACATTGAGAACGTTACCGTCGTGCGTTGTGTTGCGACTCGAAGCGTCACGTCTCGTTTTGTCGCAGGGTGCGAGAATGGTGCGCGAGCTGTTCGAGATGGCGCGCAGCAAGAAGGCGTGCCTGATCTTCTTCGACGAGATCGACGCCATCGGCGGGGCTCGTTTTGACGACGGCGCCGGCGGGGACAACGAGGTCCAGCGCACGATGCTGGAGCTTATCAATCAGCTGGACGGCTTCGACCCCCGCGGGAACATCAAGGTAACTTAGCAGCGGGCAGGGGGCAAGCAACGTCAATGCGCTGTAAGTGTGGGCACTTTGTGAATCGCGTGTCACTGTCGCTGGCAGGTTCTGATGGCGACCAATCGACCGGACACGCTGGACCCTGCGCTGATGCGGCCAGGCCGTCTGGACCGCAAGGTGGAGTTCGGCCTGCCCGATCTCGAGGGCCGCACGCACATCTTTAAGATCCACGCGCGCTCGATGAGCGTAGAGCGTGACATTCGCTTCGAGCTGCTTGCTCGCCTCTGTCCCAACAGCACAGGTCAGTCTCGCAGAATTACCCCTAACAGTACCTCTCTCCAGCCTCATTTGCAATTGAATAACACCACTGCCTTTATTGTACAATTATCATTGAACTTCAGGATGATGTTAGTAGTGAAATTTTACTGCATGCTGATAGTTTTTTTCAAAAAACCCTTCCAGAAATAGTAGGCAGCTTGACAGTGAACCGAGATTTTTAATTTCGTTTTGTTTTGATAGAATGTCAGTTACATGGCCAAGGTTCACGTGTTACCCAATTGTGTCTCCATTTGTAACTCGAGTCTGTTCCAGCCGTAAATCTAAAGGTTGCCATTTGTAACTATGTTTCTAATGGCAACCCTAACTGTGTTGCTAATTTTGTTTCCAAATGTGTCTCCTACCATGTATCCAACAATGTCTCCAAGTCCAACTGATGGTGGCTTTGTGGCAGGCGCCGAGATTCGGTCGGTATGCACGGAAGCCGGCATGTTTGCGATCCGGGCTCGCAGGAAGGTTGCCACCGAGAAAGACTTCCTCGAGGCTGTCAACAAGGTCATTAAGTCGTACGCCAAGTTTTCTGCCACTCCGCGTTACATGACTTACAACTGAACGCCACGTTGCGTCTCGTTCCCTAAAAACAGGGCTTGTTGCCGGCAAAGAATGTTTCCGTCATTACCAAGCCCCTCTGATCTGTATGCTAGGCTTTATCACAATAAAGATAATGGAAATGTAACCTGTATTTTTATTTATGCATAAGTAGGTCTGGACACTGAAAAATATCTACTTGAAGTATTTACAAATCCTAAATGAAAATAAGGTTTGCTTGAAAATAGTGTAGGTAAGGTGGGTACACCATGCTTGCAGTATGTGCTTCGTGGACCTATCCCTCGTTTTGATGAACAAGTTTTCTGTTTTCCTTATCATTTGATGCCTGCTCTGTGAAATGAGGATAGACCAAGCTCACAAATGTTATCTTGCAAGCCTTGCACATCATTTCAGCACACCCTCACTGGCTTATCACCTATTATTAGTTATAATAATTTTAGAGATTCAAGATGATTGCGAGATGCAATGTCTAGACTTGTTCTAAATTTATACGTACATTTCTGGAGTACTTTAATTAGAAATGGAACGAGCATCTTAAGATGTGTAGGTTGGCAGGAGGTGTAGGTTATAAGTATTTGTTTTATATGGTATGGTTTTGTATAAACTGAAATTTATTTATAAAACAATGCAGTAGTGGAACCAATAGATTCAGGCATTGATTGAAAGTAATTCATTAGTTAGTCTTAAGTGGCTCAGGGTTACACAAATTAAACAGATGGAAAGAAGATCGAGTAAAATAACAATTTTAACTTCCTCTCTAGATCACAAGCAGACATATTATGCACGGTTTTCAATAACAAGTTGTGAACGAGATACATGATTGCAAAATGGCTGGAATACAATATAGAAACGTGGAAGGAAGGAAGACAAGACACACAACTGAAGTAGACAACGTATTTTGCTCTTATTTTTCATCCTTTTCAAATTTGACACCGGGTACCCTGAACTGAGATTTCTCCTCTTGAGGCTGCACTGGTAAAAAATAACATGCTACAAGCAATGACAGCAACCAGTGCTCCATTACACACCATGTGGTATTTGTTGAAAAGGTCACTTGATGAACAGTCCATCTCTACTTTGTAAATAAAAATAAATACCACCTATGGGCAGCCTACATCACAAAATTAAATTAAATGCTTCATTTCAAAATCCATTCAAGCCTTTTTAATTTTAATGACAAAATACTATGCAATCAATTTCCCACCGATTTTGAATAAGAGTTAATTTAAATTTTACTAAATTTAGGCATTTAATACTTTATAACTTATGACTCTACCATTAAATTTTAATCTGAAATTAAAAATTATCACCGGATATTTAGGTAATTAGTGCCTGTATTATTTACGTGGCAGTGTAAACGATCCTTATGCGATCAAAGTATTGATTGTATTTGGCAAAGCATTCTCATAAGTCAAAATCCACATCTGACAATATATATTGTTATTTTTGCTTAGCTGCGGCTCCTTGTTCAACCAATGATTAAATACCTAACCTAAGCCTTTACATTGAACTGTTAACATTTTAAAAATTACTAAACCTATGCACTGCTTAATACAATAAATAAATAGGGAGGTTGGGAGGCTAAGAAAATGCTTAACAATATGTCAATTTGACAACTTTGTCGATTTAGGTGGCTCAGGTTGACTTCATTGTTGAAGTTTTCATTGCCTCCTTGGCAACCATAACGGACACGTCGGTGTTTAAAGTGAGGTCCGAGAAGCAGCTGTCGTTCACTGGGGGTGGCAGCTTGGATATTGGGCTACCGGATGGCAACTCTGAAGCCTTCACCCGACCTGGAAAATACCAATCAGTATATAGTAGAAGTATGCATCTCGCTTAACACATCTATTTTTGACTTCGCGTATTTGTTCAAAACCTTAACAGATGGCCGAATAATTGATGATGAAGATGATAATAACATGTAGGTACGAGATAAATAATATTAATTTCCCTTACCTGTGTGCTTCATGACAATAGGTTTTGGTGTGGTTAACAGCGGCTTACTTTTACCACTCAAGACTGGCAATTTCGTTTTAGTTGGCACCACCTAAAAAGTAAAAAATAAATTTAACAAAACCTACAGCAACATGCATGGGTGTACTGGAATCTAATAACTAATTAGCAATTAATAATTATGAATTGATTAAGATGACAGCTGCTCGTACCATCTTGAGAGACGTAGTAGACTGGTACGATCTCTGGGGCGGTAAAGCCATATTATACCGAGCAACATTATTCAGGTCCACATTTTCCGTGGAAGGTGCTTTCTCCTGGAATAGAAAAAAGAAGGATGCTAAATTTCAATAAAGTACAGCAATAAGATTAAATTCATTTCCAAGGACCTGCCCCAATTGTAAATTGAAAACAAGTTCAGACTTTGTCCAAAGTAACATGAGATTGTGCACTCTAGGTTGAGGAACTAGCTATGTTGAAAATAATAAGAACAATCACTCACCTCATTGATTTCAACACTCAAGATCTTTCTGCCCTTGAGCTGGCCAGGAATGGGCACTTGCCTCTGGGCCATAAGGCTTGGTACAGGTGAATTGATGTAACGTCCAATAGGACTCTGAATGTTCTTCAAATCGGGTAATAATTTGGAACTGGAACCTGGAGTTTTTGATTGGTTCTTTCTAATTTCTCGGTTTTTCCCCTGCGCTGGAGAAGACTCGGAGAAGAATTTAGTAGCTTTTTTTGGAACATTTAAATCCGCTGGGGAGGAACTGAAGAATTTCTGGCCAGTCACGCTTCTAGCAGGTTCAAGTTTTTCTGCATGTGGTTTGATTGGCGTGAGCCGGTGCTGATACTTTGACTGGTTCCCTCCAACTGTATTCAGAGGTTTTGGAAATTTGAAATCTTCCATCACATTTAAATCGGCATTTTTTGCAATTACATCTTTGAAAGGCGACGGAATAGTCTTCAAATCACACGGCCCAAATTTCTTGCTAATATCTCTCTTAGCTGCAACATTGAGTTGTTTCGGCGTGAATCCCTCTGGTTCTGCAAATGAATCCAGCAGTTCTTGCTGTTCTTTTGATAGACTAACATTCATACTGTTTTCTAGACCTTTTTTCTGCAAGTCCTTTTCAGCACTGACCATGTAATGTACACCAAATGTTTCAAGCATTTTTAAATCATCCAGAGTATTGTTCAACGGTGACTCCATGGAGAACGATACGTCAGCAGAATCGTCAACATCCAAAATGCGACTGCCACGTGGTGCAGGGGATTTTGAAAAGTCTATCATATCAGGAATGTTAATAAGAGAAATATCGGCATCATTTTCATCTTTTTGACCGCCGCTATTGATGTTTACTTCTGTTAATTCATTTAAATCAGACAATTGCAACAGGTCAGGGACTAAACTATTGCGGTTGAGGGCTTCATGGTATAGAGCAACTTTGGTCAACCCAGACAAGAAACCACCATCCTCATCTGCTGAAACTGTGGAAAGGTCATCTGCTGCTAGAGACAATTCTGTCCTTGTTAGTTGCTCATGTTCGTTAGATTCGCTTGGTGACATGCACGACTTTTCCATCTCTACAAACTTGGCCGTTGTGTCAAACTCTATTGCATTCCCACCTCTCTTACAGAGAATGCTGTCGATTGGTGAATCAGAGAACTGGGGCATGCTGCTGTTAGCCAACAATTCCAAAGATGAATCACACTGGTTAGTAATGATGCGATTCTCGCTTTCTGCAGCCGTGTCATCGAGATCCAAATCACACAGATCTGGAAGGTCGACTTTATGCTTCTCAAATCTCCGCTGCAAAGCCAATAGCAGCATGTCCTTTTCTTCTTTAGTGGCAACGTCATCTGTCACTTTCTGCAAGCCGATTCTCGGAGAACAGTTATCACCAGAATCCCTAGGTATAACAAGGAAAGAAATATAATATCTACACATTTTAAGAAGCCTAGATTTTAAACGGGCTAAGTTGTGCCTAGGTACTTTGCTGATACTACATCACAGTTGAGAAAGTCAGTGTTTGATGTCAAGTACATACCTTTGATTGGGAGTCATAGTTTTACGAGATAAACATTCGCTCTTTACATATAACATGTTTTCTTTATCAGCAATGGTTCCCATATATATCTCATCCTCTTCGCTGTCATAACACGAACCAATGGAGCTATCCATCTTGTTCTGAAACTGAGATGAGAATATTTAAGTCAACACAAATGAGATCTACTGAGAGTGAAACACTCTTGTTGTCCTTGAGGTGAGCAGAGAAGATTGATGAAAAAATTAAAATTGACTTCAATTTCTCCTATTTAAAAAATTTAGGCATGCATGTAATGTTTTAAGATTTTACCTAGGTAGTAGTATTCATCTGTCTGTGTAAGTATAGTCGAAACCTGTGATGAAACATACTCTCAGTGCGACTGACTGGCAAAACCGCAAAATCCACGATAGGCTGACAATTCTCAGATCCAACAAGCAGATAAGGAATCTGTTAGTGAACTGGTATTAGGAGGCTGCCATGTGGTTTTAATTATTTTGAAAATTCTCTTTCCCACTAGATATGAAAAACTGCTAAAACATCTAATAAAAATTTTGCAGTCAAGGCATTTGGTCCAGCCATCTAGATTCCACATAGAATGTGTTAGTGAAGAGACGCTAAGGAAACGGCTGTACGGACGGGACCCTCTTTACTTCAAGAGAAAAAGCCCAACAAAGCCCAGGTATAGCCCCTATTCAAATCTTGTCAGGCAGGTGAGAGAGGTAGGCATGGATAGGATATGCGAGCAAAGATCTTCTGTAGAGTATACTAGCCTCTAAAGAAACTTGAAAACTCAACGAGTTTGAGCTGCCTAACAACTTCATGATTAAAATTGTAACTTACCGGATATTTAGGTGTGGACAAATACAGCAAATTACTTATTACGGCCAAACTAGCCGACCGCCAAAACTCTACTAAACAAAACAAACGTGTCCAATCCTGTCCGTCGTTGGTGGAACTAATTTGAATACTTCATCAAATGCAACTGCCGTTTCGTTGCCGTCACTGCCAGTGCCACCTAGAGGCATAATTTTAAGTAACAGATTTTGCTTGTGGTCTAGTGCCCTCTTCGGGCAAAATTGTGCAACATGTTTTTTGAATTTAATATTGAAGAAGATTTCAGTTTACACAGGCTGACTGAGACGTCACCCTTCGAAGAAACTAGATCTCGGAAACATATATTACTGATATTACATTTGCAGCAATTGAACTATTTAAAAATAATCTCACTGCTGTTTTCATTCGTGAAAACGTTTCTTTCTTGAATGTTCTCATTCGTGTTTCATGCCCAAAGTGATTACGGGTCGCAGAGTGTTGGCAGGTTGGGAAGTTGGCAGGTAATGTCACGTTCAAAGATGGTTGGCAGTTTATTTAAAACAAACGTCATATTTTTCAGAACAATTCAGAATGGCGTGGGAGTAGAACTTCTCGAAGTTTTTGTCATCTTGGACACTTTTGAAACCATTGATTTCATCTCAGTACTACTACTAGCATACGTTCTAAAATGGCAATTTCATAAGATTAATTAAGTAAACCTATAAGTGAATATTGTCACAATTAGTACAGCTTTTTGCTGACGCCATTAACCTCCAATGAGGCAAAAATATGTTCGGTACTTTACAGTGGACGCTGGTGGATGCCCTGGTCTGAAGCGAAAAGGCAGCGGGTAAATCGAAATACTATCTGCAAATGCAATTATTTTAATAGCCGATCTTGACCATCGAAAGTTTTCTAAAGAAAAATCATCTCGCGTGAAAAAATGACGCGCGATCACCGTTGAACTTGAGTGTAGAAAACAATTAATTAATTCAGGTTAATGAGCACGAGTGGTTGAGTTACAATTAAATTTCCTTTTTACTCAAACTGCGGTACTAACACATACACAGAGTCAAAGAAGAAACGATAAACACTCAATTAAGCGTAATTATTTGAAGTTTATAGCAGATTATGAGCACTGAATTCTGAATTGAAATGGCTTTGCCTTTCGCTTTCGCGTCGCCGTTGAGTGGTCAGAAGAAATTTCAGCGATCAGGAGGGTGAACTATGGCAGACTGGCGGGTGGGGTGCGCTCGCAATCGGCTCCTCGCTGCATATTGCCCACACATTGTCGATCAGTGGAAACTGCACTCTCACATGCTCGCAGCGTGCGTCCATCGTCCATCGCGTTCGACGAGACAACAGTCAACAACACGCGACGATATTCTGCAGGCTGCAGTCAACACTCGCTGCAATCAATCGCTGTCATTATCGCAATCGCAAGAGTTACACCCGACAGCCGGAATGGACTGCATGTACACAATTGGTGCGAAGCAATGTCGACAACCACCGTCACCTGCACTGCGCCCGTGTTTGCTGGTCTTCAACGGCGGGTCTGCTTGTCAACAAGCTGACAGTTGCAGTTCGTGTGTTTCTCGTGTCACCTCGCTCAGTGTTTGGGCTTGGTGAACAAGTGAATCGTGGATCGTGTTTATTCGTTTCAACGTCACCCTGTATATGACATCCTTGCCGGTCGGAATTTCAACTAAACGTGAACGACTCCACGAACTATTTTTTTCCGTCAGCTTCGTGGCGCGCAGGTTATTTTGATTAAACTGTGATCTGTGAAGAAAAACTACAGTGTTTTCGCGTGATCGTTTCACCTTCGTCGAGTGAACCTGTGAGTTAATACCGCTGCGTGAGGCCCCGTGAGGCCGCCATGTGTCTGCTGGACTTGTTCCGGCTGCACGTGTCTGCAGGAAGGCACCGCAGAGGAAGGACAGGTTCGACGAGGTCCAGCCTGTCCTCGGTGCAGTGGTGCGTCGTGCAGGACCACGTGCTCGTGCTCGAGTCGCAGGCGACGGTGCAGGCGACGGCGGGCACCACCGCGTGCAGAGGGTGTCCCGACTGTCAAGGCGATACGGTCGAGCTGAAGGGCTGTCCGGACTGTCAACGCGGTACGGCGAGCACCGCATCGACTCGACGCCGGAGAACAGGTACGAGCAAGGTGTCAACGACAACGACAACGGCAGCCACGGCAGGCTGGTCTGCCACTCGGTATACTGGCGTTGGTGAATGATGATGCAGCTAACAGGGAAGGAGGGAGAGCCGGTGTTGTCGTTGATCACTGATGACACACGTGGTTCAAACAGACAAAGAAATTGAACACCAGGATTCCAGTTGTTATCACCAATCCGTGCTGTGTATATAGTTTGATACCTGCATATGCAATCGAATAGTTTTGTACCTACTTCAAGTTGTTCTACCTCTCACCCGCCAGAAAACTGTGTTTTGGCAGGAATGGTAACCCAACCAACCTTTGACCCCAGAACGCACGCGCGGGTTCATAATTATGTGAATTCGCTTGGAGTAGAGGAACTTTGCGCGGAAAGGAACGAGGGTTTGATCCCCCTCTGTCCCGGTCTGTTGCAGCCATCGGCCAGTCCAACCCCAGCGTCTCTTCGAGCAGCGTGCTGCGCATGATGGACAGCCGCGCAGCGCCCTCGCCCGCGCCTGCGCAGCGTCTGCGCCGTACGGCGTCCGCTGCGTCGACGTCGGCAGGCATCGGTGCTGTTCGGCCCATGCAGCCGATCGACACCAAGACTGACAAGTAGGTACAAAGGAAGCACTAAGTAGGCATAAAGTAGGCACTAAGTAGGCAATAAGTAGGTTCCACGTGCGATGGTCATTCCACGATGGTCGCAACATCCGACAAAAATACTCGGATTCGAGGAGCTAAGAATTTGCAAGCGTCGTGTATTCAACGTTTTCCCTCGAAAACCCAGGCCAAAAAGGAAGAGGAGTCGCTCTGGCCAGTCTAAAAGAAGCACTGCATGGCAGAACCAGGCTCCGTTCAACGTTTGTCATTGGATTCCTCCACAATGTTCGTGATATTGACAGGGTAATCTGTGATAAATCAGAAGGCACGTGCGACGAGTATGTCTTCTGCTCGACATGTGGCCCTAATCAGAACTTTCTGAGTATGAGCCATGAGGGCGGATGGTCGTCAACCATGGAAATGTTGCTCAACTTCGGGAACCTATGCCTTTATCAACACTTAGCCATTGAATGGAAAAATTGGTCCCAAGTACCTATTAATTTATCATTGCATCCACATAATGCGGTAACAACATCGGTAATAGCGGGTAATAGATATGAAAGTTTATGGAACTTATAATGTGCATGTGCTATTGAATCACTTCCGTGCTTCATGCATCCAATGCAAAAAGTGGATTCCAATTTTTACGCTATCGACATTCTCGCTTGATCGTAGACTCGGAAGTGTATCATTTGAACACGAGCGAAACGCAACCGCTCCACAAGAACCAATTGCTAATGCGAGCAACGAGCAAAGGCCAAGGAGTAATAAAACAGTAGAGAATAAAAAGCCAATAAGTGCGGCGTGCATATGGTAATTAGAGTGGAGTTATCGCGAGGAGGTTGGAGGCGGCAGAAGGAGATATCCTCCGTCGGTTGCTTGCCTGCGATTGCCTGCGTTTATGATGTAAGATGCCCGTGCGGAACTGGCAGCGTGTTAAATAACACGCTGCCGTATCGCACGGGGCGGACGGATCCTGTGTGTGAATCCGCCCGATCCGATGCGACGCAACGCAACGCAACGCCACGCAACGCAACGCGGAGGCTTTCCCTTGTTACCCGCGGCGCCGCGGCGCCGGCGGCCCGCGGCCCGCGGATGCTCGGCGGTTGCGTTGATCAAACATCGTAGTTGCTGCAACTTTTGGTTGGAAACGCGCAGTTGCCGACGCAGTTGCAGGTGTTTTCTTGGCCGAGCTGGCCGTGTCTTGGTCTCTCGAGGGCTCGTCAGGTGCAAGTGATCATCGAAGGGGGGATGAAAAAAGGACCACACTTAACCGGAAGTAGAGGGACTTTTCTGTGTTTTGCTGAGTGGAATTTTGTTGGTGGTGTTTGTGAACGACTCTCGCCAATTTACAACGTTTGCGTTCGAAGATCGATGTGTGATTTTTGAAGTGATAACGAGATTCCGATCTGTTGTCCTCCATTCGGCTGGTGCTGTGTTGTGGTTGTGCTGAGGTGGAAGTGGTGGAATCATCGACTAGAACACTCGTCGATGTCCTGATCACGAAGTGGTTTACATTCATTATTTGAACGTGTGCGCAAATTCGCTTGAATTTCTGAAGTGAAGTGACTGGGTCTAGCGTCGATGACTTGAAATACCCAATTGCGTATTGATTTCGTATTGCCAAACTGAAACTCGCGGGGTTAAACACAACAAAACGCGTGTTCGCATGAAGCCAACGTTTTGACGGAGCATGGACAACGATCAAGCAAATCGCAACAAAACAGTGCAGACATCACGCTGAAAGTCTCGTCGAACCACTCAAACACGTTCAACCCCTTCCCTTGCGATGTCCGACGCCGGCGCGCTCGACGCCAACACAGTGCTGCGCGCGTGCCTGCGCGGCAACCTGCGCGTGCTGCGCCACTTTGCGCAGCACCCGCGACTGCTCGACGCCCGCGACGCCCACGGCGCGACGCCCATGCACTACGCCGCGCGCGGAGGTCACGTGCGCGTCATGCGCTTCCTGCTGGGTGCGATGGCGTCGGCGTCGGCCACCCCGAGGTCGTACGGGGGCGCAGGCGGCAGGGGCGCATCCTCCCTCGTGCCCACCACCCTGGTGGGCGCGTCGCCGATGCACGACGCCGCGGCGCTCGGCCAGCTGACGGCGCTCAAGTTCTTGGCGCACAACTCGGTGTGCAGTCTACGCGGGGTGGACGTCGAGGGCTGCTCCGTGCTTCACTTGGCGGCCAGGTAAAGGACGGGGCGCGGGCGGCGACCATCTCGTGCGCAGGGCGCTCCTTCGTCTTTCAAGCGAAAGAAATGGGATAAAATTAATTGCGGGTAGAGTTCGATTTGAGACTTACTTCGAGGCAGGAGAAGAAACAAAATTATAAACGAAATTATTACTTATTTACTAATAGAAACGAAATATCCATTCTAAAATTTGTTTGCGTATCGGGATTTGAATCCAGATCTTTCACCGGGCAAATTATGGGCATCATCCAATAATAGTTTACGGATAACCTACTGTGGAATCGACATTAAGTTTACTATAACTCGGCTTTGCGAACCCTCAATCGTGTTGTGGATGAACGTAATATTTATACGCTCACCCACAACACAATTATATTGATAATGCGCATAGCCTATAGGCTTATAATATTATCAATTTAAAATGTTCGGCGTTAATTTAGCAGCTTTCTCAATGACATTCGTTACCTGGAAATATCAGAAATATTTGTTTTGATTAACTGAAGACACTTAGTATTACCAGACTTGTGGAATTACCATGGCACGGTACAAATATATATATTGACCATTTGTATGGCACGTAAATAACAAATAAGTTACTTTTCGAAGATAATAGCCGAAGCAGGGCAGCTGTGTTTAATGAATATCATGTAGCAAGCGGTCGCAAGTCGCAGCGCAGGGCATGAAGCAAGATTGCCCAGGTCTTCGCGTCACTCCAGTATACGACCATTGTAAGGGGTGGATGAAGCAAGAATTAAAATTCTGGCTTTATCTGCATTCTGAGAGAACAGAATTCAAATAAAAATAGTACAACAGTCCCATTTCACAGTTTCGTTGGCAGCTATTTTTCCGATGTGTCATGCCAACACAAAGCTGGTGTTTTCAACTCGGCGATTGCATTGTGAAGTCGAGATGTTAATGTGGCAGGACAAAAAACTTATCTATAGGTTTGCAAACATCGACGCGCAATTCACAAGGCTTTTACGACTCCAATAACTTGTCAATAATAAAGCCAGCCATGCCTCGGTACTGGTAAGGGCGACGAGAAAGTTTTATTACGATGTTATTGCGATTATTGCCGCTGCAAAGTGAGACAGCGACGTTGGCTCCTGACCCGCTCGCTCCTTTTCTCCCTGTTATATCAAAACGTTTTGTGAACGCCGGCATAAAGAAGCAATACAATCTTAATTATAAACACATTAGGCAAAAAAGGTACTGGGGGGAACCAAGCACTAAGGTGTACATGTTTCTTGTAAGTTAACGATGCCATTGTGACTCCCACTATTGAATTTATTTATAGTTTACACAGCAGTAAACTTAATCAGTAATTAAAATGCACTACGACGGAGATTATGCTATTTCTAGAGATGTCCTAGATTGTTTAATTTTTTATTGCTAGAATGAGGAAGAACAAAAATGCATGCGCAGTCACTATCTACATGAAAATATTAGAAAACAAGCACCTTTCCGTGGATTGCTGGCGCATGGCACCGAATGATTTTCACATGAAAGGTGAGGGTGAAAAAAGGATGGGTGCGAGGGCATTGCCAATATTCCTACCAGATGTTTTGACCACCGTTGTGTTGCTCTGTAGCTGACGAGGAACAAGTCAGCCAAGATTACGAACCGTGTCATTCTATTTGGGACGCGTTGGGTCTGGGGAGCACGTGCCCTTCGAGAAAGCCCGTTGCTTGCAGCGCCGGTCAAAGGTGCACATTTGACCTGGTCAATCTTGCTGCATGCCCTGCGACTTGCGACCGTTTGCTACATTGACATTCAATAAACACAGCTGCCCTGCTTCGGCTATTATCTTCGAAAAGCTGAAAGACTGGATACAGCACGCGTTTTCTGCATGGTGAAACGCTCGCTGCAGCATCGCAGCGACATCAGCAGCATGCGTCGATGTCGGTATATCCGATCCTCCTTGCGTTGTAATCGAGTCTGCACACTTTATGCTGTTTCCGTCTTCCTAACGATACACAACCGATTTCAATTGTGAAAATAATTACACTTTGCATTTCTTACGATATCACTTGAATTCCTCGTTAAAGATCAACCTATGGCTTACATATCGTTGTCATGTTTTCCGTGAAATTTTCATATATAAAATTGCTTCAAAAGTGTCTTCATCAGAAAACTCGGTAGATGCTGTCGAATAATTTCAATTGGAGTCTGCTAAAATCGTCGGACTCCACATTGTAATGTGTAGCGAGCGCTACTCTACAGCTATCAGCTTTATCAGAGGAAAGCGACGTGGTCACGTCATGGGCAGCTTTCCTCGACGCTTGGCTGCGACGGGTCCAACGACTCCGCAGTTTAGTGTGTCCAGACTCCAGGAGATCCAGAAGGTCCTGAAAGTCCAGACGAAGCGCTCCATCCGGGGTTCCTTGATACATGGAGAGTAGAGGGATAATCGGAAGCTTATTCGGCGAAAGTAACTTCGCCAAGAATAATACGTCAACCGAGTCTTCAAACTCCATGCAGTTTCAACGTCGGCCTAAAAACCGGACTCAGTCTTTAGGGAAAGGTCCAAGACGAAGAAGACGACCAGAAGATACCTGAACAGGATCTTTGACAAGGAGCGTGCGTGCACATATTTATGTCTCAGATCGAGTTTTACTTGAATTTAACCAAAGAAGCGCGGACTTCCGATCGACGTCGAACCAATAGCGCTCTAGATGGCATGTCACGTCCTCGAGCGAACCGGAAGCGTGCAGACGACGCGGACGACGGAAACCTGCCTCGGCACAGATTACATGTTCGACGTCGTCGTCGCTGTCGGAAACTGCATTCCGCGTTTTCCCCCGCGTGCAGTGACATAAATGACGCAGGATATGCGTGCGTGTACGCAATGTGCTCTGCCGTGATTCGCTAGGAAGGCATGCTTGTGTTGCTTGTGTTGCTTGCGTTGCTTGTGTTGCTTGCGTTGCTTGTGTTGCTTGTGTTGCTTGTGTTGCTTGTGTTGCTTGTGTTGCTTGTGTTGCTTGTGTTGCTTGTGTTGCTTGTGTTGCTTGTGTTGCTTGTGTTGCTTGTGTTGCTTGGAATACTTGGAGTGGAGTGCCAACGACACTTGCGGCAGGAAGGCAGCAGACGGTTCCCTAGGGCGACACCAGGGACGAGAAGAAAGCTGTCTGGAGCCGGCGGGAGGAGCGGAAGTTGCTGCACGGCACGCCGCACGCTTCCGGTCGGCGTGCCGCGTGAGCAGGTGTCACGCGTTGCATCACGTGGTGCGAGATCGCGAGCACGCAGCTTACGCAAGGCCCGTTGTGTTGGATGAAACGACAAGAGATCAAGATGCGTTGCAGCAGGTTGCGATCCTCAACACAATGAGCTGGTGTAATTGATTCCTTCTAATCAATTAAACGTTGCGAAAGCTCAATAGAGCGAACAATTAACGTGCTATTGCGAGAAAAAACAAACGGTTTTTCTGGCCGTGCTTGTTGAGACTAACAGTTTGCATAATCATTTCAAAGACATCGTTCTGTTTATTTATTTGAAAGCTTTAGCAAATTTATATTCTGAAAAATTAGCTCGATATTTTACGCTTGCCATCTCATTTACAGCTTCCCGGACCAATCGGTTTTATCTGGATCTGTTAATGTAGCAGAACCGGTCCTGGTCCATGCATACAACCCGCTAATTATCAGATTTATTACAACAAGTAAACAACTTTTATGGTGCTATTGAACTGACCAAAGGCACAATTCAATGAGACATCTCATTAAGAAAACGAAATGAGTTTCGACATTCTTTTATTTGGCTGCAATGTAACCGACTCTGAATTGAAACCGCATCTTCGACCGCAAGGAATTCATTCACTCATGACGTGCCTTCGTCTGCGTCAGCCACGGATAGTTGACGGGCTAATCAGCCGAAAGTGGATTAGATATAAACTGCACTGATGCATATTCTTATGATCTTATCGCACCTCAAAGTCATAGGTATCCTATAACCTTGATTTATAACGAGTGCATCTGATCAAATACTGCTAAGTATGAACCATGCCAAAAGTGAAATTACATATTATCTTTAAAACTTTAAATAAACTTCGTCGTTGGGAATGAGATGAGGAATTCAATGCAATAATCAGCTGTAACGCCGCGTTCCCAGAGCTTGGAACCCGGGACAAGTCAGGACCTTACCGATCCTTACAGCGTCCATGCTCTTATCCTGCCGATATCTTACCTTGGCGAGATCGACGCTGCAAATGCAGACATGCCGACCACAGTTTCAACTCCGAAGAACATGCCGACTAAAATAGAAAGGCTCGCCAGTGAATTCATGCTAATGTGGCCCGTGCAATCCATTTGCTACTGTCTGGATATGGCTCCTCCTAACTAGCAATTAAAGCTAGCTGCAGCATCTATTGTTGAACAAATGTGCAGGCGTCATGGGTTGGCCAGGCGTTATTGTGAAACAGATATAGCTGATAGCTGCTAGCTGTTCGAGTGTTCGCTGTTCGCTGTTCGCTGTTCGCTGGCAAGGCAGAGCGACACGCCAGGCCAAGCACAAGCACACACACCGCGACTTATCATTAGCCAAGTTATATTGTTGTTGGTAAAAAGTGGATCAGCGAGCTGCTAAATGGCAGATTCACGCATGTTGCGAGTTAGTAGAGCTGATCGGTAATTGCTCCCCCGCCAGCTCGAAGGCACGCTGCAAGGGCGACGATAGGACCCCGAGGGGCACCACGTCCACTGCCGGTGGTACCTTACCTACCAGCTAACACCACGGAGCGTAGTTCATCCTCCGTGTCCTCCATGTCCCCTGTCCAACGAGCGTTCAGGCAATTAGCATTCTTGGTCAGGGCTGGAAAGTTACACTCACTTTGACTTCGGTGGCGACGTCTGGAAGGAGCAGGAGGGAGGATCATCAAATTGGGCGGATTTTCATAAATGAGAGTGTTTTAATGGTTCCTTATCGCTCGACACTCAACAAGCAATTAACTACAACAATCTAGATTCGGAAATTAGGCTATGACACCTCGCTAAGCATGCTTGCGTTGGGTGACTGCTGTAAACGAGTGAATTAAATAGAGCCAATTCGCTACATTCTAGTGAGCAATGCGGCAGTTGTTTGAAATTTGAATGTATACGGACGAGATTAAGAACTGCGTCTGACCACCACCGAAACTGAATTCGTGGGAAAATTGATTGTGTGGAGGAAAAGAGTAAATTACAAACATTGTTTGGTTTGGTCACCGATCAAAGCCGGTATATGATATAAAGAGAGTTGCAATTGTTATCAAAATATCTGGAGAGGAGAGTTATGAGCGTGTAAGTTATTGCATTGTGTTGAAACACATTTCAATGGAAATATCTGCACAGATGACGGCTTGATGCGCAATTGCTTGGCTTGAATTTAAATCAAATCAGAGAAAATAAAACTGCATTTAAAAGATCGAACTGATATCACAATCGCACTTTCTTCAATATGTTACGAAAAAACTTTCGTTTTATTATAAAGAACGCGATTTGATCTATTATTTGCTAGAATATATTGTTTTGTTAGTGTATAAACCTGTCTCATAAATCAAGAGAGATATGCGCAGAAGTAATTTAATTCTGCTCAAACTTCGTTGAGATTATCCTGCGCTTCGAAAATTGGAGTTGTGCAATAGAAGAGCAGTGCAAACATTGACGCAGCGCCGCTCGCTGATAAGGGCTAACAATAACTGGCGCATCTCTCAGCGGCTGAGAGTCACCTGATTGCAAACCACGATTGCTCATTGCTGATTGCTGATTGCTGCAACTGACAGTTCGCTGCGACACCTACGTTCGTGACAGACGCACTCGACTCCATCGCGTACAACATCCAACTCTGCTCACCTTAGCCGTAAGTCGACACGAACTGTGTCTGCTTTTTCCGTTTGTTATTTGCAGCAGCAAAATCTCGGCAAGATCTGGCTTAGGAAAGCGAGGAAATGTCAACAGACATGATTCAGTGCATCACATCAATATGCTGGGAGTGCGCTCATAGCTCGTGCACGCCGAAGCTGCAGGTTCTTTCCAGTTTCCGCGGCCAGGCTGCGTCTAAAGACCCCGGACATGCAGATCAGCCAGCTAAAACTTGCGTCGGCCAATCATTGCCAACGGGTAGCGGCTGCTAATAATTGCATAGACAGGTAGTAATTACAGAGGTGAAGTACTTGCCTCCGCTCTGCACAGATATCTTGGGATCATAGGCCTAAAAGCAAAAGCAATATTTAAAAAAACTGGATTGTTTTTTATGGTTCATGATGAACATATTATGTTTGTGAAAGTTTTGGCAACTGATCATTCTTGATTAGGGGTCAATTTTTTACTTAATTTAATGGGTGTATTCCTCGATTTATTTGTAACTAGCAGCAATAGAAGATGTTGTGGTAGTAGGTACATGCGCAGATTGAAATTCAGATAGGTTTTTTCTTGAATTTCCTCTTTCTATTGCTACACATTAGTTTTTATGGAAGCACCTAATTGTCACAAATGTATTCATAGAAAATGATTATCAACAAGGACAGAAAAGTGCACAACTCATATTACCCGCAAAAGCAGCATGCATCGGGCGCACTAGCCGGTGCAAGTGGCACGGCGCGAGGGAGTGCGAGCGAGACAGACTCGTGCATCAGAGCGAGTGCGAGAGAGCGCGTCCGATGGGAGATGCTCCGTCCACAGCGGGCTCGGGGGTTCTGACCCAGTTCGTGGCAAGGCTCGCCATTGAGAGCCAGTTCAATGGCAATGCCACCGCCGTGAAAGCGCGTCCACTCCTCGCGGTTCAGTCTGCTCGCGGACGGGGTGGTGCTTGCTTCGACGCCCGGTCAGTGCACGCGACGCGCTAGCCGGTGTTTGTGACACAGTTTGCACGCTGTCAGCGCCCAGCGCGGTTTCTCGCGAGACAAAACCGAAATTTCTGCGCTTTTTTCCTTGTGAAAAGTGTTTTTAATTACGAGTCAGTTCTGTTTTTTATATTCATTGATTTGAGCGTGTCCTCAAAGCATACAGACAATACACAACCCTGGATATATTACTTCAAGTGACATGGAATTCACGGCTGGCAAAAAGCTTGATTCTTGCTTCTGATAAGCGCTGATAAGCACGAAATATGTAAGTTGACTTCACACATTTGTTTTTCTGATTTCCAATGTCTTTTACCTATTTGTAAACATACTCAGACTACATGATGTAGCAGATAGAAAAAATGTTCCGAATTTTCATTGTATTAGCAAGGAGATAGGCAATTGAATAGTGAACTGTGGCCAATTTCAATTGAATTAAATCACGACAACTCAATCGATTGATAAGATAAATCAAATTTGATTGAGTTGAGAGTATAAAACATAGCGATTTGATTGACAATGGCAACAGATTCCGACTGTTCGTTATCTCCTCGACGTTCGTTTCCGTTCCGTCAAATTCAATCCAACGTCGTCGCAAACTGGCAGTATTTTACCTGTTTCCAAGAAAACCACGTAAATACACAGTTGATTAGCGAATATCTCTCACGCATGCCCAACTTTCATCAACATGACCGCCTCTCAACAATAGCTAGTCGAGAAAAACAACAATAGGTGCACCGAACATTGGAAAGCACCTTCTGCACTCACCGCTGCTTGGAGCAGCGTGCACCACTTCGATACCATAGGAAAGTTCGACGAGAAGCGTCGCGATTCATTTCAAAGCCAAACAGAACTGGATGATAAGTGCATGTGTGTGCTACCTGGTAGACGTCAGCACACAAGTCCGATCGCTGGGCATTGTTGACAGATTCTTTCACCGAAGCGATGTTTGCAGAGTACATTATTATATTCCTTGGCGCCCAATTGCATTACAAGAGGAGGCAAGACGACGAACCCGGACCCTTAACTCATCGATCCTTCAACCAGAGAAAACATGTAAATTCTTAATTTTCTTAATATTTGAACGGCATCTTGAACGTTTTTCTGCATCACCATGAACGACAAAGTAATCGGGTTTGGACATCGAGAACAACTCCTTTAACATTCCGGTGATTTGAATGCATGATCATCATCGTTCTGTCAGCTGGCTATGACACTGCATGACTGTGACTTCACTACAGCTTTCGGCTTAATTTTTAAGTTAGATCTGCTTGGAAATTAGTGTTGTATTAATTGGAAAATTAATTATTTTACCATCATTAATGAATTTGTTCCAAATACTACGCTTCTGACGCTAAACCAGCCTTTGTAACTTCAAACTCTAGTACCTTTATAGGCCAAATTGGCAAGTCAGGTTCGTAATCGTGGGCTTACCCATAGTTTACACGGACTTGCATCCTAATCATCTGCATTACTCAACTAAATTCTGCATTCAACAGTTTAAATGCTCTGTACATTGAAGTTATACGTGCCAAGACGTGCGATCACGACGCGGTTCAGTTATGTCTTGGCTGGAACACTTTGCGTTGTGTACTTTTGAATTTTGACGGAATTGCTGCGAAAGTTGGATTGTTTGGGCGATGAAGTACAGTGATTACCGATGGTGATTGCCGATTGATAATGCGTTGTTGTGAAGGCCCAGCCTGGGAACCGTGCTGCGTCCTCCGCAAAGTCCTGGGATTGTGATTTGTGAAGCTCACCGTTATCTGAGAGCACAATGCTTTTGATCTGCGGAGAAACGCTGGTGGTTTATTAAATCAATTATGCGATTTGATTTTTTTGAAGATGGTATCTGTGGTCTTCCTCGTTGGCTTTTGATGGAAGCGTTGGGAGGTGTACTTGCTTGTTCTGTAATAAACTACTTCCTCGCAGGATATATTGGTATTGATTGGAAACACAGTCTCGACTTCATGCTTGGATTAGATTTTGCTAAGATATGGCCACGGTGGAACCATGCGTGCAATGATGTATTCAAAATTAATAGCTGTGGTTATATTTGGCACGAATTGAATGTGCTGTTTCCATCATGCTTTCGCGGTTTGGACAATCACTTACTTTTCCTGCAAAAAAGGAAAAGCTTCATCGATCACATTTCACTCGTTTCCACTCCGTTGGCATAGAAAAAAATAGTTTCGGGGTTGATTTCGATTTATCAGTTCGATTTTCCATCAGGTTTGTTGAAAACTTTGTTAGTTCGCTTCTCACAAAGTTCGCTTTGCAATGAATTGACGACCTCCTACTTGAGACCCTTCAGCCTAATGACGATGGCTTGTATTTCATATGCACCTGGTTTTGAAGCCGTGAAATCAAGGAAAACTAGGATACGGGTTAGGAGAAATGTTGAATTCCGACGGTGTGGACCAACTGATAGCGACAGCGCGGAGCATGGCGCGTTGGACTTGGTGTTGGACAAGCAGCGTTGGACAACGCGACCGCTGGTCGAGCCGAGCGTTGGCGCGTCGCATTGTTGGCTCTCAGCGCTGCTGTGATTTCCAACACGGCAAACTGCCACCGCCATATGGCGAGCCAGCTGATCACTTTAATTGGATGCCTGTCCTGCACACTCGGCAGCTTCTGGCTTCTTCTTCTGGCGTCTTCTTCTGGCATCTGTCAAGGATTGCATGCCCCAATGCCGCTCGGCGTACCTTCCCGAAATCTGCACCGTAAGCCATTATTTCACTTTTGGGTGGAATACAGTTTCTTTTACCTCGATCTAGGGCAAACTTTATAACATATTTGCTTTGCATTCTTATTTGATTTTGAAAGCTATTTTTCTATTGCAAAAGATGTGTTTTTAAATCTGTTGATTTTACAGCAGTTTAGAAATGAATTGACGTGTCCGTGCAACTCGATTCCTTGAAACGATTCGGCATCGTGTTGCGATCTTTTATCTATTATCTTCAAACGGCTTGGCGTGTCACAACCACATTTCACTGCATTTCCATGTCAGACATGGGTGCATTTTAACGTACAGAGCTCATTACATCGGCATTAAATGGAATGTTTCAACTGGCTAACACGAACGACGTGGATCAACCATGTGTGTTTCTGCTCCTTTTGTCCGCCATTATTCCGCGATTTAACACCGCCCGTTCTGCCACCGCTTACAAGCACTTCTTTTCTTTGGGCCAACTTTCCTGGTGTTATTCACGCATATCTGCAGACGGCATCTGTCGTCGATGGAAATAATTCACTTAATTATCCTGTCATTTGCACCTCGTCGTCACGAACTGCGACTTTATCTAAGCGAAATGAACGGCACCATGCCTCGCTGGGTTACAAAACATCTTGCGACTTGCGAGATGAATTGCTCATCAGATTGGACGTTGGAGTTTTTTGAGGCCAAAAGTCGACATTTTGTGTAGAGCTGAGTTTATCTGCAATCGCGTGCAATTGGCGGTGGTCAACGCAGGCGGCGAGCTGGCTGCGTGGGCGTCGAGCGTGTGCTCGGGTTCTCTCTTCGGACTAATTGGTGGGTGGTTTCCACCTCGCTGACGCGACGGTACGAGGCGTCGAGTGACCAACTTGTCGGAACGCCTCAAAATCCCTGCAAGACACACGAACATTTCCACTGACAGATATATGATGAGAGTTAAATTACGTTGATTCGTTACAGAAGACGGTCAATTTTACATATTAAATAGCAGAGAAAATCATTAATTTATTGTTAAGATATTTTATCGGCTGCTTTGCTCTCAAAACGGTTGAAAGTAAATTTTCGATTCATCCAAATATCTAAAGACGCACAAGAAACCCGTGTGAACTTTATGAGAGAAATCATTCAGATTCGTCTTCTTTCGTATGCGTAAAACAACACTCTGAACTCGTTCTGAATTTTCTCATAAGTAATGCACTATTTTGAATGTAATTAACACCTGGTTTGAAGTCGGAATTTCCTGGCTTTTGGAGCTCGTTGGAGCTCGTTGGAGGCTGTGTCTGTGACTCGTGCCTTTGCGAAGATAGCTTCATCTTAGGCCACGATCATTCGTAACGACTCTTTGAAATCCACAACACAACAATTACAAGATATCGCTAGGATTCCGTCAAATGAAGATGGACAGTAAGTGACTGGATAATAACGGTTCATTTGCACAGTGTTAGCTAAACAATCTGCGGCTAATTGCGCGGCATTCCCTCGATAGCGAGAAGCGAGGCGCGATACTCCTCAAAATAGGTTTATCAGCAAATTAGACACGTGAAGAACACATCGTGCACGTGAAAGCTGCAGACGCAGGTATTAATTATTGTTATAAAACACGGATGGTATTTCCACTAATGTATTTACAACCATTCCGTAGCACCATTAGAATGCAACACTGCTCTGTGTACTTACTGACTATAGTGATACGTGCGGATAATTTCCATGTCGATCCGTATGCATTTATGTTACAAATTACAATTCCACAATGCAGAATATGGTAGGTAAAGGTAAAGCTATCTCTCTGCTAGAAACCATTGTGCTAAACGAGCATTGTTATCTTCATTCCGTGTTGCCATGATGAGTTTAAGTGGCTTAAGCATCATTCGTTCGTTTTTGGTCACCTCTATATAACTGAAGTTTATGTGTAAATGAGTCGGCAAATATTTTGAGTTAAACAGATTTTTCGTTGACATTTACTGAGACATCGGACAAAGAAATGAGGAACATCGTCGAAAACATGCTGAAAACGTTTGTCTTCGCACGCAAATGTCACCAGTTTCTCCACAAACGTGTGGTTTTGTTGAGTGGTAGGCGGGCGTCGCTTATCAGCGCTCCTCCGACCAAACCACAACAGCAGTACGGCGGCGGCGGCGGCGGCGGCAGCGGCGACGCACACAATGAGATGCCCAGTTAGTGGGTCATAGAACTTTCCTGCGCGATCCACGCGGGTCCACGGGCAGCCAGCACAGCTCTGCACGGAGCGCTCCTGGCGAAGTGACACAGACTGCAACGCATCTCGCCGCAGGAGCCGCCAGACCTCGATCAGCGGAGAAATCTTCCCGTGTACCGGCTGCGGCGGCGGCGGTGAATCCTCGACGGGCCGAGATGAAAGTCCCACCGAGGTGTGTGCTGGTTTGGAGGCTGGAGTCCAGCGTGCGTTCGGTCCATTCATTCTGTCCACCTGACTCGCACCGCGCCACGGCCTACATCGTTTCCGGTAGACAGCTCGTCTCACCGTCTCACCGAATGCCGGCGAGTGATGTGCGAAATCGCACGGCGTCGACGAAGATTTCGTCCGGGCTGCAAGGCGGAATGAAACTGGTTGGCTGTGAAGAAGGCCCGTCATTTCTTCTCATCCGATTGCAGTGGAATAAGCGCTAAGGCGGTTCGATCGAAGCTGTTTTCGTGTCGGAAAATGGCCATCGCATTGCAATAGTCCAATTGCTTCTCCCATTTCCACATCGAGGTTTCTGGAGCTCATCCCGAAAACAACGATTCCCATTCGGAGTCAGAGACACCGTATATTTAACTGTTCACCTACAGCAGGATACAGACATTTTCGAAGACTAATTGAATAATGGAGGAAGACCGGAGCTCATTGGTCACATTACAATTAATTATTCATTTAAAAGGGTCACAAAATTTGTCCGTGTTTTTGGTTTCACGGTGAAGTGGTTCGAACAGTAGTTCGTATAGTAAAGAAGTTAACAAGACCAACATTGTCATTAAAAGCTTTTCACAAGAGTTTCGGTAAAAACCAATTATTTTCAACATTAGAGCCATGTACGCCCAACCTTAAAATGAATCTGTAGGCAGCTATTGTCTGATTAACAGCTTGTTTCGTCCTGCTCTTCATTTCGTTCTAAGTTATGGTTACACATCGCATCGTCTTCGTCTCTAGCAATCCTCGAGAGCGATCAAATATTGACATTTCGGCCGAGCACATGCTTT
Organism: Nemurella pictetii; assembly: GCA_921293315.2. Classification (NCBI taxonomy): domain Eukaryota; kingdom Metazoa; phylum Arthropoda; class Insecta; order Plecoptera; family Nemouridae; genus Nemurella; species Nemurella pictetii. The sequence goes on from OV121115.1 coordinate 34,201,818, forward strand.
GAACGCCTCCCTTAGCCGGAGCTGCACTCAACGATACGTTGCTCGTTGGACGTTGGTAGATCCACAACCACGCACACTTATATGGACTCTTATTTTCACGGAATTTCAAGATGCTTTGAGAAAGAATGAGGCGACGAGATGTTGATATGTAGGACACGGAATCGCACATCGCCTCGATGCTGCAGCGAGATGGTTTGATCGCCCCGGGGCAAGCCGGACTGCAACAAAGGTGGGACGCACCAGCGATAGCATCAGCATGGGCAGCAGGCAGCAGGCAGCAGGCAAGAGACAGCGGACAAGAGCAATCAATCTGTTACACTCATTACGACAACGATAATTAACTTATGGAGCTTGCCGGATCGACGTAAACGGTTGACATTGTTCATTTATTATGTACCAGTTTATACCTAATCGCAGTAACTATGTCAGCGTGCACATCTTGAAAAGTAACGAGTTTTTCTATGCAACATTATTAAAGTATATTATAGAACTAGTGTAGGCAGTGGCAAGGCAGTGTTTTGTGCTGGATGCAGGCGGTATGAGTTAGGAGACTTCCCGGCCGTCAAACTTTTAGCTGCTAAGTGTTTTAATTTGCTCCGTTTCTGGGTTAACAGTTTCTCGTTCGGACTTTCATTTCTAATATTTTCGTATGTAAGTTAATTTGTGGCACCAATAGCAGCGTGGCCGGGCGATGCTCGGCGAGACGTGCACACGGGACGTGGTCGACGGATAGCCGCCGGTCGACACAGATTAAAAGTATTGATGCTCTGTTAATTTGACTGCCATCTAAACATTCGGTATAATTCGTGGCAATTTGCACGGAAATTTCCTCGATTAGTTTCAGCAATTTGTTGGGTATAATTATTTAAGTAATTTTTGGTATTTAAAAACTATCAATTCAGTCAGTGACCATAGATATACTTCATGCGGTGAAAAGTAATCGCCCTCAATAAAATTATGCCAAATGGGTTGTAAATCGCATCATGCATCATAAAAAGTAGTAAGGGCCTGATTCTGATATCATTCCACCAATTCGGCATCGAATGAAACTGAAGCAGAGGTGGCTGCCTGCTACGCATCAAGCGCATCGCCACCGAAAGACTGGCAGGCCGATTGTTCGTGATATTGTGTGACGTTGTCCTCGGCGTGCGAGGCTGCGATGCCCGATGTCACCAGCACGACCGGCATTGTCTCCCCGTGAAATCTGTCTCCGCGCCGGTTATTGTGCGAGCGCCGGCGATGATTTGCACTGATGCCCGTGCTTCCCCGCGCCGGCGATGCACATACCGGAAGCTGCTTGCTCGCAACCCCGCCGACTTCCGGCTGCGTACCGAGGCGAGCCGTCGAGGACGCTCACTCGCGTCGAGTCCGTCGGAACGTCAGTGCGCGAAATCAGATCATATTTGCATCATCCGCGGTGCCGGTTGGGCCAGCGTTCGATATCGAAACAGATTCAGTATACACTTTTTCCGATATCGGCGACGTGTTTCAATCAAAGTTACACGGGGCTTTGCCAAAGTGACAAAACAAGTGTCTATTTTGAAACACGCTGCCACTTCACGCTCATAAAAGTAATATATCCGTGATGACATGGCTCTGACTGTGAGTTATGCAACGATGCAGCGATCATATCGGTAGCGTTCCGGCCGACGCTGGATAATGGCTAGATTCCTGTTCGCCGCCAACAAGAAGTGCGCGTGGAGTCCGGAGCACACGGCGGAGACCGCTGGCGACAACGCCTCCGAAACACTCAGCATGTCGACAGAGCGACACGTCGGCGTCCTCGACGACACGTTCCGAGTCAGGCGGGACGCCGGACAGAGTGTCCACGTCCACGCAGAAACCGCCGACTCGGTGGACGATGGCGACATCCGCGTGTCCGAGTGCGATGACGACGCCGTCGACGGGAAGGATTGGGCGCTGGAGGAGAGCGTAGTCCTTGTGGCGACCAGAGAGCCGGATGGCGGCAGGGACGAAGACCTGGACGCCCTGGACGCCCTGGACGCCCTGGACGCCCTGGACGAGTGCACGAAGGAAGCGGACAGTGGGCGTAACGTCGCCGTCGACGCGTCTGACGCCGACGCCAGCGACGGCGGCTGGGACTGGACCAGGGACGACCCAGCGTCTCAAGACGAGGACGCCAGGCGCGACTACCGGGGCTCCTGGAAGGGCACAGACGCCGCGCAGAAAACGCTCCTCGTGCACAACCCTGGCGGGGCGGCGTCGCCGGCGTGCGAGCGAATCTCTGCTCTCCTCGACCGGGGCGAGAGGAAGCGGAAGGAAGTGACGTACACGTGGAAGTGGTACTCGATCTGCACGCGCATCAACGTGGACCTGCGGCGCAGCGCGGCGGCGAAGGGGCTGCGCACGGCGCTGCGCGGGGAGCGGCGGGAGGGCCGCTGGGCCGGCTGGCTGAAACGCAGGGGCGCGTTGAGGAGGTGTCTGGCGCGGGGGCGCAAGCGACGCAGGAAGCTTCTGGACGCGGGCGGCGACGGGCTGCAAGTGGACCCCACCTCGCTCAAAGTGCAGAACTTGAGGTAAGGCGTTGCATCGACTATCACGCTGCGTCTCCACCTCGACCAGTTCTTGAAGTATACGATATTCGCGACAATATTCCGACTCTGTACGTTCACGCTGTGACTATAAATAATATGAGAAGGCATTTAAATGCAAATTGACACACGTTCGAGCAAAATCTGCTGGAAAATATAAACTGACTCTCATAGAGGAGTTTTTTTTTAAATAATGACAAATCAGTTGATGAACACAGCTCGCATGTAAAATGGTATTCACTCGTAGAAAACACATAATCAAAAGCGTATGTCACTCACTCAAACAATTATCCAACAATTTTCCACCTTAATTTTCAAAGACATTTCCATGAAATTTGTTGAAAAAGCCTTGTTGGTGAAGGCCGCGCCCCCCACCACCCACCAGCCAGGCAGCGAACCCAGCCTCGGATCAGCGTCGGGGTTTCAAGCGTCGACGCAAGGACTTGGTTCAACCCTCGGCGCCCCCAAGCGACTTCCGGTGCGTCCTACGCGCGCTGCCTGCTTATGGCAAGCGCCGTCGACCTAGAATCAGCTAAAATGCAACTAGAATGCAACTAGAATGCGCCAGTGTTCCGGTTCGCAGAGGCTGCGTTTGAGCGGATCCCGCACCACTAAGATTTCCGAGAAAACCATCGAGAACCGGATGGCGCGCGATCTGGTTGCGTTGCGTTGCGTTGCGTTGCGTTGCGTTGCGTGGCACGTTTTGAGAGTGCGTCGGTATCTTCGACAGGTAATATCGACATATTCAGTTCATGAAATGATTGGAATGTCCGGTGCAACCGAAGAGGCACCTTCCTCGTCCTTGTGGACACACAGCAGCTTGCCAACAAGCACCATGAATTGCTCGGACGACGGCCGGTGCCACGGGGAGGAGCAGGACAGGAGATGATTGGGGTTGGGGTTTTCACAACGAGAGATGCAGCGTTTTCATTCCAGATCGTTTTAATGAGTATGTCACACCGAGTGTACGCTTAGAATTAAAAAATGAGTAACAACAATAATAAGAATATTGTAACAAAACATGACTTGCGTGAAATACCTAAGCGGAAATAAAGACAAACAGTGCGTAGCTCTAAGGATTTCAATCATACTTTTCAGTCTTATGACTAAGATAACAAATAAGAGTTGATAGGATTATCACACACACAATATCCTCGCTGCGACTGGCTTGTTCCAGTGAGGATACTTTAAATGGCCCGAAATATTAGATGGCAGTCCTGTGCTGTCGAGATCAACACAAAAGAGAGCTAGATTACTAATAGTACTCATCATGACCACCGCCATGTCCGCCGCCGCCGCCCCCGTGTCCGCCGCCCCCGTGTCCACCGCCCCCGTGTCCGCCGCCCCCGTGTCCTCCGCCGCCCCCGTGTCCACCGCCCCCGTGTCCGCCGCCTCCGTGTCCGCCGCCTCCGTGTCCGCCCCCTCCGCCTCCGTGTCCACCGCCCCCGTGTCCGCCACCTCCGTGTCCGCCGCCCCCGTGTCCTCCGCCTCCGTGTCCGCCCCCTCCGCCTCCATGTCCGCCGCCTCCGTGTCCACCACCCCCGTGTCCGCCGCCTCCGTGTCCACCGCCCCCGTGTCCTCCGCCTCCGTGTCCGCCCCCTCCGCCTCCATGTCCGCCGCCTCCGTGTCCACCACCCCCGTGTCCGCCGCCTCCGTGTCCACCGCCCCCGTGTCCGCCGCCTCCGTGTCCACCGCCCCCGTGTCCGCCCCCTCCGCCTCCGTGTCCACCGCCCCCGTGTCCTCCGCCCCCGTGACCGCCGCCTCCGTGTCCGCCTCCTCCGCCCCCGTGTCCGCCGCCTCCGTGTCCACCGCCCCCGTGTCCGCCGCCCCCGTGTCCGCCGCCTCCGTGTCCGCCGCCCCCGTGTCCGCCGCCTCCGTGTCCACCGCCTCCGTGTCCGCCGCCTCCGTGTCCACCGCCCCCGTGTCCGCCGCCTCCGCCTCCATGTCCTCCGCCTCCATGTCCACCCCCTCCGCCCCCGTGTCCGCCGCCCCCTCCGCCTCCATGTCCGCCCCCGCCGCCGCCGCCCCCGCTGCCGCTGCTGCTGCTGTGCGACGAGCTCCCCGAGCTTCCGCCCTTCTTCCCGTACTCGCTGCCGCCGCTGTGGTGCTCGTCGTGCCCCCCGCCGCCCTTGTGTCCCTTGCCCTCGTCGTAGTGGCTGCCGTGGTCGTGGCCGCCTTTCTTGCCGTACTCGCTGCCGTGGTGCGCGCCGCCGGAGTGCCCGCCCTTCGAGTGCCCGCCCTTGTGACTGCCGTGCGACGAGCCGCCGCCGCCGTGCTTCGAGTGTCCGCCGCCTCCGTGGTCGGACGAGTGGAACTCGTGGTTCTTCTTGAAGTCGTCGATCTTGTAGACGCTGTGTCCGCCCTTGGTGCTGTGTCCCTTGTTGAAGCCGCCCTTGTCGCCGTACGACGAGCCCTTGCCGCCCTGCGAACCAGCACACAAGCGTCAGCCGCCTTCCTCCACCGAGCTACACCCTTCAAACCCACCCTTCAAACCCACCCTTCGCAACCACCCTTTAAAACCACCCTGGCAGTAGCACAGGCTTCCACCGGGACATGCGACGCCGCTGCCGAAGCCACGCTGGCACTCGACGCTGGCATCAACGAAACCAGCAGCCTAGCAGAGGCTCAGCTTGCACCGGGGCATGCATGCTTTGCGATAACTGTCATCCTTGAATTGCATTTCTACGATTCCTTGGCTGGAAAGCAGCGTGGAACTAGAGGTTAAGCAGTCAATACGTCCCGCCAGCTCGCGCCGTGCGAGATAACAAGTTTGCAGACAAGACTTTGGGTTTCCTCACCCTAAAACTAAGTCGACTCGAGCCAGCGCTGCGGGAACTCACCTTTTCGCCCTTGTGGTGCTCGCCGTAGTACCCGCCGCCGTCGTCGTGTCCGCCCTTCTTGCCGCCGCCCCCGCTGTAGTGGCCGCCGTCGCCTCCCTTGTCGTGGCCCCCCTTGCTGCCGTGCTCGCTGCCGTGCTCGCCCTTGTAGCCCTTGTCTCCCTTCGACCCGTGGCTCGAGTGCCCGCCGGAGTGATGCGACGACCCGCCGCCCTTCTTGAAGGACCCTCCGCCCTCGTTGCCGCCCCCGCCGTGTCCGCCGCCGCCGCCGCCTCCATGGCCGCCGCCGCCGCCTCCATGGCCGCCGCCTCCATGGCCGCCGCCGCCGCCTCCATGTCCACCGCCTCCGTGGCCGCCCCCACCGCCCCCGTGGCCCCCGGACGCCGCGCTGACCAGGTCGCTGCTGAGAGCTGCCAGCTTCGGCGCCAGGCTGCTGGTTTCGTTGAGGCCAGCGCCGAGTGCCAGCGCCGTTGTGGCGTCGGCAGCGGCGTCGCCCGCGGTAGTCACTTCCACCGGCTTGACCACGATCTTGGCCAAGCCGACGCTGACCTGCAGGAGGCACAACGCCCCCAGCAGCAGCATCTTGCGTCGCGGGTCTCCCATCGACTCGCTGTCTCTGTCGCTGTCGCTGTCGCTGTCACTGTCTGTTTTTCTTGAGCTCGGCTGTGTCCTGGAGAGGTGATTGTTTCTTAGCTAGTGGATGCTGGATCTGTACTGATTTGGTGTAGCTCGGTGATCGACTATTTATATTGTTCGGTTATCACCCGGGTGTACCAGTTGATGTTACGTGTGCAGATTTGACAGTTTTTCTCGGTAAAACGGACGTGTTTCAAATGGGCTTACATAACCGAGTCCCATTAATTCGATTGGATTTGTGATGAATTGCAGTCGGCGATCCGACTGGCGATTTCGTGGTCTGTCGCTTTTCGGATAGTTCATTGTTTCCCACTTACCAACTCCATCGGTATCGTCTGTGTAACATAGGAGCAGACCACGCTTTCCATCACTAATCCTGAAAGGACGTCCAAACGCGGCGATTCAACACACCACTTGACCACGTGAAAGTCATGTCTATCTCAGAATCAATCAACAAAATACATTGTAATGGACGCTGAGCTTTGGACAGCCATGGTTTTCTAGAGAATTTTATTATTTTATCCGAGAGGAAAAAAAGCGACGAATTGAATAATGATTGTGGTAAATGGTGTGAACGGTCTTCAGATAAGCATGATTGTGTTGTCTCAGTTGTCAGGGCAGCGCAGCCGCGAGAGACGCGAGAATGGAGTTTCCAACTTTGTCCCGCTTCGGCGATTTGCGCCTCGGATTTCACACGTGTAATCGCCGTGTCACGGGAAAACAGCTGACGGCGAGACGAGCCCCTGTGTGCAGTTTGTACACCTGTCCTGCCACCCGCGCTGGGGTGGCAGGACAGGGTGTTTGCACGAACAGCGCACAATGAACCCTAAGTTTCTTCCCAGGGTCCAGGCTTGCTAACATAATGCTGCTAATATAATGTACAATGCTCGTAGGTCCCTGAAATCCCTCCTACCGCCGTCGGGCAGATCGTGCTCCCTGCTCCCTGCTCCCTGCTCCCTGCTCCCTGCTCCCTGCTCCCTGCTCCCTGCTCCCTGCTCGCTGCTCCATGCTCGCTGCTCCCTGCTCCCTGCTCGCTGCTCGCTGCTCCCTGCTCGCTGCTCCCTGCTCGCTGCTCCCTGCTCCCTGCTCCCTGCTCCCTGCTCCCTGCTCCCTGCTCTCTAATCCCTGCTCGCTGCTCCCTGCTCCCTGCTCGCTGCTCCCTGCTCCCTGCTCCCTAATCCCTGCTCCCTGCTCCCTGCTCCCTGCTCCCTGCTCGCTGCTCCCTGCTCCCTAATCCCTGCTCCCTAATCCCTGCTCGCTGCTCGCTGCTCGCTGCTCCCTGCTCCCTGCTCCCGGTTGGCTGCGCTGCGGGCTAACGCTTCGTCTTATCGTTGCCCACAGATACGGGCGGCTGCACGTGCTGCGGTGGCTGCTGTGGGAAGCTGAGATGCCTGCACTGGAGCGCAGCAGCAACGGTGCCCTGGCGCTGCACTACGCGGCGGCCAGGGGATGCCTGGACTGCGTTAAGCTGCTCGTCGAGTCGTCCGCCGATCTCAGGTACACCTACTTTGCTAGTCTTTGAACTTTGTAGCGCTCTTGTCTCAAGGGACAAGCCGCCATTCTAATGCGACTTGTTGTTTGGCGGAAATGTCGGGTGCGCTAAGAGTTGCGACGTTGCGGGCATGATTGATAAATAACGAGTGATTCGTGGCGATGCAATATTGTCCGGATCGGGATCTCTTTGCAAATAAGTGTGGCTATAGTCGTGATGGCTTAGTGGGCTTGGGGCGGGGAAGAAGCGAATCTTCTGCCTGGTGTGAGATAGTCGGGTGAAGATGGCGTCTTGGGATACAGATTAGATCACAGAAAGTTGGGAAAAAGTAAAACTAGACGATAATTTTATTTAATTTTAATTTTAAGTGTATTGTGGCGGAAACTTGATGTGTGAACAAAGCTGTAAATAATGATCCTGCTGCTAGCAAATCATTTAAAGTTGTTGCATGAACTTTTAATTGACAGCAGAAAGTTTGTTATCTCACTCTGATGGTGCTTCAAGGTGAGGATTTCTGCCTCGCTTTCGTGTCTTTATGGCGAATAAAGCCAGGCTGAGAGCCGTTATCAGATGCAAATAGTTGGCTGGCTCTATCAACTCCGAGACCAACGAAGAAATTTCTAGCTCGTGGAAACCAAGCAGCATAAAGAAACGAGTTTTGTGTCGGATGGAGCATTTGTGATGATCTGAGTGCAAATGAAAGGAATGCGTGAAGTTTCCTTCAATTAGAATAATACTTGGGCGTACCACGAGAGCTATCATAAATAGAAGAGAGGTATTATAAGAGCAATTTGATTACGAAACGCTCAAATTATCCGTCGAACCTCGCTGCAACTGCAACTCCCCGTTATTTACAATATTTTGCATAAAGAAAATACAAATGCACTACAATTTTGGCGCTCATCTAATCGAATCGTGTTTTCAATTTTTCCCCCCCCCCGTCATGATATATCATGTAAATTACAGAAACTAATGATTGGTAATTATTTGACTTGGTATAACCATGTTTTGAAATCATACCAGAAAGCACTTAACGGAGCTATTAATGTGCAAGGCACTGCACGGGTACATTTTCTTTCCTATCACGAACGAATGAAAGCCCATGCAAGCATAATAAATGACACCGGCAATATTTTCACCGCACGCACTCCTGCCTTTTCCCTGCAATCAAAAACACATCAGTTCATAAAAAACCTGCGAACACGTAATCACGTGTCGTGGTCCATGGCGAAGATGTACACACTTCACGCGCCGCCGGGGCACGCATGATGCGTCGCTTCACGCACGCTGCTGCACGCAACATTCGACGAGTGCATTCGCTGGTGATTAGCATGCAACGCGGTCGGGATGCGCCTGCCGCGGGCCTCCGATCCAGTCTACCAGTATACTACCAGCATGGTCCCCATGTCCCCGCAAGGCTGAAGACCCGGCAAGCCTCCATGCACGATCCGCGCATTGTCGTCAAGGACGCCAGCTGGTGGCGAAGAGCACGCCCGCTGCAAGTGCCGTGCAGGTAACGGTGTGCTGCGTTGCAGATCTTACAGCCTGCCATGCTACAGCCAACGGGAGTTGAATGCCCGAACAGCACGGAAACTCTAACGCGCTCGGTGTCGAACGTAATTTGATTGAGCTTGTGCACGCCAACTGTAGCGAGACAGTACGGTACCATTTTATATTGGCAGATATTCTTTCATTTATTGATAAATAGCCGTTTTAAAATTAAGTATAGAATGGTCTATATTTTCTTATGGTCAATGTCTGTTATGATAGATAAAGGGCAGATTTAAGTACTTAAATAATGCCCTGCTGTCACATTGAAAGAAGGCAAACGACGAGGAAAAATTGATCGGCTTGACGACTTTGATTTTTGCTTTATTTGAACGAGCCTCCAGAGAATGCGGAAATTTGTATTCATAATATTTGACATTTTTACGATCGGTCATTTGCTTTTGCGCGCCTGCAAACATACGCGCCGACTTGACCACTAAATGATGGGCAGTGTGATGATGGAGCGGAGGCAAAAAAAAACTTTTTTCCACGCTGCTGTTTTTGTGTTTTCTTTCGTTACAACATTGGTTTTTTGAAAGCCATATCGTCTCCAAATGCTAAGCAAAGCGGAAAGGCCATCACAGCTCTTCACCCGCCTGCTCTAGATTTGTCTCCCGAACCTGCAAGGAACGTTAGAATTCATTGCCAATGGTAGAGTTGAAACTCTAAACGCTTGAACCAACGAAATTTCTACAAAAAGCACTTGGGTTTTCGTGTTCTGGTCACAGTTTGGTGATTGCTGGAGTGTTTTCATCAGGTGTATCAGTGCACGGCCAGTGGCTGCCGAGCGAGCATCTACCGTAGCACTTGGTCCAAGAGAAGCCTGCTTACTTTACTACTTGCTAAGTACATGCTCGACGCGGTTGTCACAACACAGTGTTTTGCCTTGAGTTGCTCGTGAAAGATGCGTGTTTCGGCGGAAGTCAGCGTGCGGATAAGTGCGAATTGCAGCGCGTTTGCCTCAAGACTTTATCTGCAGAATATGGACTAAATCACTTTTAAACGTTGCATGCAATCATGTTGTGTTGCATCCATACCGTAAAATAGTGCATTGAAAACAATGTTCACGATGACCTGTTGTGAGACAGCGCCAGTTTAAAGCAAGTGTAATAATATCTTCGGCAAAAATGTGAAATTCGTTCAGTGCGGTGTAACTTGAAAGACATTTACAGTTAATCGCCGAAGCTAGCGATTCTCAAGATGGCCTACAACTTTCGACGCTGCAGTCCGAAATCGTACTCACTTTCGTCCAAAGTCAGGTCATACGACAGGAAAAGAAGCTCAAGATCACGGACAAGGTATTTGATTCGATTAAAGCGTCCATTAAATCGATCGAGCAGGAATGTTTCTCACGTCAAATTGAAAAGGATCTTCAGTTGTTGGTTGTTGGTTGTTGGTCGAAGCATGGGCAGAGCATTTTGGCAGCTCGACGAACAAAAGCTCCATGCTTGGCGCTTGCGGTATCCACATTCACACTCACGCTGAGCCGTGACAGCGCTATTCCTCAGCCAGTCGTCTAATTGGTCACGTGGTCATCGGGTAATTGAAGCACCAAGTGGGGCTACGATGATACGGCGGACTCAATGATTTGCTCATCATATTGTTCACTGATCCTTGCAGATTATAGTTATATACCACGTAGTCAATTGCCATGATTGTTGACAGGGATTGTTTTTGACTGGAGTTGACGGTCTGTATTATTATTGAATAGATGGGCTTAGAGGGGTTTCACGAAATGCTGTTTGGTTTTGGATGAGTTGTGCCCGGTTTTGATTGGTAAATTAAATGAAATTCGAATATAAGTAGCTAGCGATTTATGTACTGCTCTGTATAGGTTTTGAAATACCCATACTTTTACGCTCGTCGGTATCTTCATTAAATCAGCTGTAGGTAGCTGCAGTATCAGCTGTAATTGAAGAATTTAATCATCTAATTTTAAAACTGCATCTCAAGTGAAAGCTAAATTAATTTTCCGTGATTATCAAACTGATTAATTTTATAATTTCGCTTTTTCTGTCCTAATGCATGGTCATTTAGCTCGAAACCTAATAACTGTCTAAATAAGAAGAACCTTGCAAACTCACGCACGATTTTGGGATAAAAATGTATTAACTTTGTCGGTAAATTGGTAATGAAGCAAATCGTCTGCCATACGAGCGCCGAGAAGTCAACGACCGTACGATATTCTTGCACAGAGAAGTGCATCACAATTTCCACCATTGTTGTGCGTGCTCTACAATTAGCCTTCCAATTAGCGCACAAGCCAGCGATTATTCTAGCAGCCAGTAGTTGAATTGATTATCTCTGTGATGAGCAGATAGTAAAATGGGCGCTATCAGATCAGGGGCGATTGGTCAGCGACAGCGGCGGAGAATGGTACCTCTGTATTGTCGGGCACACGCTTATTGACTATAAGTCTCTTTACACGAGGGCCCAACGAACCGTGGCCATGCTAATCGCGGTGTATCGTCGCTTCTCACGTAGCTCCTGCTCCTCGCATGCAATTAAACCCGGCGCTACTTGCTCACGTCTGGAAAGAGCTGCGTAATGGCTTACCGATGCCGAGGCACTTGGGTGTAGGACATGGGAGTAGGATCGAGCAAAAAGAGACCATCGACGGATTAGCATCGGCTCGCAATCGGGGATTCGACACGGGGCTGTAGAAAACATGGCTGATTATGCAGCCTTTTGCACGGTCATAACATTGTTTTGGGTTTTTCTGTTACGTAAACATTGTTTTGTTGATAATAAATTGGTCGGTTTTGAGGCACCTCGTTGTTTTTTCTAGATTTAGCCTCAATAAGTAGACACCATGCCAATTACATTCATACCCCACTTTTTTCTTGTCACTAACAGACTTATTATATGGAATTATTCTTGCAGCTGACACATTGACCTGCCGACTTCAATCATGCACATTTGAAATTTAATTCGTGAAATTGCTGTTCTAGCTGCATTTTAATTTGAATGGCATCACAATTTCACTGTAGGTACACTTTCCGAATCTCGAGTTAGCAAGCAACATTCGTTCGATAATTCCATTCAATATTCATTCGATAATTCCATGCACCAGACAACGCGTAGCTTAATTTTCGCGGTCAAGTGAGTGGTCTACACTGAAATCGATCACTTTGCTCGTTGATGCTCGAAAAGCGTGGCGATGTGGGGAAAATAATGCGTGCGCAGGGCAGCGCAGGGGCAGCGCAGGGGCAGCGCAGGGGCAGCGAGGGGCAGACAAGACAAGCTAGACCGCGTTTCTGGGTGGACTTTGCGATGCGAGCCGCCAGCCAGCGAGTTTCTAATGAAAGCTGCACAATCTGATACCTATCGCTGTTTGAGATGTTGATACGCTGAGACGTTGGGACGTTGAGAGAGGTACGAACGCCATTCAGCTGCGAAGATGCGCGGATTCGACTCCGAGTGTATCGCGGAGGCTGGATGCTGAGATTAGCTGTCGGGAGGCAAACAGCAGATGCTGCATGTGAGGTCGGGAGATTTGACCCACCTTGGCAGACAACTGATGGAAGTTTACGTGTAGAGATTCTTAAGCATATACAGATTTCTGTAATTAAGTGGTCGATAATTATTGGTGTGTTTTCTAGAAAATCAATAAGTGGGTAATAAATCACAAACCTCAAAGTTTCAACGTGAAATTTATTAAATTGGCGCTTATAATTTGAAACTTCCTGCAAGCATGTTTGTTTTTTCAGTTGTAAACTTGTAAATAGTAAATACCATTTATATTTAATGAGAGGCCCACTTTTTAGTGCAAAAATATGTCGAAACGAAAACCAATTGTCATTTATAATAGTTGTCCTGTCCAGTAGATTTGCTTAATTAATTCAGTAGGTTATATTTGAAAGTTTTTTAAAGGAAAAATGGATTCGGAATTGGCCAATTTTTCACTAGACCAAGGTTGTAGTCGGGTCATTATATGCAGTGAAGATGACAAAAACGAGTAACTTTCGAACCAAACTGCTATTTTAATATCCAGGAATTAACATTAAAATTATAATAATTTGGAACTGGTCTATAATTTCACTCAATTCACTGTATAGCCCCAAACTAATACCGGAGACACAGCGATCAAGAAAATCGTAACTAAAACTGGGACATATACGTTTAAAGATCGCTTCAAGAGTTTCTGATCTTTAGGGAACTGCAAAAGCACCACAAATCCAACCAAAGCGCCGAATATCTGACATTTGTGTTGATAATAATATATGCGTGATGCGTGCGACCGGTGCTACCGATCTAATCGCTTCATAAACACATGCTAATCTAATTACACGGATCACGCACACACCATACTGCACAAGACTATGGAAATAAATTAAACATACTCTTACAAACAAAATTAACATGCAACATCCATTCATTCCCACTTTATTCGTTTTATTATTACCCATTCTAAGATCAAACGAATACTTTTCTTTATCTATTAATGCGAGCAACTTTACTTTCCCTTTCAAAATGTTAAAGATCTTCATGAAATCCCTTCCACACGGATTTCATTTTTGTGTAAATCACACCGTTGATTTATAATCGTTCTGCTCGGATCTTGATTTCACTTGTTTACCCGTGCAGTGATTGTGAGCCCGGCGCCTCCACCGACCAACTTCGAGCCCGGCGTTCATCTCTCCAATATCTCTGCCCTTCTACGACCTTGCTGCCTTGGGACACTGCGAAGTTCCACTTGATTGACACACGGTGCAGACAGAAAGAACGATGCTACTTAGATTTCCCACCTTGCTGGGTCCACGTGCATGCCCTTTCAATGAATCCACGTGAGAATTTATGCTAAATAAAATTTCCCAGCGTGGTTAAACGCTTTCGTCAGGAAATGAAATTACAAAGCAAATCGTTGACAGATGACCAGCTAGCAACGGTCTCACACGTCGATTTGTGTGTGGTCGTGGTGAGTCAATTGCAAGCGCACTTGAGTTAAATTTCATGACCGACTATCCTGATTGTGGTTTTAACGATCACGCATTGTTCGTTTGAAAATTGAACACCACAGCATTGGTCCTATAGTTCTAAGCAATGCGAGGTCTTACGGTGGATAGGGATAGCTCCACATCTAAACACTGTTAAAACAACACCAATTATCAGAATATTTCCCGTAGAATCCTCTCGCACGAGCTACGAGACATAATTACCAGTGTTTAATTCATCATTACACGACTTTCTCGTATATTAAGTTCTGTCTTTGTCGAACAGAACGCATCTTCATGTTCACGTTGTTTTCCAGCTCGTGAAGTATTCCAGCTTAGCGAGTGTTGGTATTGTTGTGAAGAGCATCGTAAAGCTAAGAAACCATAATGATATTTCCTTCGGGGAGCCGATTTGAAGGCACTTGGTCCTCGTACGATCACCGATCACCGGTGATCAATGATCATCAGATTCTTAGCCTCACATCTGTTATGTACTCCATGGACTAGGGAGGTTGGAGGGATTTAATAGCAACCCCTTTCTCATCAATACATCGCATCAACTGAATGATTTGCCCTAAAGGGTTCCAGCTGCTGGGAACCCGTTGGTCCCCTGTCCTCGATGCTCGTTGACGTGTCATGACGCATGTGATTGAGTGTTTGTGGTAAATTTTTAACGGAGGTTGTGGAACCAATATTTCCCATTTCTTCGGCAAATCTGAAATTTAACTGTCAATAAGACGAGTTTCAGAGATAGTGCCGGCAGCTGGAGAAAGCAATCCCCGCGGCGTCGGATGCTCGAGATCATCTTGGCAGATATCAGTTCCCGCGATGGACTGCGTTACGCTGCCGAGATAGCAGCCAGTCGGGTCCTCCTTTCACCAAATATTAATAACTGCTTCAACAGCCTCACTTTTCTTTTCCAACATTCGGATTTATTGCACCGTTTAACTTTAATGTAATTATTTTGACAGTCGCTAAGTTTTTTGAAGTCTGTTATGAACGAACGGAGTCGTAACTCTTCTTTGCCTCATCGGAAGATCGAAAGCTGAAGATGAGAGTTCCAGAGGAAAAACACAGGAGGCCATGAGAATGACTGGGATGGCTAACTATCTTCAACTATTCCAGTGGGATCTTGTGTTTTACTAATTTGGCATGCAGAGTAAATTCACTCATCTCAGAAGAGCCATTATGTTCTGCCCGGAAGGAATACAGTGACAAACGCCAAGCCAGAGAACACATTTCATCGGTCTGTGTAATCGACTTCTTTTCGCGCGGTGTCGCTGTTTTGTCTGCCAATTAATTAGCCGCCGTGTTGAACGGTGCGGAAGTGCAGATTTCGATCGCAGCTATTTGTCAAGGGCGTTTGTTAGCGAGCCGGTGATGCAGCAAATGCATTCTTTCCGCTGGTCGTCGAACGCAGACCGCGCCGACCGGTGACAGCGATGATCGGACATCGAACATCGAACATCGGGCATCGATGACGACCATGTTACCACGGTTACGCTGCGAGATAGCGTGGTGAAGGGAAACTCTGTTTTCAAGCGTATTGTTCGGCACACATCTGCATTGTGTGCTACACGACGACGCCGACGCCGACGACGATGCGGGCCACGGCGAAAGCATGCCGAATCCATTCTCTTCAAGCAGCAAATCAATTTTCTATACCATCCTCAATTGCAATGGAAACTATTTCTAATCAATATAATTAGCAATCGTATGCTGCCAAATAAGTTATATTCATTAAAAGCATTAAAAGTAGGGATTTTCCTTTTTCGATGGGAGATCACGTCAGTACAATCATCCTTTATTGGTATTCCAAACAAATGCACCCATCGGGAGATTGAGTCGCCAGTTGGCAGAGGACGAGCGACGAAGGCGGGTGTTCGCCGATAGTGCATCGTGGCTCCCGGGAATTATGATCGAGTTGTGCGTGTACATCCTTGAGACCTTCTTGCTGCTCAAGAGAGTCTCGTTCCTGCTCGAGCTGGCCGCGCAGTTCCGGTGTGCGCTGGCGGCTCCTGCGGACAGTGAAACCGACGACATCGGGTAAACGCTCCACGCTCCATGCTGCATGCTTCATCACAGATTAGCGCCGCGCGCGCGCTGTGGAAATGTTTTCCTGCCTGCCGTGTTTATGCAACTCCTCGTTCGCGTCGCGTTTTCACATCGAGTAACAGGTCGATACATCGGCTGTGTTGAGACGAGAAATCAGTGCAGCGGGCTCAGTTCTAGTTGACAGTGTTGTCTTGTCAAGTTGTCGTTTGATTGAGGCGCTCGGTTGACAGTTCCACACTTCAGACAGCAAGACCACCAGCCGCTTCCTTGGCACCAGTTCGTTTAACATGTTAATATTGTAGTGAGTACTAATGTTGTATAGTGAGTTTATCTTCCGTCCATATCCCACAGATGCATGTCTCGACATTTACACCCAATGCGGCATACACTCTTGACAAGAAAAGGTAATTTCGAAGATTTTGGATCAGCTAATTTGCCCAAATATTTGAGGAAAAGCGATGGGAAGCGGCGACGGCGAGCCTCTGCTCGGTGTGTGCCCGTCTGCCAGTGGCGCGGTCTGATGCAAGCAGTGCTGTGCAGCTTGTCGAGCGCCGGGACTGACCACGTTGTGTTTGCCCGCAGTGCCAACACGCAGATGGACAACGACGTGACGCCGGTCTATCTGGCGGCGCAGGAGGGACACCTGGAGGTGCTCAAGTTCCTGGTGACGGAGGCGGGAGGCTCGCTCTACGTGCGCGCCAAGGACGGCATGGCGCCCGTCCACGCCGCGGCTCAGATGGGCTGCCTCGGCTGCCTGAAGTGGATGGTGAGCTCGTCTTCCGGTTTCTTCGTGATCTGTCTTGTCGGTGGCTTGTGTCTCAGGAAAACAGTGGGACCGAGTTATATTTGAAGACATGCGCGAGGAAAATGTCACAATCGCCGGTCTAGACGTACACGTTTTACTATGACAGGTAAAAGATAGTAAAAAGCAAGGCACAATTTACAGCTCTTCCGAACTCGCAATTCTTTCTCATCCGAAGCGTTACAATCTTTTTGCAACGCTGCGATTGCCGCAACGAATGCAGCGCAGTTTTTTTCCCTGCCAGGAAATTATAACCGGCAAATTCATCTCTGTCTCATCCCGGCAAAAAACCGTCCGAATTTGGCGAGATTTGCTTCACAGCTGTTAGCCGGTGCAATTGCCAGAAATAATGGCGTGAAATTCGGGGTAATTTTGTGCATCTCGCAATTCCCCCGCTGTGACAGATAATGACGGGACATCGCCATGGGACGGACAGGCTGTGTTTTGAAGAATGTTCGCTTCGATTTTTTCCGTGTATTTGCCAAAGAAATCCACTTGATACCGGTGCTCTAGTAGCCAGCTAATAGCTAATTAAGCCGGAATGTCCCAACCATAAAACCAAAGCCAAACTTTTGAGTTTGCATCTCTTTCCATTTCCTCTGCCGACTTGAACAAGTCAGTTGACTCTACAACCTGGCTAACTTGAGACACAGCAAAAGCTGCGATGAATTAGCCTGCATTGCACGCTCGCACGCCCTCGCGACACTTAGTGAATATCATGCAGCGCAGTATCATGCAGACAGACCGAGACCGTGGTGCAGCGAGCAGCGAGCAGCGAGCAGCGAGCAGCGAGCAGCGATATGTGCTTGAGAAACGCAGCCGTGTCAGACATGAGTCGCCTCGTCACGCATTCGACGCGACACTGACACGGACGACGCGGGCTCGTGCCAGCATTTAGACGTTACGACAAATGATGCTGATGGTGCCTCTGCCCTGGCTGGTTGCACTAATTACATTAACTGCACTAACTACAGTCGAGCAGCATCTCGGAGACGTCGTGTGGCACGGGCAATTAGGCCGACATGTTTTTGTCGTGACACCACCCAGGTGCGTTGTGGATCGCTGAACGGGATGATATTATGTCGCGAGAGATGTGGCGGTGCTTGAAAGAGTTCAGTTATCACTCATACAGTTACCCACGTCGCATGGTTTTCAGTAGGGATATTTTAAGTGTCGTATCTTGCGGTTGCATAATGATTGATTCGATTATGAAAACAAGACTGCATTTAGGCGTGCGATTATTCGGTTTACCAAATATGGCTGACGGTATATTTAGTTGACGCGTTCGGTTTGTGTTTGGTCGGTGAAGCCAAACAACAGTGGTGCTGTGACGACTCTCCTTGCAAGAAGCGTTTCATCCCGTGTTTTGTCAACGTGTGGGCGCCCAGGACCCATGTCTCGGAGACGCAAGGTATCATGTGGCGTTGCTCAGAATCTAGTCACTATAATGCAGCGTGCAGAGCAAGAAGTGTCAGACTGCAGCAGCTGCATTTGCCGGCGTCGTGAAATCTTTCAGCAGCGAGGTTCTAACCACAGCGAGCAATCGAGCGCGGCAACGAAAAGCCAGTTATTGTGTATTGATATCGACAATCGATCTGTCCGTGCTTATAATTTCCTTTTTACAATTCTCTTTTCCACTCGCGGATGTTACTCCGTGAACTGATGTCCAGGTATTCAAATTGCAGCCTTTCTAACCTGCACTTTTTGCATGCAGTTGCTGAAATCGCAAGTGCACGCGCTAGCGGCGAGCGAAAGGAACGAGTTCGAATCGTCGCCAGACAGATCTTCGGCCGAGAAAGGCACAATTCACATTCATACTCTTATTTTGTTTCCGAAATTGTTAAATTTTGTATATCTTATTTTGTGTAAAGCAAATGATTTCTCTTTTAATTCCGTATTTATGTATGAGGAAAATCACCTAAACGATAAAACTCATAAAAACCCAAATCGATCGTTTCGATAACAGAATATTTCCTTTAATTTTTCTAAGACTCAGGTGTTCAACTAAACTAAGATACTTAGGACGATTTTTCACCTCAATGCCCTACCAACCCGTTATAACCCAAAGTTCAATGGATCAGATTGCCGCGTTGGGCCATGGCACCAACGCTTGGAGCTCGCGTGTCAACCTCTCGATAGTGTGGTTTTGTGTTGAGACGACATCCTGCTGTTCTGTTTGCACCGTCTCCTGACGTTGTATTGCCAACGTGCGGCCAGCAGTTGAGACTGAGTCCTTCACCTTGGTACCATCTTGGGGATGCAGGTCGAGGAGCAAGGCGTGGACGCGAACCTGCGCGACGGCGACGGCGCGACGCCTCTGCACTTCGCGGCGTCGCGGGGCCACGCCGACGCCGTGCGTTGGCTGCTGCTGCACGGCGCCAAGCTGGCGCTCGACCAGTTCGGCAAGAGCCCGATCAACGACGCCGCCGAGAACCAGCAGATGGAGGTAAGTGTTCGGACGAGACGGACACCCAGCAGGCACCGGGTACTTGGTGTAACTTGCTGCAACTCTTTTGCCCGAATGTGTTGGCGAAATTGGCCGAAATTCAGTTTGCAAGTAATAAATATCGAATGGCAAGCATCAGTTGTGTGGTTTTACTATAGCACTAAGCTTCAATCGTTGCCTAGCTCCTGCTGGTGCGCTTCTATCAGATTCAGAATCACGAAACAAATTTAAAAAATTAAACGATAAATTTATTTTTGTTGTGTTTAATATCACGCATCCCAAAAATTGAAGTATAAATCTTTGTCATTAAACATCGTCGGTTGCTATTGGCTTGCCCTCGTGTCTTTTCTGGTCACTCAAATGTGAAAATACAGCACCGAGCTGCGGCCTGTTAGGGCAAGTAATTGCACAACCGTGAGGTCCCGGGCTTGCGCCTCGTTCGGATAGTAGCCACTTGAACCTGCACTTGACAAATTGCCGGCTGCCCATGAAATGTCCATAAGTACCCACTAACTACAACTGACATTTCATACAACCAAAATTGCCCATTACAGAGTCAATGCAAATGCAAATGGAAATTAAAATGTGAAAATTATCATGCAAATGTATTGGCTGAAGATATTCATTACCTACCTAATTTTAATTGTCTCTGGAATGTAGTTTTTAATGTTTCTAATGTTTCTAATGCAATATCTCTGGGGGATTGGAATATTAGAAAGCGCAATGATGGTCCACTCATGAGGGACTGTAGCTTACTCCAAGCTTACTCCAAGCTCACTCGATGATGGATTACCATTACTTGAACCGGCTGTGTGATGAACTCCGATCTACTAAAGACTAGTTTATTTATAATATTGTAATTTCAGCGAGCAAGGAATTTTAATGATAAGAGCGGCAGCCCGTTCTGTGCTGTGCTGTGCAAAACGCTTCGTTAAACTTAATTAGTGCTTCCCGAGCACACGCTGATTAGTGATTAATGACGAGAAGGGAGAACGGTCGGTGCTCAACAAAGAATTTGACAAACGAGATAAGATTTACGACGTTCACCGATGGTAATTAACATAAAGTAAATAATTGAAGCCATTAATTATGGGAGATGTTTTCATTCGCTTATGGAAAACAACACAAAGGTTTTTATATAGAAACAATGGTTTGATTATTGAAGTCATTATGGTGCCCACATCACTGGCCGAGCAATTATCTGCCAAGCATTTGTTTTCTTGACCGGTGCTTGGTGCGACCGACCGACCGATAGATGGAGTCGATCTGAGTTTCCCGCCTTTCCGCGATCGCTGCATAAACAGGCGACTGCAGATTCCAGCCGTGTCCACGTGTTTTAATAATCATCAACAAAACCAAGATGCTTTCATTTTTGAAGAGACGGATGTCAAACAGTCCACGACTTTCCACCTGTTTTGATGATGGTAACGTCGATGATGAACTGTTCGTAGTCAATGACGATGTTGACGATTTGTTGCAGTGCCTCAACATCTTGGTGCAACACGGGACCGTGCCCGATTACCATGACGACGCGCCGAACAGCTGCTCTTGCAAGAAAGTGGACCCTCTCATCAGGGTGAGTCACTTGGGCTAAGCCCCGAACGCCCCGAATCCTTGCCCACAACATCAAAATTTCCATCAATTCCCTACTAGATAATTCTTTAGAGTGTCACTCTGTCTTGAGTCTCGCCAAGCGTCGGAGTCTTAAAATCGGCTGGACTTGCCGCGGTATTTTCCGCTGAACGGTTGTTTTCCCAAGGCCATCTTGTACACTGGGCGCAGTAGCGATCCTTGTCGCATAGAAAGCTGCGCGCAACGTGTTAATGCGTCTGTTTCGGCCACGCGTGCGCAGTGTCTGCGCGCCGACTGCGTTAACTTCGCGGCTGCGCGCGAGCCGTTCTACCTGCACGCCCCTACCGGCGGACACCCTCAGGACGGACTCTACATCAACCCCATGTCGGCGTCCAGCCTGAAGGACGCTTCTCTCAGCAGCAGCGGCTGCAGCAGCGTCAACAGCGACCCCTTCTACTTGCACAACCCGCAGCAGGTGAGTCGCCTCTCCCCTCTCTCTCTATCTCCCTCTCTCCCTCTCTCTCTCTCTCTCTCTCTCTCTCACTTCCGTTTCGTCGGACCCGCATCGAGGAAAAACTCTCTGCTGGCAAGTAATTCCGCAAGAAGTTTCTCATTGATGACGCGGAAAACTGCGTCCAAAAGCATTCGCAGCTCCCAAAGCAGTGCATCAATGAATTGACGGCTACACTTTGACACAGAAGTAACTTACCCTAACTCTAATTTTCAATTAAGAATCATCATAGATCCGACTCCTGGGATAATTCACACATATACAGTCGTATTTCCCTACTCAAAGCTCAATGTAAAACCAGCCCTTATCGAAGGAATACAAGTTTATGCAGTGTAAATATCTGTGGTTGCCGAAGAGCTTTCACTAGGAACATGAGTTAAAGTGCCCTGGCTTTGTGAATCCCGGCTCTAACTACCGACAGGGAAATCGGTGAAATGCCGGCTCCCAAAAGCATCCATGTTGCAGCTGCGTGGGGTGCGAGGCCACGTTGTGACCTGTGGGCGTGTTTTCTGCACAGGTGATCTACAACCGCGTGAAGGACCTCTTCGAGACCTCCTCGTCCGTCTCGGCGACCTCTCCGCCGCCCCCGCCGCCGCTCAACGGGCTCACAGGTGGGTCTCATGCAGCTAAAACACCCGACAGTGTTCCTCTCGGGGATCTGTTTCAGTGGAAACCGACTGAAGTAGGATATGTAACCATCTCTAGAGCGTCTGTTATGGGGGTTTTGCCATCTAGGTGGTTAATCCGGTCTATTTTTTCCATCTCGAAGCGGCATTTTTTCTTTGTGGATTAAAATAGGAGCTAGATAAATAGTCAGCGAGATGTGAATTTAATGCAGTGTCATGTGCACTGATATCCTCTCGAGTCAGGCCCTGGCAGTAAGATGAATGTGAAGGTCCCCCTGGAGCTTCGTTATCGTGCATAGCACTGGGTGACAATGTGCAAGGAGATTGGAGAATGCCAGGTGATAATACTCGCAAGGCGCATGTCTGCAGCCGAGCTATAAACTGATAGTTATATTGCGTAATCTCCTTAATGAATGGGCAATAAAGACGAGCTAGTGAGTAATCCGCATATGACCTAGTCACGTGATATCTTCGAAGCGAGAATCAATATTTGATCGGAGATTTTAGTGAAGCAATTGCCGATTATTCCCTGTAATTAGCTTTTATGGAAAGCAATTATAGCGCTGATATCTGATCAACGAGTATTGAGACAAAGAAAAAAGGTTTCCGAGAAGAATGATGCATTCTTTCAAGTTGTCATTTGGGGCTCGGTAAACGTGCAATTCTTTGGAAATAGAGCAAATTAGAAAAAAAAACGCTGTTTACTTCGAAGCCTTTTTGTTCCGATATTATCGCATCACTTTACATTTCATATAAAACTTTAATTACAATATGATTTTCTCTTATCTGATCACTCTCTCGTTATCTCGTGATACGCTATCGTCACACAATAGAAACAATGTTTCTCGGTGCTCTAAATAAACCCAGTCAGTATCCGACCATCGCGCGAATTAGCATAACGCTGACATGCCAGGAGCTGCCTCCCCGTGATCCTGCCGTGATCTCGCCGCGTACCCCGTGACACATCACCCTCCCCGACACACCGTGCCCCTTGCGTCGAGTGCGTCAGTGCGTCGAGTCCGTGCAGTGCGAGCAGCGCGATGCCTGTCTGACAGGCAGCTGGCAGCGAGCACGGCGCGGCCATGCGTTGGCCAGCCAAGCTGTGACGACCCACGATGGGCTGCTGTGAGAGCAAACAGGCCGAGGAGCCGGCGCAGGCCGTCAAGCCCGAGGACTTCGGGCGTCGCGACGGCCCTGCGCGCACGCTAAGCGCCGTCGACGGCGACGAGGACGCAATCGTGATCGCGCCCGTCAACGGCGACGTGGTCAAGGCGTACAAAGGCAGCGAGGTTATCTACACGATCCAGCCGGACGGGCCAGGCGACCTCAACTCTGACTCGGGGGTGGGCGTCGAGGGGGCCATCAATGACAGTACGGTGGAAATCGGTACGCCGGGCCGACATTTTACTTACAGTAACGCAGCAGAGATGCTGACGCTAGTAGAGACTGCGACCAGGTTACCACGTCACACCGTTAGGTATTCATTCGGCTATCGGTTCTCCATTCACACGGAACAGACGTCAATCATTTTGTTGCAGCATTTCACGTCAGATCGCGTGTATGACGTTTCATAGATATTTATTTCCGTAGTTCATGGTTCTTCGAAGCACGTATTATTTCACGATAATCTGTCCCAGGGTGCTATCTTGGCCGCCATCGTTATCTGCGCTATCAATAGTTTGACACGAAGATAACTTGGTGGCTCTCGTTCACTGGCGCGTTGCGAGTGATGCCCGCTTCGAAAAGAATCGCTCGTTACCTACAAATAATGTCAGGTGCACTGATTCGCTTCCCCCTGACCGGGCGACAGATGGCGCCGCTCGGTGTGAGTCACCGCCCAACGCCGTCCAACGCCGCCCGACGCCGCCTGACGCCGCCCGACGCCGCCCGAATGGCGCGAGGCGCACGGCAGATTTATTAGCTCTTTATTTTTACCGCGCGCTTATCGCGTCTAGGTACACATCCGAGTTCAATTAACCCGACATGCGCCGGCGGCTAGCGCAAGCACAAACACTTGCAGACGTCAACAACCACAAATTACCCCCGGATAACCATTTCACACGCAAACAGTCCTCAGAGTTAGGTTTTAATAAAATTTTTACATGTTATAATTTCAAAATAACTTACAAGTTACGCATGAATGGTGCGGTGAAACAGCTGGAGATGACTTTCCCTTCAACATATAATCTCTCCAGCATCTCCATGACGCATCCAGCCATTGTTTACCCATTATATAGCTCGAAAACTCGGTGCCTGAGAAGCAAGGATCCAACTGCTACTTCGACATCAACACCCAGCCTTCTGCCGCAGGGCCTCAGAGCGCCACGTCGTGGACCACTGCACAATGACACCCTATGCTATAAGCCCTTGCTTCCTCGGTGTGCAGTGACACCCTTTGCTATAAGCCCTTGCTTCCTCGGTGTGCAGTTACACCCCATGCTAACCCTTGCTTCCTCGGTGTGCAGTTACACCCCATGCTAACCCTTGCTTCCTCGGTGTGCAGTTACACCCCATGCTAACCCTTGCTTCCTCGGTGTGCAGGGACGCCCATGCTAACCCTTGCTTCCTCGGTGTGCAGTTACACCCCATGCTAACCCTTGCTTCCTCGGTGTGCAGGGACGCCCATGCTAACCCTTGCTTCCTCTGCACGCAGTTACTGTGGACGTCCACAACAGCAGTGGGCCACCTTCTGATGAGCACGCCAGCTACTCGGACGAGCTGAGCGCCGACAACGACTACGAGGACATCTACCAGGTGCGCCAGGACGCCGCCGAGCACCAGAACAACGTGCGAAACACTGCTGGCGTTGGCGTCGGCGTCGGCGTCGCCAATGGCAGCGCTGGCAGCGTTGCCAATGGCAGTGTCAGCAGCAAGGTGAGCGATGGTTTATTGTTTCTTGAGTCCAGTTTTGCGAACTTGCCCACAAGCGATCCTTCTCAGCTATGCTCGGTAGCGAGGATGGAGGATCCCGTCCTGTTCCCCATGGGTTGCAATCGCATGGTCTTGCAACGCGTTAAGCCCTGTGGGCCTGTCCACGTCGTGCCACTGTCTCGCGCATCGAGTCCCGGGTCTGTCTGACGGCGTCGGTGTTCTGCCTGGTTTCAGCTGAATCGCCGCCACAGCCGGGACTCCGGCAGCCATAGCCGGTCGACCAGCGTGAGCTCCAACAGCAGCCAGAGCGTGCTGCCCGGTCTGCACGGGGCCAGCACGCCGCACAGTCTGGCCACCACCGAGGGCGCGCAGGAGGAGCAGGGCTCGCTCACGATGACCGCGTCCACGGGCGGAGGTGAGTGTGTTGGCGGTCATGCGACGCCGCGATGCCGCAAGGACAGGCGGCCTTAGGGCGAGGGATGAGGCATTTAGGGTCGAAAGAAACGTCATTACTCTATGAGGCATGTGTCGAAGACTCTTGATTGCACGTTTCTTGAAAATTCTTTAAAAATCTCGTTAGTGCGTTTTCTCTCCCATGTTGCAATTTGGCAAGGATTTGTTGGCCACTGTGGCCTCTTTCTTACATCCGATTGAAAGGCATTTCCAATTTAGTGATATCTCATCAAATATACTATCGACAATCATGTTGAGCGAATCGAAATATGTTCAAGTTACATTTCTGGCTATCCCAGGCCCAAGGCGTTAGAAAAACAAATGTCTGTATATTTGGAGATCAAGCTAAAATCTTCTCCTAATTGGATCAGATTGTCAAATGAACTTATTCTATCTATCATAGCTTGGACTTGTGTCCAGAAAAATTCAGATTTCGCCCTCCCCCTCCCCTGTTGTTGTTGCGACCCCCCTGGTAACCCCGAGCCCGCCTTGCGCAGAGTCTGGAGTGTCGAGCGGCTCGCCGTCGGACCTTGGCGGCTCGGAGGAGGAAGGCGAGGTGCGCAGCGGCGCAGCGAAGACGTCGCTGTCGCAGCGGCGCTCGCTGCCGCACGCCGCCAGCGACCGCGCCCTCAAGCGCGTCGTCTCGGAGCCCAGCTACCTGAGCCCGCCGCCCCCGCCGCCGCCGCCCCCGGCGCACCACGCGCAGGGAGCCCCGCTGCCCCCGCTGCCCCCGGTGCCGCAGGCGCGAGCTAACGTCGTCTCGCCGACGGCTTTGGCCAGGGAGGAACATTCGCACTACGCTGAGGGTGAGTGCAGACACGGATGAGAAGGTTACAGATTCTTTGAGCGGCGTTGAGAATGAGTCTGCTGCTGCTCGTGGCAGAGATGCCAATAGGTCATCGACGACGTGGGCAGGGAGTTTCTTTTACAAGTTACCAGACATCTGTTCTATTATCACGTGCTCCAGATATAAACTTCGTCAAATCACAGAATTGTTCAATTAACTAATCTGTGTGCTTACTAAGTACCTAGTTAGTTATTTGAGCTCGAATCCAATAAAATAAAATTCTTCAAATTCTACGCGGTCATTTGCGTTTGCGTATCTAATTAGCGAAAACTGAAACGAGGTCTTCTCGAAGACAGGTGGACTCCGCAGAAGGAAGCTATTTTAATGCTAAACATGTGTTTTGGTGAAATGGAGTAAAACGGGTCTTGTGGACCTATTAGCTGCTATTACCAGAAACTTTACACTCTATAGATTTCCTTAATTCGTCGTAACCATTCATTACATTCACTTCAGCCACAGAGAAGCTCGGCGCTTCAGGCGTATTTAGGAATAATCTTCAAGATGTTGCCTCAGCACACCGCGTCGGCGTGGATAAAATTTAATTCGTTTTCGAAATAGATGTAATTTTACTCAGATATTTAATTGCTAATCAAATCTGTAATTGCAAATTGTCCTGTTTTGGCGGCAGGAATATTATATCTTGATTTGTTTTCTCTCATAAATGTCAATCCACTCGGTGTCTGAAGAGAGAAGGAAGATATAGGGGTCCTCGTTACAGAAACATTTTGAGACGACATGCCGGAGAAATCGTTGCCTGTTTTAGCAGTGAAATTGGCTCTCATTTTGTGGGCTCGCTTGTCCCTCAGCCTTGACACATGACAGCTAGAAACTGTCATCCATTGTAAAGCTCGTGGCTGTCAAGCTGACAGCGGTGCTGTAATTCTATAAGGCTGAGCGTTCGGTCCACCACCATCTAGTAGGGTTGAGTCAGAGTGTGGTGCTGAGAGCTTGCTCGTGTGGCTCGTCTCACCAAGCAGCCTGCGTGCTCGGTACACGGGTCTCTTTGCGTGGCATTCCTGCCGGTAGCGAGTGCCGATGTTTGCTTTATTGCGTGACGCACCGGAAGAGATCCAAGTACGAACCGCACGCCGGTGCAAATGTTGCGAGCAGCGTGCAATTTGCTACATGTGCTGATATTTACCCAGCGCTGGTTTGTCTAGGCGAAATGATAATATAGTTCAAGCAGCAGGCACACTTTTGTTCATGCAGCATCCAGAGCGGCATTGATCCGCGAGCCACAATGTGTCTTCAACCATCTCGACGTTCTTTTTTTATTTTATACTCTTGCAGCATGAAATAAATTAAAAGTGATGAGAGAGATCTAGCAATTAAAAGATATAACTGTCTCATTTTACTTTTAGTTTTATATACACTGCCCAGAGGTTCAATTTTAATTAGATTTTTCTACATAAATAGGTTACGCAAATTGCGTGGCAAGTAATTGAGTTCTCATATTGACAGCTGGCCGTTGCAAAGACGGATCCATTTGATTGAATTTGCGCGATAAATCGAAGCAATTAAGTGCATTGCTTATTGCTGCCGTCACGGACGGGTAACAATGGCGCTATTACGTCCAACACCTCTCTAATTATCTCACCCAATCAGTGTCAAACGAACATAAATTACAAAGTAAACACCGAAACATTATTGTGAGGAAACAGTTATCAGGCCACAAAATGTAACCTGACTTTGTATTGCACGTGTACGACTCAATACTTGCACCGTTTCCACGTAGGTACTTCTTCTTCTATTGTAAATCAATCGGGAAGACATCGAAATGCAATTCGTTCACCTTGGCAGTGCAACAAGCATACACGTTTTATTGCCTGTTAGCACCTCTACCGTGACTGTTCTAATATGGATGACCCAGTTACGTTGAAAAAACCGAAATTTTTATATTATATACAATTAGATTTGGCATGCATGGGGAACGTTTAATCACCGCATGTAGCTGCAGCGATGGATGGTGTAATAGTATACAGTTTGCGCGGCTCAGTTACACAGTGAGTAAGCAATTAGGTGGTGGAGATTTCACTCTGTACTCCTCGCGTTGCAGCCGGTGGGGAGCCAGGGGTGGACGCCGTCGGAGAAGGGGACGCCGACGCGGAGGAGGCTCGCTTGGCCACTGCAGGCGCGGTGAAACGGCAGATGGTCTTGCCGTTCGTCCTACCCAAGTTCCAGTCGTCTTCTTCCGAGTCCGACGCGCTCATCAAACCCTCCGAGTATCTGCGCAGCCTGGGAGGAGCCAGACCGCAGCCGCAGCCGCAGCCGCCGCCGCCGCAGCAGCAGCACGCGCAGCTAGAGACGCTGCCCACAACTCCACAGGTAACAGTGTTCGCCATGCGCGCTGTCGCAGAAGATTCAGTTGTGTCGCAACGTGGCTAAGAGGGAAGTGAAGTTGAATCGGGTTGTTCATCATCTGACAGACTCTAGGATTTCTTGAAGTCTCTTAGGTGAGTGTGTTTCTTTATTAATTTCATGGCATTGTCTGTTTTTGGATCCAATTAAAAGGGATTAACTTGCGAGTTGCGAGGCTCGGCGACAGCGATGAGAATGTAATTCAAAAGGATGCAGAAGTAATCTTGTAAATCTGAGCTTAGATAATACGAGATTTGATCCAAATCTACGGTCTAGACATCTTGATCAAACAAAAAGTGCAAATCACCAGGACGAGAACTCGTTCTAAGCGACCATGTTTAAGTTTCAATTCGTCCTACTTTTACCCGCTATACATGGCAGATTAAGGTAATTGCGCTTTGCCGAGACTGAATAGTTTTGTACTTTTATGAATAAATCTTAATAGTAGCTGTTCTCTGAAAGATTTTAAATTCTTGATTTGGTAACAATGAACAGATTAAACGTGATCTGAATCACCAATTGTGGTGGAACGAGGGAATAATAAAATAAAAATGGTGCGCTTTCAAATCACGTAGGACACAATTAGATCACAATCAACTGTTTATTGGCGAAATCCCGAGATCACTGAAAAGGTGTTATGATGAGCACTTCCTGCCTCGAGAAGCTGTTGGTCATCGCAGCAGCTGCGATTGGTTCCGACGGCACGACATGCACTCCTCGGCCCTCGATGCACGAAATCTCCGCTAATCGCGCCGATTTGCGGTCCGACGTCGAAATGTGCGGCGTCAGCGCCGGTCTCCAATCCACAGCAAACGGTGGCCGACTCGTAGCGCGGTTGCATCGGTCAGTTTCCATAGAATGCAACTCGGTGCAACGCTCGGTGTAAATTACAACATGGGCCGTTGGTTGCTTTTCCTGGCGTTCTCGCAACGCCAACTCTCGTGACAAAAGCGTTGCGCTGCTGGGAGAGTGGCTGCAGTTAGAAGCTGAGAGAGCAGAGAATGACACAGCGGGATTCAAGAACGCTAATGCATACAATTAAAAATTGACAAATCCGGAACAATTATGCAAACTCTTCCGTTTTGTCGCTGGAAGACAATGCGGTTGAATAGCCGAAAAAAAATACAACGTGCGTTACTATCAAGTCATGACGAAAGGGACAGTGCAAATTGTGTCCTGCTGAGATTTCTTCTTCGTCGTGAAGCGTTTCTCATAAGAATTGGAGTCACTAATGAGTACCTTCCTGGTGTGCACAGAACGTAGCCAGTGACCGAGAAAACAGAAGAGAGTTAGGAGTGTGAGTGCGGCAGGCGCAGGCGCAGGCCCTACATCAAGTCAGCCGACCATCTCTCCGATCTTACAATTTAACAGCTTGTCATCGCAGAATTCCAGTGGCTCATGCAGCTGTTCAAACAACTCTGATCTCGACTGATACTCGATCTCAGCTCAGGTACCTTCACCTATATCAATCTTTGCCGAAATACGAGTCAAGTATGTTCTTGATGATGTTCTGCTGATACTTCTTTGTATGGCAGAAAATTCTCTGTCTGATATTTAATCACGGCTGCTGTAAATTAAGTGGCAGTGACTCTATGAAGGCGCTACTAAATTGGATGACCGATCATTTACGCTAACGGTGGCTTGATTTTCCTCGGTGAATCCTGGATTTCACCAACAGCCACAAGTTTCCGCAGATTCCGTACCACTCGTGCCATCTCGACCAAACAGCCGGTTCGATGATCTCTATCATTATCTTCGCTCTTCGGACTTGATGCAACTGACGTCATAGAAGCCATTTCATCCACCTGAAGCATTATGTCAAATGGAAACCTGACATGGCTTTGTGGTATCAAAGCCGTTGAACAACCGCCTCGCCGCCAACGTCCCCCCTGACCGACGCCCTCCCTGTTTCAGCCGGTGGCGAAGTCGATGGTGCCCACTTCGCCGGTGGAGCCCGCCGTGCACGTCGTCGCCAGCGACGCCCCCGGGTCGGCGCCGCCGCCGCCCCCGCTGCCCGACGCCGCCGCGCTGGACTCTTGCCAGCACCCCCCGACGCCGGGGGAGACGCCGACGAAGAACGGCGAAGCTGCCGCCGCCGCCGCCAACAAGCTGCAGCAGCCGCTGGGCGCCATCAGCATCCACGACCTCAACTCGGTGCAGCTGAGGAGGACCGACAAGATGCAGGCGGGCAAGACGCTGTCGGCGCCGCCGAGCTCCGGCTACCACGCGGCCAAGACGCCCGGAAAACGTGAGTCACGCTCTCCTCGCTGGCCGCCATGTCGTAACCTTGAGACCGTGGCCTTGAAGGCGGCGTCTCTAGCACCCTTTACCTCGCCAGCAACGCTGCCCTGCCCGGGAAGCACTTACTAAACACACCCTTCCAGCCATGAGCCATGCTCAGCATTTTCCATCGACATAGCATTTCCAGTCTCTACAGTCCTGAGATAATTTTTACAGTTAGAATGTGAATACAAATTCAACACCGAGCCGTGAAATTCACCGAGTTTTCCTTGAAACCCTCTAGTTTGAGACCTTGCCACGTTTGTGTGAATCACACGTGACTAGTGTCGTGTGCACGCCGTGTGCACGCCGTGTGCAAAGCCGTGTGCAAAGCCGTGTGCACAGCCGTGGCTGGCTGTAACTGGGTCCGCGCCATTTTGTAGGTCAGCGCTCGATATGTGCCTTACCTTGGCTTCCTGGAGCGTGAAAAGGGAGGCATACACTTTCTTTAGCTAGCAGAAAATGCGTTTATATCAATACAATTATCTTAAGTGATTACTATTTTATTCTCTAAGAGAGTTCCTAATTAGGACTGCATTATTTTACGGTTATAAAACTCCAACGATTTCACTGGCAGATAAATTGGTCCTCTGCTCTCGAGGAATGCATGTGAGAAGTCATATGTTTACATTCTATGACGATGCAGTTTACAGATTAGCTTTGAGAATACCAGAGAACAGAGACAATTCATACATATTAAACCACACAAATGTATCATTTTCCATTAAAGTTTCCACAAACCGATCCTATTCAAGACTAGCCACCCAAAAGCCGCAAGTTTCTCTCCCTCTTTCGCGTTTTTAATCCTCCCTGACAAAACACTAGAAGGCGTTGGAGCCAGAGTGACTTTCCAATGAACAGTCGTGTATTGTATAGCATCTGCGCCGCATGCCGTTGGTAGGTACTGTCACTGTCAGTAGTGTCAGGTTCATCGTAACCGACGCTGGACGTGCGATGATTCCAGCCGAGCTGCCGTTCATCGCGCAGAAGACGGACCTGATCGCCGAGCTGAAGATGTCCAAGGACATCACCGGCATCAAGAAGATGAAGGTGGAGCGCGCCAAGGTCGAGGAGCGCCAGGAGAAGGAGCTCTACACGGAAATCAGCAAGCAGCTGCCCCTGGATAGCTTCGTCGAGAAGGTCAGTGCCACGGAGTTACCCTTGCCTTGATCTAGCTCGGAGACAGAGCTGAATCATGCGAGCCTCTCACCACAACACATGACTGGGACATGCGAAAGGAAAGCACATACACATGCTAGCGAGCAGCCACACAATGGCCATTGGTGGAAAAGTTTGTAACGCTTAATGGGTACACGGGACGAAGACCCCAATCATCGATGTAAGTGACCAATTTGCGATTCCTCAAGTATAGAGAGAGATATTGAGTTCTGTGATAGTTACCATGAACAAGCTAAGTCAAGTAGGATATGGCAGCTTTTCATTTTTTCGTTTATATAGTTTTATTTTTTTTAAACAGTGTACAACGTCTTTTAACCATGCATACAAAAAACAATAATGTGAACGGAATAACCGAAGATGATTGATTCAGACTAGAAGTGCATGCACGCTCTCTGCTTGCATGATTTGAACATGTAAACTCGTCGGGGCAAACGACGTCGTTGCCCGGTCCGGCCCGATCCGGCCCGCAAGTAATAATCTTGACGCGTTGGTCCCGTTGGCCTCCCAGCAGATCCCGGACAAGGACCCGACGGGCAACCCGATCCCGCCGTGGAAGCGCCAGATGCTGGCCAAGAAGGCAGCTGACAAGGCGCGCAAGGAGCTGGAGGAGCTGAAGAAGGCCGAGGCCGAGGAGAAGCGGCTGCAGTCGATCCCCGCGTGGAAGCGCCAACTGCTCGCCAAGAAGGAAGAGCAGGACACGAGAAAGTGAGCATCAACATGCAAAACTCCTTTGTGTTGCACTTGGATCACAGCTGCTCTGTAATCTCGCTGAAATTAACTGCTAATCGCATGCTCAATTGTTGTTCGCAATTGTGACACAAGCATATTATTATTCTGTGCAGAAAATTATAGATTGGCAGCAATTTCCAATCTCTTCTTACCCAGATTCAACCGTTTATTGCATGCCTGCCAAACTTTAATTCCAATTAATTATCCTCATAACTGTTCGGGCAGAAAACTGAAAAGAGTAAGCCATTAAGCTGAAAATTTAACTGCATTTTTTAAGAACCATAAACATTAGTTAAGTAACCCATTGAACTTGAAAATTGATCTAGAAGTTTGTTCACACTTGACATGACACAGTAGCTGTGTTTCTTCTAGTCTCTTGCCATTTCCCAATTACACAGCTGTTAATTTCTTGGTGTTGAAAAGCAAGACATCTGCTTGTTCCGACCGACCGCAGCTCGTATCTAGCCCACACTTCGTAGGCCTGTCCTCCAGCACCCTCCAACACCCTCCATCATCCTCCATCATCCTCCAACACCTTCCAACGCCTTCCAACGCCTTCCAAAGCCCTGCTGAGCGCTGACCGAGTTTCCTGCTCGCAGACCGCAAGTCTACACCCCGCGCGTGGTTGACGAGAAGCGTGTGGTCGTCCCGTCGACCAACGGCACCACCATCATCACCATCAACGGCGGCGACGCCAACAACAACTCCAGCCACGTGGCGAACAACAACGCCGTCAACGCGGGCCACGCGACGAGCAACAAGGAGAACGCGACGCCGTCGGCAGATACCGGCTACAACGGCGTCGTCGTGGCCAGCATGTCGCCGGTCAACGGCGTCAACGGCGTCAACGGCGTCAACGGCGTCAATGGAGTCAACGGAGTGAACGGTGTGAACGGCGTCCCGACGGAGAAGCAGGACGACCTCCTGGCGCCTGTCATGCCGTGGCGGTCGCAGCTGAGGAAGACGAACAGCAAGTTGAACCTGCTGGAGTGACGCGCCTCGCTGTCGGCGTCCCCGGGGGCGTTCAGTCATCAAGGCCACGGAGGCTCGAGACTAACTCTACTTAATTTATGTCGCGTGAGTGATTAGAACTTAAGTTATAGGTATGTTATGTTGTTGTTGATTAGTTTTCGGGCTTAAGTTTACAGTGTCTGTGTGAACTATTCGTTTGTAATTTAAGTCAGCTGCTTGGCGGGCGTGATTTCCCAATAAGCGATTGCTGATTAAAATAATGATATTGCAAGAAATATGCCATTATAAACTTGAAGAAGAAATCCTAATTGTTCCACTGTTAAATCTTCTGAGACCATGTGTTTTTTCTTTAGTTATTATTATTTATTATGAAAAATTACCGTCACTTTTCGGCGCACGTCACAAAAGATTTGCTAAAATTATGGTGTTATTCTTTGTTAATCAACCTCCTGTTATTATTGTGTTTTTGAAGTTTATTTTGCTTGTTTTTATCTATTTCGCTTGTAATTTGTAGAAGGCCCATCTGCACTGAATGCACTTTGTACATCATGTGTGTTGTTGGTGTCTTCGCAGGTTGCAGAAAGTCCTGTCAAGGTATTGAATGCACGGTGGTCTTAATCTTCTAAAACTAGTAGATATACTGTGTTTCGCTGGGTGCGCGTGTTGTCGTCCACTTGCTTTGCTAGAAACAAGACCAGGACGAAGACGAAGATGAAGTTAGCCAGCCAGTCAATGGCAAATAAGTGATAAATAGATTTTTAATAAGATATTTTATTGTAAATAATATTCTCGTAATTATTATTTTCCCCAAGAGATGTAAATGGTAAAAACACATTGATTAATATTGTTTGATTGATTTTTCATATTATTATTTTTTATTATTATACTGTATTTCCTATATAGATATCTGCACAAATGTCTGTCATTGTAATTAGAGTTATTGTATTTTCATAAAAATAAATATTCGTTGTTAAAGCGTCGTTTTGAAATCTTATCTTCGTCACGCAGTCCGCTGGAGATTTCAAACACACGCTTCTGGGCGCTGTACATTAAAATTACCACAACATTTTGACTAGCACTTTGATATTCGTCACATTAACACCACAGTTTCGCCATTGCCCTGCTTCCTGACAACGAGAAACACGTTTGTTTCCTAAAAGCATCCTTGCTTAGCTGTTCAACTCGTTGAATCTTAGATCGATTGCACATGAGCGTGCAGCACTTGAACAAAACACTTGGCATGTTTCTCTGAACGTCTTGTGTCGCGACCCCGACAAGCACTTATCCATCGAATTGTCTCCGGCAACAACCAGCCACCGAGGCAGAATCTTCCTCACAGAGAGTTCATCACACGCGAATCATCACCCTGTCCGTGGCCAGTGGCCTTCAAAAGGTCGCCTATCTTGAGCGAGTCCTCCGATCGCGTCTGCAGGCCTCACTGTCCCATCCTGGCCACGGCCGAGTGTATCCAGGAGGAGAAGTGGGAGACCCGGGTGTAGACACCAGGGCGGTTCCTCTTGGCGCAGCCGTCTCCCCACGAAACCACCCCCGTCAGCACGAACTTGCCTGCAGCAGTCATAAAAATCAGTCATCAACACAAGCCATCAACACAAATCGTCAACACCGCAGTCATCATTGTCAGCCCAAAACATTATGACAAGTAATTAAATGATGCCAGGTAGCTTTATATTAACATCTATGAAAACACGCTCTCTCTTCTAATGATTCATTCTACATCCGTGCCAAGGGTGTTTCTCCCTCCGAGCTTCAACGTACCGTTGACCTCGCAGGCGAGCGGACCCCCCGAGTCGCCGCCGCACGCGTCGACGCCGCCCTCCAGCAAGCCGGCGCAGACCATGCTGTCCAGGATGCTCTGACGGCGTCCCCCGAAGATGTCGTTCTGGCGACATGTGGCCAGGTCCAGCAAAGGCACGGCGGCCGCCTGCAGTACCGGCGAGATGCTGCCCAGATCGTCGGCTGCAGGACAAGCACATCGTCAACGTCCAAAGGAGAAATTAGGCGATAGAGAATAGGCGTTCAATTACCAGTGTGAAAAAATAGTTCTCTTGGATAAATAGTGGAAGGTTGAATACAGACATGAGCCTTATGAGGTAAGATCATGGCATAGGTACCTACTATTTTTAATCAACCAGACGTTTTATTTTGAGATTGAATTCAGTCCAGGGCTTAAATCTCGCCTCAGCGAAGATTTAGTGCCCCATGATCTAAACGTGGTGCCCGTTGGTATCAATGATGTAGGGAAATATCAGTGTGCTGCGACTAGCCGGGTCATGAAGTGTGGAGGTCTTGGCCACCTCGACGCTCGACTCACGCGTCTGCGCGCCCCATCCGGTGACCGTGCACCACGAGCCCACCGACGACTTGGTGGTGACTTCCGGCAGACAGATGGGCCGCACGTGCGCGTTGAACGGCACTCCGCGGTTGTTGACGGGGTGCACCTTCAGCAGCGCGATGTCGTTGCTGTACGGTCCGGCTGCAACGACGATGACGTTGACGGATGACGTCGAACACTTAACGGTCAATCGTATAGTAAACGCTACCATCTGTCGGTGCCTTATGGCATGGCTGGAGCCAAGAGAACGCACATTTCAATTATGATCCGTGATTCAAGATCGAATTGTCCTAGCGTTGATCTCCAAGAGTCTCCCAGGGTCTGAGCTTGAGTCAAGTAGAAATTCGGTTTTCCAAGCAAAGAGAGCCAAGTTACCAAGAGTTGTACGAGCCCTACGGGTATCTGTCCAGGGCTTGATGGCTATTTTTTGAGATGAGCTCGGCTGCACTGACCTCGCCGGAAGTCTGGATGCACGAGCACCTTGTCGACGCGGTGGCTCTGCTCGTGGCGGTCGTTGGCGTTGAGCCGGTGCTCGCCGGTGGTGACGCGAAGCTGGTCGACGAGCACGTCGTGGAGGCAGTGCGCGGCGGTCAGCACGAGCTTGTCGCCGACCAGCGCTCCTCCGCAGTGGTGTTCGTAGCGGCCCGTCAGCGACCGGTACAGCTTGATGTCCACCTGGGCACGGAGAACACCTCACTTGCATCTTTGTCCGCGGGGGTCTTCGCGTGTCGACACGCCAAGGGGTGCTAGAGATGTTTAGGAGGAGACTGTCTAAAGCTGGTCGCATCGGAAAGCGTTTTGTGTCCACACGCAGTCTGCCTTGACATCCTAATTTCAGTGGGTAAAATGGGTGTATTTTCTGAATTTAAGAATCATCTTTATCAGCTTCCAGTTTTCACCTTCATGTTAACTTCTTCTAATATATGCATACACTTTTCTTAATGAAGTACATGACTTATGGGACTTTCTGAAAATATGCCTTGTGTAAGAATATTTTTGCATTCTTGTCAGCAACAGGATCTAGCCACAATGTTTTTCCGAACCTAAATGCAAATACTCGTTGCATTTACGGTATTTTGTAATGAATATTTTGCTTCAATGATAAGGATCAAGTCTCCTTCCTAGACCTTCCTAGACTCCAGCCCCTATACACCAGAGCCATGTTCCCGGCTGACGGCTGCTGACCTGCCAGGGGTAGGCGCCGTAAGGCACGGTGGCGCCGCCGACGATCTTGGCCTGCATCACGGCGTCGGAGTGTG
Source organism: Nemurella pictetii (assembly GCA_921293315.2). Taxonomy (NCBI): domain Eukaryota; kingdom Metazoa; phylum Arthropoda; class Insecta; order Plecoptera; family Nemouridae; genus Nemurella; species Nemurella pictetii. The sequence goes on from OV121115.1 coordinate 34,239,130, forward strand.
ACGGGTTGTAGGCGACGCTCCTCGTGCCGCACTCTGGACGCGCCGGGAACTTCGGGAAGCCGCCGCTGCGACGCGGCCCTGCGAGTTTAGATCGAGTTCAATTTGGCCATTAGCAGAGATTAGGATGTGAAGCAGGTAGCGCTGGCAACCGATAACGAGCCCTCTACGAGGCAGTGAGGTAGGTTGCAGGTCATCGCCAGTCTGCAACGTGCTCTTGGTCGGACAGGTCGTGCGGTTATCAGTCTTGCCTCGTGTGTCTTCTCATCGATGTTGGCCTGTCGCGGTCTTTTTATTAACAGCGAGTTCGTCTTTTTTTAGCTTTTAATTAGTAGGTAGTGACGGAATGTTCGTTACGCGGTTCTTATTTAACGGAAACACGTGCTTGTGTGGCTTATGTAGGCTTGGCATTTGATATTTTTTTTTAGTATTGTTACTACTGGCAGTTCCTTCAAACTCCAACTCGTTTTCTCATGGGTGCAAGTTCTCTGTGTTCTTCCAAAATGATATTTCAAGCCTTCCTATACTTTTAACTACAGTGCTTCTGTCTCAGTGCCAGTGTTGTGTTTCAAGTTTAATTGATCGGCAGAGAGATGGAGTAATTTCAATCAATTAGCGTGTGCAATAAATCACCATCAAAACATGAAGGTACGTACCAGAGATCGAAAATAAAACTTGGAGGTCATGTTTCACGACGTATGTCGTTCGCTACAATGTTTGTTTACAAGATTTGATCCGAGAAATCCGAGTTCAATCGGTGCCATTACCTCGCGGATACTATTACAGAAAATCATGTCAAAGAATTGACATATGCGGTCTAGATTTGCGTTTTAGTTTCTGTATAGCTTATGGCTGTATGCATCTGCGGAAAATGATGTTGATTTTATCTCTAAAATGATACTAATCGCGGTTTCCTTTGTTTCAGAGTCAGTGTCATCAGCCCGCAAGTGGTGAAGACGGAAGATATAAAGTGCTGGTGACAGAACAAAAGACACGTGGCCGAGTGTGCGAAAGGGCGAGTTTGCGGTGACTTGATTCTCAGTTTTCGCTAGTTAGAGTGACGAAGAAGCCAACTACAACTCTTTTACACGCTCTTCGACGTCGTCGTCGTCGTCGTCGTCGTCGTCGTCGTCGTCGTCGTCGTCGTCGTCGTCGTCGTCGTCGTCGTCGTCGTCGTCGTCGTCGTCGTCGTCGTCGTCATCGTCGCCTCTCTACCTGAGTCGCTGCTCGCAGACCAAGTAGGTGTATCTTTGCTAGACTGGGTCCTGCCCCGTCTACTGGACAGTGTCTTGTGTTTGTGTTTTGTGGTCACAATTGTCATGTATAATGTTACAGTGAGCTTCGAAACCTGCCATTTTCCCGCATTTTTACGCTAGTGCACCTTAGTTTACGTTCTCAGTCGACGAAAAAACTCTGCTAAAATTTACCGATTTGTTGGTAAAGTTAGGATGCACTTATCGCACACAAGTTCGCACCTGTTTCACCGCTCAGCGTGTCGCTTTGACGGACGGAATCACGGCAATAATCCTGCATCACTTGTCGCGATAGTGCGTTTTCAGAAGACTGGCTTTTGTCGCATCGGCGATCGATGTTCTGTTTGGATGGACACTTAGGAGCGTGTGGCAAGGCGAAGATCTAATTCGCTGAGATATGTTGCCATGTATTTCCGCGTGTTATGTCGCCCGCGACATTGAAGGTGAAGCCCGTGAACAGGTACCATGCTATTATGTAGTACTATACCTCGAAAGAGATGAACTCGCAACAAGTAGAAATTTTCTTTGGCTTAGTTTCTTAGGTTCTTGGTTTGGTCACTTTCTTAGGAAAATTTAGCAAGATTTCGCAAGCAATAATTTTTCAATTACAACGGATTCCTTATAATACGATTATTAAGTAAGAATACTCCTGTCACCATCAGCATGTGAAGAACAAATGACACAATCGACTTTGTATTTTCGGATCTGACAGAATAACATTTGCGCACCAACACACTAGCACTGCACTGAGTGAAAAGTCTCGACGCTTAAGGGTGGCAAGTGTTGTAGCAAAATAAACATTAACACTTTAAAAAGTTTAAAAATTAGTGAAGAAGCAATGTCAAATATGTAAATCCATGCTACGAGAAGATTCGAATGTAGATGAGATGAGTGTGAATCCGTATTTCATTTCAGAAACCAAGTGTTTCTCACAGTTTATGTTTTAAGTTGATTAGGGTAAAAGCTTACTGCGTAGGGTTTGTGCGACTTCGACTGCGTTCACGCAGGCGAGCAGGCAGATCGCCTGCAGGTAGAGTAGTCTCATGCTCAGTTCACAGAGGGCTCCAGGCAGCTGTTTTCTGCAACACGGACAGACTCTGTGTCAGCTGGGGAGGAACCAGCGACCCTTACAATTCACTGGCATCTCTTTCTTCAAACTGCACTGAACTTTTTGACTTTAACTTGTCTCAACGGACCTTTTTGGGCTTTCTCGTAAGTTCTGTTGAAATATCACAGAACCATCTGAGCAGAACATAAATGACAAAAATATATTACATGGATTGAACGCTTTTAAGTCCGAGCCATTCACATGGCTCAGGCATTGATGGTATGCAAAAATCTAGCCGACTTTCCATGTGGGAATATCGTGTAGCGCCGGAGAGCGTTATGCTGAAAGTTTCTGACATTTGGCGTCCAATCGTCGCGTGTAATTAATGTCTCGGTGCGGTAACAGAAACAACGTGCCGCCGGCGCCAAGGTATTGACAGCGCGGCGCGCTCAGTGGCAAGTGCAGCGATGCCGGCTAATGAAAAGCCAGGTGGCTCGCTGGACTGACTCACCCGTTTGGCTGTCCTCCAGGAGGTGAACATTGGCCGGGCCTGCGACGCAGGCAGCTGATCCGACGGATCTGTGGACAAGACGTCGCCGTTCAGCCTCTAGTTCGCTCGTTAAGATGAAAGTTGTCTCGAGGATTCGGCTGCCCGCTGGGGGGCTCGTCGTCGTCGTCACGTGACCCACGATGACGATGACGATCCGAACTTGATGATCTCGCAGCGTCGCTTGTTCGACCTCGATTCGATGCATGCCAGCCGCAATGCAGTTGCAACAATGTGATTGACGGCAGCCGCACGATGACTAAATATCGGTTTTAATTGCTTTCGCTTCGAAATGAACTGCATCAAACAAGAGTATGCTAATGATGGCTTGGCACAGTTTCAATTTGAGCATTCGTTGGTGGACATGCAAATAAAGAACCCTTGACATTGGGAGAAAACTCAACGATTGATTATTGCTCTACAAGAATGAAAATCTCGAGGCATTTATCGTTACCCCCTTGACTGTGGGGTCGCATTTCGATGTCAGCAGCCGCAAATCCGGCTGAGGCCCTTGCCTCCGAGGCCTCTGTCCTTGGTTTCACCAGCCCAACGCTGGGCGTTGTGCGCTTGCGTGTGCTGCTGAGGGTGTGCACGCGCCGCGTTGCGGGGTCTGAGGGCCGAGGGCTGAGGGCTGAGGGCACGCGGGCTGAGACAGTGCGCGAGACCTCACCGCGGCGCGACGCAGCGAACTGGGTCGACCACGACGCGCGCGCCGCAGTGAAAGTGTCACCAATAACTCATCTCATCGGGCCATCGCGACGCGACCTGTCAAACACTCAGCCTTGCGTGTTGTCACAGTCAGTGCTCGATCGCTAGGCGTGCGGAGGCATCAAGTTCATAGCTTCACAGTTCGTGTGATTGTTGCAACGGCAACGGCCCATCAGTTCGTCAAGCTATTAGCTTAATTCCGTTCTTCGCCGTAACTCTACTCTAGTATAAGAATAATTGGTGGAAATCCCTGTCTGAATTATGAAGTCGCCACAGAGTTAAAGCTATTTTTCCTGTCTCTATTGCGCTGCACTGATGCCATACACGGCCAGGCGCGGCGCGGGAAACACGGCGCAGTGTCCAGCGCTCCGGGCTGCCGACTGCAATGGGTTTGTCCATCTCGACATCTAAGAGACCGGAAGCGACGTCAAACTGCGTCGTTGGGTCTAGGCCAGTACGCCGCTGTTACGTGTTGCTCTTGATTCGCGGGAAGGCAAGTGCGTCGCGGTGGGATGGCGGTGCATTTGCTTACCCCGCGGAGCGTCGGGTGGGCGTCGCGACGTTGTGTCAGGTGCGTCGGCTCCAGTGAATGCGTCCTCGTGCGTCGTCGTCTTAACGAGGTGCATACAGGGATGGCAGTTAGTCGGGGTTCAACTTGAGGGCACGTTTGGGGGGGATATTTTGGTGATGACACTTGATTGGTAACGAGACTACCTGTCAGTCATGTAGCGTTGTGGCACAGAGATATTTATAGTAAGTTTCAAAATAAGTCCGAGATTTTTTCTCCCTTCTTGAGAATGAGCCGTTCTATCTCTTGAGAACGGTACCAGCTGGTATTGCTGGGATTGATTGTGCTGATTGGATTGATTGGATTGATTGGATTGATTGGATTGATGGAATTGATTGGGTGGAGCGGATCTCGGCGGATTGTACGGCACTGCGACGGAGGAATAGAGTGAAAGTGACGCAAGGTCAAGTAAACACCTATTGACACGGATTCGCGGCTGCGATTTGGATTGAATCGTGACATGCGCACTGCGAATTCCTCTGCAGTCAATCGATTTCCGCATCCGGAAAAGCCGGCAGAAATGTGCAGCTGAAGTGACGTCTCTGTGACATGTTGTCGTGAAAGAAGGCTATTTCGATGAGATAAACATCATGCGACGTCGGCGTGTTCGACGCAGCAGTACGCCGATGTCTGCAAGCTGCTAGCGCACCTCCCTTGTTTGTTTTCACATAGTCTTTTCAATTGCTCAGCAAACATCAACGACTTCTCCAGTGCGTACTTGCGCTGAGAAGGTCGGCGTTTAGAAAACGAATGGATGGCGACCTTTAGAAATGGATAAGCTATACTAAGTGTTCTTCATATTGGAAAATGAAAATTGCCATTTTAAATTAGTATATCAATATATAAAGAAATCAAAACTAGAAAGAAAGTGATGTTTTATTTACCAACCATCCTTTCAACAAGAAGCCAACAATAAAATGGTATATTATTTCTTAATTGAATTCGCATTCTGTATCGAGTTTCTTTGTCAAAAATGACTGTAATAAGTGACAAGCGATATTATGATCCCTCTATGTTGTCATACTGTGATTTTTGGGTGGTATTACTGTGATCAAAGAGGGCGTATTTTCGTGGTTAGTAACTTAAGTTCACAATTGAACGCATTCGGACGCACGCATGGCCTGTTCCATGCGTGCCATGCGTCCGCAAGAAGCCAGGGTGGCCTGCATCGGGTGAAGTCATCGGCATGTTACATGTTCGGCCAGACGCTGCTTCCTGGTCGCTGTGAGTGACTCGACCGACTCGATTTACTGACAGCTTTCAATCCTCCTCTCGGACGGCGATCAGGAAATGCAGTTAGCTGCCTGATGCACTTCGCCGTCCTGTCATGTCCTGTCCCAAATCGCGTTCTTGTCTCCCTGGACGAACGCCCAGGGTGGCTCACGACTCATTGAAAACACCAGTGCGACCTCTCTGTATTTCCATACTAATATTGCCATTTACCATATTACCGTGCCTGCCTCAAATAGCGTTAAAGGCCTGAAGAAGGACCTAAACCCTGTTTAAAAGTCCGAGAGTGTAACAACTACACCAAACTCCCAGGATCGGATCAATACAGTTCCGTTTCAAAGACAAATTGAGCTGAGGACTCTCATACGCTTGGAATTGCCTGCATGAGCTCACCCCACGGGCACAATAGATTGCCTTCCAAGTCCCCAATGTTGACCGGAAATCTTAGGGGACGAAGACCAAATTATTATATAAATATCTTTCAGCGTTGGCTAAGAATAAGTTGACTCGCTTTTAGGGCGTTCTTCGCCTTTTGATGAGATGCCACGCATTGTGCATCGACACGGTAGTAAAGGTACTCACGTTTGGCGCTTGCTGATAATCCTGGCCTGTGATGAGAAGTGTGCAGCATCACTGGTCCAGGTGTCACGTGCGCGATCGGGGCGCATGCGCGATCGACGGCCGGCGCGGAGTCACTTGTTGCTCCTCGGGCAGATAATGTCACACTGTTGTCGTGAAAAGCAACAGTGAAATATTTTATACCGACAACCGGGTGCCCATTGTGCGGCGTGGCCTCAATCACACGGATTGGCCTGTCACTCGGAACTATTGCCTATTTTCCGTCACCGACTCTTGGCTCTTACAGATTATTACGGACTGATTTCTTAATTAAACACGCGTGTCAACGCGGCGCAGTTGCTGCGCAAGATAACAAGTTTACAACTGAGCTGCTTTTAAAAAATGTCCTTTTTCCGAAACGCGATAGCCGCTAGTTGGCTTTTTCTTCTTGTGTCGCTCCCGCACAGAAGACGGCTTTCCCGATCCGCACACCGTTCGTTACCGACGCTCCCTGCAGCCTTGCAACCGACGACGCGCGAGGCGGTGTTTAACGACGCACTGCCCCGGCTCGACGGCGTGGCTAGAAGTCGCGAACTGCGCGGCGAGCTCGCGATTCAGCCGCCGGAGGATGGACCTGGCGAACTTGTACTTTCATCCCGCCCACGTCGCCCGTGCCGCGGCAGCAGCTGCCAGTGCAGCCGACGGCGTGCACTAAATACTTTCATTTTTACCATCGGCCGATTGCCATCGCGCACAGATTACCACCGGGGCACCGGGGCACCGGGCCACCGGGACGCCGCGAGTCGCGCCGATATTTTGGGTCAGAGATTAGCAAGGTCCCCCGTCGGGAGTCATAACCTTCACGCGGGGGGCAATTTGTCTCTGCTTGATCGGAGATAGGCACAGCATTGTGCCGCGCTCGACGCGAGCAGAGCGCGGCAACTTTCTTCAAGACACAAACCCCGACTAAAGAACGCGCTCATTTCACTTTCACGTAGATTGCATCAATTGCAACCCGATTAACTGGTAAATCTGCTTAACGAGTATCCACCGTCACTATACCTTGCCCTATCGCTATCAACCATTAGGTACCAACACTGATGCCAGTCATGACTGTCAGATTGGACTCCAGCTTACAGACCACTAATTATGTGAACGTTATATCGATAATCGTAATCCGAACTTCTAATAACTCGAAAAAAAGAACACGCAGCGATCGGATTTGATGTGTTCGACCGCGCGCGAATGTTATGTTCTTACATAAACATCGCGTCGGAGGTTGCATCATCCTCCGGTAGGTACCTGTATGTCTTCGACCTGGTTAGCCGCGGGTGAACCAGCGGTTACCGCTTTGCGATGTCGCTGTGACCCATATTCGCGACAATGGGACGCACTTGTCTGTAATTTATGTGACGATGCGTGGAAATGCGTGTCATGCTGCGTGCTGCGCGCTCGCCCCAGAGTCCAGTCTTGTCCGCGCATTTGCGTCTCATTTTGATGCATTTGTGTGCACTTTAAAGTTTCAAAACTTCAGGTGTTGGACACGGAAGAGACGTGTGTTGGAATCACCGGGAAATGGAATCGATGGGTTTCTATTTTCCACGCATTTTGATTTTCTTTCCCCGCTTCAACGTCCTGCGAGCTCACATCATTGCCAAAAAATAACTGTCTTCAATCCAGAGAGAATTAAGTATCTTTTCCATTTTTCACTTTTAATCTGGAACCATATTGCTTTCCTCTACCGTGATTCATGGTGAGTGGAAGGTTCCTTTCTGCTCTACCTATTTAACGAGGTGCATCCACGTGTCCTCATGCTGTCATACGTCTTGTCGAAAAATTGAAAGTAAACGACTAAATTGGGTGATTTGCAGCCCAGTTACCGGGATATACATATTTGGGTTTTGACCACACGTACTTGCTTAATTACTTCAACATTATCTTGCAAGATCGACAAAATGTGGAGATAAATGGTCCAAACCAGACCTGCTTTCTGCATTTCTGCTTAATACATAATGGTTGTCCACCAGCCCCATGTTGGTTTTACATGCATTATAATTTCGTTATAATTTTCCTCGAACTGTGCATGCTTTTGAATTCCGGCAGGTATAATCATAAATGAATCATTTCATTAATAGCGAATCAGTGAATGGTGAAACGGATCACGCCCTCATAACAATATTACACCTGCAATTAATTATGTAATTAATTTCGTTACACTAAATGCCCACACGTGCCCCGTAATTTAGCAATTGCCTTCTGGAAAAAGCTGCACCTAATGACTCGCGCTTTCTCAGTTCTTTTCGAGGCATTTCCGATATCTCGCAGTCAAACAATCACTCTTAGAATGCACCAGAGTTTCGTTGGGTACGATTTCCATGAAAATAAACTTATATTCAATAATTTCTTAAGTTTAATAATTACTAAAGTAAGGAGTAATTTCTAAGCAATTTGAGTAATTACAAATTTTCTTCTGCTGAGCATTTTTAAACAGATACATAAATAATAAAAAGTACCGAAGTAAAAGAAAACAAAATCGTTTATTCATAAAAATACATTTAAGGATTGAAGGCACAGATTTCATCGATGAATTGACCAAATTGTAACAGGAAATATTAAAGAAGGTAACGTTTTGGCACAGGCGAAGAACAGATATCACATGTCTTCTTTAAAGATCCAATAATAAAAGGTGACTAGATACACTTGTCGGCATTGGTATCCACCAACTTTTTGATACATTTTAGAGTTCCTCGTCTGTCTGAAATGCCACGCAATGTCGTGGGGCTGCATGCCTGCATTTCTGTTGCCAATGGCCTTATAATCACCGTGGTCAAGGTTCGCTGCTCTATTTTCTAGCACACAGCCGAATGTGGCTGTAAGTCAAGCTTAAATGCAGGTCGCATGCAGTTAAGCAACATGATAACCAAGCTGCGTGACGCATGACACAACAAAGCGATAACAACATGCCAAGGATGACAACACAAGGGTGAAGACAGAGCACGATCCCGGTGACCTCTAGACAGACTTGTCCTTGGTCTCCACGTATCGCTCGCCCAGGATCATCTGCTTGATGCTGGGATGGTTGTAGAGGAAGACGGAGGCGATGGAGCCGGCGCAGGCGCCCACCCAATATACCACGATGTGCTCGATGAACGAGTTTCCCTGGCAGCCGTACTTGAGCGAGGTCGCCAGCACGGGGTTGAAGTACCCTCCCGAGTAGTCGAACGCTGCAGGGAAGAAACAACATAAGACGTGGTTGATAGGTCACTGATAGGCGCATCTGCCTGCACCCCCAAAATTACAACTCTGCAGACGAAACATTTGTGTTTGCAGAAAGTTCTTGAGCAAGTTTGCAGCGTGTACAAGAGTTCTGAGAGCCTTACTTTTTGGCAGGGTCTCTGAAATACTATGCAGTTTTGGAAACGACCAAGTGTCTTGTGTCGTGGGAGTTGTTCGGTGGACGTTACTGTTAATGGCTGGCGGCCGCGCGAATACGCCGATGCGGTCTACTTCTAGCCTGGCGAGGGGTTCGTTTGCTCAGCGGAGGGTGCTGCGCACTTACCTGCGACCACGAGCGACGTGCCGATGAACGAGTCGATGGCCGGTCCGTAGTTCGGATTCATGTCGCTGAGAGCCTTGGATGCGATGCGACACAGGCACGTGGCGATGCACTCCACCACTGCTCCGTACAGCATGGGCACCTGGAGGACGCGACAGGACTTAAAAACTCAGCACGCTAGCAGCGAGTCGGAGCTCTGCTGCAGCGGAGTGCCTGCTGTACTGATGTCGATGATGATGGACTAGAAGTCCAGCAAGTTAGCAGTGAGTGGAAGCTGTGGCTCCTCCACGGAAGGATTGCCTGTGAGGTGGGGTTCAGGGGTGGACTGTCCAGGAGCTAGGGGAGGGCAGCGCGCTACCTGCAGGTCGGCCTTGCACTCGCCGAACGCGCGATCCACGTGAGTTTCGACGAACTCCAGGCTCCAGTAGAATTGCACGTAGCGGAAAACGAGGATGCCTCCGGTGAGCTCGGCCCACGTCTTGAGCGCGGCCGTGCGCAGATCCGTGTCGCCGGTGACGACGTCCTCGAGGTGCGTATAGGGGCACGCCGACGCCGAGCCCCACGACGCCGACCACCAGATGGTCAGCACGAACAGGAAGATGGCGTACATCGACACGCCGAAGTTGTCGGCCACTGCGAACAGACGGGCAACGGGTCCAAGTCCGACCTCTTGAATGCAGCTCACGACTAAAGATGCCACTCTGAACTTCTTGCAAAGCACGCGTTAGTGCGTTTCCCCCCCGAATGCATAACTATACCGGCTGGGTTCCGTAAGCTCCGACCCCACTTCAGGCCATGCAAACTTGTCTCCTGGGCTGAATTCAATTATTCCGCTTAGAGATAAATTCCTTTTTCAAGAATTGACGTTGGGTTGGTCATCTAACAGTCTAGTTTCAAAATGGCATGGATGGAAACAGAACACAGAGGCCCTACACTGAGGTGTGATCTTCATAGATGCGTTTTCCTTGATCCTAGATTCATGGTCAGTGTCAGAGGGGTTTCAGGAGTAGTGTGTACTGTGAGCTGGGTACCGGGCACCGGTGTGCGGTTACCGATGATGAGCTCGAAGCAGCATCCGCAGAGCTCGGCGGCGGCGATGCCCTCCTCGAAGAGGCTGCGCACGAACGCGTTCTTGACGACAACCGGCAGCAGAAGACGTGCGACGAGCGCCAAGGTGCAGGTCAGCAGGATGAACAGCGCCGACACGACCAGCGCCGGCAGCAGCGTCATCTTGGCGTTGGGGCGGCGGCGACGCTCGGCTTGATGCTAGAAGGCGTCGGGACGCTAAGCTCTGGAAGGCGTCGAGAACCAGTCGGACGATTAACACACACACATAGCTTCCTCTCTAAACAGCACATCCGAAGCAAAGCGTGGCAGCAAGCATTGAGGGTGAAGTGCGCTTTTTATAGTCGAGGACACAATTAAAGCGGGGAATTTTTGGGAAATAGCTGAAGTCGATTGGTTTTTGGACCAACTCCCATCTCCACTTCTATATAAGCGTTGCTTAAAATTGTCACGTAAATAAAATAAACAAATTCGGGATTGTTTTTACATATCTGCCCCAACTATTAACGCTATGGGCTCTAAGGCTGTAGCTATGTGTCAATTTATCACAGGCTGTGTTTCTATCTGTGTGCTTCAGCAGATTATCGGCCGTGATGATAATCAAGTTCAAGTTCATGGGAGGATCAGATCAATTGAATCCAATTGACCCAAGCGTAGCGTGTATCTTGGTTGATGCCAGCGTTTATTACAACCAATTAAACGCGATCAAAATGTTCGAAAATATTTTGGCTTAACACTCAAAATGTTGTTCCCAATTATTGAACGGAACAATTCGATGCACAATGCTTTGGTACATCTAGGATGCATTTCTAGCGTCTTGCTTCAAAATGTGCATGGTGCATGTAAATCGTGTTGCATTTCGTGAGGTGGTTTATAGAAATTTCACTCACCTTGACGACGACGGCAGGGTCGCAGCAGCCGGCGCTTCAAGATCTCGGTAGGAGCGACCCGTCGCCGGTCAAGTCTGTTTTTAAATGTGCTGGGTGGCTATTTTCAGCGCCCCGACATCTATTAGCAGCTACGATCGCAACTGTCACTGTCATCTTCACTGGTGCTAACTAAAAATGTCACCGCCGTGTTGATTTATCCAACCCGCGAAGAGATCTCGTGATTTTAAATACGTACGTTTGTCTTGAACGTTCTTGCTCGTTCTGCTTTTTCCTCCGTTATAAAAATGGTTTACATTATTTAAATTAACGAACAAAGCTAGAGCAGCAGCTCAAATGAAATACGCTTTTCTACTTGTGCTTAAATCGTTGATCTCTAGGATATAGCTTCATACCAGATGCACCCTTATAGGATTTAGGTGGTATTACAGCTCTTGGTGTCTGAAGGTTCATTTGCACCATACATTATAAATATCTCCCCATATGTGTAAGCCAGGTGTCGCCATGTACTCAACGAGCATTCAGTTCTAGGCCCATTACGTGTAATATTTTCTGTAACGACTACTTCCAATATTATGCAATTTTACAACAAAAGTGGCAAAAGTATGACGTAATTTACAGACGTTTTTCTTTCAATTTTCAAGCACTGAGCATCAGGATAGAAAAAGATTCGAAACTTAGGGATAATACAGACAGGAGATAATATTATGATATAAGTAAGAAGATGTATGATTTAATTTTAAGATAATACATGAAGATTCTGGATTCAATGCCCAGTTTGATTAATTATTTATATTACATTATAGCGGTTAATGCTACGACCAAAACTTTCCCATCCGAGGGCTCATTTTCCGAACATTTTCAGCTTACTGTTGCGATGACGTCATTTTGTTGACAGCGCTCAGCACTACGAAGTACGAACAACTTGCAGCGAAATCAGTGCGTGCTTGGTTTGACTCGAGAGACAAACTCGGGACTTAAAGTTTATTAGTAACCCCTAGGTTTAGCTGCGACTAATTAAATCTTCAATGATAATGGCTCGTTCTAAAAATTCGATCGGTTTTAAGGTAAGAATTTTGCTTTAATGATTGAAACTGTTAGGTTATGGTTCATCTATCTTCAATATGTCAGAAAATGTATAAACTCTTCCACTGCACAATTATTCCATTTTGAGTATTCTATTAGGTAATATCTCATTTAACAAGGAAACAAATATTCCATTTCACAAATAAATAAACTAACTGCGCTTCTTCTGTTCCTAGCCTGAGGAATTTGAGCCTTCCGAGCGATGTTTCATCCACTTCTCGCCTCCTCCAGCAATTTTGGCTGATGGCAACTTCATGCTGGGAGCTAAAGAAGAATGGATTGAAAGAGTAGAATTCTTAATAGGGGATCTAGTTTGGCTCCTAGAATTGGATCAAAAAGGGTTTGTGCCTTGCCATAATTTGTCCGACTTACTTGTTGAATGAACTTTGCACATTTAAAAGAATCTGTAACTATGTTCAAATCTTGTTTTATAGGTTTTGGGACCAAATGATTAAAAACAAGAAAGCAATGGTTGCAATTATTTCCTTCTTGCAAGAAGCAACTCCGAATTATATGCTTGACACGTTTCCGATTGACGAAGACATTTGGAAACTTTTCCAAAAAACACGTTATCTCGTCTTTCTCATATTCAACCGGCTGACAACAAGCATGGAATCCAATGTAAGCATCATGAGTTTGATTTATACTTGAGCAGTTGGTACAGTTTCTAGTAAGCTTTATATAATTTGACTAGTTAAGTGATGGAAGGTATAGATAAGTACCATCACCATCGTCCATCACTGAGTGATCAGTGATAGTCATTAAATTAAATTTCCGTAATTCTAAAATACTAATACATCTACTGTTTACTGCTCATCTTACAACTAAACTATGCCCCATTGCTTTTATTTAGTCAGTTCTGAGGTTTTATCTTGAACCTTGAACAGTTTCCTGATTGTTTCCAGAGTGAAATCATGACAACTGATCGCATTGGTAATTTACTGTATGACAATTACTTGATAACCGTGCCGATCATTTTGGACCTTTGCCTAATCTACGGCCAAGACAATCGAGCACAGATTAGCAAAATCGTGAACAACGTTTTTGAAATGCAGCCTCATTACACCGAGGACCTCATCAAATCGGTACCCTTCTTTTCTAAGGTATGTAATGTAATTCCCCATTGGCATAAGGCTGCCAAACCAAATTACTCCATTTATTTTAGCTATGCTAGCCTTCAGATTACTGAGTTCTATCTAAGAGGGTCCAACATATCCATTGCCAGCATTGCTGCCAGTGTGGTGCTTGGTAATACATCTAGTAAATTATATTTTTTACCATACTGCTATCGTTATGTGTCGCTAACGACAGGAACACAGCTAACTGCCACCCGCCCCCGATTGGCAGGTGCTGCGAAACGTCGAGAAGAACTTTGCGGGCGCGGAGAAGGCGCTGCCCAATGGCGGGCTGACGTTGCTGAGCGAGCGGAACGGCGGAGCGCAGCCGACGATGACGCTGGCCTCGCTGCAAGACTGCGTGTTTCACGTGCTCGACTCGGCCACCAACCTCAGCGTTTTCCTCGACATCTACACGCCGGCCTGTAACATCCTGCACGAGCAGCTGTTTGAGAACACGTGCGTAGCTCGCTGAGCCCCGTTGGAGGCGGTACTCGGTGCAGTTACGTTGCTCTTCAAGCCTGTGGACAGAGACAAGCACATGAGTTACCTAGCTGGGGCCCGATGATGTGAATAAAAACGTTTTGGCATGTCTTTGATACAGCAAAATGATTGAACTTTAACAGTACCTATTGCTTAGTTGTGGGGTCATTAGATAGGGTTGGTGGTGGTATGGGGATAGTAGATAGCTTGAAAACATACACTTTATTCAGCTCTTTGTGCTACTAAGTCATCAGGTTCCCTGTCTCGTAAAAAATAAGATATAAAAAATAATCTAAAAAAATAAAATAATCTGGCTTACAGGTTTTGAAGGTAGAAGCATTTTGTTTTTCAGCATGATCACCTTTTACGAGAACACAATACCGGAGATGTACTTGCAGCTGGAGAGGCTAGCCAATGCGCCGTCGACGCAACTGATGTACTTCGACCTGCGCCAGAAGCTCGACGTGGCGCGTCTGGAGATGCTCAAGATTTTCCGGCACATCCTTTCTTCCATCATCAGCACCATCGTGGAGAAATCGTAGGTACTCCTTCTCCTGCTGTAGGAGGATGTTTTCCTGCATCGTGAAGTGACGAGAGTTTTCTTCTGACAGCGACACGATGAGCGAGATGGATGTGAAGGAGTTGGCCGATGACTACGTCAACGTACTAACGACTGCCATCTCAGAGAAGGTGTTCATACGAGATTACCACACGCACCACCCAATCGACTTGGACTTGGACATCCTCTCTCAACTCTGCCCAGAAATGTATGTTTCTTCAGTTATAATCAGTTCAGCAATCATTCTTTCTCATAAACTAATGACTGAATCAATTCTATCAACTTATGTGCAGTTTTGAATGTTCCAATAACGCATGTGTTTTTATTTTTAATTACTCAGGGATAAGCAGAAGTGTGACTATATTCTGGAGGCAGTCCTTGCTTGCTTTGAAACACCGCCGATAAGAAATACCAGCAACAACGAGTTCTCCAGCAATAACGCAACTGCCCCTGGCTTTGCCGATGGTGCAATGGTAAGCAGCAACCCTCATCAGTGCTAAATCATCTTAATTAGATAGTAGTTCCTCTGATTTTCTGATTTTCTTGCTTTCTGATTTTGAAGAATGGAGAAGGAGCCTGTGCATTGGAACCAGACGTGAAGCCAGCAAAACCTGTGGTTGGTGTCGAGCTGGAATCCTTGATCACCCAAGTCAAGGACATCTTGCCGCACCTTGGTGACGGGTTCATTCAGGCAAGTTTGCCCCATCTGTGTGATCATAGCACGTTAATGAACCAACCCTTTGCTGATGCCCCCTGCTTACACAAGGGAACCAGCTTAACCCTTGATTGAAGGCTTAATGCAGACACAAAGACCTCTACTGGTCTTGGGAAAACAGGGTTAAATAAGGAATGGTTTTGTATAATATAATATTAATTTCTACCTGCTGAAATCATAGAAAAATAAATAAAAAATGATAAAAATACCAATAAAGCAGGCAGCATTGCTTTGCAAAGGGTCGGAGAAAGCTTAAGTTTGGTAGCTCAGCTTTTAACAATCCATTTATATTTAAATGAAACTCTCTACCGGCTTTTTCACTTTGTCACTTCTCTGTCGGCAGAGCTGCCTAGAGCACTTTGAGTACGCCAGCGATGCCGTGATAAACGCCGTGCTTGAAGACACTTTGCCGCCGAATCTAAAAGGCATGGACTTCTCTATGCCCCGCACTCTTGAAGTGCTCTCCGTAAGTAATTTTTCCTGACGACAGTTTAAATGAACGTGAAGTGTTAAACAAAGAATCCATCGAATGGATTTTATAATATTGTGTATTACTTCAGGTGGAGGAGGAGGAGCTGGCAAAGGGGCTGCAAAGGCTCAATGTTTTTGACAACGACGAGTTTGACATCATGACGAGAGACGATGTCGACACCTCTAGGATCCACTTGGGAAAAAAGTAAGATTTCTTAAGACCCATGTCTTTTACTAATCTTAACCTTTTATAATAGAAGAGATGGTAGAAGAAAGGGAGGAATTGGCTTAGCAGGCTGGATACAGTTGGTGAGAAAGGCAAATTGTTTATCTTATTATTAATGACAGGGTCAAATATTATGCATGGTTTTCAGTTTTTGGGGTTTTTTGAGGAGGCTTAGGTAATTTATGTGGTTCTTTTGTTAGATTTTTTGTAAAATCTGTGACTTTATTATAGACCCTTTCTAAAGCGGCAGTATAGCTTCGCATTTGAAAAGTTTAAGTTTGGTAATGTTTACATCATTTTTCTTATCATGGATCTGAACTAAGGCAAAAAATGCCACTTGTAGCAAAAGTAAGAATAAATATGAATCGAATGGCAACAGAATGTGAAGCAACTCCAGCGGTCTGGCAAGGGTATATCGAGGTGTCGGGTTGCACGACAAGGTTGAAAGCGTCGCATTGCTTGCGCTTGCAGACGCGAGGAGCACCGCGATCTGGCGCAGCTCCTGGACGACAAGCGGCACCGCGACGAGTTCCGTGCCGACTACACCAAGCACGGGCTGGTGGAAGCTGCTACGCGATACAACGACGAATACGATGACGACTACGACGACACCTACGACCACGTAGACGTCGGCGTGCACGAGGCTGGCGAGACAGAGAGGTCCGTACATCGCTCGCCCCAGTCTCTTAACGGCCGTCTTCAGTCTGAGTTGGAGACTTGCTATCTACATTACCCACCTTGATGAGCAAAATACTTTGAAGAATTTCCCATGATCCTGAGATCATTGCTCAGCTCAAGCTCAGCTCAAGCTTTGGTTTTCCTAGGCGATTGTGTTGAAAATGTGATTTCAATATCGTTACTTGTATTTCCAAGACGTACCTACAGTTTAAAGGTAGGCTTTAGTTAACCAAGTAGTCGTTATTGATATCGAATCTGAAAGATAGTGTGGTATTTATTCGCATGCAAGAAACGCGACTCCTCCACCCCCTCTATAGCTCTGGTTATGAGCTGTTCAAGTTGGAGATGCAAGGAGCCGTGACGTCACCGCTGCCCGTCGCTGCCGCTACTTGCTCGTACTGGGATAGCAGTCACCGGTAGAAACGAGCCGCGAGCGCATTTAGCACGTGTTTCTGCCATGCTGTTACTATATTATCATCCTATATTATACGCCGATTATATTCCATTATCAAAAATGCCGTCGTGCTGGGTGTTATAAGCCCGGAAAACTCGTTATCAACGATGTAACTATTAGTTTACAAAAATTTCCGAGTCGAGAGCGATCACCATATCATCAAAAGCGTGAATGATGAAAATAAGCCGTATTCCATTGCTGTCGTCTGCTCTGTTCACTTCCATCCCGACGATTTTCATTCATCGGTCAGTCTCAAAACTAATAGTGGAATGTACACAAAAAAGTGTACCAAACGTTGAGAAAACTGCTGTGCCTTCAATCATCTTGAAGGGAAAGTCTAAAATCAACGAGACATTAACCGATAAACTAAAACTAAACTAAAAACGGCAAAGGGATTATATTGACGCAAAAAGGCTGTATCTGACGCCATCAATGCCATCAAAAAGATAACTCTCGACGACGTCTTCCTGTGTACGTCGAGCCGGACAATAACGCGATTCTGACGGGGTCAACGTTGGCACCGTCGGCACCAACGCTGACAGCGATTGCAGCCAAATATCTTATTATAATTGAGGCAGCTACTCGGACATTGGCATATTATGATATTATAATAAAATGCAAAATATCTGCCAATCTCAGGACATCATTCCAGCAGTGAGACTACTGATATCGGAAACAAAATCAACCTGACGGACGACGAACTCTTTTTCGTCGTCAGTTTTCGTCTTCAACATCTTCCTCTGGATCAGACGACGTGGAAAGGTGGAGATGAAACAAGAACGCAACAATCGGCAAGAGCATGCATCGCTGATTGTTATACCACGGTGTTATTTTATGATCACTTGTATATCACGTATTGATCACCGGCCATGACAATAAAGGAAACCCATGCTGGTCTATAATAAGAAGAATGAGTGGCATTGATGGAAAAGGAAAAGCGATGTTTATAAGTCACATTATGCAGTGTCGTGATCCGGCGCCTTTGAGAATCCAACATAGACACCGGAGGATTCAGGGAATTTTCGGCGAATTGCATGAACCACGCAGCCAGGAATGACTCTCCTATCATACTTGCCGCGACAAGAATTACTGTTTACATGTGAAAACGCGCCAAGCTCTATTGCTATCGTCTTTGAGATGTCCCGTCCCACTCTTCACGTAAAAAAGCCAAGCTTGATGTGCGGCTTTCAGAGGAGAAATGTTAAAAACTGTCGCCTCAGCACAAACAAATGCACTTTGCAATTCCACAGAATTTGGAAATAATGTCACTTTCGGTTCAGCAAACGCTCTCGGTAGACATGGTCTCGCATTCGCCACATCACACCAATTACTGTGGTGTGGTTTGACCTGCCGAATCCTCTTTTCGGGGTGAATCCTTTTCATCATGTGACTAACGAGGGTCCACTGATAAGGCTGGAAGTGTGACATTGCAATACTAACTCGTCGAGCGTGCACGCGTACGCAGCAAGTGCAATCAGCGCAGTTCTCCACGATGCCAGCACGCTGGCAAGCCGGGTCTCGGGTAGCGGCTAGCGAGCACTAGTAGCGGTGACGTAGTTACCCCCTCCACCGCTCAGTTTCAAGCGTGCTAGCTCTGGTCTGGCTTATGCTAGAATAGCCTAGTTTTTTACCTTTTTCTTACCTATGGACATTCAAAGTAACATTAAAATAGTTCAAAAACGGCTTAGTTAACTAAAGCCTACCTTTAAGCTCTATGGATTTTTGGGTTATTATGAGTTGCATATTTGATATCTGTACCTACTGTGATTCTGATAATTTATTTCTGATCTCACCTCCTAAAAATTATCAGCACCTCACTCCTGCCCCACTGGCCCGGTTCCCGCAACTTTGTCCGTGACGCGAATGTCTCGGCCGTGTTCCAGACGTCCGTTTGTCGTGCCGCGGGTGCTGCGCGCGGCAGAGGCGAGCTCGAGCAGCGAGGAGGAGGCGTCTGCGTCGGCGTTGGCACGCCCGGAACCCGCGTCTGCGCGCTCCGGCCGCCCGGCGCCCGGCGTGTTCGTGCCGTTCGTGCAGGACCCGGCAGAGATGCGGGAACGCGCCGAGCAGCGGCGGCTGTCCAAGCGCGGCGGCGGCGGCGGCAGGGGTGGCGGGCCGGCGCGGCCCGCCAGGGATGTTGTCGGTCAGTCTATGCGGCGGAATGGCTGAGGAAAGCTGCCGCTGCTGCTAGAGTCATCTCCCTTGCCCTCCCAGACATCCTGATCTTTGTCAGAAATATCATTAACTAAAAAAAATCAACCATATCTGGTTACAGAGATACAGTAAAACATGGAATGCAAAGAAGCGCAAGATCACACCAGCCGTGTCTTCTCCTGAATAATTATTCGTCATATCTCAATTTCTTACTATAAAATTTACTTCTTAGTAGTGTAAGCCTTCCAGGCGATTGCAGCTCACCACTTGTGTATGGGTCAGCCAGCTTACACAAGGTCTGGATACGTTTGACGGGGTTTCTTTGCTCTGTTTGCAGGCGTGGCAAAGGGGCACGGCCAGGACAAGAGCGTGACGGTGAACCGAGAGAACAAGACGCAGCGTGGCAACAAGGCTCGGCGGTCGGGCGCCGCAAGGAAGCGCCAGATGGGCATGATCCCGTCGTAGCTTTACGCACTGGGTTCCATGAATACGCACTTGTTCCATGTTCCTACTCGGCTGTCATCTGTCTGCCTTGGCTATTGGAAGGGACAGCGGACAGAAAGGCCTGCCTCATTGGCTGGTTTCTTATTTATCAGATGCACCAAGATGATTCGTTGCAATGTTGTGGCCTGGCATAGGAACGTGTAAAAAATGTAAGCAAAATGGTAAATGGCAATTAGGTACAGTAGTTAGTATTGCCATCAAATGGTATGCTACAACTACTTATTTTGTATTTTTTCTATCCATTTATATAATATTGTTTTCGAGTATCATGCCAGTTGCTTCTAGAGAAAGAATTTATTGTTTATAAAAGATATAACCAATCTTATTTTTTATAAAATCCTATCCTATTTCCCAGTCCCTCAAAGTTTGTGATGTGGTGTAACTTTGGAGGATTAATCTCCTAGGGTACAACTTCAAACAAAAGAAGATTATATTATAAAATATTGTGTTGGAAATCCAACAGGCTGCTCCATGCATTAATGACCCTATCAACCATTCCGCTTTGTGAGATGCAAAGCATCTGACAGGCACGAATATTGAGCGGACTCGACGACGCTGCTTTCATTTAGGTGGCGTTTTCACGAACCATCTGGTTTTCTAATATGTTGGTCGATGTCGCTACCTGTTCCAGATGGGAGGCATGGAAATTGTTTTTCCTCCATCGGGTACGATCCACGTCCTTGGCTCATAATACCTAGATAATTTTGTGATTCCAAACCTGTCGTCGAGTTTTTGTTGAAATGCTAAACGAATTCTCCGGAGGCAAGCTGTTGATTAGAAAAAAATCTTATCAATTGGACGCAATTTTATAGAGACCAAATTGAAATCTATATTTTCGTTCGACTAACGAATCAAACGAATGTCATGTCGGACTTTTATCAGTTTATTTTCTCGTTCTGACGTGTCTTTGTATGAACATTTTAATCAAAATAAATAACCATCATCTTTTGAGTTTTTAGAAATGCTAGCTCCAGATTATTGAGAGGTTTCAATTTGTTCTTCATCTTCTGAGAGGTCAAGTAATCTTGTTCGGTTATAGAATGTGATCGCCCCTCCGCTCAACGCCGTTGGAAACGTAAATCGAAGCATGTCTTGTTGCCCGACGAGCGTCTATCACAGCCGGCGGTGCGGCCACCCGGGTAACGATAGGAACTCAATCAGCCAGGCAAGCGCATTTGCCCCGGCCCGGCGGTCGCTACCCAAAGACTGCATCGCCTCGCATTTTCCCCGCCGACTCGCCCGTGCTCTAGGCACGAGGGCAGGTATAATATCTTATCAAAGAACGTCTTGCCAGTTGCCAACGTTATCTCTTTGTGAATAAGGCCGTGCTAGGGCAGCTAGGGTGCACGGGGAGCTTTGAATTGGAAATTCGCTTTCGCTTTCCGTAATATTACAGACCACTGACTTATTTCAAATGCTCAGACTGCGTTATCCGGCGTGCTGTGCCTCGCAAAGCCACGCCGCGGTCTGCTCTGAAGCTATTAGTTGAAAGCGAAAGGAACGTCGGCTCGCCCTGGACTCGAAGAGACACCAGCCCGGGGAGACGTAGTTTTATTTCAATAAAATTTCAACCGGAAGGGAGGAATTGAGCTGGCAGATGAAAAGAAAAGGCAAACTAAATCAGCGGACATCAATACAACACATTCTCTTTTGTGCTCCACCTCTGGTCGGAAGATGAACCTGTGTAGGTAGGAATGCTACGCGGCTCCGGTGCTTTTATGCAGCTAGCTTCCTTTTCCCATCCAAAAGGAGAGTTGGCCCTCTGGGACAAGACGGGTCATGTCACCCCAACGTGTCTAATGGCTCGTCCGGGATATATTTCATCACATGAAAATGCACCCGAAGCATAAGACTGCCAAAAATGTGTTTATTTTAATTTCGTTTAGTGATTTGTTCAGAAAAAAATATAAACATCGCGTAATTGTCTTTGGAACCGTTTATTGAATGATAACCGGGAGTCGCGAATTTATCTATTTCTTTCACAGAATGTCCTAAATCCTACTTAATTTTCCTGAGAGTATAATATGGCATGTTGTACAACAGTATTTTTCATAGCAAAAGCAGCGTTTAAGGAGGAAAGCTTTCTAATAAAGCCTGTTTGACTTGTTGTTCTCGTCGACATTCGGCGAGAACCACCCAACCATCGCTGCGTGCCGTAACGACCCCCTCGCCCATGCCACCCCACCCCACCCCACCCCACTCCTTAACCAGACACAGTGTTGTTCTTAAGCTGAGAGCAGAGCTGCACCAAACCTCAAGAGACTTGAAAGCAACCCTTCTTCTTCTTTATATCCGGCCCATTCGCTGCGCGCCCAAGATTATCTCGTAGGAAATTAATTGAATTATGAATAAGTCAAGCAATGAAAGCTTTTACGCTAATTATTCATCTTGCTCGTTCACTCCGAGCAGGCGTACTTAAAACCGAAACGTTCAAGTCTGACTGGTGGTTGGTGCCGTCGCGGAAAAAAAGAACAGGACCTTGATCGTCGCTGCAGACTCCGGATTGCAATGCACATCAGTTGCATCCGTTGCCTGCCTAGTCGGGATACCGCCGAGAAACTCATTGTCTTGACTTCTGGCTAGTGCTGGGTGCGAGTGCAGATACAGCAACATCATCCGATCAACGTGCAGTCTCCGCATGCAGGACACGGACATTCGGGAAGTGAGCATTGCGATTTCCGCTGCTGGCGAAATGCATCTCCTCGTTAAACTTACGAAGTCGACATTGATACTGGACGGCTCGTAAAGAACCAATTAAGAGGAGTTGCTAGCAAGAAGAGTCAACAGTTAATTACATTCGTTTCATTAGTGCAATTCAGGCGGGCGACGGGTTGGAATTCATTCACCAAAAACATTTTCTCGTTTACAACCTCGTTTACATAGATCTAAACGAACCCGACTGGATTTGATTATTCTGTTGCGTAATGTTTTGTGGAAATTCAGATGGTTGGGTTGTTACTATATTTTTGATCAGCAACCAACCATTACATCTCTACGCTACTAATGTATAATCGCAGGTACTCTGGATAGAGAAGAATTGAGATATCGTGGGAAATGATAAAACTTCATCGAAGATTTGCTGTCATATTTGACGTCCACGATCTGAAACTTTGAAGGGAAATCACCCATACCTCCCCCCACCCCCGCTCCGCTATCTTAGAACTTTATTGCAGTCCACCAGGGAGCGCGTGGTTTTTCTCAATTAACAACATCTCGCCTTCGCAGCTTTTGAAAGTATAATAATTTTAATTAAAAATGAGCCCCATTATGGGGTGGCTACGTTTAATAAAGCAGCAACCTTCTGGTTCTTGCAAGCACTTTCACCCCACCCGCACCCCACTCTTAACCCTCAGCCCCTATTCCTGCTGCATTGAGAGCACAAGTGTTGTGCCTGCCTGGATTGCCACCATTATTACTCAGCCAAGACGACCCAAGAACGCCATCACTCGCAAATGGGAGAAAATATATTCCGTTGTTTTGTGTACATCCATTCTTCAAGTGAATATATTTCTACGCGATTTCTACGCACCGCCGCGATGCAGTCGATGCACTGCAAGTTGTGCAGCGGACGCTTCCGGTGGCGAACCGGTTCGAGCCGGTCACGTGTCTTGCTGAGAGTCCCACGATGGGAAAGAGTGGCCAAATACGCGCATTTTGCTACTCATAAGCAAACAAAATGTTTCTCTGTAGACCGGAGACAATAGCACATCTCAATTTGACACCGAGTGATTTGGTTGCAGGAGGCTTCACTGCTCATTTAGCGTGTTCGGCTTGAATTGTTTGGTTACACCTGCGCTGAGTTGGCTACTATCTGGCTACTAGAGCACTCTGTCTTCCTTTGAGAGGCACATGATTGCAACTGCATTGCGTTCTAGTACTTTGATCATACGAGTCATTGAAGGCTGAAGGAGTGAGTGTGACATATTACAAGAAGTGCGTGGCTGCTACAGAAATACGTTCGCGCGATTTTTTCATTAATTCTTGTAAGGGACTGTCCCTGGACGGATTGTTGTTTCGCACGTAGAATCATACGACATGCAACTGCATGCATATTGTGCATCACAGTTTAAAATGCATATGTGCTAGTGTAACAGAGTAGCAACACGTGACGCGTTGCCTTGAGAATCTTCATGACCTGCCGGTTTTTTAACTGCTGATAGGTGTAAGTGGCAAAAATGGTGCCCCCTACCGAAACTGACATTTGACACTTGACAGGTAACGCATGCGAGAAGGAATTTTACTAAAATACCACACAATGGCTTTTCTCGCATGTTGCCCTGAACTCGGGTATCAACACCTTGATGTCTGCCCAATGGTTATCCAGTTTCTTGACAGTAAGTGTAGGGAACTTGGGAATATATCATCTACCTCATAGGCCTGACGGGAATAGCCATCTCCTTCATACCATTAGAATAAATATTTTGACTTTACCCTGGCGTAACCACCGGGCAGTGTTAGTTGGGAATATACTCGAAAAGGAGATTTTTTTTTTCTATCATTTATTTCAGTAATCCATTACAAAAAAGGAGATAATCACATAAATCAAAATATAAAGTATTATCATAAATTTAAAACGATGAAATTTAGGATGAAAGCTAGGCGCAAGGAATAATGCTCAGCAGGTAAAGTATAAGTAGTTCTAGAAAGCGGTTCATGATTGAAAAACCAAGACATCGGCTCTTTATTCTGGACATGATTATCTGGCCTTATTAAACGTTCCGACAAGCAAAACACTTTCCCCGCTCGTGCGGTCTTCAACCATCCACTTGCGAGTCAGTTTAACTGGTTGAAAGACCGAGCAGAATGCCGCCACACCAACTGGAACGAACTGCCGCACCGTCCGCCATGCTAGCGGCAGCGCTGGCGTCGCTGTGCGCGCTGTCAGCCGTCGCTGCCGCTGGGTTCGAGCCCCGTTGCCCGCAAGTCTACGAGCCTCTGAACAAGACGATCCTCCGCGGCGGGCCCGTTGACTTGGTCCACCCGATGACCTGGTCCGGCGCACGCGCGCGATGCGCCAGCCGGCACCCCGGCTTCACGCTGATTGGTCGAGACGTCGCGTTGCTTCAGGCGCCGGCCGCTGGGGGCGCAGCGGCGCTGTGCGCAGGTCATGCGGTACCCTTCGGAGCGCGCAGGACGCCGCAGGAGCGCGTCGTCTGGGACGGCGCCGGGGAGGACTTCCATCTGGCGCCCGAGGTGCGCCCTCCAGGATTCATTCACATTCGCCTTCGCAAAGAGATAAAGATTGAGGCGCAACACAAAATTCTCCGTATAACTTGACCCGTGCAAGACACTGGAACAAGTAACATGTTGAAAGCTCAGATTTCACACTGAAAAAAGTACTACGCTTCACTATTCACATTGACATATTATACTAAGACTAGGGGCTCTGCCCCTGCGGCCTCCGGCCGCCAACCCGCCCGGCGTGCTTTGGGGCTTCGCCCCAAAGCACCATCTGCTCGGAGCCCCTTTGCAGGGGGCTTCGCCCCCTGTCGGTTTTATTTGTTTCTTGAGTTAATTTGTTTTTTGGAAATTGGTCTTTGACCCTTCTGCCACGCCTGCCAAACACTTTATGTTTACCTACATATACACTGCTCAAATGCGAACTTATGGGTACTACTAATGATGGCAATATATTTTCGTGACTCAGGTACACAGAGGTCCACCATCAGTTGGTGACCCAGGAAAGGATAGTTTTCATGTGATGCCGCACATGCTGCTTCTAAGTCTTCCTTTCCTGACCCCACCCAACCTCCCAACCCAACCGTGTTGTATGTTTCCTGATGCCTTTCCTGCCTTTCGAGCGTAGTTTTATGCCACTCCCCCTCCCCCCCCCCCAACTAATCCTACAATTCCTCAACCCACCCAACTTCCCAACCTGCCTCTGCGTATTATTTTTAAAGCAAAAACATTGACTTTAGGACAGATGGGTTTTAGTGCATGTAATGCTTAGGACATTTTTTTCCAGTTTTCCTTTCCTGACCCAAACCAACCTCCCAACCCAACCGTGTTGTTTGTTTCCTGATGCCTTTCCTGCCTTTCGTGCGTTTTTTTTGCTACTCCCCTTGCCCAACAATTAGTGCCTTTCTGCATGTTCTCTGCCCGCCTGTTCATTGTTGGGTGTTGCTTAAAGGAGGGGGGTTTCATTTCGTGACACAGATACACCGATGTCCACCATCGCTTGGTGTCGCCACAGCATGAGTTTTCACGTGCCGCTGCACGTGTTTCTTCTATGTTTTCCTTTCCTGCCCCAAAGTAACCTCCCAACCATGATTTTGCAGATTTTCCCATCCCCCTCCCTCACCCCTCCACTAATCCTACCTTTCCTGACCCAACCCAACTTCCCAACCTTCCTCTGCGTAGAGCCCCCTTGCAGGGGGCTTCGCCCCCTGTAGGTTTTATTTGTTTCTTGTGTTGATTTGTTTTTCGGTAATTGGTATTTGACCCTTCTGCCACGCTTACCTAACACTTTGTGTTTACCTTCATATACACTGCTCAAATGCGAACTTTAAAGTAATACTAATGATGGCTATATATTTTCATGACTCTGGTACACATGCGTCCTCCATCAGTAGTTGATCCAAGAAAAGCGAGTGGTGTGGTGTCGCCGAAGCATGAGTTCTCACGTGCCGCTACACGTGTTTCTTCCTTGACTTCCTTTCATGACCCAAACTAACCTCCCAACCATGGTTTTGCAGAGTTCCCCCCCCCCCCACCCCCCCCCCCCCCACCACTAATCCTACCTTTCCTGACCCAACCCAACTTCCCAACCTTCCTCTGCGTAGGGCCCCCTTGCAGGGGGCTTCGCCCCCTGTAGGTGATATTTGTTTCTTGTGTTGATTTGTTTTCCGGTAATTAGTCTTTGACCCTTCTGCCACGCTTACCTAACACTTCGTGTTTATCTACATATTCACTGCTCAAATGCGAACTTATGGGTACTACTAATGATGGCTATATGTTTTCGTGACTCAGGTACACAGACGTCCACCATCAATTGGTTCAGGAATGGTTTTGCAGAATTCCTCACCCCCCCCCCCACCCCCCCCCCCACCCTCCAAAATCCTACCTTTCCTGACCCAACCCAACTTCAAGCCAGAGGCGATGAATTTCTTCGAATTTTGTCTCGAAGTTGGACGAATTTCGGCCGCGTGAACCCCAATCAAGCCCTTTCGAGCCCTATCAAAGCCCTATCAAGCCCTGCTCAAATCGCTGCCTAAATATTGCAGCGCGCAAGTCCCCAGTGGCACGAACACAACGCAACTTGACCCACGCGTTTTCATCGCGTTTTCGCAATTTCTATAAAGAATTACGCGGAGCCAAATTTAAGGATTTTAGTTAAGGTGGATGATGATTGAAGGTTGATGTTTACTATGTTTGCTGTGTGTTTGCTGCTTTTCGCGAACCAACGCGAAATTGGTGTCGTAACGCGCAAAGTTGACCAATGTTCGCGAACTCTCGATACCTAGCCTTACGAAAACAAATCACAATATCGTCAGTAATTTTCAGATTCATTTTTAGTTTCAATTAAAGGTGCTCGAAAATAAACTCAATGTGTATGATCAGTTGCGTAATCACGGGACTTCCCCGAAATGCGGCTGGCTGTAGCGAGCCCCCTCTCTCCACGATGATTTATATGCACTTGGTGGGGCCATGTGTTTTTGGACAAAGTACTTCAAAAACAGACCACAGCGCTCATCTAGCTGTCAGCGTTGAACGCAACGAAATAAGTTTAAGAAATTCATACATTTGACGGGAAATAATGTCAAGATGAGCGCAATTTTACCATGCTACCAACGGACATCCACTTTTCAATATCTTCCAAAATGCCCACACCGCAAGTCGGGAGTTTTTGCGAAAAGACCCCCCCACCCCCACCAAAAAAGGGCCCAATTTCGGGCTGGCTAATTTTAAGGCGTGGATTTGTAATAAAAATAGATGCTCAAATTTGGTGGTTGAACCCCCCCCCCCCCCCCCCCCCCAAAAGGGCCCATTTCGGCCAAACCATAGCGAGACCCCATTAGTGAGGTGTAGAATGTTGGATCGAGTTCGATTTCAAAGTTTCATATTGATAGGAGCGTAATTGCTAAGTGTAGAGTCGCATGTTTTTGTTTTTGGAAAAAGACCCCCTCTAAGAGGGCCCAATTTTGGGCTGGCGGGTTTAAAGTTATAGGTTTGAATTAAAAATGAACACTTTTACACGGGTACAAATTTTCAATTCTATGTGTCCAAATTTGACGGGTAAACCCCCCCAAAAAAGGGCCCATTTTGGCCAGACCGAAGCGAAACCTCAACAGTGAGTTGTATAATGTGTGATCAAGTGCGTTTCCAGAATTTCATAAAGTTAGGAAAATAACTGCCAAGTGTAATCGCAAGTTTTTGTTTCTGCTAAATGACCCCCTCAAAAGGGCCCAATTTTGGGCTGGCTGATTTGAAAATTTTAATTTGAATTGAAAATCGTCGCTGCTACACGGGTATAAATTTTCAATCCTCCAAGTCCAAATTTGGTAGGTGAACCCCCCCAAAAAAGGGCCCATTTTGGTCAAACCGCAGCGAGACCCCCTCGTTGCACCCATTTACGGTGTATCGAGTGCGTTTCCAAAATTTCATAAGAATCGGATGGTAACTTTAGGCGTGCATAGACATGTCTGAAAGTGATGAAAACACACCGAACCACAGGGATAATATTAGTATAGGGATTAGCTTATGCCATACAACCAGCAGTGGGACCAATATATTGACAAGGAAATCGGTTCAAAGCGTAGTTATCAGGCAAAGAGAAGAGCATCATGCCGACAAAGCAATTACCGCTCGTGATTGTCCCACGCCGGCGCCACGGCGACCAGGAGGTGAACAGCGCGTTCTTGACACTGCAACGCGGCCGTGCGCTGGCCAACGATTCTGCGCACTACGTGGGCGCGCTGGACGCTTCGCGGCGCTCCTGGCGCCTGGTGGACGAAGCGACGGCGACGTTCACGTGCGCGCTCTGCCAACGTGCTTGGCTGGCCTGGCTGGGTCGCCTGAAGCTGACTTTGCCGCCGCCGCCCGCCCGGCCGTCGCCCTTCCGCCACGCCTACGCCGTCGTCGTGCGCCACACCGGCCGCGACGGACACCTGACCGACGCCGAGTTCCTCGACCTGCTGGAGGGCGCCGTCAACGCCACGCTGGGACAGGTGGGCCGAAGCGAAACACTTTAAAAACCAGCGTGGCATGAACAGGACCCTAAAAGCTCACGTATGGATTTATTGTTCAACGGTTTGCGCATAAGCAGAAGTGTCTGGCGAGGTTCCTGCCATGGCCAGGACTCAGCGCCGCCCTTGTTGCGCCGGCAGGTATCGCTGGAGGTGACGGGCTTCGACCTGTCGCGTCGAGGCAGCCACGCGTTGCGCGTGCTGTCCGTCGCCGCTGTCGACGCCGATACGCTGTTCGCGGCGCTCAACGCGTCGCACTGCGTCCTCCGCTGGCAGGACATGGACTTCTGCCCGCCGTCCGCCTCCGACGGGCTCGTCTGGGAACGCTCGCGCATCGGTAAGCGCACGGAAACAGCAAGCAGCCTTTCCGCCAGCCACCCTGCGGCAAGCAACAAGTCACCAACGCGCACCCTCCCCTCCGCAGGCCGCGTCATAGAAGTCCGGCTGCCCGACTTCCGGCTGGCGACGCGCGCATGCTCGTTCCGCCGGCGTCGCGACGGCGACTTCGACGCCGCGTGGGACGACGTCCTCTACTGGCTGGACCACGAGCAGCGTTGCTTGGCGACGCCCGAGATGACGCTGCTCGGCGCGATCCACGCGCTGACCTTGACGCCCGGCGTCGCACTCGGCGAGCTCGTCAAACTGACCGACGACGTCCGCATGCTGCAGTGGCCCAACGGCGTCGCTGGCGTCGTGGCTCGCGACGCCGTGCTCCGAGACGTCGCCGCCGTGCTCGCCGCCAAGCTGACGCAGCCCGCCGACGCCGACGCCGACGCCGACGTCGCCTGCCTGGAGAGCGCGTGCGCGTTCGCGTCGCATGCGCGCGCCGCGACGCGCCCCGGCTTGTTCCTGCTGAAGCGTGGCGCGACGCCATCGCACGTCGACCGCGAGGCGTCGCGCGCGTTCTACGCCGACGCCGGCGCCGCGAAGGCTTTCGACGTGCTCGTCGAGCTGCCCGCGACGCCGCCGGACGCCAGCGTGGCCGGCCATCTGTTGCAGGACCACGAGTTCAACATCTTCTTCCAGGTTCGCCCCGGCGTCTGGTTCACGTACAGGACGGCGGCGATCCTCCAGCTGGCGCTCACTGGCGTCCGGTCGGACACGGCCCTCTCGGTCAACTTCCGGGTGCAGCGGCGTGCGGTCGGTCCCACGCTGGACCGGTTTTGGGCCGCGTGGACACTTGGCAACGCCGCGGCGGCCGCGTCGGACAGACCTGGCAACGCTGCGGCGGCGCGGCCGTGCTTGCTTGTGCGCAGCGAGGCGCAGTGGGACGTGTATGACTGCGCAGCCGCGGCGCGCAGCGGGGGCGGCGTGGGCGGCGCAAGCTTCCTGATCTACGCGGGGCTGGAGACGTGGGCGCGCATGCGCGTCGACGCCGTGCTCAACGTGGACGACGTCGCCGCGATGCTGCATCGGTAGGGTGGCGGGAAGGGGAAGGGGAAGGGAAGAGGAGAGGGCGTCCGATTCTCCGTTTTGCTGACAATATGTGCCACCGGCTTACGGCGATTTGAAATATTTCTAGTATCCAAGCTTCTTGGGAAGTGGATGTTTTAAAACCTACTTAACTTGTTTCATATTGTGGATGGAACCTTAATACTTGCGTCAAAAGCCAATTGTTGAAGCAAATTGCATTCTCAGCACAACGTGAATAATTGGCATATAGAAAATCGTGTTTTTTCTCTCGACAATGTCGATGCCAGCAGCCCTCGTGGCGCCCTCTGACCCCGCGTCGCTGCAACAGGTACACTCAGCTGGCTTCCGACGGCGCCGTCCTGACGCTCGTCGCCGAGCTGCTCGACCACGTGGTCGCCGCCGACTTCTCCCGCGCCGGCGCAGACTTCACGTCGCGCGCCGCGATGTACGCCGACCTGGCCGCCATCTTGCGTGCGACGCGTGCGTCGTCGCGTGCGCAGCCGCCGTGCGTCACCGTCTCGCGTCGCCGCGTCAAGCTGGCCGTGTGCTCGCCGCCGCCCGGCGTCGCGACGCCCGCTGGCTTCTCGATTGACGCCGACGCCGTGCACGTCGTCGCGACGCCGCGCGACGTCCGCCACGCGTCGGCCGTCGACCTGCTCGTCGGCGCCGGCGTCGCGACGCGATGTCGTCACGTGGCCGTGGCGGCCGTCACGGAGTTCACCGCGTTCTACGCCGACGGCATGCTCGGCGACAGCCTGCGCACGCGCCTCATGGTGGTGCACGTCGTGCTCACGCTGCGCCGCGACGCCGACGCCGACGCCGACGCCGACGCCGACGCCGACGCTGACTTGTACTTGGACATGCAGCTCAACACCCGGGGCCGGCCGGCGGTGCGTCCAGCCGTCGATGACGCCTACGATGATGATGATGACGACGGCGAAGAGGAGTCTGCGAGCGCCGACGACGGCGACGTCCACGCAATCCGCAACCTGCGCGTCGCCGCGTGGGACGAGCTCGCAGCCGATTGGTCGACCAAGCCGTGCGTAAAGCGCAAGTCTACGCGCGACCAGAAACTCGTCTTCCGCTGCAGCGACATCCGGTTCGGCGGCGGCGGCGAGTTCGCCGGCAGATACCTGGTGTTCGACGCGTACCAATTCACCGACTACTTGAACCGCACGCTGGTGGCCATCATGGCCGCCGCCGGCGTCCTGTCCGCCGTCAGCCTGCTCAGCTGCGCTCTCCGCGTGGCGCCAGGACCTCGGCCACAAGATCCTGCTGCAGATGACCTTGGCGCTGTCGCTCAACCTGGCGCTGGCGTTCGCCTCGAGCCTGGTCAGCGTGGACGCGGCGAGCGCTGCGTGCGTCGCCGTCGGCGCGCTGCGCCACCTGTTCTACCTGGCGATGTTCGCCTGGATGCTGGTCATGTCGGCGCTGCAGCTGCGCCGGCTGCTCTCCGTGATCGGCGCACGCGCGACGCCCAACCTGCTGGCCAAGGTCGCGGCGCTGGCGTGGGGCTTGCCGCTTGCGGGCGTCGCGACGCTGCTGGTCTCGCGTCCCGACGCGTACCGGTCCGACGCCGCCGACCGAGGGTTCTGCTACCCGGAGGGCGGAGTGTTCGTGTGGACCGTGCAGGCGCCCGCGGCCGCCATCTTGTTGACCAACGCCGCCATCTTCGCCGTGATTCTCGCGCGGCTCTATGGGCTGTGCGGTTGGGGCGAGACGGACGAGCTGCGCAGGCATCGGAACGAGCGCACGTTTCAGCTGCGTCGGCTGCGCGCCGTGTTCTTCATCTTCTGTCTGTTCGGGCTCGCGTGGGTGTTTCACTTGTTGGCGGAACAGGGCGTGTTCCGGGAGAAGTTCCTCTACGAGTACCTGTTCCTGATGACGGCGTCTGTGCACGTGTTCTCGCTCAGCTGTATCTTCGTGTTCTTTGACGGCGACACGCGCGCCGAGTGGGCGAAGCTCGTCGCGCGGCTGAGATCGGCTAATCAGAGCTGACTCTGGATAGTGGGACGAGAGATCGTAGAATCGCTGCAATTGAAGTGCCAGTGCCAACGCTTGTTTTGGGTGACCCCCAATCGACCATCTTCGTAGCAACGGTTAAATGCGAGTTCTTGTTTCACTCGTCGAATTATAATTATGAATTGAAAATTGAAATATTATACTCGTTATTGGTTTACATGACCACACTTTTTTATATTGTGTTTATTTCACATCTTTATCATCACCACACAAATAATCATGCATTTTGCAGCTCGTATCTTGTACTCTCTGTAAATCTGTCTGTTCTTTCTAGACTATTTGTCATTGTAATTTTTTCGAGACGTCTTGGACCGCTGTTGGTAAAAGCCAATGTATTTGAATGTTGCTATGCACCAATTAATACATATTTTGGGCATATACTCAACCTTTTGATGGGCTAAGATATTAAAGGCTTTCGCCCGAAGTAGCATTAATGCGTACACACATTTGCTAATGGTTCGAGATAATTTCTCCATTTAACATTCACTGTGTTCTGCGGACAGAATAATTAGAAAATAATTCACTTATTGCTCACTAAACCGTCACTGCCGAGTGCCTTTGTGGTACGACACAGAAACCGCGCAATGCCTATAATTCCCTTCCCCACATGCACATGCCTCCCAACAATAATATCTTTGATAATATCTAATTTGTGAACAACCTCCTTTGCGTGTATCTATATACGTCTTTAACGTAAGCGAACTTACCATATGATTAGTTCATCGTGAATTACATTAGATCGTATCTAATGCATCAAATTGTGTTGCCGAATTGCTTTGAAATGCGATCTAGTGAGTATTTACCGAGAGCGGCGTGCTGGCTGCTGATGTACTGTGTAGAAACAACAGACTGCCAGCCTAGCTGTAGTTAGGACGGGTGGGACCATGGGTGGGAGGGTGCAGGGGACGCCAGACATGGCGGGATGAGATAGACATGTACAGACTCCGTGAGTGCTCTATGTTCATCATGTCATCCCGATCCGTGCAGTAATGGGTTGTCGTAATTGCCCCCCTTGTTACAATTCCTGTAATTTAGTCGATCGTTTCCTATGATTCCAACATCGCAATTATAAGAACTAACCGTGTGATCTGAGAAGAGTAGGAGGATATGACTGCAAGCCTGAAATAACTTTTTCTCGGCTGTGTTCACTATTTCCTCGAATCTCTGTATGTACACGAAGCATGGCGACGAAGTTTCCACGTACTGAGAGTAAGATGCGTCGGCGGGGCAGGAAAAGCAGGAAAAGCAGGAAAAGCTTGCAGCCCTCGTGCGCTTCCCACGGTCGCGCTGGCGAGGGTGCTTATTCCTAGCCAGTGCATCGTTGAGTGCAATTTCACATCCAATTATATTCAAGAGAAGAAGCGGAGGATTCCGGCAGAGAGGTTTGCGATGTCGCTTTCCAATGAGTGCCCACCGAGACGCCCTCGCCTCGCTGTGGCGCGAGGAAAAGCGCAAGAAATTTATTTCCTACTTCAAGTCTCGGCCATGTCAGTACTAGAGTTCGAAAAAGTTTACCAACTATCCGTACTTTTTACAGTGAGCTTGTTCTCTGATCTCTTTCTATAAGAATACTTCTACGAAGTGAAAATCTCATTCGGTTGTCAGAATGTCTGGATTGACATTTTGTGTCATTAGTTTTCCAATAATTACACCTAAAGTGGTTTGATGTTGAAGAAAATGAGATTGGATACAATATTTCTTTCCATTTGTCCTGCCGACAAAGATATTGGCAAGTAACTTCCTGTCGGAAATATTGTTGAAGTGCTCCACATCTATTTCTGCTAAACTCTAACGAGTAGCTTGCC
This sequence comes from Nemurella pictetii, assembly GCA_921293315.2. NCBI lineage: Eukaryota > Metazoa > Arthropoda > Insecta > Plecoptera > Nemouridae > Nemurella > Nemurella pictetii. The sequence continues at coordinate 34,273,414 of OV121115.1, forward strand.
AAGCAATAAGTTATATCACACGCTACAGACACCATCGGACAGACAAGATGCATTAGAAGACAGGGTAGAAATTGCATTGTTTGCCAGGCTTGCTGCAGAAGCGGAGCTTGTTACTTGCCGATTGACGGGGATGCAGTCGGTCTGATTGAATGGGATTGGAATTCGAGCTGGCTGCAGTTTCTAGCTGTCTTCCATCTTCCTAGTTCCATCTTCCTACTTCCGTCGGACTAAGCTGCATCATCGGTGAGCGATACACAGTGCAGCATCCAAGGCATGATGCCAGCGTTATTGCACTCTTTGTGTGACGGAGCATCGATTGCAGTTTCTCAGCGTGTGACATCCGATATTTCGTCGGTCCGTGTTGCTTGCCGATAGCTGCGTCGCGTCGGCCGCGCGTCCATGTTGTGTATACGGCATGTGAAATGAGTTACACTGATCGCCGGTTACTTCTTTCCGATCAAATGCCCAAACGACCAATTAACCGGGCAACGGCCGACTTGGGTGGGGCCGGAGCGTGGACGCTGCCCACTTTATGGGGCTCTAACTTAGCTTCGCTCACTTCTCAACGTTTCGCGCCGGGATTTAATCCTTGTGGCTGACCGAATCCGCTGCTAGAGGCTAACTTGCTTGATTCTGGGAGTGTAAATAAATTGAAGTTATCGCGCTGCCCACCACGCGCCGTCCAGGCACGAAGCGATGATCGGACGGAACACGAGTAAAATAATTAACTTGTGTCTGATAATGTGATTGCAAAACATTAATGCACATCTTATACTATCGTTTCTTTCTTCTTATAGATTTCAACTTTGAACACGCTTTTGTCAACAAGATTTTCAATAGGGATTCCGCAGACTGATTATTTGATTTGATTTGGAACAATGCTGCGCATCCTGCCAAAAGCTTGTGACTCAATTTTGTGATAAGTGGAATCAGTTCATGCAAATGCCGCAAAATTAAAATCCTGTAATTTAAACACGAACCTACAAATCGAGGAAACCACTGATCTGCATATTCGTTACACTTTTGATATGGATTCAATTTCTAAAACTGAATTATCTAGACAACAAATGAACTGTATTACAATACTCCATACAATAGCTACGCTACAATTTAGTGCCACACAAATAAGATTAGTAGTATCATAGAGTAAGTAAGGTAGTATACTACTCTATGACTGTCATGCGGACATAGATCAGTGATATGTGCTACCAGCCGATGTTAATTGCTGACCGCGGTTCAAAAGCGAACTCGGAGAGTGCAGGGGCTCGGTATGGAAATATCAACTTACACGCCCTGTCAGCTCGTCACCACGATTTCGAGAGAAACATCAATTAATATTCATAGTTTTCCTCTAAATTCCAGTCCGTCCTTGCATCATTCTGTCCTTACCTCTCTTTAAGTAGTCCCCGTGTGTCTTGCCCATCCACGCCTTATCTTCAGTGGAAGTGACGTCACTCGAAGGCTCTTGTCAACTCTACACGTGGAGGGCTCTCGTCTGTCGATCACAAGTCGAGGTTTTTGTGTCGCCTCCCAGAAGTCTTAATGGCTTTGCAGGAACAAGGGGAAAGCGAGCTCCTCGCCTTCCATTGTTGTCGGTGCTGCTGAGATATCGTGTTTTTTTCCCGTCCGGGGCACGTGTGCTAATGGACCAACATGTTAAACAGCCAGCTAGGAGTTAGAAGGCACTGCCTTTACTTCGCTTGTCCCGAAAATTGACTTAAAATGCATTATTTATAGAATCTAGATGCTCTGTATATGGATTTGCGTTGTTTTTACCTGCGTTGCCTACTCCGGCCAGCAGAGTGTGCTGAATGAAATGAATGCGTCGACGCTGATCATGATAAACTGCATACTTTCGCAAGCAGTCCGGAAGTGATAAGGTTTTCTTGACTCACTTGGCCGTTTAGGCAACAGAAACAGCAGCCGAGTGTGGTCAGACTCAGCGCCCCTTCGAGGCCACCCCTCCCTGGCCACCCCGGCGCCGTGGATTATTGTCCCTGCGATGATTTACTCTGTCGGGTGCAGAGCGCGCTCGCAAAGAGCCAGCCAATTACAGCCACGCATTTATCGCCCCTGATGACGCCGTTTATCACCGTGCTACCTGCAGCATGCAACAACTCGGTGATATGTCCTCGGGAACAAAGCTACGCTGAGTTATTCGCTGCCGAATATTGTTCCGAGAACACATAAAGTATATCATTCACAATTACACAAACTATTTTACCCGATGTTTTGCAATAGAAATACATGGACGGTAAAAATGATCGCCCGATCTACTAATATCAGAACCAACTGCTTTATGAAAAATTCTTTGCGTAAAACAAAATGCTCTTTTGGTGACTAAATCTGTCTCAAAAACAGTAGAAAAGTTAGAAACTTCTAAAACTTTGTAAACTTCCCAGGAATTTTACTCGCGATGGTATGACAATATTAAGTGCTCTTCTAATTATGCTCAACGCATTAGCCTATCGCCGTTGTCAAGCACTGGCAGCGTCCCTATCGCCGTTGTCAAGCACTGGCAGCGTCCATAAAGTAAATCCCAAAATCAGTAGTGGATTGAAGGTGTACAAAATAATATGCAAAGCGCAGTAAAGCAGCCCTTGTCAAGCGTCGCGGCCTATACGTTCAACAGCGGAATAACACATTCAACGCGAGTCTTTCCAGCTCCAGCACCACTAACAGAGCACCTTAAGACGCCCCTCTTCACCCACTTCCGGCCGTTGTCGCAAATTGCACGACGCCGTTATGCAAACTGCTGTCACCGTGGCACTGCCACAGAGACGCTTCCTATCCACTGCCAGCAGGAAGCGAGTAACGGCCGCCATTCCCTCCCCATCCACAAGGCGCTGCCAGCCGCGTTCACTTCCCAGCTTTTCTTTCATTTTCCTGCCTCACTTTTCGCCCTTGCGGCGAGGAACAAAAGCCGGCCGTGGTCGGGAAAACCACGGCCGGCATAAATCAGCGATGTCGTAATGATCATCAGCACTGCGTAGTGCGGTGAATGGTTGCCATGGACACCGGCACCGGGCCACGTGTTACAATGTGCCGTAAAGTGCGTGGATGGCTAACGGACGCAGGGTGCGTGTGCTCGCATAAAGCACTGCATGGTTTAGGGACAAAAGTTTTGTTTCTATCTGGCGTGTCGGCTGGCTGGTTGTAATCGTGTTTGCCAAACTTTGCCAACCTTTGTCTGCCGCTGGCTGATCGTTTGTTGTTGTGTGCGTGCATATTAAACAACACCCTTGCTGCTGCTGCTGCTGCTGCTGCTGCTGCTGCTGCTGCTGCTGCTGCTGCTGCTGCTGCTGCTGCTGCTGCTGCTGCTGCTGCTGCTGCTGCTGCTGCTGCTGCTGCTGCTGCTGCTGCTGCTGCTGCTGCTGCTGCTGCTGCTGCTGCTGCTGGTAGGCGCCGTGGGAAGTGTAGAGGGCCATGTAGACTACTTGCTGCCTGGCTGATGGCGAAACCGGGCTCTAAATGAATTCTAAACACCACGGCTGGCATCAATTATCATTTCAACACGGGCCAGCTAGCAGAATGCGATTGTTGAATGGGTGATAAAGTCGCATTTATCAAGTCCAGAGAAATCACTAGCTTTGTTGGGAAGTAGCAAAGTCATTTATAATAGCGAGGAATTTAATGCCACATGATATTTGTATACGCTGAAGCAATGTTGTTGCAAATAAGCTGAAACTATTGGGTGCGTGGCATTTAGGCACCAACGAAATAGTGAAAATAGATACAAATTACCTGAAAAGTGTGATGAATGAATGGAAGTGGTAACGAGCACCCAGAACAGAACCTAGGTATTGTCAATTCCTTGAAAGTCGTCGAATTGACAGCTTCAATCAAGAATCAAGCTTCTTCGTTGCTCGGCTTTAACGGGATGAGTTGTTGTTTTGCCAGGAGCACAGCTTCCTGGCAAGCAGCCACCACCCCACTGCCCCAGCGAGCGCCTCGCCGATAAACAAAACAACCGCGCTGTCAGTCGTAATCCACTTCTTGCCGCGGAGTTGGTTGACCCCGGGTGAAACTTGCCCCCTCCCCCACCCCATCATTACCTGGCATGGAAAACTCAGCGGTCCCCATTTAAAGTGTTTTTTTTTTGTTTAAAGTGCGCTTTTTGTGAAAAGAAAAGCTTTATAAATATGCACGGGCAAGGGGACAACGCCGTTCGTTTTTGCTCATTTGCCAAACCGTTACAGTTTTATTTCTGGGCGTCCAGAGATTTATCAAATATTGTTCAACAAAATGATACAAGTTCACCGAAGCTAATCTCGATGTATGTCGGGATGTGATACACGTTGAAACACTCTCAGCTTGAGTCCAAGACACACCCTTGAGAAATCTCAGAGCAAGCCCGCTGACAATCGGCAACGGCAGAAACGATGCCAAAATTGAAGAAGAACTCTTCGTTATCGTCAGTCATCGGTTCATTTTGACAATTTGCTGCGAGACATTTCTGACCAATGATTGATGAGCGTAGCGAATGAAGTCATATTACTCGTAGTGCTGAAAAAACATCCCGTTTGTTAATAATTTTATTTATATTTTGGTTTTTATGTCTCTTTTTTGCGTCCATACCGGCATTTTGATGAAATTTTCAGAATACCTGTTTATTTTCTCAACTTACACTGTGCACAGTTTTTCGCACATTATATTTTGAAATCTTCCTAAATAATCAGTTTTAAGAAAAATTTCAGTTTATTCAAATTGAAACAGGAATGAAACATATTAATATATTTGGGCCAGATTTTACAGTTAGTAAACCTAATAAGATTTTTTTTGTTTTTTTAACTTTTTGTCGTGTTTATTCACTATATCTATTTTGACGAGGAAAATATTTCAATCAACCTCATTCAAATAACGCTCATCCACAACGCGAATCGAACAAGCCCTATAGTAACAAATTAACGAGCCCTTGCCGCCTTCAAGCTGGCGCCACAACGCCAAGAATTTCCACCGACTCTAATTTCCAACCTCTCACCAGTCCCATTGCCCGTGGGTCGGCTGTCGGCGCATGCGCCAGTGTGCAGCGCCAGGTACCTAGTGCTAAATATTCACCGGCCGCGAAGGTTGCTTGCTCCTTGCTGCAGCTAATCCCGCCCAGCCCGAGGTAAAGTCTTCCAGGTAGAGGCCGTCGCAGCAGAGTTAATTAATTCACACTGGCGCTCAGGAGCCGGCGGGAGGATGCCGCCATCCTTTATTAATCACCGCCGTCTTGGTCTTGTCACGGCGGTGCGTGCGTACGGTGCGTGGCAACGCAGCGACGCACTTAGAGGGTTGTTCGCGAAACCACGCAAACAGGAAGACCGATCGCCAAAAGACCAGCTTCCGCATCAAGCTCTTAGACAAACATCACGTGAAATTTGAGCAGTTGTATGATTGTTTGATTCTATTTCGACTGATGGCCTTCAAGGATAAGGCAAAATTTTAGGAAATGTGTAACAATGTACTGTGTATTCCGACAAAGATCATACTTTTCAGAAAAAATATTTTAGCTAAGCTACAGAACTAAAGCTTTTTCCGACGTTTCGCAAAGCTATGCTAGCTTAGCAATCAATAACCCAGTAACTAACGTGCTGAGATTAGGAAGAGACACAATCTTAAGAAAGTATTACGATCATCCTTGATGCGCGTGTCCCCGTCACTTAGTGATCTCAGACATGAATTGTCGTCCGGGTCGCGGGTCTGCGAGCTCGAATCCACTGCATTCTGTTGCCTGTCCTGACGGCGATGTCACCGGGCTTCCGGCAATGAGTCACATAGCCGTGGCCCTGGCCGAACCGCCCTTTGGCCGGCTCCATTGCGCCGCCTTTTAGCGCGTCTCGGGAGCCGGGGGTTGTTGATCCCTGGCGCTCAAACCGCCCCTAGCCGTCGCCGACCCCTAAGTACCCCGGGCCAACACAACACCCTGGGGGCGACATAATTAAACACTGCTTATGTAAACTGCTACATTACGCCGACGCCGACCTAGACGCCGACGACACGCAAAGTGCCGTCGGCGGTGGTTACTTGTTGAATGGTGACGACGCTCGCTATACAACAGAGCTTCACGGAGATAAGGAAACACGTTGTTGGAAAGATGGAATTTTCTTTGTGACAAGGTAGTAATGAGTGGCCAGAGAACAAAGCACAGCTCAGTGCCGTTGGAGTTATCCAATAAGAAACGAATTTGTGTTCTTATCCGTGGCTATCGATCGCTGTATCCAAAAATGACTTTCCGTTTTCAAAAATATAGTCTAGAGAATCCCGAGTCGTTGAAATTCGTTTCTGCAGCGAGCGATTTGTCAGCGCGTTGCTCTTAGCTCACGGCAAGCAGAACGCTGGGTGATGCAGCAGTCAGCGGCTTGTTTTCTTTAGCGCCTCGTTCGCCGCCCCCGTTGCCCCAGCGACGCTGAGGGATTGTTGATCCGCGGGGGCGTGAGCCGCTAGTTAGTCTCGGCCACTTCGAGCACTTAGCGTCCGCCAGGGGGTGAGGGTGGTCGCCATGCCACCTGAAACACGCGGCGTTGGCAACAAAGAAAACAACTGCACGATGCCTCGATGCAAAATATGCCCTCGGAACTTGGTAAATAAATGGCAGCGATTTAAGATTGGCCTAATTTTGAGTGAACGCGTTGAAGTAAACCCGAAGAGTTCCCCGGATGAAAGACCAGAGCGTCCAGCAAACAGCTGGCTGGACTGGGCTGGGAATCTGCGAATTGTTTTGAAAATGAAGGAGGCTCGTCCCACCCGATGGCGTGGTGCGCTGGCCTCCGTGTTGTGCAGAGCGGACGCATCGGGACGCCCCAAGACGTAGCCGCCACGGATCCATACTCGCTGCCTCCAGCCATACATATTTCATCCCCGAGAACCTGACCACCCCAATCGCAGGGCCGGGGGGAAGGTGGCTGGGGGGGGGGGGGCGCACGTGAAACATTTATGTGCCGCCACCGCGCTGCGTTTCGAACGCGTGCCGCTGGAAGTGGCGTCGAACGAGGCAGGGCCTCACCGAGACGGGCCTCACCGAGACGGGCCTCACCGAGACGGGACCTGTGCCTAAGGAGAACCACGTGAGGCCTCTTTCGACCCGAGTTTGAAGGGACTCAGTACACCGAGATTTAGATCATAAGTCTGCATCAGTTTTAGCAAGCGAGGGGCCAGCTGTGTTTCGTTCTTCTGTCGGCTTTCCGGAATCTCGGAGCACATGGTGGGTACAAAATGGCGGAGTTTTCCACTCTTGAGCCACTAACGACGCTCTCTACTTCTGACGGTCCTGGAATAACATTCCAACGGCTTACGCAGAACTGTCAACTGGTCCAGCGATGCCGAGAGGAATGGCCCCCGCGCTGCGGCCACCAAGCAGGCAATTCGCGTAAGTGGCCGTATCCTTGGCGCCGACGTGCGGTCAGCCACTTGTTTGCCATTTCCCGGCTTGTCCGCTCGCCGCTATTGATTGCCTTCGGGCGGGCAGCGAGCGCGACGCACGGCGAGGTGTTATTGGGCGACAAACGGCCGGCGAAATGACCCGGTGGCGACCCGGCCAGTCATTCTGCAGGTTAGCACCGGCCCATTGACTCCGTGCACCGGCGTGGGGTGTCACTGCCAGGCGTCGCCGCTGCGATGGATGCTGGCCGCGGGGTCGACGCGGCGTGGCGCGTTGCGTTGCGTTGCGTTGCGTTGCGTTGCGTTGCGTTGCGTTGCGTTGCGTTGCGTTGCGTTGCGTTGCGTTGCGTTGCGTTGCGTTGCGTTGCGTTGCGTTGCGTTGCGTTGCGTTGCGTTGCGTTGCGTTGCGTTGCGTTGCGTTGCGTTGCGTTGCGTTGCGTTGCGTTGCGTTGCGTTGCGTCGCGTTACGTTGCGTCGCGTTGCGTTGCGTTGCGTTGCGTTGCGTTGTGGCTCATGTTAGATGCTAGAGCCAACAAAATACCCCCATGATGTCGGTTGTGGCTACGTTAAATGAAGTTTGTTACAAATATACACTTAGCCCAGTATCAGAACAAGTTTTTTTTTATCAAATTTGGCAGCGTCACTAAATTAAGCTTAAACTTAGCACCTCCACCAAACAGCTTAAACTCGGCACTTCCACCAATCATTGCAATTATGATAACCTTGAAGATTGAACGGCAAGCTTTCAACTCAGCCCGTCACCTCCACCGAGTCCCTGCTGAACCCCGGGTGGCCGTGCTCACTGCGACCCTTACGTGAGCGTGCCCCTAACCTCGGCGCCGCGGCGTGAAGAACGGCCCGGCCGGCGCCAGCCAAGCAGCGGGATCCGGTCGGCCGTGGCAGCGCCGTGTCCGCAAAGAAAACACGGAATCGAATTCCGTTGGACGCGGGGTGCGAAGTTCAAGGGGCGGCCGACGTTGCAATCGATTAAAGGGCATCGCGGGATCCGGGGGGTGAGGCGCCGTGCGGGCATGTGAGTTCCCCCCTCGCTGTTATAGCTAGAGAAACCTAAAGGAAGATTTTATATACTATTTTTCTATACTGTTTTTGAGGAACCAAACTACATTGTTTGTAATTTAACTGTGTAATTTTCAGTGAAAATTATTATAATAACCCTTCAAAATTACGGGCTTTGTTTGCCAGCAAGTTCTTCTGGATTGTGACAAAATTACTGGACGAGCGGACTTGGAAAGCAAGTCCAGGTGATCGAACGCGAGCAAACGCCTCCAGTGCAAGCTTCTTGGTGGAGGGACGCCACCGACACGAGGGCGACGCTGTGTTGACTCGCAGCTTAACTCTACGAGTTTAGCGGTCAGCTCGTTAGCACGCGTCCTCCGCGCCCCTGCAGTCGACCTTATCGCGTGAATTATGAAGCCCCGGTGCCCACTTTTTGCAAGGTTATAGCCCTGCTTTGCGCACGGAAGGGTGGCTGCCGGCGTAGAATGTGTCGGTGTTGTCGGAAGCCGGTAGTATGCGACACTATACACGAATGTTTGATCATTTTATGAAAGGTCGTTTGTTTGGGTGTACTTTTAACGGAACACAAGAAAGAGGCATGGATTTACAGTGAAATATCGTCAAAATGTATTAAACACAGAAACAAAGCAGCTGGCTAGAAGAACTCATATGTTGACATAAATTCCTGCTTGAACAATGACAATAATTATGAAATGAAACACTAATTAAAAGTTAAGCACTCACGCACTGTGATAGATTTAATTTCACTTCTAGATGAGGTTTTAACTTTTGTAAACGCACGCGAAGGGGTTGAAATGTGTACGCTAGTCCGAAATCCAAATAACCTAAAAATATTAGACGAGCATTTCCTAGTTTTATATCTCTTTCACATAAATATACATCCCAAAGAATAATCTAATAATGTGGTTCGCAATCGCTGCGTTACACAAGGCCCCACATCGGCGAAAAGCATATGAATCATAATGGAGGCGTGCGTAGAGATAAAATGACGGGCGAATAATTCCATCTCGTGTGTGTATGCCCCTTTGACAGCCTTCCCGTGCACCAACTCACCCCCTCCCCACGCCATGCCACCACCACCGCGAGGGGTCATTACCTAATGAGAGACGTACGCTCATTAGCCCTATTCAACTTACAGCCGGTCTCTCGCCATGTGATGGTATTAGAGATATTCGAGTAGCGAGCTCCGGCTGGCCAGGCCGGGAGGCGAGGAGGACCAAACCGTTTGCCAGCCTTTTGATGCATGGAATAGATTGCCTGCCGCTGCCTGTGCCAATGCCACCCGTTTGCCTGGCCGTTCTCTCATCGTGATGCCAAGATCAGATGAGTCTGTCCCATGCAGGCAGGTAAAGCGTGTATGGTGAATGCAAACATTCGAATGCCTCTTCTGTAATTCTTAAACGCGGCGTCCTGCAATTACAGAAGAAAGGTTTCTTCCGACATCCAAACAACTTGTGTTCTCACACAAGCACTCAACAGATTTGCGATTTTTTTTCTCGATAGTGTGGTTTTCTTCTAGAAGTTTATCAACACAGCGTAGGTAATTTAATTATAAATTAATTTCTACGACCTCGATGTATGATTTGGCACTAATAATCTGCTTAAAAATCTGATCTAAATTGCCATGTTTCGACCTGGAGTATATTACTGGTAGGGTTTGGATGTTGCGGTCAGCTTAGCTCAACGTTTCAACACTGATTTAAACCAACGAGAAATCATTTTTAGTATCCGTATAAGGGGTTGATATTTGCCTCAATCCGCGTGGAATAAAATAATTTACTCACTCAGTCAATATAGGTCGATGGCACTTGATGGCACGCTAGCGAGTAGACATCCATACTGTTTGAAACTTCTTCATCATGTTTTAATAATGAAGGAATATTTATCTTTGTACAAAATTAAAATTTCATTTTCCTGTACTAAGTTCGTTTTGATCCTCCTTTGTTCGTAGTTCTGTATGTTTATGAGAACGTGTAATACACAAACTACATTTGGTTCGTGAATGCAGAGTGATTACGAACTGTGTAACTGCTTGTATATGCCAAATGAAATGAAAGTTGCATTGCCTCGCTCGCTCCGTATTACTTGTTCAATCTCAGACGATGCAGCATGCAAAGCATGTCTTGCTTCATCTCATCGCCAGCGACCCAGAGCAATCCAATGCCATGGGTTGAACGAGAAACCGCAATCTCTACGCTAGACGAGCCTCGAACATCTCGGCTGCGGTTGATTCGTTCCACTTCCCAAAGTAAACTCGCCAAAAACAACACTGTGCTCGACGTTGCAGTTTGCGTGGTATCTACATAATCTGCATTGCTTGGAAGTGCATCGACGGGGAGTGGAATGCAGCTGCAGTGGCTGGAAACTAACTTCTCGGGGAGACCGGTGCGCTTTTCAAGCCCGCTCGGGAGTAAACGCTCAATTTGCGATCTGTCATTTGGCCTCTTCAATGGCTTCTTCATGATAATAAATGAAGTATTGTTTAAAAGATGTGCTACAAACAAATCATACTTCATTCGCCAAAACCTTGTTCTGTTTAGGACTAGGAGTCCAAGCCAAACGTTTTGCACATTTTCACAACTTATTCGCCCCTAAACAACGTTCAGTGCCATGATAATATGAGACAAACCAGGGAGAATAGATCTCGCGTCCCTTTCGGACCTCTCGTTAAAATCCCACGTCTGCTACCAGAGTTAATCTGTTAAACTAGCGTGACAAGATTAATTCGTAATGCCATCTATCGGCATTACGGATAAGAACATTAACCTCACATCGCAGCGGCGCTAACCAAACGACATCCCGGCTCCTGGGAAATGCATCAAGTTTTGATTGTTTTGCGGGCCGATCGCGGCGGGCGGTAGTTTGTCTGGAGGCCGGCGCAGCGACAGCTGCTCGCCCCGAACACTGTGCGATAATTAACACAGTCTTCACCCTGGCAACCCCTTCCTGATGGCCGACATCAGCCCTCGCCGGCCGCAGCACGAGGAATCGCGACCTACCAGCCTCGGACGCCGTCGAGGTTCAATCCAACCCGGAGCCCGAGATCGCCTGCCATTAATTAAGTTTCCCAATCTTCAGCCACTCCTCTGTTGCAGCAGCCGGCAACCAGTTGATTATCTTGCCTCTGAATGTTGTGAGAAGTGAACATTTGCTTGGGGGCCGGCTTGGGACGACACGGAATGAGATTCAAAAGCCAAAATCAGCGCGTTTGTTGTCTCGGGACGGGAGGCGTTGTGAGTTCGAGCGGCGGTATCTTTGCCGGGATTAGAGCATTGAGCTGCGTGGAACTGCGTGTAACTGCGTGGAAGTGCGTGGCGGGGAATGAAGTAAGAAAGTGGCGTGCTTCGCGCCGGGCCGCTAGGGACGCGATTCAATTATTTCCTGAATCTGTTCGGAAAGGTTCTTCTTTATGCGCAGTCGACGGCGTTACTTTGTTGCCGCGTGTTGCGCCGCATAAAGGATTGACGGTTATCGAGTTATAAATTAGTTTCAGCCCGAGCGTATTGTTAAAGATGTAATTAATTGACCACATAAATCGTGTTGATTCTTCGCTTTTGTAAATGAGGCAGGAATTATTGGATGAAAACGTCTGCCAGCTTTTCGCTTTCCTCCGCGAGTTCCGCTCTTTGCCTCGGACATCAAACGAACTCCAAAAAACTGATCCTGACAAAGAGAAAATAATTCCCATTGCGCGCTGAAAAATATTGCTTGTAAATCATTTCATTCCGCTCAATTTTATTCGGGGAATTGTCAGGTCATTCTCATTTCCGTTACATTTAGAAACATTTCTTGTTATTAATGTGCTGCCGGGCCAAACATCACTCTTTAGTCATTACGAACAAAAAGAGTCGAATAATTTCTCCAAACTTCAAGCGGCTCTGAGCTTTGACCGTTTCAATCATAATCCGTTCCAACTTGTAATGAACTTGAAACATTATTCCTTCTAGAATCTTTCTTACCCTTCGACTTCCAATTTCGCGTTACTGCCGTCTCGTATATCGCAGTATGAACTCGACAAATTAAACCTACCCTAAACCAAACCAACCACCTAAAAAAAGACACATGTACGCACTCTGTTTCGATTAAAGTTGCTGAAGAGCCGGATGTGTAAGCGATGCGCTGGATGTCGAGGGAGCAGCTTCACACCCAATCGCGCTGTCCGCCTCTCGGCGTTCAGATGATTTACCAAGAGGCTGTGTCGCCGGCGCGTCGTCAGGCCAACGGGCTGTCTAGCGACGAGACGCTGCTATTTGCGTGCGCTGTCACCATGGCAATTAGAGCACCCCGGCCGCGTCACTTCCACCCTTAGCAACAGCTAATTTATTCCGACAACGTGGGCACGGGGTTAAGAAAACGAGCGAGTAATGCGCACCTTGTACCTGTCTGACAAACCTTTAACACATTTGTTGAGTCTTGGTTTCACGCTGTTGGTTACTTCAAGACTGTGACGGTTTCGAAAATCATTAAACCTGACGGTGGGAGCCATCATAGCATCATAAATACGTGCATCAACTTTGCAGTAGATTATTAAAGTCTCTGAAACGTTTCAAGCTTGGTATATCACTCTAAGCATATTGATATCGAAAATGAAATCGTTCCAACCTTAAATCAATCACCATAAACCCCTGGCATATAAAACTTTTAATCCAACTTGTTAGCTATCGACGAAGAGCAAGCCTTCCGCTGCACGTCGAATGCATCGACTCAACGATCAGAGAGTGCTGGGATAATCAGCTTTACGCTACGACGCTGACGACGACGACGACGACGTTGTGCTGGCTTCCTCCTGTTCTAATCAGAGATCGTGTTAACTTTACTCGTGAAACCGTGGAGCGGGATGCGGCGGGCTGCGATTTCGAGGGAATCCATATTTTTGTGGCGGGAAGGAAACTTTGTGGCGCGTGCAGCAGGACTCCCCGTCAAGTCGCGCTGCGGTGCGGCAGGCGAAGAAAGCTTGCTGGCTGGAAGAAAACTGCCTTCAACCGCCCTCGATGCGTTGGTACGTTGTTGGGCTGCATTTTCATCTGCATCAGAAGGCTGCAAAGCTGTTCTTGAAGTGACCTACGATTTTATTTTCCCAGTTCAGTGCCATCCTCGCGATATCTAAAGATATCAATAAAAATAAATTGTTTCATTATAGATATCATGGAATAATTGGCATGTAAAACGAATTCAGGGGATAAAAGATTTAATTCAATCAGAGTCAGCGACTTGTCTCACCCAGATCTCATTATGTCAAGTAAATTCCCTTCGAAACGGAAAAAGAAATACTGCATGCGTGAGAACATTTAGTTCCATAAAACTTTCCCCATTTCAATCAAAAGTTAATTAATAAATCGTTAGAACTACATGCTGAGGCATTTTTCGGACTTTTCTCAAATGTATATTCTACCAATTTTCTTGTCAGTCAAACCTACCCCGACCCCAACGAAGGTTAAAGGTAAAGGATGCTTTTGGCACTTGGACGCATTGCTGTTGCGTTTCCCAGGAAGAACAAAGCTTCAGAAAGCGAGCGAGTTAACGGCTTGGTGTGCAACGGAGTGGATGTTTGTGGCGAGCCCTGTACGAACATGCGTAGCGCATCGTGCGTAGATGCAGGGAGTGCGTTGTGAAGCCATGCGTGCCGTGTGCGTGGGGTGCACGCGACGTCTAGCGATTTGAATATCTAATTAGGGGATGTGACAATGATATGCATACGGAATATACATCCCCTGCATTCCCGTACAGCACGATAGTTTGAAATATGAATTGCTACGCGTCGCTGTAATTTCCTTGGCAGCCAGGAGGATGCCGTTGCTTGAAACTTCGTGCGCAACCGGAAATAAAAATAGGCGCACGCCTGAAATGGACTTGTCATCCATAAATATGTGACTTCATAACGTGTCAATAGCAATAGCCAGTCCAGGGATGAGCGGCAATAGCCGGTTAGTGACCATGGAATTTTGTCTGTGTATTTGACTTGGTTACTGCATTGATTGATACTGATATTGCATTTGGTGACATGGCTACGGAATTAAGTGACATGGCTGTAGCATGCTTTCTCCATGGCTGTATACCATAGCATTGAGTGATACAGCTACCTATATCATTGAGTGCCACGGCTATAGTTTGAGTGAAATGGCTATGGCATGACGTGACATTGTCATAGCAATGAGTGACTGTCCCAGGCCAGCAAGGTGCAAGACGATACGACGTTCTGGCACCCGCGAAGACGCCGAGAACGTGTCAGAAGCGAAAAGATGACTAATAGCTCGACTGCGGGAAATATGAGACGAGGGGGTGGTGTAGGCTTGGGGAGGGTGCACGTGTAAGCGACACAACATGGCAGAAGATGTCAATTTAAACTCCCCGAAATAAATAAAAGATGCGACATCTCGCCCTCGTCGCTTGGAGCTGTGGGGGTGCTGGGCAGGGGCGCGGGGGTGTGGATCTACCGCGGTGTCAGTCATCCACATCGCGGCGGCTGACAGCTCGTAGTCGCTGGCTGTTGGACGACGCAATGGATGGCCTCACACGGAGACCCCCCTAATTAAGTTACGCGGGGTCTGCACGCTAATTGCAGCCTCCGCCATCGAACATGTGGATTACTCTTTGATTAAGCTGATTGGTCAGACGGGCAGGTCGTCAATGGATGAACCGAGATTTGACGTTTCATACTCTTTTTACCTTGCCTCTCTTTGACGAGACGTGCATACGATTCCACTTGATCACTCAATAATTGAATATGGCGAATTTTTTGATAAGTAATCCCCTCTTTGACAATAATGCTGGTTCATTTATTGATTTAAGCCCCGTTCCAACTCATGCATATTCCTAGTACATTGCGTATTTTGCTTCAACAAATATGTCACTACCCTTATCCTCGACATTTGAATCAGTCAACACTGCCGGCTAAGAATGCACCCTCAGTTTGCAACTTTCCATTAAACTTTCACTAACGGCTGCGGTTAATTGCCCAAGAAATGCCATCCCCACAAAATCGTGGAGGACTTTGGGGTGCGTAGCAGACATTCTTAGAAATGCATATCCGGCTAGAAAATTAACATGACCAACGCATTAAAAGTACGTTTAGCATCGAAAATACGTTCGTAATGGTGCGTTATGAAAGTATTTCTACAGCAGGGAGAACACGAAATTGGCTATAATAAAATCTTTGCTACATGCTTCCCAAACCCATATTGGGCCAATTCAGAAATGTTTCAAGATGCAAAACATGTTGTGCCTTATGCTCTGTTGAAATCAACGTGGTAATATAATGGAAGTGATGGCTAAATGAGAAATAGTTGAGCGGTTCGTTATTTGGCAACGATAAGAAGTAAGAAGTGAACTTGATGGTTGATGTCTGATGATAAATCTCCGGCCGGTGTGCTCAGCGGCAAGAATCTTCAGTGTTTTCTAGAAAGATAGCAGATGACACCTAGCGAGTGTAGCGAACAATGCCTGGCTGCTGGAGGAACTCATTTCGCAGCGACTCTAACAAATCGTTTGACCGGCAAAAAAAATGTTGGCAATCTTACGACACCGAAAATAAGACACCCTCGCAGCGAGCAAGTCGGAGTGGATGTTGCTGGCATCGATCACTTTACCCCCATCGTTTCACACCAACCACGTAGGTACCCTATAATATCGTATCGCCTCGCTGTAGCAGTTTCACCCGCGCAGCACAGAATTAATTAGCTTCCTACGTGCTGACAGCCAATCATATGCTCGGTGAGTGTTGAGATAAATCAAGGATTATCGTTTTCGAAATTAAAAAGGAGTGGTGAAATTTTAATGCGGCCAAATGTTTGTAATTTAACATGTGAAGTAAGCCTGGCTCTCGAAAGGTTATATTTAAACCTCCTCCCTCACAATTTCGTGAAATGTTTGACAGAAAATATCTTGTTTGTAATTAGAGATTGCACCTATTTGATTGTACTATGAATCAATTATAAGTTTTTAAGCATCGTGTAGAAATATAGTTCAAATTGCACGGTAAATATTAACGTGCCATTGTCTTTGATAAATCTGATGTATAATAAGATGATTGAATTAAATTGATAATTCTGGACTGCGAGTTATTTAAATTGTGAAAATCAAGAACAAACGTCTGGAGCACAGAGATTGACATAACTATCCATGGCCTACTGCGGGCAGCCTTGGCCAGCCTTGGCGAGCCAGTCGGACGGTAGCTTCCAGCCAGGGAGTTACTCTCTGTGTAAAAGCGACGTGAAACCGCTTAGAATCCGTGTTTTAACTCCCAATTGCGCTGCAATTACCTTCAATTCAGTTCGTTTGTGTACTCTGTAACATGTAAGTGGTTTGAAAAGTATTCATAACTGTGAAATACCAGTTGTATTCGAATAGTTTTGATTAGCTATGTAAATTCAGTGCCACAGCGATAATTATAGGTTATGGATCGGAAATGAAGACTCACTTTTTTTTACTAAATTGAAATTGTTGGCTATCTAGGATAGTTATTGGTTAGTTTTAGAAGCAGTGATAGTGATTCGGTTTGTATATGCAGTTATTATACTGTAGTTATACTGCTTTTGCCAGTTTATTTATAATGTAAAGTTATTTGATCGGCAACTGGGTGCTTCCATTGACCGTTCGACACCGTGCTCACATAATCTAGATGGCACAGCCGGCAGCCACCATCAATTGAGATTCAGAAATTGCAGGTAAAGTGACTTTGAATACATTCGTTGCTTGTAAAAGTAGTTTTTTCAGCTTCAGTTGGTCTCAGGACCAGGGCCTGGATGTGTCAAGGAGTACGCCGCAGAAGCAGGGACGAATTATGTAGTTACAGGAACGTTTTGAAGTGGAGGTCATTGCCAATTTTATAACGTATTGATTGCCATTCTGCTGTTGATTGTATATTTTGTACTTAGACCCATTGATTGCATGGTTATCAGCCAATGACTTATGAGTCATAATATACCGACCAACATTGTTAGTTTTTGCCCAAGCCCCCAGGAAGAGACACATTCATTATCAGCTGATATTTTTCATTGAAGGTTGACTGCATCAGTTAGTAATCGATTTAATTGTTTCTATTACCTACTTTGCTTTCATCCAAGGATTTCCATTTCTCCTGCCAGAACAGAAAAGTCTTCAACTGCAATTTACCATCGCATGAAATTAATAACGTTTTATTCATTTATGCAATTTGTTACGCAATATGCTGGCATACAATGATAGTGATTTAATTATTAGAGTTGTGTTCAATTAGCATCGCATTACTTTAGATACCTCCATACTTGAAGTACAGACAATAAATTGCTGAAAACAGTCTAACTTGCTAAGCACAGGAAGATACAAGGTGCAGACAATGCAGTTTGTGCAGTTTGTCGCAACGATTCACGGGAATGCATCGCGATTGGATCATGCGCGTATAGTTCATGTCACGGTATCTGCACATGCTTTGACATGTGCTCACGTCCTGATGTACAATTTGCATGACAGACAGACATCCGGGTCTCCACGGATCGAACAGATCCCAGTTCCCCCGCCTGCATCTGTATCCAACGCTAATCGAAAGTATCTGATGTTTTTTGAGATTGAAAACCAAGTACTCCAATGGAAGCAAGTACGCGAAAGAAGGAACACGAATTTAAAAACTTACTCTTAATCGAAATCAGTGAGATATTGTTGCGTGATTCATGAGTGTACTCGGTGGCTGTAGTGAGCTGTCTCATGATGTGTATGAAATGTGTCAAGTAAGCTTCTGAAAATCTGCCGATTTCCTCGGTGATCTCTTGTTGGCCCGGGTTTGAGAGAAAGGGAGGAACAAGCGACCAATCGGGGGAATGGGGAAGCCCCCAGAAGGGGGTTTTTAGTTGTATTGCCTTCGTTTAAATGCTGGAAATATAGGTCCCTTCACATTGCCAAGCGAGTTACATTTCTGTCCATTCTAATAATCGGTATTATTTTTTTGTAAAAATATAAAAGACAAAATAAATAAAATTGGTGGTCAAATTTCCCCAAAAAATGAGCCAGGGGCTCACCACAAAAACCCGGGCATATTTTGGAAAGAAAATGAACCACGACCGACAGGAAGGTTGGCAAGCTCCTTTACCGCCGTAAGATAAAGAGTGGGTGAAGAAGGGTTATTAAGAGATTTTTGTCCCGGATTTTCTCAGCTGCCAACGGAAACGATGAAGTAACCCCTAGCAACGCTGTAGCAAATTCCTTCCCCGCCGCCTTCCTGTGTTTGGGCGGCGTTGGCGCTAAACTTTTTATCTTCCTCGCGCGCTAGTGTCGCTCTCCCCATCGCCTTGATGAGTAATCAATGATGAGAAAAATCCACGGTCATTCTTCACGCCTGCTGGCGGCCGCTAAATTAGAACCGGCCTGGTCTGCGCTCGAGGGGGTGGGCGCCGCCGGCGCTAGTCGAAATAATGAACTTCGATTCCGAGCGAGCAGGGCATGATGAGAGCAGCAGCAGCCTGCTGGGTCCATTCTTTCGGCGCAAGAGAAGGTTTCATTGACGCTGAACGAAGACCTTGCAGATATCCCGCCGTTGATCATCTTTGATAGGTCAATCAGTCGTTCAGTATACGACAGTCGCTGTAACGGATTACAAGATGGTAACATTGAGTTGTGACCTTTGTCTTTGATAAAGAAGCCAGTTGTCGCTGAAATCTTAGACACTGAGTGGAGGTGACGGACTCAGTGAAACCAATCAGTATTGCTGATATTATACCTTCTGCCGCGAGACTTGGGGCCAGAAGCCAAAACCTCTCACAATCGACGGCGTTGTTTTTCGGGGGCACAACGAACTCGTTTCCTCTGTTTCCCCTTTTTAAAAACAAAAAACACAGGTCGGGTTGGAAAGCTGCCACGTCTGCAGGCTGTGGTTTCCGTGTAACCCACCCAGGGAGCAGCCGAGGTGGGAAACCAGCAGCCCTCCAGCCTCAGCCCCATCCCATCCCCAGCCCCAGCGCAGTCTTCTAGCCCCGTGTCACAAGTTCACCGGGCCGCCTTGCACGCGGCAGAACTTTCCAACTGTTCGCGCTCGACACACTTGATAATGAATCTTTGCCGGGGAACATGGTACAGGTAGACGCGATGGCAACTTACTATCAAACCGGGACGTGTTGTATCGTAGGCAAGCGATGCATCACCGCATAGCGCGTGTGAACACCGCCACCTTCGCCTTGGTCTAGGTGCTTCCTCCGCCGCCCTCCTAGAGATACTGTTTGCGTACCGGCCGAAATATTGATGGATGTTAAAAATAGAAACGCTGCATCGAAAGTGAATCTATAGGGGCTGTTAATAAATTAGGCGGCAAAAACCGATAAATTACCCGGGGCATAGTCATTACGGACGCGGAGGTGAATGGGATTTTAGCGGCGTTGCATGACAACCTTGTTATATTTAGTGCGGCTCGAAGATGGCTCGAGCTGATAGCAGGCCTAATGATATGGATTATGTACGTTCCGATATAACGCTGCTGGTGTTGGTCCGGGCGTATTATTTTCATAAGTTTCACTCTGTAATGTGACTAGATTAGCATAATTATGGTGATTTTAATGCAGACCTTTTTTCGGTAGTAAAATTTAGTTTAGGTAAATCGATGCAATACTTCAGGGATAATTATTGTTATTAATTACAAATTATACACATTTTAATGACTGCTCATTTGCGGTACTTATCTTACGGTCGATGTGATACAATATTTCTCAACTCGGACTTTTCAGAAACACAAAGTATGGTATCGAAAGGTTTTCCATGTCATTCTGCACTGATGAAATGGATGTAAGATGAAAAAAAGCAGTTGCACGCATTTCACGTTTCATTCCGACAAGTTATTTTAAACATATTATTTTAAATAACTTGCCGGAATGAAACGTGAAATGCGTGGAACCGGATCGTTGTCAGTTGTAACCTACAGCAGCCACATCGTGGTGGTGCGCTCGTAGGAATCCCTGAGCTAGTTGCCGCCGCGGCCGGCAGAGAGCAGCGCGCTCCCGCCGGGGTGCCGGGGGTGGTTGCTAGGGTTGCCAGGGGTTGCTAGGGTTGCCGGCACGGCGGCGTGCTCGACGCCGTCGCAACGACATTGCCGTGGCAAGCGTCGAGCAGAACGCACGTCGCCGCCGCCGACGCCGACGCCGTCCCGAGATCGCGATCCGACGCCCGACACCGACGCCCGACACCGACGCCGACGCCGATTTGCCGCGACACCGACCCTCTGTCACTCGTCGACGTCGACGTCACAGATTAGCTCCGTGTTTTTGGCGTGCGGAAAAAAATACGTCTGTGTAAAATTATAATTAAATAGTGGTGGACTTGAACTTTTGCTCTGTGCTGCGTGTTGCGCGTTCGTTGCTGGAAGTTTAGTTAATGAAAACATTTCGAAGTGAGCTCGGTGGATTTGCCTGGCCGCGGGCAAGAAGATGAAATTGGATTTGAAATAAAGTGTTGGTGTAGCGACCGCGTGGTGCGAAAACACGCGTGGAGGTTGTAGCCCGGCGCCCCGCGTGCTGTTGTGCAGCGATATTGCCGTGCGTCTCACCACGTTCGCGGATCCCCAAGGCACGGGCGTGTGCAACAATTTCAACGGGAGATAAAATAGCATATCTTATAAAAAACCTATCAACGTGTGTTTGTGTGTGCGTGTGATTGTGCCCATCGGCTTTAATGGATTGTGCGTTTGGCGGATGCAGTGTTAACAGTGTTAGCGTCAGCAGTGTTGCTAGTGGGTGCATTGCGTTGCAAGCATTGCCTGCTAGTGTTGGTCTGCGATACCCTCGGCGTGTGCTGCAACGGTTGCCGACTGCCAACGCGCCATCGTGAGCCGCTGGGCCAAGCTACGGCCTTTTGTCTGCAGCAGGGAGGTTCCGATGCCAGCGCGTTGTTTCATGTTAATGTCTCGTCAATAGCCGACGGATTTACGACAAACATTAAACAGACAACGACCATAAATTCGCGCGCACAAATATAACAAATAAAAAAAACTTGCCCGTTATAAAAACTGAATGCATACGAGCCCTGGCCTTTTGAATTATAATTGCGAGTGAATTTTTAAATAGGACGTGGAGAAGTGATCTTTGCCATTAATTAAGGGAGAATACTGGAATATTCAGCGCGTTGAATTAACGGGCTTTAGATTTAACGCAAAAAAGTTTGTGGAAAAGAAGCAAAAACTTGGCAGAACTCGCCGTGAATCTAAAGTACTCTGGTTTTAATTTTGAATTTCTATTTTATCAACGCAGCGATAAAATCAGCTCCACGACACACGTGTGTTGGTTGAGGATATATTTATTTAATATCCAAACACGTGAATTTATTCGTTTGTAAAAATTAATAAAATAGGTCATTAATCACAAAAGAAACAACGCAGGTCTACGAATAGAGTGTGTACACTACCGAATAGTAAAACAAATTGCCGCGGTGGAAAAAAGGTGAGTGTCGAGCCTAATCGTCGCGTGCCGTGCCGCCGGCGTCTCGTGCCGACGCCATCGATTATTAATTAGATATCGATGTTCGAGACGCTGCGTGTCTGCACCGAGATAACAGCAGCAGCAGCAGTAGCGGCGGCGGAGGCATTCCGCGGCGCACGCTGAACGCTGGGAAACGCGCGCCGCGTGTCTTCCGCGTGCCCCTCGTGCACAGACACTCCCCGATAACCATCGCCGACAAACAACCCCGAAAACAACGAAGTGAAACTTTGGGGCAATACGGGAGCCATGAAAAGTGGAAACAGAATTATTTCACGAAGATCTCCGATTCCAGTGTAGTAGTGCACTTGCCGCAGGTGATGGAATAACGTGCTCCGGCCGCGTGGCAGAACTTGAACGCATCAGCGTCTTCAGCAGCAACTAGACCGATGTCCGAGAGCGCGTGCAACTCGCCGCTGCTGGCGCGCAGCTTGGCACGTAAGATGGCCGAGGTGGCCGCCGCCGCGGGCTCGCCGGTGCGCAGCCTGGGCGGCAGGAACAGCATCGACGGCGGCAGCTGCGCGTCGCCAGCGCGCGGCGGCCTTGGCGGATGGGACAGCGCGGCGTCGTCGCCGGCGCCGAGCCGTCGCAGCGTTGGCGGCAGCGCGGGCTCGTCGCCAGCGCATCGTGGCTACACCGACTCGTCGGACCTCGAGGACGACTGCACCAGCTACTTCACCGAGGAGCGGCTCAACCCGGACCTCACCGTCATCGGCGACTGGGTCAAGTTCCGGGATAACAAGCGGGTGAGTGCTGGGCGTCGGGGCGATGACGTACCGCGGCGGCTCGTGCGTCTCAAGATTGTCGGATGATCCGAAGACGTGTTTATTGCAAGGTTATCGAATGAAAAGTGGGTTGCATTGAGGGTCTGAGTGTCTCGATACGTTGGAAGAAGTTTTACGAAATGCTGATTTGTCGATGGCAGATATTCGCACTGGAAATTTCATTCTGACAATCGCTGGCGAACTTATCAACCCTTATAGAAGGCATCCGAATTCACAATCAATAATCTTAGAAACAAACTCCTCGACAGCAGGCAAAGTTCTCGTGTATCCGTGGCGGAATCGCGCCTCCTAAAGCGTCCTGACGTCATTACTTAGTCCCAAATTGAAACGAATGTGTTGCATAATGGTGATTTGATCTTAAGCTACGATATAGGCCGTGCCATTAACGCCCTGCATGGGGTAGATGGCGGCTCCATTTGTCTTCTCTGCACAGACGTCGACGCCGACGCCGACGCCGACGCCGACGTCGACGCCGCGACGGTCAGGGGTTCATGTTAAGTGACATTAATGGCGGGGTATCGATCAGGCGGGACCTTTGCATGAGTGCCTGCCATTCGCAAGGCAGCATTATTCTTGCGAGCGACAATTATCACCTTGTAACATCAGTGTTTCCGTTGTAAAGAGGAAGCTTTTTCGAGAGGTGTGATAGATTGCTGAAATTTATACGACACGACAATATGGCGCAGGGTGTGGGTTGTGGGATTGGACGACCTTGGCAGGAGTGAGCACGTTAGCACGGAAGAATGTAAGGTCGCGCGTTTAAATCCCCAAATCGCATGCAATTAAAAATTGTAGATTTTTTTTTTTTTTAATTTGTTAAAGAATTTTAAACCTATTTGTGCCATTAATTTTAGCTATACCCTTTGCATACACTGCAGTTTTTGGCAATGGAGACGCGGTTAGTAAAATGGAGATTCTTTTCTCAACTATCTGAAATTTAATGAAGCTGACACGATTTTGATGTTATTTATATTTTTTCTAAGTTCTTTAAAATCACATGGTTTTCAAATCCTTCTTATAGATACTTCCCGTCATGAAATGTATCTTTTTAAACGATGCGCTGATGAAAGCGTGAAGTCTCCTTTGAAAAGGTGCGTTGATTATATACAACCTTAGTGCTAAATGAAAATAATTGCATTAATCTCTTCAGACGAAACTAATTTATAAAAAAGCTGTGTTTTTGTGCGTGTCTTGATGGATGGCTGAAAGAAAGTATTTTCTAATTAGCTCGTTTGAAGCGCCGGGGTCCATTGAGCGTAAAATCCAAAGGAAACCACGGCGGTGGCGACACAGGACGAGCCTGGGCGGAGGACGGCCCATCACTTTGTGGGCTTCTTGACAAGACTCATCAAGCTAATTAATTTATTTCAAATAATTAATAGCATTTATACAGAAAAACAGGGCTTCTTTTAGCAAAGTCACTAAACTGGGAAAATAGAAAAACTAAATGGAAACGGTTTTGTGCCCAGAGAATTGGAATGACGCTCAGAATTTGGCAACGGCTCTAGGCTAGGCGCTTTTACATTAAGGTATAATTACTTTTACAGCCATAAAATGCTGGCTGAGACAAAACACTCAACTAGAAAAACGGTTCCTCTCTTCACTACCTTCGTTTTTACGACCCATTTAATTATTATTACAGGGCATTAGCCCAATTAGCTGCACTCATAATTATGCAATATCGGCGGAAATATCAATAATGTGCTAGCACAAAAAAAACGACAATGTCATTAATAATTGCACAATCGTGATACACAAACAACACCGCACACAAATCAACCAAATGCACAACCCACATGACATTCATCCAATCTTCCCCACCCACTTCTCTCCCGAAACGGAGCGCGAACACGACTCAACGCTGGTCACTGGCGAGATAGAAATTAATCGAGACGAGTCACGGTGAAATGCCTCGCGCGCGGACGTTTGCACGACAGGACAACAATTAATTAGCAGCGACCAAACCCCGTCTTTAGAAAGTTGCCGTCGACGCGGCGACTCATTACCGACGCCTGCCGGAGCGACGCCGGCTGACGTTGCGGCGTCGGGCGTCGCGTTATCGGGCGCCGGCCGAAGTGAATTAATCCACGCATTTCGCGGCGTGTCTCGACCCTCGTCACTCGCGTCGAGAGATTGCGTCCAGACGACGCGGGTTCCGCTTCCGGCGTCGCCGTCGCTCGTATCGCGCGATGTTGCCAGCAAACAGACAAACAGACAAACAGACAAGCAGACAAACTGACACGCAGCCGGAACTCATATCGCATTGTGTGCGCGAAACCGCGGAGGAACGCAGAATTCCGGGACCGATCTGGTTAGAAACCGTGGAATGGGCATACTTAGACCATGGTTGGATACAGGAGCGCGGCGTTGCATTTGTACATTACATTTTCGCAGGTTTTCTCGTGCGTTCTCGGGCGCTTACGCGTCGTTTGGTGCATAATGCCGGGATGGGTTTTTGCATACTGTATTATTTAAAAGTGCGGTGGATCTACCTTTTCTTTCCAATACGCTCTCTTCTTGACATCAGCGTTTTCTGGCAGCCTAGATTCTGTCGTGGACGTCATCTGAAGCTCGTTGCATAAGTCAAGGTTTACTTTGTATTTTGATGTTGATCGCGCTAAGGCAATGGCCAAAACATATTTTTAGGCAACCCCTAAACACAGTGCAAGAGAATTACAGTTTCTCTTGCATGGTGTGTATAGTTTCTATAAAAGAGCTCACCTCGATAATGACCGACGTGTAATTAACCTGGACAGGGGATTTTAGCCTTAGGAGTGGTCGTCTAAATAATGCCATTTAAATGTGTTCCGGGAATGGAACAATCGGATTGTGAAAAATCAACGGCGTCTGACAATTATGTTAAAAAGATCTACTGGCAACAAAAACCAACCTGTCAATTGCGATGGATATTTTCTGATAGAACTTGACGCGGCTGAGTCCAAGCTCGACGTATCCACTATCCAGGTCTTTCAGCGATAATATGCGACGTGAGCTGATCCAGTGCTAATTGCATTAAACGATCCAATTTCAGTGTTGAGAGGATTCGGCCGTAGCGTTCTGTCGGCTAACAGGTTTATGATCAGCGAAAAAGCGTAATTGTTAAACTGATGGAGTACTTGGAGCGAACGGGCATGGGTTTTCCATTTGTTACTTTGCATCCACGTCAACGGATAACAATGTTCTAAATATTGGCACTTCCACCAAAGCAGGCACCTCCACCAAAATCCGACAATTTATAATATCACACGTTTTCCAGGCAACAAACGTGAACGTCGAGAGCACCCCGTCTGCGCTTAATGGACGTGCGAGATGATGTTATCATGTGCTTTAGAGAACCAATTAAATTTGACAGCAGCCATCGATTAATAGAGAAAGAATGTGTTCATTTACTCCTTCGAGCTTAGCGGGCGCGATATTATTTTCCACTCCAGTAAATCTGTGCCGATTTGACGTAAGCAAGATGGACGTTACCCCGACCTGACGCGATGCTATTCAACGCAGATAAAGAAAATTCCGATTCATTCGCCGTCCCCTTCATAAAGCTCGAGCGCGTTGCGTTGCGTTGCGATGCGATGCGATGCGATGCGATGCGATGCGATGCGATGCGATGCGATGCGATGCGATGCGATGCGATGCGATGCGATGCGATGCGTTGCGATGCGTTGCGATGCGATGCGATGCGATCCGTTGCGATGCGATGCGATGCGATGCGATGCGATGCGATGCGATGCGATGCGATGCGATGCGATGCGATGCGATGCGATGCGATGCGATGCGATGCGTTGCGTTGCGTTGCGTTGCGTTGCGTTGCGTTGCGATGCGATGCGATGCGATGCGATGCGATGCGATGCGATGCGATGCGTTGCGTTGCGATGCGATGCGATGCGATGCGATGTCTTTGTAATCGAGACGACGCAGCCCTAGAAGTTCCAGGGGTGCGAGCCGATAAACTTGACTCCCGTGCAACGCGCTGCACTATAGCGTCGGCCGCGCGGCCTCGGAGGTGGAGCTAGGGGCTGGGGGGTGGCGGGCGCGGGTGTAATCCCTAACAAGCCCATTGTGAGTGGCAGCTTACGCGAGGGTTATACACTATTTGATTACGCTAAACCAAACATTGGTTCGCGTCAGATTCCGAGCCGGCGGGGCGGCGGGGCGGCGGGGCGGCGGGGCGGCGGGGCGGCGGGGTGCGCGGCTGTTTGAGTGGTGTGAAATATTGATACCCTTCGAGTACTAGCCTCGTGAGGTGCCTAAGAAGCCTAGATCGGCATTGCAGCGTTGGTGATATGTGTATCCGTTGTGGCTATCTGCCAGCATGACGCGTGGGGAATTCGAAGTCAGAGTTTGCATTTTCTGAAGGAGTCTATACTCTTTAGTGTAGGGCTAACTAAAAGCCAGATAGTTTGAGAAATCGATTGGACTTGCGTTGGCTCATCAAAGTTTAAAAACGTTTTACTTTAAGGGAGGGGGGGGGGGGTGGCATGGAGAGGCTGAAAGTATATATGTTACATCTGCTGGTTTTTTCCCCGAGACGGCCCCCGCCCCACCCTTGTTCTAGTACGAACCCCCTCTAGCCCCCCCACATCTCCCCGACCGCTTCTTATAAAATCTTCATCTCTTTCTTGACTCGCTTCACGGGGGATTTTATTGCAATTCAGAAATTATAGCCTGCAGATAAACATTCTTCTTCCAGACTCTCCAAATGTTTTTTTGATGCAAAAGATGAAAATTTATAGCCTTTTTATTGTCTGAATGTTTGAACAATTTTTACACAATCAAGTTAAAGAAACTTGTTTGAATAAATTCACTTTTCCGCGATTTTCCTTCGCGCGCCGGTAATTGTCTCGAGACTTTTGACAGCTTGTTATTAGTGTTCATTAAAATGCATAGGCCTACGCAGGCACACATAACGCCTAATCACGTGCACCATCCGTCAAGCGGAAAATGAGTTTCCCAGCCGGCTTGGCGATCATCGGCAAGCCATGGCCTCGTTGTTCCTCCGTCCCCGGGACAACACCACGGCGTGCTCGCAACCCTCTCGATGACGCGGCGACGTCGGAATCAACCCCGCGCTGCATCCTCGGTGTCGCAGACACACACGGCGATTTAGTGCCGTCACATGCCACCCCCCATCGCCACCCCTAACGGCCGACGCTGTTCCTAACTACCATTTATATAAATTTAAACCATTATGCTCTCTTTTTATTTGAATTGGGCCGCCGGCGGTAAATGCTCAGCCCGATGACTTAATTTCGTATTTAAAGACAATAATTATTCAAATGGCTCTACCTATTCCCCCTCTAGATCGTTACCCCCGGCACCCGGGGTAGCAAGTTGCGCCCCACACGCCGCCTTCCGACTCTTCTCTCATCTGCGCGTGCTAACTTTGCGCCGCGTCACCACGCTAACAATGCGGTGGATCATTACTCGCTAATTATCGAAACAAATTAACTCAAGTCGAGCTCGCTCTTTTTTCCCGCTGACGCTTGGCACCGCGAATTCCGCGCGCCGTCGCTCGTCGCTGCGCAATTCATCCGGCGTGTTTCGTTGCGCGCTAAATTATCGCTGCAGCCAAACCCTGCCTGCACACGAGCTCGGAGAACGCTTCTTAATTCCACTGCACCAATTATCCAGTTGCGCTGCGTAAGAAAAGCCATGTCGTAATTGGGCGGCGAAGAAACAAAACGGTTACAATGTTGCCTCCCCCGCCTCCCCCGCCTCCCCCGCCTCCCCCGCCTCCCCCGCCTCCCCCGCCACCCCGCCGTCGCCGGCTAAAACGCCCGTCGTGTTTTAAATTGCCCGATATTGCGTATAGAAGCTCGTAATGCAAACATCAATAACCCCCGCCCCCGCGCCCGGCGCCCGGGGCACCCCACAGCACGGGGGAGCGGGCCCTTGTCTTCGCGGTCCATATGTTCACAAGCGAGCGTTATGCCTTCTGACCGACAAGAATCCCCCGCCCTCCCCTTGCCACGACGGAATGTTGGCTTATTGTTAAAGCACACAAATGAAAAACTTTTCCTATGTCCCGAGGAGGTATAATCAGTTAGTTTTGTT
The DNA here is from genome assembly GCA_921293315.2 of Nemurella pictetii. Classification (NCBI taxonomy): domain Eukaryota; kingdom Metazoa; phylum Arthropoda; class Insecta; order Plecoptera; family Nemouridae; genus Nemurella; species Nemurella pictetii. The sequence continues at coordinate 34,302,077 of OV121115.1, forward strand.
GTCATCAGCTGGCGTCGGCGTCGGCGACGGCGTCGGTGAGGGATTAGTGGAGACAGTAGTTACTCTTAATCATCCCATCTGCTCTCTGCAATCGAGGTAGCAGGATCGTGTGGCAGAAAAACAGAGTGATGCCTTTAGTTTTCGCCATTGCAGTGGTTTCACTTTTGGTTCTTTTGCAAGCTTATTATTATCCCACTTTTTAATTTTTATATACTATTCCTAAGCCAAAGATCTCTGTTTACAGTGTCTTAATAGACCAATCGTATTGACAATATCAGTGTCTGGAAAATGGAAAAGAACATAATTAATTGTATTAATTTCAAATGGACTCAAATTTTTCAATGAACCTACGGCAAGTCCTGTGAACTTTGACACGGAATCTGCGACGTTCCACGAACCGGTCAATCCAGAAATAATTTCCATCGGGGCCCCCCTTCCCCTCCCCCACGGCCCACGCCCACCTCCCCACGTTTATCTGTTTGAAAGTTCGAAGCGCCACGTCACCTTTGCCTTCGCCACGAACGTCCCGAAGTTCGTAGTTCGACGTTCGACGTGTCAACCCGCCGGACAATCGAATCACGTTGCCGGCGGTCAGTCGACGTGGCGTATGGCGGGCGTTGGCGTCGCCTGCGCTGCGCGTTGCTGCGCAATGCTCCAGGTTCGCTGCGCAGAGCGCGCAGATTAGTGAGTTATCGGTTTCGATTCCAATAGCTGAATGCATTATTCAGCGGAACTGGAACCCACGGGCGTAATGCGGCACACCGACACAACTGCACGTTTGCTCGCAGCGAGCAGCGAGCAGCGAGCGCGGGCTTTTTTCCTATAGCCATGCAGGAACACATTGATACACGAGTCGAGTTGATCGCATTGTTATCCACGGGCAGGCAAGAACATGTTGGTTTTTTCTGCTTGGAACGAGCGCGGATGGGGATGTTTTGTTGTATAGACAGGCAACAAATTGCACTGAAATTGTAAAGGTATATACAACGAATCGAATTTAATTTGCAAACTGGGTGGGCATTGTTATTGTGTTCTTGCTTTCTATCATTTTGAATATCGTGTTATACGAGCAGGCTTTAATGAGTGCAGGAAGGAACCTCTTGTTTAGATATCATAAACTTTTAAAATAAAACGCAGCATTTAGAAAAAAATGAAAGATTTTTAGGTATTCGTATCCAAAAGCGAACCAAGTACATTGCAATATGCCTTCTGATAGCAAGATAATCGCATCCTCTTCGCAAGCATGCGCACTTCTGAGAAGCTTGCAGTACGTGTGTTACTGTCTGTGTATACTAAGGACACACTCGTTGCAGTATTCTCCCGGTGTTGCGGCGTTATTGCTGTCCCGATATTTTCAATCCGCGCCGCGCCTGACCGCTGCTTCCCATGCAAGACACGTCCCGGCCGTACTCTGTACAGATTGCTGCTGCTCGCTGCTCGCTGCTCGCTGCTCGGCGACAACGCGACAACGCGACAACGCGACAACGCGACAACGTTCCCCGCGGGGCTGCGTCGTGACGTCGGTGGTCATCGAGCCCGACATTCTCTGAACCGTTTAGCGCGTCGCGTGCCCCCCCCCCCCCCCCCCCTGCCTAGCTACCCCGCGCCACCTTTCACCCCAAAGCCGCGTGTCGACACTGTCACGCACCGTCACGCACTCGACGCTAACTTCGGCAAGACTTCCGCACACAATGCCACCGGAAACGCGGTGCGCTTTTTTGAAACAAAAATACGCGGTGCCTGCTTGTCTCTGCTCGCGTTGATCACGAAATCAAATTTGAATAATTTAGTGAGCGTATTTTCAGAGCGAGCGGTTACTGAAATGCATAATTTTATTCGTAGAACATTTTAGTCGTAAAACTCGGGCTTTTCGCGAAGCAATGTGGTTAACCTTGCACTTTGAACGCTGTCGTATAGCCGACGGCCTTGTGCCTTGTTTGCTATTGGCTGGGATTGCTTGAAGGACATGCAACGACCAATAGCACGGGCCGGCTAGAAGTTGCTCATTTCTCTGACCTTCTAAGCGGAGTTTGCGTTGACGTTCCCCAATTAAGAACGTCAGAATTATGACAGCAACACAAAGCAAAGTTTATTCAAAGCAGTGAAAAATGCATCCACTTTGCAAGCTGTACAATTATGAGACTGTAAACTAAAAGAACAACAATGTTTCAACTGTTTTTGCCCTGAGGGTAGCTGGACACCGCAATCCGTCGCTTTGACGAGTCTTTATTAATCCTTGAGTGATGCATTTCATAACACTCGTTCCATATTTTCAAGAGCTTAATTAAAAATAATTGAAACATAAATTGCAGTCTGTACAGAGTCTGTATATAATTCGCATGCGCTGCGTAGGTACTTACTAATGGGCCAATCCACCTCAAACATGTAAATCTATTTATTTTAGTTAAAAATAACTATGATTTAACTTTTTTGATTAAAGAACGAAAGAAACATGAAGATAATGGCGATCGGCGAGCAAGAAGTGCCGGCGACGGCGACCGTGGCTATAAATTACATTAATTATGTCACGTTAAGGGGGGGGGGGGGGTAATAAATCTGCGCCGCACGACGCTCGCGCCGAGCGGCGTCGTAATAAAATCACATAACGAGTAGATTAATGCGGCTAATAATTAGCCGGCTTCGACGCGATACGACATCGCTCTTTATGACCCGCCTGCCTGCCTTCTAGCTGCAGGAAGAGAGGAACACATTATGCAGCACGTTATGCTCCCATGCACTCATAAAAAACATGTAGCTGAAGGCATATTCCCCGCTTGTGAATCAATGGCGGCAAGGCATTGATTTAGTTAAGCATCTCAGAAATACTTACGACCGCTGATAACGCCAATCGTGACTCTCCGCTATGCTTCAATTAATGCCGTTAAGAAATATGGTTAAGACAATAAAAAATAATTGATTTAACCATAAAAGTTCCCGGATGGTAATGTATTTTTTATGGGCTTAAAGTGTATACAAAGTTTTGTCTCAAAGCTTACAGACATTAATTCGTAACTTACCTCTCAGAGTGTAAGGGGCAAGGTATTTTTGCAAGCATGGACGGCGTCTCAAAAGTGTCCCCTTGAGAGTTGAGAAGGTCAATGCGGCGTCTGCAAAGGCAACACAATACCTGGTGCGGTCCGATGTGTGGTGCCATGATCACAGCCAATGCGCCCCTGTCCTGTGCAACCACGTTCGATGAAAAGAAAGCTACGGCCAGTCACTTTATGATATATCTCCCACGGCGGGCGTGTGGCGAATATGTTCCACGTTGTTGCTATAGCTGGTGTGCGGTAAGTATATCTATTCTTGGCGGCTATTTTTCTCACAGATAGAGTGGAGCCATCAATCTATGGCATTGACATGCGCCGCGAACGGCTCCTCTTTCGAGTCAATATCTCTCTTGTCAAGGCGAGCGCCATTGATTTTGTTTCCGCGCAGACAACAAAACGCCGTCGATACAAACGACATAGGAAACTAAAAAATGTCTTCATCCGACGGCTCAGAAACATCCCCGCGCCCGCCTTGTCCCTCGACCATCGCATAAAGCGGTTTTATCTCTTTGAAAGCCGTGGGCCATCCGTCCAAGTAGAGCCCACTTTAATATGCCCCCCCCCCCTCCCCACTGCTCACCTCGCGCCACCGCAGGGGTGGGCAGGGGTGGGCAGGGGTGGGCAGGGGGTCGCGGACGAAGCATCCTCGCGACGTCCGCGTTGCTGCTGTCTGAAGCCGGGACTCGCGGCAAGTCGGCTGCCTGGACGAGACGGACCCTCCTCGGACGGAAACACCTTTTTTCAATTTGTGTGAAGCCTAACTGAATTATTTAGCCGTTAAGGGCATCGCCCTGCGTTGGCGGTTTTTTGTTAACGGTGAATGTTGGTTGCGTTGGCCGGACGGTGAAGAGGTCTGTGTGTTTAATTGGGTCGCGACTGATTGCCGAATGACCATCAAGGGAACACGGCACCTCCACCGATCGGACCTCATGCTGCTTAAGTGCAGGGATTCGGGTTTAGAATACAGAATATGTTCTGATAATAAGATGGGCTAACTACATGCATACTTCTATTTCAAATGTCTTACAAATGTCGTATTTCATTAAAAAATGTTATATTGAGGTAGAGTCTCGTTTTGCGAAACACTTTTCCGCGGATCAGCTGTGCCCTTATATTTAACTGCCTTAACCGGCAAGCTTTTCACAGCAGATGTCATCAAATATCTTGCAGCAGACGCTAACTGCATCAAATTTAGCTGCAGAGGGAATGACTGTTGTGCCTTCCACGGCTAAAGCCTGTTTTTTTTGTGTTCCAGTGGAAGCAGCGCTGGGGCGTCGTCACCAAGATCTCTCCTGCAGCAGGTAAGATAGCGCGACGCCGGCGTTACAGGGCTAAACATCGAGACCCAGAGATGCTCATAGATGCTCTAGACCATCCTATAGGTGGCCTGGGGTCTGCCACCCAGACCGTCTCGCCAGGGCGTCATTATTAAACACAACAGAATCTGCAAGGTAGCAAGCGGCAGATTTACCGCCCCAACTGATTAACATGTCCAACGGCGAATCTCACCCCTTCGACGCCACGTTACACTACAGGGACTCTAGGTTGCCGCTGAGAAGCAATGCGCAGAAAACAGACCGGTCGACACCGCGTAGATTTATTTCCAAAGACATTCTTTGCACATGCGGTTCTGATATTGCGGAAAAACCTAATCGTTGCGCGCATTTATCAGCGGGGCACCTTGCTAGCGTCTGCCTCGGAGATCGTTTAGCAGGTCGGTGTGGTCTGGAGTTTCCTGCAAGTGTGCCAGAGTAAAAAGAAGGCGATGCGATTCTGTGCGCGACCGAGCGGAACGGCCGGGGTGCACCGAGAAGTGCACGCGATGGAATCTCGTTTCTTGATCAACTCGGCTGCACCGTTGCAGGGACGTTTACTCAGGTACGATACGGCTTGCTCGATGCGAAGGAAACGGTAACAGATTTATGGGCTATAAATTTCCTAGACGGCTTGCAAAATTTTCTCCATTGCATTTAAACTGGAAAATTTTCAAAAGTTTATGCAACGATGCGTCGTAAAATGTTAAAGTAAATCTTTATTCGCTCAAACGATGCGCGTTACCCTTCACTTTTGGCACCAGATAAATGGCGCTCATGACACGTTCCATTTTATGCAGCTGAAAGAATAGAACTATCGGGTGGCGGCTGCACCTTCGCTGCGCTGCGAAGATAAAAGTATTATTTACAGTCAATAAAACTACGATATTTTTCACATTTAAATTGATTCGACGTCAAACAAACACAAACCCGAAATGGCTGAATAAATCGACACATCGCGCTTCAAACACACTTCAGTTAAAAATGTTTTCAGACATATTTTTAAATCACAGCACACAGAGCTGCACCAGAGCAGTAACTTTTCTGAGTAAATTGTGATAAAAATTACATTTTAAAACCCAACGGTGTGCCTATCATTTTTACTCTGTTTAAAAGAAAAAAGTATTTTAACAAATATCCTTGTAATTCCCCAGGTAGTTGGAAATATCGCAAGCAACTTCCTTATAGTGACCCATATCTCCGAACAGTGTCATATTTACTGCAAAAAGACTTAAAAATAACAAACAAAGATGAGAAATGCCAGGTTATGTCATTGTGTGGTCTGAAGAAACAAGTAAGCTCGAGGGCTTCGGCTAAGTCAGGCAAACAAGAATGTCCAAACACACACTCAACTTAGTCCCCCCAGCAGCCTGCTAGCTTTGTTATGCGTCGGACTAACTAGGCGACAAGATTTCCTCGCATCGCATCGCATCGCATCGCATCGCATCGCATCGCATCGCATCGCATCGCATCGCATCGCATCGCATCGCATCGCATCGCATCGCATCGCATCGCATCGCATCGCATCGCATCGCATCGCATCGCATCGCATCGCATCGCATCGCATCGCATCGCATCGCATCGCATCGCCTAGCATCGCATCGCATCGCATCGCATCGCATCGCATCGCGTGGCGCTTATTGGAGTCTCTTCGCTGTCGACTGCAGCCTGACAAAGCCTGGCCTGTCCATCTCCACGCTGGCCCCGTAGAAGTCAGACAAGCGTCTTCTGCTAGGACGTCAGGACGTCAGGACGTCAGGACACCCGCGCACACCCTTTGTTAGCCGCGATCAGCCCCGGGGACCGTCACATTTCATCTGCGCAGGGATTTCATCTGGAAGTGGAACAAATTTAATAATGTTGTCGTATTGAATAGTTTGACAGCCACAATTTGTTGTGCAATTTTAAGCTGCAAGTAATTGGCGCGGGTCTTCCCATTGAACATGAAAAGATCGCTGTCAAACTAAAGTCCAAAGGTCGTATATGACTTAAGTTTGGACGGAACGGAACTCTTTCCGCCGGTGACGGAACTTATTAGATTGCCTGTCAAGTTTCATGCTTGACTGGAAAACGAATTAGTTCACGTACATTTTCCACGGAAGCGCAGTATCAGCAAGTGCAAAACATGAGCCACAGACATAGTTTTTTGCTTCTCAGGCTTTATGTAATTTTGTATTCGCTGATAAATAATCCAATATAAATAAAAAACAGTACCGCAATAATGCAGAGCGAATTACGCTGCTCCAGATGGTGAATTGTGTTCAGTGCCAAAGCTTCACACTAATCGACACTCATGATCATTTGGAAAAATAAAAAGTCCGTTTTTCAAATCTGATCGGACATTTTATTGGGTCGAATGAAATTGGCATTAGCAAGCTTGATCTGCTGGCGTGCTTTTGCCGAGATACTAACACGATTTCGGCAGCAGCAACGTTGTAGCAAATAACTGTTTCCCCGCCCGAAAAAAGCGAGCCCCATACGGAAGCAACGCCGGCACGAAAATTCGCACCCGCTCCAGCGCGTATAGATTTTATTATCGGATATAATGATCGAGATAATTGCGCAATTACGTATCCCGGGTCCGCAATGCGTGCCGAGATGAGCGTTCTGAGTTACGCACTTCGTTAATGGTACACGCAGCTTGACGCGTCGCTGATGGGCGCCATTCCGCTGCCGCGCGAGACGGGCGCCCGGTGGCGCGCGCGGGGCCCACACGACCGGGGGTCCGCCGCGCGCTCAGCTGCGCCGATTAGGTCGACGTCGGGCCGGGCCCAGGCGTCGTCGCTGATCGCTCGAATTAACAACGGCTTAATGGCGCTGCCTCCTATTAGCGGAGCCATCCGCGCCCCGGCCGCCTGCCCGGTTTGACGGGGACTTGCTGCGGGAGAATCTTCGGGTGAAATTAATAAACGTTGATTGGGGGTAGCAAATGGGGATGATAGGTGGCGATGGGGCGTCTAGCGATGGAACAGCCTGCTTTGCTCGGAGTTTCACTTCGATGACGTTTCGGCATTAATTAGCGGGCGGTTAAGAATACAATTGGCGAAATGCGTGGTCGCTCAATTCGCAGTCACCGCTGCTGAGGAAACGGACTTTCCTTTGAAATCAGTACAATGCACGTAGCATGTTCGATCAAAAACCAAGCCTTTGCAATCGCGCTGACGAGGAGCGAGGCGTTTCCCTCGTCACGTTGATCTTAGAAGCTGCGAACTGTGTCTGCTTCAACTTTAAATTCAAACGGTATCGTATTGAACAGACAGACAGTTAGAATTCCAACTTGATAGCTCTGGCAAAAGAAACCCCATTTCCACGCAAGATGCCATGACGCATTTTCTTTGGCGCACAATGGCAGCAACTTCCGGCAAGTTTTCCAGGTAATTACACGGTTCACATTCTCAAAAGCAAAGAGTTGAGTTAAGTCAACATCGCATGCGTCAGCCTCGGCATGCGGGGCCTTGTGATGGGCCGCCAGGCGCTGGTGGTGGGGGGCGGCGGGGGGGGGGGGATAGTCTGAAACTCGGCGCGCACAACACAAAGTTGCAGCTTGACACTAAACATCGCGCGGAGCCGGCAAAAGTTTCCCAGCAGAAGGTCGGCAGTCGGGAGAGTCTAGCTTTTCGGGGAGAGGCCGACTCCCTGCTTCGACCCGAGGACGGCTTCACAATTCAATGCTCCGCAAATGACCCATGAACAAAAATTAAGTTCAGGGCATCTGATTAGGTGTTTTTTTTCTACAATTTATTCAACTTTGACGTTATTAACGTGGAAACTGTCGATATACTATTTACTCTTATGACACTAAATATTCACATTGTTGATTGAAATTGGAATTAAACCGGTCATGGAGCTATATTTTGCTTCCGGATAACACAAGATTGGGAATAGTTGTAGAACCTGTCACACTGCCACGCTGATGCAAGCGTTGGTTCCGAATCCATTGTGTCATGGCCGTAACACGTGCTTGACAATGACCAACACGAAGCGGCTGTCCCCGTCGCACCACTCTCTCGCTAGCAACGCTCTCAGCGGCCGGCTCTGTGTTGTCTCGCTGCTGCGGCGTCGGTAAGCCCCGACGATTTATCGGCGTCACGCGACGGTTGGTACTCCTGCACGAGATTCCCCGCCGCCATGTTGGCAAGTGAGCGTTGGATGATGAAGTGCGTACACGCCGCACGTTGCATGCGTGAGCGTTACGAATGTGCGCGAGGAACGGAATTAGGTCGATCGAATTGGCGTATCCCAAGTTTTTCAAGATGATTCGCCAACCCTGCAGATAGTTTGAGCTGCTTCGCAAGCTAGGCTGGGTGACATCACGTGGTTCACTTTTGGTGTGACGATTTCTCCACCCTAATCCATCAACTCTACGAGCTTAGGCTCAATTCGAAATAAACACATTTTACTGCAAAATCGATATGGCTGGCTCATCCTTGGATATACGGTTACTTCTCCGTACACCAAGAAACGTGAGATCTCCACGAACCTCAAGTATAACTAACACTGGAAAAACGCGCGTTAGAAATAACTCTTCCAATTTGTTGTACCATGTTTTCGGCGTTGTGCGATGAAACATTGGCGCTATCAAGCGTGCCGCAACAGCGTTGCGTGCCCGCGACGTAACTAACTGCAAACACAACTTTCTGGGAAGTGTTCGCTGCGATGCGGGCTCGCTGCTCTCCGCGGCGAGGAATCAGCCAAGACGAGGGAGGATTCTTGTGTGCGCACCTCCAACGCTGCGTCCTGTCCGTCTCCTCGGCAGCCGCATGTCAGTCGCCTGCCGCGCTGTCTAGACGCGTTGCGGTCGACGCGTGACACTTGTTTACGCGCGCCGAGACAAGGGTAGTTACTCCCCCTCGCTCCCCCCCGCTCCCCCACGCTCCCCGGGGACCTCGCGAGTAATGGAAACACTTGCTCGTCTTCCGCCGCGCGCGCCCCGTGATGGACTGTTGCGCACGGAAGTGCATTCATCATGGCGGCCGTGCGTCGGCCAGTCGCCACCCCTGGCGAGCAATTCACTAACTTGTTTAATGCACCGCGCGCGGCCGACGCTTTTTTATTGTCAGTTTTTTTATTCGGAAAGTTTTCATGGAGTCGTTCGGCGTTGTGAACAGGGAATCGGTCGGAGTCTTCTCTGGGAGATGGCCCTGACTCACTTCTCGCGGGTATTGATGAAAAACGTTGCGTTGTGGATAAGAAGCGCCGCCGCCTTCGTGCATGTAGCTTTAATCGGATCACTTCCCTGTGTTCGGAGTGGGCTTGGATGTAGCGTTCACCTGGTACCTCATCCTTGAGGATCAGAAACCCGTGACACGCTTTGCATGGCCTGCTGCCGCTGGCATGTGCCCCAGAAACGTTTCCAATGGAAGTAGTATTTTCTGCAGCATTTTCCGACGGTTGAATTCGACATGTCACTTCTGGTAAATTAGGCAAAACTAAAGGGAAACCAATGCGGCTGGAGAAGCTCGAGTCGAAGCCACGGCTTGGTGAAATATGGAGCCGATCTGAGAGTCCTGCAGGGTGGAGGTGAACGCGTGTGCAGAAGGAGAGAGTCTCATAACTCGTGTGCAGACCGACTCGATTGCTTGCGATGCAAGCGAAATGAGCGGAGATTTCCTGCACTGGATGGCTCGTATTATCTTGATGGCCACGGTCGGCGAGGAAATGAAACGTAACGGTAATTCGTGCGACGGCCGGTCGCAGCAGCTTTATCAACCGGCCGCCGCGCGCGCTTCTCGCCGCCCAGAGAAAGCTTTCACTCATTTCCCACGGGGCTCACGCTTAGCCACCCTGTTTTTGTTCCTTGTCCACTTTTGTTCGGAACTAGCGCTCGGTCGAGATTAACGCAAGTGGATTTTAATTCTAGATATAATAAATAATATGCACTCAAAAAGTAGCCCGCCCGTGCATTTTATGGTGGAACGCTCAATTAACTGAACAGAAATAAAAACACTCGCTTGGTGCAATTAAAGTTAAGTACTACTGTACACACAAAAATAACAACAAACAAGAGCTTGGCTTTTAGTTTTCCTGTGTTAAGCTTCATTTAAATTGCTCTCTTGGTGTCGGAATATAGTGCGATGCACGGTAAACAAAACGCTAACTTTTTCCGCCGGATCACGGCGCCTCCACTCTAAAGCTTTCCCCGCCTGCCTCCTACTAAGCCACTGCGAGCCGCAACACGCAATTCAATTAGGAGCAGACGCGGAAAATAAATGCAAGCAGATTTTTCCGGCGTTCGTCCGCGCGGGGTTTCCCTGGCTCTTGTCGGCCGCTGGTTCGGTGCAGACCGCAACAGCAGCAGCGTCAGCAGCAGGCTGGGAAAAATCCGAGTCTGTAGGTGGGTTGCCAGTCTTATCCGGGTGCTGATCATACTGGCCCATACATTGAGCCGTTTGAAGCCGCTTGGAGCGAACGCGATCTTAATTCACAGAAAACTTCTCACTCATCTGAAGGTCCTCGGGGTTTTGTCCCGACAGCAGCCTAGCATTTTTTGGTTGACGCTGCAAGCTGAGCGCGTCGCACTCGCAGGGCAACAACCCTTTGGAGACACCCCCCCCCCCCCCGCCCGTCGTTTGGCGGTCCAGCACGCGTTATCACTCCCGCCGCCGCTGGAGGCCGACGCCGATGCAAAGCGTCTCCTCAAGGCGGGCGCCGCGTCGGCGGCGTCGCCATCAAGACGGCGTCGTGTTGATCGACGCCGCCACACGCGGGGTGTCGGGGAGGGAGGCAACATCTACATGTGACGCCATTTGGTGATAGACGCGCTGGATCGCTCCCCCAGCCAGGATGCAGCCCGGCGCACGAATTACTTGCTTAGAGGGGGTACGGTTGTAAGAGACGCATCTTGTCGAGAGTATGCGGTCAAAAATTCACCTCACAATAAAGTATATAGAGAAAGATGGCATTGCTATGGATTTATAGAGACAGTAAGGCCCTGGGCTTGAGGAAGTGCGTGTCCTTGGCAGATTCGTGGTGCCCCAAGCGTCAAAGGCCCGATGGAGTCGATGCCCTCTCCCTAAAGCACGTCGTGGCCACTTGGCACCCGGTCGCCACGTGTCTGCTTGGCAGCCACCTCTTGGGGGGTGTCGGGGGAGGAAGCGGCCGTCGCGGCGCCCGACCAAGTTCGTCGACTGTTCGCAGGATGTTTGGTGGTTGGCGCCATCCATGAGCTAACAAAGATGGATGATAATGGAATGTGTTGCCGGTGTCTCTCTTCGCCGATTTACGCGTAGTGTCGCGCGCTCGCTTTTTTACCAATTTACTTTCATTTTACTAGTTGCGGCAGTTCCGTCTTGACAAATTCACGCTGTCTTATTAGTTTTATTTCTGGTATGTAAAAATCTAGCAGCGGGGAAATAAGATTTTGGTTTTGGGGGTGTAAGACGTGGGGGGTGATAATGTGAAAACGAATAGGTGAGGGGAAGGGCGAATGTGATGAAGAAATAAAGGAGGGTGAATGGCACAGTCCTTGTATGTAGATTGCGGATGAACATGACAGATAGGAAGGGGATGGAAAGTTGACAGAGAAAGATGCGCGGTCCATTTGGTTACGAATAGTGAAAGATGAAGGATGTGCATCTGGGCGGCGAGACATCAGGGAAATGTTGGACCGTTTTAATAATATTTTGTCTCGGTATTTTTATGTGACATCGATCCTTTATTTCAGCGGCGTTCAACTTTTAAAGGAGCAATATTGCTTTTCTTACGAGTTAGAATGGCCACGAGTGCCGCAGACCGATCAAGTATTTTAATAAAAAACACGTTAATCAGATCCGAGATGACATATTGGATCTATTATCAATTACAACGATCTTGACTGATTGCCGCCTGCTTCTCTCCTGCCTAAGTATAAAAATAAGCCCTTTGTTAGGAAAATCCTCAAAAAGATATAGCGCTGATCGCATATAAAAAAAGGGCGCATGTATAAATACGATCTTATCTGGAACGGCAAACGCAGACGGCGGAAGAAAAGCTTTGTTGCCTCGGGATAAATTTGATATCGGCAACGACGCGCATGCGTCTGCCGGGAAAACCTCGCACTCGCAACTCATTCCCGCTGGAAGCAGGGACTCCCCACCCCCACCCCCCCCCCCGTGCCCCAACCACCCGCGAAAAACAAGACTTCGGTTAATATTTAATTTGATTGATTGCACGCTTAGTGAACTTAAACACATAGTGCCAACAAGGAGAACAAAGCGCCGGCTTGCTGCTCGGAGCTTGTTCTCCGTTAAATGGATATAAAGATAGGACTGCTTCGAGCACTACTATCTCTAACTCTCAAACAATGATATTGTGGAAGTATGATAAAATACGTAAAGTATCGTGTTTGATTCGAGTCTCTTTAATAAAACTACATGTTTGAAGCGACGTGCAAATTACAATCATTTTCTCTCGTTCAACTCCAGTCGCTGGCTGATTTGATTTGATAAAATGATAATATCGCATGGATCTCGCATCCCGGTCCCAGCGAGGATATATAAATCACCGTCATTTGTATTTAGGCATGCAGACTCGCATCCTCATGGATTAGGCTTACGCCAGAGATGGAGAGAGACTATAAATTTACATAACACAACGCGCGAGATCGCGTCAAATACTAACGTCGAAGCAAAATGTGAAACTTTTCTCGTAGCATCGACAACTACTCACCTTTTTTCTAAATTGTATCAATCCGTTCAATCAGTATCGATTTTGAAAAGATTTTCGAGCGTTGGAAAGCCACAGGAAGTTTTTATGGGTGTTTTTCTGGAAATTGGCTGCTGGCAGATCGATCGAACGCTGCCGCACGACGAACTGCCAGCTTTTGTAGACACTTAGTTCACGGCAGCGTAATTTAGGGGGCGAAGCCAACGGTGAGAGGGGAGCGGGGGGGGGGCTGCACGGTACGAAGTTAAAGTGGCGCAAAACACGGGTTTTAGGCCGACATCTACTACTTGGTCGTTGCCCAGATTAGATTCGGGGGGGTTGGGGGGGGGGGGGGGGGGGGCGCCGAAACGTAATACTTCTCCAAAACACTTTCCATATCACGTCAAGTTCGCGGCGGTAATTGCGGACAGAAGCGCGCCGCGTTTTCATCACGGCCGCCCCCGAAAAGTTGGGCTTTGCCTGGCGAACTTCGCGTGTCCGAGATGGCTCTTGATGGCGCCGAAGATGTCCGAAGCGGCCGGCAGCCACCCGAGGTTGGCCGATGTGTCGCATGTGCTCTGGAACTATGAGACCGACCACGCGAATGGGATTGTCGATTCCGCCCTCAAATAACCAGAGGCTATATATATTTTTTGGTTGTGTTTTCGGTTTTATTTTTTGCATGATTATGACAAAACCGTCGATGCGGTGCGCTCGGTAATTATTAGTACATCTGGGTAGTGAGTGGGTAATAAACTATAGATTTACTTCATTTCATGGAGTAATTTAATGTTTTGTTTTTCGTTTAATTGATACTGACTGAGTAATTACTAATAGAGCACGATAGTTGATTAACTTTATATATTACGGTTTCCATTGTGGATCCCCATTGTTTACTGTACAACCACCCATCAAAATATTGTTCTATTTTCCACTACCTATGGTTTCACAGACGAAGTAATATGCTACCTGGCAAAGTAATTACTCGTTGACTGCGGTGCATGCTTCTCGAAGTTACGACTCTCGGTGCAAATGCACTGCATGACACGACACGGCCCGCAGTCCCAGCAGTTCCCGCAGTTCCCGCAGTTCCCACAGTTCCCGAAGCCCCGCCGTTGAAGCGACCCCAACCCGCCCGGCGGTCGGAAATGAAGGTTGACGTCGCCCCACCCCCCACCCCACCAACCACCCCCTCAATGCCCGCCAACTCCTCACAAAGTAGAAGCGTGTAATAAAAGTCGACCGACTCGGAATTTCGGACGATTTCCGGGCCTGGGCCTCGTTCGAGCGTAGACCGGACAGACTTTACGCACGCTGCTGGCTGTAGAACACACGCGTGATGGTCGAGGATCGTACTTTAGCGGATAGAGCTAAGTTCTAAGCACGCTGAGCACGTTGAAGCACGGGGTTCCCCAGCACCGGCGTAATTCCTGACACTTGCCCTGTCGACGCTCCTGTCGCCGTCACATTCTAATTCCATCCTTCACTCTCTCTTCTCTAGAATAACTTTCGAATCGACGGTGAAACTGAGTCGCGTCGTCGGGTTCTCCATTTGCCCGCACAAAGCTACAAATAATTCCCGGCTCGCCGTCGCATTGTGCTGCGCCTGACAGAAATGAATATCTCTTATCAATCTTGTTGTTCAACGCTGACACCTTGCCGCGACGCCTTGACACGGGCTCATTCACAGGTGTATTCTAAACCCATTGTCAAGTGTCGTTGTGAAGCAGTCAAAGCAGATTAATCATCGCCGCTCTATCCCTATTTATTGCTGCTTAACTACGTATAGGGGTTGATTCGTTTATAGGGGTGGGAAATCACCTGCTCCCTTGCTCGGTACAATATACATATAGACACACAGAGGGTGACCGACGCGGTGGTGGCTGCAAGGGAGGAATATTGCCTCCATTCATTTCAACTATAACAAGGAAACAAACTAAAGCCATCAAAGAGAAATATCGCTAGACTTGATAGCGTTTGATTGTTTTTTTTTCCACGAGCTCTTTTCTGGCAACGATAATCGGATTAGGAAAGAAGTTAGCTAAGTTTTTCTTGATAGCTATGTTTTCTGGACCATGGTTTATAAGCTTACCGATACATCTTATTGATTTCTCTATACACATGCCGTTTAGTCGTCAGCAGTTTTCCCTTTTCCCGAAAGCAATGAATTTTCCGTTTGTGACATCAATTATAATTGATTTTGCTCTGCGCTTGGTCCACAAAGCGGCTATGATTCGCCAGGATGCGATCTCCGCGCTCTCTGCAAATCTAGAGAACGACAATTTTTTTCAGAAATCCACGAAAAAAATCGTTAAATATATTACTGTGCCAATCAATCTTTCTTTCATGCCCCAACTAATAATCTCATCGCATCAAACCAGTTTACTACCTCATTGTGGATGTAAGCAGAATCGTAGCTCTTTCACCCGACAGAACGCAGAAGTGCCATCAAGCCTCCCTCCAACGTTCAATTCCACAAACTTTCTGTACGACACCGTAAAGTTGAGACATAATTGTCAGGCAGAGGAGACAAATCCAGACCGCTGGTAATTAGTGCGGTCAGCAGCCGCGTTAGCAAGACGGCATTGCGCCGACGAGGCCGAGGCAGCGCTCGGTCAGGGAGGCTGCGTGGCTGGTCCATGGAGCAACACCAGCCGACCGCATGATGCGATGCTAAACAAGGTAATTTAATAAACGTGTAATTTATCTGTGTGCGGCGTCGCCTGACCGGTGGCGCTAGGTGGTCCAAGCGCGGGGGTGCAAAACACGCGGGCGAGGGGTGGACGCCGTACCCTGGCCGCTGCCAACAGTCAACCCTCGCTCACCCTGATGTCTCCCACCACACCAACCCCCCTGGCCATGTCATACTGTAGTGTTCGGGCTGAAAAATGCTTTATATTGCCGCTCGTCCGGAGGGAGTAATTGAGATTATAAAGACGGACCTGGCTGGAGGGTGTTGTAATCTCTTTCGGCATTAAGTGTCGCCGGGCGAACACAATTGCATTAAAGCAATGTCTATAAAGTGAAATATTTCAATGCTCGTGTCGTACCCGTACGCATGAAGACGTCATGGCCGCAAGCGATGGGTCTGTTCGTCGTCCAGGAAGTCGTCGACTTATAGGAGGCCATTACGAGCAGCGGCCTCTGTATTGCTGTTGGGGGGAGGGGGATTTTCTTTGAACATCCAAGGTCATTCACGAATAGAATAAACGTGATTGGAAAATGGAAGTTATTACGGGAAAGGGCGTGAAATATCCCAGAAAAACGATGTTCAAGTAGAAATCTGTATTGCCGTTGCAAGGCCAAGGGAAACATTCCCATGGCGAGCGTGGATTAACTGAAATGGCGTAACGAGGGTGTGTTGTAGTAGAGCAGCCAGCAGCAAAGTGTTTTTAGCACGCGTGTGCGGCCACCCCACGCCGAGCCCCCGCTCCACTCGCAAAAAAACAGCGCAAAGAGCACGCCGCACGGAAACAAAATGCTTGTTTCTAGTTTTCATCAAAATCCAGTAATCGAAATAACGAGACGCATGTTCGGCCGGCCATTAAGGGGTGAAGTTTCTCGCTGAAAGTGTCCCGCTCGCCCACCCAACCCCCCGGCACGACCCCATCCCTGCATCGCCAACCCTTTCCGCATTCCCGCCACCCCGTCCGCGCATACCACGTCGTTACCCACCCCTCCGGCGATGTCACACATAAAAAACACCAGAGTTAAAGGTCCTTTGCATTAAATTCTGATCACGAATATTGCTCGCGCACATCTGGTTTATACCGGACACATATTTTCTATAGCCAGCACTGCGCTAACCGCCGTACGCACCGTAGCGGCGTAGCGGCGTAGCTCCTCATTCAGAGTTTAGCAGACAGGGCAAATCCAGAGGGTGAAGTAAGGTTAGCTTGCCTGCAAGCATCGCGTATGCTGGTGTAAAACCGCCGCATTATCATCATGTGACCACGACTACCCTATTTTCCCAATAACGCGCCCGCGTTCGCCGGTTAATATTTAAATACAATCAGAACGACGAGGCATTAGCGCAGGCAGCACCAGCTCGCTATCATGATTTATTTAAAGAATTCCATATCGTAAAGCACATTCTATTTTAGAAGTTTTTGACTGTAATACAACGTAATATCGCCTGGCTTGTCTAGGGGCCATCCTTATCACGAACTATGTTTGTCACGCAATTCGCTGCAATTTTCATGTGGTATTTTATGCTGTGTATTATTTTCATGAAAAGGCTCGTCTAGGGCGCTGTGCAGTTATGTAATAGTTTTGATGAATGGGGGCCGGCCGTGGATTTAAGTGGCTGGATTTCGTTCTTATCGCGACCGCGCTATCGCGCTCGCTACGACGGGGACCGCAATTAAACCCTGCGCCACTCCACGCTGCACGGCGCTGTAGTTGTACTTGTGCTCACCGGCCATAAACAACTGCCGTAAGGCGAGCTTGTGGCCATATAATTCAATGCAGCGAATTGCTCTTGCATAAGTGGGCACACTTTTCCTTCAAGTACATAATTTTCCCGCTGGCTAACGCTCGACGAGAGGTTTTCTTCTATCTTTTTTTTCTCCCCCCTCTCCGACCGCATTTTAATCTATTTAACACTGCTAAGCCGCATATTTTCATTAGTGTTCACGGGGAATTTTTCCTGCACACGATCGTTTGCATACCGCAGCCGCTCGTCGGCGACAATTTACTGAGACTAATTTCACGAGCGCAGATAAAAATATCGGATACGAGCGCTAGTTGCTATTCAAAGTGTATCCTCGCTTCCGGTTGTGCGTTGCGTTCGGCGCCCGCCAGGGCACGGAGGGCGCTGCGACCGCTTAGGCCACGCGGATAATGCTAACGATCCGCTCCAATTTGCGAGCGTAGGCCACGGCGAAGATAAAAATAATCTATTTCTCTGCTAACTCTATGCATGCTTAATTTATCGACAAGCCTGGCTTCTTCTTCCCGTGTTTTAGTATTCCTTTCACAGTCGTGCCGCTTTCAATTGCCCGTCTAACTGGTTCTAAGCAGACGCCGTCTGAGTGCGCTGTTCAAACATGGCAGCGAAAGAAAATACCCCATTCTATTTGTACTGGGCCGGGCATTTGTGACCTAATTGGTATCGTATCTTCCGAAAGCAATTAAGGACCTTGAATAATTCACAAAGACTTGAAAGTTGCATAAGTTCTGTTGTACTCCGCATTAGGCGAAAATGTGCGAATGCAAATTCGCCAAAAATAGCCTCCGGTTTAAATGCAGGGCCTGTTAGTTTGTTTGTCATGATTCATGTGTATTTACACAAGAATCCATAGCCTATAGGTATACCATCAGCCAATATTAATCTAAAAGCGTGGCCATGTAGGTATAATTAACTTTCTGCCGTTGTTTGGGGGGAAAGTAATTATTTCTAATGGCCCGATGGCTGGGGCAGGATCGGGGGTGGATGTGGGGTGGGATTGGGGGTGGTGCACCGGTAGCAAGATGTTGGGGTCACGTGCAGGGCCATCCTTAACGACCCTGTGCCCTGGCTGGACTCGCGCTCTGCCACAGGAATATTAATTAATGCTAATATATCGGCGCACGTACTGCCCTTTGACACGTGGTTATGTGTTTCATCAGAATTTATCTACCAAACTGATGTCATTTTTAGGGGTAATTAGGATGGAAATCGTATTCAGGTCTTAATTGGGTTGTAACCACTGGACATGGGGCGTGTTAGGGGTGGGTTAGCCCGGTGCATACATGTTTTTCTACGCTGCATAGGGTTGGTTTTGAAATGCAATACTAATTTCTCTAATTTTATGACTGGTTTCGTCTTTCTGCATATGGTATTTGGACGTCCAGGCAATGGGGGGCATCGAATCCACGATGCATGCGGTTTTTTCGCTACAAAATTAAACTATCTGCATCAGAGAGAAGTTCCTGGGAGCACTGAACCACGTTGGCTTATTTAAATAGGTTCATATGCATCAGGTATCGGTGCTCGTAAAACCAGAGTGCTTTATTCATGTCGATGCATGGAGTAAGAATGGATGAACACAAAGGAAACAAAACGTTCGGCAAGTTAGATTTGCAATCACTGCTTGCTAGACACTCGTAGATCGGTAAATAATAGATCAGCTGTCGGACAAGAGTCGGAATAAATGAGATCGCGACGCAGCCGCCGCCGCCGCCGCCGGCAACGGAAATCGAACCCTATTAGTTCCACAAATCGGCGTGCAGCTCGGCGTGCAGACCTCTGCTGGGTGACGTGGCATTTCCCTGCTCGGCGGCCGTCCAACTCGCATGTCGTCTGACACTTTGCCCGGCTCCACGCTCTTTTATTCCCGAAACATCTGTTTGTCAAGCGATCAACAATCCCCACGGGCTCTGCTCGCCAGCTCGCTCAGCGCTAATTGTATGCATTTGCAGCTAATAAATCTGTGGTCATTATAATTAGTTGAGTGGGTCGTTTGGCGAGGCAGCAGCAGGTTGATCAAGGCGAGCCTCGGCACGCAGTCGGTGAAACGCGCGATACGATCAGCGGCCCTCGCGGCGAGCGAGATGACATCCGCACGACACAAAAGCACTGGAGTTAATTAAACACAAGATTAATACGAATTAACCGGGTTAATCTGTCATGACAATCTGTAGTTAACACTCTATGAAAACAGAGTTTAATATAATGACGGTTGTGATTACAATTATTAGAGCGGGCCCCTTCGGACGCGGAGCATGGAGCAGGTCGGAAAGCGGAGGACAGAAAGACTTTGTGTCGGCGTCGAGCTGAACGTTGATAAGGCAAGTGGGATTCAGGAAGTGAGTAGGGCGACGTGATGCTTCCACGTCCTGCAAATTAATAGTATCTCCTCGCTGAAGAGTGCAGCAATCTTGCAGTTGGATTTGTTACAATCAGGTACCAAATGTCACCATAAAGGTTGCTTTAATTTGGAGATATTTTAAAACATTGCTCGACGTTTTTCACAGTTGCCAGCTATTAAAAAGTAAAGTTTCGGCCGTAAAAAGAGAGAAGCTCGTTCGGAACTGTGTCAACTTTCGTCGTGATGAACTTCGAGCGTTTTAATTCACAGACATTAACCCGCGCTTAAGAACACGGTAATTGCGTGCTAAAATGCAGCGACATGTCGCAGCAGCGTCGTAACTCGCTGTTGAGGGCCGCGTTCATATTAATGACGTCGTCCCCACCTCCCCTCCCTCCATTCCTCATCGTCTTTATCAGGATCTCAACAGCTGGCGCGGTGGTGGCGAGGTAATGTAAGATCAAGGAACCCACTCACATACTTCAGGATAAGGATCAGACATGAATCCATTGCATTTTACATGAACTGCGACAACGGCGGCGGCGGTGGCGGCGTTGACGTCGGCTGAAACAGTCTGTAACAAATCTACGCAGAGCTGCTAGCGAAGGCTATTGATGCAATGCCAGGCTTTAGAGAATAGAGCTTCCTGGAAAACAACATTATGCCCTCTCGTGTTGCCACCCCCAACCACCCTCTGACCGCCCCGCTCAGTTTTTCCGCCGTCAGTTCTCGGGAGGGACTCTTTGAGCAATTTTCCGCCTGTGCGCTTTGTTCGAATCGGATTGTTGCGCTGACACTTTCTGGGTCAAATAATCAGGAAACTTGTACGAATGGGCTTCCCTGTCGAGCGTCGGTGGGCGTCCACGATTCACTCCTTGTTTTTCCCCGACGTTGAGCTGAGACACGAATCATTGTCGATTACTTTGAGGTAATAAAATGAATTATTTACCTTCCCACTTTACTGACTATTTAATTGTGTAATATCATAATATAATTTTTCGAGGAAAAATGGTAATCATTTCCTCCAATCGCTAGACTGGTAGGAATTCAACAGAAGAACGTGTACAGAATGGGTCTTATGTGCATAGAAACCGGCAGCCTTTAGTAATACCTACTTGGCTTACAATTTTACTGCCCCACTCTGAAAGTAAACTTGGTGTTCTGGGGAACTGTGCGTGGATGCCTCTTGCAACAACCGCTGCTTGATTCACGCCACGCCACCAATAACTTCCCGGCAGATCCTCGCGTTTCATCGTTCGCATCGGGCAACGGCCATTTAATTATCTCCGTGTGCACACTCTGCTCCTGCCCCGCTTGCCCGCTACATTATTATGATAACTCGAGCATCCGTCGCCCATGACCACACGGCCACGAGTGCACCGCTAGCAACGCGGGTTCCTTCCTCTCCGCGCGGCGGCGGCGGCGGCGTCGGCGGCGGCGGCAGCGCTGACGTTTAGCCGCTGATTATGTTCGGCCATGCGATTGCGTCGTTAAGATCACGTCTTCGATAGCAGCGCCACCCCCGATCGACCATGCAATCTGCGGGGGGGGGGGGGGCACGCTCGCATCCCCCACACAGTGGATGGGGCTGCTGCTCGATGCTTGCTGCTGTTGCTCGAGCCGCCGAAGAACACGACGCGATACAAGCCGTGATATACCGGCCGGGCAAAGCACGAGGGCTAAGCGGGGACGAAGCGAGGCCAGGGGCGACGTAGAATCGTGCAAAGTGTGTGGTATTTCACTACATGGATGATTTTTTGCTTCTTGGACCTGAAATAGATTTTCGGCAAAAAACATCAATCCAGAATAATAGCAATATCCTAATTTGGTAGCTGCTTATATTTTGGTTTTGGAGGCAACGACGATATTTTACTAAGTTTGTGATTCCGCATGAACCCCAGCTGAGCTGTGTTGCATTGCGTTGATTTAAAATAAACCTTCGTTATTCTAAGCGGAGTTTGCAAATACTTAGCTGTTTTAATGGACGCGATGAATAAAGTGCGATTATTGAAACAAAAATGAACTGCATTATGTTGACCTTAACGCCCATTGGCCGACGCACTCAAGGTCAGAGCGTTGACCTTGGTCGATGAGAGATGCGCGGCCATCAATAGCAGTTGGAACGATCGGAGCTAAGTGCTTCGAGTAGAAAGACTACCAAACTGAGGAAAACCAAGCGGAGAGAGAGCGAGGGAGAGAGAAAGGATGAGAGAGTCACTGGAAAAGATTCGGACAAGTTGGAATCGTGACAAATCTTCACATGCGGTCGACCCTCAGACGGAAAGGGAAACCGCTGAGAGCTCGAAACAAGCGAAACAAGAGCGATTATGCTCCCCGGCCCGTCGGTTTATCGCAGAGGCCACACGGAATTGACAATAAACTTTACAGCCCATTGACATGCTCCGGGCATAAAATGATAAAAGTTTCCTAATTTTAGTATATGCCACAAAAAACAAACTTTATTATTTAATTTCCTAGCCTCGTTGAAATGAAAACACCAGCAAGAATAATCAGGATGGAATATTATTTCACGAGTGCAGAGTCGCTCTCTCCCGGGGAGTGAAGAGGTAATCCTAATCTTATTACCAATAGAACAATAAGACGAGTTTATTATTGTTCAGAGCCCTCCGTGCCGACGCCGGCGTCGGCGTCGGCGTCGGCGTCGGCGTCGGCTGGCATTGTTCCTGGTGCAGGAATGCGTCGCTTGATCCTCGGGTCGGGAAGACGGTGCGACAGCGCTTGGACTGGTTTCATCCCAGCATGCGAGCTGGAGCATGCACGCCGATGTAGCAGAGGTTGCGACAACTTTGAATAGTTCAAAATCGCAGTGCAACGAGTTCAATTTAAGTAGAACAGATAGATGCAACGTTTGCAGTTGGCGTTACTTAATAACATGTTTGCAAAGTAATTCTGCATAGAAACTGGTTGTATATTTGTTTCGCGTATTGGGATGCTCACTCTAATTGAGTTCATCGCGTCAGTTGATTTTATCGAATAACATGCCTTGTAATTGTATGTTACACATTCCTCAATGATCGAGAGTTTTTATGAATGAAAATGAATTATTTTTGACGTAGTGCCTATAGCTGTGCTGGTGAAGCATTGATTAACCTTAGAATGTTATCCCATGCATATTAAACACAGCCGCGTATATTGTTTACCCGTAATATAATAATATCTTGTTCACTTGAGCGAGATCCAGGTACATTATAACGAGCCGCGTTCTCGGAGAAATGGGCTTGGTAATGCCTTGAATCTACAATAACGTCTATACTCTATACACACCGCCGCGTATTAATGTGCTTAGACAAATACAATTAAATATTCAATTTACGTCCGACGAATGGCATGGCTGGATTTACTATTCGTTTTATGCGTTCTCCGGGGGTGAGGGGGATGCATATCAGTGGTATTCAACCCCCGGGCCACACACCCTCGGCCCCCGCCCCTCCAGACTAGCTCACTAGCAGCACCAGCAGCAGCACCAGCAGCAGCACCAGCAGCAGCCTATTTATTAGCTTATGTAAACACCCTGCTGCCAGATAAGAACTGCCGGCTATATTGGTTAATCGTGGTTGCATGAACTATGGCGGTTAAATTAATTTTATTTGATTTAAATTAGCGTTAATTCTGTGGTTACGGTCGTTAGTGGAATTCTGAGGTGAGATCGGATTGGTTGACAAGCCTAGAGAAAATTGATTTCTGGACGTGTGGAAAGTAGTTTATATTGGGACAAGGTTCTAAACTGCAAGCTAGAATATTTATTTGACCTTGTGACTAGTAACGGTAAAGTAAAAAAAAAAACTGGCACCTCCACCAAAGAGATTATTTTCAAAGTGTGAGTCTTAACGAAATGATCCTTTGCATATGCTTTACCCGGCCATCAATTAAACCGTCCATTTCCCGTCCGTTTCCCGTGCATTGAACGGGTCCATAATGCATGCTTAGAGCGCATTACCAGCACAATGGGTCTCCGCTCCTGAGTCCTGACCCTTCCTGCTAAACGGTCCGCATCGCAGCCAAGTGAACCACGGGGTCCATCTTATTGTTTCACCGTGATTGATTACGCACGCTGATTTCCACTGACCTAATTCGTTTATCTATCTCCTTTTGTTAACAGATCTCTTTCACTTGGCTGCTTGGATAATGAAGCATATCGTTCTGTTATGGACACAGCACTTGTAGGATGAAAGAAACTATATATAGCGCCATATAAGCCGAACATATTAGAGCTTAGAGCCTTAGACCATACGGGAAGCTTTAAATTCAGCTTACGCTAAGCTCAAGGGAAACTTATCCATCAGACTATTATCGTGCAAGCGAGTCAGCTATCACGTTAAACTTGTAATCCCATTTTTTCTGATACAAGAAAATGCTAAGCGTTTCTATAGATATTTTGTGAAAGATAACAACTTTACAGACTTCGGCTCGTCTTAACAGTACGTCGGTAAAGTTTGATACTAAGAAAGAAATCGGTTGATATAATCCGTGCGATTATTGGAACTTTAAAAGTACGTAGGGAGTACTGAAAGTTTTTAAATTTACTGATCGCCATTAAGAAAATCGCAATGAAGTGAGTGGAAGAGAGCGCTTAGCCACGTAACGCATGTCGGGAGCCGGTCAGGATAGCTGTGCTTGTGGCTGGGAGTTGGCAAATGAATGGCTAGCAGTAGCTATCAGTTCGGTGTCGCATTACTGCGACAACTTCACGTCGGAACGACCTGTTTTAGAGGATACTTTCGGCTTATCACCAAGTATTCACCCGTCGTATCAAAAACATGTTTTATTCTTTTGTGTGCCTTCTACGTTCCTTATGACAGCATAGAATAAAACTTTGTGTCCAATACTCATTCATGAAACCACAATAACGAAGGCAATGTATTTCGTACAAATTTGATGAAAAAAGCAGACCGCACTAATATTTATGTAAATCAGTGCAAATATCATCGATTCTGCTTGCACAGCCATTGACACCATTCAAGGACACTCAAAACTCCATCCAGGCAAAAGCGCGTTGAGCGTCTGGCAACAGAGAAGCCAGCAGCGACCTTGCGTCTAGTTCGAGCTCCTGCCGCCGGCCAGCGTGGCGCTAACTGCACGTGAAGACACCGGCCATCGAGCCGATCGGGGTGCGTTGGGGTGCGTGGGGGTGGCCGTGCGTCGCGCCACGCGTGCGGCTGATCTGTATTGTCTGCGAATGACTTATGAAACAGACATTCGAGCCTATTGTACTAATGCACGCCGCGCTATCACTCGTAATGGAATATTAATTCCATTCGGCAGGAATTAGGGAGCGCATTTAATTGCCTAACTGACAACCTGGCAGCCATCTTGTTCCGATGATCTATCTGGTAAAATGTGATACTCGGAATACCTACTCACTACAAAATGACATATTATTATGCCACATATTCATTATGTGCATAAATTTTGGATGTCAGAGGTAACATGATTATTTGTGACTTTCAATGCTTACGGCTGTAGTGTGTTTTACTGATTTGTTGGGGGAGTGTAGTAAATATTATTATTTTTATACGAATCATCCGTCATTGAATACGTCAACCAATAACAGGAAAAAACGTTGAAAATATAGCAAAACCACATTTGGCATGAAACTATTTATCTAATAAACTTATATTGCTTTCTACCATTAAAAATACACAATTTGATTTGCTCGATGTGAATGTTGAAAGCTAAAACATAAACACCGTATCATACGAGCTCAAAAACCCTCACATCGACACCGCAGGGCAGGCCATCCACACCGCATACTTCCAATTACCAACTTCATCGGAAAATCAAGCGCGCCTCGCCACACGAAGAGACAAACAAAAGTCCCACTGTTCGCCACAACACCTCTCACCGCCGTAAACAATGAACCACGCGTGAACCCTCCCCCGGCCGCGCCGGCCTCACCAGACAACACAACCCCTTGCCCTCAGGTCGTTGCAATCTCGGCGGGGAGGGCACGGCCACCGCGGCTGGCTCCCTAATCCGGCAAATGAGCGGCGGACGTACTAATGAAACCCGTGTCGTACGGCCGGCCATTGTGCGCCCCCGAAACGGGGAACTTGCCCCACCGGACGGGCCGGCTCCTTCATTGAGTTCCGCTGACCTCAGCTATGTGTGGCCAAAGCCGCGCCGGCCGGGTCAAAGTTGCGGCGCAGGCGAGCGCGGGCCAACTTTGTCAATAGGCTATTAGTGTTAATACATTGGCCGGTTGGCACTGCTCGTCCTATTTACTGGCTAACCTATGGCGATATTGTAGCGTGGATTTGCTGGGATAATTGGCACAGTCCGGAGTCCGGTGGTCGGCGAGGGACCCGGGGGTGGTTGAAAAGGTTGTCTCTCTAGGTCGGTGGTTGCGTTTCACTAAACTAGGCAAGTTTTAGGTGATTTGAGCTCGTCTGCTCTGAGTTCAGGTGTTATTTTTTACCCGAAAGTAACAAATTACTTTGCTAGTTGTTCGCATAGATGGTACTGAGATTCGTCGCTCTGTTGGCGGGGGTTGTAACTTAGTTAACATTCCATTATAACAGCATCGTCGCCGGCATGTGCTGGTTATTGAAAAGCCTCTTCGGATGAATTGGTGTCTTCCAAAAGCTGATCGAGTTGATTAAATGTTCCCTCTCGAGACGGATGGATGTTACAGCGATTCCAATTGATGTCTGCAAATTCAAATAGTGCTAAATGTTCTTAAAGCAAAAAAAAATAGCAAGATATTTTCTTAGTGGTATCGTTGCAACTGATATTAGCGACACCGATGTGCATGAAATACTTTTGTAATGTGCCCGGGTGATTCTGCCAGAAGAATATCATTTCTACTTGGTTATGAAAAGTATTAATGTGTCATAAAAACCGCATTGCAAGGAAAAATAATAATAAACGTGGAAAATAGTAAAATAAAAATCATCATATCAGAGAGGAGTTTTCTTTTTTGTCAAATCTATTCAAGTAAAAATATTCTTGAATGCATGCACACTGAGTAGTTTTTGCTCGACGTCAAATTTGCAATTCGGATGCAACAAAATAGTCCGAAAGAATGTTTCGTCGAATCGAGCTACCAGCGAGCAGACTCGCAGATTAAACAACCGAGAAAAATAAATTAAACTCGAGCAGATAGGAGATTATTTCAGTAAAACGAGTTAAATAAAAGACCCGTAGCTCGTTGCTGCCATTTCCTGAAATTGTCTCCAGAATTCCGATAGTTCTTTCATGGGGAGAGATTGAAAAATAAATTATAACAAAGGAAATGTCAAAATTGAAGACATGAAGACGGTTGTAATGAGAAATGCGAACTCTGAAAGCATCAGCTGGCAAACGCTCATTCCGCCATTCAAACTATAAAGACTCGGCCATCAATTCGTGACTGACTGGTGATTGGATGTTTGGTAGCTCTCAGCGCGTACTCTGGATGCAGCAAGGATGATCTTATGAAGGATGGACCGGTGTAGGATGGCTCAGTATGTATTAAACGACACAGTTTCTGTCTCGGAGTGTATCACAAAGAACCGAGAAGTTTAGTTAATTTATTACGTTCTAGTTGATTAAAAAAGTGATTCTTAGGGAGTTGAATTGTGAATGGTGTGACACAGACTTTGACAATGGATAAACTTCGGACATTTTCGCCGGCGTCCGGCGAGCACAGCGAGGTGTCTGTGACCATGTGGCAAGTGTTGTAAGAACAAGGTGCTGCCATTCCGCTGTTCCGAAGAACAGTTCGACAGGTCGAGGTCGCGACCCGGACCGACCCACGTCTAATGCGACGAGTTGGTCAAGTGTCGTCAAGCCCGACAATATTGCGCCGACACCGACACCGACACCGACACCGACAACTTTGTCCATCACTCTTCGTCCGCGGCCGGCGTTTCACACTTTCCCGGCCGGCTTTCCCGGCTCTCCTAGCAGAGCTCGAGATGCAATTAACGTGGACTTGATGCAAATGTGCAACGAAATGCAAGGGAAGCCATTCATTACGAGCTGTGTTCCCTTTCTGACAGGGGAATTCTGTTATGGCAGGGAAGTTATTTTCAAGTGCAGTCTTCAGTGCACTTTGCGTAATGTCGCTGTGAGCTTACGGCGCGCCTAAGTGCGCCGTATGGGCGAGCGTATGTCGGCATCGGGATGCTTCCGAGACCGGTGTCTGGCATACTTTTCGCTAGGGACAATAACTGTCTACGCTAGGTGTGTATAAATTGCTCTTTGCTCTCAGGTATGTGCAGCCAGGCTGTTTCTTTCCAGTATGCAACCTCATTTAAACTTTCACGAACAGCAATTTCTGCTATGCATTTTTTACCATAGTTCCAAACCATATTAACTTGTGGTATCTAAACGTGAACTTGAAAAATGTCATAAATTACTATGTGTTAAATGAAAAAAATGTACCTTTCAATGACTTTAAGAAACGGGTCGTTAATTCGTTAACTTCCACGGACGCCGATGTTATGTCAGTGCGCGTGTCAAAGTCGGCAAGAGAAACGTCCCGCTGCGAAGCCCACCGATTAATTGTCAACCGAATGTGCATTCAAAGTTCCTAACAATGCTCGTCTCCGTCGCTCCAAGGCGGCGCCCTGGCCGACGCTTCGCAATACGTGACGTGAGGCGTCGGTTCAGGAATTAGGCCCTCGGTTCGTTAGCGCGGCGTTCACGAGTGTCCCGCCTAGGTGGAGTGCCGAGCGCCCTAGTTATTCCCCGCGGAATGGAATAAACTAACTTTGGTCACATCGTCGCATTCACCGTTGATTGCACACCTAAAGTCCTCCTCGTCGGCGTCGGCGTCGGCGTCGGCGTCGGTGCTCGCGGCTTAGATAACTTTGTCAGCGGCGCGGAAATGCACGCTGGGCTCGTCGTCGTGTGGATTCTGTGCCGAGCAGAGCGCTGTTATTATTTTCTCGCCGAGCACAATAGACTCGCGGCGGATCGCTGCGCGGCGAAGAATAACGCCTGGATTTGTCTGGATGCTAATCTCTAGCCCACAGCAGCACGGCGCACGAAATAATATCGGAGAGGGTAATGAAAACCCCCGCTTGTGAGAGTCAAGTTAATTTTGCAAATATGAACCGGTGGCAAGTTTAAGGTGCTACATTTTCTGTTAAGTCTCTACAACTCTGCAGCAATGCCACAAAAAACCTCGAATTCACTTGTGTCATCGATTCTTTTATTAAATTTCAACCTGGCAACGATCATTAAATTATCAGAAGGTGGCTGGCACCCGCTGGCTCCCTGCAGATGCCGATGTCTAGTTGCAATAACCGGGTCTCGAAGCGACACGACGAAGCTCGCATCTGACACTGCATCTACGTTACGAACTTGTGGAAACAATGGCAAACTTTCGAGTGCCATCGAAAGTTACAACTAACAAGCAAACTGAAACGGCACCTCCTGCAACAAAAATAACTACAAATAAATATATATATATATATATATATATATATATATAGAAAATAAGCACAGCACGGGTTCATGAAATTAAAAACATCCACCCACCACCCACCACCCTGACGAAACAGTCCTCCAAGAACCAGTCTATAAAACGGGAATCACGTGCCCTTATCAGCACTTTCCATTAAAACAATTTCAAACATTTTCGTTAGTTTCATTTCCGGCGAAATCCAACAATAAAGTTTGTCGGCTGCTGCTGGTTGGTCGCGTCTCGTCGAGTAGTCCATGCGACGGCAGGGGGTTGAATTATTAACCCCCGATCGGACGGCAACAGCTGATGCCTATATCTGCCCGCCTCTTGAGTCCTGAGTGTCGCCTACCGGGCGTGACATTGCTGCAATGAGACGCGACGTCTTATCCACTGGTCGATGGATGGACGCCTGCCTCCCCCGTCTTCAAGCCTGGTTGCAGGAGGCAATGCGTCAATCAGACAGCAGACCGAGAAGCGATGCTGAGGCAAAGATAGGCTAGAAGATTGTCTCCACTTCTAACTTAACCAGCTTTTAAATTGATTCCGCGACAAGATTTACCTATGCATGTGTAATCGTAGCTTGTTAACTTGTCTTCGCTCCTGACTAGAAGCCATGGAGTCACCATTTTCACCGAGGATCAGCTCGGGAAACCAATGTACAGTTTCGAACTGCTGCCACCGGAACATGACTCGAACTCTACAAGTTTGTAACGCGTCACGCTGTTTAACATACATAGAACATCCTGCTCGCTGTTTGCCGACGACGTGATTGCATTCAGCGCAATTCAAGTCAGCCAAGAATATTTCACAAGCATTTTTTGTCGGATGAAACACGGCCAAGTTAAATCAGATTCAAGAAGCATCCATAAAAAAGCAGCGTTGCCTTGGTTAAAAACCGAGTTTAAACGGAAGTTTTTTATAATTGGTAACTCATTTGAAAACACGAAGCTCGCAGGGGCTTCCCTCGGACTGAAATCTGACTCCGGGTTGTTGAAAAAGTAATGTTTTATTCGGACAATGTATTTAAATTTGCATTAAACCCTGGCCATGCACGGTTGGGCTTGCCGAAAAGTAACAAGTTTCAAGTTTCATCCCTCTTCGATACGGGCTAGCTCACTTGGGATGGGCCGACAGTTTCATGAAATTTTTCAGAGCACGTTTTACGAAAACGACTGAAATAAAACTGTGAAATAATCATCTTGATCCAAACCACGGCGGCGTAACAAGTACTCTTCGTACCTAAACCTCGTGATGCACCTGATAAAAAATGTACAATCCCCGAAAAGCCGACGCAGTCGCCGTGTTCTAATCTCACGTCGCGCACGCAAAGCGGCACTAAACTGCACTTTTCCACGACGCTACCGACGCCGACGCTGCCGACGCCGACGCTGCCGACGCTGCCGACGCCGGCCCCCAGGGAGCAACAGGCGACACTAAGGGAGTGTTCCGCCTTCCCGCAGGATTAGGCGGCGGCGTCGGAATGCTAATTCCCGACGGCGTCCACGGTTCGGGGTGGGGGCGTTGCTAGGGCTCCGAGCTAACGGACACGTTGCCGCCGCGGCGGCTGGAATGCGAACTGCGCGATTACATGGGGCAGAGTCGATGGAGCGGTATTGGCCGGCCGACGCAGTCAAGGAAATTGTTCAGTGGAAGCGTCGTGTCAATATCAATGAACATGCATACCGAAGTCGCTCATAGGCACTGACCCTAATAACCACACTTTTTCTGCCCACGTTCATTTCCATCTTTGAGCTGGTCTTACTGAATTATCAGATGCGGATATAAATCGCGTATCTCCCATTTGAATAATTTTAGAATATGGAGGAAGTCGGGTTCATCTCATCTGTGAACATGATAACAGCATGCTTGCGCTTGCCACAAGCGAAGGTAGATTGTATACCGAGGTTTACCTGGTAACACGTTTGCACTCAGAATGTAACACTGGCTTACTTTTTTTAAGTCCTCTCCAATAAAGCCGCGAAGATTCTGTTCACCGGGAACGGCGAAGAGTTTTCTTTCATTTTTTGCCGATACGAAAGGACGATCGAACGTTGGTCTGGGTTGAGGCGCTGTCAAAAATGAAACATCAAAACTAACATCTACACGACATTCCACTCCGGGAAAACTCCCTCCACCCAGCGCATTCCCAGCAAACGCTACGCACGCCACCACACACATCCACACGAGTTTTAATTTCATAAACTTGTCGAGTTATTTGAAATTCGCAAATAAAACCAAATATTAAAAATTGTTTTCCACCATTTCCTTAGCACGAGGAAAACAAAAGCGGGCGTCATTGACATGAAAAGCCGGCTTGACGCACGCCATGACGTATGTCTGTGCACATCGAAACGGGCCGGGAATGCGATATTGCATTGTCTTCCCGTCCACCGCCCTCTCGGTTTACACGAACGGTTCGAACGACGCCCGCGAGCGAGACAGACGGCACACAGCGCACATCAGCGCAAAGGAGCGCGAACACATTACACAGTTCCCCGCCCAGCCGCCTGGAGGCGATGGTGTGCGACCGGGTGGGGGGCGGGGGCGACACCGCTTTAAACACATCCAAATGTGTGTAAATATGTTAAGTTGATTGAGTCGCTGAGTGCACGGCTGATCCGGGCGTCGCGACGCTTGATTTACGGCGTCGCCGGTGCGCCAGCTGGCGACGGCGGCAACGTCGAACGAGTCTGAGACGCAGGCGGCAACTCGATTACCGTCGCAGTACGGCGCGGAATGAAATCAGAAACAAGCTCCGCACGTGGAATTTAACTCGCTTCCGGTCGCAGTTAGCGGCGCCTCGCTGCGAGCTTGTCCACCCCGTCGAGAGTGTCGGGCGCGACCGGCTCGGGGTCGCTCCTCGCCCGAACTATGCGCGAACATTTTCAATAAGCTGTCGCGGTACTAAACACAGAGACATAAAAAGCTGCATACGAACACAGAACTCTATGCGCAGTTTCGTTGCTTTACTGCCTGCGTTCAGAATATAAAATACTAGCTCTGAATCGCGGACATATGCGACAGTGGATTTATTTTCCCTCGGATAGCAATTCCTGCTCAATAAATAGCAGTAAGTACACGTCTATCTGTTACAGATATCACACGGAAACTCTACAAAAAAGAAACAACCCATGGCTTTTGCTAACGGCGTTCGCGCAGGTATTGCCGAGTTTGACGCCGAACGTGGCAAACAGAGAACACTCCCTGCAGCCGACTGCACGCTCATTTTACTCGCAGATGTCGACACCTCGAGCGTGCGTGTCTCCGCGCACGGCCGTGCGTGTCTCCGCGCACGGCCGTGTGCAATTAAAAAGCACGCGGGCTCCGCCGTCAATCAATACAGCAGCTCCGCGCCGCATCCTCGTCGACAAACCGATCACACACGCGGCTCTAACCACATTATTATCAGAACGCACCCCCTCGCGGCAGACAGGCCTTTGTTTTACGCACGCCGGAGACACATTTTTGAAATGAGTTTCTCGGCCTGCTCCTCGCGCTGTGAGGGGAGCTTCCTGCAGGGGGTGGGGGCGTCGAGGGCGCTTCAGAGTTGCGGTGGCGTCATCAGCAATCGCAGCGCGACGACGTCAGGTAGCGCCCCGGCTCCGAGTGTCATCGGGCGACTCATTAAAGCGGGCGGGGATGTTTTGAAACGCGGGGCTCGGCACTCTTTTGTGCGTCTTTGCCTACGCGTGCGTCTTCTTTGCTGGTTTATTCGCGCGTGAGTGCTGCGTGCTTGGATTGTGCGTAGAGACGGGGTGGGGGGGGGGGGAACGTGCGGCATGCGTTTTGTATAACCGCGTGTAACGTGCTGATTCTGCGTGGAATGGGGGTTTGTTGGGGTATTTAGATTGCGGCAGCTGATATTAGATAGCTCCTTCTTGTTAAACATATTTTCATCGCCCTAATTTTTACACACTTATTATTTATTGACCAATATTTCCACAGATTCTACAGATAGTTTTCAATTGTATGGCTATTCATTTCTTATCAATTCGCACCACGTAAAACTTATACCGCGTGTAACATTCGGCTATTTATGGAACCCGGAAATGCAACCCACCCTTAAAAAATGAATTAAATTTCCCACAACTTCGCTGCTTTAATTCCTAGTTTGCAGGCAGGAATTAGCATCTCGTTATCCGTAATCCGCAGCGCAGGAATCTCTCTCTCCGAGGATATTCGCTCTCCACTGATCACCCCGATCGTTCATTTCACGGTAATCGCCGTCGTAAACGAGCCCAGTTCGATTCCTGGCTGCGGAGCTATTTCACCCGGCCGCACGCTACAGAAATACTCCACTTCTCGAAGTTCATTCCCATCTTCTCTTATTTACCTCATCTTTGAAGCAACTCGCTTCCATTATCCACCCTCCCTGGGTATCTCTCTATCTCCCTCTCTCTCTGTTCCACGCCTCATCGCGTGATCGCGCTCTCTCTCTCCAACCTCCAAGCTGCAACTAGAACACAAGCCGGGAAATCTCCAGCCGCGTCCTCCGCTCGGTCTCACTCGCACTCGTCGAGGCCCCCGTCGCCCTTCACTCTCGCACTTCACGTGCGCGCTTACTTTTCATTTTCATTTCATCATTTTCTCCATCCAACACACACACTTTTTCCCTGTGCACATTCCGCGGTGGATCCGCAAACTGGGCCATCCCGGACTTTAAACCCGACCACTACAACACAATAATTGCGTTTCTAGACTTCTTCCAGCGTCTGTGTTTGACAATCGCAACCAACAAAAACTTCTCAACAACGACCTTTCTTTTAGAAAAAAAACCCGGCTTTGCTTAATGCAAACTTTCGCAATGCAACTCCTCTACGACAACAATTTCCCGATTGCCTCGCGCCCGGGAAAATAAGTTTGGCCGCGCGGAACTCGCATGTTTTCCCGCCGTTTCCTCGCGGTTCCTTGCGCCACGTTGGCCGCTGCCGCATTGCGCGCCGCTGCGACGCCGACGCCGACGCCGGCACATGGCGTCGCCTCCCCTGGGCCGCGGTCGGCAGCGTCGGCGTCGGCGTCGGCGAATGCACCTTGAATGGACGAGCGGTGGTCGCACATAACTTCGATATGATCGCGCGGCGGCGACCCCAGACGGGCTAATAATCGCTCGCTAATGGCGCGTTATGGCGGCGGCGTCGCTGCAACATTGTGTGGACGAGGTAATAGCTGATGGTTTGCAGTGGCTGCGAGATAGCTCGGTGCAGGCGTGCTGCCAAGTCGAGTGCGCCGCGTTTTGACTGATTAAGGCACTCGGGTGCTTGGGTATCGCACGGATTTCCACGAGCTGGCTGATCGGTGTCGCTGATACCGAAATGCTGATAGTTGGCGACAGCTTTAATCATGGCACCTCCACCAAACGAAATTTGCGTTCACTGCAAACACTGAGCGTATACTATACTACTAAACTATATATGTTTACTGAACGTATTTTGCTTAAAATAAATTAATTAAATTTCAGCATTTCAGGGATTTTCTTAGCGTTTTTTCCTTTTCAT
This sequence comes from Nemurella pictetii, assembly GCA_921293315.2. Classification (NCBI taxonomy): domain Eukaryota; kingdom Metazoa; phylum Arthropoda; class Insecta; order Plecoptera; family Nemouridae; genus Nemurella; species Nemurella pictetii. The sequence continues at coordinate 34,336,760 of OV121115.1, forward strand.
TGCACCGAGCAGATGCTGGTTCATCTCTTCTTTTATCTGCATTCACATTTGTTCCTGTGATTCAACCCAACGCATTCCATGGCTCCTCCATCGGCGAGGCAGATTTAATCCCATCCCAATGGTAGCTCTACCGTCTTGCGTACGCTGAGTGTGATCGAACAGGGTCTGGTGTTCTGTGCAGGCCAAGTCAGAGAGCGAATACCTGTGAACTGACACATGCTAGCAGAGGATGGGCCGCGCAGCGCGCAGCAAGGAAACAGCGTTAGCGAAGAAAAGTGCGGCAGATGTTTCTACAGCAGCAGCTGCTGATAAAAATTCATATTGTTCGAGTGTGAAGTCCGGCAAGAAACTTATTTCCCATCGCGCGTCGTCTGCAGCATCGGCTTTCCCGACTGGAAGTTTGCCCGCTACTCGAAAACGGTATTAGATTTTTAAAGTTGAAAATGAAAAAATATAATTAAAATAGCACCATCCAGAATATTTAGGCAAGAAAGATTTAACACATCGTATATAAAAAATACATATATTTCGGTGAAAGTAGCCGAAAATAATATATTTCGTCGGCCTCGCGTTAGAAATCGCCACCAAGTTAGTAGTCGACAAGCGGAAGGTGTGGGAATCCTGGGAGGTCATCTTGAAGGGTCACTCCGGCGCATGGCCGACGTCGAGACGGCATCGCCTTGAAACGTGGTCCGGTCGAGTTGATACCTCGGCGGCGAAAAATCGGCAAATAAATATCCTGATATCACGCTGCACTTTGCATGTCGCCCGAGGCGTCCGGGTCGGATCGAATTGATGATTTGGTGTTTGTGCCACAGATCGGTGTGGTGGAGACGGGGGGTGGACACGGGGTGGGGGGGGGGGGGGGGGGGCGGCTAATAAATGGGCCGGACGGTCGGGGGGGGTTGGAGGAGGAAGGGTTGGCCGGGTTTTGTCCATGGCTGCCTCCGCCGGCTGCCGCGGCCCCAGTTTCATTTCTATCTCCGCCTATTAAATTCCAACCATAAATACGACAGTTACGCGTTAACGAGGATGATTAATCGCGATCCAAATTGTCATATTTCTGTTACATTACAATAATAAATTAGGCTGTGTCCGATGACCAATGGAATGGCCATAAAAACAGTGCGATACACACGCGAGATGAGCAATCCTGACCGGATTTATTAATATGGAATTATTGTGATTTATCGGTTGCAAAAAGTGATACATACTCGTAGGGATCGACAGATCACCGAGCGGTACATGTGTAATTAAAACATACTTTTGAGCGTTCTTCGTTTTCAGGAATAAAATTCGTTGTAGAGGAGAAAAATAGTTTGGTCATATTTTAAATATCGCGAGTGAGTTTTAGCGATTCTAAATGTTGGTTTTAAATGGCTTTTGGATAGGATTAGGAGAGATGAGCTTTATTTAAGCCAGTGCAGTCAAAAGGTAATCGTGCATATCGATGTTTATAACGGTGCGATTACAGAAGGTAATTTCTATGCCCGAAGGGCGCTAGTATTGCTGAGTACCGAGGATTTTTATTGTATTTTCCAAATATTTTTGAAGAGGTCGACGTGATTTCGTTTCATATGAATGTGGCTCGACTTTCACTTTTTTTTTTGACAAAAGAAGTCAAATTTACTATCGCCGCACCAAAAAAAGTAATTCAATATAAAATTTTTATAACCAAGGAAATTTTAACCCCTTTAGATTTACGCTAAACTCATGTCTGTCGAATTAATTCCACTCTGTTTTTTTACGAGCCCATAACAATTAAAAACCCCATCATGACGAATGCCATTTCCTATTTACCAACAATAATTCCCTCACAAAAACCCGAGTTGTAAATATCACGATAATAGGCACAGCCCTTCCACACATGCAGGCTATAAAAGTGCGACGACAATAGCTCCGTCTTCCTCGTCGTTTTGTCGTGCCACTCTTCGTCGCGCTATCTTCCATCGCGATACCCGTGACCAGGTCCACCCCCCGCCGCCGCCCCCAGCGCCCCTAGCACCCCGTTTGTCACGGCGGCCTAAATGATTTAATGAGGCATAAGAGATAGCCAGCTCTGGCCCGCTATTCACAGCCATTACGTTTTACCACCGTGTTAGTACCTTGTGCCCCGCCGGCCCCGCCGCCCCCGTCGCCCCCGCTGGCCCGACGTGTAATGCCATCTGTACGTTGCAGGCGATCTGCCCTCAGGGAGCTGTAGGACGTAGGTGTCCTGATTCTGGCTGGATTAAAGGATGGACAGTTGGACGGCGGCGGGATGAACACGAGGCGGGAGTTAAGAGGTTGATGGAGCATCTGGGAGGGATATTCCATAATTAATATTGTTTCATTGTAGTCGGACCGGCGCTAATTTAGGAGCTTAACGACGAGCAAGTTTGCTACACGACAGCAGTGATTCGGATAGTGAATTACAAGGGAGTTGATGTGAGAGATATCTTTTTGTTTGTTGTCCCTAATTCAACTCTCGTACTATAACTTTTATATGACCTCGCTGACGAGATGAGCTTTACATTGGCGCAACATCTTATCCAGCGTCTAATTCCGGCGGCTGATTGTTGGAAGTGGATCCAGTCGAGATCGATATCGCGGGGTAATGCAGACATCCGTGGCGTCGATCTGAAGCACGCCGAGCGATGAGGAGATCCCACGCGGCCGCCGCCAATGTGGCACGTCCGGATCCCACGCGGCGGCGCCAATGTAGTGTGAGCGAACCCGCGACTTGAAGCCGACGCGAGGGGAGCCGGCCAAGAAGTGCGCTCGACGATTATTATTGATTCCCGCGGCGACGGCGAGGGGAAGGCGGCGAAATTTATGCTGCGTTCGGTGATAATTTCTAGTGAAACTTGCTGACAATCAAAGTTGATTTCGTGCCGTGCTCGTGCCACGTCGAGGCGTTTATTATGTTTAGAAATAAAGCTGTTGTCGGCGTGAATCGCATCGCAGCAGTCGATGGGCGGATGATGATGCCAGATGATGCTGGCGCTTTGTGTGCTGCTGACATTGGCGCAGATAAATGACCGGACCTGGATGATTGCTGGAGCACGCTGTGATCGCTGCTGCAGTTGCACGCTGAAAGGAACATCGAGGTTCACGCTAGCGAAGTTAATGAAAACACGCTCGAATTATCTGACTACAATTCGCTCTCGGTAGAGAGTTTTACATGGGCGCAGCATATTATCAGTTTATCTTTACGCGCATTTATTGCCAGTAATTTTGTTCGTCCTAATTATCTGAGTATGTTATTTGTATCTAACTTTGTGCTTGAAATTGTGACAGTTCATTTTCTCAGCTGCTAATAACTTATCACGTGGTACTTGGGACGCATAAATCGACTAAATGTTGTGATACCCGCCTTACCTGTGCCACCACCAGCTTCAAAGCGACCACATGAACCTGACAAGGCGAGTGCGATACGGTACGCACCCTACCGATAAATCGGTCAATCTGCAAACATTTCAGCACACCCCTGACGCGCACGCGCGCGCCCCGCGAGCAGCTTGTTAATTAGTGCAGGCGACGCGTGTCACACCCCGAAGCCGGCGCTGGCGGGTGCATCCAGTGATTTGTGCGCTCGCCGCTGGAGGGCCGACCACGTGACGCGACGAGTGGTTTCACCTGTAATACACCCCCCCCCTCACCCCTCACCGGTTGGCGCAGCGCCACCCCCGGTCACACACACTTTTACATTGATTACAGATTATAAACAACCGCGCGCTCAGGCACGCTACAAACGCACACGACTGGGTTTTTTGCACTTCGCCTAATTGCCGCCGTGATATTAATTAATGCTTTTAATTATTGCAATCTGCTATTGCGCTGTGCGTCGCCATGTTGGATTGTCTGGTGTTTATTTTCTAAAGTTTTGACACTTGAATTGGTTCTTTGTTCCAGGTAAGAGTCGAGTTTGCAGCCCGCGACTCTGAAAGCCGAACATATGACAGGAACGTGAGTGTTGAAAAATAAACCATTTGGTTATAGTTTCTCATGGAAGAATGAATTAAAGTTTACTTCTTTTGTTCAAACTTTGCTTACCCATGTTTTCATATTTTCACATTCTTCTGGCAAACATTTTTTGTCGTAATGAAGCTTAATTAAAGAGCTTTAAGTGCACAGCGCACTGCAGCGTGCGTATTATTATTTATGATAGCAACGTAATAACTAAAATGACATGAAACGGCCGTTAATTGCAGCCAAGTTTAATTCCAGCCATTAAAATATCTGCCTGTTCGAAGCGTTTAATGACCTAAACAGACACATTGAGTGAATCGTGCAGTAAGTGCGCGCTTTTAAACACCTCAAATGACATTCACGCATGATAATAATAACAATAGCAATGATACGCGAGCACCTCCCGGCGCGCGGGGTGGGCGCCTGTCGAGTCCACCGGCCAGGCTCGCTGAGGGCCATCGTCTAGACCATCGCTGTCCAACCCCCGCCACCCCCCGCCACCCCCCGCCACCCGGTCACCGAGCCGGGGGCGCCACTATTTGTATTTGTCGCCCTCATTAGAAGGCTTAGCTTCTAATTTGCATGTTAATACCCCCTGCCACCCCCCCCCCCCCGCTTCCAAGCCTGGCCGGGATTGGCTGGATGTTGGCCGGAACAAGGGAATGCAGGATCACTAGTTCCATGTCACAGCGTCGAGGGCGCCCCACTTCACACTGCCCGTCCGGCGCTGTTGACCTTCAACAAACACCCGGGCGCTGGCGACGCGCTCGGCAGCGCGCGCGTTGGCGACACCTGGGAGCTAGGTGATCTGCGGGGTTATCTTTGATGCCCGGGATGGGCCATGGACCACGACAAATCTGCGATTTATTTCCCACCAGTCAAATTAAAATTTTCTTAAATGGTCGAAAATTTAAATGAGTTAATTCCATTTCTCATAAGTTTTCATCAATACCTCAACTCTCGAGGATGGGTTAGAAGGCCATGCATGCGTTTTCCTATCTCTTCACGAAACTGGCAGCGCTCGTAACGCGCCAAGAGGTGGATAAAAACTTTATGAAGACGGGGAAATTAAAATGATCGAGGCACGCAGGCAGCCGCGTATTGCAAGCAGTAAAACGTAAACATGACGCGAACCATGCTGTGGTATCGCCGGCGAGACGCGCGGCGCTGCGGCCTGCGATCTCATCTCATTGTATCATGTACCTTCACTACTATAACTTCCCCGCACTTAAACACGAGCACTTACTCGACAGTGCCACGGTGCCGGGAAATCACACGCTCCAGAAGGCTTTCCCGGAGACGGCATTCCTCGCCTGTTGTTCAGCGGCGCACGTACGAGCGCTAAGCCGTAATTTTAACCCTACTTTATGCCATTCGTTCGCGCAACTTTTACGGGGGGAGGAAACCCGTCGAAGATTTTCCGATTGGGATACTTGAAATAATACGTCAGCGTCAGCGTTTTCTTTTGCGCGGGGAAAAAAATTATGAATACATTTCCCGCCCCCCCCCCCCCCCCCCCCCCCCCCCCAACAAACAGCGTTGACGATATTGCTGTTATGAAGCGTCTCCCTGCAGCTTCCTGCCATTTCCTTTACGTACCTATTCCTTCGCGTTCACAATTGAACAATAATTGCAACAGAACACATGTTGTTCCCAGGGAGTTGCTTGCCTATTTTATAACAGCTTCAATTGGCCTATTAGGGATATCAAATGAAGATTTAGCCCCGTTGCTCATGGCTTGTATGGCGGTACTTCCTTGAACTTAGTCGTTACATAAAAGGAAATGGCGAAAGGCTGTACCATAATATGGAATCGGGCACATCTGCCCCATTTCGCTGCAACTTGCAATGCACATACTATTCCATGTGAGGTCAGTATTTGAAAATACTGTTCACTAACACGACAGGTTATTCCACGCGCATGCAACATTAAATCGTTCAAAGACAAACTTCAATCAATTTGATTGTGTTAAAATAAAAATGCATCACTGCAAGGCAATCGCCGGTGTTGATCTAGAATTCCAGCGTCTGCAAAGGCTATTTTGTTAAACAACATTTTATAGGTACTCTGGTTGAACGACCGTTGTACACATTTTATCGGTCCGTTGTTATAAACTAGTGAGGATACGGGGTTAAATTTTAGCAATACTTTTAAAATGATTTTCCCTCCTGCTCGTGGATCCCGAGCATGGATTCTGAGCATGCAACCGATAGCTCAGGCTGGTCCCGATAGCGCAACGGGCGGCAGGTATATTACCGATTTCCCACGAGGCTCGTCAAGCCGGCAATGTCTTCGCCAACGCGCCGCCTTAAATTGACAACAATTTCTTCCTCGCAGTTCCGCGCTCTTAGTTGAAGACATAGCCAAAATGTGATCCGCGCTCCCCGAGGATGAATGAGTAAAATCAGCGGCGAGAAAATGAGCCCCATTTATCGTCGTCGTCGTCGTAGTCGTCGTCGGCGTCGCCGGCGCAGGAAAACTACGCAGGTTTGCGTTGGATTTCATCCAAAAACAGAAACTTTACCCGGTGCCCAGTGATATCAAATCGGTTTGTGAATTACGCAGGAAAATTTATCGTATATTTTTGAACTGAAGTCTAGTTGTGTCACCTGAAGGTTCAGGCGATTTCTCGTTTCAATCAATTTTGTCGGAGACATTTGATTTTAGCCCGCGTACAACGAGAAGTTGTAGAAAGGAGATGTTTTAATCATGTGAAGGTGGAATCCCAGCAGCTTTGTAGGTCACTTAACCGGCGCGGCGATTACGACCAACGGTTCCTGTTCCGGTATTAACCGCGTCTATCCGGTCGAGAAGTTGTGTCCGCGTAGATAACTGGTTGAACGTGGCGCGCTTAAACTCGCCTTTTTTCAGAACACGAATCACTTTAATGAAGTCGTATAATTTTGATTGCGTCTTCATGGCGAGCTCTATCTCGCCTCGGAGCCGCCAGCCTCGTAAAAGCCACGTTTCCCACCGATTCCAAGCCACCGTTCGATTAACTGGGAATCGATGGAGCGCGCGCTCTCTCTAATGGCCGAACAGCCGAATACTAAATGCCATTAATCAATAACATAAATTACTAGTCTCATTTAGAAGATTACCTTGTAAAAAAATAACGTTTTGAGGTTCCATGGCTTGCACTTTAGCAGATTGAAAAGCGTGCCTCCTCCATCCACCCTGTGTGGCTGTTGCTGCTGCTGCTGCTGCCTCTTCGGTGCGAGAGGGCTACCTTTACAATATTATTCTCGTAGCAACAAAATTTAGAAAGTGTCTCTCGTTGAGACGTGGAATTTCTCTTCAAAAGCCCTCGCCCCTTTTGCACCAATTCAACAAAATTTGAATAGATCCCCATTTTCTGCGAAATATTTTCCAATCTCCGTGCGCCTAACGAGAACGCCTCACGTTTCCCGGCGTCACGGAAAGCGAGCGCAATTACATTTAGTCTTAAGGTGGTGGCACGTCCATTGCGCGGGTACTTGATCATCCTTGCCGCTGACACCCCGGCTCACACACCCATTGCCGAGGACCAGTCCTCGCAGCCCTTTCCTCCGCCACCCTTCCCAGACCGCCCGCGCCACCCCAAGCCGCCAGACTCCATTTCGGCGTGATTGACAGGTTAAGATGACCTATTGACACCGGCTCAATAGAATCCTCTTTCTCTCCTCCGGCATTCTCGTCCGACGCGCCCGCAGCACGATCAATGGTAAACATGCGCCGCGTTTCAATGCCCGACGCCGACGCCGACGCCGACGCCGAGATTTACAAACGAGATGCGAGATTGGCTGGTTTTTTTGCCAGCGCCTTCGCGAGCAAAGAAATGCGATTGACTGCTGCTGGATGCGGCGAGAGGGAGACGAAATGAGATTTAAGATAAGGAAATCAGACGCGCATTCACACGCTTATACACAATTCGCGGCGTTGCGTTGCGTTGCGTTGCGTTGGGGTGCGTTGCGTTGCGTTGCGTTGCGGTGCGAATGGCGAGTGTCTGGGTAAAATGATAAGTCGTTTAAAGGAGTGCGACATGAGTGAGAGGAAGCTTTATTTTCTTTCTTTCGTATTCGATGCTAGATGGGAATGAAGTGGTTCATGAATGGGAAAAATGGAAAATTATTTGGAATGGGAATATCATGGATATTGATTGTCCGGGGTTCGAACCCAGCGTGTGGCTGTAGGAAGCGTTGTCGATTGAGCGGCGGATACTGGAAATAACAATCTTTCGAATGTTTTCAACAAATATTTACTCTCATTTAAGTATTGTGCTCACAATTTCACACTTCATTTACAAAAAACCGGGATATAAATGCGTATTTATTAATCTTCACGCAAGCTTTCGTGTAGTTTTTGATTTAACATTGATGTTGGTTCAATGTTTACATTCTGTATCGAGCTCAACTATGCCATTAGCAGAGGTTAGGGTATGAAGCAGGTAGCGCTGGCATCCGATAACGAGCCCTCGACGAGGCAGTGAGGTAGGCTGCAGGTCATCGTCAGTCTGCAACGTGCTCTTGGGCGGACAGGTCGTGCGGTTATCGGTCTTTCCTCGTGTGTCTTCTCATCGATTTTAGTTTACTTAAAATCAATGCATATCATTATTAGTTAATTTATTTATTAGGAAGTGACGAGATATTCAGCATATAATGTTATAATTAAGTTTAAGTTTGAATGTTGAGTGATTTAGTCTTCAAGCTTCAATTCCCGTAAATCTGTGCCCGTGTGAAAATATCTCAAGCTGAATTAGCTGATTAATCGATGTTGAATTAATTGGAACAGTGATTAGAGTATTGGAGACAATTAGTGTGCAATGAAATTATGCAGCCCTGATGCCCGCTGGCTTCGAGGCGGGGGAATTTTATCAACGTTAACACAGGTTAGTATACTGTACATAACGTCCAGCCCGATAATGGCTTTGCAGTGAGCCGGGGTCGGCAAAACATGCAGCGAATGCTAGCTGCTACGTTGCTGGTCGGCTACAGCCAGGAATCAGGGGTTCGTATAGAACCTGGTAGAATATTGTCCAGTACATCGGTAGAGCATACATCCAGCAAGTATTTCTTTATCCGGTCAGGGATGTTCCTGTGTTGACCAAGACTCTGATGCTGTCTCGTCGTGTTCCCCGTGATTATGCAGCAGTCGATGGGTGGAATTCGACCGAGTCACGTTGATTGCACTGCGGGATGCATTCACGAATCAGAGGAAATCAGTAGAAGCCAGCCGATAGCCTTGCGACTGAAGGTGGAATACTTGAGCAGCTCGGCCAAGCTTTTGTTGCTAACGAATTCTTACGTGTCTTCAGCGACGTTTCCAGGGTGAATCTCGTGGGAGCCACGATGTAGTTGAAAAATTAGAATATGCAGATCATTTATTTTAACGATACCGTCCACAATGTTGCATACTTTCAGATTCAGACTATTATTGCGACCATGCCTTATGTGTTTTCGTCTATTGAGAGATTGTAAAGGGCGTCTGAAATATAATTTTCCTGGCGTCAAATTTTAAATGATGTGCGCACCAAGAAATCCCCCGCCGCCGCGCCCTTCCCCTGTCCCCTGATCACCTGTTTGATTTATGCACCGCGGTGTCAGGTCTTAATCCTTTGCTCAATGCATAACACCGTCAGCTGATCCATTAGAAAAACGTCGGAGAAATTAATGTGAGCTGCATTCGGGACGTGATGCGTTCACAGAGCGTTCGCGACGCGTGGTGCTCTCAGCGTGGAACTCGCCACCACCGACATTGTGTTAAGGCAACACGAAAACTTGCCAGCGGAAAACGGTGTGTTCTTCGACAATAAATCATCCAAAGAGTAAAGTTATTCATGCCTTACGAGCTCCTTTTGCGTGATGCGAGCCAGGGAGAAAAAAAATGTTAGCAAGCCTTTCCGACAACACGTAATGCAGCTGTAGATACATAGTTTCTATCTCTGTTCCAACATACAAATGAAGCAAAAAATACTGTTAGCTTTAATTATTCTCGCAAATGTGGATGCATCAGTGTAATGTCTTTATTGTTTTATGCATACGTATACGCAACCGCGATTTTATTTATGGGGCAATAAACAAAATGCTATGCATCCTGCAAGTTAATTTGCATGAATACGCGAATTTCAATTATTTGAAACCGTGCTATTAACACGAGCAAGTCCAGCGGTTTAGCGTTATTGTATAAATACTGCATCCGACTGTGTTTTGTGTGTTTTGTGTTGTGTGTTGTACTGCAGCAGGTCTCGTGACGATATCATCAGATTCAGAGGGTGAACAGTGTGCAAACTTTGGTGCCAGCAAATACTATCAAGGCAAGCCTATCACCGGCATTGGTAATGTGAACAGCACAGCTTCACGCTAATTTCATATGCATCCCCACGAGTTGGGGCCCGTGAATTTTGATGAATAATGGATATTGGCGATCAGTTTCAATAAATTTACGCGCATGCGCGTCGCGAGCCCCACCACGCACCTCCAATGCAAATATCTTTTTGGCAAATCAAATCTATAAATCAATAGCGACGTTAATTTAAGCCGGCGGCGTGAATTTAATCGCGGCAAAGATTTAGTTAGCCACACGCGACGGGAAATGGCACGGGGTTTGATATCATGATCGTGTTATTGTCGTGTCACACACTGATTTGCCCGCAAATGCGGCAGGCGGCTCGACGTTGTTGTTTCAATTAGCCTGCACTGCACATTTATCTGGCTGCTGCTTACCGATCACAAATTCACAGCAGCACCAGCACCAGCAGCATGCATAGCCATTCAACCGTTTTAGGTGCACTTCCTAAAACATGCATATCGTGGTTGAAGTAATATCGATAAGCGCGCATTGCTGTGAGCTGCTTATAGAAACAAATTTACGCCGTGTTTCCAGCTACAAGGCAAATTCCCGTCACATCTCATCACATCAGTCTACCACAGCTGCGTTCACTGCCCTTAATACCACTTTTCGATACTAAAAGAAGCGGCGTCTTCCTCATTGTTCGCCTTGAGGTAATACAACAGCGGGTCTGAAAGTTGGCTCGGAACGTGAGCACCGGCTTGATTAGTTTCCCCGTGCATCCCATTACCATTAAAACTCATTTTGAAAGACGTAAAAATAAATTTGTAGCGAGTTGTGTAAGTCAGTACGGGACGCGCGGGGCAGCAGCGAATTCCGAAGCACCTGAGTTTATTTTCCAACCGGCGCCGCTGGTTTCTCCCTATCGGCTTATCGACTCGCGACGATTCGCCGCGCGAGCCGGCCGAAGGATGGGGGTGTAGATTCACACGGTGTATGGAAATAGCGCAATAAAATCTTATCTACATGCAGAAACTTTTAAGCCCGGTCTGGAGATGGAGCTATAGGATGTGGCACGTGAGCCTGTTAGCGATGTAATACGATTTCTAAGTGGAATATGTCAGGTGTACAGCACGGAATGCACGCCGAGCCGTGCCGTGCCGTGCCGTACCGTACGGCGTATCGTAGCAGATTGCAGATGCAATAACGGTATTAGCAGAACTTAGGCATTATCTGCATTCTGCGGCTTCAAGCTTCAAACTTGGAATAGGATAGTAAAACTTAAAAGTTCGGTTTGTGTGTCATGCGCTTTTTTACCGATTGAAATAAGATCTGATATGCGTCGTGCCTGTACGGGGGATGGTTTGACTCCAGACGACGCCGTGGTGTGATCATATCCGACAGCTTGCAAGCAGTTTGCAAATAAACTGCGCAAAGCAAAGTTCGATCTACTCCGTGTTTGGCTCTCGCAGTAAGGAAATGTTAGTTTAAATGGCAACCAAATTTTGTAGACAAATCGTATAAGATGAAACGGGCCTGCACGTTAAATATTTTGAGCAATGCAGAACTCTCGCAGTCTAGAAGACAGCACTCTGAATCTGGTTTTACGCTTTAGACAAAAAAGCCTCTTGGTTTTCAAATCGGCGGGCAGAACTACATTACTCGGACAACACGTCCCGGCAATTTTTCTCTCATCTGTAATCAGTCAGTGCGTAATCTTACGCACCGCGCCGTGCGTGGAGCGCGCGATATTGCGATAACACATGAATAAAACAAGATGGCTGCACATTCATCTTATCTCCCACTCTAGACAATGAGTTACACATGAAATATTCAGCCGATTGTTCGGGTGGGCCTGCCTGCGGTGCTGCGTGGAAGATGCGTCGGTTACGCACACGCATGCAAGGAAATGCGTGGCCATCTCGCATCCCTCGCCGTGAACGCACGACGTCGACGCACTATCCGCATGCGAGCCGTCGCTTAGGCACGTTATACGCAGGACGCACCATGCGTTGTGTTTTTAATCCACTTTTCGGCGCTCGGAAAGCAATGATAATAATCGTATTTCTTGAGTCATGTTCTGCATTTCAAACGAGGCTCTGTCCTTTGGAACGATTCGAATAATAATCATAACCTTATGTGGATACCACACCCCTTTACGGGTTATAATCTTATTTTTATGTTTTTCCTCAGCATCAGGGGTATAAGCAAGTAAATCTCTCGTGTTGGGGTGCATTTATTTTCTGCGGGATGAAACCTCTGTGATACGTGCCAGGAATGGACTCGTCCGGCCGAAATTACACACATCAATATTAAATACAACAATTAATTTTATGATGTGCTCCATTGAGTTATCGTGGAGTAGTATTTTCATCCAGAAAAAAACATTACCGAAAGTAAAAACTTACCCGTGTGCGTTTCTCCTGCAGACCTGTCCTTTTTTATTCCTAGCTGTTTGGCTTCCTTAACATTCAGCAGCACCGTTGGACAAAACACAACTTGGTCCCGCCAACAACACCCCGCTGTACACGTGTCGTGACTTGTGCGCGCCCCGAAATGGTCGTCGTCGTCGTCGTCGTCGTCGTCGTCGTCGTCGTCGTCGTCGTCGTCTTCGTCGTACAAAGGCTGGCAATGCATCAAGGTTACCGCAGCGTGGACCTCGCTCGCAGCAGCCCGCTCCATTTATCGCCACGCAGGGAAAGTTGCATGCAAGAACACTCTGTTGTGGCGGGCGCGCCGCGACATTAAACAAAATCTACAACACAGACCGCTCTGCATTCAAACTTGCTCGCTTCGTCTTCAACTCGGAACAAAGCTGGCGGGTCGACAGCGGTCGGCCGTTTCTCTGCTCGACGCCGGCAATCGCCTCTCTCCGAGTGTCGGACCCGGAAGCTGGGCGTAGGTGAGCTGCGTCGCCGAGGCGTCCTTTCCGCGGGGCTCTGAGATAAATCCGTGTGCGCCGGCCGGTGGTCGCCTCACCTCATCGTTTCTCATGGTCGCGGTTCAGTCGTCGTGGCTGCTGCTGCTGCTGTTGCTGCTGATGCTGCTGCTGTTGCTGCTGCTGCTGCTGCTGCTGCTGCTGCTGCTGCTGCTGCTGCTGCTGCTGCTGCTGCTGCTGCTGCTTCGTCCGCCATTCGGCCGAGACCCAGGATTGATGAGACTAGATGTGTGGGGCGACATGCCTTGTGAACGTCGGGCAAAGTTCTAAGACAAGTCGGCGTACACGTGTTAACCCCTCGTTGAGTTTCCTGCGAAGATGCTCGTGTAGGGGAGCTAAAAACAAGACACTTGCATTAGGTAGTTTTTGTTGATAACTAAATGAAAATATTGTCCGTCGTAAGGGAAAATAACGATAAAAGTCGTGATTCGTTTGGTTATTTGTTACGAGATTCCTTGTAAACAATGGAGTGCAGACACTTGATAGATCTGAAGTTGATTCATGCGTTAACTTAATTAGCCCCCACCCCCCCCAACCACCCCATTACGCAACGCGGCGCACTAAAACTGCACGGATTGTAAGTTTCCCGATCCCGTTGTTTTCCCCAATAACTCAATGCCAAGCGGCCTGTTAATTTCTCTCAGTGGTTTTAATGAGATCCGATTTCCACGACGCCTTAATTCTCTCTCCCCGTGCGTCGGAACTTCATTATGACTTTGCGCGGAGTTGCACGACTTCTTGCTCGGCTACCTGCCTACATTGGCAGCGGCAGCGGTGGGATGGTTGGCTACATTGGCGACGGCGGCGGTGGGATCGGCGGCGGCAAGTCTTGCTCTGGCTGGCACGCCGCGAGGTCACGCCGGCTGGAGCGCATCGCACGGCCGACTTGAACCCCGGCACGACGGGCAGACACTGCACTCCCTGCGTCCCCGAGGTGGCTACGCTCGGCGCCGCGCCGCGACGCGCTCTGACAGCTGAGACACAGGCAGCGTCGCGCCGTACAGGGCCTCTTTGTGTAGGTGGTAGGTTGCCATGGTGATCAAGTCATTGTTTTCAGTAAACCTTTCAGCATTTATAAGATAGTTTGTGTTGGATATCGGTCCAAATTTCATGCCCTGACTTTCCTTGCGATCACGGCACCTCTACCTGGCATGTCCACATAAAGATCTGCCAAGTGCTGACGCGTGCTAATATGCATCTTTGAATATCTCTCATTTCTCCACGTGTTGAGATGTTTAGTGTTTTTAACTCATTCACTCGTAAAAACAGCGATTGAAGACGACTGCGATCGCGCTGAAAGATTCAACCGAGCGTATGTTTTGGGCCATATCGGTCGACGATACACCACTGTTAATTTATGTCCTCGTGTAGCGAGTTTCCGGTGTGTGACGCGGACGATAGCGTTCTTTAGATAACCGTTTCCTTCAACGTGTCCTGATGCCGCCGCCGCCGAGGATCGGAATGAAATGTCTTAATGAGGCCATATATTTGTACGTACAATGGCGGCCAGAAGTTGGCGCGCGCTGAGTTCTCGGCGAGGCACGAAACAGTAATCTAGTGCCGCGTCGGATTCGAGCTCATTGTTTGCAGACGCAGATAAAACAGATTCAACGCGGAAGACAGCCGCTTTCCTCGGCTCCTTTATCCCGCTGCAAATACACGCGATCGAACGTCAACGCTGCCTCCTTACAATACATTGTGTGTCTTCAGCAAGAGCTGCTCCGGCGTTCGCTCAGTAGCTTAAACCCCCCGCCGGGGAGACTTTCGCGGATTATTTTTTATCGCCGTGTCTAACGTTCCTTCTCACTCTCCGGAATCTGGCGAAGAACTGATGCTACGAACTGATTCCGGTATTTTATAAAAGAGCTAAAATTATTTGTCCATTGGTTCGTACGGTTGTGTATGTGACCTTGCAGAGCCTGTTCTTGCCGAATACACCTGCTGTTTGGTGAATCGTTCTTTGTTACTTTCACAAATGCAGACGGGTTTGTGGTGGCTCTTGCTTTCCTCCGTGCGGCACATTGATTTTCATTCCAGATGTAAGCGTTTTACTGAAAATGAAAATGAAAATGAAAATGAAAATGGAAACATCTCCATGTCTAGCGAAACTTTTTAAGTCACAATATTTAGTAATCCACTCTGAATGCTGTATTAAAAAGCACTATGACTCTTGCAAACTTTCGCGTAGGTATTTGTATAATTGCAATTAGAATAACAGCTTAACATTTCGCCACACGCCTTCACCGGCGCGCTGGTTTTCGCTCGCCTCCGCGGCTCTCAGCGTTCTTTTCGCCAGCTTTAAGCAGCTAACTGCGTTCAAGAATAATTATGCCCCAAGCAGCGTGCAAAGCCGCGGCGGAGATATAGTGCCCGGCCGCAGCGCTAAGTCGCCGCAGGATTTTCACGCGCGTAGAGATACTCGGCGTCGGCGTCGGCGTCGGCGTCGGCGTCGGCGTCGGCGTCGCCCCTAATTTACGACGGTCCGGCCGAAAAAAAAAGCAGAAAAAGCGCGCGACGTTCGTGCGGAGAGGCACGACGCAGTGGTGGGACGATCTCGATGCTTGGAACGTGCCGATCGGCGGCGTCGGCGTCGGCGTCGGCGTCGGTTGCACTCGCCACAGCTTGCGGTTGACAACACTTTAACCGGTCGCAGGTCACACGTCCGCATTCTCATGTGTCGGTTGCTCGCTCAACTTCAACTTAACGTCGTTTTTATCGCGGTTTTTCGTACTTTCCATTACTTGCCGTCATCAAGTCTGGATTTTATTGAGTAAAAGTTTCGCAAGTACTAGATAGCGATACCTTAAGAAACAATAGTAGCCGAAAATCAAGATTATTACAACAGACACAAATGTAATTTAAATTGCAAGTGTTTCTTGTTCCCATCGCGATTTCCATCTGAGATCATTAAAATTGTCGAGTCAAGCACACAAAAGCCGTCGTCGACAAATAAAAGTGTACAACGGGGCCTACACAGCTCATGGTCTCCCCGAGTTCCTAATCGAAATGACAGCACATTTAATTGAGATTCATGGACCGCGGATGCTCGTTGCGTGGGCGATGGGGAGGGAGGAGGAGGGGGGGATTGGGAAGAATTCCAGGCGGGCATCCCCCCCCCCCCCTTCGACCCGTCCCCGCGCACGCAGCCGGAAAGCCATCATCAGTCGAACGCACAAATCGAACGGGAAGGCGACGACGGCGACGGCAGCGTTGCACATTCCTGCAGGAATCAAGACGTCTCCGCGGGGACGCGCGACGCAGCGGCGGCCGCCCGGCATTCGATATGAAGAGCGGATATCGCGTGATGGCCGGGGTGAGGGAGGGGGGGGGGGGAGGGCGACGTGTTTCTCGAGATCCTCGACGGAAAGAACATGGATGTGACGTCTGACCTTGCGCACATTTAATTGGCTTTGTCGTGAAGAAAGGAACCACGCTAACCGAATAATTCGTGTTGATTCACACGAAAATAATTTCGTTATGCGACGAACTGGGGACGTGGGGAGAAGCACTCATGGCTCATTGCATCTCCTTCAAGGAAATTCATCGAACGATTCTTAAATATTCTGTAAGTAACAAATTCCGCATATTATGCCATGCTGTACTGACAACTTAACGAGGTGGGGCGGCAATGTTTGGGCAGATCAAGCTTCCAGTTAGCGTTCCAACCGCCAACCAACGTCAAAGCGTTGATTCGAAGCTTAGTTCGGCACGCGTGTCGAATACACGAAGCCAATCACGGCTCGTTGCCAGCAATGACTTTCGGCGAGAGTGCAGCATCGGCACGGCGTGCAGACGACGCCCCTCGTCGAGCCGGCCTTAACAAGTGGCGGGCGTCACGGCGTCGGGGATCAGACTTCAAAGCGGCGACGTCGCCGTCGTGGTAACGAGACGACTGGCGACCGGCGCGCTGCACTCGAAGGCTTTGTGCCGCGGCGATTAGCTCAATCACGTCCTTCAACTTCACTTTGCACGGCCAAGTTGACAACAGACCCGTCAGAGTCGTTGCCAGCGCGGAATCCGTCGCGGCTGGCGGAAAACTTTTCAACTATCGAGTTTTTGACCGATTTCCTCTTACGCCATCGCTTCTGCGGCTTCGCAAAGTTAAAGTAGAATTTACGTTCAATTAAAATGGCATTTTGGAAAATTCAAAACTTTGTAATTCCTCTAAACGAACATTGGCAGCTTAAACGTTTTATGCATTGACTTAGTTAATTTAAAGTAACTTTATATTTAGTGCCAATTCCAGGAAAATCACAACTATCTCCATATTTCGAAACTTCCTCCGCGCGTAATTTCATATTCCAGCAACGGTTCGTTTTCAGCTAACTTTCTGCAGCCCCACAATATCCCGGTTGACAGTTTTAGGTTAGGAAATACCTCGCACGAGTTGCGCCAACCACCGCCGCCTAGACTCGCTCCAAGTCTTCACAAATAATGTCGTATTTCATTTCCACCGCCACCCTGCGCTTAACCCGAGACGGAAGCCGCCCGGTCTTTCCGCGAGTGACGTCATCGGCCCTGGCGACCGCTTCCGGTCCCCAACCCCCTTCCCTGGCGACACATCCGGTCGGTCGGCCGGACATTGGCGTTGTGCCGGCCGACCGCCAGGGGTCGCTGCGTTCGGCTGTCCGTCTTCCACGAGGCCGTGCTTCCACGACCGGCTTCCCGAGGAAATGAAAGAAAGTCCACACTTTCTTGGCGCCTAATTCATTCGGCTCACAATTGCGACAATTTCACAGCGAAATTCATGAGCGACGAAAAGAGAATTCACTTTTCAGCTTCTATATTTCCAGTTCGCGAAGCAACCAAACTCTATGATAAATACTACCACGTCAAAATCGCGGCACTGAAAATTATTCCACATCGATAAGCATTGCGTATGTATATTTTACTAAACTTGGCAGTGATTCAAATCCGTTACCCTGCGCACCTGCAGCCCCAACCCGCGCGGCGTTAACCCCGAGAACCCTCTGAGGGGCAACGCCCGACGCTGCGCTCGTCCGTCCAGTCCTGGACAGCCCTGGACAGCCTTGGACAGCCCTGGACAGCCCTGGACAGCCCTGGACAGCCTTGGACAGCCCTGGACAGCCTTGGACTGCCCTGGACAGCCCTGGACAGCCTTGGACTGCCCTAGATAGCCTTGGAAAGCCCTGGACAGCCCTGGACAGCCCTGGACAGCCTTGGACTGCCCTGGACTGCCCTGGACAGCCCTGGACAGCCCTGGACAGCCTTGGACTGCCCTGCACTGCCCTGGACTGCCCTGGACAGCCCTGGACTGCCCTGGACTGCCCTGGATAGCCCTGGACATCCCTGGACAGCCCTGGGCGCGCATCGCAATGCGGCCGAGAACCGACGCCCGCCGCCGCTGGTTCCGCGCACGGCCCCGCCGCCGCAAAGAACAGCTGTTTTCTATTCTGCATGCGTCCGCCGCTTCTCTCTGAAACACGAGAAGAACAGTTCCCCAGAGTGCCGCCGCTCGGCGCCTGAGCGCTGCAAGCGTGACGTGCGTAGCCTTGGGAAGTGACACGCGTGATGCGTGCACGTGGCCGGCCGGCGCGCACGCGCGAGGATGCTGGGCGGAAGCAGCAGGCTGATGCTGCTGAAGGTGGGAGGGTTCACGAAAGAAGCGAAAGTCGATGGCTGTGAGTAGGCATCTTTACTTGGGTCATATGTTTTACTAACTCCAGAGAATATTATGTGGATATATATTTTTTTGAAAATGAACTAAAAAATATGAAACCGCACAATGGCGGATGGGCCCTCGTCGTCCTTCGTGGGGCTTGTAGGTTGTGCATAACTACTGACATCACATTTTCGAAGGGAATCTAAAAGGCTAACCAAACGCTGTGATATTATTGTAAAAGTCGTCTGTTCCGCCAAAACTTTCCAAGAATCACTGGAAATTCGTTTTTTCAGTCGGTAGCTTTGAAATAAAAAAGAAACCCCTGCGTTTGCTATTCAACAATTCCAACCAATCTTTGATCTTCCGCCGTGAAACTTTCCGAACAAAACTCGGAACCATAAAGCAGGTCGTCAGCGCCGCGTCTCGCCGGCACCTCCACCCTGGCAGCCCGCGCCGTCCCCCCGGCACCTCCACCCTGGCAGCCCGCGCCGTCCCCCCGGCACCTCCACCCTGGCAGCCCACGCCGTCCCCCCGGCACCTCCACCCTCGCCGCCCGCGCCGTCCCCCCGGCACCTCCACCCTGGCAGCCCGCGCCGTCCCCCCGGCACCTCCACCCTGGCAGCCCGCGCAGTCCCCCGGATCGTGGTCGCGTTGTTCCCGGATCCGGCGCATAATTCGGCCCCGTGCGTCTTGCTTAGCCGCGGACGATACAACATCGTCGGGCGTTTCGTCTTCCTCAAGCTGTCGGCCGCGACATCCAGCATGATGCACGAGCCGGGGCCGCAACATCCAGCATGATGCACGAGCCGGGGCCGCGAAGTAAATCATCGTTGGGCACGTGACTTGATGATCTCGCCGCGCCCGAGATTGAGTCACGTGGCGGCGGCAGTCGCTGCAATGAAACGACTCCGCGGCTCGCAAACAACAACGTCGTCTTCCCCGTCGAATTGAAGGTCACACGCCGAGGGACCTCCTTCGGGTCAGCAAGGATAATAAAGTTCACGACAATAACCGAGGCATTGGCCCTTGCTAAGAAGCATAGAGCGTTGCTTTCTTGTTCTCTTTGCACGGAGGGGATTCTCTTCGTGGCTGACAATTCCGTGGACGCGAACTTCAGAGCGCTAGAACTGAGATCAAGTATTGTGTGTGTAGGGTAGCATCTCTGTGGTAACGACTCTAGATGTCATTTGCTAAAAATCCACGCTAAAATTACCCTTGTTGAGGGTAGGATATGAATGAGCAAAACAAACGACAGTCTAGGCTTTGCGGGCCAAGCTAATCTCGACTCGTTTGGCCTCGAATGAAGAATCGGCGCTACGCTGAAAGGCAATCAATCCGCCTTGTTCCTGTGCGCCCATGCGTTCGCGCGTATAAAACACATGAAATAAAACAGTAACACAAACAGTCATTCCGGCTGATAAATATTTACTTGTCGTTTGGACATAACCGACGGAATGAGCGTGAGCGTCGCTACGGGGGTGGCGGCGGGTGGCGGCGGGAGGGCTACAGCTGAACAATGCATCTGCAAGGAACTGCCATCATCTCTTTTTATGTCCCAATAACTTTGCGTTACGCCGGCGGTAGGCAGATTGTGATGCTCTAACTCGAACACAATGGCCTCGCGTAACGGCCATGTGCTCTCTTTGCAGCGCTGCGCCTCTGTTAAAGATTTAAGACCGATCTTCTATCCGTCATTTCCCTTGATTGCCGTCCCTCGTTCGCTCTTTTAATTGATACCTAGTTCTTCTAAAGGATTTTCATGCTTGTTGAATAACTACTTGCCGCAACTTACTTCTACCAAATATTTTCTTTTAATCACTTCAATGACGAATGAAGACTGCAAGGAATTTTAAGTAACCTTAGCATCATTCAGATTGAAATGGAATTTTCAAATACATTTGTGAGTATTTAAGAGATAAGTTTCAAAAATAGCTGAGGACGATGATTGCAGGATGTGATATCTTATCTGTAACGTATCACAGCCGTGCGTCATACCGAATGCTGGTAGGATGCAGCGCCGTCACTTACTTCATTCTGCTCGCTGCAACTGCAAGGGTAGCTGGCCCTAGAGACCTGTGCGGGCTGCGCACAGATTCCAAGCACACACAGGCAGCGGTGGTTGCGACAAACTTTCCTCTCATTTCCTCGCGAAATACAATCAGAAGATGCCTAAAAACTTTTTAATAATTTTCTTCCGTCTCTCTCTCTCCCTCCATCTTTTTGTTCGCAAACTTTTGTGTTGATCGGCTTAATTTTTGTCTCGGCTCGTAGCGGGATTGATTGAAAAGGAAAATACTTCGCCGCGTTTTATCCCGTCGCTCGTCGCGAGAGATCCGGGACTTGACAAACATTTCATTGTCTCGTCGCAGCGACGGGAAACTTGATAAAGATGTGTGCTCTCTGCAACTTTGTTTCGCTCCTCTGCGTGTTGTCCTGCGAAGCGTTTCGCGTGCATCTTAGTACTCTTTCGAAGATCGATGCTGGGATCCAGTATTGATTCACTCACGACACACAACCATTGTTGGCCTACTTTAAGTCGGCGGTGGATTTTTGATGAAATATGCTTGCAGTTGGCGCGGTCGCTTTGCAGATTTATGGCAGTTTCGTAGTTACACTCTGCTCTCGATTGCCAGGACGTCGAAAACACAGCAGCTCGATTGCTATAAATTACTCATGATTAGGCGGGAGGAAAATTAATAATATTATATATAGAGTTTCGGGCTTACGGTAGAGAAGGCTGCAGCTGAATTGCGGCAAACCAGCCGTGGAAAGCGGCGTGCAGAGAAAACATGAGCCTAGTCGAGTCAAGAAAAGTCTCTAGGAAAAGTTTTAAGCCTCTCCGATACTTTCAATATTGCATCCTCGAAAAGCCGGTAGAAAACGAAGGATATTTAGATCCCCGATTTTGAATGTCCAGGAATAATGAAAAACGGATTAATGATTTTTGTTGAGAAAGTTAAGCTATATGTGATTGGGAATCAATGATATTACAAAGTTTTTGTATCTTAGAGAATGATATCATTTTACTGTACACAAAGAGCAGCATTAATAATGAAAATAACTTTTCTTCAATGCCGCCTCCAGGTTTTTTGAGTGTCTCCGAGCTTCTAAAGCACCATTCAATCTACACTAGAGGACCTGCAGATGACAACTGAACTTTTGAAGTAACATCGTGACAAAATTGTAGCCCTCCGAGCCACGGCGGTGGAAAATGCTGGCGACGAGAACTGGCAAAATATCAAACGACTCCTTTGTCCGCGAATCCTTCCGCCGCAAATCTCGCACACATATCTCGTCGCCCACCTCGCGCGCCTCCCCGCGCCGACCGCGGTTGAATTGCGCACTGGCCTTCAACAAATAACGCACGCCCGCCGCGAAGCCAGCGAGTTGTTTCTCGGTGGCAGCCACCATTGTTGAGTCAACAACGCGTGCAAAGCAACCGCGGCCGCGCTGTGTAATTGAGCTGCTCTGTGGCCGCGCCAGCGTGATTTCCCATGATTGCAGAAACAAGACCACTTTGCAACACAGCCGTAGCCGCCAGCCAGGCCGCGTTAGCGCCACCAGCGCAAACTTGCCGAATACCAATAGTTAACAATAACTTTCTGCGGATGTCCGTACAATATTGTATTTATCCTGCTCTTGTCAGAAGTTGCGGTTGAGAGATGCTTGGAGGCTCAGCTGATCAAATACCGTACTCTTGAGTGTTGTAGCGGGGTGCAGTGCAGCAGGCAGCCACCCCGCGGTGGATCGGCGCTAGTGGCGCGATGAGTCATTCCGTTGTTGTTGCTACCTCTGCTCGATGCTGGCCGGTTCTTCCGACACGTTAAGGGTGGGAATGTTTGTGCAGGTCGCGGTTTTCCCAGGGTTTAGCATGCATCGGAGGGGTGGTTGTCACCGCGACGCCCTCTGGTCGCCGTGTCCAGGACCCGACGGCCACGGCCACACAAGCTATATCTCTTTCACAAGAACACTTTCATCTGGAGTGTTTGGTTACTTATTACAAGCTGCAATACAAACGACGGTTCCTCAGAGATTTCATCTCATATAAACTCAATACGCAATAAATCGTTTTTCAGTATTATCACGGTCTGAGCGCCGAGATGAGAAAGAGGAAAATGTGGAATATTGAATCTATTTAAAATGTTCTTAAATGGCTGGAAAACTCAGATTTCATTTAATGAAGCGTTTTTGTCGTAAAACCACTTATTTAACGCTTAAATAATAATTACCTCCATAACCACAAGTAAATGTTACAAGAAACGTATGCTAATGCATGAAAGTATCTGCAGCGAAGTTATTCGAATCGAATGCAAAGCGGACTGAGACAGGAATTATCCATTATTAGCAATGGTTCAAGCTGCCGTGCGCTTGCGCCGCCGAGCAATATCACAACTCTCTGCAATCCCGTTGAATGCAACCAACCCCATTGGACGGTGCATTGCTATTTTTAAAAGAAGAACGCCGTAATGCAAATGAAACGTTTCCCCTTCAGAAGTTAAGCCTCTTATTGCATTTCACCACCGGGTCTTGTACCCTCCACCCCCCCCCCCCCCCTCGAACGCTACTGCACCCCTTTGCCCCTTCAATTCTTAAGCATTTGCATTTCGTTAACGGCGCCGCGCCGTGCGGTTGCAAGACATGGCTTCGGCGTCGGCGATCGCGACGCCTCGGCGGCGGCAGCGGCGTCGGCGGCGGCGGCGGCGCTTTCTGAAAAACAACGACACTGCAAGGGTGAATGTTAATCGGACAGACAGACAGACAGATTTGCTCATTTCACTGTCTGCCGGGGTTCAAGTGGCCCTCCCTACAAGTGGAATTATAAAATAGCACCCCCCTTGCCATCCCCGCCGCTCCCGCCGCCCCTGTTCCAATGGCTGGAAACTATGCGCACCCCACGGGCGAAAATTCGTGCACAGCGCGGAATTCAGACGTGCATTAAGATGGAAAATGGTCTTTACAAACATGTTTGCCTAGGCGTTATAATCGTTGACACTTGATAGAAATAATTAAGTTTCACACCCTACACTGGCTGAAAAGAAAAGTTTAATTAATAAAGGCGCAATGTTTTCCCGTTATTACACAAAGCTGTTTGCAGAGCGATATTCACTTGATTTTAATTTGCCGCTCGTGTTTTCTTGTCTGCATCGTTGCAGTTTTAATTTGAACAACGCCTAGATGTGTTCTATACTTGGAATCATCACGTGGGCTCTAAATCAAGCTCTATATTGCCAACAGATAATTTCAGTAGTTGCAGTTATTTGAAGCTGCTTTACTAAGCTGTGCTTTGGTACACCAAACCGCCATCGAGCATCTTCTATCTAACATTGATATGGCGAAGAATGTCTATCTACTATCCGTGCCTCAGAGTGCGTAAACTGCAAAGCATACTATCCCTAGCGGCTAAGAAACCCGTGTCCAGGAATTCGCTGGAATGCCAGCAGCGCCTAGAGCTCACGGAACCGAGCGCAGAGAAACCGGGCAGCTGATCATTAATTTACGCCGGCGGCGAATCGTTTGCGCAGGCATTCTGTTGATGTGTCAATTTTGCGACCCGTGACAAAAGAGCCGCTACCTGGTCGCTGCCCGAACGCGGAGAGGCCGACCGAAGCTCTCAAATCGCACCGAGAGCGATGAGCGGCCTGGTTTATTGGACGCTGCTTCTGAAAACACGACGTCAAGTCGCGAGTATCACAATCGATCATTGGGAAACGCTTGGAGACGACAAAGACATGATTGAAAATTCGAAAAATCTCACAACCTATGACCAAAATCAGCCATCACCGCTGAACGATACGCTGAGAAATTTCTTAACAGGGCAACAATTTCATCGGTAGTTACACCAATCACTTAAAGAGACTTCATCTTAAAATACTGACACAGCATGCAGAAACTTTCTTTGAAAAGAGGCGCCTGAAACAAGTGAGGTTTGAAATGTTCTATTGAAGCAGCTGGTCGAAGCCACGCTCCCGCCCGGAACGTTAATTTGGCCGGACACACGACCGCATTCTTCGGTTTGCGGACGCGATTAGCGAAATGCATTTGCGGCGTGCCGCGGAATTGGCGGCAGAATGCCACTGTCACCGCCACGGGATTCACCTCCTCCCCCGAACGCCCGCTAATCTTCCTTGCAGATATTTCGATGCTGCATAATGCACCGCAGCCTCCCTCATCCACGAACAACACACGTGTCAAAACGTCAATCAGCTTGTCCAATATTTGAGTATCATCCATGTGTACACTTTTGACAGTGTTTAATATTGAATGGCTCATCACTTTATGATGCGTTAATGTCGCTTGGGGTGGTTTGTTCGAGGGTGGAGTTATTTATCGATGCCGCTCTGCGTGCTTGTTGTTATTTCTGTGGTCAATCCATCTGCTGCATTCTGTGTTGTTAAAAAGTTTAAACCGTGCATATCAGTTGCCAGTTTATTTCAGTAGCTTCTTTCAATTTCAACTGCGTGCCATGCAACTGGAAGTAAAATGTATTTAAAATGTTGAACGCTTGAATCTGTCAAAACAGATTAGGTATCATCTAACTCGAAGTTTTTTTGCTCTGTGTTTTTCTGTGGTTGACTTGTGGACATGCAAAGGCTAGGTTAGCATGAACGCCACGTCTTTCTCCTGCCAGCAAAACAATTGCTAGAATACTGAAAAACGAAAAAAATAATGCCCATGCTCATTTCTCTTGCAGCACGCAGGGCTGACTCGCTATTTACAACAGAATTACCCCATATGACATTCTACTACTTTCATGCGATCCACATGCAACTAGTTTGGGTAATGAAATGGCGCCATCGTTTGCTTTAGACAAGAAGTAGTTAATAAAAGGTATGCTTTCCCATGTCGGAAACCTACCAAGATTAAAATATCCATCTAGCAACGCCAGACACAGTTTGGAAATGGGTCAACTTTTTACTCCTTGGGGGATCACTCTGTACCGCGAGGTCGTGGGGAGATTTGACCTGCTCAAAACAGCAGGGTCTTTCTTTATTAAATTCGTTAAACCGAAACAAAAACCTACACTATAGCGATATTAATTAATTAAATTAAACACGAACAAAGTTAATTTTCCGACTTATAGCATGCAGCATAAAGCTTAATTACGTATAGGCACTATGGCTGAGTGCTACCAGGAAACGCTGCCAATAGCACAGGCAACAGATTGAACTGCATTTTTCATTAATATAGTTTTCATACTTTTCATCAAAGTTCTGCTCGCTGGTAAAACGACCCAGTTTTGCGGCACCATTTGATCATTACGACACTGGCGTTTTTTCTCAGCCATTGTGTGATCTAAACATGGCGTGACTTTCCACGGTGGCTTTCCGGCTGTTGTCTTTTTCTCTTCGCTGCAGTCAGAGCTTATGCAATTTCCTCTCAAGTTTTCCGCCGCGCGCATTGTCTTCCCCCGGCACACGCCGTGACGCCGACGCCGACGCCAACGCCGACGACGGTATAATATTGACGACCGTCGCACAGGACTTTCTAGCTTCTTAGAAAGCCCGCGATGATATTCAGGAAACTTTATCTTTTATACACCCAACGTTTCCTTCTTTTTACACTTTACCACCTTTTTTTTAGCCATATCTTCTGCCATATATTAGAAGTGATTATCCTTTTATCCGTATAAAAGGAACGTTCCCTTCTTGTTGAGTGATCATAGCGCGGTTAACGCCGCCGCTTGTTCGAGCCCGGCGAGATAATCCAGTACAAGCCGACGCCGACGCCGACGCCGACGCCGACGCCGACGCCGACGCCAGAGCGCGCTAGGCCGGCGTCGTGAGAACTCACTAAGCCAACCTACACCTCCACCCCCTCCTCGTCCTCCTCGAGCCAGCTGCCACGTGGGACCCGGAACAGATAATAGAGATTGTTGACTTCCCACGGAGCAGGGCATTGATTATTGAAACCTCATCCCCGGTTCTTTCATTAAGCCTTGCTTTACTGCTTTAATCAGCGTTGCACGAAGCGGCGAGGCTCGGCAGCCAGCGATGTCTGCCCAAGGCGGCGGCGACACGAACTATTCCCGGTACAATGCGTGCCAAGACGTGATGCGGGAAATGCGTGCCAACTGGCAAGACGCGGAGGAGTGCACTTGTTTATCACGGCCAGGGGGTGTGACGCGGGGGGCGGAGGTAGGGGGGGGGGGTGGGTTGTTGTCTGCCAGCCGACGATCAACAGGTTCATAACGCAAAGTGTTTTGTCGTAATTTAAGAAATATTTCTCCACAAGCTATGGTTTCTGACGCGATTCAAGCTTGACTGCATAACGGCTTCTTGGTTGAATGAGAAGGAATGGATATTTTCCGCGCTTCCATGCACTAAAAAAGATTCAGTAGTGTTCGCTAAAAATCCGCGTCTCACGACAATCGACCTGCAGGCAATTGTCCTGCCGGCATCGCGACGCGTGGCGGGTTGTTAATCAGGGGCGTTTTCGTAGCCAGCACGTCTTCCGGGCAAGGAACGGGCGTGTCCAGGCGGCTTTGTCTCGGCCGCGCGGCTAATCCACCCCGGGAAACTTACCGCGACACAATGCGACGGCGACGTCTTCTCAATGGGCCTTCTTGCAGCCGGCTTGCGTTGGGCGCAGGACAGCAACCGACGCGGCGAATAATGAACTACCCACTCATTGCGTGCGTCGAGCCGCGTGCTTCCTTCGCAGCGCCAACTTTTCGTGCGTCCGTGTCGGCAGGTGGAAGTTTTGTGGCTGGCATTGTCTCGGCTCGGCTCCAGTTTGATTGGATTCAGCGTGACGGGCGCTAGTGGCCATGAGAATTTGGTGCCTGAAGAGTTTCCAATTCTGAAGTAGAGATTGTGTCGTAGCGACAATTTCTCTTGATTTTTAACTGGTTTCTACGGTATTAGTGTTACCTCAAGTACATTGCCTCCTAGACGCAACCCGCAGAGCAAATGTTGACTGGCACTTCCACCTCCTAAACGCACCCCGCAGAACAAATGAAAACTGGCACCTCCACTTTATACATGCCGCTAGGATACAAAATGTGGGGAACTCGGTCATGGGTGTTCCCGCGAAGTATCTTTTGTTGTTCATTCAAGAAACAACATGTTTTTTCCTCTAAAGAAGAGCAAATTTATCGCACAAGTTGCGTCTGTTTCGTAAGAAGCGACGTTCATCATGTTTACTTCACCCGTTTACTTTCGAACATATCTCCTTGAGGAAGACAAACGGTGGAACATTATCAATACAAAAAACCGTGCTCCGGGCCGAGGGAAAATGAAAGTTGTGTCGCGCGTTCTGGTCCACCGAGGCATGTGTCGCATCGTACATGTGCCATCGCGAGACGCACTCCGCCGAGAGCGTGCGTATCGATCGCACGCACCACGCACTGACACGACGCGACCGCTGCAGTCGCAGTCGATGCACTTGCTTGCATCTTGCGACAAAAAGTTTATCTTTTTGTGATTTGATATACTTAGTGTTTTGTGCCTTGTGTTCAGTGCTAATGCTTAGCATTGACACGATTAACATTTTCTGGCCTTGTTAAAAGATCTTGCGCTTGTCAACCTTGCAGACAGTTATCAGGGTTCAATGCTTGCCTTCGTCACACACGACGGCAATTGGCCAGGCCCGTGACGTTTTCTCACATCATTTTCTCGCAACGCCGCCGCCGCCTCCACCCCACCCCAACTCGAGACATTTACCGCAACCCCCCCCCCCCCCCCCCCCCCGCCGCCGCCACCTCCCCCCAATTTAATCCAACAAGCTCGTCCGAAGTCGCGCGGCCAGAAGGTCTAGCAAGACATTACCAGAGTGTTCTTCTCGGTAATAACGAGACCTTGATTTGTGTGCGACAGCTCGGAAATTGTGCGCAAGTTTTAGTAGTCTGGATTTCCTCCTGCATTCTGACCCCCTCTCACTCCCACCCTCGCCATCACCCCGCCGAGCCATGTTGCCAGTGCCGGGCAGAAAGTGCGTACTGGGACGGAGGGTGGGCTCGGTGCGTGCGAGGTGTGTATGCTAATCGGATCAGCGGCTACGCACAGCGTGTCCACTCAGCTGATCCTATGAGGCGTGATACGCGCCAAAGAGTGGCAGACTCCGCGCACGGACGCCGTCTTTCACACATGACAATGTGCTTCGGCGAAAGTAAAGCGTCTTACGCTTGTTATCTTTCATGCCATGCAGCTTGATGACGAAGATGTGGAAATCTAATAGACACTCAATCTACGATCCGTTAGTGCAATCTCATAACTTGATTGAAACTAAATATTGATCATGGTGGCAGCCAATCTGTTTCTGTTGTTTCCTATAGCGAAGGAATTTCAGATAATTATTCTAGTTTGGAAATAGTTTTGTTGGCTTTGAGTAGAAGCCTCGCGACGAGGATTCAGTGCATGGAATGGAGTTGGATCATGGCTGCTATGCAGGGACTAGAAACGAGCAGCTAACTGCCACTCCCTGGTCGTCGGGGCTCTCTCAACTGATAATCGCCGTCGGCCGCCATCATTCTTGACAGCGTCCATCGAGGGCGCATCGCGTTGCATGAACTCACCCGCTGAATGCTCGTCCGATAATGCTGAATAATGGTTTCACTTATGCCCGTCATTTGTGTCCTTATCCCCATGTTACCTTGCACGGACGCCCGATGGGCCATGCTGGTGTTGGGATGGTGGCCTACGGGGCCGATGTGTATAGAATCATCGGTGACCGTCTCTGTGCGGTGTGTCGTTATATGGAGCGACGAGGTGGTCAGGAGGGAGACAGACAAAGGGAATAGTTTTGTGTAATTCCAGCTGAGTGACAAGGTTGTTATTATTGCTCTAAGCCATTTTACGTTGCTCGGTCTGATGGGAATGATGTTTTTCCAGTTATTTACAGCTGTTATATGATTTTCATTCTCTTTTGCTGTTCTGTGTTCGTGTCTTTATCTATATCTATACATCGTTGGTGATGAAAAACTCATTTCAATAAAGTTTTCGAAAAAAATGTTATTACATTTATTCAGCTATAAATTGCAAAGAACAACTACGGTGACAAAATTATTTGTCAATTATGCAGAATTGAATCACCTGTTAAGTGACTATGCGCGCAATCTAGCGGATGATAAAAAAAACCTAACAATTATAAATATGGCACAATTATTTTCACCATTGCGAATTGCAATGTAATATGAAATGTGTATTGACACACAAATTACTCTTGACACGCTGCAAGTCCACACTCTATTTCTTCGCGTTGGCTCACAATCTACCTGCGCCTGATAATGTTGCATAACTTAACCGGCAACAATAACAGCCCGGGGTGGCTGGATCCTGAAGCTGGCAGCCCGCTCGGCGTTGCGCGAAAACCGCGCGAGATGGCGAGAGCACCACGTCGCTCTAATTAAAACAAATAGAGCGTCTTATGTGGTCTCTTCATCTTTCTGTCGTTAGACACGAAAATTCCTTGCCTGTGACAAATTGCTCCAGTTAGCGAGAGAATGGCTGGAGCAGGGGGTGGAAGGGGGGGAGGGGCGGTTCATTATGCACGTGTTGCATCTATCACGCGTGTCCCACAGACTCCACCGTCTGCTGTTTACCGTGCTTCACTCACCGAAGGCGCGATGGGGCTCGGGTCTTCGAGCATCACAGATAGAAAATTCTAGTGAACAGGACAAAGGTTGATGAATACTCGGATCAGATCGAAGTAGATTGCTCTTCAATCTTTCGCTACTCTTACATTTTCTGTTACGTTCAGCAAAATATGAAGTTGCGGCTTTTGTTAGATGTGCAGGCTAATTTGCTATCGCGAATTATTTTCATTTTCTATATTTAACCTTTGAAAAAAATTAAAATGTTTTCGAATTATTAAATGAATTAAGTTCAGTACAAAAATGTACATTTTTATTGATACCCTTATCGCATGGCGGGATATTGTGCAGTTTTCTTATTCCTTTTCAATTCTACGGTTGTCATAAAAGAATATATTTATGTTCTACTTTGAGTCGAGGAAATAATTTCACCTTCGTCGTTTTGCGACTAGCGGCCGATCATTTCCACAAGCCGCAGCAAATTAACATGACAAATCACGTTATAATCATGCTCTGCTTTGCCCGAACTTTCCCATCATTTAACCTCATAACCACGACAGCTTTTTCCCTCACCAAGCATGCGCGAATTCCACTCGTGACAAATTACTCTATTAATAGTTGCCTATGGACAACGCGTGGCTCAAAGATGGCTCATTATGCACATGCTGCATTCATCACACACGCACACACACACACACGAGCCGGGGGCAATTACTGCACCGCGCAATAGTGCACGAGATTCACTGCAAGACCCTTCAAAGCCAGCGTATCGTTGGACCAGCAAATTAATGCAGACTTTGCGAAATGATTTGCTCGAAGGATGCTTCCAAGTTCGCAACAGCTACCGTTCGCATTCACATCTAGGTTCTAAGCATCATCAATTGAGAGTGATAATGGCTATATTCCCATCCACTATTTCCTGGCGGCGCACAAAGCACCCACAGCCCGGTGCATTGTGTTTTCATCTGAACCTGGTCTCCATGAAGTATGCGTCGGATTCGTTTGTTATAGATGTATGCAAGGGGTGCATTTTTAACCAACGCCGCCAGTCGTAACTCATTGCCGCAGTGAAACAAAGACAAAGAAGCTTTTTGTTTCTCGGAAAGAATATTGTTGCGAGACTTGCACCATTCGGAATTGAAACTGCACCGTAACTTATCCACGTGTAGCACCCTTGTTAAATGAATGCTTGAAGCTAAGCACTTTAGCTTTAACAAGATAACAGTTTCGTTAAACACCCTTGGAACTTACATTTTCATGCTTCAAAATATAATTTAAAATTATAACATGGTGATGGTGAACTTACAGCCTACGATATTGAATATTATCCTGCCGGAAAGTGGCACAGCAAGTAGATGTATTGACGTTCGGTCGCTCAAAGGATCCAACTTGTATCTACTGCCACGTGGACATAGGCAATAGTGGCACGTAGTAGCACGTAGTAGCACGTAGTAGCACGTAGTAGCACGTATAGTAGCACGCGCGGCACTCAAGCCGGTCGCCCAGGCACCTAACGGACAAAGTTTCTAGCCGAGCCTAATCCCATGCCGTCGTGCGTTCGGACGGGTCGGACAGACGTCGGACAAACAGACGGACATATCCCAGTTAAACCTGACATCCGTCAATCTGGGTTCACGCTGCCGCCAATTGTAGCACCGGCTTAATTAGTTTCGCCGGTGGACGCACGCAGCGCTGGCGTCGCCTCGTCGACCTGGAGGTCCACGGCATTGAGGGGGGGGGGGGGCGATTCACAACCACGGAACGGCTAGTGGCGGGGAAGGGGGGGGGGGGGCTGCCAAAGGAGCGCTCGACCGGCAAATCGCCCGCTCTTCGCGCGTAAAGTTTCCGATTTATTTGTTCGATTGCCAAGCGGATTTTAACTTTTCGGCAGCGTGTGTTAAGCTTGCTCGTCCTGAAGCAGGTCTCTGATTAAGGTCAATGGACCTAACTAAATTTTAAATGGTGCTGTTAGTTCAATAATCAACTCTTCTCTTTCCCCACAACGCTTTCCGGCTGGATTGTTTGTATCACCTACAGGTTTCCTTTTACATATTTTTATCTCGACATCTTTATTCCACGCGACTTATAACCCGGAATAATTGTGAAATTTATTACTACTATGCAAAGTATTGCTTCAAGCTTTTATCGGGCAACATTTACATATACTTCCAAGATACATTTATACGAAAATAAAAAAACATTTCTGAAACTATCAAAAACAACAGAAAACCCTTGAAACTCGGTGAGCTGCATGCACGCCGAAGACACCGTTACTAGTAGTTTATCGCCGACCGTACGTTTCAACTGCGTCATAACTAACGCAACGCAAAGCAACGCAACGCGACGCGACGCTACAAACAAGCATGGCGCGGCAACCGCTGGACGCGGGTGCCTGACAAACGCCCATGTTTTCGCCGGCGACGGCTGCTGCCCGTCGTGTAATATTCCAAACAACGCGCTGCCCGGCCACTCGAGCGACGCGCCGGCGACGCGCTACAAATTGCGTGTCCTCGCGCGCGCGTTATTGTTTATCGGTATAATATTATGCGTGCTTCCGTGCCCGCCAGTAAATAACATCTTGGATGGAATTATCCTGCGATGTGAGCGATGGTTATGTGCCGAGCAGGACGCTAGGAACTGCTGTGTTCGCTTGGCGGCGGCCGGCGCTGATTTACAGTTATATGGAGAGCAAACTTCGGTGTCCGCGTCGAGCGCGCCTCATGAAGGGCCCTGTGTTGCCGAGCGAAAATGAGCATTTCATAAATAACTTGTTATACTGGTTTATTTACCGAGATAAATATGAACGTGGTGGCACGTTCGTGTTTTCGAAAAGACTTACCTAGCACCTAGAACATCGTTAGTAGGATTGGTTCAATCAGGTTGAAATATCTCACGCTGGTTTAACTATGATGTAGTGGAAGGTAGAGACTGGGTTCTAATTTGTAGCCCGCTACCTGGCGGTACTACACTCTATTAAAATCTTCTTTCGATGGATTAGTGTGAATAAAGCTTATAACTTTCTCCTCTCTTTGTTGCAGGTAAGAACCTCATCTTTGAGGCACTCGCAATTCCCAGTCAGCCAGGTGAGTGTTCGGAGCATCGAGTCAAGCATGGCCCATGCGCTAAAACGCGAAAAGCACGGGCTTTTCTCATCACGAGGCACCAAAACAAGTACTAGATATAAAGCGCGCAAGCACTATCAGGGCTTGGGTCGTAGTGTTTTCATCATCGTTTAATACCATGACTCCTGTTAAATCAAAACACATTACCTGTGAGTCGCCCGAATGAATCAATCATTGACTTGCAAGGCTAACTCTTCATTACCCGACATGCAAAGCAACGAGGTAAAACTATCTGGCGCTGGCATGTCACCCGACATGCAGATGCATTTCGCGAGAACGCTGCCCACTGCTCGCAGGGCGAATAAATCTTGCAAGCCATTAATCTCTTCGCTCTCACTCCAACGCTACGCTACGCGATGCAACGCAGTCCAACGCTGCACAACGCTGCACAACGCAGTCCAACGCTATCGGCCGATCGCCGGGCCGACGTAGGCCTGGATTGGTCGAGCGGCGTCCTCTGGGGGATCCGACGCGACGCTAACAAATTGCTGAGCGCAGCGCGCGATGCATCGCGATAAAATGCAGGAAAAGTGCAGTGTCGATGCTGTAAATAACGCCGATATGGTGGTTAATTCTTATTTAGCGCGTTCACGTCCGTGGCGGAGGGAAATACTACTAAACTGTCTGGCTTCGCGTCGCGTCGCGTCGGGTTTATTGTTGATTCGGTTGTAATATGGGTCATTGCAGTGGTGATAACGGGTTGTAAAATTCAAACGTGTTCCTCCGTGAAATTAAACACTATTTGAACTGTAATCGAATAAACCAATACCAATAGTTGTTACAGTGACAATAATAGTGAGGTCAAAGAAACGATGTGACTGCGACTGTTGTGGTAGAATCATTGTTTCTAAAGTCAGCCAAACGGCAGAGAAGGCTGGTTTCGGGTCAAAAAACGTTCAATCCTCGCGGGCAATCGATCACGCGACGCCGACGCCAGTTTTTCCTCGCATATCGACGCCGACGCGTCCCCGGCGTCAGCGCCCGGTTGATAACTCGGTGCGTCCCTCGGCGCTCGCCGTCGCCGGCCACGCGACGCTTTCCCAGCGCTTTTCCGACGCAGATTTCCCGGCGGGCGGCCGCGCTCCTCGCGTGTCCCACTTCCAGCCAAATCACGGTACTTCCGGTGGCGTGGGCGCATCGTGGCCCAGCGATTGACTAAGATTTACAGCGTTGCTCGGAGTCTTGTAGGCAAGGCGGGAAGAATATTTACCTGCGCCTTCTGCACGACGTGTGATTTTAGTTTGTTGAGCGATTCACTGGATCAGCGTTTCAGTTATGTGGAAGGGAAACTTGTTCCGTGGCTCGGGGCATATAGCATGCTACAACAACAGCAAGAGCAACAACAACAACAACATAAGCATTGAAATAAAGTTCAAGTGAGGTATTTTTGTGGAATTTTATCCTTTTGGCGAATATTTTGATTCCTACTTTCTTAAGTGAACTTCGTTAAGGAGCTAGTTTTTACCAGTAAAATGTAAAGCATGTAGCTTGGCTTCGAGCTTTTCTTCAGAACTCAAAAGGAACCTTCTTTTGGCCCACGCTTTTCCATCAGCTTCCCAGAAAGCATTCCGGTTTAATTATCGTTCACTTATTCAGAATCTAGTGCAAGACAGAGAATTAATCAAAGGAGTCGACAGGCGATTCAAGTGTTTCGTACACAATTTTCCTTTGGCCTCGACCGCCATTGAGTCGGGCAGCCAATTGCCAGACAATTGATCAAAGCAGCGCTCGGTGGATAATAAACAGCGCTGCGCCTTCCTCGAGAGATGCCTCCCCGGCCACGGCCGTTTATTGATACCGGCCTGTTCAGCGTGACGTCACTCATCGCCCATTTATCAAAAATATATAAATTCCAATTCGTGCATTTTCCGATAAGAAATTAATATTCGCCGCGCGGGAAATGCTCGATAATTCATTCGCTGGCCTCGGAAAAGAAATGGGAATGGAAATTCGATGAAAAATTGAGGAAGAACTTGAAATTCGCGATTCGCTTATTACAATACCGCGTCTGCATCGAATCGAATTTAAACAATCTCCTTTTTGCTGAGTCAGGTAATTGTTTGGAAACCTCTGAAAAAAAAAAATAATGATTCACAGTCCCTCGTCACAAAACCAAATATTGTCGACGAAATCAGAATTTTTGAGTCTAGATACTTTTTCCTGTTATTCAAAGATAAAATCAATCAATTACATCCCGTTTTTCGTCAATTAATCGATGATTGAGTTAGTTGAAAGAAAGAAACGAATGAACCGAAACCTGTATCTCTGCTTTTCCTGTTGAAATCGTCCTTTTGACCAAGATTTTAGTGTTTGCAAAGAGAGAAATCGTAATCGAAACATCGTATATTGCAAACTTAATGATGTCTTTCTCGCGACGTCCTCGCCTGGGATACACACACTTGACGCTGGATCGCTACAGAGGAATGTAAATACTGTGGAAGTCTTGGTGGAAATCTTGGAGGAAATCTTGGCGGAATCCGAGCTAATAAGCTGTTATTCGAGGCCGCTCCTCGATTCCCTTGAAGTTGGCCCGAGCCTCGCCCTAAGCCGGGTAGGAGCGGCTCATCTCGAGGGCCGTGGGGGTGGAAACCCTTCCACCCACAGCCAGAAGTTTCTTTAGAACTTCTTAAGCAGATTTTATTTACCATTAAAAGTACTCACTTTCAGAGTTCTGCCTGCGATCTTCGCGAATATCAATAATACACGTTTAAAATGAACCGCTTCATGCGTCCCGAAATTAAATATCAAGCTAGTTGCTTTATATTTCGCAATAATAAGGGAAAGCGAATCGCTCTTGATGAACATCACAAAGAGTTAATATAAAGGGTTTATTTTACTTTGAGAAATCCTTGTGCACCCTTAAAGCTTGCACTAAATTGCAAACCAGCCGAAGGCCTCGGCGTGTACACGGCGTTTACACGGCGTTTACACGGCGTTTAGCAAGGAACTGAAGCTCGAGGAACGCACTCTGTCCTCGCTGAATCCAAACATGACGTGTACAAATCTTTAATGCCAACATTATCTAATAGCTCGGAACGATCGCTTTCATATTGTCATCAATATTCAGTAACGGGTGTTCGTCAAGCAGACAGTTACCAGGGGCAACCGCGCTTCGGGCAATAAACCTGCAGGCGACCCACCCCCTCTTGAAACGAAAGACTGTCGCTGCGAAAAAGCAGGCGTGGAATTAAAACTATTACAGCCCGTGCGACCGCAAAACGATATGATAAGTTTTATAGTCGCACATTTTATGAGCGACATTAAAATTTCCCATTTTTCCCGCGGTGGTTTTACGGCGCTGAAAAGCGACGCATCCTGTTGTTTGTGAATGGGGAGGGGGCGGCCGGGGGCGTCTTTGTCTTCCGCGCGGCTGCCCCCGCGCTGCGGCGATGTGACACGGGGGCGGCGGCGGCGGCGGCGGCGGCGGCGGCAGGGGTAGGATATTACGCGCGGATCCCTTTTGATAACAGTCACATGTGAACGCACATCACTTTACGAGCACATCTCTCGAGCAAGTGTTACGTCATACTTATTATCTTCAGGGGGTTAGGGGGATGTGGGTTGGAGGGGGTGGTTTTCCGCGTGGTAACGTAGGAAGCCGGGACAACGACTTAGCACGGCCGCTGGGACGGCAGGCGCGGTTTTATTTCATAACTTTAGGTTTTACGACGCGAGTGTCTGGCGCTGCGAAGGTGACAAGGTCAGATGTCGCACGCCTGCCAACAAACCGTCGATAAGAAATCTAATAAATATCATTCGCTTAAAACCTTGGTTTTTTTTGGTTTTGCTAACAATTGTTACAATACTATAGATTTTCTTCTGGCTGTGTTTGCCTGTGTTTGCCTGATTTTGTTAATGTTTAACCAATCAGTGCCAAATATTGTGCAATTTTCTTCAACGCTAGAAAAGCTAACATAACTTGCGTTCTGGCTATTTCCTAATTGTTTTCTCATAAGCGTATCTATTTTCCTTGCCCCTCGTGTGTTTAACACACGTATTTCCGCGGATGGAGCGGATAAGATCGCTGGACAATCTCGCAGGATCAGTTGAAGCCGGCAACCACGCGACACAAATCACGCGACGCCCGTTACCGAGAAACCAATCCGTCGGCCGCGCTCACAAAATGGCAGTTACTCGAAATTGAATTATCATTCCGTCCGGCCACGTCGCGCCGTGCAAACAATCCGACGCCGACGCCGACGCCGACATGAGTCGGCACTTCCTCGGGCGCCGCGACGTCGGGCGTCGTACCTGCGACGCTGATGCGGTTAGCGCTTCGGCCGAGGTCAGCAGTTCGCGACGCGGACCCCGGTGGCGAGGTCAGGACTCGGTAGGAGCGTCTGCTGCCTCGCTCCCAGCTGGCAGCGAGCAACGAGCAGTGAGCAGCAAGCAGCGTGCAGCGGGCAGCACCGCTCCGAGGGGCAACTTTGCGCCGACACTGCTGTCTGCTTCACGCTTGGCGTTCCCGCGACGCGGCTGCCAGCTTGAATTCTCTCGGCGGAATTCTTTTGTTTGCGAGCGAGTGTGATTTGCATTTCTGTCTTTATTACGGCTTTAATTTATTCAGTATAAAACCTTTAAGCTGGTCTCTCTTGCGGATAAAATGTTGGCATTCGAGCAGACAGCTTGGAATAAACAAGGACGGTTTCTGTGAGGCAAAAAAAAATTGACCTTTAGATCCCTCCGTTTAAGTGCACCTTATGGCTGTGGATTTTGCTGTGCACAGTGACCAGTCGAG
Source organism: Nemurella pictetii (assembly GCA_921293315.2). Lineage (NCBI taxonomy): Eukaryota > Metazoa > Arthropoda > Insecta > Plecoptera > Nemouridae > Nemurella > Nemurella pictetii. Next base: position 34,374,929 of record OV121115.1, read on the forward strand.
CTGAGAAGCTGTAAATGGCGAATGGCATTAATTAAGATATGAAATGACTCAGGTACCCACACAAATGGGTAAAATCTATCCCACAACGTCGACGTTAATTTCTGCGGTGGCTGGAGACCTGGGCCGAACTTCTGAAGTCTACAAGGTTTTGTTTGGAACGAGGTATTCGCTGAGCCACGTTTTACTTCAATCACTGTAAGACATAACGATTCTACGACGAAGTTCCCATCGGTGGTACTGAATTCCACGAGGATACATCCAGCATAATAAGCGTGAATTTCGATTATTTGGCATGCGTTCAACGAGAGAGACTCGCATCTGATGCTCGAAACGCGTGATTTCTTCGCTCTGTGTGTTATGAAAATGTACTCTTCTAATTTGTTCCCCCCCTTGCCCCCCGCTGGCTGTGCGGGGTGGGGGGAGGAGGGTGCCGTCGGGGCGCCGGGCCATTGTTTCGCCGTGACGAGGCGTTGACACGCCGCATTTCGCTGCTCATTCTTGCACGACGCTGCTGCTGCTGCTGCTGCTGCTGCTGCTGTTTTCTGCTGCTGCTGCTGCTGCTGCTGCTGCTGCTGCTGCTGCTGCTGCTTGCTGCTGCTGCTGCTGCTGCTGCTGCTGCTGCTGCTGCTGCTTGCTGCTGCTGCTGCTGCTGCTGCTGCTAGTGCTGCTGGTGGTGGTGCTGCTGCTGCTGCTGCTGCTGTTTTCTGCTGCTGCTGCTGCGAACGACGAGTGCTCGCCCCGATCGGCACCTACAATTGCAGCTTCCGCGTCGGTCCACATCGTCTAACACTTCAGCTTGTTTGTCTTCAATTCCATTTCCCTTCCCCTCCGCCGCGCGCGCGAAGCGCTCAGCTCGCTCGCTGTTTTTACCCGCTACGGGGATGAATTAACATTTGCTTATGTAATTTGCGTAATTAATGATGATTTAAACTCTGTCTTTGAAAGACAAATTTTAAAGATTAGTTGGTATGGAACTTGTCGGCGGTAAGAAGACAAAACTTTGTTTTCTTCAACTATAGCAAAAGTCACGGTAAATAATTAACGCTTTCCGTTGACTCGGCGCTCGCTCAAGTTTTAGATCAAAGATTGCATCTATTTTTCGCGTAACTTTCGCGAAGTCTTAAGATGAGCATTTTATCTGTTTATAAGCAACAATTAACTTACTCCTCCCACAGTAAACTTTCGGCGAGGAGTCTTCGTCCTCTTTATAAAGCCCTATATCTATATTTGATTTCCGATTCGTTAACTCCTTTCTTGGCAATTCTCATCTCTTCCATTTCCAGCAGTGTTTCCCCCGTCGCCTGGTTATTGTTCCCAGCGCCGCCCAACGCCGCCCAACGCAGACCTTCCCGCTCCGCTCTTCAGCATTGTTGTCTTCGCGGAGAGAGGCGGAAATTACGTCATACATAATTCAGTCGGCAGTCGACATCGAATGCCAATTAACCGAGGCGCAGCGCGCAGCGCGCAGCCGACTTCCGTTTCCTGCTTGCTGGCTGCGCGTTAATTGCTTCGTTCGAGTGCAGCGGGCGCCGTGGCCTGTGTCGTCGCCAGCTCGCTCTGCCTTCCAACAGACCGCGGGCCGTGGCTCTAGCTACTAAACTACCTCTAGGATGGTTGCCAATGATAGTATTTAAAGTAACATTTTAAAAGCCATATGCTTGTTTTACTATGTAACTCGTGCAAGGCAAATGGGTCCCAGATTAAAACGTTGGTACAGCGAAGTAAAAGCGAAGGGACTCGATGAAAATCTGCGTTTTTCTAGCACCAAGTGATAGCACATCCTCAAGTTTTCATGAAAAGATTTTCATCCGGGTTTTATCTGTAACAGTCGTCGTTAAAGAGAGAATGCTTTAAAAGCAAACCTCTTGTCCACGAGTGTCTTTTTGCCACGCTTTGCATCCGCGAGTGTTATTCCAATTTCCACCCTGTGGATGTCTCATTCCCCGCCGCCGCGAATCTGCCTACTTTCCTTCGGGAAAGCGCTTTTCCTCTCTCCGACCGCGTCTCGATGCTCCAGACAGACACTCTATTAGACATCCATTGGCTTTCCCGGAACCCGGTGTTTGGCGACCCGAAATCCCGCGGTGAATGAAACAGAGAAAATGTGGAACACACGAAGCTTTCGCCTGTCAAATTATTTTTAAAAATATTACTCTTCAAAAATCAATCTGGGTTCCGTGGCGCAACATCTGGGTCCTCGGAGACTGGAATTGCTCGCTCGTCCGCGCGACACCAGCGCTGCTGTTGTGCAATGCACGACACGAAGAAGGGCAATCATGTTTCCAGCGAATAAACCATGAAATATTACTTGTTTGCCACCCCGGCTTCTTAGTAAATATAGTAACTTACATAAAAATTAACGTCTCCGAGTAAAGCAGTTAATTTAGTCTAATCGTATTGCTAAATTAATGAAAGTTAGGAGTCGTGATTTAGGGGAGACTTGACGCTCGTGAATGAGTAATGATTTTATTTGTGCGAGCCAGAGAACAATCCGTCCCCTGAAAACTCTCATCCGTTGATTATTTACGAAGAAAACAGACAATTTCACAGTGTTTCGTAAAATAAAAACACATGCCAACTAATTTAATTCTTCTCGTCGCCGGCAATCTTGGCATTACTCACCCGGATTCTTCCTTTCCCACCCCCATACCCCCCCCCCCCCACTCACCCCCACGTCGCTGCGAGATCGGCGGGACTCATTCTGCAAAGGCGCCGATCATGGCGCCGTCTCGCGTCTCGTTCTGAAAGCATTAGATCACGAATTTCCCGGCTTTATAAAATGGGAGATAAGAAGAACAATTTGCATAGTGTGTCGGGGTGCGCAGTGACAGGTTTTTCTCCGCGCTTCCCGTTATCTAATGGCATGTTTTGTGATTCTCACTCATTGGAGACGCAGATGGAATCCCCTCTTCAGTGCAACATTGCAATTGTAAAGCACTGATTTTGAAATTATCTTTTTGTCTGCACGAATCGTAATAATATGCCTCGCCATATTGGACAGATTATTGGAAAGGATTTTTTTTTCATGAAACTAAAGATCCAGCTGTGCCTGAATTTGAAACGAAGTTGTCAAACAATAATAAAAAAATCTGTGATTTTAATTCAAGGCTTAAATACTTGCTCTCCACTTTTGATCGAAGCGTTGAAGAGCAATGCTTTTGATGACAGAGGCACAAAGAAATTTCAAGATTTTAATTTTATTGAATTTTCCGCTCCATGTGCATTTATTTGAGTCATTAACGTCTTGCTCGTCAATTTGCATTACTTTACGTCTGCAGTGCCTCCCCGTTCCATATCTGTAATCTAATGAGCCTCTCCACTTTAAAGCAGACAAATTATGAACCGTTACAAGTGGAACTTCTTGTTATTTGAAATCTTGTCTAAAGGTTGAAAGGTCGTTTAATTTCCCAGTCAAAACTTAATCGTGATCTATTTCTTTGCCGTGCTGCGAATGGTTAAGTTCACTTCCGCGCCATCACCGAACTTAGTTTCTAGTTCCGTTCGGACGCGGCGCTGCCTTACATACATAACTCCGGTCGGGAAGGAACGAAAAGACGTCCGCGCAATACGCTAGACTTGCGGTGATAGGAGTCTTGCTGACTGTCTACCACGTTTGCCAACATTTAATTTTTCGTTTTCGAAATTTATTGACAATCAGTAATCTGCCAAAAAGTACAGCGTCTAGCTGCTCTCTAACTCTAGTGTCTAATCGTTTAGGTATACTTCCTAGATATACAAAGGGACCTAATATTGCAATAAATAATTACAAATCTTGCAGAACAAGAGACGACTTTAGGCAAGTCACTTCTAATTGAAGTGTTTGTCTCCGAGTTGTCTCGCAATAATTGTGTACTCGCAAACTCTCGGCGCAGACAATGAAAGTCACTTGTATTTATCCCGGCAAGCCGCTGGATTCGCACATCTTCCTTGTCTTCGGCGAAACAGCGTCGCCGCCCCACATGCGCCCCCTGCGTTGGATTGCTGCCGGTGCCCTCTCATTACAACTGGCGGCGGGTGGTGGGATGGGCGGCTGGGTGGCAGTTGCCCGAACCAAACAACTCGCTGGATCACTCTAACTGCCAAGTGGCTTGCGAATTGAGTGCTATGAATAATTATCACTAACTTAGAAACACTCAGCGCTACCGACATGTCGTCTAAATGTCTTTAATGTAGGTACTTGCTAAGATTACTAATTGTTCTTGTTGAAGGACCAACCAAGGCCATTTCGTGACACACTCAAATTTCGCATTACTTATTTAATGATAGGCTACGAGCTGCTTATGACTTGCGCATTGATGTTTCCACACTGTAATATATTCACATTCATTTCTAGACTGTTTTCATTTCATCTTTCATTTCAATTTATGCCTGAAAACATGATTAAATCCAAGATTTCATTTCGACCTGTGAACAAACGCCAACTATCGTATCAATATGCCTAGCAACGAATCCCAGCCCCCTGGATACGTATATTTTTTAGAAATTTTACCCTCGAAAATATAAATTCTTAAGAAAACACGAGTAAAAGCAAACTTAGTAACCAAGCACACAAGAAAACAACAAAGTTTATAGAATTTTGATAACGTGTTCTCATATTTTCACGCATCTTTATCTTATCCTGCTGCCAGAATCGTTTTCTTATTTTATCACGACCATATCAGAGGCAATGCGATTCCATTTTCCACCCTGTAACTTCGCTACCTGCTGCAGGTTTTCCAATAACGCACACATTTCCTGCGCTCCCCGCCGCGGGGCCGGCGGCAGCCATGTGTCGGATATTGGCCCGCCGTGCTAGCAGGCCCGACGGACTGCTGGGTGTAGGACGCAGGACGCACGACGCAACGAGCCTGACGCATGGTCCTCGCGAGACGAGGGCGCCCTGGGCGGCGCTGCGTAGACAGACAGGTGCCTCCCCCTCCCCCGCCCACGACCCCCCGTCCCCGTCCCCTCGGGGCAACACGCGGCGGAATCGAAAAATTGCAACTGTGTGCCGTGAAAGTGGCAGAAGAAAAATGGCGGTGTCATTTAAAAACACAGAAAGTTTCATTCTTTTTGCTCGGCTTTAGGTAGGCGAGGAGTGTCGTTCCGGGGAGTTGGCGGCCGGCGCGGAAAGTTTTGTTAACTCGGAGGATAAAAATCGGCCGCCGCGCACAAGGCGGGCGAATAACGAGCAAGTTGTCGACTAGCAAGCTTCCCTGGGAGACAGATAAACTCGCCATCTTAACTTTATTATTCTTGTGTCCATGTTTCTTTTATGCACTTGATGCCTGAACGTTTGTTATTTCCAGCAGTGTTCTGTTCTTAGCAACACCAAGCTTTATGTCTCGGTTTTAAAGCTGACAATAAGGTAATCGTTGGCAAGAATTGCGCTGCAATGCGTTCGCCTTCCATTGGGCACATCGAACGAGCATGCAGTGCGAGATGGCGCGTAAATCATTGGCCGCCCACCGAAGGTTATTCATAGCACCGCGGAGCTGACGTACAAATTGGCGTCTACTCTCGGCGTCGGCGTCGGTGTCTCCCCTGGCCGCGCGTCGCGGCGCTGTTAATCTCGCCGATAAGTGATTCATTGCTCCTTGCGGCGACGCCGGCAGAACCGCGGCTGCAAAACGGCCCACAACAGCCCGCAACGGCACCAAACGAACGCACAAACCCTAAACAGACGATCGGTGTTTCCAAAGCGCCCAAGTCAACGCTGAAAGAGTTGCACGATATTGGACGGGAATAAATCAGCATCTAACGAATAAAGCTTTCAAGATAAATCGTTAAAAGGAAACCGAAATTGTCAGGGAAGGGTATGATTTTTTTTGTTGTCGAGCACGATAGATTTTGATTAAAGTTGAATCACTGTAAAGTCGACGTAACACAATTTCGCAGCGGCGCGCGTCTTGTCAACAATCGCCGTTATTTCGAGTCGTCGGAGCGTCGAGGCTGTCAGTTTGCGTGATTCTCGCCAGGGCGCGCTCGCGTCGCGTCGATCACAGGTGTCGATAATAATAAAAACAGCGTTAGTTTTTCCAATTTTCTTTGTAACCCCTCCGATGATATCTGTCTCGGTGTCAAGATGAACCGGCTTCGCAGGGAGGCTGGAGTCTCGCCCGCTGCCTCGCCCTCGGCGCAAGATGGGTACACTCCCCGCAAACCCTCGTGCCTCTTTCCGCAGCAGCCCCACCGCTGCAACCTAACGTTCACTCGCTTCTTTGTGCGAAGTGGTAAGTTACCTGTTTGGAGGCATATTATTTACAAGGCGCTCTCATTGTTGAATACCGTAAGAAATTAAATCTTTTAAAATGTTACATTCAACGTAGAACAACCCATTTTTATGGGCCAAATGATAATTTTTGGTGTGCAGTTTGACTCCACTCAATAAATTAAACAGGCATTTGGTTGTGTACCCGTAAAGTATAATACGAAATCAGGATTTTTCCTTCAATTCTCGATCGAAGTGAGCAAAATGGGCACCTTTAATGAAAAATAAAAGTGAGGAGGTCAAATGGTCAACGATAGCGCTTTCATGGTTTCAAAGACAGCATCGAGCTGTTTACTGTTGACGCGTATCGCACGCAGAGTGCTAAACCATGCGAAACTCAACGCAGTGCGACGCGCGGGGTCGGGGCGTGCAGTGTTTACCTTTAGGTGAATCGCCCGCGTTCCATCGTTTGACTGATGGAGGTGATGTGTTGACCATTCATTCGGGGCATTAGCACTTGGCGCCCTGCGGCCCTCTCCACGCCTGTCAAGACTCTTTGACGGTCGAGCACCTGTGTTTGATCGCGATTGATTTATCACCCGGCGTGCGCAGCGGCAGAGTGCGTGCCTGCGAAGAGTGGACCATTCATCTGACCAGGCGCTAAAAAATGAAATGTCCACAATGGAAAAACACAAAGCTTTTTATACGCGACATGACACGGCGCCACTTTGTGCTGTCGACAATTTCACCGCCGGATGGATTTATGCATAGGCTCTGTTGACCAAATCGTTGCCTGAAGGGTCCAGACTTCAGAACTTGAAACATTCGCGAGATGTGATACAAGTTTATACGCTAGCTGGTGTCGCTTGGTTACCTGCGAATTTAATAATAACGTTATTTAAAATAGTTGGATGAAATAAGTTATAGAGCTGTTATGTTCGCACACAATGAGCTCTTGCTCAATCTGTCACCTGCACTTGCATGTGATGAGTCCTAAGTCCGTGGGTGGACCAAGCTATTTTGGGGAAAGGAACGAGTCGACAACGGCGTTGTCGATCTGCTCATTTGCAAATGCGACTTGGCCTGTGTTTTCGCCGGGCTTTTGAGGTTGGGAGGTTGGGAGGTTGGGAGAGTGGGAGAGTGGGAGAGTGGGTGCGAGGAATTAGAGGGAACAGCAACTGCTAGCAACTGCTTGCTCCCATCTAGGGCATTAATTATGTACCGCGCGTATCGATGAAGAAAGACGATCTTCGACAGTGCGAAGACATGCTACGAAAAAGTTACATAGAAACTCGCAAGGAGGAATGAATCGTACAGTTTTCTAAGTATCAATTTAAATATCATTGTATATTATATAGCTAATAAATATAATCCGCAAAACAAAGCAGGGACTTTCTTTTACTTCGAGCGCCGTCTTGAAATGCTAAAGCATCGAATAAAACAGTTAAATTCTTTGGCATTTTCTTGAACTCCTTTCATTACACCTCTTTCACCACTCTCTGAGCCCGCCCCGACCACCCTCTAAGCTAAAAACGGCTGTTTTCAATGAAACTACCCTCGCCACAGCATCGGCAGCGCCTGGCGAAGGGCCCACGTGTAAACCTTCCCCCGCGACCGCCGCGCGGTGCGCTGCTGATGATATCCCCGGCGATGATTGATGGCTGCCCGCCGTGGCGCGGCGCCCTCTGACGCGACGCCTTAATGCAGCTTAAACTGCTTTTAATAAGCTCTCAGGGGGACGCCGAGCGCTTTAAGCGACGCTCTCCAACTTAGTCTCGAGCGTAAACATCGGGGTAACTTTCTTAAGCCGCGGCTTGTCCTATTTGCACCGCGATTTCAGCGCCGACCCTGGCTGTTGTCAGCGAGGGGATTGCATATTGGTGGCTTCAAACGCATCGCTAATCTTTGATGGATAAAATATTTGATAACCTAATTCTTCCGTCTGTCAAGCTAAATAAACTTTTATCTACGGTTCATATTTAGTATGGAAATGCATAAAAAATCAATAAGAAAATCGTTTGAACGCAGATTCATTACCATTGAGTGCCGAGGTCTTGGCTTAACAGCGCTGTCCGTTCTCCAACCCTCTCTGCCGCGTGCTCGGCCCGTCTTCAGCATCACCTCCACCTGGTTCCGAAGGCCGGGTGGTCGGTCATTACACTGACGGCAGACCCGCCGAACAACACGCGTCGGCGTCGGCGTCGGCGTCGTCCTATTATTGACATGACCGCGTGATATTAATGCTCCCAGGGCTGTGTAGACGTCAGCGGCAGGACACTCGCTCGCGCTGCCGACGCGGGCTTAGCATTCAATGGAGCTGCGTTATAAATTGAGCCTGTGAAATAAATGGCTAATCAATCACTGTCCGCCGCAAGACTGAAGGAACCGGTGGATGCAAATGGCGAGTGGAGTGTCTCTGTCTTCGGCGCTGGGCACCCAGAGAGTCAGCCAGCGGAGAACGCGTTCGAATCGAGGTATTGATGGAACTCCGAAGTGGATGCGAGCAAATAATAAATGAGATGTGGGAATCAATTAGTTAGGATGTTTTGGTCTCTTTTGCTTATGGCTGAGCTGTTTTTTTCTTTTCCGGTGAAGTAATTTGCGTTTTATGAAAGAATAGCGTGCACTTTACTGCAGTTCTCATTGGAAATGTGCAGGTTCTTTACAAATTGCAGTCCTCTTCGTAATTGAGGATGGTTTTTAAATGACTGGCCTGAATACATTTATCGGCTATCGTAATTAGAGGGAGTTTTGTGCTTGCTACAAAAGATTTCCGCTTAAATATCCATGTAACCTCTTGGAATAATCGTACAAAAATAATCTTTCTCTGTATTTTTCTTTTCACAAGTACAAACTCTTGAGAACAAGTAGTTATGTTTAATCATCGCAATTAAAAGTTTCCCTGCATCCTCACTTCAGTGCCGGTCTGCATTCTAAACCATGCTTTAAATTATGTAAGAAATGGGACAATTTAAGTTTCTAACCGTGCACTTCGCAAGAAAAAAACTCGGGCGGTGTATTTTTGTCCGTGGTTCAACTTGCTCAATACCTGCAATATTAACACCGCCAACGCCGTCGCGATGCTGTGGCGCTGGCCGACGCCGAGGAAACTTTCCACCAGCGCGTTCACTACGACCCTGAGGAGTCGGAAAAAGTGTCCACCCCCACCCGCCAGGTGTCCACCCCTTCCCCCCTTTCCACTCACCGGTGCAACAGCCACGTTTGAATGCACGCAGACAGCGACACTTTAACATCTTGAACTAAAACCTGATTGCACCCAGAGACTACCAAGTCTTAGCTTAAAATGAAATTTCTCGCAAACTTCATGGATGAAGTGACGGCATTTTGTGACCTCTTTTATGTTATGCTATTTCTGTTGAGTGTCTGTCATAAAAACGCAATCAAAACACAGATTGGAGACATATCTGACCACTTCAAAAATGAAGCATTGCTCAGATTTGCCTTTAAAAAAACACCCAGACTAGCTTTTTACCCGCTTTAATACCTTGAACTTTCACCAACACGGTACTGTTAAACAACAAGGACCTACTATAAGTCAGTATTGAGGCAGATGAATGCTTATATTTGGTTTGTTTCTTCAATGAAAGTCGGCTTTGAAATTTTAATTTATTTTTTCAATTGTAGCTTAGCCGCTTTAAACTTGGCACCTCCACGCCGCCGCAGAATTGAACATTAAGAGTGATTGTTGATTCCCACACTGGAAGTGCAATGTTCAGTCGACTTGAAATTGTCTTTTAAAAGTTAGCCGAAAGTTAGTCAGGTGGGAGCCATCAAGGCAGGCCAGCTGGTGACTCGAACTGCCACCGTTGTCTATTATTCAACCGGCAAGAAAGAGCAGGTACACTGAATACGATTGCAGCGCGGTGCTCGTCTCTCCCTCTCCATCTCACCCGCCACCCACCACCCACCACCCACCACCGTGCTACCACTGCAAACTTGCGGTCGCAAGCAGTGGCGTTTATTATTAATGAAAATACCAGCCAGTCATTTATACAACAAAGTAAGGAAACTTTCGTTGAGGACTGACGTTCCTACTAGGGAAACTTTAGAAACTGTTGGCCTTAAGAATATATGGTTGAATGTGGATTTGTTTCACCATATTTCATTTCCTGGTAAAATATTTGGTTCTTGTAAAGAATTCAGTGCTTCAAACTGCTGATTATAATAATTGACCTGTATGAAAACTACGGTTTAACTACCTGGGAGAGACAAAATCATTGCACACGTTCTTAGTAGACATCCAGTCTCAAGATCCATTTATGGAAGCAGTTAATTCATCTCCTTTGTCGCCTCTTCCTCATTCAGTGGCTGGGAATTAAAAGAAATAAAAGTGAAACATGTTAATTGCCACAATACATTGCATAACAAAGTAGCGAAACAATCAATTGGAAGGTGCAAAGAGAGAGTGAGAGAGAGGGTGAGATAAAATGAGAGTGATAAAGGAAAGAAGGAACGCATAGAGAACGCTGCTGACGGCAGAGATTTCCAAGACTGCCTCTGCCGTTGGGTGGAGGAAGGAGGGCAGAGGAAGGAAGGAGGAGTTATGAAGAAGGCAGAGAAAAAAATTGGTGTAAAATGAGGCAAGCAAGTGCCTTGGAGGAAATAAAATGATTTGCTAGCGGTTAAGGAATGGGGGAGAGAAGAATGGGTATTCAAGCACGGGATATAGGGACTTAGGAGGACTTAGAAAAGGGAATGTATATGTGCGCGCAGTGACGCTTTTGTAATTACGCTTCGGAAAATCTACTCTTTGTCGTGAAAGGGAGGAAACAAAAAAACTTTTTGAATAATGCACTGATAACACTTTCGCGATCCGATGCGGCACGTAATGGCGCGAGCTGCTGTTTTATGGGAAAACGTTGCATGATTAATGCATCTCTGCCGCTAACCGGAAGTTAAGCAGGAAAAGAGTTGATAGTAATATTTTGATAAATTAGAAAGTAATATATTTCATGGGAGAAACACTGTTCAAAACTCCCTGCGCCGAAGCTGTTAACGACCTGCTTGCAACGACCTGCTTGTAGCGGCCTGAATGTTGGCTAAAACTCGGATGACGGCTGGTATTTCTGAGAAACGGTGACCGGTCCCTGTCACCCCTACCCTGTCACCCCTACCCTGTCACCCCTACCCTGTCACCCCGCCCATTGGCGCACTTCCCGAAGCGGCGCGTCGCTAATAGATGTCAGCGTCCAGCTGGGCTCGTCGCGGCCGTCCGCGATAGGGAACACTTCCGCGGGATCAGCGAGATCAGCGAGATCAGCGAGATGCCTGCCAATCTGCCGCTCTTCTAATTGACTCCAGCCTGTCAGCTGGAGTCGGCTGCGATCGGGCTTAATTGACCGGCGCAGAGCGATAGCGTCCAGACGAGCTACCAGTTTTCTTGGCCAATTAGACGCTTGCTGGCGATCAAGTTTATCAAATCAATTATCGTGATCTTGTCGGAGAACGGCTGCTAGAAGTTGTCGTTGTTTATAATGGCCATTTCAGTGAGATTGTGTTCATTGGCTTTGGCCACCCTTGACTTTTCCTGGAATGGACCAATAAAAATGGCGTAAACTTCTCTCCAAGTTTTCACATTTAATACATCCTATAGATAAATGATAATATTAGTACTTTGTAGGCTCTAGATCTCAGAAGAATTCTTCGAAGTTAAACATAAATTCAGTTGCCAATTACAAAGTGTTGTTTTTTTACGATCCTCAGCACTAAAAGTTTTATTTTTTCTTCTATGATGAGTATGTGGAAGAAAATTGAGAATCATGAAGATAAGATGAATTTGTCGCTCATGAATTTCTCACGCCACGTTCAATAGAAATTGCGTTCAAAGTCCGTCGCCCCGCTGCGACGGCGACGCGGTGTTTCAATGCTAATTACACAATTAGCGAGTCTCGTTGCTCGGCCGTATCTTTGCCAGCTGGCCGCACGGCGCACGGCGTACGGCGTACGGCGTGTGTTTGTTTCCCGCAAATCCCTCGATGCACGAGATAATATTAAATTGCCGGCAATGAGAAGATTGTTCGGGGAATTGAACGTAGCACAATCAATGAGAGGAGGAAAGTAGGCGAGCAAAAAGCGTTCAGGACTGGGCCGGTCTTCATTAGGAAGCCGAAGGTATGAGAGCTCTCGTGGCGAGGGAATCATCCTGGTATCAGCGCTTGTACGATACATGCGTCAGACGCATCTCTGGTTGCTTTTTTACACAATACACAAAGCAAACAGAAACATTTGTAAGGTGTTTTAAAACACTGCAATTTTGCTGCAGGCTTGTGTTTTACCCCAATAACATTAGAGAAAGTTTACACAAGAAAAATGCCACAATCCCAGCTCAGTTTCAGTAAACGTTTTGCCGGGAATTTTCTCCTTCAGATTCATTCGTCGTTTAAAAACGAAAAAGTTTCAACTGCCTTCTTAATGCTCTCTCGTTTTTCTTTAGCGAGACTTTTAATTTCTCGCGAAGTCTCGTCGCAAGAATGTTGCTGTTCGGACTCGGCGTGGACCTGCCGCCAGGCGAGGCAGCAGACGTCGTCCAGCGCGCTGCAGCGTTAGACCGCCGCGTGTTGTGTGTTATCCTTAAGGACGAACGGGCAAAGTGTGAGTTACGACGCCCCGAGATTTCCAGCGATGGCGTCGTAGCTCTCGACGGAATAGGATTGTGAGTAACTGGAAATATTACGAGCAGTCGTCGTAAAGTTGCGCGCCTTGCGCCAAAAGCCCGTAGTAAAAGTGTAATAAAAAGTGCGCTCGTTGCCCCCGCGCCGACCGGGGGGGGGAAGGGGGGGCTCACATCGACGTCCACCGATGCCAGTCATCATCCTAAGTGCCATCTCCTCACTCGCTCCCACTGCGTCGGCGCAGTCCGAATGTCAGACAGGTTCTCGCGACGCGCGCTGCGTTGATATTGTTTTTATTTCAGTGCCAACTGGAAAGTGCAGCGTGAAGCGCGTGGAAATACCGATATCACGACAACCGTGGTTTCTGACTCCGCGGGGGTCGCCCCCCCCCCCCCCCCATCCCCTCCACCAGCCGTGCCCGCTGATCGGTTCCGGAACAATGCACCGGATTCCTGGAGCCGAATCACCCGTCAAGGCCACGAATACTACGACGACGACGACGACGACGACGACGGCTTGATTTCTCCTTCCCCGTTACTCGGTAAACGGATTTTTCATTCATTTTCGAAAAATACTAAAGTCGATAATGGTCGTTCAAGCCGCTTCTCGTTTTAAACCCTCTGTGCGTACAGCTATAAAGCTGAGACCCGAGCCGCGCAGAAAGCAGCAAAACACAATCAGCCCGGAAAAGCCGGGAATCTCGGCAGCTCCGCTTGTAGTCCTGCCATGTCCTGTGTGGCGCGGTCTCCAGGTCATCAGAGTTGCACGTGTTGCACTCGAGTCCCCGCCTCCCAGGGCCATGGACCGCGCTGGGTGCGAGTGTGCTGGGTGTTGGGGCTGCAGCCTATTAGGCGCCGGGCATCTCGGAGAAAGGATTGGGCTGTGGGTGGCTGAGGTGGGTGGTTGGGGGGGGGGGGGTTGGTATTGATGGTCTCATCAAGCAGCGTTGATTGATCAAATCAATCTCTGCCGCGAGGAGCTATTTCCTTCCCCGATCAACGGCCGGCGCTGGGTGGGCGGTTGGGTGGGCGGTTGGGTGGGCAAGCCGGCGGTGGGCAGCGCTCCGACCCCCCAATCTGGCGATCGGCTTCACCTTGGTGATCGGGAAGCGCGGACTGCAGACGAGACTCCATTGGAAATCGATGCGCATCTCTTGGGGGAGGCCAGACGCAGAGGTATACGAAATACAGCTTTGTGCTGCTGTGGTTCTGCTCCTTTCTTCAAATGAATATTTTAGTGGAAGTTGTTCCTGACCAAAAACTCTCTTTGTATTGTATCTATCTATTGATCATTTCAGAGGTAGTCAGCAGAACGTATAATTCAATAAACATCGAGTTATAACCGTTTTCCGACTCCAACGTTCATATCAAACATAGATGACATACCCATTTCATTTCATCATTCCAAAGAATATTTATGACATTATTTTTATATATTATTTTTTCAACATCTAGATGGCAAAATATCATCTGAAACAACATTATTGAAAGGTGAAAACCGCTGGTTCAAGACGGAGTTAAGAATCTTAAACTAATAAAAAGTAGGAAACTGGCTTTGAGATGAGTTAGCGCCTCGTCTTGGATAAACACCGTGGCGGGGATTGGTCGGGCGAAGGTTTCGCCGCGTTCGTCTGATTAGCAGGCAGTGCAAGGCCCGGGCCGAACCCCGAACCCCGAACCCCGAACCCCGAACCCCGACCCGGCGCCCGTGCCGCTCAGTCAATACAGAGAAAGTACCAACTTTGCTTATTTCAGATTGAAAAGTGTAAAAAGTTTTGCTTTGGCTTCTTTAAATTAATATTTAATGAAGAGCTATATGTTCCAGTAAATCTTGCTTAGAAGATCGTGCGGCCGAACATAAATCTGAAAATGCCACGAGGGTAATATTTTCTCATTGATGTGACCTTATTATGTTACCCGCATTGACCCAGAAGCAGTTTGAATGTCAAGTGATTTACTCTACAACGTTATCTGAATATCAAAAGTAACCCTGGAAATTTTAGTTAAACCGTTTGTCTTTTCTTCGCAATTCTTTCTTGTTGGGGAAAAAATTGGAACGAATGCCTTTTAAATAAGTATACTATACCTATAAAGTTTTTTTTTTAATATAATTAAAATCGTTTAGGATGACAGCACGAAGTTTCTTGCAGAAGCCAACGTTGGAATCACGCGGAGAGAGCTGTGATTAAATTTCGTCGAGAGCAGTGCAAATAGGTACACGTGCCGCGTAGAGTTAAACTAGAATCTCTTCTGCGATGCAGAACCAGATCGAATAAAGCAATTTGACTTATGATATTATGGAAACTGTGGCAATTGCCAATTATTTGAAGTGAACATAAGTAGTGCATAAATCAGATGGCAGAAAGATTTCCTGAAAGGGTAAACACTCCGAGTTGTTACATAAACCGAATCAGAATTTGTTTGCGGTTTCACACTGGGAAAATTTTAATTCCTGCTGAGGGTTGGAGCAGCAGCAGCAGCAGCAGCAGCAGCAGCAGCAGCAGCAGCAGCAGCAGCAGCAGCAGCAGCAGCAGCAGCAGCAGCAGCAGCAGCAGCAGCAGCAGCAGCAGTAGCAGCAGCAGCAGCAGCAGCAGCAGCAGCAGCAGCGGCAGCAGCAACTTACATCGAAATCAGCAGCATGTCTTCGTCCGTGTCAGATGAAATACCGAGGCCGGGTTTTCCTCGCTTCATACGGCCGTCCGCACCGAAGGGCCCCTTTTTTAACTGGAATTCATTCCACGCTAACAAGATATAATTCGTAATTCGTTTCATCCCTCGTTTGAGGTTTTATTGATCCAAATTTCAATTAAAATCAAGTTGAAAAGGATTCCCCTTTTTTATTGACAGCATATTGGGAATTCTAAACTGGTTCATCCATCGTCGATCACCGCGGAATCGCGCCGGCTGTTTAGTCGCTTGTGAAAAAAAAAACTGCTAACAAAGCGTGTAGTGTTGCAGTCAATTCTTTTTCTGCCGACTCGCTCGATAAAAAAGTGTATTATCATTCTCACAATTCGTTAGAGTTGGATAAACAAATCTAGGAGTCCATATGTGAATACCGTGTTGGATTCAGAGTGCATGAAATGCGAATATGCTAACATTTCGTGCTATATCTGGCATTTGAAATGTGACAGCGTCATCAAAAATCCAATAATCTGTGCGGTTCGCAGCGTTCGGAGTGCGTACACGCACGCCGTGGTGCCATCGTATTGTGAGGAGTGAGGCTGAGCTACGGACGGAGGGCGCCGGAGAGAATGCCTAGTGCGATATTGTGCCGCGAGTCGAAAGCCACGAGCGGTAAAATGATCATCAAATTTGAAATGAACACACTCCACTCGCAATATCGAGTGGAGGAGCGCGCTAGGGCTGTGGAGGAGCGCGTCGAATGCGCTCTGAAAAGAAAACCAATTGCAAGTTTCGGTTTCGCTTTTCATGCGTGAGCTGCTCGATGTGTCAAGTGCATATTCAACTTTTCTGTTTTCAATTTTACAGTTACAATTTTATCGGATAAGAAATATAAAACCACAGACTCGAGGCGCATGGCAATGTAATTGGAAAAATAACGTACCTGTACAAGTGTGTACAGAAAATAACAAAAATAACTGACTTTGAAGAACATACCAATCAGCCTGACCCAGATAAAAATCATCTACCTTCAGAACATCGGCTACAAAGAAAACTTACTACAGCTCTGCTAACATGAAACCCCCCATTTCCCGACATTTATGAGTCGCCAATGTTGCAGCCAACTTTTGTCACGCGCAGGCACGACCATAAATTGAAGTCCTGCCGTGCGCTCCATAACCGGTTTTCGCGAGTCATCGCCGTCGTCTTCGCCCCCTCGCTCAGCCACGAGGCAGCGCTACCAGCAAGCAGCGAGAGCAAGCAATCGCGGCGCAGGAAACACTTGAGCCTGCACTGGTTGCGGCCACCGCACACACTATTAGCGCGCAGAGGCAACGACACTCTATTGTCAGCCAGCAACTATATGCATCGATAACATTGTTGATAAGTGAACAAGGAGGGGACGCTGGCACAATGCTATCAATTAGGGGTGGCTTGTAACAGCTGACTCATATTGCGGCCGCCGCGAGGGCAATTGACGCAGGGATGGCCAATGCACGCTGCTGCTGCTGCCAGCGAGCTACGAGCTAATTGCAGCCTGCAACTCGATGCACGATTTTGGTTTACGATCTCTTTGGGGCTCCATCTAAATTTCATCGGGATCTCTTTATGCCGTTGCCATTTTGCACCCTCGCTCATGAGGGGCGATGTTCTTGATTTGCATAGCGTCATACATGGCTTGTGTAACGTTTTAACTATTTATAGGTTAAGTGTGAAACGGAGCTGTGTAGGTAGCTTATTAAGATGCTGTTGACGATGGTTATAGCGAGCTAAATTAACGTGTGGTTTAGCGGGGTTGCTGGGAGGTGCATGGATAAAGGGATATACAACGTAATACTGCGCGTTGCTGATAATGAAGCTGCTCGTGCTCCCTGGTACACAGTTCAATCCAGATGATGATGTTACCTCAATATACTTTCAGAAGAAGATTGGGCAGAATGGGGTTTCTGAAGGGTCTCGTATCATCCATTGTAACTTGTTAGGGCATCGTTGGTGGTATTGTGTGAGGGGTTTCCGCCTCAAATATTGCAAAGAACATCAGATCCTACAACACTGCTAAACCGATAACAGATTTGTTTTCATCTTGTATAAAGCAGAAAATTAAAAGAGACCAAAAGAGATTGATTGTCCATCTCGTTTGGAATTCGTTTGACAAACTCGCCGGAGCTGAATGTTTCTAGTAGAATGTGCTAAGAGGCTAAAGTCGCACTCGCCCCGAGCTACGGGTGTTAGTCGCTTGCAGGGTGCACACCCCTCGGTGTGATCGGATTAGGCGCCGGCCGCGGAGGCTGATGTCGGCGTCGGCATCGGCGTCGGCGTCGGCGTCGGCGTCGGTGTCCAGGGGATTCATATCTCTTGTCATCGGCGTCCGCGCTGCAGACAAATCAATCGGCACGCGGCCGGGCGGAAACAGGAAACGCTGCAGCGGTAATGGGATGCCGGTGTCTGGCTGAGTGACGGGCTTTGCGAGTAGAATGGGATTAGGATCTGAAAGCGAGGCCACGCATTGCGTGGCTGGAGTGCAACGTGCACTTGCTTGCTTTTCCAACGACAAGGAGCGTTGTCGTGTACACGTGGCTCGAAGCTCGAGCAAAATTAAGGAATTTCTTGTCCTGTTTCTTCGATACGTTAGCTGAATTTTCGTGAAATTTATTCTTTTCAGGTTTTCTTCATATCTTCGACATGCGTTCATTTTGCCTGGCGAAAAATCTAGCAAAATTTCGTGAAGCATTGTATCATGAAGACATTTCAATAGCTGATCCGATAACCAAGTTATATTTCTTGAAAGTATGCTCCTAGAGTTTTCATTCTTTATAAATATTTTCGTCATCTCACGCTCGTTACATTTTCAATTCGTTCCAAATGTGAATTATTGCGCGGTTTTCTTTCTGTCCATGCGATCCTAAAATTGGCCAATTTACAACCACTCGGCACGAAGCGAATTTCTTGAATTCCCCGTCAAATTAGCATCTTGGGTTCACCCTCCGTCTCGCTCTTTCTCTCTAACGCGCTGCAACCGGCATCTTACATCTCTCTCTCTCTCTCGGTAGCTTCAACACCGCAATCCATCCCCGAGACGTATCCACGCCGTCGTGCGCGCTTTCAGTTATTTCCCTCAAAAGACGAATTTTTAAAATGTTTTAAGTCGCAAGAATTATTTCCGACCTTCCGTTTCATAATTGTAGGCTTAGAAACGTAAATGATTTACATTTCGCGGTCGGAAATAGGAGGCAGCGCTGAGGAAACCCGGGATGTAGCGTGGAAAATGATACCCATATCGGCCAAAAGAAAATCTTTTTTCTTTCATCATTTTACTAAGGAATAAATGTACTAGCTTACTACGACAGCGGATGAGAATGAAAAATTGACAGTAGGAACAGGAACAGTAACAGCGATGCCTTGCACTAATACTCTTGGCCTCTCATGAGTTTATTACCACATATTAGTATTACCTATGGTTTTACCCAAATCACAAAATAGTGGGGAAAGATGTATTTAAATTTCATGAAACGTTACTAAAGGTCTGGTCGAAATCCTGTTCAACCGCTCAGTTTCGCAAAACTAGCAATACATTATTTACTCACTTCACTACAAAGATTGGCCGTGGAGTTAAAAAACCAAACTAAAATAAAGTTTGGTAACGCCGATGCCGACGCCGACGCCGACGCCGACGCCGCCCGTTATCCATCATCGCGGGCCGCCCACGCGCGCTTCTTTCACCGGGTTATTAATTCGATCAACAGGTTTTTGTATAATGAACGCCAGGACGATGCTTTTAATTTAAGTGCAAATTGAATGTACCATAAAGTCGACTGCTCCACAGTTGGTTTGCCAATTATTCGGCTTGGTGTTGGGTAACAGGTCATCAATAGCAGGCCACATGGGCCACTACCACTACCGCGGCTGCTGCTGCTGCTGCTGCTGCTGCTGCTGTACGCGTGGTACCGGTTGGCATTGATTCGTGGGCCACTTTCCAGATCCTTGGAATCACCATCTCAATGCTATATTGGCGCCATTAATTGCTTGATATCTATAGAACATGGCTCTATTCTAATTGAAAACTTGGCGTTATAATTGGCAAATTGTTGTTCGTTGTGTTTGGGACGCTGCTGTGAATATGGAATGCTTTAAATATATTATGACGCCCCGTTTTATCTCAAGCCATGATACCAGTAGGGATGTGAACAAGTGCGTGTGCATTCGTTGATAATTTGTTTTGTATTTTATCTTTTTGTCCTTTGTGCATGAAACCAAAACACTTGCCAGCTCGAAGCTGTGGGTAAGAACAAGAAGCTGGAAGTCCGCTGGGTTTCGTTCGGCGGATTTTTATGCGCAAGTCAACTCACTTCAGGAATATATATTTTAATATTAGCCTAATAAATAGTCGCTCAATTTCGAGTTTGATCGCAAGCTCTGCGGGACGGAAGAATAACGCACCAAATTGATTCATATTTTTTCATATCGTGAAATTCAATTTTATTTTACATATTTTCTTTTTTTATAAAGTATATGGTGGGTAAGTTGAGTTGCCGAGGAAATCAGATTTTCATCGAAACGTTTTCCATGTATTCAACGACTCGTTTTCCATTCTTCATATTATGAAAATGTATATGGAAATAAAATCTCCCGTTTTATTTCCAATATGTGAGCATTTATAAAGGAATTCAGCACCCGTTGGGTCCGGGGCAGGTCATGGCATTCAACATTTATATCAAAATATCACGAGTCTTGCTGTCTGCCTTCAGCATCCCGGCACCAGCACCGGCACCGGCACACCGGCACCGTGCCGGAAATACTGGCATTCCAGTCTCCAGAAGTTCCAGCCTCGAATCGCGGCAACAGGATCCACGGGACCCGGAATTCAAAGCAGCTCACGCGGAAGACAGCAAACAGCCCGATGCTTTATTTGACACCGCTGCCTCTCCTGCGTTCTGTGGTCGCCTTGCTTCATCATAAAACAATACACACATTGCTCGCCGCTCCCGATCCCGCGCTCTGCCACACCAAGTTTGACTTAAAGCTCGCGAGAATTTATGTCAAAATTATGATAACCTTTCAAATCAGAATCAGATGCCTCGGTGTTTTCAGTGGCAAAGAAAAACTGTAATCAGTAATTAAAGGAATCGGTCGCACCTCCAAATCCTTCTTCAGCTGGTATTGCATTGAAAAGGGATAGAAAATTCTCTAAAAGCTACATTTTTTTGGCTTTATTAATTGTTTATTAGTTACAAAAGTTGTCCTTGAATTTCTCATTTACAGCAACAAAACATAAGTTATGTATGAAATTTGCAAGTAATAAATGACATACTGCAAAATAAATACTGCCAAATTTTCAAGCAGTGTTAAAAATGGTCAAGTCAGGTAAGACACATAACTTAGCCAAGCCTCATTTGCATAAAAACATACGGCAGTGATTAATTTTTGCACACGTATATGAGAATGAAGCATAATTCAATGTTCCTGAAACCATCGGGTTCAAACCAAGAATAAAATCTTGTGTATGAACTTGTAGAACGCTAGCCGTGCTCGACACGTTCCTTCGGTGCAGTCGACCTCGCAGTGTACGCTCGGAACCCCAGCCTGAGTGATCGAAGGGGTTGATGTCGGTTGGCGTGCCGGGGAGTGGTGGACGGGGGTGGTGGACGGGGGTGGTGGACGGGGGTGGTGGACGGGCCACGCCACCCACAGCCGTCCGTCTCACAATCGCTTTGTAGAGACGTTGCTGCGGAGTCAGCGACGCCGCTCGGAGATCGACGGCCTGCTGACCGACGCCGACGCCGACGCCGACGCCGACGCCGACGCCGACGTCCAGCGGGTTTTCGATCGACACAAATTGACGACTCGATCGGCACGTCCCTCTACTTGTTGATTGACCACGCAGCCAGGAAATGCAGTGTGCATATCCGAGATAAGAAGGTTTCCGGTGCCGATATTGATATTATTTGAAATTTTGAAGAAACCCAGAGAGATTTTAGAATACCAAGTGGAAACTATTGTCTCTTCAATGACACGAAGCTCGTATTTCACCTTCATGACCGACACTCATCTTCGAGCAAAGAGAGTCATTTCTAGACACACTCGTTGAAGTGCAGTTGGGTTTCTTTGCGGAGGGCTGGTCTTCATTTTTGGTGGTTTTTGCCATCACTACCTTCCTTTAAATGCTTAGCCACGAGTTATTAAAGAAAATACCAGCATTCCATGGCCAGATTGAAATGGCTTCTAACTCTACCATCAATCATTTTATTTAAGTTTTCATATATTTAAAAATGCGACCTGATTGTTCGCCTCGCAACATCGCCACGTGCACGAGATTTGACGACATCGAGGAGACACGTTCTGCATTCTAAATTTCGATGAAATCACATCACAATGATGATGGTATACTTTTTCAATTTATGTTCCATAAGAATTGTGTCAAAAAAGAGCAAACAAGAGACAATGCGGTTGACCTTAATCTGATCTGCCGCCCGACGCGTCGCATCGTCGTTCGTCGCAGTCCTCCTCGCTCGACGCGTCAGCTGCCCTCGGCGGCGTCGAGCAGGAGTACTACGTTGTGGAAAGTCGGGAAACCGCGAGACAAGGCTTTTCTGGTGACGGGCGAATTGCAGCAAGTAGCAAGCAGCGAGAAGCAAGCAGCGAGCAGCAAGCAGCGAACAGCAAGCAGCAAGCAGCGAGAAGCAAGCAGCAAGCAGCAAGCAGCGAGCAGCAAGCAGCGAGAAGCAAGCAGCAAGCAGCAAGCAGCAAGCAGCAAGCAGCAAGCAGCGTGCAGCGAAAAAAAGCCACTCCGACGAGCACACAAAAGACGAAGAGCTGGTTTCCAAACCTTCAAGCTGTCTTATCTTCTCGCAAACACTTTGATGTTTGAATACTAAATGATCATAATTTTTCTTTGTGGCTGAGGAAACATCTTTGTCTTGGGCTCTGTCTGTAGCCCCGGGGTGACGTATGGATTTTTTGCGATGGACGTGAGTTTACATTTTTCTTTTTATGGATAAAATGGGATGCTGGTTGCATAAAATAGGATACATTCTTTTAGGAGTCGCTTCGCGTGAAATGTGCAGAGTAGGCACAAAGCTTATAGAAAACATGTTTTTAATTCAGATTGAAAAATGTATTCGCCCATTTTCCAAAATGTTCGTGCCAAGAGGCGATCCTGCCACGCTGTGTTTCGGTGGAACTAATGTGACATCAAACACTCGCATGCTCGCAAAATTGTAGCTGTTATATTCCGCACCTGACGTGAAGTAGGCTTCGCGATCAATGCAAAGCAGCTTCCGTCAGAAACACGCTCGGCGTGAAGTAAGCCGATCACCGAACGCACAGGTTAGCAACCCTCCCACCCACCCCCTTAACCATATATCCATTGCCGATACAACGATCTGTGGAGGGAGCAGTACAGCTACTCGTGTCATATGTGGCGTACCATGCCACCCATGCTGGCGGGCATTAGAATACATAATTGTATTTAATTGTAATTACTGTCGTCCGGCGGGCATTGGCGTCGGCAAAGCAGCGCCACCTCTGCCCGCGATCGACATTGTAATTGGTTGTAAACGTCGCTGGCAACGCTTCACTTTGATCGCAGGAAACGAGTGTGTTTATCGCATCAGAACCGCGAGTCGATGATTCGAAATGTTAATAACACTCGGTAATAACAGCTCTGCGCTCGAGAGGAGGCGGTCATGAAACACATCGCGCCGTCAAACAATATATTGAACGTGGTTTGACGTGTCCAACTATAATCATCAAACATCACAAACGCTATACTCTGGCAAACGGTAAATAATTTTTATTTTTATCAGTTGCCTGTTTCATTATAATAATCGGCATGTTGAATTGAACATGAAAACAATATCGTGGGATCAATGGCATAAAGTAGATGACACATTCAAAGCTGTGCGTAGAGAATTAAGAGTGATTTTTGATCATTAAATATTTTCTAGCCAAACAAATAGATAGAACATGAAGTACTTGTGAGATTCCCTGGTATTAACGTACTCAAAGCACAATTTTGAACGGTTCTTTTTAGGAAGCACCTATTAGATCCGGCGTATGTTTCCCAGTGAAAACAATTCAACTTTAACCTGACGGCAAGAAGGCCTGAAGGCGGCAATCCACACAGCAGTCCCTCCGCAATAAAGTGTCAAATTTCCTTGTTCGATATTGAAAAGCCGTGTTCTTTCTGAAGTTGATGGTAAAAGTTTCTGGTCACTTCTGTGTCGGCCCACGGGGACCCATCTCGCCGCTAGGAGGAGTGTGTTAGGTTGGGCGTTGGGCGGGTGGCGGGTTGGGGGGGTGGGGGGTGGGGGCAATCGATCACGATCCGCCCAAACCGCGATCACTCATGCAATTAGCGGTGCATCGACAAGCAGCACCCCCACGCTCCCAACCACCACCCCCTAGACGCAACCCCTAAACGTCAGTCAACAGTCGGTGCGACCCTTCAAGGCGCCAGCCGCGTGAGCCATCGAAACATTTTCATAATTCCTTCGGCTGAAAACAGCATCGCGCCGGCCTGAGGATTTAATCAGAAGTAACAACGCGACCTAACTATTACTGTAAGCTTCTCAGAGCGCCGATGCCGATCACAGATTAGCATAGAATCTCGGCTGTTTTCCTTGTGGCGCGAGTGAGGTTACATGAAAGAGATGCAACGATAAACAAAACAGCTTCGCTCCACGACCAGCGTTCTATCGACGACGCTGGCGACTTTCTCGCTAATCTCGGGAACGCGTGCAGAATGCGTGCGAATGCGTGCGAATGCGTGCGTTTAATCTGCGTGGCGGCATCTGGTGCCTTGCTGCGAGCGGGTCACGTGACGTCACTGACATGCGCACTGACAGCTCTGTGTGTTCACTGCGCCGAGATTGGCATCTGGGAAACAACCCTTGGCCGAGTCATTAACAAGTTAAGCGTTTTAATCGGGTGTCACGCTGTCGGGTTCATTTACCTGCGTTACAAATTCAACCCTTTACTCTGTTTTGATTTTTAAGTCGCGTGCGTGGCGAGGCTGACCCACGCTGTAAGAAACACCCTGTGCGTATACACCTTGAATAGGCAACGGTTACGACGATGATGGTCTTTGAAGGGCGGATGGAAAGCACGGTCTTGGCACGTAGCATTCTCTTGTGAAGGGCGCTAAGGGGATCACCCAGCCCTTCTGAAGGACGACACAGCTTGAGCACAGGAATCCTCCACTAATCCTCGGCGTCGTGACGCGGGAGGCTGATAAGCAGGATGCTCGAGCTGATATAGAATAGCTTCGAGCCGAGCGACCTCCCTACGAGAACAGATCATTTGTATGGATGGTCACTCATACAATAACTGACCCGCTGTAGTTTTCATTTCCAAAGAAAGTGTGTTTGCAGCTGCCTTCCAGTTGCCTAGCCATAAGTCTCTCTGATGTTTGCTTCTTGCGAAAACAGCGAAATTAGTTTCATGTCGTGACTTTTCTCTCGCTTGGCTCTGTTGAAACCCTTGCAGGAAAATCGAGTCAGCTGCATTGTGTTGTAGCAGGTGAAAGTATTCATCCTGTTGTATGTCTTGCCATGCCGTACGCCCTTGCCAGCCCACTCCGCTTAATCTTGATCGTCGACACAGTTTCAGTTTTATCAATGGCCTTATATTAGAAAAGCAATCCTGGCTCTCCCGACTCCGAGCAGGCAGGCAGGTATTCGGAGGTCCCTAAGCTATTACCTCCGATCGCTGGGATCAGATCACGATCTGCTCGGGAAGGAAAATCGAGAAGAGGCACTGCAGTGGGGGACATCGCATTGATTTCCTTTGTTAATATCGCCGCTGTTCTGGAGGACCACTTGCAGAGTGCACGTCGAGGCCTCTGAGCTGCTGCGAAGCCGAGGCTATCCTTCCGATGGCAAGTTTCAAGGTTGCCATTGAGCACGATGTATTTTGAAAACATGTTTCTCACAGAAGAGGGCTGCTGAACCCGAACAGCACGAATTTTTAGATATACTACGAATTTTATGAAACATATGGTATTGATCCAAGTTCTGAGATAAAATATAGATTTTATTGAAATATCTGGCGGAGAAAATCGTGACCGTTCTCGATTTATTTACTTTTTCCAATTCTGAAAATAGAGAGAGTGTTTTCACGTGTAGAGCTTGCTAAAATATGTATCTGGCCTCCGACAGATCGCACTCAGCTCAGAAAACACTGCTTTATAAATCCGTGAAAGGCTTGCAAAATGCGAACTGCGAAACTTTGCTGTATTTTCCACGAACGGTGTCGCCGCCTGGATTCCGGCGCCGGAACCACCGCGCGCACTGTTTTGAAGCATCGCCTTTAAGCACGGCGTCGTCACGTGACAGTTTCTCTGTTGGTCAGAAGGCGGTGGAGGGAGCGGCGACGCCAAGTCTCCCTACGTCTTCCCTTGTACAGGTTCACTGGCGTCGTGGCAGGATTATACAGTGCAATCTGCTGCAGTGGCAACGCTGTGCAGCGTTGGGGCTTTTCGGAAGTCTGCTCAAGTATTGGACCTTTAGCAGACATTTTTACTCAATTCTGCAAGGACATACGAGTTTTCTAGTATCTCTTTAACTATTGAAAGATTTCAGTGCGTTTCCATTAGACAGGGGAACAAAGAGATATCTGAGAGTGTGACAAAAATGCTTTTACATTATCTGAATCAACATATTATTCTCCTGAGGACGCACAGGATTCCGGTGGCATTACGTACGGAAAGCAGCCGATGGGGTGTGCTGAATTGTTTCATTACATGCGTGACTCCTGATCCCGGAAAGAAAAGTTATGAAAATACGCCAGCGCGGAATGTGGATAAATCTTAGATATTTATATTCAAATCGCCGAAGGAATCCGAGCGGGCGAATGCTGCGCGTATATTTGACGAAACAATAAGGCTGTTTACATTCCTCGACATGTGAATCACTATTGACAATACAGCCCCCCACATGCTGCCTACCACCAGCCCCGTCGCCCATTCCTCCCCCGCTTTGGGGTGCATTTCCCTCCCTGCTGTCAGACAGCGCCACACGGGGGCGACTTCCACCCGCATTCTTCCACCCCCCGCCCCCACCCCATCCACCCAGCCATGCTAGCCCCTCGGTACACATACTTGATGGGTGCGTGCACTTTATCATTCGCATGCAGTGCGTAGAGTGGCCTCTCTGAGGACACTTTGATTTCAATATCAGATCATGTCTATCTGGCAATAAATAAACGCGTACAGAGATACAAGATCTTTCTATCGGCACGCTATTCAGAGACAGTATCTCTAAACGATTAATGGCCCACTTTGTTGACCATTGGCAATTGGTTCTTCATTTTCATCGGATCGCAGCGATGCTGATTTCCCCATTTTTGTCTCCTATTCCACCGCTTTGAACTGTTGGTCATTGACTCGCCTGCCCAAGTGTGAAATATTCCGAGAATTTTATTCCAAACGCATTCCCGCCGTTATTTCCGTTATTATTCGGTATTTTGAGTAAATAATGTAAGCTTTCAGAAGCATACTAATAATACCCACAATACAGGGTGTAAGTGTTTTTTTTTGTGAAAATTCTGTTCTTTGATAATCCAAGTATTGTATTGTATTGTATTTATTTGCATTTCATTGTATTCATACACGCTCGTACATCAAGTTATATTTCATAAAATAAAATACTATTTACCTTGCGAGCTTTGAAATAAGTCAAATAGATAAAAAATAAATAAATAAAAACAGCTCAAGCAACAATAGAGCTTGTCTGTACTATTAAAAGACAGATTATAAAACAATAAAATGTATGGCTCTGTCTATTCCTGCATGCAGTATTTGCATTTATCGTTATTGCAATTGTCTCGATTTAAAAACTCGTCCGTGCTATAAAAACAATGTAAAATTAAAAAGTCTTTGACCTTAGTTTTAAAATCGGATCTAGTCATGTTTTCTTGCTTGAGGCATAGTGGCAGGCTGTTGTATAGGATGGGCCCCATGTGCTTTGCGTCTTGTCTCCCGATTGTTGTCTTGCTGTTTCCTGATCGCAGGTTGTTCTTATTCCTGGTGTTTCTTCCGTGGTAATCTTTGTTTTGCTTAAAATACTCAGGGTAATCTTTAACAAATAGAAGAACTGTTAAGATGTATATACATGGGGTTGTCAATAAATTCAATTCTTTGAAAAACGACCGGCATGATCGTCTTCTACTTGCTCTCTTTAAAATTCGTACAGCCTTCTTTTGGGAGATGAAAACCTTTTTTGCCTCTTTACCTCCGCCCCACACTAGAATCCCATAATGTATTAGCGATTGTATATTTGCATGGAAAGCTATTTTTAGAGTAGGCATGCTTACTTGATTTGTCAGTATTTTTAGGGCAAAAGATGCAGAGTTCAACCTTTTAATCAGCTGCCTAACGTGGCCTTTCCATTTTAAGTTATAATCAACTTCAACCCCTAAGAATGTGCAGTTTTCCACTACTTTGTTTCCACTCTCTGTTGTTTTTATTTTCGATTTTCCTTTGCTCTTAAACACTATTATGTTGGTTTTGTTATCATTTAATTTCAGTTTGTTTGGAGAAAACCATCGTTTTATGTTATCTAGGGCCTGCGATATGTTGCAGTTAAGGTCATCTTCACTTTTGCCTGACACAAGTAGGCTGGTGTCATCCGCGTATAAAATGGTACTTGTCATTTGATTAGAGATAAGCATTGGCAGGTCATTTATATAAAGGCTAAATAGCAGTGGGGCCAGTAGACTGCCTTGAGGGATTCCGGTTGTAATGGTTTTCCATTCTGATGATACCCTTCCTTTGTCATTGTTGAGCACCACCGCTTGCTCCCTGCCAGTCAGGTACGATTTGACCCATTCCCCAGCCTTATCTCTGATCCCGTATAATTTTAGTTTCTCTATTAATACCGCGTGGTTAATCGTGTCAAATGCTTTCGTCAAATCGCACATAATTGCGCTAATGTGTGTTTTGTTTTCAAGTGCTCGCGTCACTTTAGTTGCCATGTCGTAAATTGCTGTGGTTGTCGAAAACCCCTTCCTGAAACCGTGCTGGTTCACGCTTACTATATCGTTATCTGCAAGAAAATTATTAAGTCGCTGCAGGAACGCTTTTTCCATTATTTTCGAGAAAATAGTTACAAGGGCTATGGGTCTATAGTTGTTTACGTCATTGCTCGCTCCCTTCTTAAAGATTGGTTTTATTACTGTCCGTTTTGCTTGTGTGGGAAAAGCACCAGTCATAAATGAGAAGTTGATGATATGCGAGATAGGGCCCGCGATCTGTTCACTAATTCCCTTAACAACCTTGCTTGGTATCTCGTCCCACCCTGACGATTTTTTGGGCTTAAGTTCTCTTATTATTTTAGTTATTTCCCTCTCGTCTGTGAAGTCCAGTCTCATTGTCTCGTTTGTCTGTATGTGTACTTTCTCCATTTTTCCTATACATTCCCGTAGCGTGTCCGTGGCATTGTTAATTGTCCTTTCGGCGGTTGTTATAAAGTGGTCGTTGAAGGTGTTTGCTACATGTTCTACTTCTGTTATCAGTTCGTCATTTTTTAATAGTATTAATTCGGTGTCATCTATTTTCTTTCTAGGTTTCTGTTTTCCAACGCAGGAGTTGATGATCTCCCATGTTGCTTTTTGTTTGTTTTCGGCGTCTCCAATTTTCTTGTCATTGCGTGCTTTTTTGGATTTTCGTGACAGTCTTGTCACTTTTTTCTTTGCTGCTTTCGATTCATCCTCGTATCTTACCCCGTTTTTCTTTCTGGTGAGAACGTAGAGTTTCCTTTTTTCTTTACATGCTTCTAATATTTCTTCTGTAATCCATTCGTTTCTTTCGTTTTTCCTGTTGAGCACTCGAATCTTTTTTTTTGGAAATACTCTTTCGTATGCTTCAAGAACAACTGCAAGATAGTTATCATATTTTTCGTCTATTGACGCTCCCAAAAGTACCGTATGCCAGTCGTTCGCTCCCAGTTCTGCCGCTAATTCTTGTATTTGAGTATCAGATATCTTTCTTGAATGGATGAAGCGAGGCTCTTCTAGTAAGTATAAGTAAGTATAAAGTGCACGAAGCATTGGTTTCCTGGGGTTGGCTGATGCTCGCTTCCCACTGTGTGTCTGGCAGCTTCCTTACTGCTCCATGAGGAGGGTGGGGGTGGGGGAGCCACCCACAACAAGAGTCGGTGATTGCGCATGAATACAGTATTTCAATAAACCAGCGACATTAACAGCCCGACTTTGACGACACATATGTCTCCGTGTAGAGTGAATCTCGGCAGCTAGGGTGAAAGAGAAAATAGGCGCTCCCTCAAATTTTAATAACAGGAAGAAGTAATATTTTTATTATGCGTTGACGAGGGGAGTTATAATTATCTAATAACGCGTTTGAAAAGTTTTTTTTGCTCCAAGTTCTGTGAGCAAGTTGATGTTAATTTGTCGGTCATTTTAGTTGGCAGTGCTGCATCCAACGAAAGTTGATTAGCCTTCGGAGGGTGCAGGGAGTGCATATTCAATTGTTGGACTCGAGTTACGCTTGCAGGGTTGCGTCTCGCTTCTATGAACATGGCCACTGAAATAAACCCTATGACAACTTTGTGGCAATACTGTGAAAATACTTGGCGAATAGTTCTAAATACTTCAATAGTTATTCCAGCTTACAAATATCGCTGCTTGTGTTAGTCGTTGTATACCAATCTGTTCTGTAAATTGTAGTTTTTGCCACAACCCTGTCCTGAATTGACTGGTCCCAGCTTTTCAGCCCTCCCACCTTCCAACGCGAGGGACTCAAAATAATATTTATTGGTCCCGTTCGTTTGTTCTGTTTTAACTTTTCGCTCGGATATTTGCCCTGTTGGTTAAAACAGGGGTCCGCCTAGTGGGGATGCTACAAGAGGGAAACACTGACTCGCATTGCCGTCCGTGTAGGTTCAATAGACCATTACCATCCATTATTCCTGGGGGACGCAAAGATTTGATCCAAAGCCAGGAGAGCGCGGCTTTAGCACAGATTCCTGTTATTAAATGCTGGGAGCTGGATCCGATAGCGGTATAATATACTACAAATGGGAAAACTCTTTTGAGAAAGCGTTTGTTTTAGGAAAAACAGTGGCTAGATGATGCACACTTTGGGTTCTCTAGTCCGAAAAGTATTCATTTTCCATCGAAAATAACCACACCTCTGACCAGGAAGCAAGTGGCCCGCAAACAGGCTGAGCATCCATGTTGTTTCCCATTTTGAGAGCCAGGAATTGTTGTTTGTTGATGTATACCTTACCTACAATACTGAAAAGAGAAAAAATCATTTTTTAGATATGCAGGCAGTTTAAACAATTTCTACCCCGTTGAGTATCGCACATCGGCGTCTACGCGTCACAAAGGCAGCGTCGGGCAACGCAGATCGGCACTCAGCGACGCCCAGCCTCTGGCAAGCACGATGCCGACCCCGCCGCGTCGCGTCACAACGTGTCATGCGATTGACGATTCACTTTGAACACTTTGAAGTCGCCTGTCCGCTGCGAAATATGCAGAGCAGCGAGAAATCGGCGCCGAACAACGCCAAATCTCTGCTCTGTCGACACTCGTTATGGCACCTACATCCTGCCTCCGATGGTTTTGATACACTTTGCTACACCGAGCAGAATCGATAAGAAAATCAAAATAATTATTTAGCGCTTGATCCCATGACAAACCAGTAATCGCCGAATCCAACCTGGCTCCTTTTCAATGCACCTTCAGACTTAATCCATCTTTGATTAAATCTGCACGTCCTACTAGTGACATTTCAGTGTTTTAATTAGCAACCCCCAACGAAAACAGTCGCTGCTAGGCTTCTTTGAGATTCCCCTACACTACAATTATCAACCGGGCCTCTCAAACGCGTTCAAGTAATGGACTATTGAACTATTTTCACTAATTTGAAGGCGTTTTTCTGTAGCGCCGAGTTTCTTTCTTTGTCAGCACCTTGCAAACAGCGCTAGGCGTCTGATTTCCCGCCGCCACCCCCGTCCGCCACCCCCTCTGCACTCAATCATGTAACGAGTCTAATGAAGAATTCCCCCGAGGAGAAGAAAGCACGCAGCACGCGGCGCAAACAGCGGCCTCGATGGCTCCAAGACGCCGACGCTTTGTGGATAAATAATTAGCAAATAGTGCGTACACGCAGCGGGACGGGCATGTCTCGGCAGTGCGTGCAGTCTCTGACGTCACAATGGCCGCCAGGGCCATGGGACTTTGACGTGCGTTTGACAAATGTGTTATGGGGATCGCCAAAGAGCGTTGTTCCAGGCATGCGTAATCTTGCCAAGTAAACATGCCCCGTACGTCTTGTTAATGCCGTGTCTTTACATGAATCCCCTTAATGTTAGGATTGGTGCGTTTGCCCATAGTTCGCTTTTGTGTTCACCTACATCCTTGGAAAACTTCACTGCTCCTCATAAGGATTGATTTTAAAGCAAGCCGTCCTAAATGTGATATTTTGTAAATCTTCGAACTTACAAAAGATTAACGAGGAGTAATAAATTTTACCCCGAAATATCGCGAATATATTTTTTAATTATGTGATCGAACTTCAAAATGGTGGCCGCGTGTTCAAAAGTTTCGCGTATACTACGTGCCAAAACTTTTAATCGTCTTCTTGCGAGTTTAAAATTACGCCTGGAAACTTTGCGCGTATAATAATAATGACGTGGGACGAGCGCCGAGCTGCTTCCCTGTGTGCTGCTTCCCTGGGTGCTGCTTCCCTGTGTGGTGCTTCCCTGTGTGCTGCTTCCCTGTGTGCTGCTTCCCTGGGTGCTGCTTCCCTGTGTGCTGCTTCCCTGGGTGCTGCTTCCCTGTGTGCTGCTTCTCTGGCTGCTGCTTCCCTGTGTGCTGCTTCCCTGTGTGCTGCTTCCCTGTGTGCTGCTTCCCTGTGTGCTGCTTCCCTGGGTGCTGCTTCCCTGTGTGCTGCTTCCCTGTGTGCTGCTTCCCCGTGTGCTGCTTCCCTGTGTGCTGCTTCCCTGGGTGCTGCTTCCCTGGGTGCTGCTTCCCTGGGTGCTGCTTCCCTGGGTGCTGCTTCCCTGTGTGCTGCTTCCCTGGGTGCTGCTTCCCTGTGTGCTGCTTCTCTGGCTGCTGCTTCCCTGTGTGCTGCTTCCCTGTGTGCTGCTTCCCTGTGTGCTGCTTCCCTGTGTGCTGCTTCCCTGGGTGCTGCTTCCCTGTGTGCTGCTTCCCTGTGTGCTGCTTCCCCGTGTGCTGCTTCCCTGTGTGCTGCTTCCCTGGGTGCTGCTTCCCTGGGTGCTGCTTCCCTGTGTGCTGCTTCCCTGGGTGCTGCTTCCCTGTGTGCTGCTTCCCTGTGTGCTGCTTCCCTGGGTGCTGCTTCCCTGGGTGCTGCTTCCCTGTGTGCTGCTTCTCTGGCTGCTGCTTCCCTGTGTGCTGCTTCCCTGTGTGCTGCTTCCCTGTGTGCTGCTTCCCTGGGTGCTGCTACCCTGTGTCCTGCTTCCCTGGGTGCTGCTTCCCTGTGTGCTGCTACCCTGGGTGCTGCTTCCCTGTGTGCTGCTTCCCTGTGTGCTGCTTCCCTGTGTGCTGCTTCCCTGTGTGCTGCTACCCTGTGTCCTGCTTCCCTGGGTGCTGCTTTCCTGTGTGCTGCTTCCCTGGGCGCTGCTTTCCTGTGTGCTGCTTCCCTGTGTGCTGCTTCCCTGTGTGCTGCTTCCCTGTATGCTGCTAGGCTGGCTGCTTGCTGCTAAACCTTTGCTGGTCTCAGATATTTATAGTCGATTTCACAATATCGTCTCAATGAACCCAGAAGATCAAATAAACTTAATATGTAAATTGGTTTCCAAAAATCATATTTATTTTCTAAGTCCCAAAAGGACTGGATCTGCAAACTAAAGCACAAGTCTCCAGCGGTGGTGCAAAAAAAAGGTGGAAAACGATGTGAAAATCTTAAAATCAAGAAAGTGAGCCTTGCGTCACACAAAAAGGCGCCAAATATCAGAAGAAAACAAATTAGGAAAAGGACATTTTCTTCGCCGTGAAGAGTGAAACCTCTTCCAGACATGATCGCCATCCACACGGATGACGCACCCGACTCTTCCGCCAAACAAACAAACATCCGACGCCGACGCCGACGCCGACGCCAAACAGCGCACTTTCTCCCAGTGCGACGCTCTCCCCGACGCCCGACGCCGACGCCGATTCGCAGCTCGCCGCGCCACCTGTCGCCGGTCGCTCGAACCACGCGCACCAACTTGCCGGCGTCGCCGGCGGGCGCGCTGTCCGTCGCGGCGTCTGCGCACCGGCAGGCAGCAAGCACGCGGGGATATTTACCACCTAGTAATGCCCAATGCGGATAATCAATGTTATCTCGAGTATAATTAACAGTTTCACCCATCCTAAGCTCCACAAATCAATGACACCGACAGGCGAACAAAGCGGCAACAATTGCAGCAAACAGTTCCACGTTTTGGTGTCAGCAAGTGAACGTTGCTGGAACAGGGTTTCCACAACTCCAGTCTGGTCAACCCGCGTGAGATGAGTGGAGTTGGCGCGGGTATCTTTCTGCGGTCCCGGCCGACGCCAACGCCGACGCCGACGCCGACGCCGACGGTGGAGCTAAGTGACAGTTGAGACGGCGGCAGGTTCTTCCGGCTCCGTCGTCACTCCGCGGCTGACAGTCCCCCCCCCCCCTTGCCACCCTTGTTTCCACCAGGACAAGTGACGTGCTTCGAGGGACGAGCGTCTAGCGGCTTCCTTGATCTTCCGCCTCCGCTTCAAAGCAGACTCGCTGTTTCAACTGCGCTGTCAAAATACTCGGATTAATTAGGAGGAACATAGTATTCGTGTTGGAGAGCTGATTGTTTTCATTAGAGGGAGTCTATATGAAACAATATTTCAGCTAATGATGTGTAGCAGGAACTTCTCGATGAGCAGTGGGAAATCCTTACTGATTAGGACTGCTACTGGGTGACTGAATGCATCTCGAGCGCATTTAGAAGTTAAGAAATCGGCGTGTCACGTCCACAACGGCGACCATCAGCATCGTGTCGAAGTGAATCCTCCTCCTCGCAATCTGAGGAACGCGCCGTCGCGACGCCGACGCCTCTCGTGACGCTGGAATTTGTCGCCGTGTTAACGAACCAATATGACTAATGATGCCGCCAGCGCGCGTCGAGCGAAGTGTCGCGCCGCTCGCGAAGATCATATTTACTCATCTGTCGGCCTGGCGTCAGGACCAGCAGCATCAGTAGCAGCGAGTCATCTGGAAGCACTTTGTCTCGATCCCGCGCGCGGATGCTTGCCGGGGGATGGGGGATGGAGGCGCAAAACGCGGCGCCGAACGTAATGATGGCGTGGCTGCAAATCCCGGCCGGTGTCTTTCGGCGATGAACGAGCTCATTAACGCCGGCACGATGGTGTTCGCGGCCCGGGACGGCGCCGGGTTCGACGCCGCGGGTGCTCGGCGTCTTCTGTTCGACGGGCTCGTCTGGGCGCTGGTGTTACGAAACGCCGGCTGCTGCTCTCGCCGGGTGGATAACGCTCGATACGAGCCTCCTGCGGTTTCTAAGCAGCCTCTTGTCCAAGCAGGAGCTTTACAAACATTGCCTTTTTATTGGGCTCCGTTCAGAAAATCTATAAAAATAGGCTCTTGGTTTTATCTACGCTTTATTCTGATCAAAAGCGTATCCGAAACATATTTCTGCAAAAAAAAATCTGATAAAAAATCAGTGTTTTCTTTAGCCAACATCTGCGTCGATGTGTTTCTTGCAATGTTTTGATATTTCGCTGCGTAACAGGTCAAAACAGTTTCGACGCGAAGATGAGAACAAAACGAGACGGTTCTCTTCTGCGAAATCCTGTCGTCTCGCGCCGGTGTTCGGTGTTTGTCTTTTTCTCGCACAAGTTTTGACAAGTCGTGCTCAATTCGCCATTTTTATCTCCCGCGCGGAACGTTGATTGTCGCGCGACACGCCGCCGCCGGCGACAGACAAATTAATTACACTTTGCGCGTACTTTTTCTCCCGCGCCGCGCCCCGAGTCAAATCCCCCTCCCCCCCCCCTCCCCCAGCACCACCCCCGACGCTCCGGCCCAGTCGCCTTGCCAAGGAACATATCTTCGGCTCAACTTTCCCACTTAGTTTCTTTCCTGGCCGTCTTAATTCGCACAGCGTCAAGTCACAATCGTTATAATAAAGAGCGGACACGCGAAGTTTTCGATGTCTGTGAAGAAGTGATGGAGCTATTCGGAACAAAGTGTCGAGCAAGATGACACTGCGACAAAGGGGTCTTCTTCTTCTTCTTCTTGATATTCTTCGCAACATGAACGACGCTTGTTTTTCGATGCGATTGTCTTTCCGTTTGGTTTTGTTTTGCGAATCACGCGCAAGAAGACGGCGATATCAATCAGCCGAGTGCATCATTGTCATGCAAGCGCGGACGGCGCTGTCTCGAACCTCGATGCATTGCAGGAAGCGGTGCAGCCACTCGGATTGCCAAGCCACGAATTGTGCACTCAGATAATTAATGCAATAAACTACCTTGATAATATATCTACGAACTGTCAGTAAATTGGCCTTGTATTTTCGCTCAGCAGACATTTTGAAACCCATCGAAGACTCGACTGTTCTAAGAATCAGTCTGCGGGAAATCGTCTGGAAACTCAGCCAAGGGAGGGGGCGATGGATGAAAGGGAGCGAAGTGGAAAACATCAAACCTGGGGCTGAGAGATCCAAGAGGTTCCCGCTCGGCGTCTTAATATAATATCGAGCTAAGTTTTCCTTAAAAAGTTGTTTGTCTTACCCATCGATGAGATAGTGTTAGCTTCCAGTCAAACATCTGATCGGCTTTGTAAACGAACGAGAGATGCTGTGGAAATTGATTGAGTTCGAGGCGAGACGAGCTGCGCTTCTCGACGAAATGTTGCGTTCAGCGGATTCCGCGGAGCAACAGCGATATCGGCGGGCGTTTGATCTCGACGTAATCAAACGCAATCAATCGCCTGTTGGTTCAACTAATTGTTTGCTAGCCCCTGCCGCCCGCGCCATGCGTTGGAATGCAATAGAATCTCTCGGCGCCAACGCCGGACAGCGCTGGCAAGTAGACGCCAACGCAGCCAGGCCAGCACTGGCTGCCAATCAACGTCTGTTGTTTCCCGCTCGAATCGGCCAATAATATGATTGTTACAACTAGCGCCGTGCTAGCAGTGGTTGGTTAAGCGTTATAGCTGCGCGGGTGCTAATTCTGCCCACCAGGAATGTCATTAGCCGGGTTATCAATGCATGATAATGCAGCTCGTAAACGGAGATTACGCTGGGCCCGTGCACCAACTCCGGTCACCTAGTTGCTGCCGTGGCAGAGTACATGCAATGGCTTGCATTGATCGGAAGCCGAGGTCCATTGATTTGAGCTAAGCTCTGGCTTTGCTCACTGGGTTGTGAATTGTCTGTTTGGAATTGCTGAGATGGTGGAGATTTATTTATGGATTGCCTTGAGGTGGAGGTGCCGGGTTTGGTTACGAAGCGTAAGCTGCAGGCAGACCTTCGATGCTCCAGTCGTGCATTGCGTTGTGCCTAACCCAACGTGTTCAGAGATTATCTGAATTCAATATTTATGATAATATTCTCTTGCTAATGTGTTTGTTTCTTTTCTTACAGGTAAGGGTCGCTGTCTTACCAAACGGGATGGGACTGTTCCTACGCAGCTTTCTGGGGATTCACGAGTTCTTGTCTTTTTTAAGGTAACAAAAAAATGCTAGCGTATATTTTCAGGTTACAATATGGCCAAAGTTAAATAAATATCAATGCTCACAACGACCTAATCCCTAAAATCCCAGATTGAATCAAACATTTTCTTTCTATTTCCCATTGCATGACGGTTTATTGTTGAATTATGACTGTTATGCTGTAAAACGTTTAAAAAATATCATCCCCGTTTTAAAAGTCCGGGCAAGAGCGCCGTATCATCATAACTAACTCATCTCATTAAAAAAAATAGTGCAATTTATAACGCGACGCGCGGCTTAAACAACGACGGCGCCCTTGTCAAATCGCGAGCGACTCGCCACAAAACTCAGCTCCACTATAATCCCCGAGCACTAGTCCCGTGCAACCCTCCCAACCATCACATCGTGGCGTGCAACAAGCCGGCTGCACCCTGACCGCCTGCACCCTGTCCAGTGTCCGCCTAAACCCCAGCAAGCAGCGCCACCCCGTGCATTCCATGACGGACCCGGCTGACAGCCCTAGGATCCAGCTCTGCAGCATCATGCATCGCCACGGAGATTAACCAGCGGCCGGATGATGGAAACAGTTGGTCTCAGCGTCGCGTTCAATTATTTATGAAGGCAGCGATGGTTTGAACAATATTTGCAATCGGGTACACGGCGGCGCGGTGTTTATTTGATGGCAAATCTTGCAGGGACTTGTTCCATATTAAGCTAATGGTATTGACAATGGCCACCGGACACCGTACACACACAAATACACACACACACACGTAATGCATGGTGTACACACTCGGTGATGGGTGTATCAATTCCACGCTCTGACTTGTGTTTCATCTATAAATTAAATGCGGCGTTGTTTTGTATTTGTTTTGGTTTCGAGAGAGTATATGGATGCCATATTAATTAACCTATATTTCAACTGATTTTCGTGACTTTGGGGGAGCAGTCTGCTTGTGTTAATCTTGGCAGGGTTTGCGCGTCAACGGCGATGTATTTATGTCGGGTGGGGGACGGACGCTTGCAGCGCGGCGCACTGAAATATGAATGTGTTTTCCTATGCAGCCAGAAGTGAGTTGGATCTCGCTTTTGGTGGAGCTGCCATGATGTGTGGAATGGATGTAATTTTATATTTGACTCATCCATCATTATTCAGATGGTTTATTGTGATATGCATAATCAAATAAAATTTAATGCCCCTCACTCCAGAGCAGGGATTGTCAGCTACTCTTTTCGCTTTTAATATCGACGGTAAATATTTTCATATTTCACCTCTTTACATATCTCTATCATCGCATCTTCATAATTGCATCATTGATTACAATTCTCTCACTTATTTCTACCACATTTCCGGTTAGTTTTGTTTTGTTTTTGGTGTGAACATGAAAGTGAACTTTTCCACACTCGAGTTCAATTCTATTTTCTAAGAATAAGTAAATTTTCGTGGTGTATCAATTTATCCCGAAGTCCCGTGCACGTGTTATTCGTAACTGCCAGCCATTCAACAACCTTGAACAGCGAACTTTTCGCCGGAGGAAATTTTTTCCCCGCGCCAGTCCATTTCTCATGTGCGCGGCGTCGCGACGCCCGCGACGCCGCGTCGGACCGGTTTTTTGCGCCGCGCGTCGCATCCATCTCTGTCCACCGTTCGGCGGCAGCCCTCGGGGAACCGCCGCGCCCGGCAATAACCGTTAATTCTTCGTCGTCTTTTCCTTCTCTGCGGTCTGATAATTACCGCGGGCTCCCCCAGCGGGCTCCCCCCGCCCCCGCCGCCCCCACCGCCCACGGCTCCCTCGATACCTTGACGGGAAATGCACGCGGAAAGTCTCGTTTCCTGATTCCGAGCGGCAAAGGGTTCGCCCGGGCGGCTTCTATTGCCGCTGCTTCGATTCTGACAAAGGAAAAGTCCCCGTCTTTCTCTTGGCTGCAGCGCAATTAAAGGGCAGCGGGCGGGGGCGGAATCAAGGATTGTGGTGTCATTACAGTGATCATGTCGAGCCAACGCATGGCCGTCGCCGGGTCGCGACACCGGCGCTTTCCATGCTTCCTTGTTCTGCGAACGATGCAGGGTGCGTTGTCAGCGGTTTCCTCAAAAAACCATGACAATGAAGCGCAGTTTTACTATCATTCCTTTCACTTGAATACAGAGTGTTTCTCCGATGCTACTCTAAAATTAACAAACACACATTTTAAAATGGCCGAAGCTATAGAAGAAATGATCTCAAAGATTTCCGTAATGAATAAGGAATTTCTTAAAATCTCTGGCTGTATCAGAAGTTCCAGGAGACTCAGAAAGTTTCCCATGAAATTGCAGAACAATAGAGCACATTAAAGCCCTAACCCCTTAAATGTGTTCCTATAAACTAATTGACAATCCCTACCAATAAAATGCATTTTAGTCCTCTCTGCTCCTCGAGCCATGAAACGAATCAGAACCAACGACGCAGATTATGCTAATTCTAACCTAATTAAAAGACTTAGCTGTACAACCTAACCGCATTTCCTTCCGTCGCGAAAGCCCCCCAGACCGTGCAACGCCCCACAACACGACCACCCGATACATAATCACGCTCATGGCAAGTGAGACTCGGGCATTGCAAGTGCGCGGATCTGGCCGAAGAAGAAAGTGCACTTGCCCGCGCGGCGAGCTATCGACGTGACGTGGGTGCACCCCCCAGCTCGCATCCCCCACGGACGGGCGCCGACTGCCAATGGCCGGCGAGGGTGGGGGTACATAATGTATCGGGCGCCGAGCCGCGCTGAATACATCGTATGTCAATTAGCGGGCGCCGAGGACACTGGCCATCACACCACGTGGCGCTGGGGGTGGCACATGGGGGAGGGCGACGCACAGGATGCACCCAGGGTTCACGCTGCGGTCGAGGCCTTGAACTGGGGTGGAAAGTAACACTGGGTTTGGCCGGGAAAGTGTATCTCCATTGAATTACTTAGGTAATATGTCCTCCAGAAATAATGTTTGGTCTCGCAGCATTCAATGCAGTGCATAGCCACACACTCCTTGTTTCAAGACATCGTGATCTGCTTGTAAGGGGCATGATATAAAATCTTGCGACGAAGCAAAGACAAATAGAGTGATTTACAAGCAATGCTATGATTTCAAATGCTGCAGCTACATTAAATAAGGTAACGTGAGTTTCCCATAATAACATCTTGTAAATACAAGTGCATTTTATAACTCCAGCACTTAGCAAATACGATGTAACAACAACACTCTGAGTATATCATTGCTGATATCATTATTATTACTCCTCAGTTTTTCTCTTGCTTCCACTGCTTTCCACTTTTTCCACTGCTTGTTATTTTTAACTCATCCCTGATTTCTGAGCTAAATTTCCAGCTGAAAGCTCCCCACGCTCAAGAAGCAGCCGCAGTTCGGGCGACATGTTCTCTATTTCGCGCAACCAGCGCGATTCTTTCCTACAACTTTTGATCCATGTTCCAAAATGAAAAGAAAATATCCGACAAGGATGTAAAAGTTTTAGGTAGTCCTGCTAAAGCCGCAGCAACGCATATCTAGCGGCAGTGTGCAAGG
This sequence comes from Nemurella pictetii, assembly GCA_921293315.2. Classification (NCBI taxonomy): domain Eukaryota; kingdom Metazoa; phylum Arthropoda; class Insecta; order Plecoptera; family Nemouridae; genus Nemurella; species Nemurella pictetii. Next base: position 34,415,586 of record OV121115.1, read on the forward strand.
AAATGTCGTCGCTGTACCTTTACTTCATGCAGACCTAGTGCTACGTACTCTGTCTTCCGGTCGCGCCGTGCATTCGCCGTCGCCCTCTGCGCGGGGACGCTGGGTATTCATGAGTCATCATCATCATCAAGCTATTGTCATCCAGAGCATCATTGTGTGCTGTTCATGCATTGACTCGGCTCCTGGGGGGAGGCTGCATTTGCATGCGTCTCGATGCGGCGAGTGCCTTGGGACTGACAATTGCTTTGTTTAATGGCATTAATTCGGCGGAAGCTTCATGCAGGAAGCTAATGCATTCACGGCGGCCGGAGGTAGAGACACGAGGAACGGTTTGAGGTAGGTTAGAGCCTGGAACTTCGGGACACCGCTGCAGCCGAGATGCGCCGGTGATTTCGTTTGTTAATCACGTACCTAGACGTGCTAATGATGTTAGGTTCATCGCAGGGGAAGACAGTGAACGAAGAAGAGACGTTTCACTTACTGACATGCGATCCTAAGCTCTAAATTTGTTTTCAGAGATTAAACTTGATGCTTTCTGCATCAGCGCCAATATTGAAAATCATTTCTATTGTTGCTTTTATTTATTTTCACCGACTTGCCTGCATTTTTTTAGATTCTGGTCTTAAAATTCGAATGGCAGCAGGTAACAAGTCCATTGCTGTCTTGAACTGAAGAAATCCAACGCCGGGTTCATGCTGTGATCTTAAAATTTAAGTCAGCCTTGCACGCGGATGTTAATTACATTTCTGCAGTCTGTCTGCATGCTTTGCCAACGAAGTGCGCATGTTTGTTTCAGTCTAGAATTGGTAGACAAACTGATTCTTACCTTCGGCAGATTGCTCTAATAAAACAAGCACATCGCACGACCGTCACGGCTGACTGGACTCAAGGTGAACTTTTTCAGCGTCATCGCCGCCGGTCCGCGTCAGTCGTGACTTCATTAAAGATTCTAATTGATATTAATTAATTGGCTAATTAAATTGAGACGGGTCGAGCGATAATTGAGTGAGCTCGTCGCGGCGTCACGTGACCGGCCTGCTTTTCACGCCACGTGTCTGCTCGATTGACAGCATGACATCGGTAATAAAGTACACGACATGTTACTCTGTAGAATCTTGTTCACGAAGGGGCCTGCCATTGTCGGCGCACAAAATTCAAGCCGACTCATTCGGTACTAAATTCATTAACTTCTTAATCGCTTCTCACATTTAAAATTTAATTGTGAGACTTTTAAAAAATAGATTAACATTATCATTATCATGCATTCGTTCGGTTATTTTTTTTTAAGATTATGTTTTTTTTCCTACCCTTATGCTTATCCTTTGAGCTGCAAAGGTCAAGGGAGGGATGCAGGTCCCGACTTCCTGTGCATTTCCTGCTCGTGCGTCTCTAGGGGCGCAGGCGCTGTCAAATATCGTCAGGCACCCCGTTGCCAAGCGACCTGATGCGAGCTGACAGGTTTACTCGGCAAGACTGTTTCACTGACAGAAAGAGCTTAAAAACGTTTCACACGTCGTCCATGGGCAACGGAACAGATAAAGTGCATATTTTAAGCTGTGGGAATCGCGGTGGTCTTTGCTGCAAGGACAGACAAACGCTTGGATCTTAGAAAGAATTTAGATGTGAAATTTACGGAAACCGTGAATTTATTCCTGTTTTTCAAACTGTGCGGCAAAATAAACAGATAGCAAGGTCTTTTATGGAAATAGAAACCCGTACAACATTGTGCAAGTACTTTTGTCGGCGATTCATGCTATTATCTCGTTGCATTGTTTACTCTGGCCGATGCAGTCACAAACAAACGCGAATTGCATTTCCTCCGCCCGAACGGAGATGGTTCGGGATCGAGTCAGCGGAAAAGTTCGCCGCGCGCTCGGTTCCGAATTTCACCGTCGGTGCGCGCTTCCCGGCGACTCAGTGTTGCCAACCCCGACCGCAATCCCACGCCAAATTAACTGGCTTAGTTTCAGCTGCAATCGCCACCGCAGCACGGGCCATAAAAACGACAATTTCAGCCATCGTTAATTAATAAACGTTATTAAAACCCGACAACAGAGAATCGACAGTGCTTACCCTGTTAATTGTCAGCCAGCAATAAACACAGCAGCCAGCGCTGCAGCGGCGAGCCCGTGTACAGCACCGACTCTCTTTCAATCGCTCGTTCCCATGGTGTAACTCGATACCCCGAACCCAGCCGGTCGCGACTGATTTATTCCTCGCCGGCGACTCCAGCCTGACCTGACCTTAGCGGCGATATCCATGGGGGAGCAATTGCACAACAATGAAGCGCTGCTCGAAACAATTAGCACGGGCCGCGTCGCGCCGCGGATCGCACTGATCAATTGCTGGCAGTAGATCAGTGACATTGTTATCGTGCCTGGCCGCTAGGCGAGGGTGTAATCGGCCCGGCCGTGTCATGTGTGCCCCTATCGAGCCGGCGGATCCCGGGCTAGCGGGCATCACTCATTCGGATGCCCCGGCCGGGCTGCGCCCTGGGTGAGCGCGGATACAGCGCGCGGTTCGGACGGTTATTTATTTTTCAGCTGATGCAGATAGCGATTTGTTTTAATGCGTGATAGGCGATTGATCATTGGCCGGATATGACGTAGCGGTGACGCCGAAAGAGCGCGATGGCGAATTCAGGGGTTTGGGGCTCGGATGTTGCTGTCAGGTTCCATTTTAGCTGATTTTAGCATTTTAGCTTTTGAAGTTGTAATACTGAATATACTTACATTTTTTTATAGCGACATGACTCAACATCCTCATCGCAGAGATTTCGACTCGATTAACCCCTAATAAAAAAAACTAGCAGTGTAATTTAATTAAATATCAATTTGCCTAACAAGTTCTGTACAGCCAATTAATCGCCAGCGTCCTCTGAAACTCGATTTGATTCATTAGTTTAGACTGATCGAGTTGCGCGAGTATAATGCCATCCTAATGACGCGTTCCACGTTGTTTTTCAATACCTGGTTTATATTTCTGTGGATAAAAAGCAGCTACGCACGCCGGTCAGCCAGTTGGCTTCCAGTCGATCGCTTCACCCTGATTCCAGGCACTTCCTGACTGGCCCTGGCCGCCGCACACCGTGCGCCTCGTTACTTTTTACTGCCTCAAGATCCCGCCGGGTTCACTATCTGAGCAAGTGATAAACTCGCCCCGCACCCGGCACCCAGCACCCGGTATCCAGCATCCAGCACCCGGCGCCCGGCACCCGGCATCCCCGTATCGCTGGATTTACGGACGAGTGGAGCAAAGGGCAGGGCAAGTTCGCTCGCCGCCCGCCGCGCGCCCCGATAAGTTTTTAAACGGTGGAAACGTCTTCCGAGCCGATCTGGCGGCGCTTTCACGGCCAATTGGCTCTGGCTTAGTTGATTTTTGATGAAGTCGGAGCCGGTTGAATGAGGTAAGTTGCGCTAAGGAATAAAGTTCTTGGACAGTGTGCAGAACTTTTTGTGGCTTAGTGCATCGAGTTACAGATATTGGCTTGGCTATGTAATCCTCTTTCATGTTCAGTCGACGTTTTATTTCAATTGATATGAAATTTGTGGAAAAGAGATGACCAGGGGGCGATTGTGTATAAGCCTTGAGAAACGAAATTACTGCTTTTCTGCCCGCTGCAATTCTCTTCAATGAAACGGGACATTTCAGCAAAAAATCGTTAATTAACAGAAAATACGTGGTTTTTCAGTAATTTTTTACTTAATCAGCCTCCTGGACACGCATTTTTTATTCAAGTGGATTTGTTTTTAATTTTCATACATGAAAATTTTCTACTAATCCACCTTCAGGGCAGCGCTCTGCAATATCACTGCTCTGTATTTTTTTCCCTCCAAAGCACAATACCCTCTTACGCCGAGATCACGTGGGCGGCAGACAAAGCACACACACACACACACACCCACTTCATTCTCGCACCAACCAGCCAGCGACTTAGCACTCTACAATATTGTTCGCCAAGTAATATATGGCACTCGGCAAAGTTTTCACAATTAATTAAGCAAGTTTCTGCCTGCCGCTCAGTTCTTCCCCACGCCATCTGTCAAACCGCTCACTAACTCGAGTTACAACTGCCGGCAGATGAGTGAAACGGGTCGCGCTGCCATTTCGAGGCGACAACTAAATGTTAACACATCTTTGTCTTAATTGCACGGCGATGCAATTACAGCGACCCCAGCAGCGCGGCGCTTTGCATACGTCACTTTATGCTTTATGCACTTTCATAATTGCACAGCGAGTGAGGAGGCAGCTAGCGCGATGGACTCACCCAGCGTGCTGGAGCTACAACGCAGGGGCAGGAATTAATAAAAGGCTTGCATTAAGAGGGAGCTAAAACAATGCAGCGTGTACGCATGCAACCTAACGAAGCATACGAGTTTGTTTTTAGACATTAGAGAATGCGTGGCAAATCCGTGTTGCCTGATGTTCGAGTTGTAGTTCACAACTGGAAGGTGGTTCCTGGTACGTCGACGTTTGGAGACCTGAGAAGAGTTCTGTTAGTGGTAGGTATAGTACTTCGGACGATGTTTACAACGCAACCAACTTCAACTTCCCCGAACCAAGGCAGGCCAATCGATACCCGTGAATCATCGAATCAATCTCAACTTAGGATGATTTAAATGCCAGCCCGACTCTCTGTCACAGAAGGCGCGGATCCTCGCGACTCGTGCGTTGCGTCTCCACTTCCTTGATTGTTCCAATTCCATCAAAACCACGCGTGTCTCGCACAAAAGCGCGCAAAGAATTCTATTCAAGTTTTTTTTTGCGTCGGCTTGCTCGCATCTCTTGACACAAAGTGCGATAACGGTGATGGATCCTCGCGCTGCAGCTTTTAGCGTCAACAAAGCCAATCTTTGGCCAATCGATGAGTTATGTCACCCACCCCCCTCCTCCCCCCACCACCCGACAGACAATCGCAGATCGCACATTGAAAGAATTACTTTCGCAGCTTTGCGACAGAGAGGAGGAACCCTAGTGCAACCCTAATCCGCGGTAACCCCCCGACGCCGACGCCGACGCCGACGCCGACGCCGACGCCGACGCCGACGCCGACGCCGCACTCTTTGACGCCGGGTTGGTTTAGGCGAGTGCTAATCGGTAATTGACTGGTGCGTCGCGACGCGCCGCTCAATGACGTCATAGTTAATAAGCATTATCGGATGTCCCCCCATGGAACGGACTAAGTGAAATGTCAAACTGAATTGTGAGGAAGGACACGTTTTGATTGGGATTGACATGGGCTGCGAGACTCCCCTATTTGGTGCGGTTCTTCTTTGAGGGAGATAATGAGTCGGTACGTAATTGCATAAAGAACTTGTTCGCTGCGCATCATCATTACGAGGCAAAAGTGCATCGCGTTTCTTTGAATTAGTAATTGGTGTGCTGTTTGGTTAAAAATGGTTTGTAATTGCACTGTGGACGCGGAAATGTAGAACTCGCTTCAACTTTACAGATATAAATTAGATCTTTTGCGTGAAAGCAAAAGAAAATAAAAGAAAGTCAAATTGGCAGTGTGTAGTGGGGATGGGGTTTTCCCCGGTACTAATCGTCTTGCACTGGCGAACAACATCAATGGGAAACTTTATTTTCTGGACACTATTTTCTTCGGTTGTTCTCTAGAGTGCAGTAACGGATGTACGACGCACGCGTTGCCGACAGCATCATCACACTGCATCGCAGCATCTATGTTTGCCACCTGTCTGACGTCTGAAACACTGGCGGACGTCACAGCAGCGAGCACGTGGGCGCCCAGCTCGGTACACACTGTTTTAATTGCTGCGGAGTCTCAGCCAGCTCGCGTGGTTGGCATTTGGCAAGCAGCGCAGAGCCACCAAGTTTCACTAACTCGCTATTAGCGGACCAATATTTCCACCTCTCATTGTGTAATAGCCGGTCTCGTCTCGGATCTATTTCCGTCACTAGTCCAAGAGTAAGCTTCACTTTTTCTCCTTGATCTCAAAATAGTTTAACCTGAATGAGTGATGAGTTGTTGCCTTACATGTTTTTTCTGCCGGTGAGTTTTCCTAAAGTTACAAAAGGAAAAAAGTATTTAAATTTAATTGCTACCTTAAGATTTGTTTCTATTTCTTCTTTGTCCTTTAACTTGTACTAACTTGCTTTCAAACTTAACCCCTCCTTGTCATCACTTGCAGAAAAAAGATATATTTTATCTTGAATTCCGTGTAGATCTCTGCACAATCACCGCAGAATCATAGCTTACACTTTGAATGGAATTATGGTTTAATGCGAAGTGGATTTGAAAAGGTAATTTTGTAATTTCGCCGGATTGTAATCGTCGGCCGGGTAATTGTGCAGCTCGGAGCGAGGCGAGTCGTTTCCCTCGCTAGCGGTAATAACAACATCTTGAGCCCGCTCTCGACAACTTACTTTTATATTTCATTATCAAACATTTCAGAGTTTAATGCCAAATGTCGCTCACTTAAAATCGCGTACCTTGCGCTCCGGGCCCTTTGTCACAGCAAGCACCGGGGCACAAGAAAACTTGCACGTTTGCTGGAATCATTTCGGAGTGACGGTAGTAAAAATGTTGAAATATATAGGAAACAGCCCCGTTTAATGCCCTGCAACATTGTTTCATTCGGATGTTTCTCCAAGCCGCAGAAGTTGGCTACATTTTAAAGATCAGAGCGCTAAATTACAGCGGGAAGCTCTAAATTTCAAATGCAGCCTATTTTTCTCGGCGATTTACAAAACATGAGCGCACAATGCACGACACTGTTTATTGTCTTGCAGGTTTTTAAACGAATTTGAGATAATGTTTCGTTAATTTCTGCTTGTTACGTGCACAGCAAGTCGTAACTGGCAATAATCCGGCAGGAAAAAAGCAAAACAAAACTTCGCGCAAAGCTTTGTGGCTCGCTCGCATAGCCAATTCGGAAAAAGGAATACGCTTCACTCGTATAGAAGTCTGATTTGTGTGCTAGTTCACATGGCACCTCCATGGCTGCTGCTGCTGCTGCTGCTGTGTTATCAGCTGCCATCGGCGTGGCTGGCCATTGTCTAGCAGCGAATGCACCAGGTAACACAATGTATCGTTAACATTTAGTGCCTCCTCCGTCGCCGTCGCCGTCGCCGCCGTCGCCGCCGCGCTACACAAAACAATCCCACGGCGTGTTAACAACGACAATAAAACCAGTTTGCCCATTGTTCGAAATCAATTTGCTCTTATTTCAATTGACATTTGGTGTCGTTAGCGATCGTTTCGACGCCCTCTTAAGTCGATCCGTCGCCACGACCGCGGCTCGGGGAATGTGATCTTGCATCGGAGGAGCATTAATGCGTGCCTGGTGCATGGTGCGTGGGGAATGCGCGTGTCACGCACGCTTGCCTGCACGATGACGTTGGAAGGTGCGTGGAGGACACAAAGAAGAGGAGCCTCGAAATGGATACGTGCGCTTGGCTGAGAGGGATCGGGTTCAGCCTTCTTCTGATGAAATCAAGTCAAAATACATTTTTATTTTCTATAGTTTCAAAAACTTTGCCACAGGCTCACTTATAAATTTGAGTGGTATTACCTCGAAGTTCCCTCTCTGGAACGTGAATTTATATTTTCTTATTAAATCATCGCCAAAAGCAGAAGATTTTCTCCGAACTCATATTTTATTGAATTTTAACATGCCCTGCTGCACACATAAAATGGGTCCCAAAATTGTGTATTTCCTTCATTCACGAATGTTTAATAACGCTGATTATGAACGCTGTAATTATGTAGTTTCATAAAAGAAAAAGCTTGTATCCTCGAATGCGTGTGCATGACACACAGCGACGAGTTCACTCTAATCAGTTCGGCGAAACCGATTTGCACCCGTTTTGCCGGCAGCGGATCGATTCTGTGAGTCAGCCCAGCTGGTTGCTGAAGGATGCGCTGTTCCAACTTCCAAGTTTGCAGAACCGCTTCCGAATGCACTTCCACTAGACTCGGTACCAAACCGTCTGTTTGCGGCTCGACGCGTTCGTTAATAGATTGTTTACGCGACGCCAACGAGATCAGAGTCACAGTCTCGGCGCCGCGCCGCGCGATGGTTTTTGGCGTTCGCATTGATTTCCATTTCATTCGATCACCGCTTTGAGCGTCGGCGTCTGAAAGAGAAGGCTGCTTTATGTAATGACGCAGTTTCGATGGCTGCGACTTGCCAAGAAACAAGAGGCTGTTGTCTGGAGCAGCAGCATCCACTTGTCTCGGTCGCCGTGATCGTCGCGGTTCGCGGCACGCGCAAGATAGCTCTCGGCGATTGTGGAAATTAAGCTTCTAATTCTGCAGACTGGCGGCCAGTGACGACGCTGGCTTGTCATCGGCTGGGAACAGGTGTAGGAACCGAGTCCCGATCATCTTCGCCGGAAATAGAACCGTTCGGTCGCCCACCCATCCGAGGGTAATCGGTGTCTGCATTCTTCGCCTATTTGGTATATTCGTAACACAAGGGTTCACATTTTTAGCAGGCAGTCATGTTGGTAGCGCGCGATAGTGCATTGCAGAAAATTAAAAGCGAAGAAACCAGAAAATAAGTGAGCCGAACCATTGCATTTCGAGACTGCGAAATGTTTTCTATGAATGCGACGCGAGTAGGTACTACATTGTGTTGTTTGCCGTGAGCTCCTCCACAAACACGATCTGGCGCGTCACAATGGTCTTGTTCTTCGCGCTGCACGACGCCGGCTGCAGTCGTGTTCACACCGGCGTCGTCACGACGAGCAAACACCGTGGCGAGAGCTGCTGGCTTCACACTCGAGCTCACCCAGTCGCTGCTGCATTGCTTGCATTCACGAATATGCAACCACGAGACGTCGAAAGATAACATTCTTTTGTAACGCTGCAGCGAAATAACAAACAATAAGCGATATTTTTTTTCTAATATAAATTCCAGAATAGCTGTGGAATTGAGTGAAAAGTCGTTATGTGTGCAGACAGTCGTGCATTTATTGGAGAGTGTTGAAAACTCCGAATAGGTTTCTATTTATAGCGAAAGAATGTCGGGAATGTAATATTTTGACATCGTAAGTTTAGTAAGAATAAGGTAACGTGCCTCGTGAACGGAACTATCCCAAGAATTTGACACTTTTTGGCAAGCCGGATGCCAGGCACCGATGATGCGATTGCCCTTTGACCCGACGCGTAACGCAGGGGTGCGTAGACCGTGCAGGAGACGCATTCAGCCATCTGCGAAATTCTCTCTCACTCCACGCACCGTACGCACTTTCCCGGGACCCAAGGCCACCGAATCCTGCCAAACCGTGGCTTGTCCGTCCTCAACCCTGCACCGGCCAACACTTTGTTTATTTATATCCAATACAACACTTCCCCGCACAATAAGAAAGATAATCAAAATTCAAAACACAGCATTCACCACTAACCCAACCCCCAAGAATTCACCATAAAAACAATCATATGTCATATAATTCTTCGCCACACTAGCGTCATACATCCAAAAGGTCGATCGTTTACCACACCTTTCTCAGTTTCCTCCCCTAACTGATTTAGAGGCAAAAACTTATCGAATCAGGAAGTCGCTTCGCCTTGCAACTTGAATTGGCTACGGTGCAAGTGCAGGCTGCAAGACAGCGCGAGGAATGCAGATGAGGCTACGCTGGCCCAGTTCGTGTGCAGCATCCCCTACGCCGCGGCACGTCCCTTGCTGGCCGACACCGCGCGCTATGGACGGGTCCTACTCCTAGTGCTAGCAATCGAGACGTTGTCGATGCGATTAGCATGCAGCGCGCTGGAGAGCCGTCTGCGCGGCGGAGTGATTGACGCGGAGGTGTCAGCCGGAGGTCGCATCTCGCGGTGACACGTCGAGGTCACCGTGTGCAAGTTGTCCGCGGCTTCCGCTTCCAGCCACGCGCGGTGGGGAGCGTGTGTCCCGTGAACTTCCGATCGTCGTCGCTCGACACGAATGTCGCGCGGAGGACAAACGGAGCTTTGATCTCGGCTCAAAAGACGCTCGAAGACCTTGTCTGGAATGAATCATTAGCGTGTGCCACAGCGATTCGGTCCTAACCACGTTGCGTCCGTGCTATTGTTGAAGTCGAGAACAAAAATATTAGTTAAGAGTTAGAAGTTATTCTGGCCTGGTTCAATTTCATCTTTCAAAAATAAATTTTAATATTCCTTAGATAGGTGTGATGAGAGCATTAATTGGACGTGGGAATTCCTGTAGATTCTTTAATGATCGTCCATGAAGAGATGTTAGCTCTAGTCACATGTGTTCGTTTTTCACCAATTTTAACACTAGTGGTTTCAGATACTGTGGACCATACGGGACAGATTCTTTGAATAATATAAAATGTCTAGCTGTTTTTTAAACCAGCACAACTTTGTGTGTCGACAGAATCTTAAAAATGAAAGCATTTGGTAACTAACGAGGCACAGCGCCTGTCGTCTTGAAGAAGTCAGATGGTTGGAAGCCCCTCAGCCACTCAATACGTTTAGGGGATGCTCGGGCCAAAGGGAGGCATCTTCTGCATCCAAGAAATAATGAGCGCGAGACGTGAATCGGAGACCACACGCGGATTATGAAATGGGACATGCAGGAACGATTCCCAAGCATTCGTTCCCTCAATCTGGCTGTGCTGCGACAGTATTGCTCTCTCGAATAATACGAATAATAAACAAATAACAAGAGAGCTTTATAAAATTCATACAATACGGAAAATTAATTGCATTTAAAAAAAACAATGACTTTTTTTTTATTCACAACTGCTATCCGTTTCTGTCGCTGAAGTATGAAAGTAGAAAGCATCCAGCGAACAATGGCGCGCGCTGAAATCTTTCCATCATTTTGACAAATTACAACGACGAATATTATTTCAGCAACGGAGAGTCCTACTCCTACCTAGATGTCTTTGTAGTGCCCACGCTCGAGATATCGTCACACGGTAATCTCGTTACTGATAACGACCAGCTCGCTCAAAGCAGCTCATTTTAAAATGATTTAATTACATAATTAATAACCATCGAGTGCACAATAACAGCATGTTAAAATGTAGGACACTGCACCACTATGCAGAATATACACAATGCTGCTCGCACAAACTCTTTATTATGGTAATCACATCGGGACGTGTTTTTCAAAAATAAGCGTGCATCTAGATTAATGATTCTGGAAATATGTTGCTGGTATTTTGCTTTTCAAAATTGTGTTATGTAATTTAAGGTAAAATATCTAAACAAAGTTCAAAAAAGAAGAGGGAAATATACATTTTATAATAATGCAAACACAGTTTTAGGCATATTAATTATGTGGCTGGTAAAATATTAGCATCGTTTAATATTTTGCTTCGGGCAATTTCGCAGCAACAATGAATTACATTCTTGACTTCTGTGAAAGATTCGGTTCCACGCTAAAATAGCTTGAAAAGGTTATGCACCTTTTTTAATTTGAAATTTCGAATTGCAAAATTATTCGGCCAGAGACCATCGAGGAGTATCTCGCCCTCGATGCTGCGATGATATCGAGGCCTTACGCCGCCTAGCGCTGGCACTCGAGTCTTCGCTACCCCCGTTGCCGGTGCCGGTGCCGGTACCCCGGCACCCCTGCACCCCTGCACCCCTGCACCCCGACACCCCGACACCCCTGCACCCCGACACCCCGCGCGACGGAGCCAGCGTGGGCGGCCGGGGGCAACTTCCTCACCCTGCCGCCAGAGCGCGCGTCCACGGCTTGCTGGCAGCGCGCGGCGCGACACCAGCTCCGCACGGCCAGTCTTGTGTCGACGCTCGTGCAGCTGGGAGCTCGCCGCCGGTCGGTCTACAGGAAGCCGCGTCGCGTAACTTCACACGAACCCGCCTTGCTAGTGTTGTCGGGGTTCCAGGCGAAGATCTTGATTTGAAAAATTACATGCTCGTTTTTTGAGGTTAGGTACCGTATCCATAATTGACAGTTCATCGTGTGAATTTAGTAAAATTAATTTTAACGTTAACTACCGTCAATAGCGTGTCAGCGTGTTTTTTTTCTTAATTTTTTCTTGAAGTAGTATCTTATGTAGGCAGCAAAGTGTTGCTTCATCTGCTCGTGGCCGTCACATGTTGAGTGAACGGTGAATACCGTGTTGTTGAGTGCGCAGTGTAATGTGGCCGCAAGTGTAAACATCGACTGCAACGATGGTGGATTACAACTCGATCATCGAGGGAACGGTCAAGTTTCGCGATGGCAAGAAGGTAAGTGGTCTCTCATTTGATAACTCCTTCGTGGATTGATTGGTGGCAGGTAGCCGGTAGCCGGTAGCCGGTAGCCGGTGTGCAGACAGAGCATCGATGCCAGGAGCCCGCGTTCGGCACTTGATTGAACACGAACTGTGCGCGGTGCCGATTCAATCGAACTCTATTAGCTCGCCATGTAAATTTCTATCCGATAATCAAATGAATTGGCCAATTAAAAATGATTTACAATCGTGCTCGCCGCGGGCTATTGGTTTGCGCGCCGGACTTTTGTTCCAACGTCAGTGACAGTTTTTCGGGTCAACTTTATGACTCCAGCGGGCTGTGTCCACCATTCACCTATTTACAGGGTGATATTTCTTTGAAAAGTCCTCTTTTTTATTTCATGCAGTCCAGTCAAATAACCCATCGGTACACGTCCTATTGAACTATGGGATATTGAATCGTTTTGAAGCACATAACTGTAATTGTATGACTCAAAATTAATTGTTATTCTACTGGTCGTGTAATGAGCTTTAGCATACTACCTATTTGCAATGTACCTAACAAATATTTCAATTGCATCGTTTTCGAGTTCAATCCCAAGCTTTAGCTCCGTGTTTTTATTGCTCGACTTTTATGTCGGGGTCATTTAACCCCAGTACCAAACATAGGCTAGATGTTCGTTAGAGAGAAGAATGGATTTAACGATATTTGATTAAGTACTTGGACGAGTACAACAACATTTTGAAGCCGAAACGATGCATGTGCCCAGCATTTGACTCTCCCAACGCGCTACCTGGTATTATATTCATTTAAAATCTGCCGATTGATTAGACTCTGGTGGATGAAATTGGCACGTTTGACTAATTGCTCGCGACGTGGTTTGTTTCCAGTGGAAGTCCCGGTGGTGCGTCATGCGGAAGCTGTCTCCAGTTGCAGGTAACGCACGTGTCCAGCGAGTAACACGCACGATTCAATCACATTCCACGTCACACCGACATTCAATTATCACCCGAACTTGTCGCCATCACTCCCCATGACATGGGAGGACACTGATTACTGCCTGCAAATACACAACACAATAATGTTTGTGATTCATATATCCCATCGAAATTTCGTTGTATCTCTTTTATGTCCATGCTATTACTGATTTAATGTTCCCAGCTCTCACCCTGGTCCAGGCCTCCTGCGCGTTATGGCAAAACTTTTTACAGCCTTCAGGCAAACACGAGTAAATGGCATCAGACCTATTAGTCCTCGCCCGCACTTTCCTTGATATTCCAGATTCTCTATCAAGTTTGTAATGTGCTTCCTTTTATTGTGATGTTCCCTTTAAGTGGAGTATTTCTCAGCATGCGTTCTGCATCGCAGCAGCAGAGATATATTACATGTTGTATCGTAACTATACTGCTTTATGCGGGTTGTTGTGGTTTTTGGGGTGTTTTGCTGAGGAGCAGTCGATTCCCTTCGACTTTTCGATGGCAAGCTGATGTCTGCTGTGGCTTGGTCTCGAGTCAGAGCTGGACTCGAATCTTATCGCCAGCTTGAGTGATTTTTGTGAGATAAGATACTTGGGAGTGATGCAACCCCAGCGATCATATCATCGCTTCTATTTGTTTTCGCATAATTAACGATGTAGATTAGAGACAAGAAACAATTATTTGGACGAAAAGCCATCACTTCCATCCTTTGCTAAGAAAAACACAAGACATCACTAGATCTCTGATCGCAAGATGTTAATTTTTTATCTGGAATTATGTGTGTGTTTGTTTAGTATAATATATCAATTGTCGTTATCTCTAGTTTCTGTTCGGAAGCTAGGAGATGCCTGCTTGGTATCAGTCTAATTCATCGGCTAATCCTCGATGAAATAGCACAAGCAAATATTATCCCACCGCGTATAATATCTCAATCATTTTGTCGTTCGCACTTTAATTGATTATTGCGCGACTCGCCGCGATAAGTTTTACACAGGCTTCCGATCACTTCCTGGTTTCATCGGCGCCCCGGCTGCCGACGCCAAGCGTCGTTAAACACCGTCCATAAAAGCAATGCGGCCGCTGCCTGACGTCGATCGGTCTAACCTCGACCAGGCCAATGGAACTTGCCACCATTATTATTAAAGGTGAGAGCATTTTCGCTCTCGTTTCGCTGCGGCGTGACAGACAGAGAGCGAGCGAGCGCGTTAATTGCACGCGGCTGCCAGGGATAAGGTGTACGCGCATGGCGAGCGATTTGCCGGGCGGCCCGGGGCGCGGCGCCGGACGCTGGACGCTGGATGGCCGGTCGTTACCGCGGGCCCCCCGGCATCTCGCCATCTCGACTTCTCCGCTTCTCGGCATCTCGCCGAAGCTGCGATGCGCCGGCAAGAGAGCTGTGCACGCCGGAGAGTGGTCGGCTAGACGCCCGACGCGGCGCTCGAGAGTTCAGAGGTCAAAAATACGATTTGTCAAACCGGGTAATGAATGCTAATTCGCTTTGCTAAACGCCGAGAATTTATCGCCAAATAGATTAGCATTCATTTACCACCGGCTTAAAAATACAGTTTCTTGGAAAAAATTCAGCGCTCGGTTGAAAAAAGTCACGAGACTTTCCGTGTTTCAGTTTTGTATACCAAAGCTCGACCTTTGACTCTCCTGTAAGGTGTCCAGGACCTGACCAAGAAAATCGTGGAAAATATCCTGAGGCGCTCTAGTATTTCGTACTACACGATCAATCGAAAGTGTCTCATGCTCACAAGACGTTCGACATCAGTTGTTGCTTTCGATGCGGGCATTCCGGCGCGTCCTCCTCGGCCAAAGTCACGACTTGCATCACCGATCCGGGGTTATGCAGTGCAGACTGCAGACTCAGCAAGATTCACTTGCCATTCGCACATACCATGCAATTGCGGGCACTTGCGAAGAGTTAAAAATAACATTTGTAACTCGAATTCCAGAATTTGGCTTTGTTATTTAACGCTTTTATTAGAGTAGGTGATATGATTGATGAAGGACGCGAGCCGGATGGACATTTACTATGGCTAATGATAACAATGCATAATGCATGGATGGTAATTCGCATCGGCTGCATTACAACACGTATAGCATTAGGAACCAATCATTTGGTTCACGACACCAGAACGGCCCTGAGAGCGGCCGAGAGTGCCAGTCATGTTGACTGTTGGTCACTTCTTGTTGTGCAGACATACCACACCCACAAAACACAACGGGCAAAACATGTTACTATGTTTTACAAGCAAAGGGTTGTGTCGTCATCTCCCGTATTCAGGGTCGAAATATCGTACTAAACTAACATACATTATTATTGAGTTGAGCGCCCCGACCCCATTGCTTCAATATAAACACTTCTAGAATTGAGTGTCGCTGTCTGAAGTTACTTCTGCCTAACGGAATAAATGAAAGTGTTATATTTGCAGCGTCTCTGCGTCGTACGACATTCGTATTGCGCCGCGACTATTTTAAAGCGTCGGCCTGCACCTAATGATGCGCGTAGCTTGAAAATAACATGTCGCATGCTTTCATATCTCGCCGCCAATCAATCTAATCGCTCTGATATCACCCCACGTATCAGACGCCTAAGAGTCCACAGTCATCATCGTGCATCACATTTAATTTATAGCGTAATTGGCATAATGAACCCGATAGCTTGCCACCCGGGCTCCAGCCCTTGTTTTGCCTGCGTGGGTAAATACCTGGCAGCCGTTAGCAGGAATCGCGTCGGTGGCGTCCAATTTTCCGCAAATTGATGTCGCACATTACCATATACCATGTCGCCCATAGCTGACCTGTCACTGCCTACGCTGGCTCGTTGTCCCGCCAACCAAATATCGCCGGCGATAAGTGATTCTCTCTGACAGCCAGGTAGAGTCATTGTGCGTGTGTGCGTGCGCTAATAATTAGTCCGACAGACGTCGCGTAACGACCAATGTCATTATTTAGAGAACCGCGTAACTGAATTTAAATAATCGCCGGTTGAATCTCGATTACGGCGAGTCTGTGGCTGTTGTTGCAATGATGCTCGTATGATTGATGGAGATATGGGGTGTCAATTTTTTCCCTTCGATTTGGCGACGACGACACGCGACGCGTCGCGACGCTGTTCGGGCGCCGAGCGCGTGCACATGGACGACGCGTTGGTCCCGAAACGTCGTGTAGCGCGGCGGCTCTTTTCATGGAATGTACGCTGCGATTTACTGGCGAATTAATAAACACATCACACTGATTTGTGCCGTTGCCAAGTAGGCGACTGCATTTGCATATTATCTATTACTTACGGCATGGCTGCTAATTGTCAGTGCTTGATTGGTGACATGACATGACATGATTGCACGAGGTTTGTGACCGTCCATTTGGTTCCATGGGTTTAATTTGCTGTGCTTCCGGAAAATGCAAAAATAAAAGTGAATTTTCTTTATTTTCACTCTAAATGTATGGATTAACGGTCCCAAATATACTTGGCGACTATTCTGGCACGCAATGCACTGGTTTCGAGTCAATTTCCCGTCACGCAAATGCTTTGGGAGCGTCACACGTAGTCAAGGTCGCCTCTTCGAGCGCCGCTATTGGCTGCTCTGGCCGGCCAATGAGCGCTAAGGCCAGGTCCACGACCTTGCCGGCGGAAACACAGATCCGTGCGAACAACTCCATGCCGCGTTCCGCGCTTTTCCGTCGCATTTCCCGCGGCTCGCTCTCTCGGCATCAGCTGATCGCGTCCAGCCGCCAGAAATCAATTAGCGCCAGCTGAATAAAATATCAGCCTCGATGGCCGGTGGCCGCTGCTATCGCCGCAGACTGCTGATTGCACCTGGAAAGCGCTGTATTAAAAGCGTTTACCTGTGTTAATTAGACATGTTCTCACACACGGTCCGAGTTTGTGGCACAGTGATGGAAAAATGTCGAGCCAGAGGATTACCGGATCAAATAATTAAAAATCAGTAAAAAGTGTAAGCTCCAACATTTATAGAAACTATTAAATAATGCTACAGTGGTCGTTTTTTCACAATATCTCATAATTTGGTCACAGAAACACTGGTGTAATGTGTTTGCATAACATTAAATTGCAGTCGAATTCCGTTTCCAATAACTCACCACAAATGGCTCTATTTTGTGATGATGATTTTATTTTCGCCTTTCCACCAACAACAATTGGCTCACATATCGATATAGATATAATGAACACACCCCCGCACTCGACGCAGTACCTGCCGGCATGCAAGGGAAATAATATACCCTGCCCCACGTCTACCGCACCGCGCAACCAACAGCAAACAACAAAACTCTCGTTTGTTCAGTACGCGCGGTTGAATTGATTAGAGCGATGAAAATATAATGCCATTACCGTGCTGCACGCCGTGTTCTCCGCCGAGCGAATTGAATAGCACCTAATTTGCATATAAATCCTCCGCTTTATTGGCGGCGGGAGCTGGGACTGCAACCCGGCGCTACGGTCCTGCGTTTTTCTGCCGTCGCGTGCTTCGTGAGAACGCTCCAGATGCTCGCTGTACTTTCTTGATCGACGGAATTAGTGCGATTGGACCATTTATTGCTGCCATTCAAAGTTAGCTGTCCTTTCAAAGGTGGTGCCACAACCTCTGAGGTACCTCATCACAAACTTGCAAATACCGAGACCGCGACAAAGTTTATCTTATCAAGGAGTTTCAGTCAGTTTTAAGTTTAGCAAAAAGTACCTGCACGCTAACGATGTGTGAATCTTTGAAATAAGTCTCCGGCGAATGCCCGTAGGTGTCGGTAAAATTTGCGGTGCTAATGAGTTCTGTGCTTGCGTTGCGTGGGCGTCAACCAAGTGCCGACGGCACCACAACGCGAGGCCTTGTTTGTCGAGACGCGAAACGAATCTCTGGGAACACCGCGGGCAAGGGTACTTGGGACATTAGCGCAGACATAAATGTACTGCGTTCCTATTTATTAATCTTATCAATAAAATTATGTAGGAACCCGCGGCCTGTTCGCGAGACTCGCAGCGCGCGGCTTGCGTGTGCGAAGAGAATAACAAATATTTTGTGATAAAAGATAAAATGAGTGATTTTTTTCCTCATATAAGTGTTTCGATATCACATCGATATCAGCGAGCTGCCATCGATTGCATTACGCCATCGACGCTCGTAGCGTTGTAGTAATCCAGATGCAACTGTCGTTATCTCCTGCCGCCGCGATAAGACTTGGCTGACAATTTCCTTCACCTTCATAAAAATTGCGCTTGAATTGGCAACCGTGTTCTTCGACCTTTGCGGCTACCTCTTGCTTTGTGACTCGGTTGTCTTTTGATAACTTTAGCTTCGGCCAGCTAAAAACCACAAAATTCTTCGTGGACCCCGACGCTATAAATTAAAAACGACCATTTTACGACATAATGACCTTATTTTATACTTCTAGGAATACAGACTCCATCTTTTGATGAACAAATCGATCCACCCCACCAACAAACTACGTGAATTCCTTGCATTCAGCCGTGACGCATCCCTCAACTGAAAGATCTGCACACGAACAACCTGAACTCCAACAAAATATCTGTGATTAAATCGCCATTTCACTCTTTCCAAGAAGCTGAGTTAGTTGGCTGCAGAGTGAAGAGGGACCAACTTCTGCCAGGTCGGTGTAACGTGCCGTGATCTCCTGGTGTTCACACGGTGAGCGTCGCGAGGTGTGAACAAGCAGCAATCTGGGCCGATCTCGCCGTGTGCAGCTTACCTGAGATGCGCACATGCGTCATGCATAATGTATCCCCCTGTACGCACCTCATTGCGTGCGGTGTGTGTCTTACGCCTAGCCGATTTCGCCGTCCATGTCTCTTATCACTGTGCCAACTTGTGGAAAGCACGCTCTGCCCCGAGCTGAAGTACACTCCGCGCATCAAGCCATGCATTATGTAAATTTGAGGGGAAGGAATTTGTTAACTTTTTTCAATTCGAGTCTCCACACGGATGGTTTTTTATCCGTCCCTTACGGAAGTCCCGTAGCGCGTAGTTTTGGGAAATTGTTGTGGGATGATGTCGAAACTTATACTCAATGTTCGAACTTTTATTTCTATATAGGGTATAACAATTCCTTATCTTTAGTCGGCTACAGTTTTGTAGAATTTCGTCACCAAGTTACCACGAGTGCACATCAGTTATTTCTGTGCGTCTCGGCGGTATTAATAATTTTGGAACTCTTCAGTTGAAACATATTCAGAGGAAGAAGTCGGCCGCGACTCAACTCAAAGCGACGTTTGTTTAGTTCTTTTCAGACAGACAAATTGTTAGCCAAATGATCGTCGCACCTTCTGGCTCGTAAGGAACAGTCGGGGGCGCCGCGGGGCGACCCGCCAAGCAGCGCTGTCACCTGCAATTATCACGCTTAGGTTGAACGCATTGAAATCTCCTCGTTAATTCACAGCCTTGGGGTGCCACCGTCCCGAAACTCTGCATCCCGAAGCATCCAAGGGGCCGGAAATTTACAAGTTTCAATTTTAATAACACCGCTACGTTGCGCGTTTGTCAATCTTTTGTAAGAACTTGATAGCTGTTCATTAACCTGTACAAGCAGTCTGTAATCAGCTACAATGGAAGTCGGTGCCTTCTAAACATCTCATATTAACAGGAAATTGGGATATTTAAATCATTCACGCAATGTTTCAATTTTGATTTTATAATTGGCAGTTTTATTCAAAATAATATTTTATGAATTAAGTATTTTTCTAGTACTTAAGGGCAGTGAAGGGCTTACACTAATTACATACACACAAGCTGCAAAAATCGCCGGTGTTGTTTTTGCACGGCGCTTTATAATTAGTATTAATTTTGTTTTAAATGAAGTTAATTGCGTACAGTCCGTTGGAGAAACCACAGCTCGCGACGATCCAGCCTGCTCAGGCAATCCCAGGCAAAAAATAGTCCCCAGGCCAAACTGTTCATTTTTGCACCTCGCTAAGGTCATGGGTGATGCATAAACCTGCTGAAATAGTGGCTTACTCATCGCGCAGAGCAACCGACTAATTCCACACCATAAATTGTTTAAAATTAAAATGTTCGTGCAACGCAGAACGGCCGCGGCGGCCATACTTTGTGCAGGCTGCAAGGCGAACAGCGAACACTGATGACGGTCGTAAAGGTTACCGCGGTGAGCCTGCTTGCATTTACAACAGGTGTGCAATATAAAATATGCATTACTCTCGCGAGAGAGAGAGAGAGAGAAGGAGGCTGGGGCAAGACGCTCTGGTTTCCCAGGAATATCCTCTGGGCCGTCGCCGCGATCGCGTCTCGTCATTTACATGCTAGGCCTCGCCTGAGGATGGCCAGGGCCTTGCGGTGTGCCGCCTTGGATTACCAAGTGAGATCTGCGGTCGACGCGGGGATGCGCGCTGCGGGAACGCGATACTTTCAATGACGACCGCCTTGGGACGCCGCCGGCGATGTGTTTGCCCGCGGCGACGGGATGGAGTGCGAAGTTCCCAGGGAATACGTTGAACTGTTGGTGGACACAGATGCAGCGCGGGTTTCGAGTTCATGTTGCTTGATAAGAACCGCGTCAAATGCATCAAAACGTTCCCGCTTAAAGTAAAACCATACATTTTTTTATGTGGTCTGCTCAGTTCTGTTAAATCTATTTTTTGTTTGTAGCCTCAAAATGGTGCGCAAATCCGATTCAGATTTCTTTCGGTTTGCTATAAGATCCTCCACTCTATTACCCAGTCTGACACTGACAGAGCAGCACGCGGATAACACAGAAAGCGACAGCGTTGTTCTATAATTGCCTCTAAGCGAACAGATTTGCATACACACCTTGCAGTTTCTTTCCACCGCCCGCTCGATCCTGCTCCTGGCAGCCAGACGCGACCCGCGAAGTGGAGACTTGGAGCCGCGAGATTTACGACCCGGCGTGCGCGTGCGCGTGCGCGGGTCCCCGGAATTAGCATAGCGCGGCGTCGAGGGCCCGCGGTTCGCACTCCGCGGTGCGATCTGTTGGCTCTAATTGCCGACCATCCGTCACACACAGAGCAAGGCTTCTTGTACGTCTTCAACCATCGCGGCGGTGCTATTTTTTGATCATTGACAATTTGCCAGTCGTTAGTCTTGAGTATACGGGGCCTCTGAAATGATATCGATGTTTGCGTGTCGAAAGTGCCCAAATCCTTTTATAGAGAATATATGACATTTAAATTCTCTTGTGCGCTTCTTACAGAAATTATTGTTAATGTCGTGGAATTCACTTCCAAATCGTCTGCAAGGTGCTTGGAATTAATTCAACAGATTTATTTAAGCATTATTATGACGCAGACAGATATGAAGGTAGATGGAACTCATTCCCATTCAATTCCAAAATGGTGTACATTTGTAAAGATTGTTTTCGATCCGTTCCATTAGAGGGCCGTGCTCTCAGTTTCATCTGTTAAACAATTGCGTGCATATGTCAGTGTCATGTTCATGAAAATGTGATTCAGACAACTCGCGTTCGCTCACTTATTCGCCCCCTTCCCTTCCTCCTCCCTGCTCACCCTCTCACCACCCACCCGACGCCCCCGCGGCATCCACCCAACCCCTCGCCCCACCCCCCTCCAACCAACCCACGAGATTCGCTGGAATATCGAAACTATGTGTATTTTGCGAGCAGACATTAAACTTTAATGCGAAGCGAGCAGGCAAATCAGTGAGTTTTCATTACCAAATTTACACCATGCAAACTTTATTTTCACTTAAATTTCAGGCCGCAATTTCTCGTCATCTCTCCTCGCCAATAACAAATTATTGGATTGACACTCTACGTTTTCTACCGCTGGCTCTGGATAAGCCATGTACCACTATGAACCAGAATATACTTATTTTAACTTCACTTTAACTTCAATTCCTAAATCCTGATTATCCTACTCTACAGCAAAAAACTGCCCTACTTTTCGTCGGTATAATTTAACCGTGAAATTTATCGCAACTGCGGCATACAAGTTCTGATCCCGGGGTGAAACCTGGTGTTAAGCGTACTGGGGAAACGCGGGGTGCTCGACGACAGACGTGGAAACCCTGGAAACCGCGACCTGTCTTCCACCGCGCATTAAATTCCCCGCGCCGAAGCCAGCAGCAGCAGCAGCAGCAGCAGCAGCATCGCAGCTTGCTCGTCCTCAAAGTGTCTTCGCTGAATGCGTGTCGGAAACTTGGTAACATCGCCATTGTATCGCGCGCTTAGATAATGTTACATCCAGCTAGATACACTTGGAATAATAATTGTGCAAAGTTTACAATTGTGTTGAAATATCTTGATATTGTTTGGCTAGAAATAGAGCGAGTCGGAGCGGGCGGGGGAAGCAAGCTCTCGTGTCTTGTTAATGTTTTCCCACCAGATATTGCCGCGACGAAGAAGCGGATGATCACTTTGTTCGCTTTGCGGTCGCGCCATTGTTTAATTGCAGAATGCACTCGCCTGGAAGTGGAAGTTCTTTGAGACATGATAGCTTTGCGGTGGTTTGATATTGCTTCCACTCTGGTGTGGTCGAAATATTGTTTGCCAATGCTATTATCTTGGGTTTAGATACTGTTTTATCACTTTTGTATTGCTCCACTACCTGTGCCATAACTAGAAAACATGGACAGTTATATTTTCTCTTGTATTAATGTTTAAGTGAATGTGTATAATAGCATTACGAGCAAGACAATTCCAGTATTTTGAAACACTAATTTCGGCATTCAAACATCTATAGCTTTGACGTCAGCGCCTAAAACTCGGCGCCTCCACCAGTACATTATCAAAGCAACCTCCTCGCCCAATGAATAGCCGCGACTTACGATTTGCACCGCATTAGCCCTTTCAACTCGAACATTAACATTAAAGAGAATTACTCGTGAATATTCCAGTGGTTGAGGTTGACCCTGGGCTAATCCACTTATTCTGTCCAAGTATGAGACTTGCCGCATCTATTAGGCATGTCCGCGTCCCCTCCGCCGGTGCGTAAGGCAGCACGCAGTATTCCCTGGACCCGTGTTGTGAGTGCCGATGTTAGTGCGTTATCGGGCGGGGGATCGGCAAAGGTGGGGCTGCCTCATCGCCGTAATGAGATTGCTCCCAGCGTGCGCACTGGTCAAGCAGGGAAACATCTTCCTCGCGATCACTTGAACGAATGCTGCAATTTCATAAAATGAATTTCAACTATTTAGTGACGAAATTAAAAGCCGGTAAAATTAGTAATTAGTTCATAAACTACACCAAACAAAAGGGAAATACATTTATTTTAATATTACATCTCTGTATACCATCACCACATTGCTGGTATTGACTTTGTTACATTAGAGCTCGTAAATTGTATTGGCCATGCAAATCTACGGAGAGGTTGAAGAGTTTACACAAGATATTATGTTGCTATCACTGCCATGTTCTGGCCTCTTCACTTTGAACTCGACGAACATTTCGACGGTGCAAATCCCAGGACAGCCTGGCTGCGTTTCGGTTTGTACCTTGCGATAATTACCAACTCCCCGTCTGACCGTTCTCAAGATGAAATCAATTAATTAATAATTCAATTTCGCTAGTGTGCACGGGAAGATTATTGAAGTAGAGTTGCATTAATTTGTTCCGGATCTCAACCCGAAACAGCAGCAGCAGCTAGGTAATTGCAACTAACTCTTGGTATGTGCAAGGGGCATTTCTATAACCACGTTATACCTGCAGATGTGAATTACTCGAGCGATTCTCCTGCCACTAAACCAAATTAATTGGAGCCAGATAGCATTTCAGCAAATCTTTGTTATAAAACGTGGTTTTGTGGCCAAGCCATTGTGAATCAGTTTCGTGTCGTCTTTGATTGTGGACTCGCTCATGAGTTCTTTATGATATTTGATATTTAATATTTACTGTCATTCATGTTGATCTAGAGCACCTGATATTCAAATATCATTTCTGAAAGTAGTCTCATCCAGCTAGATTTAATAAAATAGATTTGATTACTGAATGAAATGCAATTTTTATTATTTCATTGATGATATGTTTTTTTAAAACCTGAAATCCGTAAAATCTTCACCCAAAAAAGTTGAAGCGACTGGTAACAAACTTAACTTCCACACTTTATACGATGGCATGGCTAATAAATTCTGATAGATGTAGAATCGTTAAACGCAAGGCACCTTCAAAATTATTTCATCTCGCCCAGTGCACGGCCTGCATGTAGGTCATTGGATTATTTTAGCCTTTGAGCACCAACCGAATGCATAGTGAACCTATAACCCCGCATTTTCCAATTCCACTCGCCTGTAATACTGAGTCCCTGCACATATAAAGTTAACTTCTATATTAAGTGCATTTTACGAGATTAAACCGTATTTGCGTGGCTCCACACATGCTCCGTGGTCCAAGGAAAAGCATGCACACATCTCATCTGTGTCTCGGCGTCGTCGTCGTCGTCGTCGTCGGGGTAGGCAGCGTCTCGGCGGCCGCCTGCGAAGAAGATAAGCCGCGACGGCGTCGTAAAAGCCATCGCGGCGGGTCGTAACAATGAGACACCCTTATTGCGCACCTCGGCCCTGAAGGCCCGTGATGCGCGAGTAACGAGGGCGTAAAACACTCGCACCGCTTCCAAAAGCCGACGCCGACGCCGACGCCGACGCCGACGCCGGACCGTTAAATTTATGAATTATTATGCCCGCTCCTCGAATCAAAACCAGGCGCACGGTTATAGAAGAGAACGTCAACTTTATATACGACTTGAGTATTTTTACGAGACTTTTTGGTCGTTTTTTAGAGCATCATATTGTTGTAAAATACGGTTTTTCGGTGGCTTACTGGAGTATTTGGGTTCAGGTGCTGGCTTCGTGACGCGTTTCTGAGATCGGAGAAAGTGTCGTGTGTTTCTATTAGCAGTGTGGGTGGAGAGTGTGCGAAATCTGGGCTAGATAACTGTTAAGTGTTGACAGGCGACAACAGATCTTCGCCCGAGGAAACGATTTCAGAAGAAGCGGCTTATCAATAGTAGCTGAGACCCGAATATGGTCGGTGCCATTTTACAAAGCTGCAGCTGCTTGTTTTCAGACGAGATTTTAAAGCAGCACTGGACGAATATTTGTACTGAAGACGTGCTATTTTGGCACGCGTGAGGTGCGTGTCGAAGCGCCTGCAACTGAGACTTAGTTGCTTACAAGGTTATCTCCGACGTAAGATGTGCATTTACTCGTTTTCAAAACACTCGTTTTTCAAACAACTTGGCCTTATCTGAATAATTCAGGGTTCAATGAAGATAGATTGAGGTCGTGATCATGGATCAGCCCCAACTTGAGCTGGTCATCGGAAATACTAGACACAAGAATGAATGGACGCCTGCGCACAAAGCTATCTAACAGTGATGCTGCGGCGGCGGCTGCAATGACCTACACGCTTGAAATAAATCAAAGATTCATCCAGCGGCGTAAGCTTTTGAGACCAGAAATAATTGCGGCACATGTTATAATTTTATACAGTGCTGGGCCTTTGATTGTGACTGATGGCCTACCTTGACCCAAGTGCGGTGCACAAGTCGTTGATTATAATTACTTTTATGTGGCATCTCGAAAGCAATTTGCAGCGAGCGAAATATGTGTAATTGAATCGCAATCTTCCAGCTTCTACACAGATATAATTAATACCATTCCGAGCTCCGACGATCCTGGCGGCTCTCGCTTTAGTTGATAATACGGATGACGAAGTCCAATATTACGAGCATAATAATGAGAAATAAACACAACCAACAATGACTTGTTATTTATTTCTCTGGTTTCTTGTGTGCATAGATTTAATTGCATTTCCAGCATATTCCGCATTGAAATAGTGACATAGCGAATATATTCCAGAATGCTCATTTTAATTGACTCGAGAATAAAGATTTCCGAGTGAAATTACATCGGAATTAAAGCTCTGGTTGCCGTCATCTGCAAAACAACTTCATTAACTCTTGCTGACCTGTTGAGTTTCTTGCAAGTCTGAACTCACTCAACTCCACAACGGGATCCCCCAACCCCTGTCTCGATATTTTGGTGAATGAGAAACCGGCTTTCTGGCTGCGAAGGATCCGGTCCTGTGGCGGATCCCGACTCCCGAGGGGGTTGCCGCCCCCGGAGGCGGTCGAGCTTCCAGGTGCGATGGGGTGCGATGATGCCCGCAACGCCGCTTCGAGCAGCATGACACGACTTACCCACTAAACCAAACGCAGCACTTTGTGTTTGTGACGGACTTTAGCGCATAATAAAAATAAATTATTTTAAAGTTTCGCCTGTTGTGGCTCCATGGCGAAAAACAAAGATTGTGGTTCGAGACTCTCCAATCAGCGCTTTGTGGCTGGTTAGCTGCAGTCCACTTCCTCCTCCAAGCGACGACCATGCGAGTGAAACGGTCACGTTGCGGCGATCGAACTGCGGGCAGAGTGAAGCGTTGTTAATGTCACTATTCAGCAAATGTCACGGCACATCCGAGGAGCCGATGATGAATGAGACCGACTTTCACCGATTGACAACTTCAAATATCACTTAGCGTCGTTTTGTGATCGCCGTTCTGCGGTAACGGCATACGCCATTCGGTAATGGACGCCTGAAAGACGCCGGACAGGGTCGGGGCATCGGTCATCATGAATAGTCAATTATAGCAAGCGGATGCGATTATTCAAACGATGATTGTTCCCCGTTAATTAAACAAGACAGGGAGGGTCTGCGCGCGCGGCCAACCTGGCGTGTGGCGTGTCGACCCGTGCGTGAACGACGTCTTCGTCTTCCTCTTGTTGGTTTACGTCGAACCCTCGCGTAGCAGCGATCTGCGTGTTCGATCGGCCGAGGCACGCGTGCCGACTTGCTAGGCCTTGGTTCGAAGCGCTCCTTCCGGGGAGGCGGGCGGACGGCCCGAGACCTTGCTTGGGATTTGCTTCCTTTGCCATAGCTTGTTCCCGTCCCTGTCCCTTGTGCACAGGAAGTTCTGGCGTTGAGGTACCAGACACCAGGCGAGTATTTCTTGTCTTGATGAACTTCATCAATGAGAAACTGACACAATAGCTCTATGAACCATGAATCATTTTCTTGTTGGCAACTTATAACCAACCTAAGGTAAAAATAAATGTGTATAAAACCTTTACCCAAAGTCCAGCTCAAGTGTAAATTCAAGCTCTTTTTCTTTGTTTCATCATTTTATTATACATTTGAAGTAAAGAGGAATGTTTCTCGAATTTTGCTCATGCCGCCCACTGTCCAATAGCTTGCACGTAGTAATCCATGGGCGCTGGAAAGCGACGCTGTGGTGCTGGCGACGGTGATACCTTGCGTCGGTCCACGTCTCCGCCGCCTTGCCCGCCGCGCGTGGTTTAATGACGTGGGCGGTGTAACGAGTGCACGGATCGTTCTGATGCCGGGCTGGGGTTTTAGTGGAGGAAGCAGGTGGTTCCTACCTTTTATTGCTTCCCGCTCATCACGCTACGCGATACAATGCAATCGCTTAGCAAACAGGCGTTTCTGATCCCAAACAATACGCTCCTTTATTTTACATAATAGCTAATTGAAAATAATTTTACAGATAAAAATGAAATAAGTGCCTGTAATGATATGGCTGCCTGATGAAAGTGGTATAATTGATTATTGAGTTTAAAAATGATTGGGAAACTAGAAATTAACCATGTTGAAGCCAAAGTTTTGTTGTTTACGCCAACAAAAAAGTAAAATAATTC
Source organism: Nemurella pictetii (assembly GCA_921293315.2). NCBI lineage: Eukaryota > Metazoa > Arthropoda > Insecta > Plecoptera > Nemouridae > Nemurella > Nemurella pictetii. The sequence continues at coordinate 34,443,397 of OV121115.1, forward strand.
TGTGTACACTCTGCATTAGAAAACGCATGTGTGCTAGACGTGTTATTTTACCAGGAATAAAAAACAAGCAATTCAAATGATTGCATGGCAAGAAGCGACACGCAAATAAATGCATATCAACTAGAAAACAGTGGCGTGTATGTTGCAAGGAAATGCATTATAAAATCGTACGGTGGACACACGCCCAGTAATCAGCACTTTATCACCCTGCATGTGATTCCATGCCCGGCGTGTTTCCTACTCTTCTAACCCCCGTCTTCTTGTTGTTTCAGGTACGTGGCGTTGGCTTCACGGTGACGGGTTCACGGTTTCAGGGGGTGAAGTAGCCACCCCCGATGGCGAGGCCGCGCCAGAGGTAGGACCGACGCCCTGACTTGGCCCAAGTTGGCCGAAACGGATGACCGCTAGTAAAGTTAACAGCGTTCCTCGACTCACAGGGCTCGTAGCTCGGAGAAGAAACAAAGTTGCAATCCTTTAATATGGAAAGCTTATATTCACGCACAGCATCCTTACAACGACCTTGTTCTTAAAGGCAGGAACGTATTACTCGAAAAAAAGTCGACTTTCGCCAAAAAAATGTAGGCCAAAATTTCCATTGATGTTCACTTTGAGCGCGACGCATCGAAGATAGGGAAAACACTCGACGCGACGCAGGAAAAGTTTCCGTGCGTGCCCGCCGCCGAGTTCACCGGGCGCTGCGATCATCGCATACTAATCCTTGATGAACCTCTCAACGAACTGCGAGCCCCCGACAAAGTCTCCCCCCCGACGCCACCCCCCGGCGCCCCCCGGCGCCCCCCGGCGCTCGGGACCAAGATACACAGCCGTGTTTAACATCCACGTCCCGTGTTGTTCTACGCGAAGGATGGGGGGGGGGGGAGGTGCAGCCCATGTGCCTATTATTCCGGTCACAATCCTCGTGGTTTTATAAATGAGAGTGTTCTGCACGCAGCGAGCGCGCACGTTTGTGGGGGGAGGGGAAGAACACTCGCGACCTCTCAACTCGCAAATTAACTTCCCCGTGGGCGCAAGGTCGACGTCGCGACGTCGATGACCGGCGTCGATTCACTTTCGCCCGGCGAGACAGGGAGTGGAAACACACGATACACGATCCTCTTTACTCTGCCATCTCATCGCAGTGGGCAGGATCCTTTTCAGGCCTGGATGTCATAGTTCATAGTGGAAAGTTCATGCTTTCTGATGTAGTACATTTCATTTGATTCTCGGTTTAATTTGAATTCAATTTTGGACATGGAAAATAGTTATTTGTTATCCTCAATTTGTATGTGCATACCTACCATCACCCAGAAACGGAATATAAGAAATTTAACATGGAAAATTCACTAGATACCCATATTCCACCCACGTGTATTTATAAGCTTACGAATTATTGAACATGCGATTGTTTTGTCGCAACTACAACACCGATGATAAGATTATTGGTGGAAGGAAGCTGATAGAAACTAGTTCCGATTTCTTGCATCCGTGAAGAGGTAGTTTCCTCGTGCCGGAGGGCTTGTTTCACCCCTGCAGAGTGAATAGGTAATGGACGAAACTGGAAAGAGATAAAACCAGCTAGTAAAAGCGCGGAGCGTTTTAAACGTGTGCTTTTTTCGTAATGGAAAAGTTAATGGAATGAGCAGCTTGTGCATTCACCCAGTCGCCTGCCATGCATGTTGTATGCATGTCGTAGCAGTCGTAGGTTTATGTACGCGTTTCTCGAGCACTATCCGCATGCCATCTCGCTCTTCCCGGGCTCTCTTACCGTCGCTAGTGCGAGGCTTCTGCTAAAACAAGCAGTCGTTCAATTAACAAGCTCGGGGACGTAATTACGTACACACAACTGGGTGATGGTGAATTGGCAAAGGTAAAAACATATTTTCAGTAATGAGGCTTGCTGTATCTGCTTTTTTCTGTCAGTAAAAAAATCTAAAGTAACAAATATGAAGGCAATTGTCTTACTAACACAAAAAACTTGAAACTACATGCGTTCAACATTTTCTCTCTCGATTTCACTAAAAATGACGCAAAAGACTGTGCACATACTGAGTTGTCGTTTCGGATCTTCTTGAATTTAGCTGATTCGTTGTCAGTCGGCCCCGCGTGTACTCGATGCGCAGAACATTATCAGTAGTAAATAAACATCTAGAATGTTGGTCACAACTTGCAACAATCACAGAACAAAATTATTCCCGGTTGATGCATGCACCTGCGTGTCGCGTGTTGTGCAATCGCAATGTGCAACATAGTTCACAATTCATAGCTAAAGCTTCCGTGGCCACATTCGCACTCATTGCCGTCGCTGGATTCGAGTGATATCGGGTGATATCGGGTGATATTGTGTGGAATGAGCAGGGAAATTAGCATATCAATCAATGCACCGCCGAGTCACACGCCCAGTGCACCCGATTCACGGCGACTGCATTAAATTACAACAAATCACGGCAAATTATTTCTTTCACTGGATGTTATGAAAGAGAATCAATAACCATTAGGGGGAGGCTGCGAATTCCGTTCCCATGCGCCGCTATGAATACTTCCCGATGGTAGTTCAAAGCAGTTGGCGAAACCAATCATGACATTTTATTTGTAAATACCGTGCAAATTGCCTTCCTCTACATGCCCTAGTCTCGCTCATTTGATGCTGTTACAACTTCCGAGATTCGCAAAACATACCGCACAGATCGGTGTTTAATTTTTCTTTCTGGTGTAAGTTGTTTTTCCAGTATTCGCTTATTTTTTTTTGACTCGCTTGGATACGAAATCTGTTCGGCACGTCATCTAAATATGATGCACATGAAATCGCTCCCTTCACACGTTCATCTCTCTCCCTCACACAGAATAATATATGTAAATAGCCGCACGACCATATTTGGGTTTCGTCGACTGTTGCCAAGCCAGGCTCGATTCTCCAAGCTATAAGCTTAATTTATTGATCGGCAATTCAATAGCAGCTGTATAAGTGTGTAATTTACAATGGTGCGCGCTTAATCAAGATATTGTTGGCGACTTGAGGGAAGGCGCGATCCCGAGATAAACGCTACAGCGTCGATCGAAGATTCATTGGCCGGCTGCAGCGGCCAGCACAGCTCTTGGACGCTGGATCCTTTGCATTGTCCGCTTCCATCCGTCTGCCGTTTCGCACCTCGCAATCACCATGCAACGTGCAACACGCGGTTCGGGGATTTGCCTAGTTTTGCATTAAAGGCTGAAGTCGAGAAGTCTCTGGATCTTGAACAAAAAGGACGATGACTCCTGAAATGAGACATTTGTCGGGGATGGTAGCTAATTGGTATATCTATTTATCATGGGTGGGCGTAATTTTGAATCCTAACGATTCCTTTATGGTAACGGTGAAAGCAAAAGCAAATCTGTCTGGGCACAGTTCACTAAAAAGGTCTGCGACCTTTAAAAAGCACACGAAGAAGTATCTTTGAATTGACATGAAATTCGTTACCTTGTAAGGAAATAATCAATTTAACTGTAAAGAGCTTCCTCCGTAATGCATGTCCGAGTAACTATTTGCACACGCAATATTTGGTCGTCCTCTTTTCCCAGACAGGTATAAAGGAGGTTCAACCGTGCAAGATTGTTAATAGTCAGATCAACGTATGTCAATGAAAGGGCTGCAGTTTCACTATTTGAAACCCAAATAACATTCCAAAATGGTTGAATCGAAGATCGATAACATTTGGTGTAATTCCTACGACAACCGTAGTAGAAAATCTCGCGGACTTGGAGTACTGATTTGGCGGGCAGGTTGCAGGTTGCAGGTTGCAGGTTGCAGGTTGCAGGTTGCAGGTTGCAGGTTGTTGAATGTGTTTGCGGGCTGCTGCGCCTGAATCTCTATGAGAAATCTCGCCGGCGGCGGCGCCAGGTGCACCAGCGCTGGCTTGCTCTTCTCGACGGGATATCGTGAATCTTGTCGGTAAATCTTCGGCCGGCTTCCCCGTTTAATGCACCGTTAGTTTGCTGCGATTTGAATTTTTGATCGCCCTCGGTATCGCCGTTCTTGTGTCGGGGAATACTTATGTTTTTTGTGTTAAAGGTTTATTTCTTGTGGAGTATCCATGAAATATTGAAGAACGATGGTTATTATCAAACCACTATAGGTAATTGGTGATTGTATATTTTATCATCCACTCATTTTTCGTTTGTGGATACTATAAAGACCAACAGATTGTTATCTTCATCACAGCAGAGTCTGCATTCAGAGAGGTTTATAGGTATAGTTTTGTTTAAAATATTATCATAGCGGCCAATAAACGTTAGTGGGTCTCGATCGTAACCTGCCTCTATCGATTGAAATCGTACACCGAAAACACGCTGATGATTCTATTCGACGATCCCGGGAGATGCTTGGAAGACGGCACCCACCCTGCTCTCGGGACCCTCCGTCACTCTCCGTCACCCTCCGCTTCGGCAACATCCTCCTCGAATGTCAGTCTTGCTGATGCTCAATGATTAGGAGGCAACTTATCGATTTCATATTTCAACTGCTCGCCGCGATAAAGTCAACCCGACCGAGGCAAATAACTATATCGTACATCAGACGCAGGCTCGTTTCCTGTTTTTCATATGCGCCTCTCCCCTTTTTCCTCTCGGCGCTATCCCTCGTTAAGTTGGTAAAATATATTCCCAAATATATTCATCATTTCGGAAAAAATATATACGGACTCTAAATGCGTTTTCATCTCCTTTTCGCCTTGCCATAAATAATTTATTGGTAATTGTCGAGGGAGCAACTAGAGTGGAATCAATGGTTCTTTTTATGTTACGATCTTCGAATAAACTGTGGGCCAAATTGTGTTTCTGGTGATGTGTGAAAAATACGCCTCTGTAGTTTATGGAGAACGCTGCAAACACTAACCCATTTCAATTTCATTTCCATTCAGATATCATCGTCACATTCTACCAGGCTTAATTGTTGGTTGACATCCTCGGTCCAGTTAACTCACTAGACACAAACGAATTAACAAATGATTTCGTTTGCTTTTGAAATGTTAATGGCTGCTAAAAGTTATTGTTCCAATTCAAGCGGTCATCTCTCAACAAAATGGCCGAGAATTTTGAAAACGGATGCACAGTAAATTGCTTTCAAGTGTGTCTGTTTTGTAGCTCCAGTCCTTATCTGGAACGTTAATATCGACACAGCGCACAAAAGCTGTAAATTGAAAAAAAGAACTCAACAAATTCACACAAACACACACCCACCCCCACACAAAACAGTTTTAAAATAAAAAGCGCGTTTGTTTTTGCGGCGACCGAGTGGAAGGCATTGCCAGTGACGCGCTGTGGCGACATAGGGTGGAATCACGAATTTATTGTCTCCCCATCTCCCCCCCCATCCACCCCACCCACCCCCAAACCACCGCCATCCAAAAAAAACCACCACCAGCGAAAGAGCCCCGAAACGCTCGGTCCTCGTCGGGCAAAAAGTGCGCTCCTCTTTTTCCCCGCCATTCAATCGGCTCGGCCGGCCGGCCGGCTTGTCAAACTGTGCTTCATTGCTGGGAGGTCCCGCTGTCCGCAACATTTCAAAAACTACATCGAGAGCGTTTCTATTTGAATGCTGCAGCCCGCGCCGCCGCCGCGGTCCCGGACGAATTACACGAGTGAACTCGCAGAGGCACAGGCCATTTTAATCCGTCCGCTCCGACTACGTGCTGCCTTCTTTGATGAATGGTTCGCAATTATCTCTTTTCATGAAAAAATACAGAAATAAGCCACGATTTTCATTTTTCAAAACAAAACTGCACGAAATCCCGTTAGCAAAGCTGACAATTTCATTAGGGCATGCCCCGGTGCGTTCGGCAACGGCGGTCGGGACACTTTTTGCTCCTGAAGTCGCGTCTCCTGCGCCTTGCGGTCTGGCGCGCAACTGCTATACGTGCGATGCTGCGCTCGGTCGTGCTCCAGACATGTGCGAGTTATTGCTGCAGCTTGCAATTAAACTGAATAGCAAGTAGGTGCGCGCCGTTCCGGCTGTCAATGCGACCCCAGAACACTGCACATTAACTTATTGCCGGTCGCCGGTGTACGTATTTCTTGCACTTGTGTCGAGTCGGGCTGCTTGTCCGGAGCTATTATCGTGTATCAGAACCGCCGAGCTCTGCGGATGACAACCACGACAACTAGTGCTCTCATTCGCAAGACGCATGCTCCACGCTGTATGTTATGCTTGTCGGAGCATCGCATTTTACATTACAATTGAAATCAGTACCTCTTATAAAATCGAGTTTATTGTCATTAAGGTAATCGTGATCAGAAGAAACCAGTTTATCATCCTGGTGATGTATCCTAGTCTGTACCCGTTGCTGTTTCCACGACACGAAGGCTAAAACAAAGACTCATTTTTACATATAAAAAATTAACCAGTTCACTACACAACTGCCATCTCAAACATTTACTGAATATTTAATTGTTCCACGCAACGAACTTGAACAATATACAAAAAGCAAGCGGAACTCCAATCCATAGAATTTCCATCAATCAAACACATGTTTTCCGGTGAGACACGTGTCGGATAGCGCACGGTTCAACGCGAAGACAAAGCCGTTGCATTCGTTGGTAGTGACATTTAATTGGTATGAATTGATCGCAGCGCGGCAGAACGCGTAGGAGTGGCAGCCGTTGGTCTCGGTGGCTCGTGGAGCCGGTGCGAGGCGTCAGCATCTGCCGATGTCGCGTGGCCGGCGCGGCGATATCGTTGAGAGGCTGAGACGCGCGAGGCAAGGTGTCGCCTCGCGGCGAGCTGCCGGCCACCTGGCCGATACCGGCGTCGTGGGGGCTGGGGGTGCTCGCCACCCACCAGTAGGCCTGTGCAAACCACGGCGTCATGCGCCGGTGCGTTTGGCAAAGTCAGCAGCGCGTTTCGGCAAACTTTTTATATGAAAAAAACCCACCTGTGCTCTATGTGGGTATAATTATCGTATTTACCGTCGATATCACGTGTGTATCATACGTAGTTCGACAGTTTTCAATCCCGATCCCCAACATGGGGATGGAGCCAATTTGAGTGTGTGGTTTTGATATTAGTACCTACCTACAAAAATGCAAATATACCCTTTGCAAGTTTATCCGTGTTTTTGTTTGTTCGGTGTGTGACCGGCATTAGCCTGCCTGTCTGTCCGCCAAGCAGCGCTGGAGCAAGTGATTCTGTTCACAAAGGCAATGATTTAGTGGAGCGGGTCCGATGCTTGGCGGGGCCGCGGGGTCGGGGTGGAGTATTGCGACCAGGGGTCTCTGGAGCGAATACCTCGAGGGCTCGCCCCGCCCGATGGGAAGCCCGTCCTTCGCGTAGAATCCCGCACGACGCCGTTTTTATGCCGAAATAATGAGCCGAAAAATTCGTTGATCATTTTTTTTTGAATATTAATTGCTTTTTAAGCGGCGTATCCTCGAGTTGAGCCTCGCAGTGCTTTTACTAATTTCCATTGTTTCGCCCCATTTTCCGACGCACACAATTAAAAAACAAATCGATTCGACGGAGCGCGATCTGAGAGAGAGAGAGGTGGAGTCGGGGGAGGACAACAGGTTCGGCGCCGGGTGGTCACTCAGATGTCCCCCGCCGGGGTGCGAACTAAGGGTTGCAGCTGGCGTTCATCGTGAGGTAACACCGAGGACCATGCAGGAAGCCAACGACGCTAGGGAGTGGCCAAGATTAAAAACACACTCTTTTGCAATATCTCGTTCTGAAACTACCTTTCTTGATCTGATTTGGCAGTTGTTCTTCACTCTCATGCTTTTCAGTCGAGCATTCTATGTGTTTTTTACCGTTAAAAGAACAATTATTTTCCATAAATAACTAAAAAATTGAGTAATTACCTATAACGACCATGGAAATAATTTTAATCGAATACAATTGAAGTTCCAATCCAAAAACTAAAACATGTGTGACTCATGTCACGTGCCAGTACAGATTCGTACCATCGTGTGTCCAATCTATGCCTTGGCCGGCCATCCCGTCCACGATGTTTGCAGGGGCGTGGACCGATGATCACCGTCAAGTGGCGGCCAAGTGGTGGCCAAGTGGCGGCCAAGTGTCAGCCACCCGAGCCCGGCAGTCAACAAGACGCGCGATATTGTTTTTTCCCAGCCGCGGACACCCAGCTGACTTTTAGGGCGCCCCGACCGCCTCTTGTCCGGTCTCCAGCCACGACGTGAATCAGCGACTTCAGACCACGTCTGGGCATAAGATGTAGCGGGAAGGTCGCGGGGAGTGCCGCAGGTTTGCGGAGGGCGATCAAGGCTCCCTATCGCGCGCAAAGCCGGAGGATCAGGCTGGCCGAGGATGTGGAAGGCTGATAGGCGAGCAAGGATTTGGGGCGAAGAGGGTGAGCTAATCGGCGGCGGGGGCGGCGGGGGCGGCGGTGGGGGCGGTGGGACAAACAAAGGGAGTGTTATTTGCCGGCGTCCAGTCAGTCGATCGAAGTGCGAATCCGTCATCTAAGAAAGGTGGGGATCGAGTTTTTCATATCGGTCATAAAGTGACAGTTAAATGCGATATGCTGGTGCATTTTACGACACCTGGGCTGGGAGTAATCGGCGCTTAGATTAGAAATGTTTAAAACTTTATGGTCTATGAAATTCATAATATAAAAGTAGTTTATGTCTCGTGGATTATTAGATTAGGCGTAAGTCCTGACTGAATTGCATTTCTGATGACATTTCACTCTAGTTTCCCCCTCTGTCCAAGGGCGCAGGGCTTGATACTCATTAATCAGACCACATAATTATCACACCCTTCATGAGTTAATTCTGCAGCCAAACAGAGTGACACCCTTAGCGAACGGCTGAGAGAATTGCTTTCAAACTCCGTCCCACCTGCACTCCGCACCAAGAACTGCGTGCCATTCACTTCGAGTGCAAATGTTTGCAATTTCGCAGCAGGGAAGCGATTTTGATCTCAACGTTTTGTGCAACCCGAATGCATTCGTCTACTTGCACTCGATGTACAGCGTGTCATTTCTCGATGACATCCAATGGATGCTATCACGACATTGCTGATTCCAATCCTTTTCACACAAAATTTCCTTTGGACAGTTCCTTTACTTTACAATTCAAGGTGCGGGAAACCAACAATTGCTGCTAAATATCCCAGCGCAGAAACTTCGCGTGAGAATCCGCACAAAATAAACGCGATAAGAAATGTGCAGTTGTTGATGCATTAGTCAATTATCACTCTGTTTGATTGCAACTAATTACAGGTCTCTACTAAAAGTGTTCCCCGCCATTGTTGCCATGCACGACTGGACAAGGAAATGGTTTTTCATCACCCCCCCCCCCCCCCCCCCCCTCGACGAGTAGTGCGTGACATTGCGTGTTGTCAAGGGTTGCGTGCCCGAAACAAAGAAATGCACGCAATTTTCTTGTAATTGATTCCATGTGTGGCATGTGGTGTTAACACGACACTCATGCAAAAAGCGATTTGAAACACGTGAGATGATGCGATGTGACATATCTTATCCATTCCCTTCAGGACATGTCGCTGTGAGTTATGCTTCGCCCTGGTGTGCTGTACCTGTATATCATCGCACAGTGGAGTCGACAGCAGCAATGGGGGAGGTTGTGGCTTCAACTGGGGATCATTTCGCGGTGGGGCGCTTCTAAGCTCAATTTTCAGAGAATTGATGGCGTTTTGCATTATTTATTGAGTTGTCTTGAATTAGGGTGCCGAGTGAAAAAGTTTGTCTTTGCGTTCACTTGGCGTCTGCATGTTGTATTTTTTCATCTTGAAACTTATCACATCTCGTGGTTTACGGTGGACGCTTTCAAGATATCCTCACGATCGATGTATATTTTTATGTTAATTTTGTCTTGAAGAAGAAGTATTTGTGTATTCATCGTCAGGAATCCGAGGTGCTAAAACTAAGAAAATTAGCAATGTGACGTCAAGGCTGAGAATGTGGGGTGTTTCGTGGAGTCCGTCCATCGCGTGCCGAGCTGCCGGGAAATGGCCGGGTTTCCTTCCAGCAAGTCTCGCTGCCGACGAAGCGACGCAGCGTCCGTCTCCCCCCCTCTTCTTGCCCAACGTCCGCCGCACAAAGGGAAGAAAGGGTTGACAGACGCTCAAGACGAATGAATACCACTCGAACGAAAGAGAGACGCAAGAAATCTCACGGCCAATACACCTCCTCGATAGCCACTGGACGCTGCCGTTGTGGGTTGCACCAATTTCAAATCACATTAATTCGAGGAAAGAAGAAGTTTTTCAGATATTTTTTCAAGAATGGGCGCATACTTCATTCTCGCACGCTTTATTATTTCGTCGAACAAAGGCGTGTGCGTGATTCAAATGTTCAAGTTCTTGCGTAACTCAATTCAAAATATTTCCAGGCTGAAGAAAGAGATTCATTTTTTGCATGCATTGCGCGTGCTTTTGCAAATTACCGGGCGGTTAGTAATTCTAAAATCGTTTCGAGCTCTTTTTAGCCGAAGTTTGCTGAAGAGATCCTTGACAGATTTGCAGGATTGGCAAACTTGATCAATTAGTCGGCTGCTTCCCAATTAGCATGGAAAATATATTTCTTGAGTCTCAAGAGAAACGATCAAATCAAATCTCAGCTTCAAAACCAAAGCAAAAATCTCGTGAAATCATAGAATTTTACAGATCAAATGGAAACACGTCAGTTAAGAACCCGTTCTGACATCTCCCAGTAAGCTTAAAGCAAGCAATTTGCATCCATGAAATACAATGTAATACAAAGTAATAGCCAGCACGACAGTCAACTAACATAACTTTCTGATATTGTAAGGTCCGAGTTTCAAATAGTTTGGTGGTTTTATCCAACGTAATCTCCAACTCAAATCAAGGATTAAGACTGAAGATGTGAGGCCCTCGTCAATCGCTGGGCACCCTCAGCTCTCAGCTGCTGGAAATCCAGTTCGGCGTCAGATCGAATTCTGCCCATGGGGTGGTCAAATCAGCCCGGTCGAGGGTAAACACTGGCCTCCCCTACCAGGCCACCCTACCCCGGCACGGAGTCCCGAAACACACAGGTCGCCGCCAAGTCTTTTGTCGGGACTCGCAAGTGTGCAGATGCTAAAGCCTCTTAGCGATGGGCTTACTGCAGCTTCCTGGTCGTCCCCAGCGTGGCCGGTCCCTTTGCTCGCCGAGACCCGCTTGTGATGGGGGATGAGAATCTTACAGAACAGATTAATTCCAAGTTCAGACTATTATGTTTGACCAAAGGAAATCCAACGTAAGACCTTTGTATTTGGAAAATGATCCACTTTGGTATGAATTTCCGAAAGAATTATCCGCAATTTAATAATGTTTTATTCTCAAAGGAAAACGAGAATCTTGCTTGATCGTTAAAACCGGACAGCGTCTCGGTTTGGTCTTGTCCTCGGTTATTTTCTTATCATTTTGAGGCTGCTAGAATTGGCTCATGATGAAATTAGAACTGCTCTAATTATTTTGTTGCTCATCTATTGATTTGATTGAAGACATTGAGAAATTATGGAATCGAGTTCACGAATTTTAGGAACGTCCTGAAAGGTGCCAGTGGCAAAATCCACGGGAATTAATAATATTATTATAGCATTTGTCACTGAAACAATACCACATCTATTTTATTTCCCCTTGAGTGTAATTTGCACCAAGTGCAATAGAACAGCATTAATAAATACTCCTGCATGAATTACAAATATATTGCCTGGCTTAAATAACGCGATGATATAATTGGGTTTTAAACATGTGACGATAATAATGGAACGGAACAATAATATGCTAATGATGTGGGGAGTGTTCGCTACACAACACCGATGATGTAAACTAGCACGCTGTGTTCGTGATGTGGTTCTGTTTCATCTCCTGTCGCCGGACCAGCCTTACCTGGTAGCCAGCCGGCCACCCTTGCGCCCCCTCCCTCCTTCGCCGAGCAAACACGGGGTGTCGTTGAATGGAGTCACCTTCGAGACTGATCCCCAGCACAGATAGCGCGTGCCTCGGTCGAGATTATCTCCCAAATAGGCGACCGACCGCACCCTCTACGGCCCGCAGCGCTGAAAGGAGATATCACATGATATCACGTTGAACATTTCCAACAGCTTTATGCGCCTCTCTTCGCATTTAGTCCGGGCGAAGTTTCTGCTTTCCATGGTTTATACTCCGCCGGAATTCAACTTCCGTTTCGGAAACTGAACGCGCGGCGTGTTTTTCTGAACGACGCTTAATCGAAATGCTAAGTCGGCGCGTATTTTGTTTCAAGTTCGCGGCGACGACGCCCACGCCTGCGCTTCTTGGCTCTATTTTTCTAAGAGTGCATCGCAAAATGAGCGAGCACTGCTCACATTTCTTGAAACCGTTAACAGAAGATGGCAACACAAAACTAATTTGTTTTTAAACAGAATTTTAAGAGCACTTCAAAGGCATGCGATTTTAATATTATTCCAAGATGATCTCAGTTATTCATACTTTGAAGATGAAGGAGCAAGGTTCTAAAGAGACAGGAACAGAAGATCGTGGCAGGATCCTTTCGAAACTGGCCGGGGGTTATTGACAAATGTAATTTACGACAAGATGAAACGTCAAAAATGAATGTATCCGCTTATTGGCTTAATGTGTGGTTAGCATCAATGAGCTTTGACGGATTCGTTTGCCAGGCGTTGCTTTTTACATGTTCGATGCCTCGAGCAGTTTGTGTCTAGGCTGGAATTCTTTCACTGCCCAGGAAGAGAACGACAAAGTCTTGTACAACTTCTAACTAATTATACGTTGCTCATCTTACCGAACAGATCGTTCTTCGATGGATCTAATGTGGACCAACGTGTTGGATTGAAACCCGAAAGGCAAGGCTGACAGAATATCTCCCTCCTGATTAACGTCACTTCTGGAATGCAACGTAGATATACGTATTTGTATTTCGGAACATGAAAGTTATTGTTCTTGTAATGCAGCCGATAAGTCAACTGACAAACGGAATGTTTCATCTCATTGGGTCTGCTTTACGCCCTTCGAACAAAGGTACATTTACTCTGCACTATTCAAGAAGCCCCATCTTACCTTCGATCATATTTTACCACACATATAGCTATACGTCATTGTGACTGTGTTCAGCCCTTTGCACTGATTTCAGCAGCATAACACTCCGTTTAACAGACCCACTTCATCATTTGCTCCTATAGCTCGGGTTAAAGAGCAAACTGCGTCTTAGCCCCTGCCTTCCATCCCCCATGTTGCGACGCCGACGCCGACGCCGACGCCGACGCCGACGCCGGCGATCCAAGGCCGACGCCGCCCGCCGCGTCGCGAGAGTGCGTCGCTAAATCAAGAAACAAGCCGTGCACGCGTCACCCCCTAACTGATTTATACTTTCAGCAAGTACTTTGCGGCCGTCTGCGAGGATTACCCGCACAATAAGTATTAATAAAAGTATTACGAAGATGTTATTCGCGTGCGTACGCGACCGGGGTTGGGGCCGGGGCCGGGGTCTTGGCCGGGGGGAGGGCGCCGCGTGGCGCGTGCAGACCATCGCGGCCGGGTCAGCGCCGCGCTCCGTTGACCGCCGCTAATGCTGGGGCGCCGGCTTTCAGTGATAGTGCTCGAATAAACCAGAGGGCCGCACGACAAGAACTTCGGAAACAACTCCATTAATTCTTGGCCCCTGCGCTCTTTCTTTGTTATGCTCCCGTAATTCGTCGACGACTCGCGCCGGCAGCAAGCCGCGGTGCGACGCCGACCACTTTTCACCCCGCGTCGGCGCTCCTCCTTTTGTCTTCGCTCGGCGCCGCGCATTGCGTGGTGTGCCGCGTGGACTGTAGACTATCCTTCCATACAACGTGTCCACGATTCGCATGCCATTTGTCTTTCAGTCGGCCCCAGGCGCCGGGTTCCAGCCCCGCGCGGTGCACGCCCCCGCCGCCCGCCACCGCGTTAACCCTCGTTTGCAGCATTCGCCCACCGAAAACACTATGTGGTCAAAAAAAGTTTTCACTTTAACAACATTAATCAGTTCAGCCCCCCAATTAGCGATATGAATAATGTTGTTAGGCTGCAGCACAGGGAACAGTTTTTTTTTTCTCTACGGAAACTTTCATTTCCATAAAAGGGTTCGGATGCGGAAGTTTTGGTGGTAAAATAGTGAAGCGCATAAAGTGCGCCCGGAACATTCCTTGTCGTGGGTGATTTACGCACTTTTGAAAGCGCCGCGGGCCAGTGCGTCGCTCGTCTCGGCGAGCCCGCGTCGCCGGCGACGTGGCTGGGAATTGTGCGTGCACGCGCGGAAAGTGCGTAAAGGGCGAACACAAGAACCAGACGGGAATAGCCGACAACTCGAGCAAGCCCCCTTGTATACAGGCAGGCTTTCTGTACCATTTTATTGGTCACAGCACTCGCAAAAGTCTGGAGTAATTTTGAGATTGCACCGTTTTGTCAGCGATATTGAGGTAATAAAATCGAGATTTTTAATTTTAACTTGTAATTAATAACCACGTAGCCGTGCATTAGAGTGGCGCACAAAGGCCAGCTGTGAAATTATACAAAACCGAGACGAGCGGTAATTGGCGCCGCGAGAGCCGCTAGCAGCTTTGCGCCTGGGCTTTCTCTCAGCTTAAACAAGCTTCATTTGAGTGAATCCGGCGCAGCGCAAGCAAACCTCGTTACTTAGTCCATACAAATACTAGAATGTATATCTGCTGAGCTGTGTTGTGCCGCGCGGCGAGACACGAGGAGCCACCGACGCGGTGAAAGGCAACAGCAGCTAAGAGCTGGCGCATGTGTCTTTGTTCGTCGCCAGATTAAAACCATGGCGAGGCCCACAGCTTTAGACGCCGGGGGACTTTGCGTGGGGTGGGCTGAGGAAATTTCGCGTCGGGGTAAGAAAATTCGAGGCTTTCAAGAAATATGGTGCCTTTTGAAGTTTAGTCAAACTTATCATCGCTTTATTATAACATTCGTTGAAATTACCATATTAATATTAAACCGCTTAAGAACGCTGAAATAAGCATTTTACAAGTTACGTTACAACTTTCTTGCTTAATGGCGCGGCTGGGGGATGGGGGACGATGGTGTAAATGCTTTTTTCCTTCTTCTGCTGGGAATTGCAGTGTCTCTAGAGTTGACTTCGTTTTCTCTTGTAGAACGGCCTTCGTTGAATTTTGATGAACATAGCATTAAGCTTCATCTCTTTTAGAAATGCTTAAAATCATTTAGCAAAAATAAACATCTTTTCTTCTCAATCAGTTGAACCTAAAACGACTTTATTATATTCGTCGCTCTTAGAAGCTTGTTGGATGCGAGAATTAAAAGATAAAGAGGAAAGGAAAATGAAACTAAACCCCATCTGGTCATGAAAAGATTTTCGGGGGGCAACTCCACCCTGAATTCTTTTCGAATTCAAGACTCAATTGAGCCCTTTCATTGCAACCAATAATTGGTAACCAGAGTCACTGCGCAATTTGCTTTCTTCATGCAGTCGCTTCTTGCCCAACTCGCCGGAGAAAATAATCTTTTGTGTTCCGACTCCTGCTTTGCATAGCGCATGATCGACGTGAAGCATGCTTCAAGAATACTTCCTCACCGATTTACCGAACGTATCCCTATTTACACGCCGCGGTTTATATGCGCTGGAAGTATGTGCCCTTGTCCGCACAGTCACAAAGTATCCCAATGAGTTAAATTGCACCATGGGTACTTGCAGCACTGGACATGGGCTCTTTGTTTCTTTGTAATCCGTCACCATTTCACTCAGTCACAGCGCGCTGTGGATGAAATGTGTGACTGTTGTGATTTGCAAATTTCGGTTTTGTGTGCGATTCGGTGCGCTATGTGCAGTTGCCTTGGGTTCGACCTCGCCGGGACCAAAAGCATTCACTGACCAATCGAATAGCTGTGGTACTCACAGGATATGCCTAATTGGATAGGTGCATGGGAATCATTTGCAGCTTTTATATTCTTGCATAATATGAGTGTAACAATAATGGTTTTTGTGCAAATCGATTCCTTACAAATTCATGATTGAGTTTGTGACCGAGTGCAATGCCCTTAATGAGGTACGTCTGGTTTGTATCTCATTTTACTGTCGAGTAACAATTTTGCTCTCGCTCTATCAAAATAATTTCGCTGCTTGCAATTGGGGGTGGCTATGGCTTGTGCACACCTTCGCTACTCTTACTACAACTCATGCTTTAAGAAAGTGGCAAAACCAACCCTTCGTTGGAAAAAAAGTAAATCCCACAAAGAATTCGTAAAAAAGTTGAACACTTGTTTTAACGTCTGCTTGCAATTATATTCACTTGGGTCGTTAAAACTGTTCGCATATCGGATTGTATCATCAAATTCCTGTGTAAAATAACTTGTTCACTGAAACCGGTCAACTCGAGCAATTAAAGTTTGACGAGTTCATTATCAATCTGTTGTGTAAAATTTCCACTCAATTGGCCTGACCATGTTGTTATCCCGCCTTGGGTGCAACACTTCGTTGATAACACAGCAGCAGCAGCAGCAGCAGCAGCAGCAGCAGCAGCAGCAGCAGCAGCAGCAGCAGCAGCAGCAGCAGCAGCAGCAGCAGCAGCAGCAGCAGCAGCAGCAGCAGCAGCAGCAGCAGCAGCAGCAGCAGCAGCAGCAGCAGCAGCAGCAGCAGCAGCAGCAGCAGCAGCAGCAGCAGCAGCAGCAGCAGCAGCAGCAGCAGCAGCAGCAGCAGCAGCAGCAGCAGCAGCAGCAGCAGCAGCAGCAGCAGCAGCAGCAGCAGCAGCAGCAGCAGCAGCAGCAGCAGCAGCAGCAGCAGCAGCAGCAGCAGCAGCAGCAGCAGCAGCAGCAGCAGCAGCAGCAGCAGCAGCAGCAGCAGCAGCAGCAGCAGCAGCAGCAGCAGCAGCAGCAGCAGCAGCAGCAGCAGCAGCAGCAGCAGCAGCAGCAGCAGCAGCAGCAGCAGCAGCAGCAGCAGCAGCAGCAGCAGCAGCAGCAGCAGCAGCAGCAGCAGCAGCAGCAGCAGCAGCAGCAGCAGCAGCAGCAGCAGCAGCAGCAGCAGCAGCAGCAGCAGCAGCAGCAGCAGCAGCAGCAGCAGCAGCAGCAGCAGCAGCAGCAGCAGCAGCAGCAGCAGCAGCAGCAGCAGCAGCAGCAGCAGCAGCAGCAGCAGCAGCAGCAGCAGCAGCAGCAGCAGCAGCAGCAGCAGAAGCAGGAGATGAGATGGGACACAACACAACGCTAACACTCCCCCTATAATTGGACAAATACTTGAACCAGCATCTGCTCGTTAGGCCGCGACAAATGCCCTAGTGTTTGTGTCAAACATGATGGAACGAGACGGCAACTGAAAGATGATACGGAGATATGAAACGGAGATCATGATACCGTGGCCCATCGGTCGCGAGCTGCCGTCTTTTGTGTCCGGACTCCTTGATGTCCGCACGGTATAATTGCTACACTTTGCTTCAATTCATGTCGATACAGATGTCAGCCAAGGCATTAAGATTGATGGAAACTTCTCGTTAGAAAGTAATTAAGAGGCATTCTTAGCATGCGCGCCGAGAGGTTTAATTCGGTGTTGTTGTGTGTGAATTCCATCCGCCGCTATTTGACAGTGTTTGACAGTGTTTGACAATGGCATATCTAGGCGGCTTGCTTCTGTATAGTTAATATTTTGGTAGCAAAAAGATCTGTTTCTTTCATAACAAGCGGAAAAAGATGCCGCATCAGAAAATGTAGTCATACGGTTTCCTTATACTTATGCGTTCACCACTTTCGTCATCCTGAAACGTCAATCTCAGCAGTGTTTAGCCGCGCGCATTGAAACCGTGCTCACGCAGGCGCTGTTTCCCTTGAGCGCCCGGTCCGCGGCCGGTTCCGTCTCGTGCGTCGCGGCGCCCGGTCCGCGGCCGGATCCGTCTCCAGCGTCGCGTTGTGTGCACGACACATGTTTGCACTGTCTCCATGTTAGATAGACTCTCATTACGAGCCGGCGTCGCGGCTAGAGCAAACACTCGCTCGTCTCCCGACGGGCGTCGCGACGCCGACGCCGACGCCGACGCCGACGCCACCCGCGGCGATCAACTGGCTGCCACCCTCCACCCTCCGCCGCCGTGCGTCGACGGCCACCTCGTAAACTCGCGTCGCGTTCGCGAACCTTTGACCCCCGACTTCGGCGAGGGGGAGGGGGTGGGTCTCGGTGGGATGGAGGTCACGTGGTTTTGTTTGCGGGGTAGGAGTGTGTGGGGGGGAAGCCTCCGAAGCTACGATGTGGGCGCGAGATTTCTGTAACGGAAAAGTGTGAAAAGAAAACACGGGAACTGAGGAATCCCCGGTGTGCATCATCTTGATGAAATTGTTTTTACGTGTAATGCTTCCCTTGTGCCATTTTCTGTGCTTCATACTTCGCATGTGTGTAAAAAAACATGTACATTTTATTTTCCGTAAGAGAATCTTGGGGAAGTAGGTATTATTACTCTGAGAAAGATTGATATTTTTTTCTAATAATGATATTAGTTCAATCATATCGTCAACAAATACTCGCCTATACCTACCATCGATGCATCCTCCTTAGTACTTCCTTTCAAAATCATTGGCACACAATGGAGAAATGGAGTGTATTCTGTCAAGTCTTACAGAAACTGTTCCTTTCTCTTTGTGCTTCCACAGGTCGTTACGATCTGATAACATGTCAAATCTGTTATTAAAATTCAAGCGCCTGGCTGCACTATTTTCAAAGAGACTCGAGAAACGCTCAACGCGCTCGTTGTTCACGCAAACTCCACCGCGTATATATATTTCATTCAATTTTTCTCCTTTGAATAAATGATGATATTTATGAAAAGCGTTTTCCCGCCTTCCTCCGCGTGCTTACGCGTGTCCCACGGCCGTGACAAATCGTTCACTTCGTCACCAGTCTCGCTCGGTTTTGCTTTTCTCTAAAAAGCCGATTCTCTTTGCGTTTTTCGCAGAAAGCGACCTTTTAAGGTAGAGTTCACCTCGTTTTCCGGCTGCTTTTCCTGCTTTTAGAAAGACGCGATTTTCCCACCTGCGAGGAAAATTTCTTCTCAATGTTTACCCAATCACAATGATCCATCTTCTAATGAAATGTTCCTCTTCTTTTTCAGGTATGTACCCGGTGAATTCGTCGTCAGATCCATTTCCGTAGGCATCATTCCGTGAGTAACCCTCGGAGATGACTGATTGTATTTACATTCGAGTCAGGCCCCATTTCTTACAGAAAGATTATGGCAAGGAGATAATAGAGTGGGCACATTTGTCTGAGTTATCTGTCAAAACACGACCGGGCTAATGGATGCGCGTTGTAGCTCGATACAGTCGAGATTATACGAGCTTTATGCAGGAAGACGATGTCAGGGTGGTTTGCTTTAGGGGTGGCCGACGTCTTGACGAAGGGTTGCGAGCTGGGAATTCACGGGGATGAAGTCGCCTTCAAGTCTGCTTTGTTAAATTTCAATCCACCGGTACGCTTTTGGCTAAAATATCTAAGATAAGATCGTCTTCTAAAAACCTACTTCAAGAACTGTTAATTAACAGTAAACAATTAATTGCATTGTGTACAACGATCTACTCCTCAAATATCCGGAACGCGAAATTCAACTGAACAAGAACCCATCCATAATGCAAATGTTTGTACAGTTGGTACATTTTTTCTTGGTGATAATGCCATCAGAACGCCTCCTTTCTCGCAAGGGAACGTTACAGGAGTGTCTTGAAGGTGGCTTTTCCGTGAGCGTACCTCGACGCACTCGACGCATGATGCGTGCCACGGGCCTCGAACCCGGGTCCGGGACGCTTCGAGCAGCGCGTGCTAATAACCGGCGACGCCGTGGCGCCGGGCGATGACAAATGGAGATCGATGCGCGATCCACGCAAACAAGGTTGGCGCGCGGCGACGGAGCCGGCGTCGTGCCCCGGGGACGAACCCCGGCCTACGGAGCAGCGCAGCGGCGAGGTTGTGTAGCGATGTGCAGTTACTTCAATTCGCAGCGGATTCGCAATCGCATTGTGTGTGGTTATGCTTCAAAATGAGAACCATTGACTTGTTTTTCAGCCGTGACGCTTGCAAATCACATGCTAGTGTTATTAGTAGCCTTTGCTACGAATAATATTAACGGAAATATCGTAGAATAGAAACTTAAAGCTATATTGCGTCAAAGTCAGACGTGAAAAAGTATTTCGAAGTTTGTGCACATTTCGGTGATTTTTTCCCCACGTCAATACGTTATTATATTTATTTAGGCTCCGGCGCTGAGCTGCATTCAATCAATGTCTGCCAGCTTCGCCGCGCGGATGCCGGGTTCGTTTCCCGGATCGCTCGCCGACATTTTTCACCCCGACATACTCACACAAGCACACAAGCACACATGCACACAACAGGCCGTCATCGCAATGTAATACGTGTTCCGCGTCACGCGTCCCGTCGGCGAGAAACTCGGCGTCGGTTTTTTAATCGTCAGCGAAAATCAGAGAGACGCCGAGGACGCCGGCCGATGATGAAACGTTTTTCTCTCCCGTTTCCTTTCTGTCGTCTCTCGCAGTCGCTCTGGTGTCCAAATCTCTCACTAATCGCCGGCGAACGGAAGTCGACAATTAGGAGAAGTCCTTCCGCGTCAACTAACCCTTATCCTTTTACCCCCCGCGGCCCCGGACCCACCCCCCACCCACCGCGCCTCGGTCTATCGCCACCCACCCACCCACCCGCGCCCAATTCCCAGGCCGGCTGTAACTTCTCGGCGCGAGCACCGGTGCCTCTCGTTTAAAAGAAAAACCTTCCTTTTCTAACAATTTGGCGACTGACTTTTTTAATTGAATTTAAGAAGGAATCCTCAGGATTCGAGCACACACGCATAGAATTCTTTGAAGCGTAAGAGCCATTAAGAGTTTTTTTTCTCCTTAGAATTCAAGTAATAAGAAATTTACAGAACGACATTGTTTTGTTTTCAAAAAACTTGTAAGCTCGAAATCCACGTTGTCGCAGTGCGATCAAACAAAATGGCGCCGCCTGAGTGACAGCTCCGCGTCGTTGCATCGACCTGGCGGTGATCGCACGTGTAGGCGATGCCGTGGCGATTGTGCTTTGTCGATTCCGCGTGCGATGGCAATGTAACTTTCTGCACGATGTCGTGTGATGTCGTGTGATGTCGGGTGATGTCGGGTGATGTCGGGTGATGTCGGGTGATGTCGCGGGGACGAGGACTACGTCCCGCGTCACGGGCGTGCGGGGACACGGGCAACGCACGTCCGGCGTCCGCGGCTGGTTTCCGCTGAGCACTGCTGTTCGTCCAGCCACCGTTGCTGGAGCTGTTATCGGATGCTGTTGTGTTCCGGGTGAGGGCTGTTCTTTGACGGCGAGCGCGTTATCTGCTCTCTATGTAATCGATACTGTGGATACAATTTTTATTGCGAATACCAACACTCCATATTTTTGAATCTATGTTGTTTTGTGCCACGAGGTATATTTTTAGTATTCTGAAAGGCGTAAGCTGAGAAGTTCTCTACAAACATTAATTGAATGAGGTGAGAGTAAAGTCAGTAAAGAGAACAAGTGGGGCAGGAAAAAATGGGCATCACAACATTTCCCACACAATTCACAGGTGTGCGTAGGTAATATTAATAACCTGGTGTTCTATTTTCCGGGCGTGGGGGTTTACTGGAACTCGTCTGTGTGCAATACATTATTAATTCATACACATAACAATTATCCAACTGGTTTCATAACATTCATCATCAATTTATTTCTCTCGACCACAACAAATGTGCAAACAGCCGAGGCATGAGAGTCAACGTTAATAATTCGTTGTACAAGCCACCGTGCAATCATTGTGCTCGGCGTTAGGCGGGGAATGACCTCACGTGTTAAACAAAAATTTTGTTAGCAAGAGATGAGAAAAGATTATGACCTCTCCTTCTAGTGTTCGTTCTGTTCGACCCCAGGCGGGCGTCTGGCACATTTTAATTCTAGGTAAACCCCAATTTCCGTATTTCAAGCGTCGAACAAACTGTCAGTCAGTTGCTAAATAAGCCGCTTGGGTCGTAACCCCAAGGAATTTTCACCAAAGTTCACATATTATCTAAATATTAAATTACACTACTGTTCCAATGGTAGTGTAAGGGGAGTGGGGGGAGGGAGTCAGTGGAAAGACCTTCATTCAAGTGTTAAATCTCGACCAATTAAATAATTTCAATCAAAATTGCATATAAAATCGCTTAGCGCTCATTCTAAGCAAAAACACGTACAGAATATGGGTCACTTCACTAATTGCACGTATTTTACTCGTAATTAAAACCAGATTGGACGCAAAAAACGGCGTAAAAATAACAAACGAAGTAAATAGGAACAACGAGGTAGCAGGCGGAGATAAAATCTAAATTAGATTTCAGAACGCGGCAAATTGTTTTATTTTCGTCTGCGGTCGTCGGGCCAACAGTCTGCTGACAGGTTGGCTTTTGAAACCCCCCCTCCCCCCTCACGCCCTAAAGTTGCACTAATGATGTCGGTCAATGCTAATGAACCGTCGCCTAATGAGCGCCCCCCCCCCCAGCTCCCATGACAGGCATCTATCTGACAGTGTCTCGTGGCGCTGGTGACTTCCGCCCACCTGTTAAATCTCCGTCACTGACACTCGCCGAAATAAGCGCACTCTCTTGAGATTTTTTTCGTGTCAAATCCCACCGCTGGCGCCAGTGTTGTGAATCCCACCGCTGACACCATTGTAGCGAAACCTGAAATTGAAGTGGAAATTTTACAATAACATGATAATCTAATTAGATACAGATTACCTAAGCTTAGTATGCATGTGATATTGCTTCAACACACAATTTTCTTATCTAGCTTTAATAACTTCATTTCACCTGCTTAAGTTCTTGGATGGAAATACTTAGCAAAATATTATTATGATATCATTCATTTGGTGGAAATAAAATAAAAATGTATTCATTTTAAAGTCGCCGTTCGTTGTCCATGATTTCCCTCTACATATCGTTTAATTATCAGGATTGAATAAACTAGAAGCGCGGACCGAGTCATTAAAGTCGGTCTGCGTGCGTTCTCTGCAGCTTGGGCAGCTTGAAATGCTCATCGCAGGCTCCTCTCGCTCGCACTCATCAAACTCGCGATGTTAATTCACAAAACTGCGCCGGCCCGTCGCGTTTACACGGTGCTAAGTGTGCTGTAAACCGAGTTAACTTGGTGGCTGCCAGTGATTTTATCGGGCGAATACAACTTATTGTGCACACATCGATGAGGGGCTGCCCTACAACGCACGGGGTGCAATTGTTTGCAGACCTACGGTCGAGCTATTTGCTCAAAACTCTGCATTGTTTGGACTGTGTTGGTCGTTTGGAAATCTCTCCCTCGCAGTGGCAGGGACGCCGCGTTTCGGTTGTTAAATGTAGGTAGACGGAGCCAAATTTTGTGAATAAACCGTGGTGCTGTGCAAACTGCCGGCTTCGTCGGCTACGTTTCAATTATAACTTGTACCTACAAGTTGATTCGTGCCATCTCAAGCTTTACCTTTGTTAATACATGCATTTTTCACTTATTTAGCCATTTATTTTCAAAGAATAAAATGTTAGGTATTCCTGAAAGCCACATCGATGAAATTCAAATGTATTTTGTAGATGCTGTTGTTCAATCGATGTAAGTGGGTTATTGATATTTTATAGTAACGCTTCATTATAACACGATTTGTTTAATTGCGTTAAAAACTTTAATTTTGGATTCATTTGCGACATCTAGTAAAATTTTACATTCTAGAAATATAAGGCCAGTGGGGGCATTTGCCGAAGCAAGAGTTACCCAACTTTTGCACTCGTAAACGTGACAATTTCTGCCAGCCAAAAAGCAGATTGCAGCTGGCCTTCAGCAAGTCCCCGGCCTACAAGTCCGACTTAGTTAAATTAATTATTTCCCTGGCAAGTGTCCTGAAGGACAAGGGTCATGTCCCCTCCCCCTTGGACAACCTAGCTCCTGTCGTCTGCCTGGACTATTTCTGTATGCGGCTCACGGAAACCTAGGTTCTAGCAAATATCTGCTTTGTTCGAGGTGAACAGGGATCCCAGGAGCTGGAGTGATATCAAATCTGTGACATAATTATCATTGATAGCAATGATACGACCTCGCAGCATTACATGGTTTTGATTGCTAGATATAAAATTTAAAATGTTCCAAACACATACACAAATAAATATAACCATTGTATGACAGTTCTATATTTTGTATGTACAAGCGTTGTGTTCTCTAGTGATGCTTGCTATATACGCGAGAGTATTTACCCGATATAGACCTACTCTATTCTCATTAGAGAGGTGGTGTACTGATACATTACCGAAAACTTTATTATAAGAACATTACAGAAAACTGGCTAAACTCCGCGCAAGAAAATGGTAATTGCTCTCAAATAATTTTCAACCTCGTTAAAGTTCCCCTGGATTATAATTGCTGCTTTATAAGATGTGTAATTATTATTCCCCCTTCTGCATAATACCTCATCACATAGTTTCAGCATGGCTTTGTTAATACATGGCGTCATAAGGTAGATACTAGATAATACACACTTACCTTCTACACACTACACAGCTTCTTGTGGTTCCGTTAACATTCAGATGAGAAGCGGCACTCTCTATGAAAAGACAAATTGACAATTTCTTACGCTGAAAGAAGCCAGCATAAAAACTTGCCGCTTTTTTGTTTCACGAGCCGATGTACATCTAAGATGAACGTGACTTTCTGAAGATGTCGCGTTCATTTATCATTCGTCTAAATTTGTTCTCAATAACATGCCGTCCAAAAATAAGCTGCACTATTTTAATTAAACCCATCTCATTTTCACGGGCATTAACCGAAGTATGAACTTCCCTTTCAATTACCTCGATGTCGCTGCCGTGTGAAAGTACCGGCGCTCTTTTCTTAGCGCTGCCTTGTATTTAATTAACCTTCACCAAATCTAACTAATGGGAGTGAACAGCGAACAACAGGCCTTTGTAAGCTATACTTACTTAAAAAAGGTTTCAGATATTTGGAAGACATTTCCATCGCGGCAATCACCAATGATTAACTGAACCTAATAGGAAAGTTAAACAACAGGCAAAGGATAATTTACGCACGTCCTAAAGGTTCTGGAAAGTTCTTCTTTGAATCGTGGTTTTATTTTAGTATAAAATTCAAATGAGACAACGGAAACTATTTCAGCCCCCGTTAACGTTCACGTCAGCCGATGTCCACCCTGCGAACGCAAACAAAGATCTCGCCATCCCCGGTCCAAGGCCGCCCCACATTTCACCCCCCGGCGAGATGGTCGCGCTCACGTTGCCCGGCTCAGCATTCGCAGGACCAGGAAATGCAGTCGCTTGGCGCACGGCTTATGCATAATATATCACTTGAATCGTTCATCACATCTGCGAGTCCACCACGCTCCGTGTGGCAGGGGGTCGGGGAAACAATGCCCGCCGCGCCGGCCTCTGTGGAATGCAGCGGAGAAGGCAGGCGCCGGCTCGCATATGCCTGGAAAATAGTGTTATCTCTTGTGTTTTATGAATAATAAAGAGCGCATGGAGGCGCTGGCGGAGCACACGTGGCAGTAATCGTGGACGGCGCCGAGGACGGACGCGCAGGCGGTGTGATTGTCAGGTTAGATAAGGTGGTGGGTTACACACTCGCCGCATTATTATCATTGTTCGTGATAACGACGAACAAGGGTAAACGCCCTGATAACGATGGACGAGCCGCCGTTCTTTTTTCCGTGTTTTTTTTCTCTTTTTTGTTGAAAATATATAGAAAATTCAAACTAGATAAAGCAATTGCTTCATTATTCTTCCACAATGGGTATAGCCATCGCTTAAAGTTCACTTCTGAAAACGAGAATATATTCTTTAAATTTTATTGCCTTTTTTGTACTTTCGAGGATTTTATTTTTTTCAAGTTGGCAAAGTTAAGCAATAAACTGGAGACTTTTTCACGGATGGTGAACTTTTCTTTGTGTTCTGGACGGTTGCCAGCCCTGGTTTCAGCGGTCCACCGTTGCGGCTGCAGGGCTGCCAGTTTATAACAACACGACGAAAATAAAATAAAAACTCGGTGTGTCGCCGCGGGAAATGTTTAGCAGCGTGCTAAGCCGCTCGATGAATTTAAAGTACCTTCAGTTTTTGTTTGCAGTTGTCTCCGATGCATTCGCCGGCAAGATACATCGTTAGTTCGGAATGAAGCATGCACCTTCTTACCACGCTTTAATCTCGAAGCTGGGCACGGCACCTCCACCAAATGTAGTGACAAATGTTTCCTTAGGGACCAGGTTCATGCAGTGGAACAGAAGGAGAGCCCAATTTGTTAAATATTTTTGTTTCAACTAATTAGTATTATCATCTAACGTGTAACGCGGCTCCAGAAATCCAATTCTGATCTTTATAAATAAAATCTCAGGGAGTAAATTGGCCATCTTCGCGGCGCATACTGTCAACATGCTCAGGACCCGCTAATGGCGCGCTGGACCAGCCGAGATCCCTCTTTCATCAGAAAACTCCATTAAAGCTGCAGCGCCGCCTTATCCGTAAAGGCCCGGCTCCATAAATAATCGAAAAGTCGACATGCGCCGCGACCGCGCCGCCCATTAAGATCCGTATCATCTAATTAAAACTCTGGAATTTTAGCAAAATGATATTAAAAATGCAACGAAGCTTACATTTAAAGCGGGTCCAATTACCGAGGAGCGAACCCCGGACCTGGGACGTCGCGAGTCAGACATACGCGAGGTTACAGCAAGGAGGGTCGTTAGGGGTCGTCGTCGTCGTCGTCATGTCCAATTATCGTAGAACCTTGCGAGCTTGACCACAAACTTAGAGCCCGCAATTAATTGATTAACCAAGTTGTGTTACCTGTGCGGAGTGGCAACAGTCGCAGCGCACGTAGGCTTTGCTTTGCGCCAGCTCGGTGAACACGGTGCTCGTGCATGGACGACTCCTGCAAATCTCATAACTTGCGTTGCGTTCGCCCTGCTCGCCCTTACACAACGCGGCAAATTAACATGGTTCTTCATACGTAATTTGGTTTCGTGTGCGGCTTTGGATGTTGTAACATTGCTTTCATGGCGTTGTTTATTGTTGATCCTTTGTTTCTCTCACGCGTAATTCCATAATGCAGTAAGTACGATGTTTGGGTATTACTAGCTGCAGTCAAACGCAGTAACCTGTCGCTTTACGGCTCTCAGAATGTCAATTGGAATGTCTGGCCGGTGCCGTTTCTTTTACGACGCACGTTAAATTGTAACGGCACACGAAGTTCCTAAAATGAGAGTACGATGTTTACTTAGTAATTAGGTTTTTTATGAAAGGGGTGCAGCTACTCGTTCGGTGGGCTTCTGGTCGCCGTCGCAGACGTAAATTGCTGGTGAAAAGAACCCTTTGGTGGCTCCCGAGCACGTCTGCTTTATGATTACATTATCAGTGAAGTTAAGGGTGAAATTACGTGTCGTTGGCGAGGGAACCGTGCCTGTTTTTCCGGGGTAGCGAGGCCTCAAACGCGAAGGTCGGAAAGATGAACCGGGCATTTCTATTTGCAACATCGCTGCCGCGACTCTCCCCGTGTTTGGCAGAGAAGGCAGTTTGGGCAAAGAACGCCCATATCGGCGCACATCAATCTCGCTAACGATGTGATAATAGCTGCTAATGCACGAAATTGAGCCGTTCCGTTTTTCATCGCCTTTTATATCGTTTAAATGCATGCTTTTATTTGTCTTGAATTGGGGTCTGAAAGCCATCTGCTCTATCACTTAAGAGCGTATTAGCCATTTAAGCATTTTATCACAGCACAAAGGTACGAAAATATCACAATCATTTGTCGATACTATATAACAGTAAGCTTATACCTTTTTTCCGTGGCCATGTCATTTCTTTTTTCAATGTGTATTTTCCTTCTCAACTAAAAGATCATATTTCACTTCTGAACATCGGAAGCGAAGGCTATATTTTATTCATGGCTTTGTTGGTTTTGCGCCTCGCAGGTATATAACGCATGTAGATAAGTCTGTGTCTTGCAAATCCTTATGTCGACCAACAAAAGATAATGCCGTGACACACAAAAAAAAAATGTTATTCCGGATCCGAACCGAACGCACAGATGCGAGTTGCCATGGAACTGTGAATCTGTCACCAGCTTCCAAAAAAAATCGTTACACCCTTCTCGCCGGCGCCCGGTGGTGTCGGAAGTGCAGGGCGACGACGAACACGGAGGAGTCGACGTTTCGTTCACCCCCCTTCCACCCGTCCAAAGTCGCCACCGAGTAATTGCTGGGAATTAGCAGCTCTCGCTTTGAACCAAGATTCTTACACCTTCCTCGATGCATTCAGCTTTTAGGTAACAAAAGCTTTGTTTGAAAATGTTCTCGTTTCGAATCGTGCATCCATAAACTGCGACCTCTCACCTCACATAAAAATGCAAAACACGTTACTTTAGATGAATACTAATGAAAAGCGAACACCGATGTCCAGCCATTGCCGCAATAGGTGTACCTCTATACATACAACGTAGCATTTTGTGAATGTCATGTTTATTCACCAAAAAACGAAAAGAAACAGCACGAAAAAAAAATGCACAGCCAGAAACATCGCTCTGAAAGGAAACATAAAATGGCCACCAACCATAGCGCTTTTTCCAATCGCATTTTTTGTCAACAGATTCAAAATCGACTCGTCTGATTTTATCAAAGCGACATGCAGCCGGTTCTCTGCATCCCCTTGCACCTTGATGAGTGCTCTGTTTAACAGACTTAGCATTCTCGCGCGGGGATCTGTGCTTCGCGCGGCTCGCTGTGCCATGCGCCGCACAGCCAGACGCCGACGAGGGTAAATTGTATCCCTTTGGCCAATATAACGTGTCGGCTTCGCGTCCCGGCCCGTCCCCAGGGGCCGCGCGTCAAGAATTGCCTGGTTCGACGGCCGCCCCGGGCGTCGCGACGCCGCGGTGAAAGCCTTCCTCGCGACGCCGACGCCGACGCCGACGCCGACGCCGACGCCGACCGCCACGTCAACATCTGCTCGAACAGAAACAATAAGACGGCTAATAACGCCAGGCGCGCGTCTTTTATCAGCGACACCGATGTCACGGTGTTGTCGGCGTCGGTGTCGGCGTCGCGACGGAGAGTGAATCAAACAAAGCGCAAACCCAACACTTAAAAGTTCATCAAAAAGTTTCTGATAAAATTGATTGCTTGACGAAGTCTAAGAGATTGCATCTTTCGCCGTGGAGGGAACACTATTGTACTCGGAAAGGTATTGGAAAATATCTGTCAAACACATTTCATGTTTTCCTGTGAAGAGAAATGGTGTTTCTATAATATAAATTTCAACCAGCTCGATATAAGAAAACAAGTTGGAACGCTCCTGACGCTCGATAAAGTCAGGTATCCGAAGGTGTAGACATCTGTGCCGATGTCTTCATTGGAGCTTGTGTTTAAAACTTTTAAAAGCACAGCGCGCTTTGTGCACTTTGATCGCAGTGTTGTGCAGCTTCACCAACATTCACTTTTCCGCGCTTTACGAGGCGATTACGCGCCACCATTTGCAGGCGCTTGCAGGCGTTTGCAGGCGTTTGCAGGCGCAGGCAGGCAGGCAGGCAGGCAGGCAGGCAGGCAGGCAGGCAGGCAGGCAGGCAGGCAGGCAGGCAGGCAGGCAGGCAGGCAGGCAGGCAGGCAGGCAGGCAGGCAGGCAGGCAGGCAGGCAGGCAGGCAGGCAGGCAGGCAGGCAGGCAGGCAGGCAGGCAGGCAGGCAGGCAGGCAGGCAGGCAGGCAGGCAGGCAGGCAGGCAGGCAGGCAGGCAGGCAGGCAGGCAGGCAGGCAGGCAGGCAGGCAGGCAGGCAGGCAGGCAGGCAGGCAGGCAGGCAGGCAGGCAGGCAGGCAGGCAGGCAGGCAGGCAGGCAGGCAGGCAGGCAGGCAGGCAGGCAGGCAGGCAGGCAGGCAGGCAGGCAGGCAGGCAGGCAGGCAGGCAGGCAGGCAGGCAGGCAGGCAGGCAGGCAGGCAGGCAGGCAGGCAGGCAGGCAGGCAGGCAGGCAGGCAGGCAGGCAGGCAGGCAGGCAGGCAGGCAGGCAGGCAGGCAGGCAGGCAGGCAGGCAGGCAGGCAGGCAGGCAGGCAGGCAGGCAGGCAGGCAGGCAGGCAGGCAGGCAGGCAGGCAGGCAGGCAGGCAGGCAGGCAGGCAGGCAGGCAGGCAGGCAGGCAGGCAGGCAGGCAGGCAGGCAGGCAGGCAGGCAGGCAGGCAGGCAGGCAGGCAGGCAGGCAGGCAGGCAGGCAGGCAGGCAGGCAGGCAGGCAGGCAGGCAGGCAGGCAGGCAGGCAGGCAGGCAGGCAGGCAGGCAGGCAGGCAGGCAGGCAGGCAGGCAGGCAGGCAGGCAGGCAGGCAGGCAGGCAGGCAGGCAGGCAGGCAGGCAGGCAGGCAGGCAGGCAGGCAGGCAGGCAGGCAGGCAGGCAGGCAGGCAGGCAGGCAGGCAGGCAGGCAGGCAGGCAGGCAGGCAGGCAGGCAGGCAGGCAGGCAGGCAGGCAGGCAGGCAGGCAGGCAGGCAGGCAGGCAGGCAGGCAGGCAGGCAGGCAGGCAGGCAGGCAGGCAGGCAGGCAGGCAGGCAGGCAGGCAGGCAGGCAGGCAGGCAGGCAGGCAGGCAGGCAGGCAGGCAGGCAGGCAGGCAGGCAGGCAGGCAGGCAGGCAGGCAGGCAGGCAGGCAGGCAGGCAGGCAGGCAGGCAGGCAGGCAGGCAGGCAGGCAGGCAGGCAGGCAGCGAGCGGTGCCGGTGAATTTATTATGATGCCCGGGGTACCGGAAGGTCCCCGAGGAGGAAGGGAACGCTTCCGGTGTTGCCGCGCGTCCGGGGAATCGCGCTGCCATGGCGACGCCGCGAGGAAAAAGCGGGAAATTAACGTCGATGCGCGTTGATCAGTTCCCGACGCGCTCCTCGGCGCAGGCGCGTGGAAAACTCGGATGCGGCTTTGTCATTACAATTCGACTCCAGGACCACAGATTCGTGAGACACGGGGCAGGAAATCTGTTGATAGTTTGCTTGTTACCGATGCTTGTGTTGCAGAACCAAGATATTGAAATAACTTCTAAAATTCTACATGGTCTGAAAATAATTGTATAGGCTTAAATATCTCAAAAATACAAATCACATTGCTTGCCGATGGACCAAAACACTAGGCTCATTGCTGATGCTGACCGCTAAAACTTCCCACAGACTTGTGTTGGCAGCTGACAATCGCTAAGAGAAGCGTGTGCTTGTAAAACAAAACGTAATCTCTGCACCAACACTCGAAAACACTGTTCTAAGTCGGCCCCGAGCCCCGTGATCGCCCATCATTT
Organism: Nemurella pictetii; assembly: GCA_921293315.2. Classification (NCBI taxonomy): domain Eukaryota; kingdom Metazoa; phylum Arthropoda; class Insecta; order Plecoptera; family Nemouridae; genus Nemurella; species Nemurella pictetii. Next base: position 34,474,657 of record OV121115.1, read on the forward strand.
CGATCGTGACGCAACTTGCACGTCGGCGTCCCGTGGTAAACAACGGAATCGCGCCTCTTTGGGCCGTGCCGACCGCACCGAACGTCAACACAGCGTGCCGTGTCCGCGGAGTCGGCAGCTTTCAGCGACGTCTGCATCTTGCAGGCAGATGCCCGTGCATATGCTGCTGTCGATGTCCTCTTGCTCACACCACGCGACGCCCACATGATACCAAGTTTTGCTAGCAAACGTCCATCGAGTCGTCATTTGCATTGCAACTGAACCATATTATGACTGAGGAAAAAAGTGCGGTTGTAAAAATGGTGCTTTAATGGGAGAAGACCATTTGCTGGAAATTGCGGGCGTCTTTCTGAAGTAAATTGTTTATTTCTTCAATAATATAATAAGCGTGGTCGTAAAGCGCGACATAGCGAGATATAGCGTAAAGGCAGCGGTAATATTGTGCTCGGCGTTAACGGCGTCGTAACCTGCGAGGAAATGCGGTCTGTTTGAAGCTGCGATGCAGTTCGGAGCGTGCTTCACGCGGCGTTGTTTATGTTCGGCTGTAAAGGCGTCGCTACGGGAAGGCGTCGGTGTCGGCGTCGGTGTCGGTGTCGGTGTAATTGGACGTCGCCTAGAAAGTGAGACCAACAGTTGTCATACTTCAGGCCGGGTGAATTTCCTTTAAGTCCTCCGGGAAAACAACTTTGCAAACGGGCAATGAACCCTATTTTCAGGGCTGCACTTTCATGTGGATTTTTCAATGCTTGATGCATTATAAATACATGCAAATTACTTCTGGGTTAGTTTAACAAACACGACTTACAGTTAATCAAAATTTGTAAAAAATTGATAAATATCATTGGCAAGTGGGATATAGACTGAAAAAAAAAATACTTCAAAACCAACGAAATAAAGATTGCGGAAGAGAGCTGGGTAATATTTCAGAACTTTATCATCGTCTTCTCCCCTACGTAGCAGGGATTAAAAATTAAAATAAAATCTATTAATATTCCCATCTCTTCGGCGGACGGCGGTGACAGAAGCGTCTCAGGAGACGCCAAGTGTCTGCAGGGAAGACGCCGATGTGAGACTCTTGCTGGGGACCCTCGCAGCCTGGCCTCGATATTGCCTCCGCGACGATGCTGATGAAAAGCCTGCCGAGGGGAGCTTTTCACGCAAACACCCGTCGCTACAGATCATCTCAACCCGCGAACCCGCCGTTTCCACGGCATTATACGTTTATTTCGTGGAAACGAGAGTTTGGCCCGCTTCAATGGGGTCGACAGAGTCAACGAATATCTTTGAAAACTGCAGATTTGCTATACATCTCACCAAGTGCACGCTAAAAGAATGTTTTAGCTTCAAGGCCAGATGTGTTGGCGTGTGACAGCTTCGGGCTGCTGTGTTGCATTTATCTCGCTGCTGGAAACGCTATCTGCACGATATCACCGTCCATGCCTCGTGCCCGTCGGGAGCGTCGACCAATGCAGCTCGTGAAGCCCGCTGATACCGTTGCCGACACCACGTACCACCTACGTGGCTGCAATTTCACCGAATAAAAGTCGAATCTCTCGCCAACAAGTGCATATTTATGGCGGGCAGAGCGGCCGAGAGCTCACGTTCTCATAATTCAAGCTCGCCCCCGCTCGTCTGGCAGTTGCTATCTCGCTCTTCGCGTGCATTTCCCGGCTGGTGCCGTCTCGCTCCCGCGTCCTCCGAGGCCGAGGGAAGCCGGCGGAGCTGCGAGCATGAATACATTGCCACGGCAAAGAGTGTGAAAACTAGTCACTCAAGTGACCCTTGAAAATATACCAACCTTTCCATTGCATTGGAAAATTGGGAGAAATATGAATGAATAATAAATTTCAACTATACCGATATGAGCGCGTTCACATTTCCATAAATAACAGTGACTTTGCCCGCCGGCGGTTGCTTTTCTGCGGAGCAATCGATTCTCGATACGAGTAAACATGCATTTTAAAACGATCGACATTCATATTTACATTTTCCCACTCTTATCGGTGTGAAGTGCACGCTAGGTAGGTGCCATTTCCGTTTGCAACTCTGAAATATAATAAATTAGAGGCGAATAGACAGAGACGCTTTGCATGCAAATTGTGCAATTTTCACGTCGCAGTATAGAACTGCCTCTAGAATCTAATGAGATCTGAAGACTGCACAATACAGCGCATTTAGAAGCAAGTACTACCTCAGAATTCTGGAATTAATTACGAAAACGGGTCTAATACCTCGGCATACCCTCTCCCCGCTGCACATGCAGCAGCGAGCAGCGAGCATCTCGTGTCAAGAAAGAGTCACAAGTGTGCTCTTGTCGCACGCTCCAGCTAACACCGTGTCAAGTAGCCATCCTCGCTTCAGCCAGCGCCTGCCAGCGCCTGCCAGCGCCGCCACGGGTAACTTCAAGCGCTGCCTTCAATCCGTTTTAATTACGCATCCTCGTGAAGATTCCACCCCCTTCTTCTTGCCCCCTCGCCCGGCCCCGCTCTTCACCTGTGCAAAAAGAAGGTAGCTCAGATATGCATTCCAATATCTCACCCCTCGCTGCGAGTCTTGCCTCTCCCCCAAACTGCACCCCGACATTGCCTGTATCAACGCTTCTTTACAAATTAATATTCCCCCTCGCACGCTTTATAGGTTTTATGTCTCACCTCTGCATTGAACGCAGGAATCCGTGTTGCGAGGAATGCGCTCGGCGTCGGGGAAGACGCATTGTCGGCTTAGCGTGCAGCCTGATTTACAGAAGGTTTTTGCTCGGGGTGCAGTACTCGTGGATAGCAAGCCGCTCGGCTAGTAATGGGCACGGGCGTGCGTATGGCAACGCGTGTCGGGCGCTTGTACGTCGAGTGCAACGAGGGAGGCAATTCCGAAGAGTGGTCGGTGTAATTTACACCCTAAGTGCCGAGACGCGTTACGGATGGAGGTGCCAAGTTCGGATTCGAGAAACAAGTTTTAGGTGTATTATCTTTTTGGTTGCCGAGGATGAACATGATTTGCAGAGTGTACTTTCTGCAGCTCATGAAATATTATTTAGGTGCCAGCTCAAATCATTGTTGATCCATTTCAAGATAGTGCTACTTAGGACGTGCAAGCGCCGTTTGATTTGTGTAATGGCCTAGCCTCATCAACCCCCCGATGCTAGGCTGCCATCCATATTATCTTTCAATCTCGCAGTGTCATTTCACCGTCCGCTTGACACTCGAGGCAGGAAGCCGTGCCATCGAGCGCACGCTCCTAAGCGTTTCATTAGCATCCGTCGAGTGGCACCACTGAAAGGCGGCTCGCGTTGCGTTGGCACGCCTGGCACGCACGCGCCCTACCGCCAACCCAGGCTGCCGTGCCCGCTGGCAGTTTTAATTAAAACTATAGTCGAGTACCTGAGAATGTAGTACATGTTTAATTGCTTTTTGCAACGCGAGTGCCTTTATTTACTCAGGTAATGCACTTAAAGTTCACTTCAATTGAAAACAATCTCCACTCACTATTTTATTCAAGCAGTTTTATCTCGAGAGTTGTTAATTTGTGTTGCAATGAGGGAGAATATTATCTTGCGCATCTCGGCCAGTGCTTGCCTTCGGATCATCAGCTCTCAGCTGATGCTTGGCATAATAATACGCCCTCCCAAGTCGATAAATTACGTGCTAATTAGTTCCTGCTCGATCTACGAAAACATGATTAGATGGCGGTGAGATTTACCAATTATAATCCATTGAAGGCCGCCAACTCCCGGAGGACGTTCAAGTGTGTGATCTTGTCTAGACTGCTTCTGATTTCCCATTTTCCGAAGCGCGACGCCTCCCGACAGTTTTCTCCGCTTCAAAAAGAAATCGAACCAATTATGTTCCAATCCGGAAGCTGATTCAAAAACATTCCCTTAAATTGTTTTCCAAAACCTCTGATATCTGGGAGTTAAGGTTTCAACATTTAAATTCTCTCACTTCTAGAGGGAACGCTGTGCCAATGGGATATTTATAATCTGTTTACTACCAATATTAGCATCCTTTTCAAACACTCTCGGGTTACCTGCTGCCAAAACCTTGCCGATTTTGTCACAAGCGAACGGTTACATATTAATCAGAATCTAGTAATCCGATAAAACCTTCGTCGGCGACCGCCCCTGTCCCTTTGAGACCCGTGCACGCGAGCGACGCCGACGCCGACGCCGACGCCCGGCTCGCCGCGACGCCGCGTCGGATGACACAAAGTAAGCGCGCGTCAGCGTCAAAAGTCGACATCAAACAGCGTCGACTCCTCCGACGGCATCCTCCGCTGCTCGCCGGCCTGCCTGCCTGGTTGCCATGGCAACTATTAATCTCATCTCGCGGCTTACGGATGGTAAAAACATGACAAATAGTCATTGAGTGACACTTTGTGACACTGCGTGTGGCAGCTCCCAGCGACGAGCATGCGCTGGGACACACCGGAACAGAAGGGTGATCATTCGTGTCCGCAGCCACATCGAAGTTCTAGACAAAGGATTACAAGCTCAAGATGAAAAGTATCAGAAGCATTTAATATTGCTCGGTGTAGCTTGAAGCGATCGCATTCCTATGCCGTTTTTCTACAATTTTTAATAAACAGTTTAAGAGTTTTAAAATAAAGATGGCGCATTTTTCTGTTAATAAGAAAACTTTCTATGGGTTCCGGGACGGAAGGCTGGGCTGGGGAATAACTCGGACATTTTAATAACTTACTTATCGCCGATGCAAATACTTCCAGCTCGTCTCTATGGGTGGGGGGGGGGGGGGTGGGGGGGCGGTGTGCAACAGGGACGACGTCTTGCGAAGCGCCGACTTGATTGGCACAACTAATTATTTCACTTCCAGCGAGTGTCCCGAGCGAGATTAGCCCCGTTCAGTCGAGTCTTTCCAATAATTCAGCTGCACCGAGTGCATTCTGTGGGTTAATCAGGTGTTGCAAAGTGCACTCGCTTATTCTGGCATGTGCACTGCGCAGGTTTTAACGCCGGGCTGCTTGCATCGCTCAGCAGTAATGTCCTACGCTCACCATCCCATCGCGAGAGGCGAACTTTTTCCCTTGAAAGTGTAAACGAATTTTATCTGATCTCTGTTTTTCTCCTTTGTTTCAGGTACGTGTTTTCTAAGCTCGCAACTTTCCTTGACTTTTCGTCGGCATCAGCAATTCACCTAAATGGCAAGTAGCTTGATAATTAAATCACCCAAATTAAGTTCCCGATTCAGCAGGAGGGCGCAGAGCGGAAAAAGAATCACACTGCAAAGCAACGCCTAGATCTGACATTTTCTACACATCAAAGAGACTCTCTTCATGTAGATGCGCGCCTAATTAGCGTCTAAAGATGAACTTCTGATGAAATCGCATTCAAAGATGTTCCCGACTTGAGCATGTTTCCCTGCATTTCGGCGTAAGCAGTTGCCTCGGTTCGTCGCGTGGCCCTCTGCGTCGGCGTCGGTAGGTTTAAGAGGGTGGCGGCGGCGGCTGCGTCGGCGGCGGGATGCACGGCAACGAGTTGCCAGGATTAAGTTCCCAGAGCTGTCAACTCTTCTTCCTGTTCGCCGCGATGCTCTCAAGCAAATTACACCCTTACATTCGGAATGACACCCTTCCCCGCGCCCAGCGCCGGGCCTGGCTTTGCAGACGTTGCTAGCTCACTGTTGCACCGTCCTTAGCAAGGCCTCAGCCGCGCGGGCATTCGTCGGCTTTCAGAACTTATACCTCACTTTCCGAACAAGTCTCCAGCCACTTCAAACCTGGAATTTCGCCGCTAAATTTTGCAGTCGAGTTAAAATTCTACATGTTCTTGTCGGTAAATCTTTCATTTTTAGCTACGCTAATAGTGTCTGGTTCATTTTTGTGCAAGTTATATGATTCTCTTGAAAGGAGGATTCAATGAGAAACATTTTTCCATGAATTGCAAGCCATGTCGTTTTCCATCTAACTAAGATGAACTCGTTTGCGTTGCAACGAGACACACGTACGGGGAGCGAGGCTAGACTCCATGCATAGCAGCCGAGGCCACATCCAAAATAGATGCCTCAGCAGCAGCACCGTCATTTCAAGCGAGCTCGTCTTCCCTTTGAAACTCTTCGCGCGCATTCTGACATCATGAGCATCCCGGGTGCTCCCGGCAAATTGTTTGAGTGGGACATTTCTTTACTTGAAGATTTCGCTTCCTTCCCTGCGGACATGCTCTCGTTAAATTGCAGCTTTAATGAGTAGAGGAAAAGAAGTGTAAAACAAGCGTGCTTCCCATTGCATTAATATGATGCTTTGTGGAGCATGGAATTTTGATAGGAATTTGCATTTGAGTCGAGCTATAGGTCACGGTTGACTCGGTCATGGAATTAGCACAATTGCCCACCGAATGAAATTGAAATGGCTGCTTGGCCGGTATAACGGGTTGCTCGGACAGGAAAACTACCCTGGAAACAGGTGACGCATTCACGAGGTATGCAAAGTGTTCGCAAAGCCCCACTTGCCGGGAACAGTAGCGATTTGATGGGGCTGCAGCGATCGCAACACCCCGAGCCCTAGAGCCGCGAAAGAACGCGTCATTATGCCATCCTGCTTTGACACCTCCTGATTGGGGGCCAGAAGCAGCAAAAAACCGCGCCACTGTTAGCATAGGTCGGGATATGTTTGGGTTGTGTCAGTGTGTTATTTTACGACCCGAGCTTTTATGATGATTTGACGGGTATTTTTCTTAGGGGTGAGTGTGGACCCGATATGGGGGTTAAATATAATAACATCTGCTTTCTTTCCATGCGTGGTGTTTGTTCAGTTATTCTTAATTAATTTATGGGATCAAACCTATGTCAGATCAATAAAGGAGAGTGAAATGAAAAGATGGATTTACTTACTATTCACTGGCGTCTCTTGGGAGACATCAAAGTGCTTACAACACCAGTTTCGTGGCAGCATCAGATAAAATGATACCTACTTCTCCGATACAGCTTCACAAATCACGATGCATCGCTTTTCTTTGCTGGCTTGGGGCTCACTGGCTCATATATTTTATTGAACCACTGTAACCGACATTAAAGTGATGCAAAGGGGAAAGCAACATTTCTAAAACCCACTTTTTTAATCAGTGTTTTCTGTGGGGTAGACTTCCACAGCACAAAGGGAAAAAATAATTGACACACAAGCTCTGTTATTTTAAAATAACGTAATCACAGTCCGATGAATTCAATACAATTTCTGCCCGACACAATATATAAGTCAGACAAATAGACCCCTAACGTCCTCGTCCCCCCTTCCCCCTTCCCACACTCCTCCCGTCCAGGCAGCCTCGCACCATTGTTGGCTCTAATCAACACGCATTTCTCGCCGATTCTTTCACGCACGCATAATCTGCCGCCGCGTGCACACGTGTGTGCTGTGTGCTGTGTGTCTGTGTGAGTGTGCTGCACAGAAAACCTTGATTTCGAACGCAATCTCACCCCTAACGGCGCACCCTCTCTCTCTATCTACACTCTCCTCTTCTGCCCACTGCCTCCTCGACCCTTTGCAACACATACACGGCCGGCTGTGTACTCTGATCTCGCTCGCTCTCACTGCCCTCTCATTTCGAGTTGTTCCTTCAAGCACTGCCCCGTGGATTTCGGAGCCCGACATAGATATCGAGTCGGAATGCTGCACTAACAAATACCCCAGCTGTCAATCTTTGCCCATAAAATTACTACACCCCCAAAGGGTAGTTCTAAATTTACATACAAGTCATACAGAGGAGATATATGTCAAGTTTTTCATCAACTATATCCTCTAGACACACTTTCGCAATTTTGACGTTTCAAAGCATCGTCATTTTGAATAAGCTATGTGTTCCATTCATTTTATCTCCAAAAATAACTAGAAGCTTAAAAAAAACACTGACTGTCGACTAGACCGACATACCGCCGCTCGTGGACAGTCTAGCGATTCGGCTGTCTATGACTCAATCGAGCCACGGCGTCCCTCCATCGCGGGCCCCGCACAACAATGCCCACTGCCCTCTTTGTGCCCCATCGGTGCGTGATCGCGATGGCGGTGGCTTGACTGACAAGAGCTCTGCGTGATTAAAGATGTCGGGCGGGGAGTCGGCCCGGTGGGGTTGGGGAGTCGTGGGGAGTCGTGGGGAGTCGCCTCGCTCCCGCTTCACCCGCGGCTCGTCTGGATGATTGTGTTAGCCGATCCCGGTACCGGCGTGCTTCGGGAGCCGAGACACAAGCGTCTTGTTTCGTTGGCACGACGCTCTGGGGTGGGTTGTACGGGGGAGTCGAGTTAGATAATGGCGGCTAGGGGTGGATTTACCTGCCCGAGACTTGACGCGAGCTACCTGAATCAGAATCACGTTCAATCAACAGACGCTACGTCCTACCTTGCTTTGGATACAAGAAAATAAGGTTTTGGATATGTACGTGATTCCATTTTGCTTTCTGTGCTTGTATTTCGCGCACCGCGAAAATACGGTACGGTCGCTAATGATTTCAAGCCGTCAGAGTAAAACGCTAAAAGAGTCGCCCATTGTTCGACAGCCAATAAACGCGACTGTCAGAGCCGTCGGCAAACACGAGCCGCCGATTAGTTTTTAATACCGAAGTATTAATATTTTCCCAGCCCTCGTCCTGAGCGCGGCTTCGAGCAACGTGTCAACATCATAATGCCGACAGCACCCTTCGCTAGCTGCACCCCCCTTCCCGGGGCACCCCGGCGCAGGGCAGGGCGACGTCTAGACGGACTGACCCACCCCCAAACGGGGGGCGTCGCGTGATTGGGACGACATTGTCGTCGTCGTCGTCGCGGCTCTCCGAGTCCTCTCGCCGTCAATGCCGCTGATTGTCAGCAACGCGGCTCGTGGTGCATCGCAATTCCTCCTCGCGTCATAGTGTGTGAAAAAGCGAGGGGGTTGTTCTCGCGACGCGCTTTGCTTTATTTCCATCGCAATTAGGTCATGGGGTCAGGAGGCGCGGGAGTGACGGGGAGGCGTCACGAGGCACGGCGGGGTTGATTTGGTTGTCGACGTTGCTGGCTGCAGTGATGAGCGAGGAAAACAATTTGCGGCGTTCGTTTCGGAGAATGCTTCCGTGCGCGTCCGGCGAAATCAATAAGTTTTCACTAATTTAACAAAGCGTTCTGCAGAGAATCACGCACTTTGACGGCTAGGGTGCAATGCGTACATTATTCGGTCCGCTGGTTGCAATCTAAATGCCAAATGACTAAAGGACAGTTGCTAAATAACAAAAATCAAGCAATTTTAATGACAGCCATATAAATTTGGAATAAGTCAGTCTTTTTTCGTGAAACGAGAGGGGTTTGGATTGAGAAAATTCAATTCTGGGTGTTCCAGATGAACCAGTAGATCGCCGCAGGGCGTTCGCTGGAGATGCACGGAGCGAAATACAAACAGAAGTTGGTATACATATTAAAATATGCAAAGCAGTAAATTAATAATTCTAAATTGTCGAACGCACCATGCGGGCAACAAATAAACAGGCTCTGTAACCCTCCATCCACACATGGTGCTGTCGTGGCATCCATCTTCGCAACAACAACCGTGCCATGGAACCGGCCATCCGACGTCTGTAACGAGAATCGCCGTCGATCACCATTCAATCGCAACCCCCCCGTTCCCTAATCAAACACAACGAGCCCCATCCCACACACAGCTGTACCACCAGACTGTCTCCAAGTCCCAACCCCATCGTGTCCACTTCGCGAGGCTCGGCCGCGACGTAAACACTGCCCCCCGACCGTGACACCCCAGCTGGTGCACCCTCCCCCCCCCAATATCACGGTCGGGCTGCCTCGCCACATGTCTCCACGAGGCGACCTCTGCCTGCCGGCCGGCGGTCAGGTGAGCACATAACAATGATCCGTCGGCCCATTCATCTGACGTGGATTATCGCACAGTGCGGAGCAGGGGGAGGTTTAGGTTAGCCAAACAGAGTTAACCCCATCCTTTGTACACACGGTGTATGATGTGGTGTGTGGTCAGAGGCCTGCTCGGCTCGGCCGTGGACGCGTGACGATCCGGTGCGTCTCGGTGCGTGGGTGTGAGGTGCGTGAAAACAATATAGCAGACCGCGATGATTGTTCCAATTATGATTGCCGTGCGCGGCGAGGGGTTGGTCGGTTTGCGGTCGGTTATTATTGATGGGCGAGTGTGGGGCCGACGTGTCTGCGGCGGCGACGGTGCAGCGAGCGGGGAGGTTAGGAAATTCCGCGAACGCTTACGTCTCTTTGCGGCGTTTAGCGATATTAATTGGCAGCCGCTTCGGAATAATTTCTACTAGATTAACTTATTTTTCCTCGCGTCACGCTCAAAATAATTTTTGTGTGGGGATTAATTGAATTTAAGGGTTGATTCTGCTGATGGGTTGGCTTGGCACTGCTGTCTCTCGGCTGCTGTGACGACTGTGAATTAACTTATCGGATTTCGATGGCGTGTTATGATTGATTAATACGACGTCTCCTCCATAATAGAGATGGATTGAGATTAGGAAGAATCTCGCGAGTTTTATTGAAAAATAAACCCAGCGAACAGACTTCTCGAGAAGTAATAATTGATGGTGTTAGTTTCTTCTGGAAGCAATTCCTACCTACGTCAGGGACGGCTGTATTTCAAGAGATTTCTTCTGTTTTGGGACGTCGTTGTCCTAGATTTTATGGACGCCCTCGGCAACTTTAGGGGACGTAAACTAACAGTAGCATCAAGAAAGCACATTTTTCTCGCGCGGCAGCCGAAGTGTTCGTTATCTGTTCGCGTCCAGTCTGGGAGCATCTCGGCGGCAGCAACATCTCTCAGCCGACGCTCTCTACGCGCGTTAGCAACGCGACAACGAGGCTGCTTACTTAAGCAGTAATGCCCAGCGTACGTCTTGGACTGCAGCTGCCGCTGCGCCTTCATCTCTTCGCCGCCGCTGAATTCTTTTCTCAGACTTTTCCCTCGCAAAACTATTGAATTGAACCAGGAATTGGCTGAATGTATCTTTCCATTATTCTTGACCAAGTCCATATCAAATGTAAAGAGCATGTAACCTTTTCTGGAGAGAACAAACAAAGATGAGGCTTCAATAAATCTTGCTGGGGCTCCTAGGTACTACGTACACCTTCAGTGAGAAAGAATCGCCAATTGTTCGCGCGGCGGAATGTAATCTGCGACCTACTAACGTGCTCGAGTTCGATTCTCTCAGCGGCAGCGTCCAGAAGGAGCGCGATGCAACTTGATGTCCGTCCAGGAAACGTGCGATGGGTTTTATTAACGTTGTCAGACACCAAGCCCGTTGCCTCTCGAGCGTAGACTTGCGCTCAGGCTGATAATGAATGATTTTCCCGTCGCGCTCGCTGCGTATTGTTTCGAAGGAGAGCAGAAACAAACGCACCCCGGCCCGACCACCCCGGCCAGTTCGTGAAATGTTGTTTTACATCCCCGACTCGCCATCGATCTTACCCTCGCCTCACTTATTTACCGCCAGCAATTATTATTTCAGTGGTTTCCTGCGGCGAATCGGCGGCAATGTGGACAGCGCGCCGGCCTGCTCCTGTAACGGCCGATGTAGTAGCCAATCTATACCCAGTGAGTTTAATGTTCGCACTAAAGGTTACCCTCTTTCATGAGACCCAGTTATTTTTTAGTGTGTAGACATAGGATAATAAAAAATGTAAGTACGACTTCAGGCACAGATGGAGGCTTTACTATATTTAATTATTTGATGGTGATTTAAATAGAAGGATGACGGCATGATCATTCTTCCTCGAAGGACGATGCTTGTGATCTGCAAGCAGTGCCGCAACAAGCTGACTTTTTCGTTTTCTCAGTAATATACTCACTGTCACGGTCGCATACAAATCTACAAATGTTCAAATCCACATATGGCGCGGGAAAAAAAAACTTCCACGCATTAATTACAGCATATTGCCCGTAACGATAAATCTTAATCCCTCTGAAGGCGGCGGTTAATGGAGCGTGTCTCGGTGTGTGAGAATGTCCAACCCCCGACGGTGCCCTCGCAAGCGGCGTTGCCTGTCCTGCCTTGTCCTGCCCTTATAGCCTGCAGCAGCTGCCTCCTAGCGGCCAGGGTCCTGGGCCGCGTGGTGCGAATCCGTCGCTCGGAGTCGAGTAATTGGCGGGAGACTTGCAGTCCGACGGGTGGGGTGCTGGATGGAGCAACACCTGCTGCTGGCATGGTGCAGTCGGTGGCTCCAGTCAAAGTACAGCGCCCCTGTTTCGTAAGCCTCCAGTCTTGCTACGTTTCTTACCGCGGAAATCCGGAAAATAGATATGAATTTGTTAGTTACTATGTATTTTGTATGTTTAGTTCCCCTGAAAATAACTAAAGATTTCCAAAACTCAGTAAAATTATAAAAGCGTTTCTGTATAGCTTCTGGCTTGGCGGATTCGGCGCTGCTTGTTTAGCGTTTTTCCGCATTTCGTACGCTCGGCTAGTATCATCATGGACCATGGACTTGTCTCATGGACTGGCTCGGCTAGTATCATCATGGACCATGGACTTGTCTCATGGACTGGCTCGGCTAGTATCATCATGGACCATGGACTTGTCTCATGGACTGGCCGACGAGTTTCATATCAGTACATCAATTTTTATCAATATCCACACGCAGATTTGCGATTTTTATTGTAACTTCCCCCGCATAATTCCAGCAATGTTCGAGTGACTGACTGAAAAAACGCGTGTCTGGCGCTGAACGCGATATAATCGTGTTTCAAAGTACACCGCCTATTTCCATGGAATCATTTTTATCGGCGACGGCTGGTTGTTGGCGTTGTGCGGTGATTTCCAGCGCTGCATGCAGTCACAGAGCGCCGAGTTCACTCGTCGTGCGATGCTATTTGCATATCATTCTCTATTCAACTGTCAATATTTCAATTAACAAATCAAATTGCGTGCACGGCATGGCATTCACGTGGTTATTGACGGGTGATTACAGATGATAACAGTTGCTTTTCCATTATCATCGGCGGAGCTGGCACATTGCGAAACTTGCTGCTGGCTCACGCGATGTGATTGCAGGGTGGAGGCGCCGAGTTCGAAATTATCATCGATATTGCCTGCATGTACCGTGCTGGCCAGCAATAACTCATTAGGCATGTTAGGTTAATTGATGGATTAGCTATAATGTGTCACGATAGGGTTAATCAAGGAAATTCTGGTTGTACCTAGCAGCCAAGGGCCGACCAATATACACGGATTATTAATTATGAAGTGAAACAAATTTTTCAGATAAACAAACTGTGACGTGTCATCGCTGTGAAATCAGCTTCCCGGATTCTAGCGTCGTTTCCCACAGCGACACAAGTCGCTGCTGGGAATAAAATGAAACTAATTGTCCAGAATTTCCGCAACGTGCGCAGACGCAAGCAACATCTTCCATCGCAGATGATTCCCCGCCATTAAACCCGAGGGGGAAACAAAATGTGGTTCACCCTGTCTCATCCCTTGGCCGCAAACCATCTCAGTCAATACCAACCACCGTGACCACCACTGTCAATGCAACCACTGTCAATACAACCACTGTCAATACAACCACTGTCAATACCAACCCCGTCAATACTCCCCCACCCCTGTCAATGCCGCGACACCCACGAGTGTAGACGGCGCATAAAAACGCTCGCCGCGCATCGCGTGAAGTAGCGTCGGTAAATCCCGTCATTTAATGATGTCGTTCGTTATCGCCCAAGGGTCGCCTCCCCTGCCACCACCGCCGCCTCCACCCCCGACGCGGAGGCGACAGGGCGCGGGGGCGGCGGAGGGGTTCATAATGGTGACAAACGACTTGTTTTGCATGTCTGGGAGATACGTGGGTCGTGGCGCAACCCTTTCGTCTTCCCCCGGTCGAGGGTGGTCTGCGTTGCGGCGGGGTTGGGGAGGGGGCGGTCAGGGAGCGGACGTGCCAATGCGTAGGTATCATGGGTCGGCGAGCGGTGATATCGATGCACGCGCTGGCGACGCCATTACGCCAAGGGCTCTCAGACTGGCCTAAGTAGTGGAAATATGTCGAGCGAAAGGCATTCTTTTTTCACCCACTCGAAATTCACATATGGAATATCTAATAGAGCAGCATGGATTCAGAGAAGCAGAATTTAGAGATCCATTCATCCCTGACAATAATTTTCTCGCATTAATTCGCGTTCCTATACCCACGCGCCCCGCGGGGTTTACCGCGAAAAGAGTGGGTATTTCAATTAAGTTCGCGCATACATTCGGTGTGCCTGCAGATATGTGACCTTTATCGACGTGAAGCCACGCGCCGTGTTTGCTTCACTCGGCGCACAGCGTGGCTCTAGCTTCACCTCGCCTCGCCTCGCATCGCATCGCATCGCCTCGCACGCAACGCTTACACGTTTCCACGATTTTCCTGCCCTCACGATAACGCGCTCCTTAAGTAAGCATTCCCTCGGCTTTTCCATGTCTTTAGCATTTCCGTGCCGTCGCGCGGCGTGTAATTGATTTCCACGCTGAGAGCGACACGTTCAGCACAGTCTCGATCAGCTGGATGCAAATGCCGCGGTTCTGGGAGAAAGAGTCTGGAGAGACGGCGTCGTCGCTGCCGGCCCGGCCAGGCCGAGGGCGCGACGGCTAGCTGCCGTAGACGACGCTCATTTGCATACCGACGACGAGGCCGCGCGGCCCCAGCAGACTCCTTGACGACGACCGGGGACGGCGTTTGCAGTTGACACCGACGCCGAATTGTTACGGCTTTGTGTAACGGAATCACGGCAATTCGCCGCCGCCGTTTATCATCTTACACGCGGTTTCGCTGCCGCTGAGTTAAGCTTTAAAAGCGTGCTGTGTTCTGCTGAAGAAACATGGCGCCTCCACCGAATCAGTTATTCGACTGTTTAGCATGCATTTTACGGCAGCTCACAATAGCGTATTCGGATTTCAGGATGTACATTTATAGAAACATGAGACAATGAGAAGTAGTTAACTCATCGACACCGGTTTACAGCCCCTGCATGTGTAAAAAAGCTTCAAAGAAAATCACAATAACTATCTGTAATGTGTTTTAGCTTGTAAGCATTTAATTATAGTTCGCCAAATTTAATCAGGCACAATTATCTGGATTTACTTTGCATTGAAACAAGAGGCGAAGCAAACTCTGGTTGTAATTAATTAAACCATTGCCTGCTGCATCTCTTTTTTCACTTTGATGTCGTCAGAGCACTATTTGTTCGCTGCGCGTACTCAATGACACGTGTTTTTCCACACTTTGTATTTTAAATGCGGAACGAACACAGCTTTCTGCTGCCTGTCAAGTGGCATGCTTTATTTCGCGCCAGGCTTTTACTTAGCCGGAGAAGAATGCAGTTTTCATTATTGTAAAAGGAATTCAAATCCTGGCTTTCGCTGTCGCGGTTCTTCCCGATTGCTTCACGGGAAGAAACTTTGATCAGATTTATTGGTTCCAGCTTTAGAAGAACACAAATTCTGGATGCTAGGGGCGTTTTTCACTCAGCCCGTGTTAGCTGTGACGAGCGCCCTTATTCTCTCCACTTATTCACTCGCGTTCCATCGTTCTTTATTATAATGTAATCCAAGTCTACATTCTCCGGGAATTTGAATGAAAAATATGATAAACTCGATCTCGATCCGATAATACTGTAAAATCTTTTTTGATTTTGCATGTCATTTCATCCGCAAGGCAATGCGAGACATATTGAAACATATTATCTGCACTCTGGTCTCAGTGAATCTGGCTGTAGAGCTGATCGACCAGGAAGGTGGAGTCCTCGCGACATGAAACTTCGATGAGAAGCGAGTGCGCCGCGGAAAATACACGACGCAGAAGACATTTTACGACACGGATGAATTTTTCATCGTTGACGAGATTAAGGAGTTCAAACATTTGTGGCCAGACCGCTGCTGCAGGTGAATCTTCAGACTGCGACCTGTCTCAAATCGGACAGAGGTTGTCAGGAGGGCGTCAAGAAGGCACCGAAAATGTTCTTGCTTTTATCGTGGAGGCTATTGATGAGTGGGTTGGTGCCATTTTCGAGTGTGTCGGAGCTGACGCTCTCAGTTTGCTGTGGAATTCTATATTTTGTTTCCAGATTCGCATCAATTTTAATATTTCGGTCATAGCAAACTTATCAACCTTCATTTGATATCCTCAAACATTCAATACATGGCAATGTTTATACAAACGATGTTCTTGTTTGCATTTTTGTTTGCGCCAATCCGACAGAACTCTGATTTGGAGCAAAGTTCATCCTTTCGCATATTCATTGGCATTTTAGTTCTCGTATCGATTTGAAGTGATTTAATTTTTCCTCCGCTTCAAGCTCGTAATATTATTCTCTGCAAATAGTTAACCAAATTCGATTCAAAATTAATCAAAAGTTTCTTTATCGCTGGAGCGTGCATCCGGCAGTCGTCGAGCGGTGGTCCAGCCGGTGTCTGCGTTGCCACGACGCGCAACCAAGATGACAATCCCATCACACGCTCGCAGCTTCTGAGCACTGACCGCGAATTGTTTGAATTTCCCCCGGGATGAGGGATGGGTGAGGGCGTGGGGGAGGGCGGCACAACTTTACACTTACACCCTAGCGAGATATTTACGAGTTGGTGACCAAGCGACGCCCCGGGCGGGCTCCTCTGTTGATGCCGGCGAACAACAACGCGATGATGCTACAACTACGCGCTCTTGTGCGTCAACAGGCTTTGTTCCTGGAAATAGATATCATTCATGAGCATCCTCTGGCTGGTCATTTTCTTGCTTGATTTCTGAAATAATCATGAATTCTAATGTGCAGGGATTCCCATAAAATATTTACGTTCGCTCGCGCAGCTGACGGCATAGTTTATTTCCAAATTGAAACCCGATTTGGAAATGAATCGAGAAAACATGTTTTTTGATTAAAGCTTAAGAAAACCCTATTTCCGTGATGCAAACAATTTATTGGTCTCTCACTCTCCTGTAAACCGGCAAATGACAGGAGACAAATTATTCCCCGCGAATATATCTAGAAACCATTGGGGTGGGCGGGGGTGGGGGGATTTCCTTTAAAGAGATTTCAAACTTTTCTCTTGTGTATGAAATTGACAGTTCTCAACCCCGTGTACGACGCGCGCCCGCCATAATCATCCATCATTTGCTGCTCGGGAAATTCCCGGGAAATGCTGGAGGAACGGGCGGAAAAGCGACGGTTGCAACGTCCATTATTTGTTTTACAACATGACTGCGAATGTCACTCAGTTTTTTCAAATCTCCTTCCTGAAAAACTGTAGAATTATTTCTTTCATTTTGTGTTGTATTTTTTTCTTGACACCAATTCGCCAATTAAACGAACTTAACAGTCGTTGCAAATTCTCAAAGATAATTATTATTGAAACGTGACGTTATTTTTCCTAATTAAGTTTCTGTCAACCAACCTCCAGCAATCGAGAAAATAGCAAATGAATTCAAGCTCTTAGCGAGCTACAAAGGCGTTTCAACTGGCGTATCCGCAAATATCCTCTTTGATAGAAAAATATAAAATAAGTTTTGAGTTCTTCGCCTAAGAAAATCAAAGTGAGCACTTGGAAAGTACACACTGTCTAGCGCTGCTTCCACCGGAAGGAAGCGAGATTCGATAATCATTGCTGGTAGCAGCCCTTGCTTCCATTCAAGGTACACGCGAGCAACGCAAACACAAACTGATATTCAGCGCTAAATCCCGAACGCGCGGCTAAGTGAGTACCATTCCACATTCCACCTCAGTTCCTCTCCCTACACCACTCCATACATATTTTAAAGATTGCTCTCCCGCGAGTAGTCTTATGTTAAGTAGGCTTATGCTTATCACCCCTTCCCCCACCGTCTTGCTGAAGCCTTGGCGGGGAGACGCATTTCCGCTGCACTAGCGCCGTGGCGGCGCGTTGCGTGGCGGGGGAACCGGGAACTGCGGAAGCAATTCGCCGGGAAGGCGTCTTCGCCCGTATCGAGATAAAGGAAATTTGGTTTTGACAAGTCGCTTAGCCGAGTCTATTAGTATTAAAATTGCTAATTACACTTAGCAGTTTCCTGCTCCCCTCTCACCGGCCCGTCTGCGTCGAACTGAAAGAAAGGAAATTATTTTGTCAAGCGGGATTCAGTCTTCGGTGAAAGTTTCACCTGTACGTACTACCTGTACTGAAAGTAGATGCTGTCATTTAATAATTCGATTTACATATATCACATTTTGGACTGTGATAGTACTGCCGAAAGCATTGTTTTGCATTCCTATAGCAATTTTTTATGCTCATTATTATTTCTCAAGTTTGGTTTCCAATATTTTAATATATTTCTGATAACTATATTTTTTTCTGTATTTTGATTTTTAAAGCCGTTTGAAATCCCCATCATCTGCTGCTCTTTACACATGGCTTAAATTAAATCAATTTTTCTCCCGACTGACAATAACTTCATAACGCCATTGAAAGAAATTACAATTTGAAATCATTTCGACTCGGTTCGTCCAGTAGGGTCCTAGTCCTGCCTCGGTGACTAACTACACCCCTCGTCCACGTTATCCACGGGTCTAGGACTTATCTACGCGTACATACACGTATTGTCCCAGCAACCCGACCCCGTGGATTATGATAATAGCAAAGAGGACACGCTCCTCACCGGCATAGACTCGGAGGCCCCGTAAAGGGCTCTCGACGATAATCCCCTTTTAATAGGCATTTTGGGCGCGCGTGGCCCTTTAGGTGCCCATTGAAAGATATCGACAGCCTCACAATCGCAGCGCAAAGCCATCCGGGAGCGACTCGCCGAACTCCAACTCGTGAATGATTCACTCTTGACCCTTTTCATAATTTAAAATCGTGTACCCATGTCACACAGTGGCGGAATTAATTTTAGATTTGCAAACTTTCGGCGAGCGTTGCGTGAACTAGTTGATGGCGGGTGGGGAGAGGGAAGGGTGGGCCGCCGGCCAGCCGGCCTCCCTGCTAGTTGCTAATTACTTGGCCCGGAGTTCCAGGAGTTAGTCAAGCATTATGTTGCCGAGCGGATCTGGCGAAGACAATCCAACGGCACCCGCTAATGCTTAATGAGTTGCGCACCTGACTCTCAGACACTCGCCTGTGGTTTGGACTTGGGACGCTGCTGCTGCTGCTGCCACTGAATTGCTGGGGGTGTCAATTAAATGAAGTACGCCTCGTGCTCTAGGCGTCTGCTCGGCGCAACGCGATTTTGCATTGTTTTTAGTGCGTCTCGTTAGGTTAAGTGGTCTTAAAGGGTGCATCCATTATGATCGGCGTCGCTGTGGGTGACTCGCAGCTCGAGCGCCGACTGTCTGAAGAAAACGGATTCGAATAATTAGACCATCGGCTGACTGAATTCTCATCGGGTTTTTGTAGTTTCTTGCTTGGCAAAGTTCTAGGTCTGGTTCACTCTTTCTTATGCGATTCGCTTGTTTTGATCATTGATTTCATCGCGAAGTGAATTTACGTCAAAGGCGTTAACCGTTCCATTTACGAGGCAAACGCAGACCCAAACTAGAGAAAGTTGATTGAAATAACTGGCAGCACGAGCGCCGAGTCGTCTGACAATGATAGCATGGTAGAGGAAACAGCATATCATACTACTGAAAGATGACACGATCTACGATCTGTCAGTTGCCGGGGCCAAGTGAAAAACGCCTTCCAGCATAAAAGCTGTGTGATACGACGGCACTACAAGCGCTGATCGCAGGAAAGTTGCCCACATCAGCATAATATTTTCCCGCGTTTCTCTGTATAAATCACGTGTTGAGCTTGTAGTAGTGGTGGTAGTACTGTGTAGCTGTGGAGAAGGAGAACCCCGCTCGTTGGTATTGTAGACTTGTCAAATTGATACTACGTCGTCGTCGCCGTCGCCGCCGCCGCCGCCGCCGACGAATATACATACACACCTCTATATGGCTGCAAGCATGGCGCTCGCCGGGCCCACGATGCGATGTGGAGGAAGACTTGAAAGGGAATCAGAAAATCCCAAATATGTAGAATGGCGTGAATTATTCAACGCGTTTGGGTTTTTGTGAAAAAGAGAGAGCAAAGGAATCTGCGCGAGAAAGACAGAGTTTATATTTGTGTGTGAGTGCGAGCGGCGAATGTTGATTTGCATTGGAAATGTTCACACATATAGACACGCAGGTGGTGTATAGTTCATGCACACGTGTTTTGCCGTCGGTTTTTTGGAGAGCCGTCGACTTGATCCATAATTCTACATTCCATTCCACCAGAAACCAATATTCCCGGGCTTTAAAAACCACCTTCATTCGAGCTAAGATCCACTCGGTATACGTGGAAGTTTTTTGCCTATACCCAGTTTTACTTTATTTATAGGCTTTTTATGGGGATATAGTAAATAGAATTGGTCATAAATAGAATTTGTCTAGGAGCTCTTGAATTTCAATTCGCGTTTACGCATCTCTGATCTAGGGCCATGGTTTCTAAATAAATTACACGCGACTGTCGTGTTTTATCGGCGCTTGCTTATCTTTATTGCCGGCTGCATATTTTTTGGTTTCCAGCCTCGCAACTCATGCGCTGATTTTTTTTCTAACATTCTCTTGCAATCTTTTGCGCCAGACATACTTTCTTTAACATCCTTAAAATTAAATCTTATAATTTTATGTAGTCCTTCTCCTCCACAGAAGCACCACGACTTGCTAATGTTGTTAAAGCAACTTCTGTCTCCTGCGAGGAGCACTTGTTAACCAATATCATTAGCGTTATCTAATCAGTTCCACACCAACTCGTTGCGATGCGCTGCTAGCAGCCCGGCTGCCAAACAAACCCGGGATATCGACGGCTGATTTCACCTCCAAGCCGACGCCGACGCCGACGCCGACGCCGACGCCGACGCCGACGCCGACTGTTTGCTCGTCGCGCTCGGGCCTGCACACTTTTCAAACTGCTAATTATGATATCGTAATTAGCTAAGACAAAGCCGCGTATTCAAATTAGTCTCTCGCGAATTGCGCCGCGCCGACGCACAGCGGCCTACATTGTCTTCGCCGGGCGGCGTTAATTGGGCGTCGCGACGCCCTCAGACGCCGCGTTTTACATGATAATGTCTACCGCCCCCGGCGCCCCCAGCGCCCCCAGCGCCCCGGCGTCGGGACGCTGTGCCGACGCGGCGGCAGCGTGGGCGTCTGACGTATCTCCTTGCCACGTCGCTGCTGTTGACTCGATCAGTGCAAAATTGTTCTGAAGTTTAACAAGATGATGGGAACTTGTTGCGATTGTTGTCACGAGGCGAACACATTTTAACGGCCGTTGTTTTTTTCTGTTGCAGGTATGTTCGTTGCCATGACGCCTTCGTGGGTTTTTACCGGAGCAGTGAGTACACGGGGTGGTTTCAGAAGCTTGGAGGGAAATCTCGCCATGACATTCATCTTGACATCTAAAAGAGACCCGCGACATGAAATATTCTGACCTTTGGAAGAACTTTGTTTATTTAGGAGTTGTATTGTAACAGTTCCCATCATTAAAAAAAATCGTTGGCTGAATCGGAAAATGATCTCCATCACTCTTTTGTTACGGCCAAGAGGGGTCGAAGGACAAATCTCTCCAAAAATAAAACAGAGAGCGATACCCGATCAACCGGCGACGTGATCTTAGCGATTGTTGGTTTAAAATGCGTTGTTAATTTGCACGAGCTGTATTACACCGTATCACACCGTATCACACCGTATCACACCGTATCACACCGTATCACACCGTATCACACCGTATCACACCGTATCACACCGTATCACACCGTATCCCACCGTATCACACCGTATCACACCGTATCACATCGTATCACACCGTATCACATCGTATCACATCGTATCACATCGTATCACATCGTATCACATCGTATCACATCGTATCACACCGTATCACACCGTATCACACCGTATCACATCGTATCACACCGCGTCACACCGCGTCACACAGCGTCACACCGTGTCGCCGCGTCTTGGTCAGCTAGCGCGTCGCCATCGTCTTTGGCGGAGCGACGCTCCAGCCCCGGGCCTGGACGGCGTCCGTAGGGACGTCGTCGAGGTCTGTGGAGAATGCTAATGTCCGGCGCCGAGAAGCAACAACACAGAATGGATCGGACATCGGGAAACACGCGTGTTGCTCGTGTGTTGCTCGCGGAGTTCGTTCACCTCGGCGGGTGGCTGGAAACACTCCCGAGTTCGTATCTCGACGCGTCCCAATTTTGATGGATGGCCAGCCTCGATTTCGTGCGCTGGCGCTCGCACTTATTTTAGAACATTATGTGAGGAAACCACGTTTCATATCGCACTTCCTTCGATCGAAATACACAGCAAGTGAAAACTACACTTTCGCTAAATAAAAGCGTTCCTGTTTCCTCTTGCAGATAGAAAGACCCTAAGCAAACACGATTTATTCTCGTGCCTGGCGAGTGTTGCCGGTTTCTTCTGACTGAAAGGGTGTGGCGATTGTTCGTCTCCCTCCGGACCATGTCGGCCTCGAAATAGACCACAGCAGAGATGAATAGTCAAAGGCGCGCGGAAAGAAGAGCGCACCGCCCAAAATTACGTTCTAGTGACACTAATGTCCGCATATTTGTCATTGACGCCGACTTCCCGTAGTCGCGATAACGCATTGACTAAGATTCCGATTGGATCGCAGCATCATTTGTCTCGTGTTTTTGCCCCTGTGTGTCTGCCTCAAAGCGATGGTTAATTGGCAAGCGGCGTGGGTCAGGTCACCGTTGCCTCGGCCGCGCTGGCTGCCGGACGCCAGGTATCCCTTCCGGCTCCCGGCTGCTCCCGCTCAGAGTCCCGAACAAAAAGCCAATATGTTTTAGCCAATTACTCGCGAGCCCCTTCCGACTGCGTCCCGACAGCCGACTTTCACGTCCTCCGGAGAATTCCTCGCGCTGCCCTCGCGTGGTTTAAAGCTGCCGTCCACCAGTGGGAAAAGGGAATAAAAGCGGGAGTGGAAGTGGAAGTCGCTAGTCTCGTCTTCTTGGGTCAAACGACTGTTGCAGCTAGCTTGCCACCATCAAGCATTGTGTCTCTGATCTTTGCCGGATCGTTATTTCAATTAAGTTTCCCTGCTTCCAGCGAGATCCGACTTATCAAAGAGATAATCGAATCGAGGAACATGTAATAGGTGCTCGCTTAGCTTGCGAATGTTGCGCTGCGCTTGTGTGGGTCTTTTATGCTGGGCGCATGACTGCAGCTTTGTTACCACACAACGCGAAGTAACGATGTATGATCTTATTTTACTTGCGTCTTTCACAAGCATTGTAGACACTAAACAGTATCTTGCAACAATGGTTGAAATACAGTTTTTTCCCCTAGCAATGACTGACTTCTGAGCGTTATCCCAGGAGATACTTTTCACTGACGTATTATGCATTGAATCTGTTTGTTAGAAAAGCTCTCTGTGCAACTTAAACCACCTTACAAACAGTTATTCTTCGCTTACATCCAATATCAAATAAATTATAGATCCCAGTAGTTTTCCTACTACCATATACGTTTTCCTGGCGATGTATCCTAGACGCGGCCGAGCGCATCGCCCGAGGCTGAGTTTCTGCATGATACGCTATGGCGGTCCGATGGGGGTGGCTTCTGCTGGCGCACCGTGCGCCCTTTGACCGCCGCTGGCCGATGCAAGCACTCGTTTGATGTCGCTGGCCGAAGCGCGCTGGAAGAAAGCTGCCTTCGACGCGACCGCATCTTGCGTTGGGATGAGTCGAGCTCAAAGCACGTCACTGTCTCTTCGCTCCGGCGCTTGATGCTCGCTTGTAATATCTTTCTCTTTCTGGGAAACAATCCTGCTCTTACTTCCCTCATATCTAACTGAGCCGTGCGCCCTGACCATCAAGAATGTGTTATGTGAATACATTTGGGTTACTATGTCTGCCAGTTACTCTGAAAGCTTGTATGATGAATCATATAAGAACAAAAGCAATTAAACTGTACCGAAGATTTCATCTGACTTGCTCTGATCTGATACTTATTCTTAAACAAAACTGTTGGCATTTATGTTTGCGTTCGTAGATACTTTATCTGTCAACTCATGTCCTACTTATCACACAATAATGTATACAATATACACCACCTCAGTTTTGCAGCCTGTGAAAATTGATATTGATGGATAGTACCTCAGCGTGACTGTGAATAACACACAGCTCTCTATATCTGCGTGCAGTAGTTTGACAAATTCCCAGCGGCCGGATATAACACGGCCCTCAAGTTCCACGTCCCCGAGGCCGGCGATCACGTGATGAGCCACGAGGGCGCCGGCGCCTCCTGTCAGGTGTAATATGATTCGACGGTAATCCGGGCCGCGACCCGACGCCGCGCGGTAACAATCGGCTTGTTACGACGCCGACGGCCGCGGCGGTCCCTGCAGACGTTCGTCTCGCTCGGCGGCGAACGACTGTCGGGGCTAACAAGGCGCCGCCACGGAGGCAAATCGTCGTCGCGATCTGGCGTCGCGTGCTCCGATCAATACGTGCTGCAGGCGCCCGCGACGGACGTGATGGCAATAACCGATCGGTGATATAAATACCACGGTTGTTTAAATAAGATGACATAATTGTTCACTGGAGAATACCAGCGTGCCGACTTCAAACGGGAGCGAAACGTTTACACAATTCACTTTTGTGTTCTTGTTTTTTAATTATCAGAGCCCTCTAGTGAGAATATTTTTTAGCTAGGAAAACACTTCATGAGACGCAATTAGTGATCGGGTTGCCATTTTTACTCTCAAATTGGTAATACTAATAGTGAAAATTGAAAGATGCTTACTTATACAGGAGGACGTTTGATAGAGGGATGTGAATTTAGCATATGAGTTCTCAGCATCTTTCACTCTTTACTGCCTTGCCAGGCCACTGCGCGCAAACAAATTGGAGGCCGCTTCCCTTTTGACACATCGCGCTGAAATACAGAATCACTGTCTTCGCTATTGTTCCCTAAAGCGAGCTCTTTATCACAGCAATTTATTTCCCATTTCTGCTCTTGTGAAATTTAAAGAAATATCGTATTGTCATCATAGGAACGGTGAAATAAATGAGTTTTCCATGTTCTGGAGCATGAAGATCGCGTATCCGAGCCAATACAGTGGAAGCTACCGATATTAATGACGTTAGCTCCGGCGAGACGTGGAGAGCGGGCTGCGCT
This sequence comes from Nemurella pictetii, assembly GCA_921293315.2. Lineage (NCBI taxonomy): Eukaryota > Metazoa > Arthropoda > Insecta > Plecoptera > Nemouridae > Nemurella > Nemurella pictetii. Next base: position 34,499,747 of record OV121115.1, read on the forward strand.
GGGTAGGAGCGAGGCTCGAATTGATGTCTTGTGGTTATGAAATGCAATGAATGGCTGAGACCGCAATGATTGAGGACTGACGAGAATTAATTGAAAACTGAGGAATGGAATGGATGATAAATTGAGATGAAAGCGATCTCCGAGCCTCGCGTTGCCCGGGGTGACCGGAGCATACGTGTGTTGCATTGGATCACTTTCAGGGGCAATTACGACAGCGCATTTACAAATTGAATCGCCATTTATGATGGTTATATTGACTTTCATCTCATATGATTATAATAGAGTTTGAATTCTGAATCGTTATGCATTGTGGAATTTTAAGTGAGATACATTTGTTGGTAGAGATGGGGACGTCCTCCCGACCCAGCTATGTCGGGTTCCTCCCGGGCGGGCGTAATTTGAGCAAGTCTTGTATTTGAGCAAGTCTCGAGGCATTCTGTCGCGGCCCTTGTCGACCTCCCCTGGCCGCTACTTAAGACCGGCAAGCGACGATACGTTCGACGCGGAGAGACGAAGGGCTGGAGACACCGCCAATTGATGAAACGCAAACACCGCGGCGGGCGGGGGGTGGAGGGGGCACAATGAAAACAAGGAAATGCGGCGGAAATCGCGGGAAAGCGGGGAACGGCGACAATGCCCGGCCGTCGCGTGAGCAAGCCAGCACAAAGGACGCAGGCAAAGATATTCGAGACTGGTAACACACACACACACACACACACACACATTTATTCAGAATAATTATTCTAGCGGAAAGAATTTTCTTTGTTGAATGGATTGAATGATCGTTTGCGTTCTATCGGAGTTGACGATTTTACCAAGTTGGGTACGATATCCTTGCGCTGCTAACGCACTGTTTGTGAGAGATTACACGGGACTTATCCCTAAATACATCATCAGACCTCGTCATTTCATTAGGCAGCTTCGACCCAATCAGAACCTTCTAACTTCGAAGACCGGCCATCATTATCCATCTTGCCTTGTCCAAACTCTCTGCAGTTACATTTAGTTATCAACTTTGCCTTTTGCTGACTGGATGATCGCGTTCTGCCAACGTCTGAAGCCCGCGCTACCCTCGTCACCCACGGACACTCAGTTGGCATCCCTGACATTCTGACACGCAGCTTTCCCCGTGCGACTGAACGCACATGCGCATTGCTCGGCGCCGACAAAAGTGGGCCCAAATTCCGCCTCTTTGATGCTGTTTAGTGCGATGATCCGCGCGATATTATTTCATCCTGAAACCCGCTGCACGCGCAAATACACACTCAAGCGAGGAGTACGCTCTGCAGCAGCGCGTAGCAGACCGGGTTGGTGGGCGAAGCATTTCACGCATGTTCCGTCGTGTATGTCGGGGAGATGGAAGCGCGATATGATTATAAATATGCTAAAATATCGCGGCAAATTCCCCTCGGCACATTTTCCCTTGCCCGGCGAGCCGTTTATTCAAATTCGCCGCGAGTATTTTGCCCGGGTGTTATCTTAAGCTCGTCGCGATGTCGGCTGTGCAGAGATGCGTCGATTAGAAGCTGAGGGCAGCTGTGCTGCGACGAGAGTGTGTGACTTGTACTGCTCATCAGGCCAACTCGTTACGACAACGCAGCTTACAGTACGGAAATCTGTAGCTGCGCATAACTCAGGGGCCGTTTAGATCCTCCTAGGCGTGAGAAAAGTTCTTTTCGGTGGATTCCAAGTATATAAAATGTTTGAATTATTTTCTGTGGCCAGTTAGGAAAGCGTGCTAAATGTGCATTGTTAAACCGAATAATTGAAACTAATGGAACTGCATGTCTCTGAAATCTCCTCTCCGTTTCGTTCGTGCTACGGCAGAAACCGTTCAGAGGAAACGTTGTGAACTTGAATGACACTGTCTTCCAAACTGCACTGCATAGAACGACGTGGGAATGTGCAATTATTTCTGCTTGACTCGCGCAAAAAACCGGCCATTTATTTTGTTTATGGCGAGCGCGTAACGATCGCGAACTAATTAACTCGATGACATCATCAGCCACTGCGTCGTGACTTTGGGCCATCAAAAGTAATGCGCCGGGCAGGAATGCATTTGCTTGAGGGCACGTGGCCGGGGCCCTCGCGGGTCGGCGGGGTCGCGAGGAGCAGGCCATGATTTGCAGGCGCCGCGTCGCCGCCGCGGTGCCTACGAATTGCATGCTTAATGCAGATCGCCAATTACCGGGGGGGAATTAATTGCGTAAACGACGTCTTCGCATTCCTGGTTACGACTACGAGCCAATGAGGCTTCAATGATGGCGACTTTAATTATGTCGTTATCAATAATTAGGAATTTTCCGTGATAAAGGTTCTCTGCTGGAGGTTAACTCTGGATAAAGGTGACGCGTCTTCCTTCCTAAAGCAGGCCGCGTTCCGAGAATCAACTGGCGTTGTAACTGTAATGCACGAAGGGTATAATATCCGACCGCAGCCGACTTAACCCAGAAAGATAACTTGGCTTAGATTCAGGGAAAGTTTTTCGAGCTACGCACGCTTATCGCCGCCGTTATTGTATGTGATTTGCCGGTAGGAAAGTTTCCCGAATTTTATTTCAACTCAAGTGGGATAAGCCTGCATATTGATGGATGAAACCAGAGATCCTGCGGATAAGAAAGAAATATTGACATTCATAAAATGCGGATGAAAATATCGAGCTGTTTTACTTTTCCTCTGCATACTGCTCAGGGAAAAAGATAAGTAAGAGAATTTCGATGTTGCTAGCCCTCATGCTTGATGCATACGATGTTGCTAGCCCTCATGCTTGATGCATACGATGTTGCTAGCCCTTATGCTTGATGCATACGTGACTGAACCTTCGAAATTACAGTGACAAGTTTTACGGTCTGCTTTTTTATTATATTCAATCAAAACAGTTTATTATTAATAAGATTGGACATGCTTTCCAAGCTTTTGGTGGAGGTGCCAGGTTGGTGCACAGCAAAGAAGAAATGTATTCCGTTTAACAATATTTTATTTTGAGGTATCATTCAACTTTAACAGAGGCAACAAGCGATTCCTTTGAATTTGCTAAAATGAAAACTTACTCGTTGATTTCAAGTGAACGAATTTTCTTGGAAATGTAAAAACACGACAACTCCGCAGAATATCCGACTGAGGCACAGGAAATTAAATACACGATCTGATAAACTAGCCGCGGTTGAATGGGAAATAGCATGATGTACAAACAGCAGCGAACAATATCTCTGCTGGGTTATTCAATAAAAACCTGACCTACTTTCTCATTTTCGTCAGTCTTGCATTCACAGTTTTAAATATAACATCAAACTCCCTTCTGCTGGCCGGGCTGTGTATACATAATGGATGTCATCCCATCGTCCATTGTCAGTCGCGCGTCATTGCGATTCTTTAGAACCGTGTAATGTTGATGGTAAGCGCCATCCGTCATCGCGGCCGGCCTCAGAAGCTGCCGCGGCGAGGAAAAGCCTCTGAGCTCCGCGGAAAAGCCCGTGGAAAAGCGCGTCGCTTGCGGTGGAAACGCGCTGAGTGGCGTCATCAGTCTCGGCCCGTCGCCGCCGAGCCGGCAGCTGGAGATCGCGACGTCTTTACATCTCCAGAAGGCCCATCCGTCTTGGTCGTATCATTTGTTTCCCGACCAACATGACCTGTGATAAGTTGGCGAGTGTCGGCAACAGCCACGGCGGCATCGTCGAGGAGTGCAGCTGGCTTGTCGTACGACGCCGATTTGTTTCAACAAGTTCACATCATCTCTCGTCGACGGTCTGCTTTGCAAGTCACCCGGCTCCACTCTCCGCGTAATGTGCGCGGTAACTCCAAGTCCAAGTGCTTACGTTTTACTGTTGTTAACAAATTTTCATTCGAGCTTCTCTGCTAGCGTTGCTATCGGAGACATCAAAACCACATTTATTTACTGCCCGATTTTATTTTATTCGCTAGACACTCAAACGTAACGCGCTGTAGCGAGTCGCGCGATAAATTTTCGAATTCAAACCGAGTTTGCTGGTCAATGTGTTTCTAAATTTGTTCTGCGCTAAACTTTATAGCGTCCCGGGAAGTCGTTGTAATTGACAGTCTAGGCAACGTTACGAGTATAAGCTGGCTCGCTGGCAAGCGCGGCCGATGCCGGCGAGAAGTTGACCCTCTTGTTCAAGATGATTGAGATAAGACGGACAGAGTGATAAGACAGTGGAGGTCGCTTGTTGAATGTGAGATGCGTGCGAGGGTGGGTGGGGGCGGCGGAGGCGGCGGGGTGGGTGGGGTGGGGTTCAAAGGCAGGCGCGACTTGCTAGGCGGCGAGCGTGCCACCAGAGATACAGCGCCGGAGCTGCTTGCACGTTCTTACAATTTTCTTCGAATCGACGTGAACCCTTTTCTTGTCGTCAGAACGGGGGTGTGAGGGAGATTTCCAACGGATTTCATGAATAGGAAATAGAAAAACTGATTCCAGTGTGTTTTATTTCTCCTGATTTGTTTCATTCAAGGTGTCTGTTATACTTTGTGCATTGTCGGTGTCTTCTGAACAACATTTCTGTACTCCAGGCATTCAATAACGACGCACTCAGAATCTAACTATACCTACTTGACTCGAACGTCTTGCGATGTTTTACATTTTTAAAGTGAGAATATTTCCTGTCACTCTTTTCTCTGAGGAGAATAAAGTAAAACTCGTTGTGACGGCAGTACCGTTCCTAGCAAACAATCGGCAGTCCTTTGACGCAACACTAAGTAATTGGATTGCAAGATACCGTGGCTCAGTGTTATCACCATGGCAATCGCCTTTTACTTGCCACCCTCGTTGGTCAGCCAATGCGCAGCCAAGGCAGGCAACGCTGTAGCCTTGCCCCTGCTGGCCGACTGGGTATACACACCCGCGTCGCACGATCCGATACGCAATTTGTACGTTCTCTGCCTATTTCTATTGATGCTCTATCTCGCTCGCCGTCATCCTTCCCGCCTGGTGCTCGGTTCTACCCTCTCGCTCGCTCGCCCGCGCCCGGATTGTGGTATTTGCTGGATTTTGTCGTAACAATTGCGGCCCGCTGAAAGAAAGGTAACGTCTACGCGTGATGGAACAAGTTTGTATTTCAATCTTGTGTGATTCCATATTCTGCCGCACGGCGCTGCTCCGACGCGAAGCGCCCAAGGTGGCGGTGCCAATTTGACACGAAAATCGAAATATTACGTTCTTTCAATAAACAAGATGCATTTACTTGGCATTGGGACTAGTTATCAAATCCCATTTTCAAAATAGTTTTTACAGGTGCATACTATCTGTTTTTTTAAATAGTCGAAATGTATCAAATTTTCTAATCCTATTTTCTTTATTGAAAATCTGTATCAAAACGCACTTACAATCGTTTTGGTGTTCAAATGAATGTCCCAGTCAACATTGCTAAGAACCACCAACATAAAACCCGCGGCACTCGCCCTGCTCGCTAGCGGGGCGCTCAGGGTGCGACCTCGTGCAGGGTGCGATCTCGTGCAGGGTGCCACCTCGTGCAGGGTGCCACCTCGTGCAGGGTGCCACCTCGTGCAGGGTGCCACCTCGTGCAGGGTGCGACCTCGTGCAGGGTGCCACCTCGTGCAGGGTGCCACCTTGTGCAGGGTTCCACCTCGTGCAGGGTGCGATCTCGTGTGAGCGCAACACTGCTCCGATCCCGTGGTTTCCACGTCATGTTAGTCGCATCGCATCGCGCCGCGCTGTGTTTTGACATTCATCAACCAACGTTCGCCGTCGAACCGGGCTCGCTGCCCTCCGCTGCTCGAGGTTGCCGTGGTCCAGCGCTCTTCCGGCCCGGAGAGTCGCGGTTTGGGAGGCGGCCTTCGGAGCGAGGGGTTTGGTCGCCATGCTCGGCACAAGGCTGCTCAGAGCTTCAGCAGAGAGCTATGCTAAGCCAGTTTGCTCTGGGCTAATGAGACATATTTTTAAACCCAATGTTTTAGAAATTTCCCCGTTGGATTTGCCTCTCTCCTCGCTACAGCGGTTGCAGGCATTACAGTGCTGGCGAGCGTTTGTGGTCACCCGTCAAACCCACCACCCGTCGACTCCTGACCCCTGAACCCTGAACCCGCACCACGCAAACTTTGCTCCGTCGCGCAAAGCGAATGAATGCCAAAGCGGGAACAAGTGGAGAAAAAGACCAAAAGATCCCGTGGATTTATTCAATAATGAGAAAAGTTTCCATATTTTCGTCGGGCCCGCGCGTGCGCATGTTGTTGGTCGCTGGAAAATGACGCCGGGCTAAGAAACTGTATTACCGGCAAGTTAATTTGATTGCATCGAACTGCTGGAGTGCTGCTTGGAAAATATAGCGCATACATAACCCCATTGATGGCGAATGTGGGGCTTTTCAAAGCAGAGCACTATGCTCAGCATGTAACTTGCACAGTAGAAATTACAAGCTATTAAAATGTTTTACGTTTTTGTTTGTAACTAGGTTGCAGGAAAAGTACATGGCGAGCATGCAATGTTTTATTAATTAATTTTAAACTACGATGACGATCGAAAATGAACTCGATTGCTTAAGTGATATTATAAAAGTTATATTAAAAATTACACATTCATGACAAAATAGAATAATCATCTAAACTTTCCCGTCCGCAATACTAGATGGAAAAAACCACGAGACAAGTTTTTAACACACAGTTAAAGTCGAGCATAATTTGCACTTCGTCATTCTAATCTAATTTTCGGCGTCGTTCACCGTTCGCCGCGCGCCTGATCTTGTCTCGGTCTGACAACTCTTTTTCCCGATCGCTCGCTCCTAACGAGGTGTCATTAGAACAAGTCTTCCCTTGCAAGCGCAGCGCTAATGTCACCCTGCGATGGCGTCGCCGTCGCCGAGATAACACCTTCTTAGCGCGCTATCAGCCTTATCGGCTATCGGCGCTACCTCGATTGTTATGGACGTCGCTCCGGCAAACTCTGATCACCGACATGCGCCCAACATTCAGCCTGGCCAAGGAATACCTCGGTTCAAGAATCAAGATGCGTACAGCGAGACCGAAGGACCCAGGATGGCAGAAAGACGTTTGCTTTAGATAGACATTTTGTTACCCGAGTTTTTTTTTGCCAAATCATTTTTTCTGGCTACTGTCTATCAACTAGAGGAATCAAACCCCGACCTTCGCTTTCTTGAAATTGTTTCTTGTTTCGAATTTTGGATGGATATTGAATTGAAGAAATAAAATATGTTTTGCCCGTGAAAAGTTATTTTCTGACTTCAGTCTGAAGAATCACCACGTGCGACATCAACTTTATGTGGCAGCTATGAAATATCAAGTATGAAGTTGTATATCACATAAATTTTAGTGAAACTGAACACTTTTTTGCATTGCACGAACTTGCTTCGTCAATTTCGTAGCATGCTCCATTGATTCCATGACACCTGGGTCGTGTGCACCCTGATTGCACCCTGATTGCACCCTGATTGCACCCTGATTGCACCCTGCGCCCACCGCGTGACTCACCGCTTGACTCACGGCGGCGGCGGCGGCGCTCATGTGAACTGAGGCATGCGTCGACGACGCCTCGTGGGCAGCCGACCCTGGCTTTCAGACGACATCGCGTGGTTGAAGCCGCGACATTCAACACCGCGGCGCTCGGACCGGGCCATGTTTGATTGTGTCGTCGGGCGGGACATTATGTGAGTCACCAATCGACGACAACACAAGCGTGACGCATTTTTTCAGACTTGGTCAGTTTTTCTTGTCGTTGGTAGAGACCCGGTGTGATATAGCGGGTGTCTATGTCTCAGGCGTCGCTAATTCCCCTGCAAAGTTTGCTTCATGCAACACTAATGGAATTATGCAGGCGTAATTGCTTCAGATGCAGCTCTGGCTTCGTTGATAAATATTCAACTGCAATTTACTGATTAGAACTGTAGAGATTCTCTTCTGTATCCCAGATTTCGTAAGCGAGTACAACAAAAAAGTGTCTTAATGTTCTTACTTCAAGGGAGCATTTGGCAAAGAGACTAATCTAAGCTTATTGCATTCGAAATATGCTTTGCTTTGTAGAATTATTTATATCCCGAAAACTTGTTTGTCGAAATAATATGTAAGCCGGTATATTCAATCAAAATGAGTATCGTTTCCTATCCTCCAAGTAACGTCACGTAAGAGGATCACATTTTTTTGCATGCCATGCACGTTTCCCGCTTTGCCGAGATGCCGTCGCGTCCATTCATTACCTTCGATTTGTTTGTGCGCTGGCCAGGGTTGCTTTGACAAGAACTCGGGGCCCGCTGACCGTCCGTTGAAAGGCCGCCGCTTTGAGCGTCTCCCCCGCCGGGGCGCGACGATGAAAGACAGACTTGATGAAAGCAACGCGGCTTATCAGCGCAGATCTCGTCTCAACACTCTCAATGTCCGCGAAGTCGAGATTTTCGCGGGGGCGACGTCGTTCGGAAGAGAGCGCCGTGAATCGGACAGCTCCAAGACTCACTGAGTGCGAAGAATGGAGAATCGGAACTTTGGAAGTATCATTTCTTGCAAACCACAGCTAATGAAAGCGATCATTATCTCTCTCAAGTACTTTTCATGAACTTTACCAGCTACGATAAAGAGATGATTTCATAACCGTCTCCGCGCGTGTCTTGGAATTCCAACTGAAGCAGCCAAAGCGTGATATACTTCTCCCGACTGCGTTCTAAGCTCCCTAGACAAATATAACCCGCGACGATGAAGCACGCTTGACTCCATAGCGCGAGTCCTGGGTCACAACATTAGGGACTAAGCTGCTTGTTCAAGAGATTCGCGTCGTGCGAAGCCATCTGAGCTGGACGGCGCTTTGCGTCTTCATCTCGCCCGTGTGTCGGACCTAATCTGTGTGTGCGTTGCGGCGACGCCGACGCCGACGCCGACGACGCCGACACGAACTCGCTGCATAAACCATGCGCCGACGTCGCGCGACCGCAGCCGCCCGCCGGGCGACTCTAAGCCACGCGGCCGGCGCAAAGCCAGCTCGCCGCTAAGTTATCGCCGACCGGGGCCCACTCGCCGCCCGCTAATGGCAGCTTTAGCACGCTGGCCGGTGCAATTTTGCAAAATGAATTTCGCGCGCATCGTTTAGCGGCGGCGGTAGCGACAGAGAACTTGGATTTAAGCTTGCGAATTAATGGCTGTTTCTTGTTTGTTCGCTGGCTTTTATAGCTTCTTTGTATGTACACATGTTTTTGGCAACGTAGACATATTGCTCGACGGTTGCAAGTGATTTAAACATTGCTTCAATTAATTGCGTTTCTAGACCAAAACTTGCACATTATGTTTATTTGGATTTATTTCGCGCTTGAAGGCTCCATTTCGATGTACTACAATGTATTACCATGCAAGGCTCAAAGCACACATTTGAAATAGTTTGAAGCGCGTCAATCAATTCCATTCATGACTCGTCCCACAACGCGAGCAAAAAATACACTCTGAACTCGAGGATCAAGCGGAACTATCTGATATTTGCCTGGAATTCTGCACAGCGAACGTGTGCCTGAGTTGCTTGCTTCGAAAGTGTGGAACGCCAGCGATGGGGTTCCTGCTTATCACTCGCATTTCTGCCACCAAATACTACATTTCTAGCACAGTTTTGTAACTATATGTAACAACTAGTGACCTGTGCAGAATAGAGTTCAACCATGCAACTATTCCTGATAAACTTGCCGATTCTTAGCAGGAAGGTAACAGGAGAGAATTTTGAGTGGAAATATCTCAAGTGGTGGATGGAAACTGTTAAGTAGAAACCTCTTTAAAGTTATTTGCCTATCTGTTTAAGCAGCCAGGCGTGGGAGGCACCCCTGGCAATGGCTAATGGTTTGATTAGGTAATCATGCTGATTGATTCAATTGGTGTCGGAGACGGAAAAAACGGCTCGTAATTCGCTTGGAGCACCTCTCGGATCCCGGATTAGTGGATTTGCAGCAACTAGTACCACTTTGCCGAAGCAGCGGGAGCGATTATCTTGATTTAAGCTAGGCGCCTTTCTCTCGGCAGCTCGCGTGCAATCCGACGCCCAATCGCCTTCCTATTGCTTCGCGAATCCACCCGTCGAAACAATCGTTCAATCGGAGCAGCTTTCTCAGCATCGCTCTCGGGGATTTTTAATTCCTTTAATATATTTTCTACTTATACATTTCTGGCAAAAGAATAATATCTCATTTACATTTAAAATGTGTGATATATGCATATAGAACTGGAAACAAATTTTAAACAAACAGATGTGTTCTTCAATTGACGTTATAAAATGGTATCTGGAGGACTATTCCTTATGTTCATGCAGTATTGTAGTTAATAATGCATGCATCTCTTTTTATTTGGCGATTCCAACTTTGCGATTTCTTCAACGTCAAAGTGCCTTCGTAATCGACGCAAAGAAGTTCCACGCTTCCAACATTCGGAAAGAATACACGAAAACAATGCCTCACTGCTGGTACTCCACTACTTGCTATGTACATTCATTATCCTTCAGCAATTGAATTAACTTCCTTAGCGCGAGTGTCTTTCTTTCTCAAAATGGTTGGAATTTTGTGTCGCTGCTGTTGTGACTTGAAGATTGGAAATAAAAGCTCGCTATGTTTTAAATATGTTTTACGAGCATTGAACTAATTATGAGTAATTTTTAGTGGAGGGAAATGCAGTGGTTGCAAGCGCTGGAGTGTGGAGCGTGTTAACAGAAACATCGTGGGTTTGAACAATATGCCTGTCGATATTAAGAGGAGATAAACAAACGGCTGGAACCACGCAAAGAGTCTTTCTTTGCGTGGGACGTGTCAGCTCTGCTAGTTCTGTGCTTGACAAGTGGGTCGCGTACGAAAAATATATATTCAAACACGAATTTACACACAAACAAATCCGTATCGGAAGTCAAATGATTGCATTTCCAGCGCCCGCTGGAAATAAACGAAGCCAGTGTGGTGGCATCGCGGGCTGGATGCTCGGGGGAAATAGAAAACAATTTAAATCTTTGCTGCATGGCGTGACGTCATAACGGACACAACCGAGGCTGCAAGCCACCACACATCGGCCCACCGATAAACGAGTTAGAATTTGAATAAAATGTCGATATGGAAATTGTGTGACGCGCAGAACAAACTGAGTGGCCACGGTACGAATATAATGTCATCAATCAATTATCATTCAGAGTTATCAATAATGTAGTCTTTGTACCCTGTTTTGGTTTTAACAAGTTACGTTGATCAAGTAATATTGGAAATAAACATTCGTGTTGGTGGAAGTGCCAAGTTTGGTGGAAGTGCCAAGTTTGTTCTGCGGGCTGCGTGTAGGAGTATCTCGTCTTTTCGGTTCCGGTGGCTTTTACTTTCTTCATAGGCAATGCCGTGGGAGCTTCTAATGGTTGGCTCATATATTTACAGCTTTTAAACTCCCTTAGTCAGTAAAATCTCGGTATTATTCAAAATTGTTTTTCTTGCTACAAATCACATTTCACCTTTATTTAACTGGATTTAAAATTTTGTTCAGAGCATAAAAACAAGTTATTTTTTCTCGTGTCAAATCCAAGCCGCGTTTAAGATTTCTGCCTGCTTCTTAGAATGTCTCAGGGTAGGTGCGGTGAATTCAATACAGTGGGCCAATTACTATGCCTAAAAACTTCACACACTCCATCTATTGGTTTCGAATCTCTGTATTCCCGTTAAATTTATTACAAAGGATTTGATAATTAATTGATAAAAGACTCGGTTACTGTGAAAATAAATCAAACAATAAATCCCAGGAGCTCGAGCGCTTCTGTTTTGAATCGCGCTCCGTGTCGTATCGTGTTTTCCAGTAATGATGGAATTTGATAGCTGTTTTATTATTTATGCAGCCATATTTTGATTGTAACATCAAAATGTGCCAAGGGACTTAAGTTAACATGGCACAAATAACAACAGATTGGCGAGGGAAATCATATTGACTGAAAATTGGACCGAAAACGTTGTCGAAGCTAAACCGCCTGAGAAAACTAAATTCACCAAATCATCAAAATGAATCTTCTCGTCGAGGTTTCGCGGATGTTGCGGTCTTTGCATAAAAGGCGTTTGAAGTCGAACTGAAATAGTATTTTCAGCGTATAGATATGGATACGTAGAGGAAGCAAAGAAATACCAATTCTTTTAACGAGCTAGACTCCTCGGAGTAGATTCTCTGAAAATAATTCCGTCTTCTGCCTTGAGTTGACTTGGATTCAAACAGTGTGCTTTTCGTGGAGTCTGCAGACTGTTCGCTGCAGGAGATGCAATCTCTGGCGAGATAAGACCAGGAAGGCTTCTTGCGTTGCGAGGGGTCCTGTCCCGTCCTGGGGGAAGACACAAGACACCAGGGTCGCTGATGATGAGGGCTGGTGTCTCCAAGCTTCCGACGAAAACCATCCAACACTCGATTTCTTCGTCTTTCTGTCTGTTTCGGGGTTTACTAAACCTATATTGAGCGTATTTAAACCTTGTACCATAGCATATTGCTTAATTGTACTTTTTTAAATGGAATTTAATCTCTCATTATCTTCAGATTAATAAAAATCCATTGTTCAAGCTGATGATTAGGGCAACTTCGTAAAGTTTTCTCTTTATCTGCTGCTTTCCTCGCATCGTTTCACAGCGGACAAAAAATCGTTTGGACTGTTATTTAAGTAGTAATTAGAAAATTCCATTCAGAGAATCGTTCGCGAGTCTTTTAATTTGCAATCAGAGGGTAAGTTCCATGTTTGGCAAATCCCATTTAGCGCCGAGTCAAAGCGAGTTCATCACAACTATAACGTTACATCCTGCCCCGTTGCAGCACGAACTCCGAACGCGATTTCAATTAATTCAGTTCTGAAAAAAAACAAATCATTTGTTAACTTTTTTCATTTGGATAAAAGTACTAGAACTGGTTTTCAACTTTCTAACAGTAATTAATAAAACGGACGGGAGTCTCTTGAAGACATGAGTTCGTTCGGTCGCGTCGATTCCTCGCGATGGTATTGGCAACGCAGGGAGCTGGCAACGCAGGGCGCTGGCAACGCAGGGTGCTAGGACTTGTGCGAAGTTGTCGGCAGCGTGGTAAATGAGTGGCCGTGCTTCCTGTCCCCGCACGGCGTCGGCGTCGGCGTCGGCGTCGGCGGTCAGCCGCGGCTCACGGCGTCGGCGTCGGCGTCGTGGCGGCGGAGACCCGCGGCTGAGAAATTGAAAAGTCCAAAGTGGCGACGTGGGAGGTGGAAACTTTCGCCGGCGCGGCCAACTTTGACGCTGCGCGCATTTATAACGTATAAAGTTGTAAGTATATTCTAATTTCTTTGCTCCTTGTGGTGGCGTCGCGGCATTTCATTCGTTATTATTTTCTAAGTAGCTCAACTTTCGGCTTTTGGATTGAGTGCTGAAACACGATGGGAACACATTTATAGCATCACCAAGAAGCGAGCTACGTCCACGCAGTCTGTTCTTGAAAAGTTCCTGGGTCTTACACGCAATTGTATTGTTACTGAAAAGTAATAATATTTAATGTCATTCTGAGAAGGAAGAAAAACTACTTCTGTTCAAATGACAATGAGTGCGGACTTCAGAATTATACTGCCTGATGTCACGGGCAAAGAATGATATTTTCCGTTCCTTGAATGCGTGTCCTTTGAATGATACTTATCATCTCGGTATCATTCGTCACGCCATGAAAGCCCGCGCCGGCGCCGAGATACGATCCCGGGGCCCCGGGCAATCAATCGCCTGGTCCGCATCATTGTCGCGAACGTCGCGAATGTCGCAAATGTCACGGGAAACGGCGGATGCCTTTTAAACAAGATGAATTGGAAAGTTAAAACTATTCCGTCAACAAGCATCAGCCGCGGCCTATTCAACTCCCCCTCTCCATGTTAACTCGCTGCTGTTTGTTGTGTGTATGTTTCTGTCGCCATGTTCTTCATGATGTACGATCTCGGTGATGAATTCGTGCTCTCTGTGGAAAAAGTTTAATTTATCGTGTTTCCACCAAAGAGAAGCCGTCCGTATTGAATTAATTCGCACGATGATTTACTATTGCCACGCTTTTTTACGGTTTTGAAATTTTAAGAAACTGGAGGCAACACAAGCCAAAGAACGCAATCCACCAAGAAACTTCTCGCCTTTCCGGCTCCAACTTTGTAAAGTTGGAAATTTGAAACACGCAGAGCAATATTATAGTCTGTGTATGCATTTCCGGAAGAACATGCTCTCAAATTGTAATGCATATACAAATTTGCATAGCTATATGCAATTACGTATTCGTGTAACATATTAATAAGTAAGCATGTGTTTTTTTTAAACACGACGTTAAAGTTTTCAAATTTTCGAGACTTGGCTGCGAGTATGCGCTTAGCTTAAGTCTCCCCGAGCAATGTTTATGTTGCAACGCGGCCTGAAGTCTTCCCCGACTTGCTGGCAGCGTGCACGGAACCCCAGTCTCTAAATACAGCTGCTCGTTGCCGGAAGAAAGCGTCTCTTTTTACCACCGCGTCTGTCTCGCCGTCCCGTTCGGACGTCCCCGAGTCCCGCAGGAGCCATTCGCCGCTGCAGACAGCAAGACGAGTCCCGCAGGACGCCGATATGGATCCAGTTTACACGTCCCAAATACAACAACTTCGCCGTCTGCAAAGAAACCCATTCAAACTCCGACAATAGTTTAACTGATCTGTTGTGATCACCGTACATCAATCTTTCGGCCTGGATTTTCTCAGGGAAATAATAAAAGGTAAAATAAAAATGCGTTGGTGCTTCCGTTGGTGCCTTCTTCCGATATTTTCTGGATGGTTTTAGGCAGTGGTGGGTTTGTGCTATTTTTACAACTGCATTCAACTCCACTCCGCGGAAACCATTGAAAATACTCAATCGACAATTCCATTCCAATCCGTAGTTTTCCTACTGGCTGGACTGCAAATTCCACAAGCTGAGTTGTAGGTAAATGCCAAACAATCAGATTGTTTTACCTTTTCGCTTCGGTATCGTTCAAAAAGTAGAAAAAAGCCCGTTCAGAAACCAATTTAATCACTCGAAGTAAATAACTGGCTGCAAATGAGTTCCACGAATCCAGAGGAAGCCTCAGTGGGCAGAGTCGCAGCCGCGCCGCAAGTGAATGAAAGGAAGCTCCCACGTACAAAAACACACGCACAATAATCCGATTAATATGCGTTATTGTGCGTGCAAACAACATCGCCGTGTTTACACTAAAACAATCGAGAAAGAATTTACTTTTGGATAGCCACGCTTTAAATTTGCTTTACAGGCGGCTACATTTGCCAATATTGATTCCGCCCCCGGCAATATTCTCTCCTCTCTCCCTTGCTCTCTCGCTCTCTCGTTTCCAACCCCACGCCACCCCCTCACACTCGCCATGTAATTCTAGATTGAATGCTCGCAACCATCGCAGAGGATTATTGCACAATTAATTTAGCAAGAAGAAAGCTTTGAGGAATTTGCTTTGACTGCCTCGTCAAATGAACATGTTCGGCCGGGAAAAAGTGATGCCCAATCCTCTCTTCCATCATCCTGGTCCCTCCGCTGCGTAACCGAGATTTCGATTGTGTTGGCAGGTTTTACTTCCTTCTTCCTACAATACCAATTGGCGTGAGCGCTCTCGCTTCAACAATTGAACGGATGACAGTGTTCAATGATTATTACATAGATTGAATTTGTTTTGGCCATCAAGGGATCTAAGGTTGTCTCCACTTGTTGGGATTTGGCGTGAGCATGAAAATATTTCACCACGTATTTGTAATTTCTTTGTTAATTTTGTAATGCCATCGGAACGGAAAGGAACGCTTTAAGATTGTGAACCTTTTCAACATTCGATGGCCTTGGTACTTTATTTTGTGATGAAGTTGTGTCAAGCATAGTTCACAGAAGCCACATTTCCCATCACTCGAGATCGCTCTTTGCTAACGAAGCTTCTAAGCCAGCCCCCAGCTTTGAACCCGGCACCTCCACTCATGTAAATCATTTATTTTAATTCCACTAATGCGCGCGTCGCTAGCGTCTCCCATTGTGCGCCGGCGTGCTCACGAATTCAATGGATTTCCAAAGAGTATTAAACATTATATAAATATATACTCTCTGTGTATCTACTTCCACGGAATAGTATTTATCCAAGAAATGTAAATTTGCCTCCGGGTAAGTTTAGCACAAACTTTATTATGAAATAATTACGAGACTCAAAACCAAACTTTACTCATTACAGATTGGTTTTCTATTTATAAAACAGTATTCGAAAATGTTCGCGCGAGCATCGGAGACTGTTTAAAACTGTGGCATCTTTCTGCGCTTTGTCACCCGCGCTCGCTGCGATCGTTCACACTGAATCCAGCCGCTAATCATACCGCGCAGGTTTGACGTCTGCTCCGTCACATCACCATTAGCATAAACTCGCGGCGCATCCGACTGCCAGTGCCCCGCGCCGCGCACGTCTAGTCAACTCATTCATTACACCAGGCTTAACGCTGAACGCGGGCTTTCCATGATTACGCTTCGTCAAGCCAAGCCACTCGAGCATTCCTGTCAGAATGCGTTGTCACACGGACGCCGCGCGCAGTTGCTCGCTTGCAGACGCACCCCGCGTTCGTTCGCCGGCAAATTAGGGTTAATCAGCTTCGACTGCGACCCGCGGTGCGCGCGTGCATTTCATTAGAGTCTGTTTCTTGGGTGAAAAGAAGGCGCCGTAACTCGGGTAAATGAGCTGCTTGCGGAGTCTGTCACAGGGCATTAATTCGATCCTCCGCGCAGACGCGACTGCGCACTCTGGGTCTAGCTCATGCCTACTCGGTCGTGATTGCTAGCGGTGCACTCTCCGCCGTCGTGGATGGTGAAAGTCGATGTCGGACGCCGGGCTGGATTCGAGATGTTGGCTAAAGGTCAAGATGATTGTTGACGGAGGAATTAATCAGCCTGCCAGATTGAACCGTCGCGTCCTGGTCTGGATGCGTGGTGCGTACAATGGATCGCAGGGTTGGGTGCTTTCAACGATCTCGGTGGAATTACTTGCTCTTATTCTCTGCTCTGCGCCAGGCCTTAAACATTTTGGCTGGGATATCATTCTGATCCATGCTGTGCCAAAGCGCCTCCAACTTACCAGCACGACCGTCGTTCCTCGTGGCTCATAACTCACAGAAATGTCACACTGTGGAAATATGCGAAAACACATTACCTATTTGCAACACTGGAATTTGCTCAAAACGCTTGGAGGTATCTCTTCGTTTTATAACTAACAAGACAGAAATAAATTCGTGATGTGATATCAACTCAGTGTGTTCAGTACAATAACGAGTTATTAATATTCGAAGAAGTAATTTCACTTGATAGCTGCGCCCTCCAACGACAGTAAATTTCAATAAATTAATTGGGCCGATACCAGCCTGGTAGAGATATTTTTTAACAAGGTTTTACCATAAATCTGATTAGGCCTCTGCCAGCAGTCTTGCAGTCTTGGTAATGAACGTGTGGGGGGGGAGTTAGGGGGTGGATTGTGCGGGGATCACTCCCTCGGGAGTCGTCAGGGAGGTCGGCCAGGGACGCGCCGAGCCGGATGTCTTGGTGACATTATCATCCCCCTCGATCCGACCAATCCGCGGTGCGCGGAGCACGCTGATGATTTACTCATTGTAGATTAGCCGCTGACCTTTCGGCCGGGAACTTTGCCGCTCGCTTCTCATTGCGGGCTTATAACTGCCGATACGACCAGGGTTTCGGGTGAATTACGCGCGGGTGAAAGAGTTTCCTATTTCAGCGCATTCATCGTGTTTCATATTCGCTGTACGTTCATATTGTGTTTAAATTTAAATTGCTCCTATTTGTTGGAGCAAAAAAACTGAAAAATAATAAATAATTTTCATATACAATCCCCGTTCGTGCGAGCTACGAAGTAATCATGAAAATTGTATTTAATTACCAAAGTAAATTTTCCGGTTCACGATAACCTTGCTTTCAAAATGGATACACTGAAATCCCAAAACAATTATTGCAATTTTATGTATTAAGTGTATTTATACAAACATTTTGAAAGACTTTCTGTGGACGTGAACCAATGAAAATACGACAAGATTGTGAGCAGCCAACGGTAGATGCTGTCTGTGGAAAATATGTTTGGCTTGCTCGCTTAAAAGGAAAATTGAAGGATGAAATGGAGTTGGGAAAGAGAGGAAAGCGGTGAGCAGAAAAAAGGGACGTCGTTCTCATTATTCGATGTCATCCTTAGGGATTTATACAGTTTCTGCAAGAAGCTCGCGACTGACCGGACCTTCTGGCTGAGGGGGTGGGTGGTATGGTGAGGGAGGGCGCTGCGCCGGACACGAAGAGTTATGTGGGTGTTTCAGCCCGGAGCCGACTCGAACGTTGTTTTAAGAAATTATACTTTTCTTTTCGTGTAATTGAATCAGGTCTGCCACGCTCAGTGCCGGGATGACCTCAAACCCTCGCCGGGAAGTGAAAGTCTTCGGGATTATACAAATATTTGACTTGGTGCAGAATGCAAATCGCTCGAGTCGAACGCGAAACAACTTTCGAGTTCTGACATCTTTTCTCATTTTTTATTCGAATTTACATTTTTCGGTCATAATTTTCAATTTGCAATCAAAGTTTCTCTCGAGCTGGAATATCTTCGTGTTATTAAAGACAAATGAAATAAAATGGGTATCAAAATGCATTGAAATTTTACAAAAGCCTCTATTTCGCTAAAGTCAACTTTTCAAAGCTAAAGCCAACAATTTTACCTGCTCATTGAAATAAACAGCCAGGTCTAAAGGCTACCTCATTGCGATTATTGTACCATACGCGCTCTCGGACGGACAGCTCGTTCTGCCCATACCAACATGTTTCAAAGTAATTTCCATCATTTAAACCGCATTAACGCAGCCCGTCGGTGCCCATGAGGCCCACCTTAGCGCGGCTTACCTTCGCATGACAAACGCCCCCCTGGCGTCGCTGGAACCCGCCAGCTGGCCGCTAAGTGCGGGCCGTTGGACGACAGCGTCGCTTGTCCGGCAGCGTCGGACGCGATCCGCTTTGAATAAGCCTTTAATCGGCGGACGCGCGCCTTGTTGACGCTCGGTGGTCGCCGGGCAGCAACACCCAGCCAGCTGTCACCTGAAGCCACTGCTCGGTGGGTGCAGGGCGGCGGGATTCTGGCTTAACATCTTGCTGCTTCGTCCTATCTTATTGTCGCACGGCCGCGCGGTATAATCCCCGGCGCACGTTACCGAACATCTTGCGCGATGCGATTGTGTGTGCCTTCATTGTCTCTTTGCTGAGGCTGTTGTGCTGGCGTGGATAACAAGTAAATTATGAAGGACTTTTATCTTGCTTTGTGGTTGTTGCCGAGTTCAGCGTCTGATAGATGCTCTGCGTTTAATAAGACGTCTGCAGGCAGAGTTGGAGAAGCATACCGTCCGTTAGCGAACTATCTCCGTAGTACTTAATTGATATTAAATCGGTGGACTTAATACGCGTTCGTGTAAACACGTGTCCATTCATAGAACTGAATGAACATTTCTATCCTGGCTGGACCAGCTTAAGAACAACACAAATTGACTTGGTTACTTTTTTTCTGCGAATCCATCTTGCAGGCGAACAAAATGTCACCGTGCAAACGTTGCCTCTGCCCCTGGCGAGACTCGGACGGCAACCAGCAAAACACTACAGCATCCATAACTCACCTCGCCGCCGCAAAAACCGACGCTTGTCTGCAAAAAAACAAACGCTCTGGGTCTCTATGGCAACCCCGCTTGGTCATCGCTTAATCTTACTGTCTATTAAACTCTCATCTCACGCATTTTATTTCTTTTCTTCGCTTAACTCGCGAGTCTGCGCTGCGATCGCTTGTTCCGAACCTCTCCACCGGCGTACCAACTTTTTGCCACGACCCTCATTATCAGAAGCCCAAATTATTTTCCGCGCCCTGTGTAATCATCAACTTGTACATTTATTTTTGTGTTGTCTCGTCGTGCACGCAGCGTGCGTCGTCCCTTCTCACGGCTTCGCTTCGTCATCATCTTCTTCCTTACAAGTGCAGGGCACTCGCACTCCTGCTCGGCCAACAATCTCTCTCCACGATAGCAATTAATCTTGCTGCCTGCTTAGCCGGAGCACCTTGCAGCTTGCCTACAGACTATTGTTTTTCGCGCGGCTTTTTCTACTGTGAGCGAGGCCTATCTGCCCTTTGCCACTCCGCGGTTCTGTCAGGGCAAAACATAACTCATCAATCCGCGCTCTTGCGAGCTGCCTGTGCCGTTGCCGACTTGTCATGGCAGCAGCAGCAGCAGCAGCAGCAGCAGCAGCAGCAGCAACAGCCACGAATACGTGTCTTTCATCTGCAGAAAATCGACGAGTTGCTTTCAATTTGTGCTTGACATTTCTTTGACATTTCTTATGCCATCTATGCAATATTTATCAATATTATTCCCGCGCCGAACATCCCTGGCTGCTATTTATTCAAGCGATCGCCGATATCTCCCCTTGTTTGCTGTTTAATATTTAATTTGCTCATTGTTGATTCTTCTCATGATTCGTGTGCCTAACTTTGTCTTCGCAGACAAGGTCTTCCTTCCTTTGCTCGGAACTTCACTTCGTTAACGCCGCGACCTTGACTTTTTCTTCTTGCTTTCCACTTTCTATATTTTTTTTTGTGACGCTTGATTTCCTTCGAAGGTTGTCATGCAAATATTCCACTTCAGGTAAAGGTATATTGTTTCTACGGATTGGGAGGTTTGTGTGAGATTTCGGGGTGGATTTATAGAAATGTATCCGATACAATCTTTCTTTGGTAGTCGAGGATGATTCCCGTCCTATCGCGACCCGCCGCGCACGCATCGATTTCCACGCTCAGCGAGCGTGAACGCAGGATCTGTATGTGTTATCAAAGGCAGCTGCGTTGATTTCCCTTTAAGAAGTTCCAGCCCAACTTCCTCGTCGGCTGTATATCATCGAAAAAAGTTTTAATTATGCAGATGAGTGAATACTTTACAAGATATTTGATTTTTTGATTTGTAAATTTAAATGATTGACTAGACAAGTTTTATGTCTGAATAATTTTGAAATGTATCATCAATTTCCATCATTGGTAATTCGCCGGGGCGAGTACACATTTAAAGGGCGGCTCGCAAGCTGCACTCGCGCTAAGCTGAAACCCCGTTTCGCACCGGCGTCCCATCGGCGCGGACGAGGCTGGAGCACGAGCCGGGCACGAAGTCGGCACCGGGGATAAATAATTTCCCTCTGAGCAGTCTCATCGCCGCCATCTTACTCTTGAAGCCATCGCAGCCTGGCAAAGAGCTCTCTTCCCACGCAAACTCATTTATAACTCTCAGGACGAACAATGCTCAAGCCAGGCTGGGAGGGAGGGGACAGGAGATAGCATTTATAAATTATTCCCCGAATTGGTAAGCAGGTTTGTTGACGTTCAGCTCACTTTTTCTATCTTTGGAAATTAAGACAGTCTCGGCATCATATTTTGTCTTAAGTATGAGCATAAGGGGAGAAAGGATCATTTCGTCAAGGCACCCTATCGTGGCTCATGCATCATGCTCATGTAAAGCTAAGTCTCATAGTCTCGCGTTCATTATTTGTTCCCTACTAGACCGCACACCGGCAGCTCGTCATGTCACAAATGAATGCACGTCAATTGAAATAAACATGTAATTTATGAGCGACTCACGTGTGCTGGTTATCATTTGAAACATGCAGAGCGCGTTCGCTCGCGGTTCAGGTGTTTACCGTGCCACGCATGCGACCGCGACGTGAGTGATGCGAGGCGATTTGTCACCCGCGTTGTCAGCGACGTTCCTGGCTTCAGGCTGCATTCGTCTGGCGGGCACGCGCGCCGCGGAGAGACGCAAAAATACAGCCCATCGCTCGCAGTGGTCGTTCCGATACCACTTGTTCATCAGTCACCTCGCTTCGACGTGCCCGCTGATTGATTGGCAGTGATTCCCATTCCAACGAACATGCAGGCAGACCGCGCAAGCACTGCATTTGATGCTCACTCTATTATCAATACCTGGAAGAGCTCGGAAAATTTCATTCAAGGTGGGGATCAAAAATACAGTGTTCCTGAACAAACATTTCATTTCGGCTCGTTGAGGAAAGGAGAACGATAACCCTTTGACGCCGGATGCTAGGGTCGGGCTTCTTTCCTAGAAACATCGCATAAGCCGAGTAGTTACTGTAACTGATAAGATAAAAACCAATTTAAAGCGTGAAGACAGAGGAAAGAGATCCTTTACCGGCGTGCACCTTCGCAATAGGCCCCTATATTTTTATTCCTCCCACCCGATTTTCGCTAAAGACGTCCATTCAGCTAAGCCAAATTGAGTGCGTCGTTAAACCATTTGAAAGCGATGTCTCCGCGCTTTCTTCTCGAGCAGCGAAGAGCTGCACGACGTTGTCGCTGCCAAATGCCTTCCCGCGCTGCGCGTGCAGACGCAGTTCCCGCGTCCCGTCGCCTTCGTGCCTTTCTGCCAACGGCGGAGATAACAGCAGCAGTTGAGCCGGGGAGAAAGGGCTGATAATTAACCTGCTGTTAGGGCTAACCGCACGCTCGTTCCCCATCCCCGGCTAACCACCCCCTCGGGGGGCTTGCGTGCAAGTGCGTGCGATGCTGTAGCAGAGGCGGGGAGTTATACGCAAGGATTTGCGCCGATTTTGAGACTGTCGTTACTCGTTTGTGGAGTTCTCATCTTAAATCAATTTCAGAGAGCTCACCCATTTGTCCACGATTCTATTTCCGTTTCTTTGTTTCAAAGTAACGCCAACAGTCCATGGTGGACATTTCAGAATAAAAAAATAAAAAAAAAGCGTGGAGTAATGACCAGTGGGTGAAACGCATGGATGTGGACTAATTTTTCTTTCTTTCTTCTGTTTCAGGTATGTCTAATTCGTAACATCTGAGCGATTTGTGTGAGGATGTTGAATGGTGAACCAAGCTTCCCTCGCTGGAAGGTAAAGAAAATAAAAAATATCGTACATCAACCATCTTGCTAGTGCAACACAATGCATCAGAGACGAACCATATCGGTCATGTTCCGTAAAAGCTTCCAGAGCGACGGTTTCCTGCCGCGAAGTCGGCGACTTTGGCGGTGAAACTTCGCGGGTCGCGGTTTCGGCCGCGACCTGATTGTACCGCGATGACGTATGACCCCCGAGAAACTTGCCAGACGACGTGACCCTGCCCGGCCTGACCTTGCCCAACCGCCGGCCCCACCACAAACCGGAAATCCATGAAAATATCAAGCTCTGCTCGCCACGAGCTTGTTTCCGAGGGTTATAAACACGCGGTTATACTTTAGAAAAGCCACTCCAGCTTCATTGTGAGACAATTTTCTTAAAAAGCTATGCACTTATTATGCATGCGCAATCTCATACAGACTCAGAATTGGTTTTTGAAAAGTAGAGCTTGCAATTTTGTCTTCTTCGTTATTATAATGTTATTAAACTATAAGTCCTGAACGGGAGCGAGCGAGTGCCGCAGTGGGATTTCGCGGAGAAGCTGATCGCCAATTCGTTCATTCTGTGCGAACCGTCGATGCATTCTAAACCCTCCAGCCAGTCCGCTTTCTCGATCTCAATCGGCGAGCGCACAGCACGACGAGCCGCTTGTAACTCTGTTAGCCGCCAGCAGACCCGCGACTCGCTCCTAAATCTGTCAGACGCGGCTCTGTAATTGTGCGCCGCGACGCTGGCTGGAACGACGCCAGTGTTCCGGCCGGCGTCGGCGTCGGCGTCGGCGTCGGCGTCGGCAATGAGCGATGAGACACCGCGTGCTCGTCGGCCAAGTAAAAACACCGCAGGGGGCAACTTGCCGCGACAAACACTCGCCTTCGCCTCCATCCCGAGTACTCTTTCTAAAGAATCGGCCGGCAGAAGCCCTGCACCTACATCCAGCGTCGGCGTGATATTTTATATCAGATATCGATAGAGTATTTGCCAGAAATGCTTTTCAAGTCGTCACTTCAAGCGACACTCCATAAATTTGCTCGCCGATGAAAAGTTTGCTGAGATAAAAAACCAGAATTCGCTGTGTGTCATTTTCTTTCGCGGACTTTGCGAGAAAGAAGGGTTTCGGTGAATAACTCCATCGTGCGATATCTCCATGCCTCCTCGCGGCGCCGACTCCCGGCGTTGTTCATGTGGACATCTCTCCCTCGAGGAATATACCACCAAAAACATTAATCTTTCAGGGGAAAAAAAGAATTTAAAGTATTCGCACAAGACGTGCGAAGCTTTTCTAATGTGTCCACTAAATGTAAGCGTTCTTCCGCAAGGCACCGCGCACGCATTTTGACGCCTCCCGGAGTAGCATGTAAACGAGCGGCGGGCGGGCGGGCGGGCGGGCGGGCGGGCGGGCGGGCGAATTATTGACGGCGGCGGGCGCGAAGTGGAGCAAGATTTGCAGCAGTTAGCTGGCACTTTGAGGTCGCCGGCGACGCCGGGCGTCGGCGGAGCTTATCGTCTTTACAGACGATAGCACGCCGAACAAAGATCCGTCGCTTATCACGCGCCGCCGTCGCCGTACCGCGTAGCCGCGTGTTCTTGTCCCAACTAACCAAATTCCATCGCGCCTGCCTGCCTGACGCTTACAGCAACAGATTAGCTGCTTTTTTAATCCCCTTGTCATTTTTTGGAAGATTTATCGTTGGTGTAACGCGCTCGGTATTGGAGTTGGTTCAGGATGCGTGCGCTTCGATTGACCAATGTACGACGTCCTGATGATAAGCCAGCACACTTGAGATTGATGCTCTGCTTTGCAGCTTGTTAGCTTGAGTGCGTGATGCCCTTGTGTCCCTTTTCGCATGCCTCGATTGCAATCCGGAGCGGAATTACCTACCTATTTTCTAGGGCTTACATTTTTTTATCTTTCTAATCCGGCTCAAGCTGATGAGTGAACTGTACTGTAAAACATAAAAATATTTTACGAAAGAGTTTTCTGGCATTAAAAAATAATAATCCGCAAAACAATTCAACTACGTGATTGTTATCTGCTTTTTTAATATCGACAATCAAGAGAATTTCACACTCGATTACACTCATGATGCATGGTAATTTTTTATTTCCTTTTCGAAGCAACGTTTCGCGCGATCCGACCCCTTCCCTCGCGCATCCATTATTGAGTGCGCGTCTTTTTAACTGCGCGGGGAAGTTTTCCCGGCTCCCCCTTGCCCCCCCCCCCCCCCCCCGCCCGTGCCCGGCCAGCCTGGGATTGTGATCCTAATTTCTCCCGGCTTTGATAACTCTATCGCGTTACGGAGGGGGAGTCTGGAGTGGACCGCGAAGACGCCCTCGACGCCGACGGCGGCGACGTGGCAGCCCCTTCAAGAGAAAGTTCGCCGGTTTCGGGGAACGCTAGCCATCGCCGGCCGCCTTCTCTCGCCGAGCGGCTTGTCTAAAATTCCGGAAATCGGAACTAATGAATTTCTATCTTCCATGTGAATTGGAAAAGCGATTCTACACGAAATCCTTCGGCGTTTATTATTCTGGATTACTTTAGGTGAATTTTTCATTTTTTTTTGGGAAAATCCTTTATATTCTTTGAGATATTGCCAGTAAAATGGGAAAGGCGTGGCTCACAGCAATGCTAGCTGCTCACTTTTACTGCTTTTACCTATTGGCAACTTAAATATCTTACTTTTTACCCCATTATATCTTTCCTTCCGGCTGTGCGATAAACATTCCAATTTTGTATAACACTTTCGTGGAGTTTCCTAACTATTTCGGTGTCGGGCACCAAGTTTTGTCGGCGGCCCCCGCCAATATCGGCGCGTTGTTTCCCCTCGTCGCTTCAATTTGCTCGCCGCGTCTCCTGCGTGCCCCGAGGAGCAACCTCCCTCCGCTAAACACGGAAACAGCGGACACCGACGAGGACGATGATGAGACGCGAATCACGGTCAACGTGTCGCTATTCAAGAGATGCACACTTTTTGACATGTGTGGGCTCTGGAATTCAATCCTGAATGCTCTAAAGGACGGGAAAAAATTGTTCCTTTCCTCTGATTTCAATTTCATACAAATTGCATTCGTGGTTGTCCTGACAATTTAAAATGCAACCACTAAGCATTTCGTCACCGTCACTTTAAATCTCAATTGATCTATTATTAAGAGACTTCGGCTAAGTTTAGCTTTTCACAGTTTAGTCGATTTCCCCAAGTGATTCGATGAAATATTCATCGGTTTATCAGCTAGCTGACGTCTAAGGCGAGCAGCGCTGCCTGGGCGATGGATTATTCAAACAGATTAGCTTTGGCTCTGTGTGCTCGCACTGTGACTGTTGTGCTTGATGGTGACTGGATACACAAAGCACTCAGAGCACCGAGCAGCGACATTCAACGTGACGGCCCGGCTTTGCCGTGAGCCCGCGAGGACAAAGCAACCGCGGCGTCGGCGTCGGCGTCGCGGTGGCGTCGAATTAGGCGGTCTGCGCCCGACGGCACCACATCAGGCCGAGTGTGGCTGATCGTTTCCTACTCGACCGCTCGCCGCGCTGCTTGAAGACTTGCAAATTGCTGGAGACAGCTGGCTTCATTTGCCTAAGTTTTGTGGTGAGTTTGGGCCTCGGGGCGCGTACGGCTTTGACGGTTCTCTGTTTCTCATATTCTGTCACTCGGATGGAATAGGTTTATACTTTATAGTGCAGAGGATATAATACCCTCTTCGTTTCTCGAAGATGGTTTGCTGTGAAATGGTTTCTGTTCGTGTGCTGTAATATGCCAATGGAAATTATATTTCCCAAACTATTCATTTGTGGTATATTTTCTCTTGATCTAATTTATTTACCAATCTAATTTGACAAAACCAGCGTCAATGTTATTCCAGTTGCATTTGCAAGCCCTTGTCGGAAGATTTAATTATTGGAAATTATCGCTGTTAAAATATTTTTTCCACGAGTGGCGCGCATTGCCTGGGATTAGCTCGGGTCTTGCGGCGAAGAACAACAACCCGGCGCATAGCTCAAAGAAAAATACGACCGTCCACCCTCCCGTAGCCACCCTACCCGCCGACTCCCCCGCAAACAAAAAAAAAGTCACGTGCCTTAAACATTTATATTAGACTATTCCGCTCACTCGTGTGCCCTTTAGGAAATATTGTTTTTATTATGAATATAATCTCTTTTTACAATTCTACCCTCGCTTCCCGCTGTTTTTGTTTTCGCCTACAGTTGAGATGTCAACCCACCCCCGCCGCTGCATAACATCCCCGCTGCCGCCGCCGCCGCCACCGACGCTACACTGTTACTGCTAATAAAATACAACCCCCATTATGTTCACAGACAAAAACGCAGCGCATTCCGCGCGGAATTCATGTATTTTTTTTATTAAAGATGCTCGAAGGGTGCCAAATTTAATTGCTATTTACGTCCCGTGTCACATTCTATCGGCTAAAAACACAAAACGTATGATGAGATGCACAGCATATTAAACATTTCTCCCTCCTCCCTTACTACCTTATTATATTATAAAATCCCGGCACGTGGTGCCCTCTAAGGCAGTGGCAGAAAGATACTTCCCAGTTTTTTAAATTCTGCTCTTGGTATCGGCTCGAGCTGAGAGCAGAATGCCAAGAGTGCATCTTTAAGGCGAGCAATTCAGCCCTCTGTGCCCTCGACCGATGCAGTGTGGGGAGGGGGTCGAAACAAATGAATCTGTAGGGGGTGTGGAGGGGGCACTCTCCCGGCATGGAGGACTTGTGTCTCACCACCAACTGTTTTGTGTTGCACCCCTCGAACGATTCTTGGTACATGCGTGTGGATTATCAAGGTACCATAGAGTTGAAAAAGACTGCACGATGTACTGAATTATTGAACGACATGATGTTAACACCGCGGTTTTACAAATAATGTGTCCTACTCGATTAAAACATGATCAAATAAACCCTGAAAATGTGGTAAACATGCCGCCCAAAATAAAGCTGTGAGCAGCGAACTCTGTGTTTTGGGGTGGTGATGATTTATTTCATCGAGGTGAACTTTGCAGGATCAATTTTAGTTTTTCCTGCGAACGGAACGCACTGTTTATTCGATATCGCTTACTTTAACACCGAGTGCGTGACCACCCCGAGCAGTTTTATTGCTTACAAGATGTGGAGTTCATTTTGGATCGTCATACACACAATTGCTCGTGCGTCGGTTCTTGTGGGTTGGACCAAGACGTCGCTGAAATGATGAAGTCTTCTTGGTTTCAGATCCCAGTTTAAAGTTTCTGTTGGCGTTGGTGGATTTTTCCGGCTGCATCTCCGCTGCGGTTTTGTTTTCCTCGGTCACGCGGAGCTGCCATCGTTTAATTTCCTCGCCGGAGGAAAGACTCTGTTGTTTTTCCCGATTAACGTGGACTCGAACAATATGGTTCGAAGAGTGTTTTTTTTCTATGTTTGTTCGTTAAAGTTCTCGCGTATTGGATTTAACTCCGGCTCTACCTATATCTTCACCACCCAACACCGATCCTTTAAAATCTGTTCTGCCGAGCAAGCCCAACCGAGCAATAATCTATAAAGCGATTCCTCCAGCTCACTTTATTCAGCTCCTTGATTTATACTTTATTTCCTGCCGCAATCGGACTGATTGCACCCCCACCCCCGGCTCGAACCACCCACCCCGCCCCCGAAACCTCATCCATCCACATCACGTCCGTCCGACTCAACATCATTGTTACGTTAGGCCGGCCGCGGAGCATTAAGCCATTCCGATTGAAAAAGACAGAGCCGATCCCTTTTAACAGTTTATACTTTATGGTGGTGCGCCGCGTTTTATCGTTTTCTTGGCAGCGCGAGACGACGTCGCCGTCGCCGTCGCCGGAATCTCGGCGTCGCGACGCTCTCATTAGCAAAGTGCGTGATGAGAGCCCGGCCGTCTTTTTCTGCCAGACGTGCTTTTTATTAACAGCCGTCCGGCCAGGATCTGGTTAAATGAGAATTATAACTTAGTTAAAAAGCAATTATGAAAAGAGACAGTAATGAAAGATGAAAAACATCCTGCGAATTTGTAACAAATGATTCATTTTCAGCGGCAGTATCAGAGAAGCCGTGTCTCTCTCCGAATCGCAGCTTGTTTTCAGGATTGCGTCTGGGAATGCTAGTTGTTTTTGGGCAATTAGCATTAGCTAAGAAAATACACCGCTTCATTTCTACTTTCGTTCTACCTTTATCTAATTACCTTCACTTCAAACACAACTAATTGCTCGCAGCGTTTTCCCAGCCAGGATTTTTCTCATCGTCTTCTTCGGCGCTCGGCAGGTAAGGCTGCCAGACAGGAAGGCTGGCAACGAACTCGGACCCTCCTCACGGACCCTTCCCGCCTCTGAGCTTCACAGACAGCAGCGCCAGACAATGACCTTGATCCGCTGTCAGTTTCCCAGGTCGCGGCTCGAGTTTCCCCTGAACAAGGTCCAATCAACCCCCCACAACCCCCACCGTGGCGCCACCCGGAGGGGAGACGCCCTGGCCAACGGATTAACGGGGAAGCGGAAGAAACAAGAACGCGGCCGGCAAGCGAGGACCGTGTCGGATGGCGGGGATCCGGCAAATCTCTTATTTAAGTGTGGCTAAGACTCGCAGGAACTGACAACTTCGCTACGTGTCTGTTTTCACAAGCGTGTAGAAGGTGCCTGCCCGGTCCGACCGCCGACCGGGATTACATTGTTTTTCCGACGAGATCTCGATGGGATCTGGCAGCTGCGGCCGGTCGGAGAAGAGCGGACATCGCGGGGCATCCCGATGTCCGGGCGTGTCCTAGGGATGTGATTCGCTGCTCGTTGAGCGTGTTGCTTGCCTAGGTCAGGCTCGATGAATGCACGCGGCTCTGTGCAGAGGAAAAAAAGCTGATTTGCCGTTTTCCGAAAATCCTCGTTTTGCTGTTGGTAAACTCATCAAGCCAGACTTTAATCCCCCAGCGCGACGCTATTGCTGTGTCCTACACACGGAATACTCGTTTAAAAGTAATCAAACCCATCGAAATCGGTCAATTTATTTCAGCTTTGCAGAGTTATCGTTTGGTTCCAACCACTTTTTTGCTGGTCGTTTGTCAGTTCTAATCGAGCCGGACGTCGGTTTCAATATCCACTTGATTTTACCCCGATAATATCCAATCAATACAGCCCCCCCTCCCGCACCCCTCACCCAGACATAGCATGAAATGATTGACTTTATTTTCAATCAAACACACCTTTCAATTATGTCTTGTCAAACCCTCGCCGCCGTCTGGAACCCTTGCGCGTCTCCGGGGAGCATCGACTCCCTCCTAAAGAATTCCCAACCTTTAGAAGATTCAGAGGAAGAATTGTTTTCCTTAACTCCAACTAAATCTTTTCCTCGATTCGATTCGGCTCATGTGCATTGTGCTGCAGCTGTACCAAGCATTCTGCACACACACCAAGACTTCCATTTGACTCGTGTCTAGCTCTGGCTTTGTGAGGGTCTCATAGGTGTCTGGTTTCTTAATAGAGATTTTACGG
Source organism: Nemurella pictetii (assembly GCA_921293315.2). Lineage (NCBI taxonomy): Eukaryota > Metazoa > Arthropoda > Insecta > Plecoptera > Nemouridae > Nemurella > Nemurella pictetii. The sequence goes on from OV121115.1 coordinate 34,530,141, forward strand.
ATCCAAAACTTTTGTTTTAAATGTGAAAGTTGCATTTGACTTGATGCGAATTTCTTTAAGTAATTCCCATCTTGTCTTCTCTTCTAGCAATCACATGTTTATTACCAGACTTCTTATGTCTTGTGATCATGTTCCCGTCGTTGTGAATCGCTAAACTTGAAGCAATGATAGCTTTAACTTTTAAACAGTTTTCTTTGATATTCCTTAATAGACATTATGTTCGCCGCTCGTTCACGACCATTAAGCCCCCTCGCATGACAGTTCATCGTTAAACCAACTTACAAAAGCATTTAAATCTAGCTGATTCCCAGCCAGCGACCGAAGGAAAACCGTGATTTATCTCAATAGAAATAAGTTTCCATTGTAAACGCATAAGACCGACATACGGACATCAAGAGCTATTACGCAGCCTCTTAGCCAGCTGCCGACGCGGAGGGTAAGAGCGCTCGGGCACCCAGAGGGGTCATACAATGCGTGCAAGTAATGCGTCGATGGGGACACATAGAAAAGTTGTTGCGATAAATCACACTCTTCCACCCCCTACCCCCAAACACACACCCCCTCGGCGGCGGGATATGATCGGATCGTGGCCAGTTGATAGTCGTCGAAAGGTCGCTGTTATTGGTAGCCAATAAGAAGTCTAGACTGCCGCCTGTCTCGCTCCTGGCCCTCCTTGCCCGGTGAGTGATCTTCCCTCTAAGCAGCCTGGTGGTCCAGGGGCATCTGGATGGCGAGTCCACGGCGTTCTAGGCAGCCGAGAGGTCGGCGGAGGGAGGATTGGACGCTTGGCCGAGTGCGGAGGTGTGATCGCCGGCATATGTTCCCGCGTGGCGCGTTGATGGCGGCGATGATATTGCAGTAGAATCGGTGACTGATTTACCGGGAACTCGGGCTATTATCTGGAACTTCGCTTGCAGTGATCCCCACCGCCGCCGCCGCCGCCGCCGCCACCGCCGCCGCCGCCGTCGATAGATTGATGATTGGATTTCGGGGGGTGGAATTGTGGGGGGCTGTGTATAGTTTGGCTACCACGAAAATAAAGTTTTCATGGAACTGAATCCAATATCTGTTCTAAAGTGCTTGCTTGGTTCACTTCAAACCACTCATTTTATTTCTTCTAATACTCCAATGAAATACGTTTAATATTGAAGACCTGTACTACCCCATTCACTTTTTTTTTTAATTCTATATTAGGATTCTTGAGGATAGTGTCTGTGAGGAGAGTATCGTTTGCTGTAGGCGAACTATAACACGTGAGAAAATTGCTTATGCACAGGGAAAGTAGTTTCGTCAGGGTGCACCTGTCAACTTCTCACCGCCACCCTAACCCTGAAAGCCTCTCAGCTGTTCGTCCACCCCTGTCCCCATGCGTCCTGTCACTGTGTCCTCCCAGGAAACGCGACCGATTCGTTTCGAATACACGATTGCAGAAGACCTGCTTTGTGGATCTGTTACATTGCGCCAAGTGACGGTCAGAAACTCTTAGCCCTCCAGAAACTTGTGACAACTTGATTCCACGTGCATTGCGCTAACAGCAAGCTAGTAGTTAACGCCATTGCTCCCCTGGCCAGCTCGCTACATCAGCTTGAATCCTTGCTTTCCGATCTCGCTTCACCCCGGCAGGGCACGTGACCGTCGACAACGACACGGCATTAGCGCGCAGTGTGTTGTTTGCACAACCTCATCACGCTTATGGGATGACCACTGCCAACAATCTGCTAAGCTCGTCCAGAGATTAGCAGGTGGATTGCAAAACGAGCGTGTAAATCGACAGCAGTGTTGTTTCCGTGATGACCTGACAGCTTGCCTGGGAATGATTGGCAGGAAAGCGCGGAAAGCTGCGTCCTTGGAACCGCGCGGCAGCTCCGTGATGGGCAACGTGCGCGAACAACACGTCAAGATGTGCAGACACACTTGCAGAAATTACGTCATTTTGTAAAATTGCTGCCTTTTATACAAAACACCGCTCGTCTGCAGTTATTCCGAAAACACGAGAAACATTTCGTTCCCAGCAAATCCAGCTGGAAGCTCTCTTCCGCAAAATACTCGCATGTTTACGTTCGGCATCGGGCAGAAAGAGATTACCTCCTGTCTGTCCCGTCCCGTACCGTCCTGGACCGGCGACGCCGACGCCGACGCCGACGCCGACGCCGACGCCGACGCCGACGCCGACGCCCGGCTTTGTCCGCTGCCTCGCGTGTGTTTTGTTGTCTCTGCTAGTGCGTGCACAAAGGCAGCGCCGGCGTCTAGTTACAATGAAACGACGGCGCTGGAACGTTTCAAACGATGCGGTTTCGCAAAGCAAAATGGCTATCGTGATATTTTTTGTTTTCATATTATACACCATGGTCGCGCTGGAAATTAAGCCGGCGAGATTTACGAATGAAATGCCACTGTCCCTTCTCGGTCGAAACGAATTTTCATTATGTTCCAGTGACATGGAGGCAAAGATAGGAACGCGAACAATTGTACATATAGGTGGATGTTGGAGAAACATAGGCACGGAGTTTTTTGTGTAAATTATGGTTAGCCACAAATTTCACGCCATGTTTATCGTATTATTCTACTTTTTTATATTCGCAGCGATTAATTTCTGTGTGTTTAAAATCTCTGCTTCACAATTCGTTCATATGAAAAGTGTCAGGCTCGTAAAATGCACGCAGCAATTCTAAGCAAGAACAAAAGTCGGGGGGGGCAAGTTGGCTGGGAGGAATGATTGCTCTGTAATACAGCAGGGTCTACCGAAAACAGCCCTCGCCACCCCCTAGACCCGACCACCCCCAGCTGGTCTACCCCCTCGACATTATTAACATCTCGGAGGTGTTTCAACCAAACCCCACCCCACCCACGAAACCACCCCACCTCGACCGTGCAGCAAGGTAGCGGGGAACTTGCACAGACTTGATATTATGAGACTGAGAGGAAAGTTTGCGTGGGCTCGCGTTTCCACGTCAAGATTATTCTTAGAAATTCTGAAAACACAAATGCTCCGTTTCATATTTCTTGTTGGAAGTATTATATCATTTGAAATTCGAAAAACACGACAATTTTCTGAGCGTTTTATTTTTATATTCCTGAAAGAACGTGAAAGCCACTCGTTTATTTACCTATCTACTTTCAGTTCACACGAATTTTTGAAGATACTATTTTAGGGGAGACAAAAGATCAAATATGAAGCCAGTTAGTGCATAATTAGATTTCTTTGGTTCCTTGTCAACATTTCCGATGACTCCAAAAAAGCAAATTAACAAAGCTGAGGGGATGGTATTACCCTCGAGCGTTACATATTAATATAGGTCGAAGGGAGAACTTATTAGAGGAAGAGACAGAAATAAAATAGGACAGAGTCAAGGAAGCTCGACTGAAATAACGGGCGCCAATTCTAGGCGATCCGTTCCTCCAGGTTTCTACTCCAGGAAATGCATGCAAGTCAACCTTCTGACGTCCCGGCTGCGAGTCGATGTCTGCTGCGCTGAGAAGACGTCTGCGTGTGTTGGCTGCTGGGGCTGTGAGACACTGTCAGGGGGACCTGCAGACGACCTGGCTGTTGGCGCTGCTTCTTTGAAGTCGCCGAGGCAGGCGCAGGTGTGAGCGTTGCGAGGCGCGACTCTTCTTCAAAGAACGCCCACGCTGCTAGTCGCGACTTGCCGTGCTCCTCATCTATCTGCAATCGAGCCAGAGGGCCCCGTGATCCGTGCGAATCTGTTTGACAACGTCAGACCGGTGTGAACTTGATGATAAGCAAAGACTAATCTAATTCAAATCACTTGGAAGTATCGCACAGCTTCGCAGGCTATTGTACAAATTTACTTCTCTAAATGAATCCAGCAAAAGCCACAGGAAGAGATTTTTTTCTGCTTCACAGATTGACGCCCTTTTGGTCCTTTGCGCAAAATGTCGACTGCTTGTGCATTAAACCCACACATGGCATGGCAAAGCGCCAGACTTAGAATTCCCTCTTTGCACCCAAAAAGTTTAATTATTTGGCAGCATACGATAATGCACCCACAATTTTCACCGGATACTGCACGGTGTATAGAGTTTACCAATTGGGATATCACGGCGGAACTGTGAATCTCGTCAAGCCTGCTGCAACATTTCACGGGCGAGGGAGTTCCGCTTCGTACCAGTCCCCTGCGTTCCCGTCTTCCATCCTCCCTGCGCGGCGGATCCGACGCCTCCCGCTAATCTGGCTGTCAAGCGGACTTCCTAATTAGCACGTGCGCGTGCCAGGTGGGTGACGCACGGGGTGGGGGGGGGGGGTGCGTGTTTAAGAGATACTTCTTTGATGTGCTAGAAGACGGCACGTGGCGTCGAGTCGCCTCCAATCTGGCATGCAGCCACTCTTCGGCGTCATTCTAAGAGGAGTCGGCTAATTGCGCTCTTTTGTTTGTCTAGCGAGTCTCGCGTCATACGAGACACACTTCATTTGCCTGCAGGGGTTGTCTTTCGCTAATATGTCATCTGCCATTCACTTGTCCTTACGTGCCTGAAGAAGTCGCGTTTTTACAACTCACTTGTGTATCATGGTTTGTCGTGAAAAAATAATTTCAAAGGCTCGTAACTCTTAGCAGGAATAAAATACATGGCTTAGATAAGGTCTGATTTAATCATAAGCTGCCTTCTAATGAATGCCCAGTTCATTTATTTGTCAACAAATTTTTCAATAAGTGATCCATGGAGTTTAGATTTCTGGCGTCCTGAGAAGAAATTAAATTGTGCTACTTGTATTCAAATGGAATGCTTTCATACTCAAATCGCACAGCTCCGTAGAATAGCTCTGGACAAAAAGGCAAAACTCTCCCAACAGTATCAAAAAACACCCACAATACTCAAAATCCCGTTTAGACATCGACAATGCCTTGAAAAACGACTTCCAGCTTCCTTGAGCCCCCCAGCACAAAGGAATAATTACGGGACAAAAATCAATGTCGTCATCTCTGACTGAAACCACTCGAAATGCAGACACCGCCACCGCGTGCACGGGCGGCCATTTTGTCCGCGTGTCGTTGACTGCACCCGCGCCGCGCGCGTCAAGTGGCGCGTCCCCCAACTACAAGCGTCTGGCGCATGTCATTGTCTGGCACTGCAACGACACGCACAAACACGCAATGCACGCCTGGTGGATCTCATTGAAACGCACTAGCTACGTGTACTATACACTGCAGAGGGTGACGTGCATAGATACATAGATGCCTTGGCAGGGCAGGGAGCGGAGGGTGGGCGAGGGTGAACACAGAGCGTAATCCGATTAGCCTTGGCATGATTACGAGCACCTTATCTTCTGCTTGTGCATCTGATGCCTTCTCATGTTAGTCATAGGCATTCACTTTATAAACTAGCGAACAACGGAACACACGATCGCGCACCCCGTCCCACTAATTAGCGATGATAATCTGCAGCGATTCATTTCAAAAGATATTTACTCCCGTGCGGAATACGCGCGGGTCCCATTACCGGCCGGGCGAGCTAATCACGTTCTAAGTGAAATAATTAGTCGTGTTCTTATTTCGGTGGCTGGGGATGGGGTGAGACGAAGATGATCCGCTAAATGGCGATATCAATAAACTCTGTAGAATTCGAGATCAACACCAGGGTGGAATTGAGCGGGGTTCACATTTCGCTGGCACAGGGGTCATCAACCTGGCAAATTTACCTGCCAGCTTTCAACAGTTCAAATTCTATACTCATATTATGGGATCGAATTTGACGGTCATTCTTTGTGGTGAACTTATATTTATTTGCCAAACATCGCAACATTTTGCGGCAACTCGTGAAATCACACTCAAGGAATGTCTCCTGTGCTGTGTTTCGCCGCGATTTTCTCTACCAAGTGGCAAGCACGCATTATCATTGAGAGGTTGTGGCCTCGGCAAGCATCTGAAAGCCGGTGGAAATGTTATCGAGCCGCTCGTCGCCGACAAGTTGACGGCTCGCTGCGAGTGCGAGCAGCCCGAGAACGTTCCTCGTGAGTTTCTCGCCAGGAAACGAGGGTTAAGATCCGGACTCTGCGAGGGTCGGGGGGGGGGGGCGCCCGCCCGCGGGGAAACCGACAGAGGGGGACGCGTCTGCCGCACGGAGCGCAATTGAAAACAATCTACGACACAAAAGTAATTTCATAAACAATGGCATAGCCCCGGGCCGCGCCAGAGCGCATCTGTCACATTTTGCAGATATTTAATGGGGATTTAAGGCTAACTAGGTGGTGCGAGTACGCAATGGTCGTCCCCAGCGTGACGTTGCGAGGCTGATACGCGGCGCTGGTGGTGGCGCAGGGGTGGGCTCGATATGTTATGGGCCCAGGGTTGCTGCTTATCAGGTGTTTGCTGACATTGTTACGAGTCGCCTGTGCTTCATATTTCCCCCGGCCGATGCGGCTTCCTGTGCCAGGCCAAAATCTGCCGCTGCTGGCATTACAAAAATCGCTACAGACATTTCGATGAATAATAAATGTTTAAATTTCCTCCGCTTGCATTTTTCATGGTTCCTCGCTTAAGAGGCAATTTGGGGAAATGCGGTGAAACGGTGGCGAGTATCATTTTTTTGTTGCAAATGTTGCGTTGGGTTTTATGCCCGTGGGTTGGTTACCTTCAAATCCACTGGCAGACAATTTACCGGGCTTCCAGAGAGGGAAACGCTGCTTTTTGCATTCAATATGAAGCATATGGATGTGAAATAGCTATACCTTTGCCGAGCAACCGTAATAAAGTGTCTTTTTTAGTGCTGAAAATTGATGTTTAAGTTATCAATAGTAGATCATAGCTCGGAAAACCTATTTCTTTCAATGCAAGACGGCCGATCAGTTACCTTTTTACTATTCTTGGTTGTAAAGCTTTAAAAAAGTCAGAGCCATCATGTATACATACGTTGCCACGTGTAAGGCTATGGCATCGCACTCAAAGGATGGTCCACACAGTGGTTTTTCTTCGTGCCACACTTTAACGAACGCGTGATTATAATCCGTTATGGACCCGAATTCCAGAAATTTTGCCGTCCCCGCCCCTAAATCGAGCTCCTGCTATAAATTATGCAAATTCCACAAATGCTAATTATTCGCACCAGCATGTCCGGTGGTTTTGAGTGAAGTTCGCGTAGAATGTGCGTGGGCGTTTGACCGTAGTCCAGCGGATGCGTGTGCCCGCTACGCACCTGCCCGCTGACCGCGGCACGCACGACGTCGGGCAGCGTCGCGACGCCGGTGACCACATCAAGCGGCGTCGGGACGCCCGCCTGCTGCGGGGGCGGTCGCGGCGTCGGCAGCTGCCGGGGTCGCACCGTGCGCTCAGCGAAGCTGGGGGACGAATTCTGACGAGCTCTTCATGCGGAATTAAAGCTTTAGTTTTACCCTTACCTATATTTCCCCCTGAATAACCAGTACGCAGATTACTGGTGAGCTCTATGCTGAGCCCGGATCAAAACAACTTTCCCAGAAAAATAAATAATAAAAACTTGATGTTTAGTCAGAGGTTATAAAGCGTCAATTTTGCACGGTACTGCGTTGTTTCAGCAAACGCGAACATTCGTCAGCTCTCGGCGCAAATTAAAACGTCTAAATATTTCCCCGCGCCAATTTCCACTGCAAGGTGTCGCTATTCAAGCTCTGACGCGGTGAGTATCTCACAGCCTTTGAAATTAAAGGGCGCCATCATTTTGCTCAGCTGAGAGTGTGTGCAGTGTGCATGGCTCGATCCGCGGGGCCGGGCTAGAATGTTAACGACTTCAGATTTTCATATCTGGCGTCTCCGGGTCTTTTGGTGGCGGCGGCGGCGGCGGCGGCGGCAACGGGGTGAAATTACGGGGGTATAAAGTATGGCGTAGGGGCGTAGATTCGCCCATACATCTTGTCCACTTATTTAGGCACAGCCATGTCGCAAGCTCGGCGCCCTCGCAGCATCGAGCGGATTTTGCCTCGACTAGAAAATAGTTTGGCGAACAACAAGATGTCCCCCACAGTGACAACTGCAGCCCCGGGCATCGAGCTCGCGCAGAGTAATGCTCGCTTGACACCACTTCACTACTCTGCATAGAGAAACATGTACCTATGCGCCGAAACACGCCATTCCGCGTGTGTGTGCCCGCTATTATGCTAATGTGACAGCGAGCGCAATGTTGAAAGGGTGACTGTAATGCGGGGTTGAGGAGGGGGGCTAATTGAAATATGTTCTGTCCGGTTAAACTCGGTGACTTCGGGTCGGCGTTCTCCGTTCGTTTGCGGCCAGAATGTCGCTAGATTTATATCACTGCATAATGTACAAATGTTAATTTGTTATCGTCGGCGTCGGCGTCGGCGTCGGCGTCGGCGTCGGCGTCGGCGTCGGTTCCGCGATGCTGGGGTGAAAGCAGAGCAGACGCTCCCCGCGTAGGCATTCTGCGACTTCAAGGGGCTTGTAATTGGAGACGGAATATTTCCAGCGTCGTCGCTGTGTTTCCTGCTGCTTGCTGCTGCTGCTGCTGCTGCTGCTGCTGCTGCTGCTGCTGCTGCTGCTGCTGCTGCTGCTGCTGCTGCTGCTGCTGCTGCTGCTGCCGTGAACAAAACTAAGTGCTCAAGTGTTGTTTTCTTTCTGTTCCAGGTAAGAATCGGTCGAGTGCCGGGAACACGGCCCCCCGCGAGGCGCGCGGTACTCGTGAGTTTTTAATTGGGAATAATTGCAAGTTTTATCTGCGGGTCGAGATGGGGCCTCGTTTACGCTGCGAGCCTGCCGTGGTTTGCACGGAGGACTTCAACGTCTGCTAAAAGTTTGGAAATTTGAAGTTAAATCCGTTTGCTGGTCGCTCGCTGCTAGGTGCTGAGCGCCCCATTAGATTTGTATCTGCCGTCTCGAAATTTACCTCATCGGGAATAGTTAGCTAATTTTCATCGTGTAGCTGTTAAGAATACTTTAATCTTTAAAATTCAAAATAACGGCCTAGAATACAGCCAGCACTGGAATGAATACCTGCGAAAATAATCCGAAAATGAGATTTTAATTAAATTTAACATCACCCCAAGCTGTCATAATGTTCTTTAACAGATAGTAAATTAGAATTAATCTACATAAAGAAATGAAAAATGGGAATTGAAATCAATGGATCTTTTTTCTCCTTCCGAAAAACAAAACGAAGAAAATAATTAATTCACATAAATTGCGCGTAAAATATCGGCGAAGCCATTATCTTGGTCGGCGAGGGCGCGCGTGGCGGCGGGGAGGGAAAGCGCTAGGTGCGCGCGCCAAATGAGTGATGATCGGCCATTTATCACCGCGCCCGGGGAAATCTGTTTCCAGATAACAATAGAAGAGTGCCACGTATATTGGAGCGTCGTCGGCGGCGCGACTAAACCGCAGCTGTCTCGTCAGATGACAGCCCGAACTCGATCGGTCACTCTGACATAACCTTCGCTCAGCTTTACACTGCTTTACACTGCTTTACACTGCAAGCGTTGGACGGTTGGACATATCTCTATAGAACTCCACTCCATATACCTAGTTGCCCACTCATTAAATCTTCTATTGACACACGAAGCTATGTCCGGGAACGAAAATAATGTTCCCATTGTGAACCAAGTATTGATTTCAAAAATTGAGTTTTATTTATTTATTTATTTATTTATTTATTATATTATATTTTTATATTATATTATTTATATATTTATTTATTTATGAAGAGGCATTAACGGAAGTCAATTGTCAATGTCGTTGTTTAAAGCCATAAATTCGCAGTAAAAATCAGCAAAAAGCTCTCATGTATTTGCGTATCCTGCTCTTTCGGTTCTGTATAGCACGTTGTAAAATGTAATAAGTAATTGTAATCGTTCGCCTCATCGACACAATGGGTTTCCTATCCCTTGCGGGAATGTCTAACACCCTGCCAACCATTTATACACATCAAACGCCGCGATTACTGTATTATATAATATCGCGAGCGTAGAACTGGGCCTTTGTTACGCTGTATTATTAATTGAGCAATTTGCGAAATCCATATCGCGAGCGAGCAAAGGCCACGCGCCGTCAGCGCCGCTGACAGTCGCTGCCGAGCTTCTCGCTGGCAAAGCTGATTTATGAAAGCGCCCAATTTTTACCGGAGTTGTAACCCTTCCTTTCCCCAGGGCCCGAAGGCTCCCAGAACTCAACCCCGTGCAGGGCCTCGGTTCGGGCCTCGGTTGCGCCAGCGAGGATGGTCTAGCGCTGTGCCAGGTTGCTACGAAACAGCAATGCACGTGCTGCAAGTTATAGCGACATGCAGTAAGCACTGCTCGGGTCGCTAAGCTCCCAGCAAGCCAGCTCCGTTCCCTGCATGTTGATCTTAAACTAGGGCGGTGATTAGCGAGATAACCGAGCAACTGGTCCGCTTATAAAGCATGTATCCTTGCTTAGCGAGAAACTTTGCTGTGTTACTTTTTAAGCTGTGTGCGCTGCGATCGCGTACAAGCGAGTGCTTTGCGACCTTGTTTTCTTCGCGTTAATGCGCTAAAGTTTCGCGTGAGATTTGAGTTTCATCACACCTCTGCTCCGAGGGACGCCGGCGCTCGGCACGCGTGCGTCGCGGTCTGATTCGTCACGTATCGCACGCGGAGTCGCGTGGCTCGGCGCTCTCGGTCCGTTCACTCAAACCCTGCCGTCACTCGTCAAAATTTAATGCACGCGACCTGCTTTTAAGTATGCTGTGTGCGCATTACAGGCAAAAAAGAAAAATCAGAGCTGACATGTGATAGCAACTCGACGACATGTGTGTCGACTGCTCTTTAAAGTTAACTCTAATAATGTTTTTATTTCCCTCGATGAGTGGCACAGCAGAAATGTCGAAGTTATACGAAGCTATGCTTATTAAATCCACGAAACCCGGCACCTCCACTTTAGCTTCGAAGGCACAAAATTGCTAGCAAAGCAAACAAGCTTAAGCTGCGAAAGCTGCAAGTTCGTGCATAATATTCTATAGGCATTGCATTAATTACCTTCCAATTATCAGGCCGTGTTTCGGTCGCGTCGGCGGTCTAAGGATTTCAACTTCGATCGCTTCGCGGTTTAGAAAGTGAGTGCCAGCCGTGCGGGCGATGCGTCGTGCGCGCGGCACACGCATGCTCCAGCCGCGGCAGCTGCGAGATCGTGTTACGCCGGCAAACACTCGATAGCGTTGTCGCGTTGCCGCGCAAAGAATCGTCGCCGGGAGGCTGCGAAATGCGCGTATCCGTTGACGCGGGGCGCTGAGATTGTTTCGAGGCGGAAGCAGCTCGTGTCGTTAGCAAAGAGATTGAACGCTGTTGTTGCTTCGCGTTCAACGATCAAAAAAGAATATCGTTGATCAAAGTGTTCTTTCCGTGATGCCCATACTAATTGTAATCGTGAATGGGTCTTGATTTCGCTTTTATAGCTCCGTTTTGATAAGGGTGTGTAAAGGAAAGACGCTGGGTCCAAGACAGGCTCTAGGGTGGCTCGAACGTATATAAATAACTCGCGGAAGATAGTAGACAAATAAGTGGGAGATAAAACAAACTGAAAGAAGTGTAGGATCAAGGAAGAAGGCTTTAAATAAGAGAAAACAAGCCGTAGAGAATACATGCTGGATAGAAGGGAACTACACCATGAAACCCGAAGGACTTACTACATAATATAAAAAATAATGGATCGTAGAAACGAACGATATATCGGGGATGTGGGTAGGGGATGAGGGTGGAACATGGGAGAAGCAGATTGATAAAGAAAGGGAATAGCAAATAATGTTCGTGAGTAGAGATTACCAACTTATGAGGACAAATCCCTGGAGAGTTAGCCCGTCGAATGCCCCACGAAGCTGTCACGTTGACGTGGTGCTGTCCTGGGACATTCAGCATGCTACTGCCTCGGTGACGTCAATGTTTGGTGACGATTGCCGGCGATAATCACTCCACGCTCCGGGTTACATCAACACTTGGCACCTTCGTTCAGATTGATCCAGTATATTAAAAATTGATTTTAGTTCATAGTTCACGTTTTAGACAAGGTATGATACTTCATCACTTCATACTTCATACTTCATATGATACTTCCTCAAAACTTACTAAACGTATTACTTGTTCATTACTTGTCATCCGTCATTAGTCTAGATTTGATATTTAACATCAATATCGTTTGAACCTCTACCGGGTTCGTCTCACACTGAACACAATGAGGCAGAATCTGCTTCAAGCGCACGCTTCATTTCAAAGCCGACAATTTGATCCTAGCTCCAAATGGAAAATGCTAGAAAGTTTTGACAGCGATCACGTTGATTCGCGCAAAGTAACGAGCCACGAATGTGACGCGAAGTGTCTTCGTGTCACTGAACGGAAGTGGCTTGAACAGCGTCGGCGTCGAATTGCCGGGTTTCGCGCCGACGTCCCCGATCGGCCGCGCGATGAGGAACGTTGATACGACGGCCATCTGACAGCGTCCGCCGCGGCCGCGCACGTCTGAATAATGCACGCGTGACTGACACACGACACGCGTGCCAGCGCTTCGGCCAGAAGCACGGCCGTGCCCGGCGTCCCGGGAGACCGCCACCAGCGCTGCACTGGCCCTTTGTACGGAGCAAACGCGAGGGAGGAGAAAAATGAAGGGGGCTTCAGCCCCGCTGCAAGGAATTGGTAATGAATCCTCCCTAAGGGATGTGCGATATAGGCCCTTTAACTATAATGCGATGCGATATTATATATTTTATCTAGATTGGCAATCCGTGGGGAACGAAATGCCCTGTCTGTATGATATTGCTATATTATGATGGGGGGGAAATCACGGAAACCTTTATTAACATTTTCGGAAATGTTTCAATTTTCTATTTTATTTCCATGTCATTAGACTCGTTCAGATAAGCTAGTCTCGCGTGTAAATTGTCTTTCAATTTCTTGCCATTTGGTACAGATCTTAATGCGCTAATGAGACACGCCCTTAGCCGTGCTAATGGCTCTTTATAACTGCATTGTCGAGAAGTGGCAGGTGGGGGGTTGGGGTGGACTTGGGGTGGACTTGGGGTAGGTCGCAATGTGCAAGTGACACGAGTAGATGCACGGGCTGATATTGGAGGGGGTGGCTCGCTTTGTCATCCCCTCGCCTTGGGTCGACAATGCCCCGGGCCTAACGAGGAAATGTCGACATTTTTACATTTTGTTCGTGTACTCAGGCTGAATAATTCAAATCTAGGTTACGCATCCGTGATATTTAGGGGTTATATTTTTTCGCTGCTATATTTATTGCTTGCAAGTAATTTGTAACCCAAATGCTGTTTTTGTCAACTGTTTTTATTACACTTGCCTGCGGAATACGGTTCCTTCGGTTCACGGGTCGCTTGAAAACTTAACATATAGCAGAAGTTAGTGCTGTTCCAAGTCTTCCTTTTACAAAATATCTAGCTCCTTTTTGTTGCAAATATTGAACTAATTGACCGCACTTCTGGCGTTCTAGCTTCATTTTCAATCGAGATTTTTACTTTTCCTACAAATTTGGGGTACGAGCATAAATCCTAAACGGTATCTGCTATAATTCGCCCCAAAATGTAGGCTATTTTCTGAAAATAATTACACTCATTATTAAATAGATAGCCGGAAATGGTGTGTACTGACATGTCTTCTCACTCATTCGCTTCACCGCACGAACGCACGAAAGCGAGACCAGCTATAATCAGTGCACTGGCACAGCGACACCGTCGCAGTGTTCTGGGTGCAGGGTTCTGGGCGCTGGGTGCAGGGTGTTTGGCGCTGGGTGCTCGCGCGGGTTAAGCACCCTCGAGATCGCGCCATCGCCTAATGGCTATCCAATACCGTAAACAGTCGATGCTCCCCTAAACATGTCGGTTGGCAGATGCTTCGATCGGCGCCGATACATCGCCGATAATGAGCTGCCGGGGAGATTACCAACACGTTCTCGCCAGGCTAGCACGCGGCTGCGAAGCACCGACCATAAGTTTACCGCCGTTCCGCGGCTTCTGAGTGGATGAGGGAAGAGGGTGCACGGGGACAGGGTGGCAATGGCAAGCTTACCCCATACAGAGCGATGTTTTATCATCACGACCGGCGAAAGGCGAACCGTGGTTAGTGTTAAGGTTTTTCGCAAATGCCAAAAATGTAAATTCAGTTGAAACTTCTCACTGTTTGAAGGTTCAATTTTCGGTGGAGAGATGCCAGAAAATAAACAAATACAATAATTTGAGTTGGCATTACAAACCCAGTTCGTTAACTTTTATAAACAAAAAAGTCTTGTGAAATACTCGAACTTGGCGAAGTGTTTTAGGCCTCTAAGCGTTGATTGTCTGTTTAGCTGAAAATTGGCGCGCGGAATTTAGCCACGGCGCCGTGGAGGACGGCCGCCGCGTAATCGTGCTTGCCGATGTTTTGAAATTATTTGCATTCAATTATGAAGGCAGCTCCCAGCCCGGCGCCCTACGTGACGTCACGCGGGCGGGGGATAATTGACTACTCTTCATCTTGCAGCCGGCAGGGAAATCGAGTTAAGAAATCTTATTTGCAAAACGTTTCAATTAGGAGAGCGCTTTTTACGCAGCCAAAGGCGTGGCCTTTGAACGGATCATATTCTATTGTTTAGTGGGAAACAGAAATAGAAAAATCCTCTTTGGGCACGAGGAACGCTGCTTAGGGTTTTCGTTGGGTAATTTCTTGCAGCAGCTTTAAGTGTAGCGTTTTGCTGGGTTGGAATTAGACGCTATGAATTATTTCAGTGTCTATTCACAGCAAATCGAAGCAAGTGTGAGATACTTTCCTTATTTGAATGTAAACTTAGAAATGCTTGTGGTTTAAACTGATTCTATCGCAAAGTCTGTGTTCCTAGATTTCCCGTGGAGAACCTCGGCACACGAACAGCATTTTCCTCTCCTGCTCGAAATATCATTTTAATTCAATTGTTCGGCGATCCAGCGTAAATAGGATCACGGCATGATTTCTCCGCGTAATTTTACTTATCAACATTCTAAAGCAATAATCTTGTAAGACGACCAACTTACGCGAAGCAATCGCAAATATTCCTTCGTGTTCGCAGCGGGGCACAATTCCACGCCGGCTTCACTTGCTCTGATAATTGTTTTTCTACTAAACCTCTCTCTACTTATTACAAAACATTATCGAAGCCACCATCGGCACCACAAAATATCTACTTCACTGTACAATTCCCACCGAAGCAATTAAAAGTTATAGATAGTTGGTAAGGCTTTCCACTCGTTTCTCCGAGATGCTCGCCTGGAAGTTTTCAGGAGGAGTCTTTAATGGGTTTTAAATCCTCGCGGCTTGCTTGAGTATAGGCTGGTGTCCGGCATGACGATCGCATGACTGATGGACGCCTCCGACGCGTCGCCTGATATTCATTCACTCAGCTATCACTCCCCGTCAGCTCGCCCCATTGTTTCACAGAGATTAATGGAGCTTAGAGCATCGAGTAAACACCCCGCTGTGTGCTGACTGACTGACAGATCCGGTGACGACTTGAGACGGAGCTCTTGATTTTTTATTAAAATGCTTATATCGGATCGATGTGCTAACAAAGTTTGCCACGCCGCAGTGTTTACGGAAATATAACTCACGCTGTTTACGTTGGAAGTTTTGAAAAGCTTTTGGAGTTGTGTGAGGGGGATCTTTTCGGTGTTTGCATCTTATGGCTCCGAACTTGAGGTACTTTGGTGTTTCAAGTTCTTCGAGAAAACGTCTCGTGGCTCTTTTGGTGCCAAATTATCTGTGTGGTTTTAGAGACATTTTATTTTCAGAAATGGGTATACTTCACAATGCAATTTGACAGCACACTGCTGACACGCAGATGTTACCGCTGAGAGTAGGTGAAGGTATGCCGCTATCCTATGCACATAACGTATTTGACTAGCGTCGTATAAATTGATGTCTTGACAGCATCACCCTTCGGTCTCCATCGCGGAAGGTGCTCCTATTAAAAAAAGTTTCCGCCATTAAAACAGTTGCAGACATCTGCGTTCCCAAGTTGTCCGTCATCCCAGATACTTCCCCGTCCGATTGTATGCCCGTCTCGACGCAGGGAAGCGCTGGCTGTATAAACGAGCGTGTTTTTTTTTCCCGCAGTGCGACCAAATTCTAGGCGAGAAAATTAGGTTATTGGCGGAAGTAGTCGAGTTTGTAATGGGAGCAGCGGAAGCGGCTCGCTCCAAAGTCAACAGCTTTTTAAGTTTGTTATGTAATTAGTCTGCAGCAGCGAGAGGTGGTTTCCCCGGCATGTTGACACGAATGCGGTCAGATCACTGAACGCCCGCCGCCGTCAAAGAAAACAAATAATTAGGCACGTAGAAATAATACTGATGGGATATAAATATAACTGAGTAGTTAAAATGTCTACTTAATTACTATTGGGATTTGTAATTGACAAGCGAGTCTCTGAAGGGCGTATAGAAGTAGAACATAGTAAATTCCACATTTACAACTAGAAAAAACTTTGTTTGTTCTTCCCCTGCTTCGCGATATCGCAATACCAACGCCCTACGCTGCGTAAATAAATAATCCCCCCCTCTCGCAACTAATAGCGAAGAAAAGAAACCCGGGGAAAGCTGATGTTTCAATTTATGTCTTCTTATAACTCGCTTCCTCGCTTCTCAACATTGGAGCAGGTTGTAGCATAATGTACGACGTAACTACCCTGTAACTGCCGGCCTAACTGCCAGCCACATTGCGCCGCTGGAAACCTGGCCGTACATCGCACAGGTTGATTCCCTGCGAGCACAATGTGCAGAGATCTTTCCTCCCCCGATGTGGACATTTATTGCCTGGCTGAGGGCGTCGTGCTGCCGCAAGCGACCCCCGGGATTGCGCCCCCCCCCCCCCCCCCAAAACAGCCCGGCGCACCCCACCACGATTACCCTTGTCTTGGCGCGCTCGCAGTTTCATTATTTAAGCAGCCTCCCTGGCCGCGCTTCCTGCGATGGTGAATATTTGACATCAGCGAAGACATACAAGTAAATTGTTATAGTTCGGGTAAACCCGCGCGCAAGACTGCCAAGCTGCAAACGTCTGCACGACGCCTGGATTATTTACGGGCCGAGGAAATGTAATTTTTCGCTCGCTTGATTAGAATTCCGAACGTTTCATTATTTACTCTCTTTTCGTTACGTGGGCATCTTTTCAATCTGTTCTCGTTTTAGAACGCACGTTATGAATTGTGTATTTTTTCCATCGTTCTGGAGAAGATCGTCATGATTTAATTTCAGCCCATCGAACGGCTCGCGATATGCTTCATTCCTATTCCGCGCAGTCCGCGGGCAAATTGGAAACAGACAATGTGTGGGCGGGGGGGGGGGGGGGGCGCCCGAAACCCGGCTCGCGGCGGAGGTTGATTCGAGCCGCGATATTCACATGCCGGTCTGCAGTTTCGCACGGCCTCAACGCAGCGAGACTTTGCTCGCGTCTAGCAGCGCCAACCGGTGCAGGTGAAGTGTGCATTCGGGGCACGATTAGCGGGTTCGCGCGCTGCTTCCTGGATCGCGCTTCCTGCGCGGTAGGAAGCGTGGCGGCGGTCGGCAACCTCCCCGCTAATTGCGTGCTTGCCGGTCTCGAGCCGCGGCCGCCGCGAGGACAAAGAGAGCCAAGAAATGAATGAATAAAGCGGGGAGGGGAATCGGCCGCGCGATGAAGCACCTCGACCAACATCTACACCTTTATCCATTACTCTGCTCGACTCGCCCTCGCCCTCGCCCTCGCCCTCGCCCTCGTCGTCGACGCGATCTATGGCGACACTTTGCCGTTTCCCGCCGGCATGGGGGCAGCGAAACGCGCCGCCTGGCAATGCAGGAGAAATCCCGGAAATCGTATTCGTTCTTATCTTGTACTTTCTTGTATGAAAGTTGTCGATATACGCAGTTTCTTAGCCAAGAACAACCCCTCGGTGGCCGTCCGTTCTGCCCTTATCAGGCGGCTTGAGCTTCCCGGGCGGGCTGTCAGTTTCGATGATGCAACTTAGCATAAGCGGGCGAGATGGCGGCCCCCTGCGGGCAAGACCAGCCACCCTCGTCTCGGCTCGTCTCGGCTCGTCGCGACCCTCTGTTTGACTACAGCTCGCACGTCGGAGCTGTCGACTGAAGACCCTCGGCGCCGTCATCTTCCTGCGTTCTCTCTGATGTGCGTGTTTGTGTGCGTACGTACTCGATCCTTAACCGAGAAGTGCGGATCGTTCAACACGCGTCGGCGATACGCGCGTTGCGTGCGTGTGATCAAGAGGCGCGCTTACAGACACGCGCGTGATGATTGGAGATGACAAAACATCTCGCTCAGAGTGTAAAAATATGCGTTTTGTATTTTCTGAAAATAAGCGGCGTGGAGGATAGGAGGCGGGCGGACGCAAGCTAGATAGGCTTCGGCTTCGGCTTCGGAGCGTAGATCCCTGGCGATCTCGAAGCATGCTGGACGCACTGTCTGCTCGACTGGAATCGCAATCATAAAGTCTGATGTCAATTCATCCGACCGCGAAGATCAACAGAAGTAAAAATAATATAGAAATAATGGATTTGCGGAGAAGCCGGCGAAACTCCATTGAGAACCATTGACCATCTATAAATTGCTATTTCATTAGCCATTATCTCCGATGTACGGGCGCAGCTAAAGGAGATAACAAAACATCGTGTTTTCAAGTGAAAATAGACGACGATTGCGAATTGGATCGTCTGAGCGGATCGTCTGTGCAGTGGGCATAATCCAGCCCGCCGGGAGCGCATCTTGCGGGTTCAGACGGCTGCCACGTGCGGCGCCGGCTATTGGTGCACCCAGGAAGCACGTTGCCGTGGAAATTAGTTTACACGAACGGCTATTTGCTCTCCGGTGCGCTGGGAGCAAGTCGCTGCTCGTCTGATCGCGTTACCTCGTCGACGCCGAGTCTCGGCAGGCTGCCCCCGTCGAGTGTGAGACGCGAATCGCGATGAGTTGCAGCCGCCCCGACCACAGACACACACGTTTCAAAAATACCGTCTGATTAATGCGCACTGACCAAACGCGATGGAATCCACAACACAATCACAAGATTTTTATTTGTATTTTTTGCAAAGTCTGTCGGTATTGTGCACAATAAGCTGTTACATGTCACGCTGGCAACGAAAAACTAATGAAAATTATGTTTTTGCATTAATTTCGACGACAAATCGAGCCCGTTGTCCCTATAAATATAATATAGTGGAGGTGCCGAGTTCGCCTGCTCTGCGGGCTGCGTTCAGGCGCAGCTCTCGAGGTATGGCGTAACGGCTGCCTCCTGCTGGGCGGTGTGGCGCTGGCTGCCAGATGCCGACTGCAACGCGTTCTGAGTGTCTGGCCGGGCGCTGGCCAACGCCTGGCGCTGTAATCCGAAGGCCGCCATACACTCGTAAACTTGAGATTATTGTGGCCGCGGGGTGCACAAATAATGTGGCTGTTAATATTTTATATTGCATTCCATAACATTAGCACGAATACTTTCATTGCGAAGGTTCGGCTAAGTTAATTATGTTGAATACTTGGACGGCGGAGAACATTACTTCGTTTTATTGCAGGGCTAGATTTTTTATAATTAAAAACTCTGCGCTGGTAGTTTTAGGGAGTATATTTCGTCACACTTAAAGCTTAGTAAATACATGGGAAGAACCACTACCTACTATAAATAGGAAGAAAGTATTACAGATTCGCTGTGAGTTTAAATTTTATAATATGCAACAACTTGACTATCTACGAGTTTGAGTTCGACATCTTATTTCATCGTTTTTCGCCTCCCGTTTTGGCAGGAAATACCCGGTGGAGCCAATAGAGAAGTAAGTTATTGCGGCGAATTCCCAGCGAAAAAGCAGATTATTAAAATGCTTTCCTCACCGGAGACAGCGAGACTGTCAACTGACAAAGACGACAGATTGTCAATACGCGAACTGACAGACCGCGCTGATGGAAACAAAAGCAGCCATTTCGCTGCCAGCTCCGCAAAGCGCCGGGCGTGTAGCCTGCAGGGCGTCGCGACGCCGACCCGAGGTCGGGTCTGGAAGCAGCCAGCAGCGAGGAGTAAGAAGGAGTCTGTCTGGCACGCCAGGCGTCGCGTCCACACAGGTGCTAGCACGTCACGGCGTCGGTCTGGGGACTAGACCGTTGAGAGAAACAGCTGGATCCGTACTGCATTCGGGGAAATATTGGACCTTTCGAAAGCCCAGCTATAGATACTTCATGCCTGGACACAAATGAACCCGCAATTTAATTATAATAGCACAAATATAAAGGTGTGACATTAGGCTACTTTAACCATGTGGCAAAAGATTTAGATGCGGTTTTCACAAAATCTATTTGAATGGGTTATTGAGTGCTAAGCACCCAAACTTAAACTCTTGGATATTTTGTTCGATTTTGGTTCTATCTGGGAACTGAGTTTAGACACTTGATAAAGCAGGCAGCACAGCTTTGCGAAACGTTGGAAATAGTTTTTAGTTTTGTAGCTTAGCAATCAATATCCCAGTTAAATAGTTTTTCCATACACTTACGTCTTAAGATTAGGAAACTACGTGAGTCTTAAGAAATAAATTATAAAGTGGTTTATTGGCAAAGGCATAAGATAGTCTGTAGGATATTCCTGTGTGTTCACAGTGATTACCACGGTGAGTTTTGTTGCCTATACCAAGTATACAAGTGCACTTTCAGACAAGTTCATCGCGTCGCGGGCTAAGCGTGCGTCTCAGCTGCCCCACAACCCCTCTGCTCTGCGATTCCAATGAAGGTTCGAGTCATTACGCGCGCATCGCAAAACTAGTTAACAATATACTTGTACGCGAGGCAGTTAATTCGGGCGCGAATTTTCACCTCTATCTCTGAAAACACGACTACCCCTTCCTTATTTACAGTTCTCTGTTTTTTTTCTCCCCCATCTCTCTTGACAAAAGTTCAGATGTTCATTAGCGAAAGATAGAATCTACCCTCATTGTCGACTAGCGAACTTAGCTCGTGCGCGAAGGAAAAGAAGTTTTTAACTTTGAATCTCGTTCTCTGTCGGCTCAACTTCTCTGTTCTTCTGACTCTTATGAAGCGTGCAAATGAAAAATACTTGGCAGTTGCTTTGCGCGCGGCTGCTGCTGCTGCTGCTGCCGCCGAGAGGAGCAAACTCTTTGAGCTGTGCGCCATCCCTACTTAAGACAATGCCGGTCGGGAGCGCTAAGCTGGCGCAAAATTGCTTCCTCCATGCGGGTCGAATAGAGCCATCGCCGTCCTATCGGCGCATTTCAAACGCTCCCATCAAAACAACAGAGCGTTAAATGTCATTCATTGCAGCGCAAATTTTATGCAGCGCCCAATTGATAAACTGAATGGGAATATTACATTAATTTAAACAGTTAATCATTCGAAGCCAATGAATAGTATTCATTTATACAACTTGTATTTTGTGATACGTAGATTTAACTGTCCTACGCTATACATAACATTGATTTCACTTTCTGCTATCGAGTACACATTTCGTGATCGCATAAGATGAAGGTCCGTCGATGATGAATTTGCTGATAACTGATGATTACGAGCGTCATTCTAGGAATCTGATCGTTGTCAAAAACATTCAAGTTTGTGTTAACCAACCATTCGTTGCGAGCATTAATTAGCAAGTGCAGTCCTAAACTTTTCCCTGGCAAGTAGCCTGTATTTGCAAAGCACACAACAGGCCGTTGATTTGCATCATGCGTGCTGGCTCGATAGCGTTCGAAGTGCGTTCTCAAACAGATGCCATGCGGGCACCCTGGCGATGCAGAAAACAATCAGCCTTGCGTTATGGTTGTTGTTGCTAATTGCTTGCTGGGTGCACTCTCCGCTAATTCGCTGCAGCTGCGCAGGCGACAGCTCGGAAAATTGCACTAATTGTGTCCTAATCCAAGACACTCTTCGTCGGTTTATCACCATGCTAACGAATGTATCAAAAATGTAGAAGGGTTCATTTGCCTCACAATTAGTAAAAATTTGACGTCTCTTTACAATTCACCGAGTTGATGTGACTAACATTTTGGCAACCAAATCAGATGGAAAAGATTTTTCCAATAAAAATGATCCTGATGATGACCGAAAATGAACAAGAATTAGACAGCATCCATCCAGCAATAGCGTAGCGAAGACAGATTTAGTTCTTTTCTATGTATGTTTTTGTTTTTAGTTGCCTTGAGTTAGTTCCAACATTTACGATGCTTTGGAAAGACTTGCTAGTTCTGCTAGCTCCCGTCTGGCCGCCGAACACCGTCGTTCTTGCTCACCATTACTGGGGTATTCTGCGTCGGTTCTGGTGGTTCCAGCAGACCTCGCCGCCTCCTCGCGTTTCGCCCCCTTCGCTGCCGCCGGCGACCTCGTCGACCCTCGTCAGCGAGGTGCGGGGGGGGCGCAACGAGATCATGTTCTGTTTTCATGACGCGCGATCTTGCAACTGCAGATCAATCCCCGGCTAATAGAAATCGAGCGGCGAGGGAGTCGCTAACAATGCACGCCCGCCTCCGGCCGGTGGTACATAATTAAACCTGCAACTGCATCACTGGACCGTTCACGTCATCGTGATAAATAATTACAAGATAATAATGCACTTGCTGGATGATGTCATCAGCAAATAAGACGAATCCAGCTGAAAATATACGCTCTAATTTCATTCACACGAACTATACAGAGCACACGGTTTCAAAACTAGAACTGAGTGCCCGAAACAATGGGTATTGTTACAATTTTAACGCTTTTATTTGGAATGTGAATCTTTTGTCAGCGAATTTTCTCCCTGTCAATTATGCGCGTATAAATTCAATTTCCTATATTTCCATCATGTGTGCATATGTGCAGCTTGTGCAGTGTATTTCTGCTGGTTGCTAAAGTTCTCACTCGCGACGGATCCGTAGCAAATCGTGCAAGGCTCGAGTCGAGAACGTATCGAACAGCTCTGGTGCAGATTGTAGACCTGGCCGATTTGTTGCCGCCGTAGCGCGCGTGGATCCAGCCCCACCTGAGCCGAGTGCTGCCGGTTCTGCGGCATGAATTTGACATGGGTCTGGCCTATAAATAGTGCACGCAACGCTGCTAATGAGCGGCTCCGTGTCCGGTAGCAGGTAGCAGCGCAGGTAGCAGCGACCGAGCAAAGCTTACAGCGACGCCGCAAGAGAACAACTGTGTACTTTGTTCGCAAACTTCTTTCGGAATAATTACGAGCGACGACGCTCCATAATTAAAATCAATTATCGGACCTGGTTGCGAGGGGCTTTGAGTAAATACGCATAAGAACCGAGTTAATTGAAAAAAGAAGCTGAGCGAGGACTGACGGCTGCGTGAATGATGAATTCTTCAGCAAGTTTTCGAGCAAGAGCTGCTTAAATATTCTATTTTTGCCAAATAAAATTCCTGCTTTGCTTCAGCTTCTAAACAATCCATGTTACACTTAAAATATTCCTGTATATTATTTTCAGAACTTTATGTCTACGCATATTCTGGTGGCGTCTTCGCTTGCCGTCGATTCAATCAAACCATATGCTTGTATTCTACCAGAATCAATCTGCAATTTAATGAGATACAAACTTATCCTAGCGTTCTCTCTCGTTGTCCAACGACCGTATAATTAACCAGACATGCTTTAAAAAGAATATTGTAATGGTTTGTTACCAGTAACCTCTCCGATGTCGATAGCATCAAAACATAATAAAAATCATAGCTCCTATTTATTGAAACTCGGCTTCCGCTCAACATCCCGCTATTCGGTGACGCGGTGGTTGCCGTCCGTCCGTTGTTATCACGCGTGCTCGCCGGGTCTCCACCGCGACGCCGTGTCAACAAGCGCCCCGACGCCGACGCCAATTAACCGCGCAGCGCGTCCCAGCGACGATCGCTGTAAATCAGCCTAATTGCCGGCGTGCGTCGCGACGCCCGAAGGCGCGGCGTCGGCAAAACACGGCGGCGTCGGCGTGCATTTTAATAGCGTCGTAACTCGCGCGCGGGCTGTTTGTTTATGCACAGTGGGCCGACGGAGATTAGTTCGGTATTCCGCGCGCGGTCGCGCTCAGAGTTGGGCGAACAAGAGGCCGGTGGTGAAATTAATTTTTTTAACGCGTGTCGTGCAATTTTTTTTATATTAAATTTTGCCCGCACTCATCGGGTTTGATACGATTTATTTCTGCATTCAACCAAGCGTGGCTCGATTCGTGTGACGTGTTATTTTGCTGTGGCCTTGTTCCTCGTTGCAGTGCTACCCATTAAACCCGAGCTATCACGACGCTGTGTGTTCAATTGCATCAGGACACTGTCAGTGTGTCGGCGCCACCACAAGGACGTATACCTTGGGTCTCTGATCCTTCAGAACGCGTTGCTCGGCCATGCTTCTTTCTGAGCTGCTTGTTTTTAGCTGCCAGGCTTCGCAAGCGGCGGAGGCGGCGGGTTTTAGCGCGCTAATCCACCGTCATCGCGGGGACTGGATTAAGAAGCGGATTAGACTATATTAAAGATCGCGCTTGGCGGGGAAAAGTTTGTGGACATTCTTTTGGAAAATTAAATAAATGCTCCAAGATTATCTCTCGGCAGCCCAGGTGGTTAATGCGTCTGTTTATTGTGGAAAACTTACAGGCGAAAAATGTGTTGCAAAATCTCGCTATTAATTTCTAAAGAATGGGAGATGGGTCGGACATATTATTAACGATGTCTAGTTTCCAGGCATCCACGTAATGAGCGTGAGATTTCAATATTAAGGCAGCGGCATACGCTTAAGTCTAGTTTACCAAACCCAACCGCTGGCAGCACGGTTCTAAGTGCAGCCCTGCCCGACCTAGAGCCTGAGCAGGATGGCGAGGAACCTCGGTTTGTAAGCCTGGCCCTGGATGCGCACGTCGACGCCGCCGAGGAGGTCGCCGAGCGACGCTTCGTAGTCGACCGTCTCGACGCCGACGCCGACGCCCTTGGCCAGCTCCTTCTCGCAGATGAACGGACAGAGGTGGCTGCTATCGCAGACCAGGTCGTTGTAGAGCACGTCGCGCGTGATGGCGCCGCAGTGCTCCGCGCCGCCCGCGTTGTCCGGCTGGCTCGCCGCCCACGCCACGGGCCCGTTCGTCGTGGTCAACGGCGCGCCTGCCGAGGTCACGGGGCATGAGATCATGTCGGTCAGTGCAGCCCGTCGCGTTTAGCAGGCATGCAAGGCTGTTTGGCTGGTAGTCATGCCGTTGACACCACTTCACCACTCTCCGTGAAGAGCGCCAAGATTCACGAGGGTGGTACAGCCCGTTTCTCAAGATGCTTCCTACCTCTGATGATCTGGGGTGTGAATATTTTGAATTTTTGCATTTAATTTGTTTAAATCTGGTCACAAAATCCAAGCAAAGATAGTCATGCTCAAGTCATGCTGAAGGGATTCCCTCCCGTCAAGAAACCGTCAAGTCCCTCTCCACCAACCAGCTCCAAGCTCGCCTCCTGCCCTTGACAAGGTGTCGACCGCCGTGGTTACCTAGCACGGTCTTCCAGACGCCCTCCTGGGCGCGATCCAGGATGCCGACGTGCAGCTGATCGAGCTGCTTGGCACCGGCGGCGGGCACGCGTGCAAACAGCGTGCGTGCCACACGGGCCTCGTCCGGCGAGTCGATGACGAGCAGGTGCGCGTCCTCGCGCGCGCACGCGCCGCTCGCCGCGTCCCAGGTGGCGCGCGCAGCGTGCAGCTTGTAGGCGTTGAGCAGCGACCCGTTCGCCGTGCGCGTGAACGTCTCGTAGCCGTCGGCGTCGGTGTGCGCGTGCGCGTGCGCGGCGCACGCAGCCAGCAGCAGCAGCAGCAGCGGCGGTGAAAGCCTGAAATGCAGGGTTTGACCTTCAACTTGGCCTTGGCCTTGACGGCGCCGGGGACAGCGGTTCCAGGGTGCCGAATTTAAATATTGGTTAATCGTTTTAGTGAACAAAAGCTATCGAAGTCACAACCACCGGCCGAAACTACGATATCCCATACCATCACTGAGCACCAGACTGTTTATGCTGAATAAATATTAAACTTACATTTCGGCTGGGGAAAGTACTGAGAGGTTGTTTGAGTGCTTGTTGGCTGTACACTCCTGTATACTTGGTGTGAAAGACTGACGTGCGCCGGTCTCTTGGTGCGACTACACCGATAGTTTCCTACAATGACAGTGCTGGTTGTGACCAGCCTTGAGCCTGACCTTTGCTCTCTCACCTCCGTTGAAACTCTGACGCATTCTAGAGCAAGAATGAAGAGGTAAATTGTGCATGCATTTATGCGTCAGACTGCATTGTGTTCATTATTGACCAGCCGAAATACGATTCCCACCGTCGCCCGCGGCGGCGAAGTAGTCTCGCATTACGCGTAATTGATTCAATTGCCGAATCTCGCAGTAACAAGCGAAGGTTGCGTTACGTCAGGCACAGCCGCAGCGCGTCACGTTTGATTAGAAGTTTCGGATTGCGAATCGTGGCATCTGACGGGCGATCGGTCTGCGTGCGCCGAGTTTATCACGCACCTATGCGAAATGATGAACACCCTCAAAACTTCCCGAGACTGAAAACACTAACAACCGTCCTTCAGTTTCCAACGCGCGTTAGTGCCGGGTCGGAGCGGGGGCGCCGAGTAAATCCTTTGAAAATTGAAACTTTGCAGAAACTCTTTCATTCGATTTCTGTATTTCATTTTCCTATTCTGATCAAAACTTTCCTCGCCCTTTTTTTCTCCGGGCGGCGTGGAATTGTTGTCGCGGCATTCTCGCCGCCCGCGTCGACGGCGCCGACGCAAATCTATTTATTTTTTTTATCCCCGTTGCCGGCGAAGCTTTGTCACATTTTCGTTAGCCAAAGTGGAATATCGACAAATAGATATGACAGATCCGGCGAATCCAGTTTTCTCCGGCGACGAAGCGCGGGGGAAAGTTTCGCGGTCGCACACTCGTTCGCCGTGCAAGTTGTTGCTGGGGTTCCCTCCCCACCAATTACCGCGTGGATGCGTTCAGACGTCGGCGTCCTCGGCAGCCACGTGCTTCCTCGAAAAACGAGACCTGCCGAGTTTACAAATAATAACACGGCACGCGCGGATAAACAACATTGATATAAAATCATGAAAATAAACCACATTTAAAGTAACGGTCGTCTAGGTGGACATAAAATAAGGGGAGTCAAATTGGTAAATACGTGCCGCGGGGCATTTCCTTCTCCCGATTCGCCGATTTGTATTCATGTTGTCTCAAAAAGGTATAAGCATATTTTTCGCGACCACAAAAACTCGCATAACGCACTGACTCGGCCGAACCGAGCGCTCGTTCCAAAAAAAAGTCATTATCGTTTCGACAAGCCGTGCGAATCGCTTGATCTCGCCCCCCTCCCCCTCCCCCTGCTTACCCCACCGCGTTACCCCGGATTACCCCGACTACAGCGCGCGGTGGAAACATGGCCCGCCCTGGGCACTGCCAGTTGGTAATGGCGGCATCGGCGATCGCTTTGAACTCCGCTCCAGCGGAAAATTATCCACAGCGCGAGTCATTGTGCGTAAAGCATGCGTAAAGCGTGCGTAAAGTGTGCGTAAAGTGTGCGTAAAGTGTGCGTACGCCATTAGCGATCGTGTACCTCG
This sequence comes from Nemurella pictetii, assembly GCA_921293315.2. Lineage (NCBI taxonomy): Eukaryota > Metazoa > Arthropoda > Insecta > Plecoptera > Nemouridae > Nemurella > Nemurella pictetii. The sequence goes on from OV121115.1 coordinate 34,557,626, forward strand.
GTGTTGCTGGTGGCTCACGCACTGCACGCACAATAACGTGCGTTGCTATTTCAGTGCGTGCCCGATAACCTCACGCATTCACGCATGTATCGCGAACTCTGTTTCACGCACGCAGGGAATCGCTGGCGAATGTTTTCCTCCCGCCGTCCGGCATAAGGCTTGACTTACTTCAAATACAAGCTCGTAAATAATGGAATAGGTAATGAGTATAGGCAAGGAACGCTAACGAAAATACATTTCAAGCCTGGGAAGTTCGAGAAAAACTTGAGAAATTCTTGTCGATTAAATTCTTTGAAGTTTGGACCACGATCTTGCGTGTCCTGGCGCGGTGAACAGCTGATACTTTCCAAGTGGCCATTTCCCTTTGGAGTGTGGATTTAAATGATCACATAATTTAGAATCAGTTCCCCCGGTCCCGCTGAGGTTTGACCCGGGTGCCCCACCGCTTCTTTGAGCCCGATTGATTCTTGACCGCGTCTTCGCGGTAGCTCGAAGAACCCTCAAAGGAATACGCTTCGAGAGGAAGTGATCGCAAACCACGTCAACAAACCCGGCCCTGGAAAATATAACTTCCATCGCGAGTTATGGTCAGGACTTGTTCAACCATTTATTTTTATCCCGTGCCCGTGAGCCCAGCGCCACGTTTCCGTTATCTCCGGCTGTGCTTCTCGACCAAGTGGCAAGTGCTTGTACTTATCTTGTCGCTTGTAATTCTGGAGGCATTGCCAATCACTTAGCGCGAGGTAATGCTTTCCATAAAGCCGCCAATTGCGAACACTTTTTATTGCACATTCCTTCTCGTTAACAGCTCAATATCTGCCCCTTTTTCTCAGTTAGTAGCATTGCGATCAATTCACTCGGTGATTTGGCAAATTTAGTAATCTCGGAGTTCTGTTCCTTCTTGATTTACCTCGGTCCATCGAGAGAAACGAAACTAGCGTGCAAATGCGTTCATTATCATTATAAACTATAGTCCTTTAATAGCTTTCAGGTCAATCAGGTGCCATTGATATCTTCTGAAAAACGGCATCTTCGGTTTTCAATCGGCGATAAGAAAGTGAGTCCCGATAATTCAGCCCAGTGACTTCATGAACACAAGCGACACCATATTTATGAGCCCCTCGTCTGGGTCTACACATTAAATCCTTATTGAACTATTCTCATTCATACGCGGCCGCTCATTGTTCTTAAGTTATGACCGATTTAATAGTGAAAACCTCAAAAGGAAGCGATAAAGGGAAAGATTCCTTTATCCCTCTCCCGTTTTCTAACATCGCCCGAACGAAAATGAAATAAAATGGATGAGAAGGAAGAGGGAATTGAGAGTCGTTTCATTCTGGTTTCGAATTGAGACGACTCGGATATCTTTTCGTGGAGTTAGTCCTTGCTAAACCATCTCGTATTCTCCCCCTCGATTCACCCCATCTCTCCGTGGCGTCTCCCTGCTTCACCCTGGAGCGCCGCGCAGAAAGTCCGTCGTAGCGAAGCTGACCAGCAGTGCTGGGATGCAACGCTCGCGCACACCATCGAGTCTAAACAGACGATATTATCTAATTGAAAACCCTGCAATGCTGCACACAATCATACATGCAGCACGTGACGAACGGAGATTTTAGAACTTGCAACTTCCGAATGGAAGTAAAAAACAAAAATTTGCTCATTTCGTGCGAGCACGTTCCCGTTTCGATCGCCAGTCGCTGGAGCTGCTTAAAAGCGGTGTCCATACAATTGATTTAATTGCGTTATCAATGTTATGCACACCGCCGACTCACGCGAGGGAGAGAGAGAGAGTAGGGCTAAGTCCACACTTGAATCATCCCGAGCGAAGGACACAAAGAAACACACTCTTGATGAAACGATCCCGGGAAATGAGCAAAGATTAATAACAACCCGCGCTGTTGTTCGGGGCGCACTCGGTGTCAGGTGCAGACACTAACCCTTGGCTCGTCGTTAGCCCCCCCCCCTCCACCCATCCTACCACTCACCCCACAGAACACCCGGCCTCTTCAGATTTGCGCCCACATCGCGCGCAAATCACAACACCGCCTCTATGATTGCACCCTGGCTACGGCTGGCACCTCCACCAAAGTTGTAGCCGATACTTTTCACGGGTTTTCGTGGGTGTTGAATTGTCCGGTTTTTAAGCGTAAGATTCCATAGGTGGCGATGGGAGGTGACCTGCACATAAGATATATTATTATTCATGATACTTACTATGTAGTTGCTCATTTGCATTATGGGCTTTCGTTGTCCTTTGGATTCCATAAAATGTCGGTCCACACAGTCACCCGAAGTCACAGCGTGCTCCGAGTTCGTATCTTTTCCGAGTCTTGCGCATGGACTTTGTGGTGAAAACAGGGACTCGTGATGTCAATAAGCCGGGCCGATGATCGATGATGATGATCACACAATGATTCGTCGGCGTGTGCAGGCGCTCGGGATGACCCTAATGCTTCGTTAAACCATAGATAAATGTGAATAATTCTACGTTTCAAATCCTATTCTTCTCCCCAAAAAAGTCTCCTCCGTGAAACTCTTTAAAGTTATATTTTATGTTAACGCGGTGGTGTCAACTAGCAGTAAGCTGTTCCATTATGCAGCCGCCGCCGCCGCCGTCGCCGCCACCGCCGCCGCCGTGATTGGATCCCATTCACGTCCCATTCTTTGACCCCTCGCCTCGTAAAATACAGGAAGCGCAATTTTGGGGAGAGAAATTTTCGAGAACTATTAAGCAAGAGGGCTGGTAGAAAAAAAAGTGTCGAGGGTGAATAATGGTGGTGGAATGACGCTGTCACAAGTGGCGAGTGCATCAATTTATGTCTGGTACTTACACCACGAAGCGACGGGATGAGGTTGCGATGAATCAATAGAAAACACCTCCGCCTTGCCCCAGCCTCGACGCTTCTAGCACTGTCGTGCAAACAGAAGGCAGCCCATTCTAATAACTAAAAGCAAAGCACTGCTACAATGTAGAACTAGAATGTGCCTACAAAACCCTTCGCCTAATGAGTGGAACCTTATACCTTTATCGAGATCATTATATCGCGTACATATTACAAACGTACAATCCGCTTCCATGCTTCAGTGGAGAATCAAACGTGTTTTTCACTCGGAATTCACCAAAGTCCTTGGACGAAACAACGGATATTGGAATCAGCAGCACCAACCATCGCATTCTTGTGCCTGCCATTCTTACGCCGAGGCGAGACAAAGCGTTGTGTTTTCTTTCGTGTCACCAACACGCACACGCACCCGCGTAGCGCTGCGTGGGTGTAATGACGTGCCGGTCACAGGCCACAAAGCGAATCGAAGCACAGTCAAGAAAACCAGCCTCGTTTGTGTCCCACCGCGCCGTGGACAACAAACGCGACGCACGGAACCGCGCGACAATCTGTTTGCGGTGATTCGCACGTCGGCTGCTTTGCGTGGCCTTGACACTTCCAGCCAGGGAAAGCTGCAATGGCGGCCTGGAAAAGCGTGGCCTTGGCCACAACGCCCGGCGGAGTGCGTCGCTCGTTCCCGCCATCCGCCGTCTCGCTGCATCCAGGAGGCCGGGCGCTCTGCCACTGCACCCCGCGTACTGTATTCGCATTTTGCTGGCTAGCGCCGCCTGCCGGCCACTACCTACATGTTAGCGATGTAAATTAGACGCGCTTTAATGGGGGGCTTGTTCGGATTCTATTTTATGCCCTGTAGTTAGCCGGGTTAACACGAATTTGCAACTTCTCGTACCCGCGCGCGACAAGCCGGAGACTACCGAACATGCCAATTTGCTGTTCGAACATCAACGTGCCAAATACCACCAACCGAATAGAATCTAGGATCTTGCTCGCATATTTTCAGCACTGGATTTGATAACAAGATAGAGGGCAACACATAGGTATTCCCTTCGGGAACAATGTTCGTTGAACTTTGCAGACAAGGCGATCAGGAATTTCCGCACAACACGGATGTCAATGGCGTCGATATTTCCCATGCACGGCTATCAGCTTGCAACCCCTGCCGGCGTCTAGCCCCCCCCCCCCCCCCCCCCCCCCAACCCGTACAGTGCAGCCAGCCTGATGCATTCTCCACGCGAAGTCCTCGCCTCCCCAAGGCAGCTTGGCTCCCTCCCAAAGGGGACGGAAAGAAAGGAAAAGAAGCGCCAAGAAGAAAGGAGGCTAAGGTGGCTGTGTGAGTGTGAAGATTTGGGGCTGCAGGGGGTCGGTTGGGGCTGGGAGGGGTTGGGGGATATTGGCAAACCTAGAACACAAACACGGCGCTGAAGAATCAAAAAGTCCAGGGTTGAACAATCCAGTTTCCGGCTGATTTGCGACGATCGAATCGTATTTTTATCAAACTTTTAAACAGCAGCTGGCCGATTCTCCCGGCAATCCTAGAATTTAATCGTTTTTCAATCCATCCAAATTCAAACCACTTCCAAAACAACGCAATATGCAAAACAAGGAGAGCTCCAACAACCGAAACACATACAAATTCAAACTGCATGATTTGACACCGAACTTGTGCATGAATATCATCAACATGGAGGCGCTTTGCGAACGACATCGTTGCGATCTGCAAACAGCCTCAGATCACGAGTCCTCCAGCACAAGGACACCCCTGAGGCGGTGCGACGCGACATTACCTAGGTTCTATATACTTCCTAAGCCCCCGCGCGCTCGCGAATAATCCTACAGGGAGGCACGACGGAGCTCTTTGCCAACAGATAATGGTGTTGTACTTGGTTGTACCAGCCATAGCTCGTTGCACGTCTTGGCCCGGGTTCGCTCCCTGGTGGCTGCCCGCTGCGCCATGCCGCGGACTCCGTCAGATTAGCTGTCTTACGACCGCGTCGGGGCTCGCGACGCACGCGTGTGTACACGTGCAGAGATCAGCGGAGGGCGTCGTGCGTAGAACGATCTGCCGGCTGTTCGCTGGGACTGAGTGAGAGTTCCCAGCATCTTCCAGAGACATTTGTCTTGTCGATGGAGCGACGATATGCTTGGTTTTGAGTTTGACACCGAAATCTTTGGTGCCAAATAATTGTGTATAGGAGGAGGATTTTGGAATTCATTGATTCACAAGTAAAAATAAATGACAATAATAAAATATCATATTACCATTTATGTAGTATTGAAAACCAATCTTCAACAAGCTGCAAAAAGCTGCAACAACCTGCAAGGACACACCATCAGCTTCGCTCTGGCTGAATTGTTGACAATTTTTATGTACTATGATGGTTTTTCACGCTTCATTCACATAACCATGGTTTTGCATTTTGTAAGTACTCGACGTGTAAATATCTAATTTCGTTCTTTTTTCTCACAAATGAAAAAGTAGCCATAATCGCACTTAGCGTCGTTTAACTCTGCATTCATGTTCACTGCTCCGCAGTCTTCGTTACCATCTTCACTGTTCGGCTCACCTGTCGCCCATTCGTTGTATCCTGACTTAGAAACGGGTCCGCCTAAAAAAACAATTATTAGTTTGCTGGAAAGACCGCTGTGGAACTAGTAGAGGTGAGTTGAAGGGTGAGTGTTTTGTACGTGAATCGCAGAGTTAACAGGTGATCAAGGTACTTAAGAATTCCTTGCAGTACTGCAGTTATTTCCTCTGTGCTGAATCGTGTGAACAAATATTGATACCAAATTAGTTAAAAACATGAACTAGGGTCGTGATTGTTTTCTTGCTGCAGGTATTACACGCTCATCTAAAACTTATTATCAAAATATATTTTTATCACCATGGGTATTGGTTAATGGTTAGGAAACAATTGCGAACAGCCGTCAAACTTCGGTGATTTCACCGTACTTGTATGCAGGCAAACAGAAATTCAACTAATTGATGGAAAGGTATCATTGGATTTTTTATTAAATTGTACAAAATTAACTTACCTTGCACGGTGACCCAATTGCCCTCCAAGACGATATCATTAATTCCCACCAAAATCCACCACTGGTTTGGAGTTCTTGCGAAGAGTTGTTTAACAACGGCCGCCTCTTTCCGAGAGTTGATGACCACAAGATTTGATCCAATGCCGTCGCTTTGGCAAGTGGCTTGAGCCTCGGTCCAGTTTTTAGCGACATTGTACAGCTTGTACCTGCTACCGGGCACAGAAGGAAATGTCTCGTAACCGTCCTGAAGTCTGCAGCTGTCCAGAGCCAGGCTCGAGGATGCCATCAAGACGAGGTGTAGCACCAGGAGTGAGACACGATGCGGATCCATGGCCTTGGCCGTCGTTTGAATGGAACCTGAAAAATATTCTGTCAGTTGTCGTACTTAGTGGAGTGGAGGGGCGATGAGCTCCACAACCCCGAAGTGTTATGCATCCTCCGTGGTATTAAAATAGTATTTCATAAGGCTTTTAAGGCTTACATTTATTCACTTATTTCTTACATGTATTTGTGCGTGGAAAGGAGTGTAAAGAGAGCAGCTATATTATAGTAAAAATCATTTTCCTAACTACTAATTTGTAGTTTTTTATTTGACAAATTTTCTTCAATTTCAATCACAAATTAAGGAAATAAGGCAAACAAAACGTATGATCTGCGAGATTTTTTCACCGTGGAATCAATCGAGTATTCGTTGCAAGGTTCTCGGAATACGTGAGGGATGTTCTAGAATCTAGAGTATAGATTCTAATGGAAGAGAGATTCTCGGGAATCTCGGAAGTCTCTAGAAATGGAGATTTCATCTCCATTGATTGTTTAGAACCGAAATACCAACTCTAAATTGTTTCCGTACCATACGAACCCACCTTTTATTTCAGCCTTGTTGAAAATTCAGAAATGTTCGAGAATAAAACACAATAACTAAGAGTTAAACACTAACCTTTTTGCAGCCACAAGTCTTTCAACAATCACTCAGTCAGCCCGACAGTCAGTCACTTACTGCAATCAGAAATCGACACTGTCAAGTCCGAACTGTTGCACACCCGATGCTGTTATTTCCGGCCTTTTAACAAGTACATCGCGATCGGCCGCCCTGGTTCAAGCTCTGGTTCAACTCTGACCCCAGGTCAGTCAATCAACGCTTAGCGATCGGTTATTTTTATCCCGTTGAGGATATTATTATGCTTATTTTGAACATTCTTGAAGGTTCAAGGTTGAGGCAGAGTTAATTCAGTGGTATAAACCCGGATAACTTTAAAAATCACGTCGTTTACAAGAGTAGCTCTTGACATGTCTGGAAAGTTGTTGGTAAAATTTTATAAAATAGTCCAGCCTCTGAATGTAAAACGTGTAATGAAGAGACTGAAATTTTTCGTAATAACTAATTTTTAAACAAATTGTACTTGAAATGTGCTGAGAATGGGACAGGGTCCTAGTTGCAATTACGTCTACGATTACAATTACGATTGGGAAACTATTTTGCTGTCATCTAGGATCAACGATTTCAATGATTTCATTTTCAATGATTCCATGAAACTATCCCTCCGATCGGTGCAGCCTATAAAAAAACGCACCTGGTATTTTCTACATTCGGTAATCGAAGATTGGCTCGTTACGCTATGGCTGAAATAAAAAATGGCATTCAGTTGTGACAATTCAAGTTTCTCGAGCAAATTAGAATTAGAGTGTAAAGTCAAGATCCGGTCTTCTTTTCAATCTTCCTCGGCGTCGCATTGCATTCCAGCCCACCCTCGTCTAATCTACTAATCACCAATCAGGGCCCAGCATCACACACCGATTGTTGCGCTTCGGAGGCAGCGCCGTCTTAAGTTCGAAGCCAGAAAACAATCGCTAGCGTCGGCTCCAGAGAAGCCAGTCCGCGGTATCGAAGCCAAGTACAAAGTATAGGGTTAATTAATTTATGATATCTTCTAATTACTAATTAGTTTGCTCGCCACGACGCAGCGCGACGCGGGCTAGAGGGTGCACGGTGCGGTGTAACCCGATATTGTTCTGTGTATGCGTAAGGGATGGGTGGAGATAATTTAATTACTGCGTCAGAGACACCCTCCCCCCGGTCCTGCTAAACACATACACGCGCCGTACGGGGTAAACTAACCCTTGGCGGGACGACGTAACACGCGCTTATCCCGCATTTTACTTGCTCTTTCAAGTTCTCGGAACGGGCTGCGAGTTTTTCCAGCTCTGGCTGATTTCTTGGAAGTGAGGTTTGACGGACGGGACGCTGAAACTGAACCTGGCTGATTCGGGCAAATACTGCGATGGGTTACGCACGCTTCGTGGCTTCAGACGGTACTCGGCTGGAAAACCCGGGCCTGGCAAAATGTGCTCAATATCGTCGTTCAGTTCCCTTTTCGCTAAATGATGCAGAGACTAACAGTTCAGTTTTCAGTTCGTTTCTTGAGTATAATTTGTTCAATTTTCATCCTGCTCGTTACCTATTGGAAAATGTTGCAAGGCAGATGAGACAATAAGCCTTACTTTGTTAATCTCACCATGTGCAGTTTGGTGAATCTGTGGCTACCCCCGTGAGTGGCACTCTGCGGCGATTTGCCTGGTGCGGAGAGAAACATTTCATCCTGGCGAGTCTCGGGTTTTACAGACACAAGACCAGCGAGTTTTAATTACAGAGAGACACCGATCAGATCCAAAAGCCTCTCCGTGTTCACTCATTCAAATTAAATTATAAGCACTCAAAATAAGTAGGCTTTATAATGTCTTGAAATCTGATGAATAAATTAAGCATTTGGAGGAAATCTTATTTCCTGGTCCTGTACTTATCTACTGGCCAGAGATCCAAACTTTTCTGGTATTAGCACTACTTCATGGTATCCTTCTAGTCGTGAGAAATGAAATTTCATACAATTTCCTCCCCTCTCCGCACAACCCATCACATTTAAAATCTGCAAGCTTTATTTCTCGAGGAAAATATCAGCAGAGTAATAAAAAGTTTACAAGCTTGCTAATTGAATTAATTCCGTAGCATCCTGCCCCTCCCCCTTGAATCAACTCCTAGATCCTGCATCCTGTACGCGTGCGCTATCTGATTCTGATCCTGGAATAGCTACGCACAAGCTACGCGCTTCTTGGTACCCTCGGTTCCCCGCTCGCGGTGCGTGTAGCTGCTGCATTTGTTCGCGACAGCTTCATCGCTCTTCAACGTTGCTTGCTCTATAAATGTCCTGCCAACTTCTGCATCGCCCAACGATTAACATGCAGCCAACTCGGCTTACTGCGTACCAGGGTTAACCTTACCGATTCGGTCAACCATTCCCACCGTGTGTGTGCTGGTGTTTTTCTATCGTCACCCTCTAAAGTACCTGCAGCTACCACACTGGTCTGCGTTGCACCCCCAACAGCCGCTCTCTCGTCCGCGTCGCCTCGGCGTTCAAATCAGACCTCGCCAATTAGCGAGAAACACTGTTTGATTAATTAGGCGATCGCGTAGCCGGGGGCAATGAACATAACGCATGTCAAATCCAACAAGCGCTCGCCGGACTTCCAGGTCGGCAACACTGAAGCACGCTCGATCCGCCTGCTTGCTGCTCGACGGTGTCGTGCCATCGTGAGGTCACTCGACCGACTCCAAGTTGGCCAGGTCGTCGGACAGCGATGCGGCTATCATGATTGGTCGGGTTCACGATAACTGCAGCTCCCGCTTTGAGCAGCAATGTTGAGATCGAAGATGTTTGATCGTCCTTCACTCTGTGGAGTGTACCGGACGACGCTGCTATTCGGGGGGTGGGGGGAGCGGTGTCTTATCTCGGCGTTAACGTCGCTATCGAGCTTCCGGCGTCGCGGCGTCGGCGTCGGCGTCGGCGTCGGCGTCTGTGTAACAGTAATCACGTCGTGCTAATCTCAATACGTTGCACGGCTTTCGCGATCTCCCTGAGAGTGTGCGGCGTTCGAGTGGCGGTGATGCGACATCGATTTCGTTGTTTTTACGGGGAGATCTTTTTCAGAATGGTACCAAAGTTACCTTGGCATTAGGGAAATTTAGTGAAACTTTATGATACTTCGACGGCGTTAAAAATTCTAGTTATATTTAATTGCCAGTAAGTTTACGTGTAATGAATAAGAGATGGCTATTTTGTACCTAACGAACGTGTTTTCCTGTTTGTTGCAGATTGCTTACACCTCCAGCTGTACCGAGACAGCAAGGACCGCTACCGGCAAGGACAGACCAAGGCGTCGCTGTCCTTGCAGCACTTCTTGGGCGTCGAGTCAGGTAACAACCGCACTGCCCAGCGTCACTTAGTTGCGTGCACGAGGAGGCATCGATATCGTGGAATTAGTCGCTAAGTTCTTGCGAAGCGTTGGCAGCGAGCGAAACTGACGATGGCGTTGTGTCCTGCAGGCTTCACGCTGGACAAGGAGTCCAACACGATCGCCATCATCTGCCAGGACGTGACCGTCATCTTGGCGTTTGACACTCGGGAGCGACTCATTCAGTGGCAGGTCAAGATCTCCAATAACCTCGGCGAAGGTGAGTCGCAGAATCTCTCTCACTCTCTCTGTCTCTCTGTCTGCTGCAATCTGCGTCGTTAACAAAACACAAAGTTTAATTGACTACCAACTCGCTGTAGAGGGATGCAAATAAAACATACCACAGCTAGCAATTGAGCACTAAATCGTGTCGGGGTGTAATAACTTACCACAACCTGTGCTTATACCAGCCCCGAGACAATACAAAGTAGAATTGAGTCTGAGCATAAAGACACTATTCCGAGATCTGACGAATTAAGTACCTAAAGGTTCAAAATTTCCTTGAATGAAAACAACGCAAAGTTCAATATTAGCTCTAAGGCTAGCGTTATTTCGCTGTGAGAGTTAAGAGGATGGAAATGCATATCGCCATTCATCCACACATTCGCACATCTGTCTAGAAAATGTCTGAGTTCCTCCCGTCTCTCTGTCCGCGCAGACCAGCAGTTCCTGATCCAGATCAAGAACGTGCCGTCCAAGTCTAAGATCGCGACGGGTCCTGCGCGGCTGCACGTGCAGGACCACCGCTTCTCGCTGACGTCGGGCGTGCCGCCGCGCCTCATGGGCTTCTGGGAGATCGCGCTGCTGCGCCGCTACGGCATCGTCGACGGCATGTTCTGCTTCGAGGGCGGCTCGCGCTGCGGCAAGGGCGAGGGTCTGCACGTCTGCGTCAGCGACCAGGCCGATGAGATCACGCAGACGTTCAAGATGGCGGCGCTCGGCAAGCTGGCCACGCGGCGGCGGCCGGCGGCGCGCAAGACTTCCGGTGAGTTGCCCGGTCGATGCGGTTCGCGTCGAGCTGCAGCACTTTCTGTAGCCGCTTAAGCATGGCGCTGGTTTAGCGTCGAGCGCAGCCTCCTGCGCGTCCCTAACCCCGTTGCTTCTTCCCGCGCAGCGATGGACTCGCCGCGCAAACAGCTGCACTCGCGCGCAGACACGCGCAACTCGGACCTATCGTGCGTCGACACGTTCATCTCGGCGCAGGCGTACAAGGACGGACAGAACCGGTCGGTGTGCGGCGACCCCATGAACCGGTCGATGTGCAGCGACGACGGCGCGTTCTGCGTCTGCGCCGGCGACCTCCACGACGGCGCGTCGCGACACCAGAGCTCCGACGACCTTCTGTGTCCTTGCAGGTCAGTAAGCCAGACGACTTTGATGAACCCTGATGGACCTTCATCGTTGTTGATGCCTTCAGCAATGGTTCCAGTAGGCACAGGCCCATGCACGATCGCTTTCTGAACGAATTGGACCCAAAGTGCTATGGGAGCAGTGCCCATGTAATAAGTATGAACGCTAACCTTACAGACAGGGAAACTGTTGCCTCAATAGTTGTACATTTATAGTTTTTGGGCCGAAGCGACCATAACTTCGTACTGTCAGTCCCGACTGCCGGTGGACCACGTTTAACCCTGCATGCCCCCATGCGCAGAATGCACCGCGGACGCAGCTCGCCGTTCTGGCCGTCGAGCGACTCGACCACCGGCCACCATGGCAACTCGGAGCTGGACTCGAACTACGGCTGCGGAGACACGGCGTCGGTGAGCGAGCTGCACGAGCACTACAGCACCACAGACTCGCACTGGCCGCATGACGCCTGCGCCGGCGGCTCACCCTTCGACCGCCGCGGCGGTGGCGGCGTCGGCGGCGGCGGCCTGTCGGCACTGGAGCGCTGCGCAAGCTGCATCAGCAAGCTCGGAGCACCCTCCATGTCGCGGTCGTCGACAGCGACGCACGCCGCGACGCCCGGCACGCCGTTCAGCCCCGCGTGGACGATGGAGCCGGTGGCGCAGCCCGCGCAGCCGACGCAGCCGCACCTTGCGTGGACGGCGGACGGCTCGCAGCCGGCGCAGCCGTGCCAGCACGCGCGCAGCGCGGCGGGCAGCAGCTGCGACCGCGTGTCGCTGTCTTCGCACGGCAGCGCGGGCAGCTCGGGCAACTCCGAGTACTCGGTGCCGCGATTCATCGACGCGTGCAGGGTCGACTGCCAGCAGCAAGGGGTGAGTCCTGGGAGGCGTCGGACGCGGCTTGCTTTGCAATCGCTTCCCCGAAAACGTCTCGGCCTACATTCGGATATTTGTCAGTCAGGGACTGAAATTTCTTGCCCTTTTTCAGGGAGAATTTAAATCGTTTTTTAATCAAAAAGAATCTCTGTTTTACAGGCTTTTTTTTCTTAAATTACGCCATTATATCAATAATTTGCTAGTTCTGGAATCGGAAGCATTGAAGACATGTTCTCAAGTCCCCGGTGCCATTCTCTGACGCGTGGTTTGATGTCCTTCGGCCAGATGACGCCGCTGCACCAGCACCCGCCCAACATTCCGCCGAAGAGCCCCAAGTCGGGCGGGCCGCAGCCTCTGGCCACCGCGCCGTCGCGGCCTCCCAAGTCGGCGCAGCTCTCGGCTGCCGACTCGCCGCTGAAGAAACGCGCCAAGAAGCCACCGATGCCTTTGCCGCCCCCCGCCGCCCCCGCCGCCGCCGCCGGCGGGTGCACGTGTGGCCAGCCCCACCGCGGCGAGCCCAAGCAGTTCGTCGGCCCCTACGAGAACTACGATGTGCCCAAGACGCTGCTGGGACAGCCCTTCAAGAAGGTGGGTAACGCCCTTGCTCTCTTCGGAGACGAGGACGCCTTGATTGGTGATAGTGCTCTTTCCTGTAGGAGCTATCCCAAAAGTCAACATATTCCCAGTGTTATAACGTTCAAAATGGTGTGGAAATCACAGAATCGACTCTGTGGCTGTTGAACATCTTCAAATGGTCAAATGGTCAACAACCCCAACTCGGGCTAATGGGGAGTTTTTCCGCGCAGGAGGAGTTTTCTGGCGCCGACGGGAATCTGCGCGTCTCCGCGGGCGGCGGCTGCGCGGACGAGTACTACGACACTCCGCGCAATGTCAAAGAGTGCCTGGCCGCCTCCGCCGCCGCCGCCGCCGGCGTGAACGACGCGGGCTACGGGAACTACGACACCCCGCCCGCCGTCAAGATGCTGCGCAAGCCCTGCGGCTGCATCGTCAAGCTCACCAAGAAGGGCGTGCAGGTGAGCCAGGGACCAGAGTGTATTGAGCATGTGGGAGGGGGGAGAAAGTTTAATTGACCATGTGGTCACACATTACCGATAGGATTTCTGTTTCAAATGGCTTCAAATTGTATCAACATAGAAAGAGATTTCTTGTTTGATTTATTTTCTGATCTTGTGGTGACCGTTGGCGGATTGTCAGCAGGTGACTGAGGAGGAGGAGCCGGTGCCCGGCAGCGACTGTCCCTGCCAACGGGTCATGTGCTGGGCCGAGAACTGGATGATGCTGCCCTACTGCCGACGTGGCAACGGCATGGAGAACACCGGGGTGCCCATCCACAAGATCAAGCTGAGCGGCGAGGGCAAGATGCCGGTGGTGAAGCCGTGCGGCGAGATCGCGATCTACGCGACGGTGGACAAGACCAAGAAGCTGAACCGACGCAGCCAGGCGTCCGCCTCCGACTGCCAGCCGACGACGGAGCCCGAAGCCGGCGACGCAAACTACGAGAACGTGGAGCCCGAGCCAGCCGCGACCACCGGCTGCGACGGCAACTACCAGAACATCGACTTCGCACAGTCGCTCGAATACTACGAGAACTCCAAGGATTTACTACAGCGAGCTGGCATCAGCCAGCAGGACATAGACAATATGGCTAGGGAGTTTACCGACGAATCGATGGTGTCTTACTCTGTAAATAACGGCGTTCAATTCTGTAACAAGTGCGGGCATTCTTGTCACCTCTCCGAAAACAAGCCGCCCGAAAGCAACGGCGACGGTTCGAACGAGACGCAGGCTCCGATCCTGGTCCAGAGTGTCGACGCGTCGAAGAACAAACAAGACGACTACCTCCTAATGGAGCCGGCGAAGGTCGGCCGGCCCAAGACCCACTCGAGCTGCGTAGACGTGAGCGTCAGCGGCGGCGGCGGCGGCGGGGGCGGCGGGGGCGGCAAGAACCACCCCGGCTACATCCCGATGTCGCCGATCGGCAAGTCCACGGCGCCGCCGCGGCCGGCGGAACGCGCGGCGAGCGTCGCCAGCCTGGGCGGGCCGCTGGTCGAGCGCAGCCGGAAGCGTGTCGACCTGGAGACGCGGCGCGTGCCCGGCTCGGCCATGATGGCGGGCGCGCAGCTGCGCCGTCTGCTGGCCGACGCTGACGACCGCCGGCTCGCCGTGGTCGCACGCAAGCGCTCCAGCTCGGCCGACTCGTCGCGGTACCTCGACGACCTGGACGAGGGCGCAGTCGCCGAACGCACCACCGCGTCCAGTCCGAAGCTCAGCGAGGCCGCGGTGGGCGGCGCTTCGCTCGACGCCAGCCGCGAGACCATCACTGCCGAGGTGCGTTTCTTGCTGAAAGAATGGGGACGTTAATAATCCATTAAGTTGCCACATCTCTGGCAGCAGTCAATCAGAAAGCTTTCTGTTGCTGACCTGTGTGTTTCGCGCAGGTGGAGGTGAACGTGGACGTGAGCGCCAGCTCGGACTCTGCGCCGACGGAGGCGACGGTAACGCCGCCGGCGGCGGCCGTGCACATCCGCCGCTCGTCCAGCGTGCCCTGCAAGTCGGGCAACAACCGCGACTCGTCCAGCTCCAACGACTCGGGCGTCTCGACGGGCTCGCTCAAGCACCGCGGCGCCGACTTCGCCGAGTTCGAGCTGCCGCTGACGACGTCGCTGTCGGCGCGGCGTCACCACCACGCGGTGGCCCAGCGTCCCGGCGCCACCGCCAACTGTCTGCACGGCTCGCTGCCGCGGCGGTCAAAGTCCGTCGACCCCATGCGGGAGCTCACGTTCCAGTTCCAGAAGATAGGCGTGCCGGCCAAGTCTTCGTCGGCAGAGGGTGAAGTTCCGGTCTGCGCAACTAAGAGGGAGCTTGCCAAAGGTGAGCTGCCGTGGGATTGGAGGGCTTTTGTTCATGAGTTGTCAAGGAACATAATTTTAATTTTTGAATTAGTCTTATTCTTAAATTGGGATCAAAACACCTGTTTACCCTTACCTTTTACATTTTACATTTGCTTTGACATTATTTACAAATAACTTGGCTGCTAAACTTATTATAGCTCTGATCATTTGCACATCTGAAATCGAATATAAATAATTTTGTCATATTTGTCATTTCTCGAGTGTGCTATTAGAGCAGAAAGATATGTGAGAGCGTTTTGGCCCGCGTTGCCGTTGCCTCCGATGTAAGTGTGCTCGTGTCGGCAGCGTTTGCAAGCGCGGGCGGAGATCCGCCGCCGCCGCCGCCGTACATGGACTCGCGAAGCACCAGCAGCGGCACTTCGGACATGTCGGACTACATCGAGACGCTGTCGCTCTCCTCACACAGCTCCTCGGACACCCCGGACAGCCTCAGGTAACAAGCACTCCGCCAAACACCACCAAACTCTAGGTTGACAGCCTCAACAGGTCTGGCTGGTTGAAACTTGTGCCGGCTTGCCGTCTGTATTGTTCAACCCATCAAGTTTACGTAAGTCTGAACTAATTCAATGTCACTTAACTTCCGTCCAGGCAAGATTTAATGTTTTGTCACGCAAGCAAACTATAGATGAAACGCACAGCCACTGTGGCTACCTCTGCCAGTTGGTTCCTTCTGCTTTTGTTTCATATTTAGCAGTAAGTTTTGTCATTGGCTTATGAGAATTCGTTAGGGAGTTTGTTGGCTCGTTGAGGGGTCTACGAATGGTGTTCTCCAGTTGATTGGATAGCATTTGAAGGAGTGAAGCGAGGGCTTGGGAACGAAGCGTGACGTAGTGTGACGGTGTTTTAGGTTGATGCGGCCGGCCACGACGACACTGCGACCGCGTTCCGGCAAGGAGTACCAGCTCATCGACCGGTCCATCCTAGAGTCTGACGCCCTACAGGTAAAGCCCTGCATTACTCTTCATCTTGCCAATCAATCAATTCTAAATATATTACAGAAGTTTTGGAGGAGTTTCTATAAGCTGGAAAAATGTGTGGCCAAAGCTATTTATGAACCAAGTTCAACGTAGCTTTGCCCCTTTTCAATCTGCTTCTATCTAGTAAATGCTGGTAAAGAAAATCTCTAGTAAAGAAAATAATGTCAAAATTTTTCGTAAAATAAATAATAGAATGACTTCTTTCTGTTTCCCTTTTTGGGGCGTATCTAACACGTCTGGTGTTGTCGTTGTTCTTTAGAACGAAGAGGGGAAATCGTCGACGCAGCTCCGAAGTCTAGGAGGCACGCAATATGCCAACAACGCTCAAGGCTCGGAAAAGACGGAACCGGCAGCACCGACGGCCAACTTTGTGCGAGGTACGCAGGTCGAGAGCCAGTGACTTGCCTCCGCCACTGCCGCCGCCAAATACCCTTCCTCGAGTGCCAGCGTCAGTGCCAGCGCCATAGGACATGCCTACTTCACTATGAGATAAATAGTCGTAAATAATGTACAATAATTTGTACATAATCTTATACAGTTAGTTAGAAGTTATAGGTTTATAGTTAAAAACGAATATTTAGCATAATATTTATATATATGAAATAACTTTATAGATAGGAATTGTTTCACTGTTCTGATAAAAAGATTAGACAAAAATTAGATAGGTCATGGATCAGAACTAATCAGAATAACAAATCACAGCAACACAAATAACGTCCAGCCAATTTCCACCGATATTTACGAGCTGGAAATTAAATAATATGGTAAATAGTAGTAAGGTAAATGGAAGGATTGGAATAACAGAAAATAACAGAATTAACAAGCAACTTTCTTTAAAATAGCCATGTTGATGCTACTTATAATAACTATGCCAAGAGGTTATTTCTGTTTCTGGATTTTCCTCCTTCCTGCTCACTGAACAGCTCAAATTGTTTTGTTGGTTCTGGGAATTGGCTGAAATTTTGGGAACTCAATTCCAATTACCTTTCAATGTTGGTATTGAATGACTTCGAGTCATTTTTCGAACCAACACTTACAAAACCATCATCTAGCAAGGTAACGCTTGCAATATCTTTGAACCTATCTATCTAAAAGTTTAAATTGAACTGCCTAACAATAAAAACCATTGATGAATTTCTTCCATAAGGGCAAATAAAATGCTTAAGGTCATTCTTAATCTTAAGCATATTGTTCCAAATCAATTAAACTTTTGGACAAACATTTATGAAACGTTTATTTATCAGTCCATTTGGATAGGTACTTATTTCGAGAAAATGTCGCCCAAAAAATGTCTAAAGTTACGAAAGTAGCAAAAACGGAGTCGAGGACGTTGTGTTGTTCCTCATATGGACTGATGCTACTGTCGAATTAGTTATATCCCTAAATGAGCTTAATATGCTTTTTTATATAAACTGTACCGTCATCACCAGAATGTAATACGGTCAAGATGTAAAAGAAGTACCTATCTTCTTTAAATTAACCGATTCAGAAAATGAATAGCTAGACTAAAATTTATTAATGGAACTAATCAATTAGCACTAGCAGTATTTAATTATTTTCTATGGATAGCTATGTTATTCTTACATTATGTCGAATCATAAGATCAGGGTCTAAAATAAAATTGAATACATTTAGAAACGCATCTTCTGGCTGGCAGCTGTCCATGTGACAAGCACTTGATTCACTTCTCATTGTTTTGTCCAGGCTTAGATTTTGACAGAAAGGGAAAATCCGTGCAGTTGTGTGGCTCGCGCACATGACCGTATGATGTGTATTAAATTCATCAGAATTGGTTTTATATTTTTGAAACATGTTAAGTGGTATATTTATTGGTTTTCTGTGTCTGTGTGATAGGTTTCCATTGTAACCATGTTTTGTACTAGTCAGTGTATTATTACTTAGTATCATGTGAATAGAAAAATATAATAATCTAATCAATCATTTGCTGTGAGTTTTTTTATTATCTGTTTTTTTTCTCAGACATTTCAGCTAAGAATAAAAGCAAGAAAGATTATTAATTCTAGTTACCACTACTACTACTACAACTACTACTACTACTACTACTTTTGAAGTATCCAATAGCTTGATATAAAATAAAAATTAACGCTTCTTATCAATATATTTGTATACTACTGAATGATTGTTACCCTATTCTTGCCAGTTTTTTCATTGAGATGGCACTACAACGTGCTAATTGCTGAGGCGGCAACGGCAGCGAACCTGGCAGCCAGGATATAACGAAGTTGGTAATTTATTCGAGTCTTCACGCACATAAAATATATTGCGCCAATAACGTCGAGCTTTCACAATTGCAGATTGGTCCTGTGGTTTGAATGCTTGCTTCCCAGCGAGAAGTTGGTCGTGCCCGGGTTCGACCCCAGTCGCAGGAAAATATTTTTGTCAATGACAATGTACATCAATGTATTCATTGTACTGGGCATCCAGCCAAAGCACAAAAGAGTTCATCTTGGACATCAGAAACGCAATAAACGCAAGTAGGCACGGTAGTATGAAAGCTGAACGTGCAACGTGTAGGGAGACGGAGAATGCAATGCTGGCCAAAGCAATGGTCTAGTGTATAGAATACAGGCCTGACGGCTCGTCAACCACTGGGACCTGGTACTTGAAAATGATTGGGGCCTGTCGATGATAAATAAAATATATGAATTGTAAATTATTTGTAGAATATAGAATGTAGAATATAATGTAGAATATTGATAGATTAGTTCAATTTTAGCCGCCAGGTTGCGCTGTCTAACAATGTGACCACTCGAGGACGTTTATACCTAACAATTTAGTTAAGCTAAGCGTATTTGCTTAGGGTGCTAGGGTGGGACGTTTAATTTTCCAGCAAAAATTCCGGACCGAGGCCGCGAAGCGGCCGAGGTCCGGACTTTTTGCAACTATCTAGAAAAAATGCAAAATTTTCTTCCCCTCACTCTCCCTGACCGGGATTCGAACCCGGTACCTGCACACGCCGGCACTATGCCCACTTCGCTGCGGACACATTCGCTGCGGATTCCACAATTGGAGTCGCAATTTCACAATTGGAGTTGCAATTTGACACGAGCTCAAAGCACAAAAGCCATCGCTCCGCGCTCTTCCACAAATCACATGTGCGATCCAGAGAAGCGACTTTTCCACTCGGCCACTGGAGTGATGTGAACATCATTGATGTTTTTACATATAGATGTTATTTGAATGATCTTTCCTTAGGCTAAAAAGTAGGTAGCTGCTGGATTCGAACCCAAGTCATCTGGTTCGTAGGTTACCGACTAAGCGAGTTAACCACGGAGCCAATTCGCCCTGTGGGGATTCATAATTTTTTTATCTAATATCAATGCAGGTTATCATCAATATTATTAATCAATTCAAGTTAGCGAAGCCAACCCAGTAAACAATTCGCAGTCACTCCTAAACAGCACATACTTAGTCCATCCTAAAGATGTACTTTTTAGGAAGGGTATCCATTATTTCGATGCAATTCTCACTCCTCCCTTTTTGGAACTTTTAGTTCCAATCCGGGAGCAAAAAAGTATCACCTCCATTCTGTTCAATTTTTTTTAGATATTAAAACGCTTGAATGGAGCTGCCTCCAATCCCTGCTCATAATCTTCATGTTTATGTGCTCGAAAGGACCATCTTCTTTTACGAATCATTTTTTTACAAAATGGGTCTCATAAATGGAGGTTTCAATATGTATCAATTGTACGTATACCTACAACATAAGCAAATTATCATTCGTGGCTTATATTTAATTTTAATCTTATATCCTGATTCAGTAGGTACGTAAAAAATCAAAAATCAAAAATAATTTATACGTTGCCGCGACAAAATAAAAGCTGCAATTATCTAAAAATTAAAAATCGTTTGAATAAATTTGACACGCAATTGCGCGTGATGTGCTGCAGAAAAAAAAATCGTTGAAGTGATGTTCGTCATGTATGAATTGTTGTCAATAATATCTCTTCAATATAAATGGTAAGTACACTTACAAATCTTTTACTTTTTGTGCATTTTTAAGAGCAAAAACCTAAAACAAATTCGCACGCCAAGTATTTTGAAATAAAATGCGGGCTATCTGGGCGGCCATATTGGTTTCTCATGCTATTCCGGTTCCGGTGGACAGGTTAGGCTGGGTTAGGCTGGGTTAGGCTACTCGTCTTTTTTGTGTTATATCTTTTGAGTTTCGAATCGCAAGAGCAATGATCCCGTTGTAAGCAAGACATTGTGAGTAAATAGATTAATCCGAACAACCTAGTCCTGGACTGGTTGTTCCAAAAATTAAAAAATTATCCTAGTTGTGTTTATGAGCACACTGACTTCATTCTGAAGGCCTTCAACATATTATATTGCCATGACAATGATTGTGATACAAAGCATATCTTTTAAAAGCTGCTTAGAACTTTTATCGGATGCCCAATAGAAGTTCTTGTTCCTAAATCTAATGAAAATGTAACATGTATTTTTCTCTACTCTGCAGAAGCGATCTCAAGGGTGCGTTCCTATGCGAATGAAGAGGGCAGAGTTATTAAAAGAAGATGTGTCGGAATGGCTTCGCCACGCGCGGCAGCAGCTCAAGGCGGCAGAGAACAGACAACAGGCTTAGCAGCTAAAAAGGAAACTTCTCTCCATAAATCTTAAAGTGCTAAATAAATAAATATTAATAATAAATAAATGAATTATTTATTTCAACAATCCAAATCCAACCTCCAAAAGTGCACTTTTTTTTCAGTGCCAAAGGGCTTATTAAAGTACTTTCAGCGTAAAATTTAACAGCTAATGGAGCCAGCAAAATTGAGCGAAAAGTACATAAAAAAGGATAAAAAAGGGAATGACCTCCATTATTTACCTCCATAAAGGCCATTTTTTGGATGTCCTTTACTGTGCATATTTTCAAAAATTTACTCTAAAAAATGGAGGTCCCTCCCTTTTTTATCATTTTGAATGTACTTTTTGCTCAATTTTCGAGGACATGAAGTACTCATTTAGGTAGGTGTTTCGGACGTACAAAGAATGTACAAAGGAGCTCCATTTCTATAATGGATTTTGTAAAAGGCTTTGCTTTGGATATCTAAAGTACATCCCCATGTTGTATGGGAAATGGTCGTTCCGAGTTGCAAACACTGGCGGAAATTCGATTCCAATGTTTTTGGTAGATGATACTTTAAGTCGAAAAATTTTCTTGCCCAAAAAATATCAAAATAAAGTTAGTTTTAAATGACTTTATTTATGCAATTTTTCCCCACAAGGTACAACAATTTGTTTTTTACCGACTTTGGCGATGTTTATGAGATACAAATACAAAATCGTATCCGTTGTCATTATAGTTTTAAACGTCTGAAAAGATCATTTTAATTTAGAGTGGTTCTTTCATTTGTAATAATACGATTTTCATAATTTAACCTCATTCCTTATTTCCTTAGGTGATATCCACCTAAGCGATTTCACATAGACTTCTTTGAAAAAAAAATGCAGAATACCAACTTATAATTTCAACTTTCAAGTCTAAATCCAATTTCAAGCCATCGTTGTTCCGTGAGCTCGACGACGCAGACAAAATTCAACCATCAAATCGGCACCACTTAAAGAGAATACTATACGGAAGGAAGATGGGATTGAGACGCAATCATCACATCCACTTCACCCAGGTAGAGGTAGGAAGGACATGGTGGGACCACACCATGACGGTAAGACTGTTGAACAAGTCAGGGGGTATTGTTGGAATTTTTGGTCTGAACGTAAATTAGTGATAAGATGTTTGGTAGATTAATTATAAGCAATCAGCGTACTCTGCCGGTCAATTCGTACCTGGTCGATGCGTCGAATATCACCCCCCCCCCCCCCCCCCCCACCCCTATAGGAAAAGAGGTTTAAATTTGTATTATATGACTTGCACGGATTGGGTTTGCTTGGCCAAGGGATGAGGAATATGGTTTTCTAAAAGCTGATTTCCATTCCAGTCGGCATTCCAGTCGTCGGTGGAATATAGTGCTGAAATAGTACGGGTTCTAAAGTGAGTGATTTCGGAGGTAGGCCTGATAATTTCATCAAAATCGGTTGCGTTTTTTGTACTGTAGAGCGTTGTCAGACATAAAACAAAAAAATAAACGAAAAAAGTCCGCTATTTTTGAGAAGGGGGTCGAATTGAAGAGAATCACTTCCACTAATAATTCATCAATGACGCATCAATCATCCAATCAAATATCGCCTACCCAAAAAACCCTGCCACCTACACCACCTCAATCCACCAACCCACCTTTGGTACCTACTGTTGCAAATTGATAGCAACACAGCATTGAATTATTCTGTAGTCAACGCGTGTCATAGAATTATATTGGGTTTGGAAAACTATGTGTCCACCCTACAGGGAAACAATTGTCAGCCAGTCACGGGTCAGGTATTATAACGGAAATGTCTTGACTAAATTGACATCCAGGAATGTCATTCAAAGATGAATTACTATAACCAAAACCACCAAACCAATAACCAAAACATCCACAATAAAAACATCAGAAGAAAATATGAAATAAGAACTAAAAAGTGCTCACTGGAAATAGGAAGGAGAAACGTGAATTTTATGGGGCCTATTTTATTTAACAGACTTCCCCTAAAGATCAGAGAAATTTCAGACAACAGGGAAACTGTTAAAAGAGTGACTACAGATTTTTAATCCAGCACTCCTTTTATACAATTTTAGTACGAATGAAGTACGAATGAATGTGATTGTAAATACTGTGCGAATGGGTAGAAAATGATATGTAAAGAGTATTTTATGTAATACTTTATATAATATTGTATACAAATAACAGACAATTTCCAAAACCTGTTTTTACTGTTTAATGGTATGTAATCCAATTACAACGGAAAATAAATGCACAATGAAACAATGAAACAAAACAATACTATCCTTATAGTTCAGCATTAAGGAACGTCAAATGCAGGGGCCGCGAATGGTCGAGCTAATGGAAATAAAGTGTGAAAAAGTTTAGAAGCGGGAATAGCTAATTCAATTCAACATTTCAACATCGGTCACATATATAAATAATCTCAAATTAGAGAGATTTTCTCAAAGAAGACACGGGACAAAAGAATAGTGAGTTGAAATTATGTTGGATAATGGTCAGTCCATTCCTGAATAGGCATATAGATTAATGAGAATTCATTATTCGATGTCTGAAAGGATACTTAGCCAAAATTAAGCATTTTCAGACCTTAAAATACCGGTTTTGTCACTTTGGCAAGCAGATATCATATCACCAAGCAACAATCAATCGAAATTCTTAAATCATAATGTACGCATGTAGTCTAATTTTTTGGTTTTTAATGTACGCTATCAATTTTCTCAAAATCGCTGAATTCAAATTTAACTGAAGCCAAAGATTAAGTTGCAAGCAACTGCCAATCGAAAAGAAGTGGAAAATTTTCACTCAATTGTCACATTGTCTTACAGTTACATTCACGTTTTATATGCTTCGTGTTTTTTTATTAATATTTACAATAACATATCTAATAGTTTTCACAAAGTATTTAAAGTCGTTGTAATAAGTTACGTCTAATCGTTGAATACACCGACACGGTCTATCGGACGGACGATGTTCGTTCTGTAACCAGATTGTGAAGCTGCTGTTACTTGATCATTATCATGATGCATCATAGGCGTGCGCAGGTGGGGGGGCGAGCAGGGGCCTAGTAGCCCCCTAATGAATCTACGACGATCCCGTTGTCCAATACATATGATTATTTAGCAGTAAAATTGCCATTTCGAGCCTGAACCAGCCTCCTAGCCCAATTTTTAAGCCGAAAATGCACACATCTGCGACTCTTGCATAACCAAAATATTCATCAAAATGAAAGAAAATGGTATTTCTCGAATTTCGTGATTTAAATTAAACGTTTGGGTTCATCGTTGTCAGCAGATTGTATGACACATTAAATCATAGTTCTAGTATACCTACTTATTGGAATACTGTGGTACATTTCAATCAGGGAAAGGAATTTGATAGTGCTTCATGTTTTAAGCCGCTCTTATCCCGTTCACGAGAAAACGCATGAATATTACCGAAAAAATCGATCATTTTCATCCGATTTTTTCATTTTAACATTGCTTTAGGTGTGCAAACAGTCATGGTCATATCGAAACAACCATGCGAAACATGGAATTTTATTGCTTTACCTTCTCACTGACTTTGGTCGGGTTGTGAAAGCATAATCTCCAAGAAAGTTTTTATTTCTCATGGTGATAATGAGGCAGTAAAACTGGAAGTGATATTTCACCGGGTCTATAATCCGTAAAAGATTAGCTTCGGTACACGCAAAATTTTGGCAGTGCAGAGGTCCACGTAATAACTTCTCGTAACCCAAAATTTAGTATCGTCGCGTCGCTCGTTTGCTCATCAGCAGTTGTGTAGCAGTTCTAACCATTCTGTCTTGCCATTCTGTTATGAAATCTTCGCGGTTTCATAACTATTCCTCTGAAAAATCTAAAAGACACCAATATAAAGATTGGCCCGAATTTACAGCAGAGCAACCGAAATTCCGTAAGTCTCGCATCCACCACCCAACCAACACCGACGATACCACCAACAACAACAAAAAGATGAGAGGAATCAAGGCGGAATTGAGACAGGACACCCACTCACCTTTCGCTCGCCATGTGCTTTTCTTTACAGTGAGTCCATAGTCAGGGGCAATCGAAACGCAGGCCAGGGCGGGGAAGGTACCGACTTGGAGGGAGGGACCCCACCAAGTCGGTACCTACTGATATAAGACGAGCGGGAGGGGTATTGGTGGATTTTTTGATCGGAACGCAAATTAGTGGTCTGATAAGGATGTTTGATCGATTAATTAACAATCAGCATACTCTGTCGACCAATTGGTTAAACCTGGTTGGAGTAGTACAGTGTATTTCGGTGTACGTAAGTCGGTAACAGGACGTGATTGCTTTATCGTGATGCATCACATAGGCGTGCGCATGGTCTCAAATTAGGGGGGCCAACATGTCAACCTTGTGGGGGAGGGGGGGGGGTGCTAGTTGTAATGGGGATGGTAACTAATTTTTAGTGCATGAAACTAATGTGCTGCAGTAAACATTTGCTCAGAATACCTGTAGTTTGAATCTTGGTATAGAAACAAAATCGGCCATGTATGTTATCTATGCGTATAGCCAATCACTTTAGTGGTATTTTTTTTTGCATTAGGCAAACCAAAATACGGCAAAAATACGGCCAAAATACTTACAATCTTGTGAAATTTTAGCCTCTGTGTAGCTAAACTAAAATGTACTTTGTCATAAATATTCTGCAAACATTAGCAGGCCTTATAGCCCAATTTTTAAGCCGAAAATGCAGAGGTCCACTTAAACCCTTTTCCTGCCCCTAAAATTATCCCAGTATTTTTTAAAAGAAAATCAGTATGTAAAGGAAGAGTACTCAGACCCGCAATGAAAACTTTAATTGAGATCTGATGGAAAATAAAACTACCAGAGAAGAAAGAAAAATTGTGTTAACCGCAGAAAGTCCCAAATTCAAGATTTTCTTGTGAACAACGTAAACGTCTGATCGACACAAGACTTTGCATCGCGGGCCAGAATATGCACTAAAAATTACCATCCCCATTACAACTAACACCCCCCCCCCTGCATCACGATAAAGCGATCACGTCCTGTTACCGACTTACGTACACCGAAATTATACACTGTACTACTCCAACCAGGTTTAACCAAATGGTCGACAGAGTATGCTGATTGTTCATTAATCGATCAAACATCCTTATCAGATCACTAATTTGCGTTCCGATCAAAAAATCCACCAATACCCCTCCCGCTCGTCCCTTAAAGCACAGACTTAGTGGGGTTCCTCCCTCCAAGTCGGTACTATACCTTTCTCACCCATAGCCTGCGTTTCGATTGCCCCTGACATGGACTCACTGTAAAGAAAAGCACATGGCGAGCGATTCAATGTAGGTATCATACAATCTACTGACAAAAATGAACCCAAAAGTTTACTTCAAATCACGAAATTCGAGAAATAGTAGTTTTTTTCATTTTGATGAATAATCTTGGTTATGCGAGAGTCGCAGACGTGTGTGCCCATTTTTAATGCAGTTTCGGCTTAAAAATTGGGCTATGAGGCCTGTTGAGACTCGAAATGGCAATTTTACTATTAAATAATAATATATGTATTGGACAAAGGGAACGTCGTAGATTCATTAGGGGGTTACTAGCCCCCCCCCCCCCCCCCAGCGCACGCATATGATGAGGGTTTGCATAGTCTTGTATCAAAAATTACTTAGATCTAATTTTACTAACTCCCGTTTTTTTTTAAAGTAATTCTCTGATTGGACAAGACAACAAAGCAATCCAGATTTTCTTTCACCTAAGCACTGAATTTTGATCCAAATCATAGAGATAATTTAAGGGAAAAAAATTGCTTTTACATGGACCTCTGCACTGGCAGAAGGTTTCTTCAAGCTTTTTATAGCTTACGGATATAATCTGGTAGAAACAGCATAGGAATCAATTTTAATAAGATATACTAGCAGCGGAGACCCGTGCCTCCGGCACTATGTGATTGCGGCTGCGCATTTTACTTTTTTTTATATTAACATTTTTAATTTGATAGGTAATCGGCCATAAGATTGCATATAATGCATACTACTCACCACGGTGCCGCTTTGCCTGGGAAAGCCTGGTTCCAGGATCGATCTTTTCCCATCACGCGATTATTTTTGTTTAGTGACTCGCTATGGCGGGAGCAAAATTTCAAACAATAATTATGTAGTTTATATGGAAGTCACTGCAACTTGAATTTTTACCTAGAGATTGAAAGATGCAAGCATTTTCATTACCTCTGGCAAAAGCCGATCGAATCCAGAGGCAATGAATTTCGGCCAAGCGAAATCAGTAGCTGTCAAACTTTGTCCAGCCTAGATGTCAAATGGAGTTTTCCATAATTTTCATATAAAACCCTTTCAAATCGCAGGGAAACTGTTGTAACGGTCTAATCCCGAATATGGAGAACAGATACAGACCATTTCCAGACGTTTTCATTCGGTATTCGCTATTTCTATAAAGGACACTGTCGATAAAACATAGTCACATAGTTACATAGGTAGTCACATGCCGGATACGAAAAAAGATGAAGGCTACAAATTTAAGGATTTTATATAAGGTTAATATAAATATAATAAAAGTATGTTTCCCGGTTGCGTTTGAGAGCGATGCTCTGTGTCTCCAATTAGCCTGATTTCAGAGCAAGCTTTATGTTTGCTGTGTTTACAGCGCCACAAATTTTCATTTCAGTACAACATTTCCTAGCTTTGCGCTGAGTTTTGATGATAGGATAGAATTAATAGAACTCATAGAAGGTTTATAGAAGGCTTCTATTAACCTTGTTTTTATCTATTTTCCCTATGTCATGGGCAACGCTTGCAGCGAGCTGAACTCTCCACTGTGAACAACCCGGCACTAGGAAATCTAAACGCAATGCTACCAAGACAAAAAATTGCTTGAGGTTTTCTAATTTTGAAGCACTGTGATTTCTTCAATGTGTTCAATAACGTAGTCCAAAACCGAAATGTCTGCAGAGGTTGTAGATTCTTCTTAGCAGGATGCACCTAGAAAAAAAAAATGGTAAGAATTAGGAAGGAAACAGTTACCAGTGATTTGAGTTTGATGGAATTGACCTGGATTTACTTTTCCAATAGGAAACACAATTGACTCTGTCATGAAGGAGGCCACCACCTTTAAAAATAACAAATTAAATGCAAGCTCCAAGGTACCACATTTACCAAATTTTAGAGCAGTAGCAATACGTCTCGAACATTATTTACGAGGTAGGTACTTGGAAACATATGGCTAAAATTAAAAGCACTGCATATTTAAAGTAATTAATTTGGCTAGTGAAAATTTCGATAAGTAATGGTAATAATTTTTTACATAGATATTTGAAAAGGATACCAGATTGAAAATGGGGGCCAAGTTTTCTCTGCTACTTGGGTATATAGACATTAGACAGAATACCAACAAGACTAGGTGAACAAATCGTAAACCACTTTCATCTAAACAGAGGTCAAGAGTAAAGAACATGAGACCCTACCTGCTAAGCCGCATAATAAAAGTGTTTTCCCTTCGTCTTGAAAAAATCCAATTGGTTCTGATGAAATCCAAGAAGATTCTGAAGACACAAGACCTTGATGCTTCTACTCGAATGCCCTATCTAATTCATAACAATCTGTAAATAGCCAATGCCTTGCAAGTAACAGAATTAAGATTAATTTTATAATGTGAACAGCACATTTAAAATAAGTGATTAACAATTTTAAAGGATACCTTTACAGGACCTGTTTCATTGTCAATGCTAACACGACCTCACAGAGATCAAAGGATAGCCATGCAATCGGTCATGCAGTCGATTATCTCGTCGAAGGATTGTGGTCACCTGTCAAAAAAACTCGTGATATGTTGTACAAGATATTACCAATTTATGGAAAAAATACAGAGGTATTATCGTACAGTACTTGTAACTCATATCTTCTAAATGTAGCAAAAGTTAAATAGAAATAATACCCCAATCATATTCTATTCTATGAGAAGATGCATTAGTAGATACTAAGCGGGTCAATTATTAAGCAGAGTAATTTCACAGGAATAGATGCTCATTTATTTCCATGATAGCACATCATCAAATAAAACACGGACATACAAGAAAAGCTGTCGATCAAAAACTTAAGACGCTAAACTATTCTGTATTCAGTTTCTTAAAACTATTTGAATCCGATTCATCTCAGTCTTTTGAAAATTAATGATGTCTAGCCAAAATAATGGGGGTAGATGTATTAGAATTTTTGTACAAAGAACATGGGAACAGATTGTTTTGAAGTATGGATCGGGTGGCATTGTTTTATGATCTCTAAAATAACGGCAATTATCTGATGGCGGGAATTTCCTCGCTTATTTGCGGAAACTGAATTCTCTGAGAGTGGTGAGGAGCGTCAATTCCCTTTCCTAGACTCACCACTCACAGACATTTCAATTTCTCCATGGATTCTATTGTGCAGCAATTGGTCTGCGCTCTTCAAACGACCAAATCGATTTAAATACATTTTGAGAAAGATGATTGTCCAGTCAAACAAGCAATGATAAATTATTTCTCATGTAAGATGATATACATTTAAATCTACAAAGTTAAAAATTTTGAAACTTATACGTGATAGTACTTTGTAACATTGCTCATTTATTTAAAAAAACATTACGTTCTTCAATGACCAATATTTGCAGACACACCCTGAAAATGTTTAACGTTATTGTTTTCTTCTTAGCACTACTCTGTCGGACATTCTGCATCCTCTCCGTCGTCAGCGTCCTCCTCATCCTCGTCAACGACCTCGTCTTCGTCCAAGAGCTCATCGTCATCTTCCTCGTCAGGGAATGAGTCGTCTCCCTCGTCGCCCACTTCCTCCTCTTCTTCAACTTCGATGTCTGGGACGAGGTAGTACTGGAGGGGGTTCGGCCACATGTCGTCTTTGATCACCTCTCCGATGTCATCGGCTGACGGATCTCCATGGTCGGTGAACCAGTTGAAGAAGGTCTTCTGTTCCAGGGCGCGCTTCCTGCCCTTGCCTTTAGCCGCAGCATTCTTCTCTTTGCTTTTTTGGGTAAGATCATTGCCTTCCTTCCACTTCAGTGTTGTACTCCTAGAGTACGGCTCCTCGGATGATCCCTGGTGGAATTCCTTTGTGATGATCTTATTTTCGAGGTAGGGATTCTCCTCAAAGTGAAAGTTGATCCGGTAGCCCGATTTTATGTCGTCAAACTCTTCGACTTCGAGCTTGTTTAAGTAGTGCATGCAATCTTCTTCATCCTCTTCGAGGATTGCAGATATCTGAGGATGGTTGACGAATGCAGTGACCCAGAAGTTTGGTATTCTTTGTATGATGTCATTCCTCTTCTCAAAGAATGGCTTTCTCAGTTTATTATACTTCTGTTCGACTTTAATAATCTCTTCGCTGGCCTTCTCGTTCAAAGCATCAATTTCATTCTGCGTGGAGTCGATCTCTTCCAATGCTTTCTGAATTTCAGCATCCTGGTCGTGAACTTCAGCATCATCTAGAATATGAATTAAAAAAGGCTCTTAGTTTCATTCAAAGAGGTACAGCTTTCTTAGATCTTATCTCGCGCGGTCATGAATTGATTATTTGCTGGCACTTGAATTTCGCAATAGGCCTAATGTAAGTAAGGTTAGTGCAAATTAGGCCTATTCATAGTTGGTAATAATAGATTGGGTAAAATGTGGAACAACAAACTGTGGTCGTAGAACAATCTCATTTTATCAATCCATTCAGCAAAAGCCGACAAAATGGGTCAAAAGTCATTATTTAACTATGTAACATAATAAACAACATCTCAGCCAAGCCGCCCAATGATACGAAATGGCGATCCTACGGCAATAATGCGCCTGGTTGGCAGGCATAGGGCGCCATCGAATTGAGAGTTGCAGGTAAAAATGATAAACATGACTTCAGCAAATAGAGATAATTACCTTCACTCTTTTTTGCCTTCTTCGGGGCAGCTCCATTCGACGACATATTTGCTACACAATGAACTTTAATCGGCGTCCGTTCACAATATGAATGCACGCTTTCAAACTCGCATGAGTCTAAACAAGATTCAGCATCCGTGTTGTGATCGGCGACCGCGAGGGAGCAGGGCAGTAGGACCACTCACCGCCTTCTAAATTCGAATACAGCTTATAGTAAACTGCTACTATTTGGAAAATATAATGTTTCTTTCAACTCACCGAATAAAATTTATTTAATGGTTAATTTTAGCATTTTATATTTAAGTCATAGTTGTTCAGATATAGTTCTCCATTAGTCAGCACTCAGCGACGGGGTAGAGCGGGGATCATTCAAGGGCTTCTAACATACTGCTTGTGTCAGTGCAACTGCAAGTGTCGGCCGACAATCCTCTATGCCTAGAGGGAACGATTTGCAAACATAATGTATCGGCCGGCGGTTTTCAGCTTTAAATTTTCTAAACGCTAATATTTTTACTATACTCATTATTTTCATTCGCTTTCCCTGCAATCTATCTTGAGCGTCAGGATTTGACTTTGTCCTTGATTGAACTAAACGCAGAACGCGCATTTGCAAGGCCTGGCATTGACACTGACAGCATTAGCTGACACCTATATCAATTCCAGCAACACGTTCTTTGCCGATTTTCTATTTTTGACACACGTGAAGTATATTTGCTCATAATGGCTGTAGATATTTCTGGTCTCAATCTAAATGGTTCTATGATCTGCAATACTTATATTCATGAAGAGATTTTGGCCAATATACTAACTTATTTTGATTCCACAACTCTTATTAGAAGTCGTAAAGTTTGTAAATTTTGGAAATCGCTTATCGATTCGAAAGTGTGGCACTTAAAAGTCGTGAGTGAATATTGCCGAAATTTACCTGACACAATCCGGATAAACAGTTCAAACATTTCTTGGCTGGATCTTTATGGGATATGCAAGAAGGTGCCTCTTGGAAGAAACTTAGTGCGCAATAACTGTGGACAAGGTTTGTTATCGGACATTACTTAGCAGATGGATGTACTACCATCAATAGATGTGTTGATAAGGATGATTTTTACAGACAAACTAAAAAAATGGAAGATTTTGAGTAGCGGTGGTAATCGCTGGACCGTTGAGAAGACCCCTGCAGGCGCTGATCCACTGCCCATTTCCCCACATTTCCGTCACACCAGTTGCTTCGCCACGTCATACCACTCATGCTCCAAGATACAAACAATTGATTTGAGTTCAGAAGGACTGACGAGCTCTTTCCTAGACAAAATTCAGCCAAAGATTCAAGTTAGTGATTGGTAAGCCAGTTTTCTTTCAATAAGACTTGTTAGTTTTTACAAGCCAGTGTACATACCTACCTACCTACCTATTTTTAAGTTTGAATGTAGAAATACAACATATTTCTTACTTCTACAGGTTTGCTGCTAGGTTTGACTGCGGATCTATTTACGAATTGAAAGCCAAACTTCTTGCCGAAAACAAGGACATCATCAAAGAATTTTCTTTTCGAGAAACGGTTGATCAGTGGCAAGGTGGTAGCTGGAAGCAGGTATACACTATAGGCTTACTAGTAGAGTTGATAATTTAATGTCAAAACTAAAGGTTACGACTTGCTCTGTACAACCCGAGGTATATTATCATGGGACAACAAATTGATCACTGAATTATTTCCTGGTTGGGAGCCAAAGAAAAATTTTGGGTTGAAAATTTTATCTAGCATTTGAATTACATCTGTCATCCCCCATCCATCTGGATCACAAAAACTTAACCAGCCGCTCTCGGTAGCTGTTAGTATAAACATAACGTTGATATGCAGTTTTACTAGCCCCACTGAAATAATATCCATCACAACAGGAAGTTAGCGCCAGTGTGCAGTCTGTACCTATCGCTAACTGCAATCTGACATCCAGGTGAGCCACGAGTTCAAGGAATATGGGCCAGGGGTACGCTACGTGGAATTCTACCACGCGGGGATGGACACCCAGTTCTGGGCGGGCCACTACGGCAGCAAGATGAGCGGCGCCTGCGTCGTCGTTGACTTGTAGCCCACCGGGAAGTGGGCCAACCGCCAACTACCGAAAACCAACTACGGAGTCCCAGTAGCAACATCAACCCGACACCTAGCCGCACGTTACTCACTGGGACCGACAAACAAGAAAAGTTAAAAGGATTTTCCTGGTGTGTTTTTTAAAGAAGAGTAGGTGCTCGGGGTCAAACCTAAGTGCAGGTACCTAGTACCCTAGAGATCCGGGTTTGACTCCCAGTACGGACACATTCACACAATAATAAAGATCTGATAGTTTGCTGACAACCTATGCAATTTCAAATTCAGCTCTTCCAGACAAATTTGTTAGTGCAATATTTCCTAAAATTAATTCCAAGAAGTGATTACAATAAAAATGTAGGCCATATTGCAGACTGATTGCCTTTCGGCTGCATTGAGTATCACTAAGCTTTCAACCAAATTGTGGCCATCTGCTAAGTTACCAGGATGACATTAGCATCCATAGTTAGCTAGTTTAAGGATGAAAAGATCTAAGATCTAAATACCAGAGCCACTATATAATTAGTTGACGAGCGTAACGCGCTTAGTAAGTGAAGCGAAATCTTCAATTACACTTTACTGCTACATTTTTTTTTTTGTGTGTTTGCTTGTATTTTTCTACCCGTTGCTATAAATGGATTAAGGAAATAAAATGATTAAAAAAAAAAAAAAAAAAAAGTGTGTTTGCTTGCACGATCTCAGGCAAACGCCAAAACGGATTTTGATGAAAATTTTTGTGAATTTTTTTTCTCTGATTTGCTACGGTTTTGAAGCAATTCGGACCCGTAAATTTTATGTTATTTAGTTTTTAAGTTACTAAAGCAACTTTATCTGCAAGTGATTTTAACAAAATTTACTGAGTGCATTATAAATTGCAAAAAAAAATAC
Organism: Nemurella pictetii; assembly: GCA_921293315.2. NCBI lineage: Eukaryota > Metazoa > Arthropoda > Insecta > Plecoptera > Nemouridae > Nemurella > Nemurella pictetii. The sequence goes on from OV121115.1 coordinate 34,591,429, forward strand.
TGTGTTAATTTCAAGCAAATCAATAGAATAGTTTTTCTGTAAATCGATTCTTACGTTTTGAATTATTAAAATAATTTCACAACGACTACATCTTGTTATTTCCAGGTAACGAATGTCATTGAGGAAGCTGCTAAATTAACGTCGAACATTTTAAATTGATCATACATGCCTCTGCCCTCTAGGCTATGCGCACACGCAATATTATCGCGTTGTGGGTGAACGTAAATATTACGCTCACCCACAACACAATTATATTATTATATGTTGTATATTGGGTCAAGGGGTGGAATGATCCACCTAAATCTAGGCCCTCGGGATAGAAAAAATAGTAGAAAAAATAGTTGAAAAAAATTCTGACCCGCGATGCAAAGTCCCGTGTCGATCAGACGTTTACTTTATTCACAACTAAATCTTGAATTTGGGACTTTCTGTGGTTTTTTTAAAAGTAAAACACAATTTTTCTTTCTTCACTGGTTTTCGAGTCCTTGCTATCCCATATTCTATATTTACCACCCACCGGTAAGGTTGAGGGCAAAGCTTGCAGTTGCCATGCCCCTCGAGTCCTCGAGCTCTTTTTGGTCCCTACAATTTTTCACCAAAATGACCCCGAAGCAAATAAATCGGCACAAACAACGGCCGCAACCAACGTGAACATACGACTGGGCACGGCGCGAGGCCAGTGGGCAAGCGATTCTGCCACCAGCATCCCTCGTACGTGGTCGAAGCTGCCGGCGCTCTGTCCATCCTTCAAGCCCAGCAGGTGGCACCAGAGCGAGTAGAGGTCGACGTTGACAAACGGCTCGATGCGGTGACCGCGCTTGATGCTCGGCCCCCACGCGATGAACAGCGGGTGCATGTCGGCCTCCCGGTTGTCGTAGCCGTGCACGCCCAAGCGGGCGCCTGCCGCGGGCGCGTACTCCCGCTTCAAGTCGTCGAAGCCAAAGCCCACGTCGGCGACCACGAGGATGTCGGGCACGCGCGCGTTGTCGCGGATCCGCCAAGCGGCGGGCAGCGCGGCCTTGCGGTACACCTGTGGGCGGGGGCGCCGCGGCAACTCACTCACTTGGACCGACCAGTCAGGACAAACAACCTCCAGTGACTTTTAATATCTTAGGCTTTCTAGCCCTTGTAAAAAAATTATTTTTCTCTTAATAGCACGAACCAATTTAGCTCTACGTTTCTACTATAATGGTGTATGTTCTGTATTTTATCAATGTTTTTATTAAATTTTTCAAGATTGTTGTCTTTTATATTATGTTTGTTTTTGTACATGCCGTCACGTTAGCTAGCATATCATGTTAACGTTACAAAGTGTAGCAAGGTGTTCGATTGCCCGTGAAAACCAAAATTCTCTAATTGTGACCACAGAAAGCATACAGGAGATTCTCCAAGGAGCGACATGGTTCGTAATCGCTTGCCTTTAACTCCAAGAACCCCCATTTGCTTGGAAGCAGCGATGGCGCGGTTTCTCTTCAGCTAGCCTCCTCCACCTGTGCAGAACTTATCGGTGACATCGGCGACGCACCTTGAAGTGTCCGCTCTCCAGCGCGCTGGCGTGCAGCGCGTCGTGGACCATCGCCTCGCGTCCCTCCGCCGGGAAGACCTGCAGCACCGGCGACGAGCCGACCAGCTGGAAGTGCGGCCGCGCGCTGGCCAGCGCCGCGCTGTTGGCCAACGAGACGATCTGCGCGGTCGGCACGTCGGCCATGCCGTGGTCGCTCACCACGAACACGTCTACGTCCGGCAGACGCTGCGCCAGCCGCTGCGCAAGGTAGCCCACGATGGCGTCCACGCGGCGGACCTCGGCTCGCGTCTCCGGCGACGCCGTGCCGTGTCTGTTTGGGTTTGTGTCACAGTGGCTCAGTGTCACAGTGCTTGGCGGGTTGTGACCTGTGATAATGTCACAGTGCAGCTGGTGCAACCCTTGAGATAGATGGGTCTGCACGCAACGCTTGCGCTGCGCATGCATGATCTATGATGGTAGCGCCACCGAAGCACGGACAAGTTTCTGCAGAGGCTCAACGAAACTTGTGAATCTGAGAATCGGATGATGAATTGATTTTCTAATTTATCCTGGAGTTCGCAAGCTTTGTTGTTTGCTGTGTGTTTTAAAGATCCTGTAATCTCAAATATAAAAGCTGGAAAACTTATCCAATTCCAAATAACTACGTCAATATATAACGAGAAAAATGTACAAAACATAGTAATTAAAAATATATGTGTGGCATCGCGTAACCATGCATGAGAAGGGTGTTTGCTTTACGCCTGCGCCTGCGGTCGTAATACCTGTGCGCGGCGGCGTCGGGCTGCTCGAAGTAGAGCATGACCAAGTTGGCGGGGGTGTCGCCGTGCTCGAACCACCCGAGCGCCGTGTCCACCCTCTCCTCCCACGACGCCTGCTTGTCCAACGGACGCGTGAACGTCGCGCTCGCGTTCTGGTAGCGAAACTCTCCGCCAAGCCACATCATACAGCCGCTGTGTCTGCACAGACAAAGATAAATAAAGTTATTGTGACATCAATCTGGCATCGTCAACTCAATTCCTCTCTTTTCATACCTTCCTTCCTGCTGCTGGTTCAAGATCCATATCGGCACCAGCCGCCGGTCGTACTCGAACATCTGCTGGCCGTAGCCCAGCTTCTGTCCGCGATGGACCAGGTGGCTGCCGATCACGCCGTGCTGGTCTGCGTAGACGCCGGTCGCGATGGCGTGGTGGTTCGGGAACGTCTTCGTCGGGAAGATGTTCGTCATGTACGCCGCCCACGACGCGTTCTCGCGCAGCGCGAACAGCAGGGGCGTCACCTCGGCGTCGACGTAGTCGTGCCGGAAGCCGTCGAACGAGACGACGAGCACCCTGGGCGTCGCGGCGGCGGCGGCGGCGGCGGAGGCGGCGGCGGCGGCGGCGGCGAGCAAGCAGCAGAGGAGCGCGTCGAGGGGCATAGCGACGACTGCTTCTTGCAGCGACTGGCGGCTCGCGGTGAAGGCCGACGACGAGGACGTGGGCGACGGAGGGTGACAGGTTGATTGGGCGACGGGCTCGTGGAGGAGCGATTTATGGGAATTGTGTTCATTGTGGGTTGGAATCGATTTGAGGAGGGCGGCGAGTGGGTCACAGGGTGTTTATTTGCTTGTCGACATCGATTTGGATAGCGATTAGCTCCAACACTTTGTTGAGAGGATTGTGTACTTTTGCTTGAGAGACAGTTGACATGGCTATTTTAATATAAATAGAACATAGGCGTGCGCAGGGTCTCAAATTAGGGGGGGGGCAACTATGTCAACCTGGGGAGGGGGTGCTTATTGTAATGGTGATGGTAATTCTTAAGGCATGTGAAACTAATTGTGTTTTTTTCAACAACTATCCGCTGATTTTTTTTTACAAAAATATTGGGAAAATTTTAGTGGTACGAGAAGGTATTACGTGGACCTCTGCACTGCCAAAATGTATACGTGTGCCGAAGCTAATCTTTCACGGAGTAGACCTGGTGAAATATACCTTCCAGTTTTACTGCCTCATTATCAGCATGAAAAATAAAAACTTTCCTAGAGATAATGCTTGCGCAACCCGAGACATGGTTGTATAAAAGTCAGTAAAAAGGTAAATCAATAAAATTCCATGTTTCTTAATATGGTTTTTCCGATATGACTTCATTTTAACATTGCTTTAGATATGCAATGTTGAAATGAAAATATCGGGTGAAAATTATCGATTTTTTTTTTGGTAATATTTCATGCATTTCAACATGAATTATAGATAAGAGCGGCCTAAAACATGACGCACTACCAATTCCTTTCCTTGATTGAAATGCGACACAGAATTTGATTCAAAGTATCATACAATCTGCTGACAAAGATGAACCCAACCGTGTCCTATCAATCACGAAATTTGAGAAATAGCAGTTTTGTTTCATTTTGATAAATAATCTTGGTTATGCAAGACAGCAAGAGAGCAGATGAGTGTGCGAATTTTTTATTTTTAATGCATTTTCGGCTTAAAAATTGGGCTATGAGGCCTGTTGAGGGTCGAAATGGCAATTTTACTATTAAATAATCATAATATGTATTGGACAAAGGGATCGTCGTAGATTCATTAGGGGGAGCCTACGCCCCCGTTCGCCCCCCCCCCCCCTGCGCACGCCTTTGAGAAAGAAACAAATTACTTTACTCGGCTGACACATGCTGTCCACAAGAGTGTATGTCATTGTGTCGGTGCCGTGTCGGCGGCGATATGTGGATATGTGGATATGTGGATATGTGGATATGTGGATATGTGGATATGTGGATATGTGGATCAGGGTCCGGCAGGTCTGAATTTGCTTGGGATTGTAACAGAATGGCTGACGGTGACGCGGATATCGTCCGAACTCAGAAGTGGAAGATTATGTCAAATGGAGCGGCCAGGTTTTAGATGTCTATAATCTTATATTTTTAATGATGACATCTTAACGCAACTGGTTGGCTTTTAATTACTGGTCATTGTTGACAGAACCTTGGCCCATCATTACTTGTGATTGTGCGTCAACTGTATTCGATTAAACACTCGATCAATTTAGCACCAATCTGGCCCTGGGCATCAGTCATCACTAGAATCTAGAAAGATAATCTCATTTCCAATGGCTCAGTAGACACAAATAGAAACAGTTCTCATTTATTTTATCACTTAACATTATTCACATTCGTAATTACATTTTATAATAAAAAAAATCATCCTTCAGCTGATTCATGCCGTCATGCCCTCATGTCCAGGTTGTTGTTCCAGTTGTTGGCCAAGGAGTTGTCGTTGTTCGAGTTGTTGTCCAAGGAGTTGTCGTTGTTGGCGTTGTTTTATTTATTGGTGTTGTTGTTGGTGTTGTTGTTGGAGTTGTTGTTGGAGTTGTCGTCCAAGAAGTTGTTGTTGGAGTTGTTGTTGGTGTTGTCGTCCAAGGAGTTGTTGTTGGAGTTGTTGTTGGTGTTGTTGTTCGAGATGTTGTCCAAAGAGTTGTCGTCTGGGTGGTCCAGGCGGAAGTGGAGGTGGTCGTGTTCCTGGGCACGCACTCGGCGCCGTCGTAGACCTCGGAGTCTTGTGGGCAGCGGAACAGCCAGGCGACCAGGTAGTCCCCGTCGCGCACGCAGATGTAGTAGATGTTGGGATTCTCGGGCTGCGCGCCGTTCTGACCAGCAGCGAGGCACGGCGGCACCGGCAGCTCCCGGCACACGCGGTCGTCCAGCGATAGCACGCACAGCGTGGTCAGCGGGTCGTACGCCGACTCGCCAGGACACGTGTACGACAGGTGCACCCACTCGTCCACAGTCGGTGCCGTCGACGTCGGCGTCGTCGGCGTCGTTGATGCCGTCGTCGTGTCCGTCCACGACGTCGTCGTCGTTGTCGGCGTCGTGGTTGACCCAGTCCACGGCGTCGTCGTCGTCTGCGTCGTCGGCGTCGGCGTCGGCGTCGACTCGAACGGCACGCAGAAGTGATGCTTCTGGCAGTCGAGGGGATGGGGGAACGCGCCGTCGCCCTTGCACTTGAAGTAGTCGGCGTCGGGGGCGAAGAGGCAGGTGGCCACCGCGGCGTCGCGGCACGAGTAGGAGGCGACGTCGCAGCGTTGCCACGAGGCGCACTGTTCGACGGCCACCGTGCCGCCCGCCGTGCAGAGCTCGACGCGCGAGCAGTCGTCGCTGCAGCTCAACGCTCCCACCTCGGAGCAGGCGGCCCGAGGCCCGTCGTCGGCCAGGGCGGCCTCCAAGACGGCGGCTAGGGCGGCGGCGTCCAGGGGAATTGCGTGCGCGGACGCCACGCTCTGCAAGCAAGGGATCGAGACGTTGTCGTTGTGGTTCGTAGTTAGTTAGACGGGAATGAGAGCTGCAGGCAATGGCTCCCACCGCGATTTACACGCATGGGATGCTTGCAGGACGCCCGAGTTACCAAAGGAGGGTCACTTTTGTGCCAATGAGAACATGCCGCCATTACTTACGCCGCCTCCTCCTGCACGTGTTGAATATAAATACAGATAAAAATTATGATGGAAATTTTATAGCTGTGATCCACAATTTATGTGTCTTACATGGGATGTCTTTAAAACAGTCCTATATAACAGAGGCGGAAGGTACGTTAATTTGGGCTGATGAGATGATATCTTCACAAGGTAAATTGTTGGCTTGGCAAAGACAAAGTAAAAAACAATCAAGTAAGAAGGTTAGCTCGCTTACCGTCAACGCGAGCAGAAGAGCGACCACTTGAGTTAGAGAAGTCATCTTTGATACTAGTCCAATATTTTCTTGTGTTTCTCATGCTTCTTCAAAGTATTTATACTTTTACCTTATAGCCGTGGCCTCCAAAGATACTGGGAACCCCATCTATAGATCAAATCTTTTCAAACCTCTTAAAGATTAAATACATTATTTTGAGTAATAAGTGTTTCCATGAAACACAATTGCGCAAGTGGTCAAGACTCAAGTGCACACACCACTTGACAAAAAGGATGCGATAGAACACATTTTTAATCAGAATTTTATTTTTATCGGGTGTCAAACGTGGATCTTTTTTTACTTAAATATCTACTTTATCTATTTTATCTATTAATTATTCTATCTTCTATCTTCTTATCTATCTTCTATCTTCTATCTATCTTCTTATATATTCTTCTTCTTCTATATTCTTATTCTATCTTAATTATTCTATTCTTATTCTATCTATCTTATATATATCTATTAATATCTAAATAGGTATGTAATGTGCATGCAATGCAAAGAATTCAAACCAACAGCAACATTGCTGCGTTAGGTAGGTGCAGATAGAACCTTTTGTCATAGAGTAAAGAATGGCTACCTAGAGGCCCGAAAGGATTACAAAAAACCTGCCAAGGACAAGGTGGTTTGCCGTGGTATGACGCATGGTGGCGCCACGGGTACGCAAAGCGATCGCAGCGCTTAATATTTTAGTAGGGTATCTTTGAACTACTAGAACTACCTTATCGACATGCCCCCAGGGAGGAATGCACTTTTGGTCGGCTGGGCAAGACCAGGTAACAAGAAAGGGTGGGTATGGGTGGGTATATGGAGACACAAACATGATCACTTTTGCTGCAAAACATAAGACCTACAATTCCTTTCTAAGAGAATCATCCAGCACATCCCTATATAATGACATAATGCAGTCGTTCATATGTATTTATTTACACGATGTAATTAGGTATGCAAAAGAAATTTATACTGCAGCATAACTGCAAATGGATGCATGGAACCAAATTAAATAGTATCGTTGTATTTTTAAATATATTTCCGTACGTCGATTACTCGAGCGAAATGTGAAAGGTGCATTTGCATAATACGACTCCCCTTACAATAAATATCTAGGTGATATATGAAAAAATAGTCTGGAACGTGTGTGGGGGAACGTGGTTATCAGGCACCCGGCGAGATCCGATGACGATGATGGCCTTAGTTGACTTGACTAATGCCTGTTAAATGATGTACATAAAACGATCATTTTAACGTTAAAAAGGCTTGTTAATATCAAGTAACAACCAGCCAAGCTAACGTATAAAAAGACCTTTTTGCATTTGACAATACCATCGTGTCGCATGGCAGGATGAGCCCCTAAAGAGAACGCATGTTTTATTATTTAACAATTAGCTGCTCCGCCACAAGCCCCATCATCTGCAACATGGGAGAAAGCAAAGAATTGTCTATTGTAACGAAATTAGTGTAATGATTGCCCGAGGTGTCCGAAATGTAACGATTGTGTATATCGCGGTGTTTGCTCGATGAATCATGCCCCCGCACCAGATGATGGCTTAAGCGGAAGACACTATCACGAGCGCAGTGTAATGATTAGGTTTATCGCGGTGTTGTGCCCGAGGTGTTCGAAGTGTAACGATTATGTATATCGCGGTGTTTGCTCGATGAATCATGCCCCCGCACCAGATGATGGCTTAAGCGGAAGACACTATCACGAGCGCAGTGTAATGATTAGGTTTATCGCGGTGTTGTGCCCGAGGTGTTCGAAGTGTAACGATTATGTATATCGCGGTGTTTGCTCGATGAATCATGCCCCCGCACCAGATGATGGCTTAAGCGGAAGACACTATCACGAGCGCAGTGTAATGATTAGGTTTATCGCGGTGTTGTGCCCGAGGTGTTCGAAGTGTAACGATTATGTATATCGCGGTGTTTGCTCGATGAATCATGCCCCCGCACCAGATGATGGCTTAAGCGGAAGACACTATCACGAGCGCAGTGTAATGATTAGGTTTATCGCGGTGTTGTGCCCGAGGTGTTCGAAGTGTAACGATTATGTATATCGCGGTGTTGGCTGTCGCGGCCGATTCGTGGGTGGCTAGAGAGAGTCACAAGTGTCGCAGGATTGACAGTTTTTGGTTTGACCGATCAGCTTTTTGCACCATCGACTGTTTGTCAGTCTTGTCGCGTTTCTGTGAGTAGCCTAAAGTCTGCGTGTTAGTCTTTGTCCTCGTCGCTGTCGATGGCTTTCTTTCGATTGGCATCCGAAGTTCCCTGGAAGCCCATCCACACTCTTTTCGAATCTTCACTAAGATCAAGTGTCGAAATGCAAAAAGTCGATGTGGCAGGCAAGGTCCGTCCGAAAGCCAGTCTGGGAAAGTGCACCTAACAGCTTGGTGAATCTCGTCCAAGATTCTCTCCATCAGTCTGGGTTGGTGTAAAGTGCGTTGCGTGACATTAACGAAAATTTGAAGAGCAAGTTTGGAAACGGCAACCATCATGTCAGACGGAGGACATAATCCACCCAAGTCATCTTTGTTTTTGTTTATGTACGCTTTGTAGAAAAGAAGAAGTTCATCAGAAAATTCAAGATCTTGATTCGATTTTACCATTTCGAGCTTGCATTGATCGCACTGGAATTTTTTTAAGCAGATTTTTGCGACATAACCTGAGAAATACCGAACAGCATTTGTCTCAAGTGAAGCCACAGAGTCGGCCTCAATTCCAGGCAAGTAAATGGAGCTGTAATGTTCGTCGAAGATTTTCTGATGAGAAATGAAGTCGTCTTCAGTCATGTCGGTTTCGTCCAGCGCATCATCGGACTCGAGCTGTGCCAGGTGCTCGTCCATCGCCGCAATGTCGCAATCAATGGTGCTCTCAGCGTCGGTTTCGGAAGGGAGGTTGGTGGTCTCGATGGGATGCTCATGGGAATCAAGGAATTCTTCTCCGTTATCTGCGATTATCACACCGTCGTCTGAGCTCGGCATGATTGACAGCAAGTTGACATCATCATCTGGCCTGCAATTGGTGTTCGATGTCTTCGACACTTTAATCAAATGCATGGCTATGATTGACACCAAGATGCGTACAATTTGCCGAGTTGTTGGATTGCGATCAAATCCGCCACGGGCTCGAATCAGGGAAAACAAACATTCAAGAGGATCTTGGTTTAAACGAGAAGTGAGAAGAAAATAGAACCCGCCTGATTCTAAATCTTTCCACAATTCAAGGATGGCGAGGATGGTGTTTTTAAGACCAGTGAAGCAGGGAGGAATCAGCTTGTCACGAGTCGACCGCTTCCGCACCACCCACGAATCAATGAATGTCGGTGCGTCTTCTAAAGTTTTCCTAGCGATTGTGTTGTTTTTTGAAATGGCACAGTTATGAGGATTGGCGACCTTCATTACCGAGCTGTTTAGTGAATCGAAGAGATTGTTTAGAATAACGATGAATTTAGCAGTCGACGAGGCAGTGTGTGATTTTAATTGACCGGTTTTAATCAGTGTGTTTATTAACGCAGCAGTCGACGCAGAGAGAGCTTGTACGGCGAGCTTAACGGACATCCTGTCAAACTTATTAGGTGCAATGTGGCGAGGGCTCAACTTGACATTACCCCGGGCTAAGTTCGAACCCTGATCAATGACGAACGCATCTCGAACATCTCGCCAAGAAACTTGCTCGGGGATTCTGTCAAATTTTACAAAGAAATCCTTACTTATCAAATTATTTCTAATGCTCTTAAACAAATGCGGCACATCGTACAGGACATATATTTTACGACCATTTGGGTGCTTGAAAAAATGTTCGCCGGGCTCTAGATTTAAATTGCTAACTAAAGATTGATTGTTCGGCCCCTGGTCACAAGTGATAGCTCGAATGTTCGCGCCGGCTTCAAACAGCGCAGTGATGTTAATTTTAAGCAAACGTAACATATCTGCCCCAGACACATTCGTGCCAGCTACGTAGAATGCTATTGGCATCTTATAACTAAAAGTTAGGCCACGAATCATAAAAACTAAAATATGTGAACCAGGGGTCGCCTTCCTACCTAATTCACCTAAATCTTCAAACCCTTCGATTAAATCGTATCGCTGAGAATATTGCAGATCTTCAAATTTGAACATTTAATTTTTATCAAAAAATTACTCCCGACTAATGATTAATTTCAGCAAAGGTAAAAAAGAACAAGATGATAAATTATATAACCCTTCCATTCCTTAAAATTCCATTAAAATCAGTTTTGGTTTGTAGAGCACGAAAAAAAACCAGACAAAAAACAAACAATTAAACAAAACATCCTGGATATTTTCAGCTAATTCAGGGTTTGAAGACCCACAATAATTGAAGAACCACGTGCGTTCGCATTGCCGTATTTTGTCCTGCTTGTAATACCGGCCCTTACAAAATACTAAAATTGCTTCCAGTTCCTTCTCTAAGATCAGTGCCAGTGGATCTACCTGCTATTCGGGAAAACGATCCATCTAACCAAATAGTGTGTGTGTGTTTGATCTGCCCAAATACCTTCAAATGTATTTGATCTGACCTTCGTGATTTATTAATAAATAAATACGGAAAATCGTACGTTGAATGAGAAAATAGACAAATCGCGCGCCATATTCACTTGTTGATTGTGAACAGCTGTGTTCGCTTTGCTAACATCATACAACTGTCAACGTTTTCTCAGCTCATTTGCATCATTTGCTACTGGTCACAATTCAGATAGGAAGGGAAAATGAAGCTAGATGATAACAGGAAGAATAGGACCTTAACATCTAGTGTAAAACCGAGAGTTTCATTTTCTCTTCCTATAGAAACATTAAGCGGAGATGGTAATGATTTTGTGCTTGGTGACAGCAATGCGGTGAGGTTAACTAGACAAACTGTTCCAATAAGTAAACTCTCTGACAAAAGAAGCAGTGGATTTCGTGACAATGGTAAGAGTAGGCCATCAGAATTAAGGAAAGCTGCTACTGTCAACCAAGTTTCTGCCCCATTACGTTCATGCGGAGTTAAAAAATATCTGGTAAGGGATACCGAGCTTACAGTGCCATCGTTAACTTCATCCCAATATCTTGTAAAGAGCATCCGAGGACAAGGAATTTTGAAGAACAAGCAGACGTCCTCAGAAATTGCACTTACTGCACCTAATTGCAATACAAGTAATTGTCAATTGAAGTGTAGGTGCAGAAAGGCAGATTGCAGTTCTCCTGAACTGCTCTCATCATTATGTATTGCAAAGAAGATTCAGAAAACTTCTGCTGCCCTCAAAGAGCCAAGGGCCAACATTTACACCCTACATCCATTGGTCGAGCAGGAAATAGAAGAGAAGGTAGGTGTCCTTTTTATTCTGATTTCTGCAATATTTCTTGTTCTATTTTGGTTTCATTCCTAGTACCTGGTCTGTAGAACCTGTGGAATTGAATTCTCTGAAAGTAGCTTTATTGACATCATTATTGCATTTTTTCAGGCCTCCAACAGATTAAATTTCCCATTTGATGAGCTTGTGTATCGTGATCTAGTAACACTGAATATTCGTGACGAAGAATATTCTGGATTAAACAGGGATAAATGTAAATGTTATAAAGACTTTGAACCGTCACGATTGAAGGATGAAGAGCCGGTGCTTTCAGACTTTTATCAACCGCAGTTTGGAGAAGAATACAGCTCTGTTATTTATCCTGTACCTTTTACTATTGATAAAGTAAGACGGTTCAATGGACTCTCTATTTATAACAAAATGCATTTTTGGGAATTAATGTAGAAGTAACTAGTAACTAGTAAGTGCAATGACAATAATGCAATGTTTGAAAATACTTACTAAATCCAAAATTGCCAAACACAGATTTCAATCGGTTGTTAGGTGAATTTTCATGATCATAGTTTAATTTTTGTTGTTTTGTAAACATAATTAACTACTTAATTTTTGACAATGCCCATATTAATATTTAAGATTCATTGACTGTTATTGTGTTGGCACATTCTTTTATATTCATGACAATGTTTATATTAGAACATTTGTTATTTTAAACCAACCTTTAAGACTCTACAAGAAATAAATAAATTAATATGTGACCCAAGTTATTAATTTCTAATTTGTAAGAAATGTAATTGTAAAAACTGGAATTCACAGTGCATTTATAATAAGCGTTTGCAAAAGCATAGCATTAATGTTTTAAATATACTGCCAGTATTTATCTGTAGGAAAAAATAGGTACCTACTGTATTAAACAGCCATAAGCACAAGAACAATGAAATTAAGTAGCATTTGATATTTATTAGCAAGGGATTGCCATTCTATGCCTTTGATGGCACAACCTAACTCACGTCTTCACTTCTGCTTTCACTGGTTTCTTATCCAATACAATCTCTACACTTACGCAGCGCTGCCACCACCGAAACCATGGGGTCAGCTCCCCTTTCAAAAACAAGTACAAAGCCATTAGGTAAATGATTATTATGGTCCCGATTAAAAACCCATTTACTCCCGTCATCCACGAGCCAGTAATCCCGAGTTGTGCGCCGTCCCTCACGATTACTTCCATGCCGAAGCCGATCACAAACATAACGGTGAACAGGAAGAACGTGAGGAGCGACGTTCGCAGGAGATTGCAGTGCAAGCTCCGCCTGTTGGCCGGATGATTAAACCAGAGTCTCAAGCCTTGGCAAACCGAGTACCGTCTCTTCTCGATGGTGTTGAATCGGTAGAGGCAGATCTCGCAGTAACTACGCCCGATGATGTTGAGCCACCGCTGGAGACAGGACAGATGAACGTAGGCCAGCGTTCCTTTGCAACTGCACGGCGATACGAGTTCTTCCACTTCGTTGCTCTGCTGACAGATTCGGCAGCAAAACGAGCCGACGCTGGGTAAGGTGTACGTCGACGTCTGCCCGCTGTCCGGTTGAAAAGGAGTCGTTGTCTCCGACAGTCGCATCACGACCAGCAGGTGGGGCACGCCTGACGACGTAGGCGCTTCAATTTCGATGGCGGTAGATTCTGTCGTGGGAATCGGTAGCGGAGTGGTTGTACTGTCGTTCGATGAGCGATTGGTGTTGTTGGACTCGTTGGATGTAGCAGCGTTGGCCGCTTCGTCGGTTGCGTTGGCATTGGTGTTAGTGTTGCGATTGGACGGGTTTTCGTTGGGGTTGTCCATTACACAAGTCTAGTAGAGAACTTGTCTGCTAAGGTTCTTACCTTCCGACCATGGTAGTAATGGGCTTGGTATCGGAATGTCATCCAGGAGGAGAAAACGGGATGATTTTCAAATAGGTAGCAGTATGTAGTAGACATGAATTATATTTTCTGAAGACATGGAGATTATACCATGGGGTGAACCTTGATAATTTTCAAGTATGTCAAATTATCTTAAGCAGGTATCCTAGCAATTATGAAACATATTGTAGTCTGGAGCCTTGACTATTTTTATTGTTTGATTTTGTTACCGTAGAAAAAACCCAAATATATAATTTATCTACTTTACAGTCATAAATAGTTCTCACTTTAAGTTTATAATTGGCTGTTTGGTATCTTCTTGACATAGGCATCTAGTAGATATAACCTTTTCTTGTGTTATGTTGTGGTCTGCTTGAAGTAGGGATAAGCTATGTGTATTCACCTATACAAGAAAGAACTCTACACAATATTATTATATATATATATATATTAAATACTTTATTATATAATCATTGCTCCAACAAAACATAATAATATATTATGTACAAACAGGGAAAGTATATAGTGGGACCAGAATATTATATCAGCTAAGTTGTATTGTTTGAAGCTGTGCATCTTGGCATCATCAATAATCAAATATTATATTGCACATAAAAAAAATACTACACGTTTTTATTGCAAATAGTTGCAACAATATCCAATAACTTTTATCATTTAATAGTTTGCAAATTCTGGAATTTATAATTTTATTAATACAAAGCCACATATTTGCACAGGAATATAGGCAACAAAAAGCTGTCACCTTAATTCAGTGCTAATTACGAAGCAAATGGATTCAGATTTTTATCATAGTCATCTCCACTAAAAGGGTTTGTGGAATCGTCATCCGCAAACGGATTCTTGCTCTCGTCATAGACATCATCTTCTTCAAACGGATTGCTCGCTGCCGGCTGTGATTTCACCACGGTAGCCCGAGATTCAACCACCTTGGGTGGAGCATAGACCTGCGGAAAATATATTACCATCGCATTGGGATTGTTTGAAATTTTATTTAATAGATCTAGGTACTAGGTACAGGTAGTATGTTTAGGATTATAAAAGTAGTACCAGAAAATTTTATCACAAGAAGGGCAGCAAAAGAAAGTGCCTACAATCTTGTGAAACCGTGAAAATAGTAGTTGGATGCCAGCCATAGCCAGCCAAATTGTTCAAAAGCTCTACGAACACATGCACTAGCCCACCTTTGCGGTAACAACAGCGTTATTGCGCGGCGTTGCCACGACGTTGCGCGTCATGTTTGCCTCTAGCGACGAGCTGTAGCGGTCCATCCTCCGCGCTTCCGCCAGCCGCATGCGGCCCTCGGACTGCGGGATCGCGACGCCGCCTGCCGCTTCTCGCGGGGCGGCTCGCTCAGGCCTTGCCGCCGCCGCCGCCGCCGCCGACGACGCTGCCGGTCGCGGCACCGGCTTCGGCTGGCAACCGACACGGCTCACAATCATCGCCAGCAAAACCAGCGCCGACATTTGTCAGGAATTTAGTTCAATCAAGTGTCAGGTTGTACCAAATGGGGTCCTCGGGCCAAGCTTCAAAGCCGTTTCTTTCAGCAAATGTCCGGTGAATATATGCAACTATATTCACGGCGTCAACTTGAGAATCACAACCACTCATTCACCAGTAAAAAATAAATAAACAATAATCACAGTCCTGAAGATGTCCACGCCATCGCGGACGAAACGTCGACTATCGACAAGGTCCTTTTTAGGACCGCCACAACATTCAAGCAGAGCAAATCCGTTTACCTCCGTTTCCAATAACCATGGCTCTGAACCACTCCGCAATTCCAAACACTAAAATTTTCCACTTTCACTTACAAAGTATGGACAAGCTTAACTTTCAAGATGGCATGTTTCAATTAGTTCAATCATAGAAAGACTAAAATAGATCTCTGAACTTCCTCCAAACAACTTAGTAACAACAGCATCCGATTGGTTCTCCCCTTGGTGACTCTTCTTTTGGAAGAAGTTCAAACCTCGTTTGGAGATTGCGAATTCGGGCCGTAAGAGAGTTTGAGTTATCGGGTGGCTAGTTCACATTGCACAATAACCGACGCCATTAGACCAGTGCCAAAGGGCCAGTTGTCAAAACAGTGCGTCGTTAAGCACCAATAATCAATCATCAAGATATCGTACCAAGCGTAGAATTCATCACCACCGCTCGACTTGGGAACGCTAGCCAAGCGCGCTTACCTCCGTCGCGACGGCGTGGACAGCCGCCTGTTCCCCGACAATTGTCAGCTTGTTAAAGACGCCGCGACTGAAGTAGTCGGCCACCAGCGAGAAGCCGTCGTCGGCACGCTCCAACTGCCGATGGAACGTCTCGTGAAGGTCTCGGCTCTGCTCCTGGCTGCGGATCACGTCCAGCACCGCCTTGTTCTCCGGCAGGCAAGCCGGGCACTCGGCCTCGCTCTCCGAGAAGCTCTGGAAGCAGTGCTGGTGGTACGAGTGCTGGCACAGGAAGTGCACCGACGGCAGCTCCAGCTGGTGGTTGCACGCGCTGCACCGGGACCCCTGGAACCAATCGAAACGCGCGCCTTCAGTCTCGAGCGGAGGGAACGAGGGGCGGTGGCGGCGGTGGCGGCACTGGTCGGAGTTATGTTGTACAGCATGGAGTTTGAATCTATATCACATAAGGGCCAGTACTAAAACCACCAAACTAAGATAGTCCTCTGAACTTCCTCCAAATAAAACAATGGCATCTGATTGGTTGTCACCATCGAATAGGTCTATAGCATAGTAGCATAAATAGAGTAGCCTACAAAAAGTGAACGTGGCTAGTGGATGTGATGGAGCTGGTGGGGATGCTTTTGCTACCTGGAAGATGATGGAGCTGGTGCGGATGCTGTCGATCTGTCCCTTGATGCGCTCGGTCTCCTGACGGTACTTCTCGCCGAGCAGCCGCTCGTGCTGTGTCAGCTCGCTCTCCGCCTGCAGCACGCTCAGCAGGTAGTGCTTGACGTCGCCCACGCAGGCGGCAGGCGCGCTGGCCAGCGCGTCCACCACCAGCAGCGGGCTCAGCAGCCGCTGCTTCTCAATCACGTTCAGGATCTGCGGGCAGCCACGGGCGGGGACGCGACATCAAATATCTTACTGGTTCGGTGGTGGTTTGCACAGCCGTTGGTAGATGTGCTCTGATTTGAGGAGATTGGTGGTCCTGAGAAGGACCAAGTGTCTCGACGCTTCGACAGAATGCGGTTTGTCATCTTCAAGATTACTTCACGGGGTGATTTTGTAAAAATTTAAATAGAGAAGTCACTCGTCTTCTTCATGAAATCTCCATTATTGTCAATGTTTTTAATGGAACAAATGAACGCTCTCATCGATAACACCAGTGACTTCTCTGACAACATTTGAAATTCCACTGCTTGCCTTGTTACACTGGTGAAAAACTTGGCAACACCCGCGCAAGCATGGCAACACCCTCGCAAGCATGACAACACCCTCGCAAGCATGGCAACACCGGTGCAAGCTTACCTGCGTGAGCAGATGGCTGGGCGCGGCAGCGTCGCGCGCGCAACACCACAGCGCCTGCACCCAGAGCGTGGGGTCGCGTGCACCGAAACGGCGGCAGGTGGCCACCACGGCCTCGAAGTCTCCGCGGCGCTGGTGGAAGGCCACCATCTGCTGGTAGAGCGCGGCCTCCTCGTAGAGGAACAGCACCCCGCGGTCCAGCGTGTGCAGCTGGCACAGGATAAGCGCGTGGTCGCGGTCGTAGCGAGCCTCACCGTCCGTCAGCAGCGCCATCAGCTTCTCCTCCACCTGCGGCTTGTGCTCGTCCGCCGCCTCCTTCCACACCTGCCGCGGGGTCAGCGTTGTATGTACTAGGCTATGCGAACACTCATATAATCGTGTTGTGGATGAGCGTAATACTTACGTTCACCCACAACACGATTATATTGCGTGTGCGCATAGCCTAGAGGCTTTTATGATCAATTTAAAATGTTCGGCGTTAATTTAGCAGTTTTCTCAATGACATTGAATATTTCAAAACTTAAAAATCGATTTATAGAAAAACTAATCAATTGATTTGCTTGAAATTAACACAGTATCTTCTTTTTACGATCTTGAATGTACACAGTAAATTTTGTTAAAATCGGTTGAAGATAAAGTTGCTAAAGTTGCAAAAAACTGCAAAAACGCTAAAAAAGCGTCATAAAAGCGCCATTTTCAAGAAAAGCGCTACACTTACAACAATGAAATTTGTACACAAACATTAAATCGTGGGGTTTAACATATCTGGAAAGTTTCGTCAAATTATATTCAGATCCTTGGCCTCTAGAGTGGAAAACGTGTTTTGGAAAAACTGAAAAATTTCGTAAAAACTTAATAACTTAAAATTTACTCGTCCGATTTGCTTCAAAAACGTGGCAGATCTAAGTTCAGAGAAAACGAAGGTTCACAGAAATTTTCATCAAAATCCGTTCTGGCGTTTGGCCTGTAGAGCGCGAACAAACACACAAAAAAAAAAAAAAACAAAAACAAAAACAAAAAAAAAACAATCCGGATTTTTTTAGCAGTAAAGTGTAATTGAAGATTTCGCTTCACTCGCTACGCTCGTTACGCTCATCAATTAACTTGTAAGCCGCGGTTGGCAAGCTTTTCACAGGTCGGACTGGCGGAGAAATCATTGTGTTCAAGTTGAAGTGGCCGTTGGAAGGGAACTAACTCGGTGTTCTACGTGAAGCGTACATCATCACAACCACTTTAATATCCATTAAAAGTACCTGAAATGCATTGGCGGCAAGTTTTTACCTGTGCTCATGTCTACATCACTATAATGCCATCATTAATCAACTGTGAATAAATTTCGAGAAGCTTAGTTTTGATTATTAGTAACAAAATATCAATACCAAAATTTGTATCCGTACCGGGATTTGAATCCGGATCTTTGTTAGTTTTGTTAGTTTTCTAAAGTATCTAACATATCTTCCTAAATATCCAACAAATTGTTGGTAAATCACACAAAAGGAACAGAGTTCCGAACAGAAATGGCCGAACCCCGGCTTGTACGCACCTGCAGGTAGTTCTCGAGCAGCGTGTTGTAGACGAGCGTGCTCCAGTCGGCCCGCACCCCGACCAGGTACTCGAGGAACTCGACGAGCCGCGCCGAGTCGTTGAGGAACAGCCGTATGAAGTCCTCGGGGTTGGCGCGGTCGGCGGGGGGCTCGGCGCCGCCGTCCAACGCCGCCTGGCTGACGAGCGGGCGGTCGCGTGGCCGGTACTCGGTGCACAGCCGCTGCAGCAGCGCCGTCGCCGCCGCCGGCGCGTGGTCCACCAGCGTCGCGCCGTACTTGCGCGCGTACGCCTCCGCCGCGTCGAACTCCAGGTTGCCGAGGTAGTCGAGGGCCTCGGCGTAGCCGCACCGGTCCTCCAGCTGGATCTTCAGGTACCAGTCGTGGCGGCCGTGCTTCTTGGCCAGCGAGAGGGCGTCCTCGGGCGACGCGTGGCGGCAGACGCGCACCGCTGTGTCCACGTCGAAGTCCACCTGCGGGGGCGGGAGCGTTGGCGCTACGTTACTGGCCGTCGTCAATCTTCGTTGCCGGCTACCTTCTTGTGACTCGTGTCTTTTACTAATCTTAGCACGGTAGTTTTCAGAAACAAATTATTTAACTGGGTTATTGAATGCTGAGTTGCCAATTTCCCAACGTTTTGCACAGCTTTGTTCCTCGCTTTATCAGGCAGACCCTTGATACAGCAGGCAGCATAGATTTTCAAAATGCTGGGAAAGGTTTGAGTTTGGGACCTAGCATTCAATAAACCAGTTAAAAATAATTCTGAAAAATTTGTTTCTAGCCAATGTTTACCTCTATCCAGACAGGGACCAAAAGAGTTTTTTTTTCAGAAGTGATTATGAAATGCTTATACCCATGGTGACCCCCATAAAATGTAAGCTATTATTACTAACTGGTTGCTTTTACCAGCACTGGATTTTCCATATTCCAATCATTACCATTCATCATAAAATGCCAATCATTATCAACCATTCATCAACCTATGCCAATGAAAAGAAGAAAATCACTTACAAGTTACAACCAACATTTCATAAATCCTAAATTAATCAGAATCATGATTTTGACAACTAGTTGTAGCCATCCTCATGAAAGGCATGCGCATTTAAAGGTGAAAGGAGAATTTAAAGGTGGCTCATCTTCAACACTGAACACGATGGTAAAGTGTTGTGAGCGTGATTGTTTGCCAAGACACCCACCTCCCTGTCGTGGGCCATGATGAACGCCCGCAGCTTGTCCGTGTCCTGCAGCGTCGTGAAGCAGTTGAGCAGAAGGGTGGTGTGATCCTCGGTGGCCACACCCTTGGCGTGCAGCGCTTGCAGGTACGTCGTCAGCATGGACACGTGCTGCGAGTCGAGGAACTTGCGGATCACGTACGACGGCTCCAGCTTGCCGATGGTCTTGATGTACTGCTCGATTGCCGCGTGGTGGTCGCCCTTCTTGTAAAGATGGTCGCCGTATTGCTGGAAGATGTCCATCAGCCCGTCGGCATCGTACTGGTGGTGCTTGGCGATGCGGATCGCCACGTCGTACAGGTTCTTCTTGAAGAGCAGCGCCAGCTTGGCGTGCAGATCCTTCTCCTGCAGGTGGAACAGCCGGGTGTCGCTGTCGACGATGTAGAACGAGCCCCACTCGGCGAGAACGGTCTGCACGCCGCGCATCGGCGCCGAGAACACGAGGAACTTGTTCTGAAGGTCGAGCACGGTGACGACGTGCTTGTCGGCGGCGGGGGCGGGCGAAGGCAGGACGTCGGTGGTCGCCCGGCTGACTGTCTTGTTGTCGTCGGCGACGATGACGAGGTAGCTGCGGAACCACTGCACCTTGATCTTGTGGCCTTCGACCGCGTAGCACGGCCCGCGTCCGTCGGGGGTGTAGCAGTAGACGGCGTCGTCGCGGGCTATCATGAAGTGCGTGTCTTGCGAGGATTCCGCTAGCACAGAGCACCCTTGCTTGCAGCCTTTGTCGTCGAGGACCACTTTGTTTTCATTGTCTTTGCCAGTCAGGCTATAGAAGAAAACACTATTGACTGTAGACACGAATAGATACGCGAATTTGGCGGTGGAACGTATGGCTAGACCGGTTATCATGGAGGTTTCCGCTTGCAAGACTTTGAGTTTGCTGGATCGGTCGCGTAAGATGTCGCCCCTATACAAGAGGATTGATCCATCTACGAATCCTATCGCTAATAAGTTCAGATTCTGGTTGATGCAAAGTGCGGATGCAGTCGATGTGGTTATTTTGGGTGGTATTCGCGTCACTCGAACACAAAGTGGCTGCTCTTGTTTGTCGAGGTTCCAAACTTTCAAGGAGCCACCCAGTTCATCTTCTCCAACAGTGACTAGAAGCGGGGTGTGACGAAGTTGCTCTACCAATGTAACGCTGAGCTCGTACGCTCTGAAAGTTTTGATCTGAAACGTTCGGCCGACGAGATGGACGTTTCCTTCGTTGTCTCCGAACACGAGACTCCCATGTCCACTCGAAGATGTAGTTATTCGACTCTCTTTAAGGGTCTCTTCTATCTTGCCTCCATCAACATTTTTATTCAGATTGAAGAAATTGAATCGCCTCCACTCGTAAAATGCCATTTTTTCACTTTTACCGTTCAAAGTGATTTTCCAGTCACGAGAGAGATAATGAGTCTCCCACTACTACCCTTATAACCTAAAATTGCGATTAAAATGCATATTGCTATAACTTTAGCAACCACCTTCAATAAAAATAATAATAAATCACTCGCTCAATGACATCATTCAATATATGTTTTCGGTACCTATCCAGTATTATTGCCAATTATTAAATTACCTTCTTTAAATAATGCACTCGGCTGTCATTCGGAGACATCGGATTCGGAGACCTGTCAACCCGAAATGGCAACGCTGTTCTCATATCCATATCCGAATAGGAGCGCTCGCTTCAAATTAAAAATCATTCTAAACGTGTAATCATTAAATCTTCGAGCATTTAGCTGCTTTCACCCGTATCAGAATCTGTACCTCATGAAAAAAACATTGCTAGAATGTAGGTAGGTACCCCTAGCAGATATCAGCTTTTCTCGGGTTTTGAGCAGGTTTTGGATAAAATAACAATGCGCGTTGTTAATTTGTGCCTTTCACTCTTTGGACATATTTACGAGCTTGTTATTAAATTTTTACTGAATGTATTATTTAAATTAATTGATACAAAAAGTTTAATATGACCAATGATTCGTTTCAGAGATTTTTCACGATCACCAGCGATCTTTGATCACGACTTCGTCAGTTTTCCGCCGGTGCTGCAGATTCCTTCGAATTTCGCGGGGCGTTTCCATCGGAATCTGTATAAAGATGGCCGCTATTTAATGTCAATAAATTGTAATTTGCCGGATTTTTGTGTTAATTAGAACATTAGAACGGTTTGAATAGTAAACCACGATAATAATTTATAATTTGATTAACTTTTGAGGAAGAATACAGGTACGAGCATGGGCGATGAAATTTCGAACACTCTACCTTCGATGCTAGGAGCTGGATGTGCTCGCCAACCGAAGCGATTGAAATTGACTGATGAACAACTTGAAACTATCAGTCATGAAGATTTGTTAAAAAACTGGCGTGAGCTCGACATCTACGTTGAATACTTAGAATCACATGGATCCAGTCAAGAAGGTACATTTTTGTCTTCAAACTTTATTTTTTAGTCATTCCGAGTCATAAAGGGATGTACTTTGAATCACCGGTATCTTCAGCCCTTCTAGCTAGGCATCAATGTTGAATATAGGCATGATGAGGTAGTAGAAATGATAGTAGGTAGTAACATATTGTTTTTAATTTTAGTTCTACATTTGCGAGAATGTGAGGAGCGAATAAAGCAGCAGTATGCAGAATCCACTCACCGAGAGAAGGTTTTGGTTCGTCGGCTAGCAACGAAAGAGCAGGAAATGCAAGACTATGTGGTAGGTTGAAAACCAATTTCAATCTCTTTTACCATTTTCAATTCACTTGGGTTTTTGGAGATCTTGACTTATGGTTGGCTATTTTCAAATCAGAGCCAGATTGCAGAGCTGAAGAGCGAGAAAGCTCCAGGAGCTGCAGCACTACGATCTGCATTGCTCGACCCTGCCGTCAACTTGCTTTTGCAACGTCTACGCCAGGAACTTGTCACGACTAAAGCAAGACTTGAGGAGACTCAAAACGAACTAAGTGCTTGGAAGTTCACCCCAGACAGGTTATACAATACTTCCTGGAAACCTATTTGTTTGACAATCCCTACAGGTAGTACCTGGGTACCCAGGTACCTAGTCTTGTAGTTTAAAATTTCATTTACATGCAATGGTATAGTCAAATAAAATTGTCCCCATTATCCACAGCAACACCGGTAAAAGACTGATGGCAAAGTGTCGCCTGCTGTATCAGGAAAACGAAGACCTCGGAAGAATTATATCAAGCGGACGCCTCGCCAAAATTGAAGGAGATCTAGCGCTTCAAAAGAGCTTCAGTGAAGAAGTGAAGAAATCCCAATCAGGTATTTGATGAGCTGCATGTGTATAGAGCAATCTATAACATGTTCTCTATGGCCATTGCCCTACTGACAGTTGGCCAAGTGTAGTGTGTTGTGTGGAAGTCCTAATGATGAGTGGTACTTGCAGAGCTGGACGAGTTCCTTCAGGACTTGGATGAGGATGTGGAGGGCATGCAGAGCACCATCTACTATCTGCAGCAGGAGCTACGCAAGGCCAAGGATGAGCTGGCCATCTTGCAGCAGGCATCCGACCAAGTCAAGGACGGAGCCGACGACGGGATGACAAGCAAGCCGAGTCCGACAGAAGCAGCAAGTGTGGAAGACGTCAAGGTATGCTCACCGCAACTTACATTGCTGGCTCGCAGCTTGCCTAGTTAGAACATCTTTACGTGACAGGAGCAGACTTCGATTGGTACACTCTTTTGTTCTATTTCACGCTTATACACACCAGGGTTTGTAATTTCAGACAATCTTAGCTCTTAAATGGCATGTTAATTGAGGGTTGAGTGATAATGCTTAAAAAATGTATTTGTTTCAACTATTTTCCCACCAGGCTTATATCCTCTTTCGTGTAACGAATTGAACTGGATACAAATTCCGTGCATGTAATTTTTGGCTGCCAGCTGGTAACGCATGTGTACACTAACCGAATGCTGGCCTTGCAGTCGGCGCCCGAGGCGGCGCAATCCCCGGCGGCGGCACAACCGACTGCGTCCGCCGAATGCACCGAACCTCAGCCGCCGTCCCCGCCGCCCGCGCCACCGCAAACCTGGGACGAGTCCGACGATTCGGGGGAGCTCGTTCTCAACATGGACGCGGAACCCTTGGAGGAAGAAGCGGAAGCAACCAGGAGGTAGGTTGGATCAGCCGGATATGTCAATCAATCGTTTTGATAAGGTTGGAAAAAGTTACAGGAAATAATGGCTGCTGGGAGTAACCAAGAAATATGAGGAAAATACCATCCTACTGGAAATATTATTAACAAACTTAAATTTGATTCTTACCTACTTACCTAGTTACCATTAAATACGTTCTTTATTAAACTGCACAACTCAGAAAAAAAGTAAACCAAGTAAACCCAGTTAAGAATGTTTCTCAGGACACAAAATTCTTGTTGTTAACTGCAGACAGTAGACAGCATGACAGATTCAGTTACAAGTGATTGCCAACATTTTGACAGCTTGGACTGATAGAGAAATCATGGTGTTCAAGTTGTTAATGGTGTGCATTGAGAGCCATCCAAGTGTTCTAGGTTCTAGGCTGCCAGCACATATCATCACAGCTGAAAATGCAGCTTTGTTTTCTTGTTAAACATTCAGGATCATGTAGGCTTGTTAAACCTTTAGGATATTGTTGGCTTGTTAAACATTTCGGATCATTTTGGCTTGTTAGGGTCGGCAGTAAGAGAGCTGCGGACGGGGACAAGGCCGACTCGCCGGCGGCAAAGAAGGTCCGTCGCGATTCCGAGCTGTCGCTGCATTACAGCGAAGACGAGGACATGTTGCTCAAGGAGAACGCGGAGGAAGAGTCGCCGGTGAAATCGCCGCGGACAAAGGTCAGCGACGATGACGACGGCAGCGACGACACTCCGCTCTCCATAGTGAGGAGGGACTCGCAATAACCTCAACTTTATGCGCTTGCTGCTAGGCGTTAGGTATTGTGTACCTATTATTACGAGGACTCATTGTTGAATCGATCTTGATAAGATTTTTATGAGGAGAGAGGTGTTGATTCAACTCTTTGATGCATTAGATTTAATATTCATATAACTTTATTTCCATCTTCTAGTTCTTGATTTTATTTTAATTTACAACATTTTACTTGCTTATTATTTCTGACAGAAAAACAACTGGCAAATAATGGCATAAGTTGAAATTAAATACAAATGCAGATGAATCTAAAGAAGCCCATCTATAAAATAAATATGTATAAAGATCAACCAATTAAACATTGCATTCCTATTTTTTTGCCTGTAGCTATTGGCCAAGATTTTGGTCTACCTACTCAATTCAACTCGATGGGAAATAAACACCCATCAGTTGGTACTCCTTCCTAAGTATTAATCGTTTGTCCCTAGAATGAACAAAAAATAAGCTCAAAACTTGCAAAAGCCACTTGAAGATTTTGCATAGGTACCTAATAAAAGCTAATAAGAAAACGAGCTACATTCAAATGACAGAACTGCTGTTCTCTACGCTGTTCAAACGAAATTTCTTGGCGAACATCAGAATGGACAAGTAAAATCAATTATTTACATTAGAAAAAAGCGCCCAAAGTTTAATCTCGGCGGTGTACAACCTACGAAATGGGTTCTGAGCGGCGTGGGACGCACCCAACGTGCCGGGCGGGTGATGTCCCGGCTGCAGACGTCGACCTACGGACGGGCTACTGCAGGTAGACTCCCAGCTGCAGCGCCGACTGCAGCAGCACTTTGAGCCCCGGCATGAAGCTGGCGATCTGGGCAAAGTCGGGCCCGGAGACCAGCTGCGTGTGGAGCTCGAGCCCCCGGGTGTAATCACCGATCTGCACCAGTTGCACCACCTGGTGCAGCCCTTGCAGCGTGCTGCCCGACAGCTGAAAGACACACCGACGGCTTACTCACAATTCAGACATTTGCATCCTCTCCACAATCCTACAGGCTCCTATAAAATGATTGCATTCTATTCGATAAATAAGTATCTTGGCATCTTTCTTTCACTGCTTGCTATGATGCGCCTGGCTGGGGTAGGCCGTTTGATTAATGCTACAGCTTTACACCTATGCAGATGCTGAAACTGTTACTTTACTGAGTTTCTAACTTGCCAGCAGATTAGGCAGCTGTAATAGTTTCTTTTAGATACATTACAGAAAGCCGCTGGGTATGTTATTTTTTCTGTGTTCTAAGGTTAACATTCTTGAACCTTTTTCTGGAAGTTAAACAATGTACAGTTATAATACAAATCAAATTCAAAGTCAGTACCTTCGAGTCTCGCAACGAGTCGTAAAGCATTTCAAGCTTCCTCGCAACATCTTCTAGTTTCCTTCTCGTTTGCTGCAGAAAAACAATTAAAAATGTCAACAATCACACAAACGGCACAAATCGCACACTTTTAAAAGCACGTTTGATAGGCAGGGGCGACTGTGTTGGCGGCCGGGGAACTCACCGGGTTGTTGGCGGCGCAAGAGCACCGCGTCTGCAGCTCGTCGAACACCGTCTGCAGGTACATGTGCTCCTCGGGGATGGCCGCCTTTGGCTTGGGAGGCTCCACGACCTTGGCCACCGGCGGCGCCGGCGCCACCTGCTGCGGTTGGTACCCCTGTTGCTGGCCGGGTTGGTATCCCTGCTGTGGCCCCGGATGGTAGCCCTGCTGCTGGTAGCCTTGCTGCGGCTGGGGTGGGAAGCCAGCGTCCACTTGCCCCGGCTGCGCAAACTGCTGGCCGGGTGGCGCAAACTGCTGGCCGGGCGGCGCAAACTGCTGCCCAGCGAGGTGGTCGTAAGTTTGCGCGCCGTTGTACGAGCCCGGCATCTGCATCGGAGACTTTGAGTTAGCACCCCGACTTTGTGTTCTCTATATGCACTTTCAGTTTCAACTTTTTGCATTACAAAAAAATTAGAATTATTCAAACAGCTCAATAGGGAATCTCAGGTAAATCATAAGCGCTATGATCTAAAATAATATTTAATTTTGACTCGATGCAGTTGATACAGTCCGAGTGGAACAAATTAAGTCGTGCGTTAACAGCGCACACTTACGTTGGGGTGGTTGAACGGCTGCTCTTGAACTGCGCCGGCAAAAAGCGGATGAGTGATCGGATTCTGAGGAACGTAGTCCGTTTTCGGCTGAAAAAACAAGTCAAAAATTAGGAAAAGTTGTTTGAAATAAATAACCACTAAAATTTAATACAAACAAGGCAATCAAGACACTCCCAGTGAACAAAACAAAACAAAAACATCAATGTTTCAATCTCAATTGGGCAGGTGCCACTTTTAATGCTGGCGAGTCCGGCCCAAGACAACAGGGTTTCTGCAAAAACATTCGTGGGATAACGCAAAACACAACAACAAGAAGTCAACGTCGGCACAAATTCGGTAGAGCCGCGTTATCGGGTTCGAGTGGTGTTAGTGTTAGTCCGGTGCGTCGGGCAGTAAGGATCCACTTGCAAGGCAGGAGCACGTGCGACCGTCACCTTCACGTCGTGGGCGTGGTTGATCATGCTCTGCCACTTCCTGGTGCCCGCGTGGCAGGCGCTCATTTCACCGCCGCACGCTTGCTCCGCGCCCGCAAACTAACCGCCGACACCACACAGCGGTTAACAACCATCCACCATTCGCAACGAAACGTAGAACCAAGCTCCTGCCAATCCTTCGATTGGTTTAAAGTAAAACAAAACAAAATACAATACAAAAGTATCCTATTCCTGGGATTGATTCAAGTAATTTGATATGTGTTCCTTGCTTGTTAATGAACACTTTATGAAAGAGAGTGCAAAAAAAGAGTTCATTAAATTACTCAGAAATTATGTAAATAAAGAAGATAATATACCATGAAAACAAGACATTAATATTGGATGGAAAAAATTATAAATACAAAGTAATTGACAATATAATTAGTTGAATTCTAATGGCTACAATAATGTACTTACTGTGTCCGGATAATAGGCAAGCTAGTAAACGGAAAATGAGGTACAATTACTGTCAGAATAATAGCCATGAAATGTAACAAGAGAACACAATGTGATCCACATGGGCATTGCCGACGACGGCGGTAGGGTTGCTAGGTAGCAGGTACCTGGTTTCGGGCGGCGTTCTTCACCATGGGGGGGTCGTTCCATCCCGGGGGTGCGTTGCCGAGGGCGGCGGGGGGCTGCGGAGTTCCGCTCTCCGACCTTCGTGACGAGTCTGCCAGCAAACGCAACGCCCAAGCTTGTCACCAGCCCTTTCGTAACGTTTCAAGACCCACTACCATTGTGTCATCTTCATATCCATTCCATCATAGCTGCTAGTATTCTAGAACAACTTTTACAAATTTTTAAAGCGATCTAGAAATTTATTGCTGCAAGGATTGCGTAGGGGATGATTTTCTAATACCTTTGCATCAATTAGATGCAACATCACACATTTTTCAGATTAAATTGGATTATAACTTTGTAAGCCTGTCAAAATTTCCATGTGATCAAGAATTTCAAAGTCAGTTTAGTATATTTTTGAATCAGATTAATATTGACGAGGGCCAGTAATGTAGATAAAATAAAACAGGGCACTTGACCATGTCCTACCGTTGGCGTATGCGTCTTGGGCGAAGGGAACGCCCTGGGCGGCGTGGTTGTAGCCGGTTAGCGCCGGCGCTGGGGCCGGTGTGAACAGCGCTGGCATCGGCGCCGGCGCAGCAGGCTGGCCGTACGGCGCTGGCTGGCCGTAGGGGGCGGCCTGGCCGTAGGGGGCTGGCTGAATGTAGGGGGTGGGCGCGTAGGGGTTGGTCATCGGAGCGGCTACGCTGCCGTAGGGCGAGCTCTTCACCGACGGGTCCACAACGTACTTGCTACGCGAAGTCACAGCGTTACCGCCTGGGGAAGTTCGGAGAAAAGTTATTACGATGGAAGTGATTGCACACGACACAGGGCATCAGGAGAATCCATGTCGGGCAAATTGTTAGATAATAAATTACCATGTAGTGAGCTAACGCAACACAACTAAACATCTAACTACAAAAATAATAAGCTTTTCT
Organism: Nemurella pictetii; assembly: GCA_921293315.2. NCBI lineage: Eukaryota > Metazoa > Arthropoda > Insecta > Plecoptera > Nemouridae > Nemurella > Nemurella pictetii. Next base: position 34,620,085 of record OV121115.1, read on the forward strand.
TGATCTAGTCAACAATTTAAATGAGCCATTACAGATATTTACACAAGAGAAAATAAAACACAAAAAATAAAATAATTCAATAAAATCAAAATGGTTAATTCAGAGCAATTGGTTGATGAAGTGATGAAGTTTTGTACTGTTAGCTTTGGACCTAAAATGGATCAGGGTCGAAATTTCAGCCACATGGCATGGTATACCTACAGTTCTTAAGATGACCAACCCAAATTGGTCGAAACGTCGATCAAAAGTCGAAAAAAATCACCTAACCGAGCAAAACCATACACCACATGGCACATACACTACAAAATCAAGTGAGGTATTAAGGTACCCCTGTGGACAAAACAAAATCCAATAAAAATTTTACCACTACTTTACTAAATACAGACACAGAAAGTTTATAATAATTAAAACGAGCTACAACAGCGATGAAGAGTACAGCGTGCTGATGGATTTGCAATAAGACTGACTCCACTGAGGCGAGTGACTGGCTGCCGAATTCCACCCGTTATCCAACAAATTATTGTCTCTCGACTGATACGTTCGGAAAGTGCCTGGAGTAAGTTAAACGTTAAGTTACAATTGTATCTCCTAAATCACAGACCCAGACAAATAATTGGCAGGTCAAATTCTTGCAAAAAAGTTTTTGCATTGCCTTGCACTGAAAATTTACTACCAAATAGAGAATTTTAGAGTTTTTTGAACACGTTGAACTTTTTTGTGTAAAATTGAATTAATAATTATCAGTTGTCAGTTGTCACACAATGAATTCTGATAGAGCATACTTTTAAGTACCTGCTAGTTATTAACAAGTAGGAACACTCTATGCGGATAACTATAAGCAATAAGAAGAGTGTTGTCTTACCGATGGCGCCGGGGCTGGCACTGGGATACGGAGCGGCGCCGGCAAGCGGGGGCTGCACAGGGAACGTCTGTACTGGCGCTGGCACTGGCGTCGGCACGTAGCCGGAAGCGGGAGCAGGTGCATAACCACCACTGGGCCGCCTCTGAACGGGCATCGTCTGAAAATACACACTCAGTTAGGCCAGGTTATGTGACAGTTTTAAAAAGACTCAAGCAAATCAATCTAGGTACTAGAACTTAGGAGGTAGGTGAAATATAGGAACAAGTAGTACAGTTACAAGTAAAGAAAGCTCGGCATTATTGATGAGCGTAGCAAGCAATGCAAGTGAAGTAAATCTTTAATGACACTTATGGCTGAAAAAAAACAATTTTTTATTTATTTTTATATCAGGTCAAATGACTTGACTCCAGCGTTTGCAAAGATGTGGTACAGTGATCACCGCATTTAAAATAGCTAGAAGGCAAAATGTCACGCTTGATTGCAACTGGAAGGGTGCATCTTGCTCACCTGCTCCTGGTACTGGCTCTTGATCTGCGAGTGCCGGCCGATCCTGCCGAGGCCACGCGACCCTGCCTGTGATTGCTGCGCTTGCTGCGCTTGCTGCGCTTGTTGCTGAGGGTACGCCACCACGTGGCCCAGCGTGCAATGCAGGCGCTCGCGTAGTTGTGATATTTGCGGCTGGGAAACAATCGTACAGCTTGCTGGGTTGCCCGCTCGTTTTGCTGATCCAAATTTAGAATGGAAATTTACTTTCCTTCTTTAATAGTAGATAATAGGTACAGTGGAAGCAAATAGATTTGCAGCTTGGTTTGATTCCTATTCATTAACTCACTTAAAATTTATAGTTAGTAATTCTCTTCTCCTTAAGGCCATATCAATTGCCACCATAGTTTAAACTTGCACAATCCCAATGTGCCACCACTAGATGGTGGTGGCATCTGATTCCGGTCTCTCACCTCCTCCGAGTTGCCGAGATAGGCGAGCGCAGCATCCAGACGGCCCTGCGAGGCTAGCAGAGATGAGTAGCGCGTGAGGAAGTCGGCCAGCTTGCCGGAGATGTCGCCGCTGCGACCTTGAAGCTCGGCAATCTTGCGCAGCAGCATCACAAGCTCCACCAGCTCCTGGCGACACAAGGGACACGCACGTTTGTTGCCGATGTTTCTCAGTTCTATCCGCTCGCAACAGCGAATTGATGTGATTTGTCTTCATTTACCGTGCTTCTCACAGCAGTAAAGGCTCCTTGGTAAGTTAAAATAGCAAAAAGGCACATTTATCAAAAAATACTGAATGGTTTCAGTTCCAGTTAAAAATACAAAATCTCATAAATTATGACATCTGCACAGCTAACTTAAGAAACCACCTAAAAGAAAAATAGATTTTGTTTTGAATTTTGGTATCATCAGCCGCATAAGAAGGGTAGTGAGGGCCGGGGCCGAGTGGGAATCTGGCTGGATTGTGAGTGTTGTTGTGGGTGTTTTTGGGGGTCTTGCCTGCAGCTGGGCGGGCGTGTTGGGATGCCCGGACGCGGTCCAGCTGTCCATCAGCTTGTCCACGCTTCCGACACAGATGTAGCACAGCTGCGCTTTGAGCGCCAACGACGGCGGCGCCTCCGTCTCCAGGCGCTGCCCCAGTTGGTCTGCAAATACACGACCGGGCGTCAGTCCAGCCTTCCTCCGCAGCCTCCCTCGGCAGCCTTATGGATAGCAGGCCGGCATGGGGTTAAAGCCACCCCCGGGAGGTTCAATTTTTGTTCCGAAAAAACATTTTTACGTAGGTTAAAATTATCGTCATTGACCTATTTATTTATTTATTTATTTATTTATTTAATTTATTGTCCCTTTGATCCTTAGATATAAGACAGTCACACTTAACAGATAAAAGAAAAATCAAATTACAATCTTTGGCTTCACTGGCTTTTACATGCAAGATAAAACTCGTCAATGGAATAAAAACAATGTTCTAGCAAAAATCCTTTTAGTTTAAATTTAAAAGATCTATTGCTATCAGTCTTTATTACATCTGGCAAAACATTAAAAAGTTTGCGACCTGCATACATTGGTCCTTTAGTTAAAATTGTTAATTTGTGTTTTGGCAGCGCAAGGTCGTTTCTATTCCTGGTGTTATGCTGGCTCTTGGCAGGGGTCGACGTATCGAACAAGTAAATAAACATAATGCAGCAATAAATGTATATACAAGGAAAAGGCATGATTTTAAAACTTTTAAAAAGCGGACGGCATGAATCCTTATAGAAAACGACGCTACATGGATCGTGGTTAGCTCGTGCCATGATTCTTACAGCTTTTTTTTGTATCTTGAAAATTCTTGCCGCACAGGAGGAGTGACCCCACAAAATGATGCCGTATTGCATGTGTGCGTGCATGTGTGCAAAATAAACTAACTTGACAGTCTCAAGATTAGCGTATTTCATTAATCTCCTTAGTAAGTATTGGTAAGTATTAGTATGGTTAGTAAGTATAAATGGTATTGTGAAGTGTGAACCAAGTTTGATTTTATCTGTCTGTGAATGAATTATGTGGTTAACAGGGATGTCAACATTTAGCCAGTCATGCCGTTATGGTTTCCTCCCTACTTTATCACTTAGATAACTGAATAAGTTTACGGATTTCAGTTGGGTAGAAGTCGGAGCAAGTCTCACCACACAGGATCGGCAACTCTTCGCTGTTGGAGTGCGTTAGCGCGGCGGCAATCGCTTCCTTCCAGCTGCCGACTTGACACGAGCGAATCACTTGGCTCCAATCCTCCGTGACAACAGCCCCGATAAGAGAAGCCAGGCTTCCCTGTGACTGCTGCAAGCGACACGACCACACATTCGTTACGCTCCGAAATCTTGCAAAAATCTTGAATTTGTAGCCTTTGGGAAGGGTTTCATTGGGATACACGAGGGTTTGCACGCGAGGGTTAGGACGCTAGGGTTTGGACGCTAGGATCGAGCATATGCTGAAGAGTCCTCTGCAACGCACCTGCAGGTAATGGTACTGCGTCTTGGCCAGCAAGTCTGCCCCGCCAGTCATTGCTAGGATGATGGCGTCGGCCATCCGGTTGTTTTCGAGACACAGCTCTACGGCCGCCTCCGTGTTTCCCAGCAGCAACGCCAGGCTGATGAGCCCCTCGACATCTGCAAGCAAACGCCACCGCCAGGTCATCGCAAGCTCGTCCCTGCCCGGCACGTCCCAACTTCAGCAGGTCGTCGGCTTACCGTCGCCGACCGTGATCTTGAACGGTTTCTTCTCCGGCGTCGCTTTGGTGGTGGCTGCGATCACGTCAAACGCAGAGCTCGCTTCCAGGTTGCCATCCTGAAAGACATTTGCACGTTCAATGACAGCTAGCATTTTTCAGGAGATAAGAATAGGCATTGTATTGCATGAAGAAATGAAGTGAATAATGGCCACGTAATGTAATGCATGAAAAATTAATTTGCAAACTACTTGATTATTGGCAATATTTCAAATCTAGACCCAAGAAAATCTGAAAGAATTGAAAGCAAACTAAAAAATAGCTTATTAAATGAGTGCTCGTGAATAAATGTTACAGGTGAACCAAGTGATAGAGTAAGGATGCATTTTACCAGGCTTTTCGAATGAGATAAAATGACAAGCGTAACAAAAGCATGCACGGTTCAATCCAGCTATCAGACACGCAACAGCAGAGCACAGCCTGGGCCAGCTGACATCGCATGTGCCAACGTCCGGCTACGAGAACGAGGAAGGAAACGTTCTTACCGAAGCTTCAGCTCCGAGCTCAGCCGTCTCGTCGTCGTCGACACCGTTCTACAGCACGTGGGCAACGGGACCGTTAGCGACACAAACCAATGCAACGCAACACAACGCCGACGCATTTAGCGGGACATGGGAAAAACTGGTGGCAACATCGGGGAGGGCCGGGGCCAAACTTAAGCACCCAGGCATCGGAGATCCGATTCTAGGTTTAGCTTGTGCACACAAATCCAGACAGTGGTAGCTTTGATAACAGAGGCAATTACAGCATTAAATATACCACCTACCTAGTACTACACTATCGAGCATGTTTAATATCACCTATGATATTTCTATGAAATTTCATGATTTCAATTATTAAGCATAGCGGTATGGTTGATACGACACGGGTAAATGAGGGTGTGGGGAAAGTTGGAATATCGACAACTTACGCGTAGATTCGCAAAGCCGTCGACCAATCCGTCGACATCTCCTCGCGAGTTGGCGGGCTTTGCAAACCGGCTCAGCTGGAAAAGAAGAGTCGAGTTAATCTCGTTGGATTCACTATCCAATTCCGTCTAGCGCTGATTGAAGACCATTGTGCTAGTTGCTTGTACGGTTGATATTTATAATTAGAAACAAAATATCCATTCAAAAATTTTGTGTCTGATTATAAACCAAAAATGTTATTTTTTATTCAATCTGCATTGGCATCTTATCTCGGTCCTTTTCAGAACCAAAAACCAATATCACTAGAGCAGCTCCCGTACAACCGCAATGAACTAACACCACGTCCCTATGTAGTTAAAGAAGCAGCGTGCGGCGTGGCAACCTTTGCGTCGAGCTGGTCGTGCTGGAAGCCGAGCATCTCTAGCAGCCGCAGCCGGGGGTCGGCCGAGAAGCCGGCCTGCATGGCGCGCCACACTTCCACGTCGTGCGCCGAGCGGGCAGCCGCGGCGCGCTCGGCGCACAGCTCGGCCATGGCGGCCGCACCGCCCGCCAGCGCCGACTCCAGTTGCGCCGACCGTGCCACCAGCTCGTGCTCCGTCACCACCTGGCTCACCGTCACCAGTCGCTCGCCGCCGCCGCCGGGTTCCACGCCAAACGACACCAGCTTGCCGCCGAACTGGAGGTGGGAGTCCAAGTTAGCGTTGTCGACAAATTGACAGCAACTGGTGAGACGTCGTGTGCATCACGCTTTGAGCAGGCCACTCACCCCGAAGGTCGTTCCGCAGGGGCGACGCAGCCACTTGGGCGGTCTCTTCAGGTCGACGAACACCTGCTGGTGCTGGGACGCGGGTGCCTGCGCGTACGGGTCCATGCCCGGGAACGAATCCGCTATCTGCAACCAGCCGACGGTAGCCATTAGTTACGAGGTTGCCACCAACGCCAGTCGCCACCCAATCACACGTTACTTTCGGTCGCCTTGTTGCCTTTTACCTCAAAGTTGTTGCTTAACTTGTGAAATGAACATGTGAATTGAATTAGGACCAGCAGTGCAGAACTACTTTCGGCTCATCTATTGAACTACTTCAAAAACTCATGAATTTCATTTTGATTTCTTGTGACTCCTACTCTTGCAATGATCCACCAGAGAGTCAATAAATGTTCACAGTTCCTATTTCTCAACTAATAAAGGATGTGCAATGTGTTTGAAGCATAAAAACTATCCGAAGCATCAATTTCAGCCACTTAAATAACCTTCTAGTGCAACACTGGAACTGAAAACAGTCATGTCAGGACCATCGAATTTCAGCGCGCATGTCTCTTAGGGCCAGTTTTACCAATTTCTTTCGACCCGAGGTGACAGATAAATCACAGAAAATTTTCAATTTCCATGCACATGGTTGGCTATTGCCAGCAGCCAGGGAATTTAATTAGACTCCCACTTCGACCTAGAGTTGAGAAAATGGTACGACTGGCCCTACGCACCTTGTTGCTGGTCTGCGCCTGGCTCTGTCCGCCCATCATCGAGTAGATGCCGAGGTGGCCGTCGAAGCTGCCGCACGAGATGATGGCGGGGTTGCGCTTGCACCAGGACACGTCGTAGTTCCACTGCGCGGTGGTCGCCACGTCACACACCACCTCCCCGCCCTGAAACGCAGCCAACACCAGCTCAGTCAGGGGGCCGTACCAGGGCTTCCTTCTTTGTCGATTTCATCCTACATGGTACTGGCATCTGGTAATGAAGTTATAGTTAGATTGAGCTATTGAGCTGTCCTACTATAGATTGAGCTACATTGTAATTAAATAGGTATAAATATGGTAATATACACTGTGGTATATATTATAATTCATATTATAATTCAGAGGGCGTGGACTCACCGGAACGTCGCTGTTGGGGTTCCAGCAGATGATGCGGTTGTCGCGGCCGCAGCTGAGCAACAAGTCCGGATCTTGCGCGCACCACGCAATCGACAGCACTCCTCTGCAACGGAACGTGACGACAGCTCGTTATGTCGCCTCGATACAACTCAGCCCTTACATTTAGTTACAAAAACATTGTAATGCAATGGAAAAATAATGGTGTGAAATTCTCTTCTCCTGCTATTCTCGTTGTAGGTAGGTACTCCAATAGTCTGTTTATATCCTAACACTGTACCATATGTAAAAATGAGAAAATTTAACCATGGTTTTATTAATGAAAATAAACAATTGATCAAACATGAATAAAATAGAGACCCGTGTGTAGCGTACCTTTGATGGTTCTCCATGACTTTGAGGGGGGAGGTGGCAAAGCGCAGGTCCCAGAGCTGAATGACGGGCGTCTGGTCTTCCTCGGACGCCAGGCACAGCTGTGTGGCCACCTCGGGATGCCAAGCCACCGCCTTCCACCGTATCTGCCCGGGAAGCAGCGCAAACGCAAACACGTTAAGTGACGGCACAAAGGGGATCACGGCAGACACTAAGCTTTAAGTTGTTTGCTTACCCTGGAATTGGAGTCGCTGAGTTTAATGATGGGCTCATTTTTTCGCAGGTCCCAGACCACACAGCGCTGGGAAAATGTTGACGCCAAAATGTGTTGAACTGGATGGGGGAAAATAGGTGATAATTAGTGACTGTTACCACAACACAACTATAATTTAACATGTATTTTAGCGAAGGTTTCGTAGGAACTAAATTATTAAATTGCAAAGCAAAGCAAGATGCAAAGATAATTTGGGATTTAAGTAAAATAAGAACAAATGAAATTTTGAAAACAGTCTACAGTGAGCCTACTCCTGAGCCAATTAGAAAATCAATATCCAATATTAACCCGTTTTGTAACCTGCCTCCGTTTTGATAATTTTCCCCTTTCATCTAGTACCTCTTATTTTATACTTTCCATCCCAACTTTTTGTTTTCAATTTCTGTACCTAAGCCCTGAATCACTAGAGGCCGCATCCGAAGACTCTAGGAACAGATAATATAAAGCTTTGCCAGTAGCATCGTCGGTACCTTGTCGGTTCCAAGAAATACTGAGCACGTCCTCGGCGGGCTGAGACTTGGCCCCGGGCGTCATCGGCGTCCCCGTGTGCTTCAGGTCCCAGATGTAGATCTGCGAGTCGGACGCGCCCGTCGCCAGCAGGTTCTCCTGCCGAGCAAAACACGGCAGTCAGCCACCCACGTAACCCTCTTCCCCTCGTCACGCATCTCCCGTCCCAGCCGTGCCAGTCGACGTCTGTGTACGCAACCAATTGGCGGCAACCGGGGCACGGGGACATAGGCCCATCCCGGATTGTGATCTAGTTTCAGTAGATTCACCTACACGACAGGGCACAATCTGATCCTAACTCGAAAGCAGTTTAATATTCAATTTACACTACAATCTAGTAGTACATGGAAAATCCTTGTGGGCTAAAAATTTTGCCAAAAAGTGAAAAACATGATATTGGAGCCAGGTATAAAATTATTATGCGCGTGGTAATGTGGGTGGTTAATTGCAACCACGCACATTTCATATTAGTAGGACGTCAAACAGGGAACTAATCAATGGTAGGCACTAGTAGCAGCTGAGTTTCCAACCACTGATCACATTTATCAACCATTTCTCAGAATGAGAAATTCTTCCCAGTTCCACTATCTTAATAAATTTAATAAGTATGTATTTTTAATTTTCTCTTGCACGGTATGAGCATTAGTTTTGGGTGGTTTAGTCGGTTGTCCTCCGTCCGTTACCTGGAAGGGGTTGAAGTCGAGCGCGCGGACAGCGCCCGTGTGCTTGTCCTGCTGCGCGATGGCTCCATCCTCGCCCGCCAGCAACTTGGCAGCGCTGTACACCTGCACGCGGCCGTTGTCGCAGCCGCCCACTATGATGCCGCTCTCGTGCTCGCCGCCCCCGCCGTACGGCCCCCACACCACCTTGTGGAACCTGCGAAAAGCACAGGCAACGTCAACGTCGTTGCCTTTCCAAGACTTGCTGGAAAAGCGAGCTTTTCCTAGACCTATTGTCTATGAACTGCATATACATGGACTGCTGTCTGTGTACCTGTGTTCACTCGGTGTTTGACTGCGCAGTTCCATGTCTGGCCCAGGTTCGGTGAGGTTCAGCGAGTAGATCTCGAGTGCCGCATTCGTGCTGAACGACGAGTCCAGCTGCTGTGCCGCGGTCCCGGCAGCGATCATGATGGGATGCTGCGCGGCCGGCGACCACGCCACGTTCACCGTACGGTCCAGCTCTTTTACCTTCATTCTTGCCTTGAAGCTAACCCACACCTGCAGGCAAATTTAGAGGTTAGTGTTGTTTCATGGTTTTTAAATGGCACTAAACGAAGAATGGGTAAAATAAGAAGAGAAAAGATTATAACACACGGTAAGTGGTGGTTGGAAAAGGCATACTTATTTTGACGTAATATTTAGTTTAGAGAAATAAAATTTTGACAGATCTGGTTGTTGGAATTTAGTCACGGGTTACGCCCATTTCAGAATCTGCTGCCGATTACATTAGTCAAGTGTATTATGCATATTTCGCGAGGTGTTGCAGTGTTGCTAGTTAATATAGCTGTATGTACAGATCACTACGATGATTAGAATGATCCGACAAAAGCCGGGATCACGAAATTTGTGATATCAGTCAAATGTCAACGAGCTCGATTGAACTCAGCAATACTGCTTTTGAGATGTTTACTGAGCACAGAAAACATACTGGGCGAATATTTTACTTACTTGATAATGGTGTTAATCCGTACAGATCGAAAACCAAGAAGGTGCACAGTATTTACCACTTTTTGTTCCAAACTCAAACTCTGCTTATGAACTACCGTCACGACTCCAACGTGGCGGTTGTGACGTTTTGTTGTGATCCTGTGTTGCCAAGTTTATTAAATTTCTCTATAACTTCAGAAATGTGATAATATTGTTTGAATTGTCTCACTAAGCGCGGAAATTATTATATATGCAGAAATTTTATGGTCGAGAAAAAATTTGGGCATTAAAATTAACACACGAAACTGTAAAAATATCGAGCAATCTTTCCCCCTCCACACCCAAGCATTTGCTGTCAAAGCCGAACAGCTGTTCGGCAAGTGTTGATCGGATTGGGATTATAGTGCAGTGCTCTTGGCACCTGCTGCATCGACCACTGTGCAGTCTCCTACAATATTGCACCTAAACATCTTTATTGTGTATAAAGTGATCTCCTGATATTTATATCTGTGGAGATGAGTTAGTTTGGCAGCACACTCTAAAAACCTGGTGAGTACACACATGACTCAGGCTATTAAATATTAAATTAATAACTACGATCGGGGCGTGTGCTGTAGTTTGGGAGCTTTAAATTTCGTGCCAGCATCTTCCTACGCCTTTTTGGTAAAGATAAGAGACTTGGCTGAAATTCTCAAGCAGCGGGAATAAAAAACATCGGCCCCGAGTACATCAGTATGGGTCTTCGGACAAAGGCTTTGAATTGTCACTTGTGACGTATTTTGTTCAACACAACGTGCCCCCCCTCCCCCCTCCATGCAAAGCGAACTGGGTTTTTGCGACTTATTTCCAAAATAGTTTCGCCAATTCCTTAACTACCCTCCCTTACTCCCACACAGTTCGAAACACTTTTATTTATTTATTTAGTATATTTCATTTCAAGGAATTCAGATTTGTTGTTTTCTACCTACTCCGTTTTAACCAACTCATTTGATCGGAATTTGAAATGGAAATAAAGACGAAAAATGGTGGTTCGTGCTAACCGTCGAAATCCCCTCTATTTGATCTCATCTAGGTGACGTTAATGTCTTTGTTTTATTTCCTTGTCCTCGTTATCCGTTGTTCCTGAGCATAACAATCGTTCGTATTGTGTTGAAATAATTGTGTGTGATGTGTATAGTGAGTTCTGATGCTTGACTCGTGAATGAGAGCAACTGGAAAACAACACAGGGCCAGCCCCCAGTAATATCAAGCAATTTTCTGAGCTGCGTCCATTCCTCAGAAGCTTTCTTGGACCATCGGATCATAGTGCTACCAAACCAAGAGGTAAATAAAGCATCGAGCATCCATGCCGTTGAGCTTCAAGCTCAGAGGAGGGCCAGGGGCTACACTCGACGAAATATCGACAATATGTTACACTGTATCTAATTTTCCAACCCAACATGCATGTCCACTCGGGGAATCGAACCTCAGTTTCACCTGTCACAGCTGTTGCTCTTATACAATTTGGGCCGGAAGACGAAGGGGTTTTAAGTCTAATCATACAAAATTATTGGTTACTATATCTTCGACCAAGGCTAAACTGGCCTTGGTCGGAGGTGAAAAATGCAGTCATCGCCGAGAATATTAACATGACATAACCTTCGATACAACATTGATAATGTGTCGGCATTGGGGTCTAAGTCACTTCTTATGCTTCCATGGCCTTCATCCTCCCTGCGTCCTAGGACCTTACGTCCCTACGTCTAATCATTTAACCCATCGAGGCACGACACGCTGTCCAAGCGAGGGCCGTTTGCTGTCATATGAAGAATTGGCACAGATTCCACGTGTGCCTGGTGCAATTAATACAGGGTACAGGGTACAGGGTACAGGGTACAGGGTACAGGGTACAGGGTACAGGGTACAGGGTACAGGGTACAGGGTACAGGGTACAGGGTACAGGGTACAGGGTACAGGGTACAGGGTACAGGGTACAGGGTACAGGGTACAGGGTACAGGGTACAGGGTACAGGGTACAGGGTACAGGGTACAGGGTACAGGGTACAGGGTACAGGGTACAGGGTACAGGGTACAGGGTACAGGGTACAGGGTACAGAGTACAGGGTACAGGGTAGGGGTACAGGGTACAGGGTACAGTGTACAGGGTACAGGGTACAGGGTACAGAGTACAGGGTGCAGGGTGCAACCAGCCGAAACACCGATCCGAGTCATGCACGCTGCTGGGTGACTCACTCGGCGTCGGCGTCGGCGTCGGCGTCGGTGGCGCCAGGCCGGCGTCGCGACGTCGTCGATCGAACGTCGGCCAACCGCCGAGACGTCGGATCGGTCGGCGCGGTTGCCGTTACGTCATCGAGATCACAGGGTGCACGACACACCAGAGTTTTTTTTTAACGTCGTAAAAAGCGATTTACAAAAAATTAATTGGCTAAATAATAATATGATCAACATCAGCATCATGATTGCAACATCAGCATCAGCATCATGATTGCAACATCAACATCAGCATCATGATTGCAACATCAACATCAGCATCATGATAATCAACATCAGCATCAGCATCATGATTGCAACATCAACATCAACATCATGATAAATAGTAATATTTTACTTAACAATTAGCAAAGGGGCTGATGTGTTATTTACTATTGCCGTCGCCTGATAGGGTCACGCCTGCAAGGGTCACGCCTGCAAGGGTCACGCCTGCAAGGGTCACGCCTGGAAGGCACCGGATCTGAACATTTTTGGATAAATCGGTTAATTGCTATTCGGCCAACTTGCTTAAAAACGCGACAAATTAAATTTTAGAGAAAAAAATAGAACACTACACCTATTTCAAGAGAGAGAGAGAGAGAGCGACGTAATCGCCGATGAAAATGTAAGAGAGCAGCGCTCGCTACGCTCATCGCAAGCTAATTATAATGAAGGGTTGCGAATAATGTACCGGCGAGGGGTGGAGTTGAAGTACACAACGTGCCGCAGCAATATTCCGTTCAATTAGCCTGGCTAAAAGATTCGCACGATTCACGCAAGCCATAAAATACTATAATCGATTCAAGTACAGCAAAATTTCTGCCAGAGGGCATATCGTTTCCAGCCATAAGCTACCCTTCGCCCCTGAAGTCCATGAAAGTCCCCTAATGCGGGTGCAACGCCTCGGTGGGCTAGGTATGCGTGGATTCCGACGAGAGGGCTGCATAGTGATTGGATCGATCGGCCATCGGCATCGCACTCAGCAGAGATAAATGGGCCGCTCCGGCGGATTGCCGTCAAATGGGTCACGGCCAGGCCCTGGCATTAGCCCCCGTCCCAGCGCCTTCCCAGCCCTGTCACAGGCCTTGCACACTAGCGAAGGCAACACGCCATCGGCCCGAGATCGCGTCGTCGAGTGCCCCGGCCCTCCATGCCCTCCATGCCCTCAAGGCCGATGCACGGCCGTCTTAGAGGCACGCACTGCACCGCATAGCAGCCGTCTTGAGACGCCAAACCGCGCGTCGTGTTACTAATTCCCTGCTCCTCGGTTCATCTTTCGGCGGGCTTTCTGCAGCCTCCGTCTAGCATCCGTCTCACCACGCGGCGGAGATGAAGGGAAAACATCCGACGTCGCGGTTCCTATTTCGAGCGCAAAAGACGCAATCTTGAACATTCTCGCTGTGTGGGGGAATGTTTTTTAAAGGGGAGTTAACGATAGTGTTTTCATACATTTCGCTGCGGTTACCTTTTTCAATACTAAATAAATGAATGAGTGAGTCATCACTGGCGAGTGGCGAGAACAAGTCAGGACAATGTCCTGCTTCGATGTAGAGTGTTGGGTTCGTGGCTCGGGACTCCCCGATATCTGAGAGAAGTCCCGCCGCTGCCAAGCGAGCTCGATGGGAACGTCCCAGCGTCAGCGACAGATAAACCCATCCAGGGCTCGTGATGGGAGCCATGATTCGAGGCTGCAGCATCTTGCAGACCCATGGCCATGGTCGCCGGTACACAGACCTCCCCTGCACGCTCCGAGCCGCGTGGAATGCGTGGACTGACCTTGGGATGCGGGGCACCATGCGCTGGTTGGTCGACTGGGGGGTGGGGTGCATGTCGGGCGGGGGTGAAATCGTCCTGTTATTAAATCACGTGGCAGGCCTGGCAATTATAAATTTTTGATTGGAATTAGCACCGGGATTAGCTTCGAACAAATTGCTATTAGCGAATTAACGTGCTGCTCGCATTTTGAAGGGTTGCCGGATAATTCGGGCTTTACGGGATTTAAGTCCTTTATGAACTAACGAGTTTCCGTGCTGTCATCGGGTCAAGAGCTACCAATTTACGCGATAATTGGGTATCCATATGGCTGCCATCCATGTCGGAAAAATAAATACTTCATGGAATTTTCATTTTTACGGGCATTGCGTTAGTTTTTTTCAAGTCATCCCTGCGTACATCCACATGATCGTCCATCAGTCCGTCAAGTAACTAGCGCCGACTGGCAACTTGTCCACCCCCTAATTAATGCCAGTAGCATGCGTAGGATCGCCAGCGCAATATTCTACATCGGCTGAAGTAATGTTATCATACGATTTCATCCACCAACAAACATGCAAATGATGGAAACAATTGATCGCCTCACATCCCCATCGCAGCCACGTGAAATTAGCTACCCCAACGTTCGGGGGCGCTCAATTTTTCCCAGCATTTCCTCCCCGAATGTACCCTCGCCTCGCCCTCCGCGACGCGCATCGACGCTATTGATTCGCCCACCCCCCCCCCCCCTCTCGGTTCCTGCACCCCATCGCGCGTGCGTCCTGGGGTCACGTGGGCAGCTTCGCGTGACCTTTGTGTGCGCGCGTGCGCGTGTCCGTGTGACGTCATCGCGACGCCGGGCGGCGGGCTGTGGGCTGACGTAGGTGTTCGCCGTGGACAGTTAGGGGTAGCATGTCGGCGGTCGGTGGTGGTTGGCGGTGAGTGCAGCGCGCTAGGTGCTCGGTGGTCGCGTTGGTTGCTCGGCGCCGCTGCTGCTGCTGCTAGCTGCGAGCTGCGAGCTGACAGTGTCGAGCTCGGACTATCGTTAGGGTGGGTGGTGGACGCTGCTGCTTACAAGGTGAGTGGGACTGCTGCGGGGGTGTTGCAGGCTGGCTGGGGGGTCGGGAAATCGTGCCAGCCGTGTGTGCTGGTGTCAATCAAGACGGGCGATGGTTACGGAAACGGGAAAACCTGTCGCCAAGGTCTGAGGTGGGGTGGAATTTTCCTGCATAGATTTTTGTACACTTGCTAGTTGCAAAATGTTGCCTAGCACATGATCTGTTCGCCACGGAGCATCTTGTTAGTGTTTAAATGGCCCATTCGGTTCTTAGGAATTCCGCATTATGGCCATTTTAAGTGCAATTGTATAATTTCTTGGGCGACCATTATTTATAATTATGATATTATGGACATCCTGTACAAATTAACCAGAATGAAATATTTTCACAAGAAAAATTGCAGGCTGCGTCGCTTCTTCTTCCGAAAGCTGTGTAACTTCCTGCATTCGTCATCTACCCTCGGAACCCCTCCCCCTTCCATTCCGTAGCCAGTCATGGAGCACTTGACGGAGCTATTGTCCGTTTCTACATCCCCCTGAGTCTTGATCAGTCAGTGATAACAACAATACAATGGCGATTCACTTCGTTGACTTCGTTGATAAAAATTTATCTCTCTCTCATTCCTTTTTTAAGACATTTAAATGAATCAATTCAGCATTAAATCTTTTCTTTTCATCAAAGATGTTGTAAAATGAGCTCTTCGTTCGATGTGAGCCACATACAGGCCACCATGGCATGCATTAAGTGCGGCAAATCAAATCATCGATGTCTTCTAGCTGAAAGTGAGACATGAACAACGTCAACTCGGATAAGACATAACTTTCATAAGACACGCGTCTCAAAAAAGTACCAACTCCGATCTTTGAAGAAGGTTTGGACTTGGAAGAGGAAAGTACGAAGGAAAATTGAAGAAAATCGTGTTATTTTATTGCTTCATTCATAGAAGCGCTACAAGCCTACAATATGGATATCGTTTTATTTTTTCCACAGTTCTATCGCTGAGATAGAAAGAGAGAGAGAGTGCGGTAGAATCATTTGTTGCAACAGATGCAACGCACCGCTATTCAACGATCAGACGACCGTTAATCACTTTATTATCATTGCTTGAAGTTGAACACATAAACTAATACACGAGAACAGCCGAGGCGCACAGGACTCTACAAAATAATTAACCTTCACATCGTTGGACAAAGAAATGCTTGATGGCCCTCCCAAACCATAACCTTAACCCCGGACACAACTTCGTTTTAACTACCTACGCTCGGGGTGTCAATATAATCTGCATTACGAGGTATGTGAAACAATGCCGTGCTTGTCTGATCACGCTGTTGACAATGTTTGCACTGCAATCTCATCGAAGCATCTCGTGCATTGTGTGCTGCATCGTAGAGAATTGCCCCACGTTTCGCTGCTCTGATAAGATAAACACACCGACGTAATGCAGCCGCGGAGGGGAGTCGAGCTGTCGAAGAGATACCGCCATGTTCATCCCGGATTGACTCTCATCACACAGTCGTTACAATTTACAAAGCGATAGAGATATCACGTGTAGGCAGGGAAACTGTTGCGTGTCGTGGTCCACTATTAGTGACAGCTAGACTCTACATTGATGAGACAGCAGCGTTGATGCTTTTGATGAACCACGCGACAATAATTATACAGGCGGCACAGCCTCGCAAAAAACAAATAACGCTGCATTTTTTTTTGCTGGAAATTAAACTCCCCAGTTTTCAACTCTGAAAATCTCCGTTTAATCAGAACATAGAAATTTAACCACAGGAGTTTTTTTTAGCGGAATGAACATCTGTTTGTCTGAACATCGCGTACTCGCTTCTCGAGGCGCTTAGAGCGACAGCGTGGTTCTGAGCTCTGCAACGTCAGTAGTCAGTCTTTTCTTTGCCATTGTAATAAATCAACGCATTCAAAATCACTCGGCGGTCGGCACAATGCTTCAAAGAATTGATCTCGTTATTCTGAGAGCCACTAGACCAGCCGTGAACTAAGTTTTCGCTATTTGGCGAGCAGAACTTGAATTTAAAAAAATGTTTCATTGCGATTTCTTCTTTTTCTACCCTTATTGTAGAAGACGCTCGCTCGTTGAGCATATTGTCTAATTAGGTCGTGCGCATGTTTCGAGCTGCCAGAGGAAACGTATGACATCGCCAGGGTGGGCGATGTAGGGATGCTTGCTGCTGCTGCTGCTGCTGCTGCTGCTGCTGCTGCTGCTGCTGCTGCTACTGCTGCTCCTGCTGCTGCTGCTGCTGCTGCTGCTGCTGCTGCTGCTGCTGCTGCTGCTGCTGCTGCTGCTGCTGCTGCTGCTGCTGCTGCTGCTGCTGCTGCTGCTGCTGCTGCTGCTGCTGCTGCTGCTCCTGCTGCTGCTGCTGCTGCTGCTGCTGCTGCTGCTCCTGCTGCTGCTGCTTGCTACCGGGATCCAGGCTGTGTTCGGCTCGGGCCGACATATGCTGGCATTTCCTCCGGCGATATAATGTGTTTCTCTGGTCGGGCTGAAGCAGTTTTCCAAGCTTGCGTTGACCTCGTTTCTTCTTCGTGGAAACTCGCCCTGCTTGCGAACTGCACCCAGCGATCTCGGAATCAATGGGACCCGGGAGCACCCTGCCGCTCTTATCGAGTTTGTTTGGTTGGCGAATTACAATCTCAACTACTTGTTTGCTGCTGGATAGAATAGATTCATTGACTGAGATAACATAGACATAACATTGTAATAGTCATAGCACGGCTGAATATCGTATTGCAATGCAATCTCTTCTGAAACGTTTCCACCACCAGAACACAATGTTATCTGGTTAGATTACTTACCAGGGATTTCTCCCTTCGACACACGGGGGTGAAGACATTACAATAATACTCCCTTCGCGACTCGAACTTCGAGCATCGAAATCGAGAAAAATCACAAATTTGGCAGGCAAAATACTCAAGCGGCAACCCGCGGAGCAAACAATACTGCTTGTGTTTTATCGCAAGTATCTCGGTGTCGTGTTACTCGCAAGTTGAGGGTGCGACGGGGACGGAAGATACCGTTATGTGGCTGCCTGCTGCTGCGCCTGGCAGGCTGTTGCAGCGATTGCACGAGGCGTGGTTTAATGGGCCAGCGACGCTTCAACGCTTCAAAGAGCGATGCTTCAACGCGTGATGTTGGTGTTGTTGTTGCAGGTGCGTCGCTGATCTCTCGGCAAGATGTCGTCGGTGAAGGTCGCGGTGCGGGTCCGCCCGTTCAACAACCGCGAGATTTCCCGCGAGTGCAAATGCATCATCGACATGGAAGGCAACTCCACATGTAAGTCACACTCTAACTCCAACTCCAACTCCAACTCTCACCACCCGCTCGTCGATATACCGGTCACTCGTTTATGACTTCATCTCCCTGCAGTGTGGAGATGAGATTGACGTCGCCATTGTTTGCTTTCCGTGTAACGATCCGGCACCGGAAAGGCCCGGAGCCATGTGCTTTGGAACAGGGGGTTGCAGGCTAACAATTTTTGAAGGAACCTGAATAGCAAAGTTTTTGTGAGAGCGTGAACGCTTATTATATAATGATTTTCAGGACAAAACATGTAGCCAAGTAAAGTAAATTCTGGCACCGATAACTCCGGTCCGGCAAAGCTAACAGTCGTATAATTTCCAAGAAATCGATATCTAGAAGAAGGTAGGAGGCAGGCAGGTAAAGCACGCGCTTGCATGGGCTGTGTGTTCTGCTGCCTGCCGTGTCCTGTTCTCTGCACGGGCACTGGCCCCCGTCGCACGCCCGGCGCGGCACCATCTTTCCTCGCTAGGCGCTACACGTTAGACGTTGTGTCTCGTCGCCGGTTGAATCAACCGTGGGCTTCGGTCAGCTGGTGACCGCATGAGGAAAGACTGCCCAAAGGTTTTTCCCGATCTGTTGGGTCTTTGGCAATTCGTAATCTAAATCATTAAAAGTTTATTTATTCACATTGACTTATAACTTGCCATTTGATCATAACGGCAGGCATAGCAAGACCAAAGCTAAAGCACCCGTGAATGTGCAAGAACTAGTTCCCATGCCGGCAATCAGGCCATCACAAAGGTAGCTCAGGGGTCATACGTGAAATGAATGATAAAAATCTGATATCTGCTGACAACTGCGAGGATGAGACGGACTTTGACGCCCGGTGCCTGGCGCTTTTGATGCTAGAAAAGGCAGGCGTCGGCTTTTAGTGCTTCCAATCACGCGCCCTGGTCGGGAGAAAATTTTTAATATCTTCACTCTCCAGCGGGCAGGGTCACCCTAGGGTGGCTATAGCAGTATACTGCTTGCTGCTTGCTGCTGGCTGCTGGCTGCTGGCTGCTGGCTGCTGGCTACTGGCAGCAAGCCAACGATGGGAAATTGGAAACAGTCTGAACTTGGCGCTGCCAACGTGAAGGCATGCGTCAGCGAGGTCCGTCCGGGATGGAACCCGCAGCCTCCAGATCTGTAGATCCGCCTTCCAGGCGCGTGTAGCAATATGACGCATTGAAGGCGCCCACAAGGCGGGCACAATGCAATGGCAGACAGCGGGCTGGGGTTTTTGAACGGAATTAATATTTTCCCCTGGGTGGGTCCTTTCATAAACCTTCTACTGCATTTGTACTGTGAAGTATCTGCAATTGAACCAGCAAGCGTCACGATGCTTTGTTACCTTTACATTCTCCCCACTTTTGTGCATCAGCGCTTTTTGTCCTGCCACACATTGTCTCGAGTCGTGTCGTGTCGTGTCGTGTCGTGTCGTGTCGTGTCGTGTCGTGTCGTGCAGCAACGTGCGTTCATAATTCAGCGTCCCGGCTTGTTGACGGCTCACTCGAGCCATGGCCACCTCGGTCTGAGCAAACATTAGCTTTCCACGAGACCGACGCTAATTGCGTCCTGCGAGGCTGCCGCGCCGGGCAGCGGAACATGCCAGGAACACAAGGAAAACCTCTGCAACCTCGAGGCTTGGCTCAGTGCTGGTCGTGTCCCAGGTTTCCCGGCCGTGTCGTCCTTGTACCCGTACCGGCCTTCGAGAGAAACTGCGAGGCGATTGCGCTGTCGGGATCAATTTCAGTCGTGTTTACTTGGTTTTCTAACTGCGCGGCTGTTTACGGGGAAATTGAAGATGTTTCGTCTTGTTTGCGTCCTGTTTACGACCTGCTCTCTAGTGTCTTCTGTCACCGTAGGCGCAGAAGATGGAGAGAGAGAGAGAGAGAGAGACGCGGTGGGCTGTGCCAATTTAATCTGGTCCCAAGACGGGAATGTTTTGTTGCTAAATTTATTCCTCCGAATTTTGGGCTGGAGTTCCCATTTTCAAGGAATTTTCTGTTTCACTTTCATCTATCCGATATCTTTAGCTAGCACAATATCTTGTCACCATATTTGTAACACAGCATGCGCATGCGCCCTATGAAATGTGGGACTTTCCGTTTAGCCCTAATGGCCAAATGTTGTAGCAGATTGTTGGAAGCAGTGGTTAACTCAAACAAAAAATGTTGCGTGAACTAGCTCTCCATTGAGTGAACTAGCTCTCCATTGAGTGAACTAGCTCTCCATTGAGTGAACTAGCTCTCCATTGAGTGAACTAGCTCTCCATTGAGTGAACTAGCTCTCCATTGAGTGAACTAGCTCTCCATTGAGTGAACTAGCTCTCCATTAAAATAAGACGCATCGTAGGCACAACAACATATTAAATGGTGTGGAGTATGGCGTGGAATATGCTAATGAATAATGATGTTCAAAGTGCCCGTCGTAAACATGACAAAAACTTAGCAGCCTATTTTCTGCGCACGGTCTTGCACTAGCGAAAAGCAGTTTGCTCACGTGCGTGATGCAGTGCCAGCCTGGCAAATAACTTAGTTTGTCCGCGCAAAACCCGACAGCCCCAACGCTCGAAAGCGTGGCCAGCCAACGCCGGCAACGCAGGCAACGCAGGCAACGCAGGCAACGCCGCCAACGTTAACAGCGACCATGATAAAGCAGCCGGAGCGTGCGCTTGTCATGGTTAACACAGGCCATCCATCGTTTAGCACGTTGCAAACAAAGTCGGGCGGCAGACGGGGAATCCTCGCACCCCCCCTCCACACGCGGTGGCAGACCCGCGCCCAATATTGATCCACACAAACACAGGCAGACATAAACATGGGGCTGCAGCGGAGAAAACATGCACTCTTCTCCGACGAATTATTTATCGCGGTAATAAAGCGACGCATAGTTATACAGCGTGGACAGCACCTGGCAACTCGCTGTCCAGCTTCTACGAGTCACCCCAGCCGACTGTATCGCACCTGTGCCGGTGTCACTGTGTGTGCCGGTGTCACAGTGACACCTAGTTGGCGCTAGTCCGGCGCTAGCGTGCTTTATGACCGATGGACGGACACTTTTATTCGACGGGAACCACGTAGGGTCAGCCATTCCGGCAACTAGCACGCGATTTCGTGGCTCGTTCCACCCCGGCGCGCTCGATCATGGTCGTTCTGAGGAATATTAGCTGCGCGAAGTACGAACGTAATTTTGATCGCTTCGCTCGCCTTCACGGTTTCGTCTTTCGGGTTAACCAGCGTCTTTATGCGCGCTGGTTGTAACTTTGACAGCGCCGACGCCGGTGGACATACATTATTTGGTAGCTGATGGAAGCCGCCCTTGTTTCCGTTGAGGGTAGCGAGGCGAGGCGTCGTGCTCTTCATGCTTATGCTCCTGGCCGATCACCGCGAACGCTGGATGGCATTATGACACGAGTCCTGCTCTCACTAATTCGCTTTAAGTCTTCAGGAGGGCAGGGAGTAGAATATTAAATTGCAATCGGCCATGCCAGGGCGCATGGTTCGCTCGCTTGTCGCAGCCGTTGCGTGTTCATGGGACACATTTATAAAACTACCTGAATCAAGCTTTGTGTACTTTTCCCAGCGCAATGGCCGTCATGTCGCGTCGAACTTTCGTTAGCAAATGCCCCCCTGGGCACACTTTATACGAATTGTAATTGCAATTTACTTTGCGCAGTGGGTCAGTATATTCACATTTCACATCCTAGGCTAGAGACATAGATGTTTATTTCTGTGTGTATATGACATTTCCATGGTGCAATAGAGTTAATACAAAGCTTTGAGCGTGCAAACTCTTGTTTAGTTATAATAATTCTTTGCCTGGCCGACGCCGACGCCGACGCCGACGCCGACGCCATGTCCATGGCTGCGACGTCGAGTGTGCATAATATGTCACTCTTAAACACATCACATCCATCTGCAGAATGAAAATTGCTGCCTTGGCCACCTGTTACACAACACAACACACACAACACAACACAACACACACACGATCTATGAGATAAACAACACAGCGTGGGTAATTAAATCTAGGTGGTATTTTATTTTGCGTTATGGTAATGGCTTTATGGCGCCGAGGGGGAAACGGACTTGCGCCCGGTGGACAGGGTTGAAATTGTCCCCGGTCGCTGCTTGAATTACACTCGGGTTCGCTCTTCGTGTGCGCTCGATTGCGACCCGAAAGCGTCCCGAATGCGGTCCGGATGCGGTCCATGTTGGGCATGACGAACCGCGTGCGGAATAGTTTGCTTGATGAGGTCATCTCAGTTCTTGCTTCATCTCGCTTGCGGCGTTTAGAGTTCATTCTGGGGCGCTTTGAAGTTCCTTGCGGCTGCATTAGCTGGAGCTCAGAAAAGACAGCCTTGACTTCTGTGATGCAATGCGACGCTGCTACACACTTCTCCTGCCCCCTAGGATTTTTTCTGTCCGTTAAAAGAGGTCAATGAGAACCATATCGCATGTGTGGTGGGCGCCCAGGCAGACAACAATCATAGTTTGTGATCTTAAAAGAAACGTCTTCCCAAGTGTGACATTAATGAAAACCACTTCTATTGAAACACCTTGGGACCAGATACCATAGAATTACACAAGTCTACGCGTATCTTCTCTGACATCACTGGTTCGTTCATGGGACACGATGCTAGGACTCAACAACAATTCGAGAACACATTAAAAATACTGGTTTCGACTTTTTAACAGGGATATTGTTGGGGGATCGGAAGGTTCTGGTGAAATCCAGTGATCGGTCAGAGTTGTGGAAGAGTATCAACTTTCAAGAGACAAGAGATCGCTGCTCCTCGATTCGATAGCTCTGCAGCCTCCCTTGAGCCCTCCTTCCCGTTCGGCAACTTCCTCTGATATGGTTTCCTTCCCGTATTTTTTCTTCGCTTGGAAAATTATCAAGTTTCCTTAACATTGATGTTCGCGAATCTCGTTCGGTCAGAGCCACGGTTAACTGGGAATGGTCATCGAATGAGAGAGGCAATCGCTCTTTCCGTGACGCATGGGATAGAACCTTCGCTGTTTGATACATGTGGGTTCTTTGAACAAAGCTAATAAATCCAATCTCAGCCTAAAGGACGTCTACAGGGCGGTTAAAACCAGCCAGCATGTAACATTGTTCAATCACAGGGCTCACGTTGGCTCAGCAATGTAACGGACGTGATTTACGGCGTGGCACACCGAGCCACCTGCACCGGCATTTGAAACCGCCGAGTTAAAGTCGCTCATAACCCGGCAGGAAAATAACACCGCGAGGAAATGGCTGGAAATCACGAGAAAGGTGAACTAGAGGTTGTCTATTATAATCTTGAGCGCTCATTAAAAACTTCCATGTTGGCGCGCTCAATAGTCAACCATCATAGCGCACCGACCCCCAGCCCACCGTAATCGCTCGCTGCCGGGGCTCCGATTAAATTATTCAATTAATCTCTGTTCCTGGAAAGATCATCGGCCGCTGAATACGGCCAATTGCCTTCAAGCTGAAGACTAAGCGGCTCCGACAGCGACAGCTTTAACACACACTTTTTCGAGCCACCAAGCTTTAAACCTGCACTTCTTAATATTCCACCGTGCAATTAACAGCTTTAAATTATTCTTGGCCACGTGATCACGTCCATCATTTCCAGGCAGTGACTGGTTATCCCGCGGGGAAGGCGGTCCTTGCGTTCTGTTAATACCACGATCTGGTGGAGGAGCCGAGTTAGGTGGAAGTGCCGGGTTGTGTTCTGCGGGCTGCGTCCAGGGGCAAACAGTGCAAGCGCTCCCCATGCGTCGCTGGTGACTTCTCAGTGCCCCGCAGTGTGTGTTTCTACCTGCAATTCGCTTGATACGTGTGTTTTATAATTAAAAGCGTACGAGAAAATGCATCTTCTATGTTTTCATATCGTCGAAAACTTCAGTTTGGGATTGCGAATCAAGTTGCTAGTGAAGATAAATGTTAGCTGGATTGCAAATGCCAACGAGGTAATGCGGTTTTATGAGCCTGTCGACAAGACTTTTGCTTAAGAACCCATTAAAGCAGTCGGTCGGCCGACGCCCGAGCTGTAGTTAAAAGAAGGCAGCTCCATTTGCCGCAGCGCTTGATATTAGCATTCCGGCCCTCGCCGGCGTTCCGGCGTTCGGCGGCGTTTGCCTCACAACAGTGCAGAGGCAGAGGCTCTACAACAGCCGACGTTGGCCCAAGTTTGCCAGGGATACTATCTTAAATGGGCGTAAATTCCCCGTCTCCTGCTTGAGCTGAAATATTAGAGGCGTTATTTAAATTGATTGATGGTCTTTTTTATTTCACAATACAGGGGTGGGGTTTCATGGTGATCACTGGTTCGGTTATGATAAATATTTTTTTGTGGCTATTATAGTCAAAATATGGGGGAGGGTAGTTTTTACCCTTCAGAGACGATCCTGGAATAACTTGGCCCGTACTTTTACACAAAGAAGATTCCATCGGAACTTTCGTCTGCAGCTGAGAATATTCTGAAGAAACATTTCCATACAGAAAAGTTGGTAATTGAAAACTCTCGCCCAAGATAACATTGATAAATGCCGCCGTATCTTACAGCAGCAGAGCGCAGAGCTCAGAGCGCCAGCGCCCCGGAAAATAATTCCCGTGCATTCATAACTAAAATAAAAACTGGGAAACATCAAAACAATTCCCGGAGCGAGTTA
This sequence comes from Nemurella pictetii, assembly GCA_921293315.2. Taxonomy (NCBI): domain Eukaryota; kingdom Metazoa; phylum Arthropoda; class Insecta; order Plecoptera; family Nemouridae; genus Nemurella; species Nemurella pictetii. The sequence goes on from OV121115.1 coordinate 34,644,816, forward strand.
CAAGATGGGATGATTGAATGAGATTGAAATACACTGGCTGCCACTTCGAAAGGGAGGAAACTTTGGAACCCCGTCTCACGGTTCGGCAAATTCCATCCACTTCATTCCACCCGTAACATTCATCCATAACTCATCGTCCTCGAGCTCGCTTCTCCACCCTTCTGCCCCGGACTGTGTAACATGCTGTTCTCAGGAAGACCGCTCGGGCTCTCCGTGTGGAACACTGTGTTCTTCTAGGCAGGAGACACGAGGCCCGAGACACGAGACACGAGACACGAGACACAAGAAACTAGCTTTTTCAGAACAAGTAGCGCACGCAAAATGAATCAGGCATCTCAAAGATTCACGCAGCGTGTTTCTTTAGACTTGCTTGTTTTGCACTGACAGCCCAAGCAACGGTTGTAAAATATTGCCATCGCTAGTTTTGTAAGCTACAGTGGATTCACAGGGAATCCAATACTGTGTACAAGTAGACCCTAGGCTATACTATCTGCATTTCAAAGCAGCTGCGAATGAATAACTGCGGGGCAATAGGAAAATCTTGTAAGGTCCCAGACAGATAGGAAATAAGAAGTAACCTAGATACAGAAATACAGACATGTAAATCAGACGACGTCGAAGTTTCCCTGTGTCTGGGTCCTCTTCTCTGCGACGCACTGCCCTTGCTGGCGTCACGGTCCGCGCGTGGGCGTCTGTGCGCGTCACAACCACCCCTAATTCCACCCCCACGCCACCCCCACGCCACCCCCAGCCACCAGCCACCACGCCATCGCTCTCGCTAACTGCCGCTGGTGAATTATTGAATGAATTGCGTTACATTTGACACTATTCACGAGGAGCTTGTGCGCAGCAAACGGCCTCAGGGGCGTTCTCTCGCGTGAAGATGATCTAAGTATCTCAAGGGTACGTCACCTACCCAACTCTAACTGGGAGCAAAAACACCCGCTCCAGTTCGAAGCATCGGTCTTTACTATTTCAGAGTAGGTAATTTGTGCGCCCCGTGTCATGAGTTTGTCAGATCAGCTAAAAATGAAATAATGGCGTGTGACGATGTTGCAAATTTTGGAATCGAATTCAGCGCGTCGTTTGTGTTTCGATTTGCATGAATTTGCTTGGTAATGGTTCACCCGGCATGTCGCAGTGCAAAGTAAGCTGGTTGCGTCGTTGGCGGGGTGTGCCGAATGTCGTGTTATCTTGTTGTCTTACATCGGAGCAGCAGGCATTAGCAGTGACGGGCACTTTCTGTACTTGCTGTACTTATACTTGGCGAAACTGCGCCATTTTCTTGCCGATTCTGCCACTTAATTACGCTTAAGAATCCTCGCTTTCCATGGTACAGACACAAAGCTTAGCTGAAAATGCTTCCAGATAGCCTCTGTTGGCGGTGTCTTCAATGTGAAATTCATTCAGGATCGTGCATGGTAAAGATGCAAGAATCATTCCAATTCATTTTGGCCGACGTTCGACATGAAAGACCGCTAGAAACCGGCGCCTAGGTGAAGCAATCAGTGCGCATTTCGTGACGTTTAACGACCTTGTTTTTATCGCCAAGCCAGCGTTGCCGTGGATGGTTTGACTAGACAAGCTGTAATTGGCGAGAGTACCCCGTGCTTGCACCGCGGATCGTGCCGCTCGCGCAATATCGCAGATTGCTGTTTCTTGCTTCAGGCTCGTGTCCTTTCAAGCAATATTACTCAGATAACTCTGAATTACTGCAAGCATCCTCCCACATATGCCATATCCCTACAACATATTATAATCATAGGGAACAGTTTAAAGAAGGCGCAGAGACACACTCAAAAAGTTTTTTTCTGGTATTCATTTTTAAAACAAGGTAAAATGTTATGTCATGGTTTTACGTTTTTGGGTCTTGGACTTATTGTTGACCATTGCGCATAGATAAGCGAAACGCCGGGAAATGCTTATAAAATCGCAGATAGCTAGGCGAGAGAGCAACGCGTGACTGCGTGTAGGCAGAGTGTTCCAGCACGGATATAGCACGGTCGGTCACTTACCAGCATTGAGCATGTTCAAGCTCGCTCGAACACTAAACACTGAACTCTGAACACTCGAGCCTGGTGCTGGTGCTTTCAGCCTGATGGCTTCCCATTGTCCAACAACAAAGCGCGCAAAGCGAGCTGTCAATGCACACGCCGAGCACTCGCCCACACTTTTTCTCTCCCAACGCATAAGACGAGATTTTCCATTTTCTTTCTCTTCAGCCGGTTCTTCTATTTTTAATATTCTGTCTGCACTCTGCGTCATACTCATCATATAAAAACCAACGTTCGAGGGATGTGTAAAACGTCAGCGTTATTGAAAATCAATAATTCTAGACTTATTTTTTATGAAGGATTCATGACAAGGCACAGTATTTTAATAATCGCCGGAATGAAAAAGTTCTTGATACATTTTTCATACTTGTCAAAATGTATACTATCTCTATAAATAGCGATTCAGAAAGTTTTACTTATCCGCATAATCTTCGTATCGCGATTTGGTGGATGGTTGTTTTCCGCGGGGCCTGCTGTTGGCTGTCAAATCAATACGGTCTGCGATCGGTCGCGATGAATAAAATGATTAGAAAACTGCGGCGATGTAGCAATCGTCGTACGCGGAAGCCAATGTGGGCTGAAACTGAAAATCACGCACTTCTCGTGCATGCTTGAGGCCGACGAATCGATATGTCGGCCGGGCGAAGCGTTGACAGGCGCTGCTTGCGTTGGACAGGACTCCTTGTGGCTGGTGTGGACACGTAGACGCTGTCTTAGCTCGCGCCTCCGGGCTCTAGCTGGGATGAAGCAGCTTGCATGCATGGTCGGGGACTCACGTGCAGTCTCCAGCAAGTAACGGCTCCTGTAGAGGAAGTACCACGGAGCTGAACACAGCGGCAGCGGTGGAGATTCCATGCATGGACCTGCTGCTACGTGCCCTAAAGGCCGGCGACACTCGTTATGCCAGCTAAGCTTCGGTTTGGGAGCGGTCGGTCTTCTTTTATTGTGCATTCTGTTATGCCCGATTTTCTCCAATTCAGGGAAGCACTAATGAAAAGTTTGGTATTACGTCATCCGGACAAACCAACGTACCACTGCACTTCTATCAATAAAACCCACTTCATGGCATATTTATAAATTATATCCCATGTTTGTCTAAACAAATGAATGAACATAGGCATCTGAGAGAATATTTACTGTAAATTTCCATATTTTTATTAAGTTTATTACCATAAATTCTCGCTTCCATAGTTTCTCTTTCTTTTCCATTGTGATTATTTTAGATGTTATTACTTTCGACATCCAGAGCAGTTTCCTTCCCCCTTTCCAATTATTTTGAACATTCAGAGCAGAAACATTATTCGTATTCTGCATACACATAACCCAATTGCATAATTCCACGGACGTGTACTTCCATAATCCATTCCCTCTCACAATGTTATCTCACCGTGCAATACCCACTGCAAGTTGCGTCGCAGTAGCTCTATCCTTTGAAGAAATACTTGCTCCAGACTTCCCCATCTCCGCAGCAGCCTCCTTTCTTCCTCTGCCCGTGGACCGTGCTGACCGCCTCCATTCTACCGACCCCGCGACCGCGGTGACCTTGCAACGAGGACCACGTGATCCACGAACACAAGCTAATCGCTGCGTGGAAATGACGAGCAGGCCGGGAACGCAAGCGAGGCGCTGGAAAAGCCACCCCGGGAAACGGGAATTAATGACAGCCAGGCTGATAAATAACGATAAGGAATGGCTGGAATTTGTCTGCGCATAGCGTCGTGTGGTGCTGCTATAAGGATGGCAGGCTTACAATAAGCACTTGGTCGTGGAGGCAAGATGTTTCGCCAGGATCGTCAGCAGCGTGGAGAATGGGCAGGTGGCGGGAGGGGGTGGGACTTCGAGACGGTGGGGGGCTGAGAAATGGGCACCTGGAGAGATGCGCCCGCTGGGTGGAAGGTATAAGGGTGGTGGGAACTGGGAAGCAAGAAGACCGGACCTGAGATATGTTGCGAGAGGGTTGCATCGCCGTGTGGAAGCTGCCGGTGGGGGTGGTGGCCAGGGGGCGGACGCCGGGGGTTGGGTCATCACGGAATTGATCGCACCGAGGCTCGAACGCGATCAATAAAACACGGCGTGGTGTTGTTGAACTTGATGCAGGCTGGCGGTGGAAGTCAAGTTTCTCCGACTGTAGATTACGGTGTCAGAACTCGGCATTAGCATGTCGCGCTTAGCGTCGTTCAGATGCTAATTCTGTGGCGAGTTTTTAGCACGTAATCAACTCATTAGTCGACTGGACAGCCGGTGAAAGCTCGGCATTTCCTGATAAGACAAAAATTCAAACGACATTTAAAAAAATACAATGATTGGAAATGAATAGATGTGATTTTTCAAAGCCACTATTCAGTGTTTATTTTCGCATGCAGGTGCGAGCGAGGCTTTAATGTCCTTCTTTTGTATGCATACTTTAATGTATTCTCGCAACGACCTTTCCCAACCCATTCCACGGCTCTACCTGCCGCCGCCAATGGGTTTGTTTCCATGTTTTGAAGTTTCATATTTTTAATGGTCCAGCTATAAAATTCTTGTTCCGTGGTTACATTTGATGCGTAGTTTCCAAGCCACTGAGAGATGAGATGAGAAACGCACCGCACAGCATCCAGCTGACGTGAGCAATCCCGTGATTCATCATTTCGGCGTTCGAGATCGAGCCAATTAGTGGGATCTGCAATCTAGGTCGAGTGATGAACAGAGAACAGAGAGCAGAGAGCAGAGAACAGACAGGGCGGCGATAATCCTTCTCCCCGTCTGCGCGAAGTGTAACGCGGTGTAGCACACGATGTAACACACGATGTAACACACGATGTAACACACGATGTAACACACAGTGGAGCCATGCTACAGCATTTATACAATCTTGAATGAAGCCCTGCGCCCGCGTCTGGCCTGCAGTATGCATGGAATTTAATGCAGGGGCTCCGTTAGCCCCATCCCAGTTGCGGGCTTTACGCGGTAATGATGAGGTGTAGGGGGTGGGGGTGAGCTCCCTTAACGATCTGCTCTTTTCAACGTTCTGTCCGACGCGCAAAAAACAAGAGTCATGTCCCCGCGTTAATTTGCCAGCGAATACGAGAATACTAATTGCATTTGCCTCTTCGCTGACGAGAGCCACTTGATTAAACGATAACTTAGTTCGCGTTCGCAACATTCGGCTATGACTGTCATTGCAATTAGCGCAGGGTATAAAATGGACAAACTGTGATGAAAATATTCTCTGATACAAATTAGTATCGCAACAACACGGGGGGTTGTTTTTGAATCTACTTTCGTTAAAATTTCATCTCGTATTTTGTCTGGGCTGGTCCATGGTTCGTGATAAGACGGCGCTTAGCATTCTGACCGCAGCATCTTGGAGCAGCAGCGCCTCTCCCTGAATATTCCTCATGCATTTCTCACGAGGCGAGGCAGGAGAGAGATATGTGAGACACGGGAACAAAGTTGGAATAGAACGCGGCAGCCTGCGTCTCGGCGGGGATAAGATCAAGGAAAACAGCGGGGAAAATAAATAGAAACAGATTGCTTTCCTCCACAAAGGATTCTTGTAAATAATCGGAACCGGCATGCCGCATGCGTCTGTTTCATTGTTGAGCGTAACGAGGCGAATCTTCAATCCGACCCATTGCTGAAAAAGTCCCAGATTCCATGTGTGTGTTTATTTGCGCTGTACAGACCAAACGCCGAGACCGATTTTGATGAAAATGTATGAGAACCTGAGAAATCTTAGAACGTAGCTCATTTTTATGCTTTTTAAAGTATTTCGGTCAAATATTTTCCCTCGTAAACCAGTTCTTACGATAATCCAATATTTCAACATAACGTTTCTCACTCTAGAGAACAAATTTCTCAAAAGAATTTGACTGAGTTTTCGAGATTTGTTATCCCCGCTGATTTATACAGACAGTGAAATCCTTTATTTGTTGGTTAAATCGGTTTTTATATGTTTTACTTAAATAGTCCTTCGCCTCCTTCAGGCTCAAGAAGCTCTGCAAAGTGCTCATAGTTACACTCGTGTGCCGCCCCCCCCCCTTTGTTAGAGACTGTCAAAGACGTTGTCGCAAGCAACATAATCAAATTCATAGCCACCCGGCGGAGGAATCGAGTTAATTAGGTTATCAATAACCTGGTTTCCTCCCCAACCTTAATGATAATTACAACTTCATAAATAAATCCAGCGGAGCGAACTCCCAGCGACGCTGCCGACAAACAATTTGACCTATAAATTGTTATCAGCGATGCAGCGTCCCCCATTCTGATCGGGTTAAGACTTGCGTCCAAGTATTGGGACGCTGAATTGTGATCAGCGATGCAGCGTCCCCCATTCTGATCGGGTTAAGACTTGCGTCCAAGTATTGGGACGCTGAATTGTGATCAGCGATGCAGCGTCCCCCATTCTGATCGGGTTAAGACTTGCGCCCAAGTATTGGGACGCTGAATTGTAATCAGCGATGCAGCGTCCCCCATTCTGATCGGGTTAAAACTTGCGCCCAAGTATTGGGACGCTGAAGCATGTTGCTGTGTAGCCCGGACCCCGGTGAAGGTAATGCTTTGTTCACGTGCATTGTTTTGCAACTGCAGGCACGGATCTGCACGTGTCGGTAATGCAACATTCGACAGCGAAGCGAGTGAAGCAAGATCGTCCATTTTCATACTGCAGGAGACGTATATTCCGTTTTTCACCTTTCTTCACTCTTTACTGGCCAAACAAATCAAAGGATTTCGTCCAATTTCTCTAATTGATTCGAATCAAATAGATCATTCAAACTTTTGATGAAAATAATAGGATTTGTTGGTAATATGGTATCGTTCAATAGTAAAAATACTAAATATTAAATTACGTGTTCGCGAAGCCTAGTAAATGACAAGTTATTTTGCTGGCTACTACGACGGTGAAAGCGCCACCTTATGGACCATCTTCTCTTATCAGTGCAACTTGGCAACCCCGTCATCTAATCAGATCGAATGAATCCAAGTATTGATTTTCTGTCGGTCTTTAAATTCCTCTCCTTGATTTATTCACGGATTGGTTGTGCTAGTGACTAATACTTGTCAAAGGCGCCACTGCCCGACACATTTTCTGGGATCTATAAGTTTAAAATTTGACCTCTGTATAAGCTGAGTCCTGATTTAAATCAAAGCGGAGACCGAAGCATATATGTAAGCAAACTGTAGGTACAGCAACAGCACATTAATATTACAATGTTAAACTACCCCTGAACTATGCATTTGTGATGACTGATGCTATATGCTTGAGCACGGACATCTAAGAAAAAACGGGTGCATTCTGAAAGATCTTACTCTTCAGCCGTCTCATTGAATTTTAAACGCTAGATCGCGGTTTTAACCTTCACACCCTCGGCCCTAAATATTATAGGATCGGGTTCCTTTTTGAAATGATGCAGTTGACGTATACAGAGAGCACCTCGGCGTCCACAACAGGTTATATAGGTATTGATTCATGCGCCACTGAGCACTGACCTAGGTCAAGCCACAAGGGAAATAAAAGTTCGCGTAGAAAGAAGTCGAGTCTAGTGCTATCCTATCGTATACATTGAAATATATTCACGAGTTACGAGTCACGATCCACAGTTCTCTTCCTGTTAGTGTTCGATGCAGTTTCCTATAACAGTTCGTCATTCTGTTTGTATGCGCTTTCGCCCCGGCGACAACCCGTTGCTCGGCGTTGATTGGGTGCGGCGTGGCGGAGGGTGGTGATTTCCGGCGGGCCTGACAGTTATAGGCCGCAGCGAGTTGAGTAGAGAAGCAAGAACATTTCCCCGCAGGCCAATTGAAAGGGGCATACTGAGGCGAGACGCATGATTAAAAACACTAAACATTCAAAAACGCCATGCCCCCCGCCCCTGCGTCCTCGGACAAGGAATGTGCGCGCCAAGTGGAAGAAACAGAAGAGGGAGAGAGGAAGGAGAGGGTTGATGGGCCGAAAGCTTTTATGTGATTTTTCGAGCTCCAGTCGCCTCAACCGATTTTGATGAACCTTAGAAATCTCTGGACTATCAAACAAACAGTTTTCAACAAAACTTCAGCTTTTCTTCACCACTTTTAGCACTCTAGAGGCCAAACTACTGTAAACCTTTAATTTGACTTAACTTTCTATGAAGAAGTTGAAGACTGTTCCATCCATCATTTGACCGGCATGGAAGGTCAATGGTTCACGAGACGCAGGCCCGGACCGCTTAGGAACAACAACACTTCAACACTTAAACACTTAAGCACTTAAACACTTGGTTTTCATTGCCCCATCGCAGCGCTCGAAGCTCGGCAATTGAATTACAGTACTTCACCCCTCCTCCGCCCCCGCCCCCGCCCCCGTGCACCCCCGTGCAACGCCGATCCGGGAAAGAAAGAAAATAAAACTCATCCGGTCGAAACGTTGCAACTTGTTCTAACTACATGCTGCAGCCGGTTCTATTGATAAGCGAACGAGTTGATTGGAAAACGTTGGAATCGTTTTCCCGGCTCGCGAGGGAAACGACGCCAGCAGTGGACCGATAATTGCTAGCGCCGCTTCCGTCAAACAACACGAACACTTGCGGCGCGGCGTCGCCCGGTATTTCCAGGGGAATCGAACCAGCGGCAGCAGAGATCGTTGATCGACCGACGGAAAACCGACTCTGCAATTGGAAAGCCAGCTTGTGCCGTGCGGTGGGAGCAGGGAAAGGCTGCACGTCGTGCAATTGCCCAGGCCCGGGGCCAGGACACGGTCGCCGGGCTCGAGGGATGACGCACCGAGCCATCGTTGATCCTGGCTGATCCTGACAGACTGCGAGGATCCCGGTCGTGATGGAGTCTTGCGTCGACGTGGAATAACGCAGACATTGTTGAGAGGTTCAAGGGGTGGAACAAAGGGGTGGAAGTTGGACAGGCGACGGCTGACAGGCGATTTACGGCATGCGAGACGATTTGACAGTCGCTTGGCCGGTGATAAAGTTGTGGCAATTTGCGTGGCGTTTATTGAACATTTTAGTTGATAGCGGTCATCGATAACTTGGGATGGTTACAATAATATTTACACTGTCGGAATTTAGATTCCCTTTTTATAGGAAACCTGTAACTTTCAATCTGGGTTGCACGTTTTCGAATTGCTGACGAACATTTCGTCTTGAAACTTGAAGTGGTCGCTTGGATTCCTATATCGTGAATGATGGCGAACCATTGTTTTTCAACGAACAACCCCGTGCTCCAACATCATAACTTTTGATTTTGCTGTAGGGCCATTAACGTGGCAACGTCATGCCGGGGAAAGTTTATTAACCTTTTATTTTGCAAGCTGACACGATTTAATGGGGTGGACGATTATAAAATGGTTTTCATGCGACATTCTAAAGGGTTGATATTTGAAACGTTGACTCATGTGATGCAGAAGGGCACATCTCTCTCTATTTGCTCCCACGCCCTGTGACTATAACGTGATATCCAGCCTATTTTCCAGGTATAGGCAGAGCAGAATTCAGAAAAAATACCCTTACGTTGTATTTCTTTGTTTCAGACATCGTCAATCCTAAGGTTCCACAGGGCACTAAAGATGCAACCAAGACATTTAAATTCGACTACTCGTATTGGTCTCACAACGTAAGTGAAAATTCTTCGTGCCTTCGTCGATGTTAATGTTACCATAGGTTATATCCTCGATTAAACCATGAAATTGTTGTTCTCGTTTGCAGACGGACGACTCCAACTTCTCCTCACAGGTGGTTGTTTACAAGGACATAGGGGAAGAAATGTTGGAACATGCTTTCGAAGGTAACCCATACGTTCAAGCTTTAATTTAATATCATACCCGCAAATAATTTATTTTAGTACTTAGCTATGAAAATTGAGGTATGAGGATTTTGAGTATACTAAGTTTTTAACAAGTTTTTAAAATGACCATAAAAGAGTAGACCACCATTTTCTACCATAGGTAGAAGAAATTTGAGAAAAAGATGGTTCGTGAAAAATTTCCATCTAACCCTTGACACTTTTCTACCACATAATAGAACGGTGAACATTAATTCTCATGTCAATTGCCTCATTGTGGAGGGTCTTAAGTTCCCCGGGGAGCTGATAATCTGTTGGTGGAAAAGAGAGAGGTTCTTGTATGTAGGTCGCACTCGCCTGCCTCAGCGTTAAATAACTCGAAGCCTTTCTGTGGTATCTCTATACAATTGAAAGACTGTTGCTACGGCTGTGAAACTCAAATTATCTGAAATCGAATATTCGACTGTGTTCTAGGCCGATCTCTCTATTCTCAGACTAAGAGTATGTTATTGCAAGCACACACGGTGGCTGTCCGAAGGCCACGGCCTACGGAGGGTAGCGGAGGGTTGGTTTAACACATGCTGCGTGTCTTGCTCGTGCTCCAGGCTACAACGTGTGCATCTTCGCGTATGGCCAGACTGGCGCCGGCAAGTCCTACACGATGATGGGTCGACAGGAGGAGGAAGGCCAGGAGGGGATCATCCCGCAGATCTGCCAGGATCTGTTCGACCGCATCAAGGACACGTCCTCCAACGACCTCAAGTACTCGGTAGAGGTATGTGCCTACGCATTGGCGTCTGCAGCTGCAGCTGGCTGGCAAGGCGGTCGGGACTCTGCACACAACACCCCTAGATATCCAACGTTCTGGTGATACCTATGGTCAATAGATATAGATCAGCAATAGATGACTTACCTGGAATACCAATAGACTACCAATAGACTTACCTGGAAATAATATTTTTTTTAAAAACGTGTATGAAACTGAAATGATATGTGAATTTACATTCATTACTACTAACTTTTCTTCTCAATTGGACATTCCCTAAAAATATCAAGTAATTGTATACTAGAAATGGAAGACGAATAATCACATACAGCTTGGCAAATTCTTTCTTATGCAGTGCACCTTTGAGATAAAGTTAACTTAGGAATACTTGATACAGGGTTCATTTCCTAGATTCTCTGGAAATGCTCCCATAATAGAGCAACTCATGTTGGTTTGTCGGTTGACCTAGTTGGTAACGGCAGCATAGAACCGTTTCCCCATCGCCTCCTTGCCTCCATCCTACCCAGTATGTCGTTTGGTGCCATGTCGTGACGAGTATGTGGTTCCGTGCGCTAGGTGAGCTACATGGAGATCTACTGCGAGCGCGTTCGCGACCTGCTCAACCCGAAGAACAAGGGCAACCTACGAGTGCGCGAACACCCGCTGCTGGGGCCGTACGTCGAGGACCTTTCCAAGCTCGCCGTCACCTCCTATGAAGACATCCACGACATCATCGACGAGGGGAACAAGGCCAGGTGGGCACCGCGTTATTCACACTCTTACTTTCTATTTTATTATTTTGCTAAAGTTGCCAGCACCGGTGGAATAGTGTTTATTTATCTGCTTGGCTACTTATTTTATACATTTATTATTAGAAACAAAATATCCATTCCAAAATTTTTATCCGCTTCGCATAAGTGGATCCGTCCCGTAACGCATTATTGGATACGTGGATAACTGGATAATTTGTTTCTAGTAATATTAAACTACGATACATACAACAATTGCATTTAGGTTTGAATCATCACTATTTCAAACATTCTTTATTCTAAACTGGCGTTATAACAGAATGTGGAAAGACAGTATTGGGTATCACCTGGAACTCAGTAGATATCTCGGTCACCATCCGTGACGCATTTAAGAGCTTCACAGACACGCACCTATCTAGTGATACATATCCTGTACATCATTCTGTCTGCGTCTCTGCGATTCCCTCACGGTTGTTTTCTTCCTGGTAGGACGGTGGCAGCGACCAACATGAACGAGACGTCGAGCCGTTCGCACGCCGTGTTCACCATCTTCTTCACGCAGCAGCGTTACGACACCATCACCTCCCTCAGCTCGGAGAAGGTGTCGAAGATCTCGCTGGTGGACCTGGCGGGCTCGGAGCGTGCAGACTCGACGGGAGCCAAGGGCACACGCTTGAAGGAGGGGGCAAACATCAACAAGTCGCTGACCACGCTGGGCAAGGTCATCTCTGCGCTGGCCGACGTCGCGTCGATGCAGGTCAGCATGCAGCCGCCAGCGTTCGATGTGGCAACTAGCTCGGGCTTCAGGGAACGGCACTGTTTGAAATTGAAAGTTAATCGGTTTCGGGAGAAAAAATTCGATTAAATTTGAGAGACAGGTTCTTCAGAATTCATATAAATATGGTGCAATTATCTGACCGGACAGTAACTATTTTGAATTAGATGTTTGTCAACCAGTGTTCAGATTTTTTAATGAGAGAAAACTTTCAGAAAAACTATTTCACTGGGTTAATGATGCTAAGTTAGTGAATACCAAACTTACACTTTTCTGTGCGTTTCACAAATTCTAGATAGGGTCTATCAAAAGTCCTAGATTTAACCAAAAATCAAACAAAAGAACCAACCTAAGCCAGTTTTCTTAACAGAAAATAAATTCTAATTTATTTTAATTATTTTATTGCTCCTCCCTCTGGATATGAAACGGATTAACACAGTCGGTAAGTCTGAATAATATCTAGTGTGTGCTTTTGATCGAGTAACCATCAGCTACGTTCACGAAAATGTCAATCTTGTTTGCTACAATAATGAACCGAGGACCACGTCAACGATTGTGTGAAGTACTGCTAGATCATTTAGTGTGTGTACATGGCAAGTAAGTTGGTAGCGGCATGTTTTCACGTGGTTTTGTTGACTGACGGGTCGTTGGTGCTTGACGCAGGCTTCCAAGAAGAAGAAGAAGAACGACTTCATCCCGTACCGAGACTCTGTGCTGACCTGGCTGCTCCGAGAAAACCTCGGCGGCAACTCGAAGACAGCGATGATCGCCGCCATCAGCCCAGCAGACATCAACTACGACGAGACGCTCTCCACGCTGCGGTACGTTGACCACCGAGATCGCGTATTGCTAGCGCTATCAAGCGCTTCTAGCATCCAGCGTTTCAAGCATGTTCCAAACCTGAGCTAGCCTGCAGGTCGACAAATTGATTTCATGGATGGAAGTTTGCATCTCTTTGCAATGAATGCTAATCAGAGCTGTCTATCTTGTTGAATTCCAAGAGGTTCAAAGTTTGTATTGCGGTTCAAATAATGTTTTCCTAATTCATAAACCTGACCATATTTTGTCCGCAACGAGCCCAACATCAGCGCAATGAGAAGTCTCCGCCAATAGTTTTGTTTTCATACTGACATCAGTCCCTACGGCAAGTCCATCGATGTCGTACGGAGGTGACATGACGTGTCAGTGACTTGGCCCCTATTTCCGAGCCGTGTTCCTGGCGGTCGGCTGGCAGCGTGACGTGCGTCTCGTGCGGTGTTGCAGCTACGCCGACCGGGCAAAGAGCATCGTCTGCAAGGCCATCGTCAACGAGGACGCCAACGCCAAGCTCATCCGGGAGCTCAAGGAGGAGATCATGCGTCTGCGAGACCTGCTCAAGGCCGAGGGCATCGAAGTCGAGGAGGGTGAGTTGGTTTGTTTATGTTGAGTGCCGTGGTCTCATGCCCTGATAGGGTTTATGTAGGGATGGGCTGCCATTAATGTGGGGGGGGGGGGGGGGATGGAATGGTTGTTCTTCTTGGAAATGTCTATCTGCAGAGGCGGGTTAGCCCAACAAAATTGCAAAACGTTATTGTAAATATAATTTAATTTCATCAGTTATCAAAGTTAGTAAAAATACTGATGCTATTTTCTGTGTCCAGCTCAATCTGAGTATCAAATGTTGTTCCTACACCCATTTTATTCAAGATTAAAAAGGTTTATTTTTACTTGTACATAAAAAATATAAATGATGGCTGTACAGGCACATTAGAAAGCATATTTTTCTTACACTAAGATACTCCCAGCATTTGAATGGCCAGAGTATATCAATCCAAACTGCAACGTAGAGCTTGATAATTGATTTCGAGGGTCATCGTAACGGTAACACTGTGTGATTGTGTGTTACTTGTTTCCGATACAGGACCTGGTGGTAAAGTGATTTATGAAAAGAAAGAGAGTAATATTATCAATAGTAAGTAGCACTTGTACAAATTGCCTGGTCATGTATTGCTTCCTGCTTGCGTCGATGCCATAAGTCTCTATGATTTTCCTAAGTTACCTACTTTATGTCCATGACATGCTCCCAGTGGAGCAACAATAGGCTGGAGAATGCTTGGAGCAGACTTGGTCAGCAAGTTATATTTGGTTAATTTGCATCGAAATGGATGCTTTTACCTTTTGGTTGTTGCCAGCCAAATTTATATGGCTTCTCTCTGGCATTTTCAATGGAATGCAATTTTCCCAAAGAGCATATTTCTAAATCATCAGTAATATTCTGACGCTTCGAATCGGCTAGCAATGAGTAATGACGAACAATTTGATTGTTTACCAGTGCTTTATTTCTATTTTTACAAGCTGTAACACATTTCACTTTGTTCAATGCTTCAATGCAAAGTACGTGAAATTGACTCATTCTCAGTGTCTGTCATCCAATCATGTTTCATGACAAGCATTCTCGTGTTCATTGTGTAACAAATATATTTTATTTGTTTTTGCTAAAATTGTAAATGGTAATAATGCTTTGTTTATCATTTGGTTTTTCTGTTTCTGTGGTGTCTCATCACAGCTTGATTAATTATGTTTGTAGGTGTAAATTTTCACTGCAGCTCTCAAATGTCAGTGTTGATTTATAAAACGTACTTAAATGTTCACATTTCAAAAGATTTTCTTGTAGCATTTTACATAATATAGTGCAAGTTCAGAACTTGTCAAGGTAGTACGAGATAGTACTATCTCTTGCAAATGAATGCTCTGCTAATCTCAGATCTTCAATAACTTCACACGGTCCTCATTTTAACTTCATGCAACTGGAAGATATTACATACTTCAGTGCTAATTTTTGAGCTCGAAATTTTGTACTTTACCAGTGGGCTAGGAAAGTTGCAAAGATAAAGCTGTACGAAGAAATAATTGCAATGCTGCATAGCCATGAACCTGGCACAAAGCCGGCTGCAATGAATTTATGACGTTCGGGTGAAGTTATGCCCGCATCCTCCTCATCTCTGGCATCGAGTTCATCATCGCGTTCCCAGCATCACCCATGCTTTGAGTGTTCCTACGTTCAGTGTATGTTTGTTGGCATGAGGAATGCCTTCGAAACCGTTCCTCGACGTCCGATGTCAAACTAACGCCGACCCCGTTCCGGGATGTTTCAGGCGAAGAGGGCGCCGTGAAGCGGGAGCAACTGGTCGCTCCGGGTTCGACCATCGCCGAGGAAGCTGTCGACCAGCTGCAGGCCAGCGAGAAACTCATCGCAGGTAATTGCCCTTGCTGCCGCCGCTAGGTTAAGCAACGTTAAGCATACTCCACTCTTGGATGGATGACTGCCAATCAAAGTAGCAGTTCTTACATCTGTGGACACCGTAATATATTAGTGTGACAGCTTTGCCATAAGTGGAATTCCCCACCCTTCATTAAATTTTATTTGAATGAACTAAATTATAACTGTCTTGCAAACCATGCCAACGTTTGGCAGTATTTTTAGCAAGAAATCAGGTGGTATCACAAACTTTATGCCTACTGGCAATGTCTCAACTTAATTAACACCTATTTTCAAGTTCTCTTGGTGAGCATATTAATCCCTGTAGCGCCTAGTGTCAAACAAAGGAATTTAGCTGCTGTGAAGCGATTCACGCGATTCACGCTAACTGACGTTGGACTGTGCGCTTTGTGCCGTGCAGAGCTCAACGAGACGTGGGAGGAGAAGCTGAAGCGCACGGAGCAGATCCGGCTGCAGCGAGAGGCGGTCTTCGCAGAGATGGGCGTTGCCGTCAAGGAGGACGGCATCACCGTCGGCGTCTTCTCGCCCAAGAAGGTAACGCTCCACAACCGCCGACCGGCCACCAAACCGCCGATATTATGTTATCTCCAGGATGGTCTGGCCAAGTACACGCTTGTAGAGAGTTAGCAGCATGAAGCGGTGTCATGTGTTCAACGTGTCGCATTGTTGCCGCAGACTCCGCACTTGGTGAACCTGAACGAGGACCCGTCGATGTCCGAGTGCTTGCTCTACTACATCAAGGACGGGGTGACCCGCGTTGGCTCCGCGGAAGCGAACATTCCGCAGG
This sequence comes from Nemurella pictetii, assembly GCA_921293315.2. Taxonomy (NCBI): domain Eukaryota; kingdom Metazoa; phylum Arthropoda; class Insecta; order Plecoptera; family Nemouridae; genus Nemurella; species Nemurella pictetii. Next base: position 34,660,958 of record OV121115.1, read on the forward strand.
ACATCCAGCTGAGCGGGTCGCACATCCTCAGCGAGCACTGCGTCTTCGAGAACAAGGTCAGTGGCTCTCTCTCTATCTCTCTCTCTGTCCCAATTGCATGACTCATCCTACCATCTGTTAAAAATTTGTCACTCACAGCTACTTGCCAATATTACAAATATACTGCAGCAGCTTTGTCAACGTTCCAGATTTCTATATTGACAACCTAGTGCATATTGTCAGTATAGTATGAGAATGTAAAAGTTTGTCAAATCAAGCTAACATACTGTCTATTCATTGATGGCCAGGGCATAAGCTGAGAACGTTGTCGCTTTGTTACAGGACGGAGTGATCCTGCTGACTCCCAAGGAAGGCTCGCTGTGCTACGTCAACGGCAGAGAGCTGACGGAGGCACTCGTGCTCAAGACCGGCTCCAGGGTCATCCTCGGCAAGAACCACGTCTTCCGATTCAACCACCCAGAGCAAGGTAGCTAGCTCGATTCTGTTCCATGCATTTATCACCGAGCTAGCGCAGATTTCGTACTTGTGATTGTTAGCTCAGCGTAAGGTAAAATGCACATAATTAGGTTTGTAGATTGAAAGCAAAAAAAAGTACAGCAACTACTGATTTGAAAATTGGCCATAGATGGGTTGAGAATTAATGGAGCAAATTTTTTTGGAATCAACCTTTGCCAGTTGTTGAAGATATAATGAAGTAACCTTCTTTGATGTTAAATTGGCAGCCTAAGGGCTAATTCTCTCGCTAGAGCTAAACCAGCAAGCTGTCTCTGAATTCCACAACCAATTGGTAGAAATATCATTGCCAAGTTAATTCTTAACGTTGGCAAGACGTAACCGTGTTTTTTGCACGCCACCGAACAGCGCGCGAGCGGCGCGAACACAAGATGCCGCAGATCGAGGACGCAATCTCGCCGACGTCGGAGAAGAAGGAGAAGAGTTCGCCGGCCGAGACGCCGGCCAACGGCGAGACGGTCGACTGGAACTTTGCGCAGATCGAGCTGCTCGAGAAGCAGGGCATCGACCTCAAGGCCGAGATGGGCAAGCGGCTGCTGGTGCTTGAAGAGCAGTTCCGCAAGGAGAAGGAGGAGGCCGACCTGCATTTCGAGGAGCAGAGAAAGGTGGCGCACGCAATGAAATTGGTTCTTTGTTGCATGATGCATGCAGCAACCATTCTACATCTCTCATTGTCAATGCTGTCTTGGAAACCTCCGTGGATGATTACCGGTCTCTTATACAACGATTTTTTTCACAGACTTACGAGGCGCGAATCGATGCCCTGCAAAAACAAGTGCAGGAACAAAGCATGACAATGTCAATGTACAGTTCGTACACACCTGAAGACTTTAACAATGAGGAAGATATATTTGGTGAGTACTTCAAATTGTGCAAGTCATGGATTTATTTCAATCGATATTCATTTATCATCGGTCGATGAGAATTGCTCTGTGAATGATATACTGTACTCTGCTTGCTGTCTGTTTATGAGACTGTTACCTACGTGAATGTTTTTTCCGTTTCTGTTCCGGTCGTATGGTTGCGGTGGCGGTGCGGTGTATTTCAGTCAACCCCTTGTTTGACGTAGAGTGCAACTGGTCGGACCGACAGTTCCAACTCGCGGCGTGGGGCTTCCGCAAGTGGAAGTACCACCAGTTCACGTCACTTCGCGACGACTTGTGGGGCAACGCCATCTTTCTTAAAGAGGCCAACGCCATTTCCGTAGAACTCAAGAAAAAGGTACCGATCCCGTGCTTTGCAACATATCGGTGGCTGCGATTAAGTTTTGCGAGCCATCGTGTCTGGTCGAGGGAGCGCCGTCTGAGTGACTTTCTTGTGCGGTTTCAGGTTCAGTTCCAGTTCACACTGCTAACGGACACGCTGTACTCTCCGCTGCCCACGGATTTGCTTCCTGCCGTTGATTCGGACGACGAGGAAGATGACCGGCCATTCCCTCGAACCATCGTTGCTGTCGAAGTGCAGGACACAAAGAACGGGGCGACGCATTACTGGACGCTCGACAAACTCAGGTAGGATCACGTCGGGTTTCAAGTTCTTCCCCGGTCTCACTGTCCTGTCACTGCTGTGATATAAATAAGTTATTGATAGCTGATTTACAAAGAGGTTCCATTCCATTTCCATTCTGATACTAGATTTCAAGAGCTTACTAGAATTTCATGGACAGCCTCTTGTTTACCCATTCAATTAAAGAAGTAATATGAAAGCTTACATCTGAATTTACACTACAAATAGTTAAGGTCCAATTTAAGCCAGACTCTAAACTTGCAAAATGAATAGATATATTTTTGTTATTCTGATTTCTTAATTAATCTACAAGCTAGCTGTTATATATACCCATATACCAAAATATACCCATCATGGTACTGAAATATTGTTGCACATTTGTGCTGTTTTAACTAATGCCTTGCTATCCATTTTCATTTTTCGTATTTTTTTTCCAAAACTGTTCCACACTTACCTACCTATATTTCATTCTCACTTTGGCTTACTTAATTCTCACACTGTTTTTTTCCTTTCATGTAACTGTTAATTCTTTTAAAATATTTCATTTTTTTCCATTTTTATAAGCAAACATTATCATGACTCTGATCTGGTTGGCACGCATTGTATTTTAGGCTACTGAAAATTAAAAAACATAATTTTTTCCTTTGTCCAAAATTGACAGATGCCATCCAGTTCCAAATACTGACAAACATAACTTTATTTTCTTTGTACTCACCTCCAAGGCAAAAGATCGGTCCGTGTACCTCCGTATGGTTAACTTTAAGACAAGAACATGCTAGTAGTAATAACAATTCTAAACATGCTATGGCCGGTCAGTATTAACGCACCGGTATTTCCTGTCCTGTAGACATCGTTTGGAACTGATGCGTCATATTTACAATGAAGACCTAAGCCCTGCAACGCCGGAAGCAAAGGAAGACTTGTTCCAATGTTTGTCTGTGTGTGCTAATCACAGGTTCTCGCTCTCGCTAGCGAATCTTTTGCCTTCGAGGTACGTTAGCCGCTGCCTCCTGTTCGGTGCGCTTGCATTTCCGTTACAATTGTCTTACGTTTTCCTGGCTGCCGTCTTCACCATCCGTTGTGTTTGCGTTGTCTCTCGGTGGCTCTCGCCACTAGCTGCTTGCCGAAATTTATAACGAAAAAACTATTTGTATTTTTGTGGAGTGATTTTTTTCCTTTCAATGGCTTCATTGACTAAAACTTCTGTCATTTAAATTTCGGCAACCGCTTTAGAGGGCCACCACGTTTGAGGTTCGATGTTGAGCATACAGATCAGTTGATGGTTGGAGGATCGAAGTTGCATCGTGTCCCAACGTTCCTCCGCAGATCTGCTAGATGCTTACCTCTTCTTGATAGTCAAATTAAAGAGTGGAGTAGGTATCTGTTATGTTTTGTTGAAACATTTTCAAGCCCTCCACTTTGTTATTGTTTCAGATCCTACATTATTTGTTGACTTGACCACAGCACGAACCTATATCTTTGTTATTTAATATTTTGTACATAACAGTTACATTATCTTTTGAGGTTTTTTGGAGAAACATGTTAACTGTGTACACAAATCTTTATCTAGTTGCATTTTGCTGCCCTGTATGGCTTCATAATTGAGTGATTATTGAATGATTTGTGTGCTGAATGCAATTTGAATTTCAAACAGAACTTCAATAATTCTGCTGTAGTATGTACTTCAAATTGGGATAGGAAGTTCATAATATATATCATCTTTACATGAAAAGATGACAAATACTTTTTTGTGTTCAATTTTTGATTGAATTTAAATGTTAGGTGTCTCTGCTTTCAGCTTCAATGTGGTCCTTGTCCCATTTTATTTAATGCACTGACAACAATAACTCATTTGCTTGAAGATCTTTGCAATTACTGCTGATGATTTTGCTAGCATTAAAATGTTTATAAATGTTTCTGTTTACAATAATTGGCTACCCTGCACGGTTGATATATTTGTCTCCATTTGATTTATTTATTTTTATTCTATTTCTTAGACAATTCTTTTGGATCCACTTCAATCTATTGACTATCTTCTTTGCAGTTGCACTTGACTTGTTTGTTTGATCTGTAGACAGTGGTTGGGAGAAGGAGAATCACAGAGAGCAAAACGCAACTTCGCGTCATTGCCGTTTTGGCTGATTTCACAACCACCAAACAGAAAAATAGTAACGCCACATCAACTTTTGTGGAATTGCGATACTATCACAAACCAGGCTCCACCGCCCCTTGCCCCAACCATTAGCTCATCCAGGCCTTGATTGGTAAACGGCACCATCCATTTCGTCTGTACAGCACTCGCCACCGATAACGTGGATGTTTGCTAAGCTTGCTGACATGTTTCCCCGGCAGGCAAAGACTCGAGCTGATGAGGGAGATGTATCACAACGAGGCGGAACTGTCCCCCACGTCTCCCGATTACAACATCGAGTCCATCACAGGCGGGGACCCTTTCTACGACCGATTCCCCTGGTTCCGCATGGTTGGAAGGTACCTACACACTTCCTGCCAAACGTTCTTAGTTTCATGCGAAAGATATTATGCCATGAAATATTATTTATTGTTATGACTCTCTCCATAAAATTTTAATTTATATTGCAAAACTCATTCATCGGTAAGAATTGTTTCAAATTTACTAACTGTATATAATTGTTTCAGATCTTTTGTATATCTGAGTAATCTGATGTACCCAGTTCCGATAATTCACAAAGTCGCCATCGTAAATGAGAAAGGAGATGTGAAAGGGTACCTTAAAGTGGCCGTGCAGGCTGTAATTGGTAAGCAGAAGACTTTAGTTACTTAATTGTTACCTGGTAGCCATGCTTACAAACACTGCTGGGACGCAATCAAGCAAGGAACAGCTAACTATAGCGTTTGCCTTGCTCTTTGCTCTTGCAGAAGAAGAGAACAGCGAGTACTCGAGCGGCGTGCGGCAGTCGGCGAGGATCTCGTTCGACGACGGCCTGTTCATAGGACAGCGCCCAGGCAAGAAGGCCGTACCGCAGATCGAGGAGAGGGTAGTGGAGGGGCAGGGCGAGGAGGGGGACGCCGAGGGAAAGGACGCAGACGCCAAGCCCGTGCCCGACAACGGGAAGATTGAAGGTATGCAGGCCGTGCCTGGCTGCGGCCAGCGGTGGAAGGACGCAGGATTCATGTTTCTTGAAATGACGTCCTGTTGAAGCCTGGCTTGTAACAATGGTCTTCTTATACCAAACTCATGACTAATTACCAAAATAGTTTGAAGTTGAACGATATTCATTCTTAATTAAGCGCATGAAGTAGAACACATATTTTCCATAGTAATCATGTTCTTATGTTAGATCTACTGTCTAATAATTAATAACTTAGTAATAAAGTAATAATTTAGATTTATTAAATATCCGATATACTATTTAGCTTGGGTGTGTATAATTCTACAACCATTCTGAATAGTTATTAGCTCTGTAGCATGGTTCAAGAAAGAGCAGTCACTGTTATATTTTCTCAACGCTGGTAGCATGTTTTTGGCAGTAGGTAACATTTTTCCGAGTGTCTCGGCTGTGGTTGTGACTGGCTTGTAGCGGCGCCGCGTTAGCAGCGTTCCGCCAGATGGCGGTCGACGGGTTCTACGAGGCCGCGTGTTGTGTGTTAAAGCGGGGGATGGTGATGCAGATAGCGGCCGCGGCGATAGCTCGGTCTCGTCCGAGCTGCGCGAAGACGAGCCGCCAGAGCACCTCAAGCTCAACGCAGAGTTTACATTCCGCGTAACCGTCTTGCAAGCCGTCGGCATCTCCACCGAGTACGCAGACATCTTCTGCCAGTTCAAGTGAGTGCTCCGCTGGAGTTTTGACATATTGTATTATTGCTTATAGTGCCATTGCAGGCAGAATTCACTATATCCAACCATTCTAAGACTATGCTGTTGGAGAACTGTAAGAAAATTTTAAGAAAACAATCAGTTAATTACCAAGGCAGAATTGAAAGAACTGTCAATAAAAATATTTTATTCTGGTAGAGATTATTATCAAAGGGAATTGCAAGGAAGCTTACAAAGGGAGCTTAAACGAGTGATTTCCGTTTCAGGGAACATATTAAAATGCCAGAGAAGAAAGAAGGAGGATTTAAAACAAATTTTTAGGATATTTTTCTTTTGTTTGATAAAATACTAGGAAACAACAAATTTTATGACTAAGAATAATTTTTACCAGTCTAGAGTGTGTAGATAATGTGACACCATCAAAGATATCTAAGCCCGAGCAATTCTTGTTCGTCTTCCAGCTTCCTGCATCGCCACGACGAGGCGTTCTCCACGGAACCGGTGAAGAACACGGGCAAAGGGACGCCGCTCGGCTTCTACCACGTGCAGAACGTAAGTCTCCCGTCGCTTGGCCAGTTGCCCCGGCTCGCTAGCGCACGCCTAACGGCCCCGTTTCATGGCGCAGATCACGGTGAGCGTGACAAAGTCGCTGCTCGAGTACTTCAAGTCGCAGCCGATTGTGTTTGAGGTGTTCGGACATTACCAGCAGCACCCTCTGCACAAGGACGCCAAGCAGGAAGGCGGGCACCAAGTGTGAGTGACACCGTTTGACAATTGATCCAACGATACTTAGATGGACTTTTAAATAGACTTCAAATACTTTTGTCACTTTCCAACTTGTTTGCACAGTACGGTAGGAAATTATTATTCGGAACCAATTTAATTGATTTTATCTTGTGGAAGGTAACCAAGTGGAAATAGTTTTGCTTGTGCAAATTTAGAAAATTTATTGCTAGCACCATATAATTTTCAGAGAGAAAATTAGTAACTTTTCAATAACCTTTCCACTAAAGATAAGCTTAAGTACGCTTTCAGAAACCAAGCTCTCAAGAGAGTTGTAGCCGTGGCCCAACACCATGCTTGCCGTTTTCCAAGTGCAGACACTTAAAACACAATGTGTAAGGTTATAGAGGGCACTTCCTGCGCAATATAACGCATGATCGTACAACATCGTGCAACATGGTGTGGTGGCGGGTTTCAGGGTGCGGCAGCCGCCCAAGCGCATGCTGCCGCCGTCGATCCCGATCAGCCAGCCGGTGCGTTCGCCCAAGTTCGGCGTCGTGCCGTCGCCCAGCACCAGCCACGTCCACGCCAAGTACGACGTGCTCGTCTGGTTCGAGATCTGCGAGCTCGGTGAGTTGTCTGTCCTTAATTTATTAATAATTGGAAGTTGGTTGTAAATTATTATTCCGTGCAGGATAATAGAATTTTTATACAAACAAGATAACCTTACTCCCCTTCTCTCCGGAGGGAGCCCTTCCCTCACCCAGCGAGGCAGGAATCTTGTGCGGCCGAATAGCTCAGTTGGTCAGAGCAACCGCCCGGCAAGCGGAAGGTCCCGGGTTCATATCCCGGTTCGGACGCCTATTTTTCCTGCTTAGCTAACCCACCAACAATTCCCTACTGGCATTGTCTTCCACCAGTAACACCAATTTCTCATTTAGTATCGTTTTATGATTATGAATCACCTTATTATTATTCTATAATAAATGACTTAGTTTTATTTTTTATTTATTTATTTATTTATTTATTTAGCTTACAAATAGTCATTTAAGACAGGTGGTAAGTATTACTATAACTAAATATTACTGAATCTACTAATAGCCACTCTTCTTTCTTCACCCCATCTTCTCTTTCTTCATCCCATCTTCTCTTTCTTCACCCCATCTTCTCTTTCTTCACCCCATCTTCTCTTTCTTCATCCCATCTTCATAATATTATTATTTTATTATTTTTTATAATTATTTTTTTCTCCTTCTTTTTGTTTCATATCATTCATCAGCCTGGTCTTAAATGTTTCCATAGTTAAGTTACTAAAGAATGCACAGAATGTGGTGATGTTCAAACAAGATTGTGTTTGGCGTGAGACACACGTTGCCCGTCGTTGACGCCTCCCGGTGTGTTCAGCTCCGAGCGGTGAATACGTGCCGGCGGTGGTGGACCATGGTGACGACCTGCCCTGCCGAGGACTCTTCCTGCTGCACCAGGGCATCCAGCGCCGCATCCGACTGACCATCGTGCACGAACAGGCCGCAGAGCTGCGCTGGAAGGACGTGCGCGAGATTGTCGTCGGTTAGTGCCGGCCCGGGCAATAGCGCCGTTGATCCACAGACCCAGTCCTCGTGTGGCCTTCCACGAAGACGCTTCAATCGCTTCCTTCGAAATCTCCTGGTCGAGTTCATCCAGCTTGTCCAATTTCATTAATCAACATCAATGAAACAGATTTGCATTTAGAGTAAAATATCATTTGCAAATGAGAAATGCAATTATTTTAATGACATTAAACTGTTCAGTAAATCTGAAACCAATTTGTCATAGAAGAATTCATAGCAGGGTTCTTTTACCTAACCTAGGTACTTTAGGTATCTTGCATCAGCAAAATCAACCTCACATAACTTTCTATTCTCTTTTAGATATGACTTGTATTGCTGCGTAGGCCTTGTGACGACTAGGTGTTTGCTTGCAGGACGCATCCGTAACACCCCGGAGCCGGAGGAGGAAGACAACGACAGCTCGGTGCTGTCGCTGGGTCTGTTCCCGGGCGAGCACCTGGAAGTGCCCGGCGACGACCGCTGCATGTATCGCTTCGAAGCCGCCTGGGACAGCTCGCTGCACAACTCCCCGATGCTCAACCGAGTCTCCGCCTACGGGGAACACATCTTCCTCACCATCTCCGCCTACCTAGAGGTGGGCAGCGCACTCTCGATTGACTCACTTGGCTCACACCCTTGGCTTACTGGCCTTTTTCTCTCCTATGGATATACCATGGTTCTTGTAGCATATGCTTCAGATAAACTTATGTTATAGCATAGTTGCTTATGCTATTGATTCATATTATTATATATTATATATATGCATGATTGCAGATGAATATGCTTTGCAGATGCTGCTGCTTAGCCTATTAATCTGACAAGGTGAACTTAGGTATAGAGAAAGTGTTAGTGCAAAGAATGGTCAGCTATTCAGCTAGATTTCCTTGTTTTAACACTAATTTTGTACTCACTCCATGCAATCGATGCGTCGTTGAGTATTTTCAACGGCAGCTTGATCCCGACGATTGCGATGTGACGTGATCCCGGTGTTTACCTGCGCAGGTGGAGAACTGCGGCTGCCCGTCGATCGTGACCAAGGACCTGAGCATGATAATCTACGGACGCGACGCTCGCACGGGGCCGCGCTCGCTGAAGCACCTATTCTCCGGGCATTACCGCAACGCTGAAGCCAACCGCCTCTCCGGGGTCTACGAGTTGGTGCTAAAACGCGCCTCGGAAGCAGGTAGCCCAGGTAGTTCCCACTTGTAGAACTTAGCGGCGGCCGCGGGCGCTGGGGTGCCATCCACGCCGTGCTCACTGCTCACCGCTCACCGCTCACCGCTTCTTTGACGGCCGGCCGCCAGCCAAGTGGTTCAGTCAGCCGAAAATTTCAATTCTCTCAAGATCAAAAATGGACTGTGTTCAGTATTTTATCAAGATGAACTTTATTTCCATACAAAACCTAGCCAGTAGCAGAATCACACCTTGGCCTTCCCTATTACGAGTTGTTTGTGTATTTTTAGCATTTAAAATTCACTCTGAGTATTTTGAAATCTTTTAGAGTTTGAACTTTGAGAATTAAAAGCATTTTAAAAAAGAAACTGACTAATAAAGCCAGTAAGAAAAAAGCTTGTATTTCAGTTAATTTGTTGATCTTGAGCGTGAACCGGTTTGTTTAGTTGAATGAGCGAGGACGGGCTGAAGCGGTCGTTGGCGTGGGTGCATCCATGTGCCCGGCGGTCGGGCATTAGCGTAGTCTAGCGTAGAAGAGTCCTGCTCGATTGGTGGCTGGCTCTAGCGAAGCGACACTCACCTAGCTGACTGCTAGAATGTCTCGTTACTTGTGTGTTGTGAGCACGTATTCTATGCAACGACACATGCAAGACCTAGTATCGTTTCGGTGTTGTGTTCCACGTCTAAACAGAAGCACTGTAGCTGCATAGCAGCGTCCAATAATCAATTTTTGTGCTAGTGTTTGTGGTAGAAATGCTAGTTTTACAATTTTAAGCAAGTCAAGAATAGAACAACAAAAGTAAATGTGAATGTAAAAAATAGGAAAGGTTTTCTGGTTTTCTCTTTTGCGTGTGTTATGCAACAAAGCATGAAACGCACTCATGTTTAGATATATATAAGCTCTTTACCAAAGTGCATATAATTTTTTTCTTTGCACCTTACACATCTTCTTTTTAGGTACTTTAACACCGTGTTAGAGAATTTAAATGGCTGCAACAAATGTTGACGGGTAGAAATGATAGGACCCAGAGTCTAACAAGAGAAATTTAATTTTTTCCATTATTTCTTGCTTCCTCAGTCCCCCGTCGCGTATATAGAAAACGACGGAGCTGGAATTTCCTCGGCCCTCTAGCAAGTGATGGAATGTCAAAAACTCTACTGCCCTTTAGAAATACAGAAATACAGCAAATACAGCACCAAGAAATATTAGTAATACAGCACCAAGCATGGTGTTTTGTGCTGTAACCTTTGGGCCAGTCACGACCAAACCTCTACCAAGACGTAGCGTCTCGCGAGACCTTGTGTCATCGGCCTGACCGCGGAGGACGTGCGTTGTGCTGACGGCGACGCGTGTGTGCAGGCGTCCAGCGGCGGCAGCGGCGAGTACTGGACACGTCGTCGACGTATGTCCGCGGCGAGGAGAACCTGCACGGCTGGCGGCCCCGCGGAGACAGCCTCATCTTCGACCACCAGTGGGAGCTGGAGAAACTGACGCGGCTCGAGGAGGTGGAGCGCATCCGGCACATGCTGCTGCTGCGCGAGCGGCTCGGCATCGACCGCAACCAGCGCCCCCTGCCCGCGCACGAGGGCTTCACCAAGTCCGAGAAGGTAGCGTGTCCGTTTCATCGTTTCCCACAACATTTGTGATGTTTTGGAATAATATAACTTGGATGGTACAAGGTTCTGGTTGTTTGAGGTTGTGATTTTTTGTCTGTGTGAGGTTGTAATGTGTCCTTGCGTTGGGCTGGCTGCAGGAAGTGTGCAACATGGTGGCCAAGGCCAGCACTGAGGGTCGCGCCAGCCCCGTCGTGGGTCGCGACCTCTACGAGCCCTGGGAGATGACCGACCGCGAGCGCCAGCTGTCGCTCAAGTGCGTCAAGCTCATACAGGGACGCATCCCATCCAAGGTAATGGCATGGCGCTTCCGTCTCGGAGATGCCGACATCCAGCGGTGCTGTCGACTGTTGACTCACCGCGTGAATGCGATTTCCAGGATGTTCCGAGCCACACCGACGTTTCCCCGGGCGATGATACGAGCGACATGAATGCCAGCATCATCTCCAGCATGGTTTCCAACTGCTCAATAGAGTGAGTCGGTTACACGCAATCTTGATAGTTCTTTTTATTTGTTACTGATATCCGTATTGAACCAAATTTCCATGGAAAAATCACAGCTTCTACTAGATATAACCATAATCAAATCCATTTGGTGAAAGCTATGCTCTGAATTGCTGACCTATTTGGACTTAACAAATTTAAATATAATTTAAACTAACAGATTTCGATCTCCAAAAAGTTAGATCCAAGAGGCTATAGACGAAGCCTATCACAGGTGCAGGTGACAGACTGCTGAGCTACTAGAGCATTGAGAAATGGTATTGTTTGGTGGTGGACGTTCCTTGACGTTGAATTGATCCGTGATACATAGAAGTGTCGTGTGTGCTGAACGTTGGTTGCGCTGCGCAGGCTGTGTTCCCCCGAGGCGCTTGACGCCGGCTACGGCTGCGGGGAGGGCGGATGTGCGGCCCCCTCCCCGCTCGGCGGCGCCGGCTCGCCCCCCGGCAGCCGAGACAGTCTCGTGCTCTACGTGCCGGAGATGGAGGAGATCCGCGTGAGTCCCGTCGTCGCCCGGAAGGGCTACCTCAACGTGCTCGAACACAAGACCAACGGCTGGAAGAAGAGATGGGTGGTACGTACTGCGTGTTCGATCGTTGCACACATCCGCTTACAATTGCTGGCATGATGTTAGGTTGTTACAAGGTTATTACTTTTTTGGGGGGCTTCAGATATGAGCCAAGAGGTATCAGCTTTTTCATTGGGCCTTTGGTCATGGAGGTAAATACGTCCATGACCAGATATACATAGACATTGGTTAATGGTTTATTTTGCATTTCATAGCTATTTTAGCATAAACAAAAGAACAGTTGAGTGAAGTATCTAAAAGTATTTATAGTAATAAACACAAGTAACAAACATCTCTGAGTGAGAGTATGTATGATGTTTATGTTTGTTATCAACCTGAGGGGTGCACTAGAAACTTTTTTGTTGGTGTTTTTGGGACTTCCATATATCGGGGGTAGAAGATGCCAGATGATAGATGCCAGATGCCAGATGATAGATGTATGTAGATTTTAGATAATGAAGGGGAATGGTGTTTATAAACGTATGCCTGAACACAGGAGCATGGGAGCAGTCTGCACCAAGTAGACAGTGGTTGTCTTGTGTGCTGAGCATGGCTGCATTTGTTTTCAGGCTGTTCGCCGGCCCTACGTCTTCATCTTCCGAGACGAGAAGGACCCGGTGGAGCGGGCGCTGATCAACCTCGCCACCGCGCAGGTCGAGTACTCTGAAGACCAGCTGGCCATGGTCAAGATGCCCAACACGTTCAGGTGACTATTCGCCATCGCTACCACCAACCACATGCAGCGTTTAGACCTACCCCACTTTGCCAGCTCACCATGAGTCTAGGCATGCGTTGTGGTATTAAAGACATCTGCAAATACTTATTTTGTAAACTATTGTTGCATTTCCAGTATTTCTAATTTATATTATACAAATATTAATGATATCATCTTGACAAAATCGCAGCCAGCAAATAGATCCTTGAACAAGATGATACGACGTGTGTTTGTTTTGCTGCAGCGTGGTGACCAAGCACAGAGGCTTCCTGCTGCAAACGCTGGGAGACAAGGAGGTCCACGACTGGCTCTATGCCATCAACCCGCTGCTGGCCGGACAAATCAGGTAGGACACTTCGCGTGGCTGCCAAACGCTGCGACGATTGGCCGACAGGACAAAGTAGCACTCTCTATTGATTGCCTTCGATGTCTCTGTGCAGAGTGCCGTTTGCGTAGACGCACGGCTATTTGACGTGGGACAAACAGGATAACGGCAGACTACTTTACCCGCTGAATGTCTTCTACACACAGCCCTGCTACCAGAGAAGGAAATTTAAAAGAAAGTTTAATTCAATTTTAGAAGACATAAAGAACTTTGCATGCAATGCATATGAAGAGCATAGATGTAGGCAAACCTACCTAGTTCAGATATAGTTCAGCTTAGGGGAGTTGATACCTTATTAAATCTAGAGCTTAAGCCGGAACATCTCACAGGTCTGACGGGAGAGAAGCGAGTGCTTACTTTGGATGTTCGGTTTCCAGGTCTAAATTGGCGCGCAAGCGGCCAGCGCTGCTTGCGCCGCCCGCCAACTCGACGGCGAGCCAGCAGCCGCCGCCGCCGGAAACCAACTAACTCTTCCCTTCTCTTTGTGAACCTTGACACGACACGGTGACCCCCCGCGACCCCGAGGGTCACGGCAAGGCGGGTCGGGGGTTAGGGGGGGCGGGGGCGGATACACACCAAACTTGTGATATTGGAAGCAGTGCTGATATTAGCGGGACGCGGATGGCGGTAGGGCGGAAAGGAGCGCTGGCTCGGTACGAGTTTCTAGTCGCCAATTTCATTAGTTGTCGGTACTCGATGAATGTGGCCGGCACTGGCTGCAGATGGGAAATCTCTTAAGTTTATTAACTGAGACCAAAGTTACTGGCTGGAGTTTGGCAGAGACACCTATGTCTCCATGATGGGAAGAATATTTTAGTCATATTTGAGCTGCATCTCAGAAGATAGGTTTTTTTAAATAATATCAATTAATTATTATTTATTTTGCAATAAGAAAAAGAATGAAAAGGAATGGTTGCCAAATACTACCTAGCTCGTGCGATTCGTTTGAGAAGCAATATATATCATTATTTTAGTCAAGCACGTATTGATTTTGCCAGTTAATTTCACTTCACCTATTTACGGGATGCACGAACGATACGATGATGGTATTTGCTTGAAAAGTGTAGTATTTATACGAGTCTCTGGCATGCAAGAGATTCTGAGGAGATCAGTTGTAGTAGGACATTGTGCGGGGTTTGGGTGTTGACCTTCGCAATCAACCAACGTGGGCCTGTCTACGATTGATTGCCAAAAACCAGACGCCACACAGTGCCGAATGTTTGTACAGAAATTTGTACAGGCTACAAGAGAAGCAGATTTCTCTGAATATTTGATTCGTTAGTCGCAAAGGAACGCGATGTGAATCCGTTACCGCTTGGAAGAAATGATATCGGGTTGAGGCTGATGCGCAAGTTTGATTCCATGAATGTAAACACTCACAGTATCACCCTCATCATGTCATTGTAATTACAATACCCTAGTCAAATTCGCGGAAATGTTAAATGTTTAAAAAAGCATTATTTTTGAAGTCACTGAGTAGAGGATGAATGGGTGCGATCGGATGCGTAGCTAATCTGTTATCTTGCTTCCACCGGTGCTGCCAACGCACCTAAAGCTTACGTTTAGTTTTAGCAGATCATTAATGGAGGGTAGTATTCTTTTCAATTATATTTATAGTACATAGCAGCAGCTAGATTTTGTGATAAGTTTTATTATTGGATGGGACAGAGCTTTGACTGATATCGAATTACTGTTGTGATACGATTCCTGAGGTCTGTGGATCTCTTTCAACTCTAATGCTAAATGTAGACCTTGAAATGACGATTCTACGATCAATAGTGTAAATCGAATAGGGTTTTTTCATTCCAAATTATGTTTATTTGATAATATTGTTCTCTCTTCTAGAAATATCATTTGTTGTGTCCAATTAGTGAACAAAAAACACAAATTTTACGACCAATTAACCACTAAACGGTTGTGAACACGAAGGGAAGAGCGTTTTGCATCTCAATGAAATATTTTATGGAAGTAATATTTTTCGTTGGTGTGCCGAGTGGAAGCAAGAGTTTAATGTTGCCTTGTGTGAAGTAAACCTAGCCTCGTTGCTAGCTGGTAGCTAGCTATCCCTCCCCACAACTTGACCTGCCCCTCTGCCACTGAATGCTAACGCCCCGCGCACTGTGCTTGCTGATTGTTGGCTGGCAGCTAACGCTGAGCGATCGTAGTGCGGTTCGGGCGTAATAGTTGTGCTTTAATCGCTGATCTCACAATGCTACTTGACGTTCAAATATGCCCAAGTCGTTTCACACACCTTTACATGTCTAAACGTAAATGAAAATATATACCTACAGTAATCGTGGTGAATTGTGGACATGGTTTGCCTCATTAGTATTGAGATATAAAATAAACTAAGATGGATCTATACTATTGTCATCAGAGACACTGGCTTGCATAAATATATTTATTAAGGTCATTATCTCCAAGATAAATTGCTAAATTGATACACTTTTGTGTATTTGCTTACATACTATTCTGTCTGTGTAAAAATGAAGACTCTTTCATTTCTGTAATTGTACATAGTTAAAGTTGGCATATGGATATTAAAGTAAGTCTCGGGAAGAAAGTGCAATATTAAGCCGTCGTGCGAGGGATGAATATTGAATACATCAATCTAGTCAAGGTGCGTGTGCTTTAGACCAACTGAGTTCCTTTGGTCACTTCAAATTGCTTTCAAGAATAATGTGTCTTGTAGATAAACAGTTTTATTATTTGTTGAATACTTCCAACTGGCAGCAATGTTTTTTTGTTTTTTTTTGAGATCAAATGCAATGTTTAATGAGTACCTCTTTGGCTTTTGTCCAATATCATTCAAATCACTGTGAAATCAACAGCTATAAATTATTGGAAAAATCTAACACTATTTTGGTAGCATGAAAACTTTTTACTGTGATTTTGCTGATAAATAATTTATCTCAAAAATATCTAGTTGTACTTTATTTTAATGCCTATCTACATGCAGTTATGAATGACTGGGTTGCTTCATGTTTGAGTCGAGAAGCAATTTACTAGGTACTCGATTCCAATAGACATTATTGCTGGTCATTGGGACGCCTTATATACTACACGTTGTTTTATTACCTGTAAATTCTGTACCTATTTATTGTATACCTGAGTCATGTAATGACAATGTGGGCGTGTTATTTTGTTCAAAACAACAGAAAATATTTAATTTATTCTTGTGCAGCTGGACAGCTAAATTGTAAATGGATCTACATATAAAATAAAGCTTTAGAAAATGAAATTGGCTAGAGTATGATCAGTGATCAGGATCACCTATACTATCCCTTATTATATCCCCTCTTAAAATGTAATTTCAACACAGACCTTCGACTTTGGCATTCTGATTCTGACTTTTACCATCTATTACTTTCCCCATTTCAAAGGGTTCAGACCTGTAAGTATTTGGCAGTTCCCCTGATTTCTAGCCACAAATCATGAAAAAAGGAATAATTGACATTAAAAAATGGTTATTTTAAATTTGGTTTCAAAACATTGTAAGGCACGTAGTGCTGTGGCCATCGACCACACGAATAACCATCCCGGCGCATATATCAATGAGATTGTATAGGAACTTGACTGACAGCAAATCAATACATCGATACGACGCATCTGATTGGATGACAGGTTTGCAATTTTCACTGATAAGAAAATAGCCCGCACAGTGGCGCCTTTTGCCAGTAGTAGCCATTTGAATAACCATGCCGATGTAATTAGCGTATTACTGTTATTATAAGCCTGGGTCTCTTCAAACTAATTAATCGTCATTCGGTGTTTATTGAACCCGGCATATTAGTTTATTTTATATATTTCTGAACATTAATGTTTCTCCGATATTCGATTCAAAGGTGCGGGCCGCGGGGAGGATATGCGTGTCTTTTGGGGGTTGAGCTGAAATTCAAACGCACGTTTTTTCAATTTAAAGTAACCGTCGCCAGCGAATATGAAGATTTTAGTGAGGCGTTTGAACTTCGTGCTGTCGGGTGCGTGTGGTTGCGTGTGATAGTGCGGATAGGTCATATTTTTCATCGAACGCTTATTGGCTTCAAACTCTCATTTCTGTTTACATTTTGCCACAAATGTTTGTATGGTGCTAATATTTTGTTGACCTCAAATAATACCTCGTTCCGAGAACGGACATAACCTAAGGGCGGTAGATCACATGTTAACACCTTATCGTATTCGGAAGCTGGCACACGGTCTTCCCTTTATCTAGCTGTATCTAGCTGTGGTAGCAAAGATAGTAATAAAAGCTCTTGGTCCGTGTTCACTCATGAGCTACCGCCGTCAAGGAATCAGTCAGGAATGCGAGCAGCAGGACAATGTGTTCACAACAACCAACAGTACCCAAAGAGATTCGCTAGGAATGTAGTACATGACATAGTCATAATCTGCGCGTTCTAACGTGAATAGTCACGTTTGAACGCTACATTTCCCAAGCTATTTCACTTCCTTCCTTAAATGCAAATGGACAAAATGAATTACCATTCGAGAGGCCAGGAACCCGATGGCCTGCCACCCCCATTGAAGCCCTCCGGCGTCAAGGCCAAGCAACACCTGCTCCCTCCGACACCCTTTGCGTCCGGCGTCGCGACGCGTTCTTCCGACGCCGACGCCGACGTGCGTGTGCGTGCTTGCTCGCGGCGTCGCGTGCCAACCGACGCCGACGCCGGCGCCGAGCGTCGCGCGCGATCCCGACGCTAGCAGCCAGCCAGCCAGTGTCCGACCGACGTCCCGCCAAGCTGCACGCCGTCGCGACGCCCGCCGAGCAAGTCGAGACAACATGTTCTGGATCCTGCGGCGGACGCAGCTATCCGGCGCCGCCAACTTCTTCAACTCGATCAACAACAGCAGCAGCAGCAGCAACAACAACAACGCAAACAACGCGAATGGTGAGTGAGACACGAAACATAATATTCCTCTTGTTGTTCGACAGTCAACACGCATGTCGTCATGGTAACTCGGCAGTAGAGGACGTCGTCAAGGTGTCGACTGGTTAAGTGTCGTTCCTACGTCCGGTGATGAAGCAACACCATGTGCTTCTAATCGTAGACATAGCTCTTTAAATCACCGGTAATCTCGTGGTTTGATCGTCTCGGAGATACCAAGCGATGGAAGAGCGGTTAAACACTTAACTTTGACTTCAACTGCGAATTCAATTGAATGCAATCAGCCAAGTATACATGAAGTGTAGTTCAAACCTGTCAGAGAAAGCTACGTACACTACACACTTACATAATATGCATTCTCTTCTACCCCATATATTTCTTTTGCAGAATTTCAAGTAATTTATTAGAATTGAAATGAAACGAGCCGTGTCCGAATGCTAGCTGTTCGCGCAGTTAATGTATGCATCGGAATGCCCGCTGCGGTGTTGTGTGGGAGCCTGGCGGGGGGCGCTTGGTCGCGTGGCTCACGCGCGATTTCGACATCCCCATCGCATGCTGCGCGGTAATTTGCACGACCCGAACCACCCGAACCACCCGAACCACCCCTCCCGGTGGGCTTGTGTCCGCCGCCCGGCAAAGTTCCCACCGCGGGACTCAAGTTGTACCTCTCCAACGTGTCCCCATCGCACCCCCGGACATATCGTGGCGGACATCATCCCTTCACTCATCGTGTCGCCGCTTCTCACCGCGTTCCATACTAACTTGATCCCGAACATTATCCCCTGTCAGGAACCCACAACACACTCGACCGCCATCACTTGCCTCCTGCTTCGTAGACCCGTGTCAGTGGTGACATTCTCATACGAATAGGTGACTTATTGTCAGTGTCACACGAAACATTAATTAAAACAGTCGGGGGTTAGGTGTGAAAGCCACCCCCTAGCAGCACTGTCATTGCCGTTTGTAGGGGTGACTTCGGCAAGCGGCACGTTGATACCGATACCGACGGCGCTGGATAAGTGGGTCTGTGGACGGGTTGCGTGGCTGGTGACCCCTGCCGGTTGCTACGAAGGTTGCTCGTTGCGCCCGGCTCGCTGCCCGCTTTGCTCAATGACGCCCAATGACGCTCAATGACGCTCAATGACGCTCAATGACGCTCAATGACGCTCAAAGACGCCTAATGACGCTCAATGACGCCAAATGATGTTTCCTCTCAACAACTGGCACCCACTCACCTGGAAACGCGTATCTTTTCCAGCTTATATGGAAATATAATCACTCGCTTCGGAGTGCGAACTGCGCTAACTGATTTAACGCTGCCCGATACCTCGAATATTCTCGGCAGCTTATCGAATTGGGAAAGGGTTGCTGGTGCCGGTATGGAAATTCTTTAGCATGCGATACCTGTTATGTATTCAAGCGGAGCGCAACTCGTTATTGATAGGCGAATCATTATTAGCGCACGAAGTTTTTAATCCCATCCGTTTCGCTATTTTCATTTCCACGTATTTGCATTTCGAGTTTGTGCTCTGGAGGTAATTTGCTAATATTTTTTGATAAAATTTCCGTCAGTTTTCAAGTACCATCCATCATTATTGTAATAATATCGAACGCGTGGAAAATCTCGAACGTGTTGACGTAGGAAAAGCCAACTTGATGTCATCAAAAGGTAAATATTCATGTTTTTACGGACAGAATATTGTGAGCTGTTTTGTTCTGCTTGCCGGGCGTTTATTGAAGCGGGTTATCTGGTCCGACGCATGCATAGGTTTATTCAAAGCTTTTTCATCTCTTTGTTTTACAACGGGATTGAAGGAGTTTCCCCCCCCCCCCCCCCCCCCACGCGCATGATAATAATTAGGAGCTTGACTAACTGTGTTTCTGCTCACCGAACGAGTGAGCGGTACAGTCGAGAGAGTTTCACCATCGATGATTTAGACGTGAAAAGTTATAGAATAAAGACAACGCTAATGATTTACAAATGACGTCAGCTTCATACATAGACTGCTCAGGCAATTAATTACTGGGAATTGCGTCATATTATACGAATGATTACATCCAGGTCCGTTGTTGCTCACATAATGTGAGAAGCGGTGTTCGGGACAGCGATCTGTAATGCAAAGCTCGTGTGTGGAGGTGTGTTTCGGTCCATATACCTATACTTTGATGACTGATTAAAAGTCTCGCTTCATCCAGTGGCAGGCTACAAAAGGCTATCAAATGTTATGCACACTCTACCCGTCGAAATAATGTAAGCAGAACTCACGAGATCGAAACGAAAGCATCGAGCTACCGCTATTTGCGGCGAATATTGCACGTGAATGATTTCAAAATTCAATTAAACATTGTGACTATTTTTTTTTGCCCAGCACATAAACAAACATTTGTGTTTGGGGTTGTATTGGAAATGAGGTGAATGGGGAATGGGTTGGTCTAGCAGCAGCAGCAAGCAGCAGCAGCAGCAGCAGCAGCAGCAGCAGCAGCAGCAGCAGCAGCAGCAGCAGCAGCAGCAAGCAGCAGCAGCAGCAGCAGCAGCAGCAGCAGCAGCAGCAGCAGCAGCAGCAGCAGCAGCAGCAGCAGCAGCAGCAAGCAGCAGCAGCAGCAGCGGCAGCAGCAGCAGCAGCAGCAGCAGCAGCAGCAGCAGCAAGCAGCAGCAGCAGCAGCAGCAGCAGCAGCAGCAGCAGCAGCAGCAGCAGCAGCAGCAGCAGCAGCAAGCAGCAGCAGCAGCAGCAGCAGCAGCAAGCAGCAGCAGCAGCAGCGGCAGCAGCAGCAGCAGCAGCAGCAGCAAGCAGCAGCAGCAAGCAGCAGCAGCAGCAGCAGCAAGCAGCAGCAGCAGCAGCAGCAGCAGCAGCAGCAGCAGCAGCAGCAAGCAGCAGCAGCAGCAGCAGCAGCAGCAGCAGCAGCAGCAGCAGCAGCAGCAGCAGCAGCAGCAGCAGCGCCAGCAGCAGCAGCGGTAGGCAGTTGGGACTGCGAGGTAATGGCGGCTTCTGACAAACTCGACCGTTTACCGGTCGGCAATATTAGTAATGCACATTTCGCACGCACCGCCAGCTGCTGATGAAAATTGCATCCCTCGTCTGTCCCGACATCAACCCTGTCGAAAGGCGCGAGGATAAACAAATACGCAAATTTTTGTCTGGCGGTCTGAATATTCATTTTAAAATTAAGTTGTTTCCCTGCCCATCTCATCGTTAAGATTAAGCTGCCAGGATCCGGACGATAATCAGTTTGGTTTGTGAGATATTGGAATCTAACTATGAGACGTGATGTTATTTAAAAAGG
This sequence comes from Nemurella pictetii, assembly GCA_921293315.2. Taxonomy (NCBI): domain Eukaryota; kingdom Metazoa; phylum Arthropoda; class Insecta; order Plecoptera; family Nemouridae; genus Nemurella; species Nemurella pictetii. The sequence continues at coordinate 34,682,209 of OV121115.1, forward strand.
AAATTAACTAATTAAAGTTCTTCGAATCTTGGGGAAATTCTTCTGGAGTGGATAACAAATGGCTCCAGGCTGCTTAGCATGGTAAACGAACTAATTATTTCTATCAAATCTGAATATTTATAATTAAAAAAAAACTGTAGGATACCATAAGCATTCGCAAATAAAAATATTCACAAATAGTATACAAATATACGCGCCTCTCCAAACAATAAACTTTTAAGAAATGAAAAAATCCCGATAGAGGTAGGACGTAGGAATAATTTTCTCTGTACACTTTTTCGCAGCCATTTAAAAGTACTTGTCTCGCCAAACTTTCCACTCGTCAACTCGACGGGATAGCAGAGAGTGGTTAAATCCACCCTTTCCAGTAGCACTCCCTTCAATCTTGCCAACAATTTCATTCTCCCGTCTCCGTATAAATAATAATCAGTGTCCATCCTAGCGTATAGGTAAATGCTGCGTCCGGAGAAACAGCAGCTGTTTCAATCTCCCCCAGCCGCAATATCGGATCGTGTATATCATGGTTAGTGAATGTGGCTTCGCCTAATCTAAACATTGACTCTATTTGCACGGCAGTTCGCACCGGTTCCACATACTGGAACCGCTCGATATTAATACGTTATCAAAACACGTCGGTGTTGATAAGTGGGGGGAAACAACAATATTTGCACACTTGCCCACCAATTTATTCACATCGAATATTTGCTGACGAATAACGATGATGGGCTGGAAATACTCGATCCAAATGGGTTATAATTGCTTCAATTTGCGTCTTGTGTTTCAACGAAGAGCGACTTCTAGCTAATTTGTGAACGCTGATAGTTGGAAGCTGATTGCATAAAATGATAGTCGATTTCCGCTCGCATCTTCTGAGGCGCAAGGAAGCCAAGGGGCCAGGGGGTGAAATTGAAGGGTTCTGTTTATTGACAAAGCTGCGGGCATTCGACCTTGGCATGCCAACGTGATGTCTGGCAGCCTCCGATCGCTGGAATGAGTGCGACGAACTCTTCCCCGATCAATCGCGAGAAGCCGCACCGACTGATGCCAACTAAAGTGTCTCTTTATAGCACCGCCATCGAACAGAGATAATTTTGCCGGCCATTGGCCACTGGCTATTGGCGCTCGTCAAAGAGCGACCGCAGCGTACGAAGTCGAATTGGCAAAGGGAGTCGACGAAAGATGTGTTCGAGCCACTTATTATCTCTCACCCCCGTGCAAGTGTCGGACGGCAGGTTGTTCACTTCGAACCCGCTTTGCAAGGAACAGTTTAAAACAGTTGGAGCAGAATGGCTGGCCTTTCGCAGTTCACGAAGATTTTGAGATGATGATGAGACTGCCTAATGAGTTTGAATTGGGGTTGGAATGTTAAAAATTGCGCGACCTATGTTGGTTCATGGTTGGTCCGATGAGCCGGGTACTCCTCTACAATACCTCGATACAATAATTGAAGCTATCACTTTCTTAAGACTTATGTCTTGTCCTAATCTTAGCACGGAAGTTTTTCCCAAAACTCAAACGTTTCCCCGACGTTTCGCGAAGCTGTGCTGCAGCTGCTTTCCCCGACGTTTCGCGACGCTGTGCTGCAGCTGCTTCATCAACGTTTCGCGAAGCTGTGCTGCAGCTGCTTTTCCCGACGTTTCGCGAAGCTGTGCTGCAGCTGCTTTATCAACGGTCTCAACTCGAGTGCCAAATGCCAAAACAAAAGAACCAACAATAATCTAAGCTTCCTAAAAATCTCCAAAAACCCACAAACCAATTTCAATAAAATGACCCTGCTTTTCAAAAAACTAAAACCCGAAAAAACTATTTGACTCTGTCCCTAAGTCTTCCTGACCAACTATTTCCAACCTGCTTATCTAATTCCTCCCTTTCTTCTACCTCAACGTCTTCTACTATATTTTATATTCTATCTATCTGTTTTAAAACTGTATACCAAGTCCTATCCAGTGGAAAACTATCATCCCTATTAAAATTATTCTGTGGCTTTCTAATTTCTACTATAGCTTCCCTAACTTTTCGTGTGTACTTCCTATTATCTTTACAAAGCATCTGACAATACCTATAGCTGACTGGTTCAAGTGTCTCTGTTTCGGTCATTTTATTGAATTGGTTTTTGGGTTTTTGGGGTATTTCTTTAGGAGGCTTGGGTTTTTGTTGGTTCTTTTGTTTGGGATTTGGCAGTCGAGTTTAGACCGTTTATAAAGCAGCTGCAGCACAGCTTCGCGAAACGTCGGGAAAAGTTTGAGTTTTGGGACTAAGCGTTCATTAAACAGTAAATAGTTTTTCTGAAAAATAATTGAAGCTGGCAATTTCATGCTGCTGTCAAATGAAGCATGTTATTCCGGTGATTCCGGGGACTTATTCCCAGTATCACAGGAAAGAGTAATTTAATGACTCCTTACTCTTGTTATTAGAGTTGGTAGCAAGGTCTGCCCAACGAGTAATGTATCCATCCAGGAGCAAGGCAGATCCTTGATCTTCTTCATTATCCACCACCACAGAATTTACTGTATTATGGCTCTCGTATTTTAATTACGCCCATTGCCAACAAGCAGAAAATTCTGTAGCTTTAGAAAATGAAAAAAATCTATACAGCCGCGCTTATAATATTGAAGAGAATGAAATTTAATCTCGAGTATAATAATGGGATATTTTCAACGGAGAAATTTTAATCAAAAAAGCAGTATTTACATTTCAATTGTATGTTCATGCGCTGAAGGGGCGTGTGAAACATTGCAGACTCCTGTTTCTGTGCAATTAAAAACCCTCCACACACTTAACTAGTCTGCAGCATTGCTAATGAATAAACAGCGATGTTCGGCACGCAGCGGACGGAGTCGGAAACGCGGTAGGCACTTTTTTGTTGTAGTCGATGCAATAATGCTTCAAACAGATTCAATTATTGTTCCTCTGCCACGAGTTTAAAAACTGCATCATCAAACGAAAATAGAGTGCATCAGGAGGCAAATTGCATTTGGTACAGTAATTGTGTTGGAATAATTGAGAGAATTTTTTAAAGTGTTTTATTCGTTTAGCTCAGAAATCGCTTAGAATCGCATTAGTTGATAGAATTGCTGTACGCTGGACCGTTGTTTGCGAGTGATTCAAGTCTGTTGGGCTTCGATGTCCGATGTTCGCTGTCTGCCGACCGATGTCCCGTGTCCAATGTCCTCTGGTAAAACCTCCAGGTTTCCCATGCGTGGTTGATTCCTTGAGTGGCTATTTTTCTACTCTTTGATTTCCTTCCCACTAACTTATGAATATCCGACCAAAAAGTTCAGCAATGGATTTTGTCTTGTGTTATTTCGTACACGATGTTAACATTTTTAATTTATATGTCCAATTCATGGGAAAATTATCTACAGAAAAAGCTTAAAAGAAAGTCCTTAATTTTTTATAAAGTGTACAACAATAATTGACCTAATAAATCAATCGATTACCGTCGATCACTGTCGAATTTGTGGGACAATTTCCTGAATTTCAAGTGCAATGCAAAGTCTCTTGCTTTCAGCGCTACTAATAAACAAACCGCTCGGGAATTAACGGCCGGTTAATTCAATTTCTCGATGACCAACGCCAACCGCATGTCAATGTTTGCAGAGAATTCGATAGACATAGACAATGTGGATGTATGTTCGCAATTGGTACAGCCATTGCTGGAAAGCTCCTTGAAAACGACGAGGCCGGCCTAAATGTTGCAAAGTAAACGAATGTCCCTTCTCCCTCCCAACCAACAAGTCGCTCGACCCAACGAATGCACATCCTAACAGTCCGTCTTGGCTTCTCCAGGATAATCCTTATCCCGGAGGATTCGGGAAACAGAACGTTGAAGCAGAATTAGAATGGACATAAATCTGTTAACAAAAACTGCCGGGTGCAAGGTGGCATATTATTTGTTATCGTTGTCAACCTCCATAAAATCAGATTACAACTATAATCGGTTTGTGTACCTATCCGATTACCTGCAAATCATACATCAAATATATCACACATGGTGGAACTTGAAGCTTGTGTTTCAAAATTCACCCCCCGGGCTATGAGCATTCCGCGTTTCCATGAAGCCGATTCCCAGGGATTGTGTAATCCATCGCAGTTGATGAGAGTGCTGCAGTTGGTCTTTGCATTGTGCAAAGACCGCTGTAACCGCTTTGCAAATGCGCTGGAGCCGCGATACACGCTGGAATTGCACGTGCCAGGAAATATCGAGAAGTGGTGTAGTTGTGTGTTTGTCGCTGGGATAAAGCCTTTGGCCAGGATTACACTCCCGGTCTTTACCTCCTGGAATAATACCGCCGCTGAGAAGTCGCTGGAAGCATTCTCGCTCCCATCTCACTGCCGAGAAACACAGCGACGACTCGCGCTCACGTTCAGAGTTAAGCTGGCGCTGAATGAAGCCAGGTACTTTTATCAGGAAGCGTAATTGCACGGAAAGCTCATTTTCTATATATTAATACTCCGCTTTCTGCAGCCTGCGAAGCTGTGTCTTCGTAGCCAGCAGCAGCGGCAGCAGCAGCAGCAGCGGCGGTGAGATTGAGACCCATTACTGCGATTGCTTGCCTCGCAGGAAACAACGCGACGCGTTTAGGAACACGATGAACGTGAAACGCAAGACTAGGTGGTGCTGGGACTTTCCAATACCTTGCCGGCCTTACGTATGAATTGGGGGCAAGGTATTCACATGGCGGTGGTACGAGTTTACCCAATGAGTTAATATGCATCGGATTTTATAATTGAAAGGCTGTCTCTTTCCCTCTATGTTGCTTCATACAACTTGTGTGAATGTGCTCTCATTTTCGAATGATATGAATAATGAATAGTTCGCTCGTAATCCAGTGCTGTAAATTCCATGCGCAATTTTCGTATTTTGGTAAATTACTTCGTTGATAATGTCTCGTGGTTATTAACAGCTTTCAAATTCACATTACTTTGTTGATAATCTAAATGTTTCTGAATGCACTGCGTCCCCATTTTGCCCGTTACCCCGAAGACGCCATACCTTGACTACTTCCACATTCAACATCGAGGGGGGTCTCCGTATTGCTATCGCTGCTATCGCTTCCCTTATTATGATGGATTCATCAAAAACCACGCTGGCGCGTGGAAAATGTTTTGAAAATCGAGAAACTGGAGGCGTGACTGGTACCGATGATCGAATGGCATCAAGTTCTTATAAAATCGGGAGTTGAGGTAATCTTGTCGATGCCTAGCAAGTACCTGCACTCAAAAATCACTATAAAATCAAGCTGGTATAAGAAGGCATTGGGTTCTTTGAATGGCGGTGCTGCATCGCTGATAGAGCCTATCGAGTCGCAATCCTAAGGTTTGGTTTCTTTGAATGGCGGTGCTGCATCGCTGATAATAGCCTATCGAGTCGCTGCATCGCTGATGGAGCCTATCGAGTCGCAATCCTAAGGTTTCTCTAGAATAACGACATGTTTATGAAACGATACCGTATATCGATCATACGATAATTTTGTCCTCTATACTTTCGTTATTGCTGAGTTTTGATTGGCCAAGCCAACGAGTTGATTAAAGTTTGCTAGCTACGTGAAAAGCAGCTAGCTCTGTATTTGCACGCGGCGTACCTGATCGTTTTTCTCATTGTCTGAAATTCTCAGTGCGCCAAAGAGTAATTAAAATGAAAGTGGCCTTAATAGGAATCGCGGGGTTCAAAGCTAAAAGTTTCTCTTGTTCGCAAGTAGCTGCGATTATTTCTCCCTCTCCATCCACAGCATGCGATTCATATATCGAGCGGTGCAAAGCGGTTGGCGTCAGGTATTGGTTGGAGACAGCTTTGATCTCATCTCCCTGAATACATTTTCATCGTTCAACCAAAACAGCCTACATGAAACGAAAGAGACATTGGAAGGGAAGCGAGTTCGGTACGCATCCTATATTGCAGGATCCCACGTCATCAGTTCGTCAACGCTCGATTCGACCCTCGATAGGGACACACTTTGATCAAGTTTTGCTTGAAATGTGGGTTAAAATTCAAAATCACCTTTAATCATTAGATCATGTCTGATACATGACTGATCATGTCTGGTACAGAATCTATGTGCGCTGTGTGCTACCTGCTACGCTGCAGGAACAGAGACGAGACTCTTTTTACAACCTAATAAACTCGGCGCTTCATCTCCGTTAATTGAACTCGGTAATAAACGAACAAGAGAAGGTAGTAACACTCACTATAGCTGCTGCAGTGTGCGCTTGTTTGCTCCCTAGCCCTTATGTACCCTAAGTCAACCATTAATTTGCACAAAAAGCCAGCTCGCATGCAGAGCAAACAAAAAATCCCGCCCGCGGTCGCCAGTGTAGCGCACTTGGCTCATGCATAATAAACGGCCGTGATGGCTGCCCCTTCACGCGGCTATTCCGCTTGTTACGTTTGTTCCGTGCGCCGTGCCCCGTGCCCCGTGCTCAGTGTACACGAGCACAACACACAAGCACGGCTCCGTGGCCGAGACCGCAGCGCCGGGGACAGAGTGCTTACTGCTTTGTGAAGTGTTTTCATTGGCAAACGCTCCACGCTGCCCTCACTGCCCTGGATGGATCAAACGGACAAAGTTGTACACAAATAATCCACGAGTGGACGCTTTTCGGTGAAGAATTGCGCGCGAGGTAACCGCAACGTGGCACCGACGCCGACGCAAGTGTTCTTAACTCCGCGCAAAGCTGCCGCGTGTAACAGGCGAAACTAAGTGATAGTAATTAATGAGTACAGACTTTGAAATTAGTTCAACTCACGCTGCTCCGCGTGAGCAGTGTGAGGTTTGTGCTCGGCGTCTGATCGGAGATAAACTAGTGCGTCTCCGGCCACCTGAGAACGCACGGCGCCCGCTCCCCGAAGCTGACGCCGAAGCTCGATGTTTATGCACGCGGCAAGGAGTACCATATCCTCCAGTGGCTTACGAGAATCCTGCCGCCGTCTGTCTGACATTTTGAGAGAATTCGAGTCCATTTTCCTCCCAGGGTTTATTTGCTCGTGATTGGGAGCTGGGGAGAATGATTCGTTTTGCCCAGGCAAGATTGGACGCCGTGGTTAGAGGATCGGAGGCTGGGGCATGGGGGTTGGGACTTTGCAGGATGCCCCGGGGAGACAACGGCTTATTACGGCGACCTTGTGAGGCAGCAGCGAGCATGTCCCGTGTTATTATGTCTTCTGATGAGTTTCGCTTCTAAGTGAACCATATTTTATCAGGCCGTTGTAATCTACTTATGGCTTAATACAAGTTTGCCATGAGGAACGGGATCACATTGTACGTGTGACGCGTTGCTGCTTTCCTGGATCCAATAGGTTGCAATTTTGGAAGAGTTGTAGTGTGTGTGTGTGTGGGGGGGAGGGGGGGGGGGGGTAGTAGGCCTCTTTAGAGGGATAAATTATTACCTGAATAATTTAGTAGAGCAGAGGTCGTTGGATTTAAGTCAATGACGAAAGGCTTTTTACATCGATTTCAAGGAAAATGCTGATATAAATGCGCCATCTATAAAACCTTTACTATATCATTAACTTAGGTCTATTTTTCACATTTATAAAATTGTTGGTATGTTGGTATGTTGGTATAGGTAGTACGCACGATACGAGGTAAGTTTAAGCTCTTTGCGCCAGGTATTTCGACTGGAAAGAAGCGAGACTTCCCTTTAAAAGAGATTTCGAGCTCAGAACACGAAATAAGTCTTCTTTGAAACCCAAGCAGCGGCTTTTTCCGACCGATCTGAAACGAATACTATCTTTGCGTTTGATCCTTGCTCGTTGATTCAGGTCGGTTTTTCGTTTCACTAGCCACGTTTCCCTTAAATGCTAGAATATATGAAATGAAATCGGTCGAATCGCATTCGTTCTTGGAATTTAATTGACTGCATTTCCGTTCCTCGAAGTTTCGGTCTCTTGAAAAACTGCGATGCAAGAAAATACAGTAAAAAACCAATATTTGTCCTAGTTTTCCCGACTACAAGATCGGTATAATAGCATCCTCAGAGTCTTCACGGCTTCTCGTCTGCTTCGCGCGGCACCTCATGCATATCCGACAAGTGTTTTCATAATTACGTTAAGTAAGCTGGCTAATTAATTATCTCGTTCAAAGATTGGAGAGCGCTCGTCCCACCGGCTGACGCAAGGAAGGAAGTCATATCGCCAGCGGACGTTATACGTCGATGTGACGTAGTACCTTGCCTAGAAGCTGGCAAGGCGCTGGCAAGACGCGGTGGGTGTCAGGGGTGTCAGGGGTGTCAAGGTGATCGCAGCGACGCGTTGCTAACACACACGGCCATTAGCCTTGCAGCGAGGAAGATGGAGGCTGGGTTTCCGAGATACGAGCATCTCGTTAGCAGCACCGGCCCCGGGAAAGAGGCGAACATTATTATCTAATGTTCAGGCGGATTTGGGAGTTGTTAGGTGGATGTAGATTCCTAGAAGCTGCTTTAAGACGGAAGCCGATTGCAGACTTGCGCAGCTTCCGGAGAGGAAAATGTGCGATGCCGAGAGGAGAGTTTTTTCCAAGATGCGCTGCTAATAAAGTAGAGTGCACACAATTCTTTGAAGTCAGGAAGTTCACACAAATACAGAAAATGATCACGTGTCTGAAACTCGTTCTGCATAAAAAGAATTTGAGAATACATCTGTAAGCAAATCTAAAGCAGTGTTTATGACGAAGGGCGATTTATCTGCACACATACGTGCCCGAGATATCAGTTTCCATACATTTTCTCTTACCCTCGCTTCACTCTCTTTCCCTGCGACTCCATGACTGCACGAGCCCGTGCGTTCGATGCTGATTGCTTGCAGCATTACTGAGCGCACGAAGGCCATCGGGGTAATTTCCACATCGCCTTCGCTCAACCACAGCTGAATTCCTCCTCGCTGTAAGGCCGCAAGACGCGCCCGAACAAATTTCACAAATTTTATTCATAATCACACTTTGCCCGCTATCTGCCCCCCACCCACTCCCTTCATCGCAACACAGTCTCGCTTACATTTCCTTTCATCGCGTCGTCAGCATGTCTTTCATTCGTCGCTCGACTGCTTGCGTCGCCACGGTGGCGTAGGCAGGTGTCCACAGGGGCGAGGCGTTAGCAGCCTTCACACGTCCGTAGCTGTCTGGCAATCCGTTCAGCTGACTGTCTGTCCCGGAAGATCGAACTTTGTCTCTAACAACTAAGTTGTTCTTCAATTTTGCAAAGCAACAGCCGGGTTAATTCCATTTCGATGTATAGTCTCGCCACTGGCTTCAGCACAGACCACGTGGCGTTCTTTTCCCAGTGCGCCGTGCTGCGTTTATCAGCTGCATGGAGCGCGGATGGCAGAGCCACGTGTGATTAATGATCTCTTGCATTCAGCATCTAGCGTTCAGCATCCAGCGTTCGCCATTCACCAGGAGTCTAGGAGGAAGCGATTCAGACACAAGGCAGGCAAGGGGTGCAGTGTAGGGTGGGGGCTGCCGTGGTGCTGCTGGCTGCCAGTTTGTAAAGGTGCAAAGTTGTTGAAATATAGTGCGCCGCGCTGTTTGTTTGGAAGAGGATCCTCGTGAGAATCGAAGCCGAGGCTTCCATATCCATTTACTATGCGAGTGCTGGGCTTTGTAATAGTCACATTGAAGCGCTGCTTGTTATATTTCCGGTCTGCATCGTGTATATTGGGACTGAAATATTGCTGCCGGTGGAGCAAAGGGGTGCAAAATTGGTCTGCAAGTCCACCTTATTTGGGTTTCACATTATTCACGACAGTATACGTCACTGAAGGCATGGAAAGGGAATACGAACAAGCGCGCGTGGGAGATATATTTATTCTTCAAGGGCCTCGAGTAAGGGAAAATGTTTCCCTTTTTCCTTCTGCAAGCTTTTTCACCGATATAAATTAAATTGACTTTTATGCAATTAAAATTGTTTCAAAGACTTTCTAAACCATTTTGTGAATCAGGTTTCTCGCGACTCCCGCGGTGGTTCGCATTTATTCTTTTCCTCGTTAGGAAGTACTCAAGAACATTTCAACAGATCAAGAAAAAGAATGTCGCCTAATTCTCGAAAACTTTTCCATAATTTTGCAGCGGTTGTTCCAGCTCGAAACAAAGTGCAGGCTTCGAGCGGGTTCAAGTTACGAATGTCTGTAAAGTTTGCGAGTAAGCCAGCGCTGGCAGGGCTGGCCTAGAATTACAGCGGTCCTTTCACTCGCCAACGCACGCCAACGCCCGCCAACGCCCGCCAACGCCCGCCAACGCCCGCCAACGCCCGCCAACGCCCGCCAACGCTCTTAGCCAGGCGTCCCGAGGCAAGTCTATAATCAAGCTTCGTGGATGGCTGAAGGTCCATAGATCCGCCGAGATTCCGCCCGAGAAAAGAAAAGAGGTTCGTGAAAAAATCACGGAGATTCTTTTAATTGGAAAAGATAAAGAGCAGACGTAGATCTTTTGAGAGTTAACATTTTGAAGGGATTTCGTTCGGCGGGGATCGTATTTCGTGTGGCAGAAAAAAAACATGCTGCTGGTAATATAAATTGCGTCCAATCTTCGCGAGCGTCTGCGTCTGCGTCGGCGTCGGCGTCGGCGTCGGCGTCGGCGTCGGCGTCGGCGTCGGGTGACGGGCCGGGCCGGCGACCGCTGATTGCTGAAGATGGCTCCCTAATGGACATCGGATCAGCGTCCAACCGACCAGGTCGTATCACGTGACGCGCCCTAGCGATGACCACGCGCTCGGGGATTTGCGCCGACCTCAATTTTCCACGCGAGATATCGCATTTTCCGATAGCCATTTCATTTCATCGACGATTATGAAACGAAAGAAAATATCATCTTTCAACTTCAATACGCAGACGTCGTCTAGGACTGCAAATTGACAAATTATTGTGTATATTCTTCATTAAATCGTAGCCCACAGCACCAGCGTGGTTCCGAGAGAAAAATATATTCCTCAGCAATTCTTTTACTTCCAAAAACTCATTTGTCCAAGCAAGCCCTGACCTTTGTATGCCCTTATTCCACCCCTGCGGAGAAACTGCGGATGACTTCACAGCAGCCACAACACAGCATTACACAAGCCAAGCCCGGATCAAAATGTAATTTCCTGTACCGTCCACCCAGCCGGCGTCAATTTGCTATGCACGCCGCGCGCTGGCCAACGCGGCGCTGGCCAACGCGGCGCTGTCCCCGACGCCCGGCGCCCAACAGAGATTATCCTAATGGAGCCGTGCGGGGATCACGCCGTGGCCCGCGCCCGCCGACGCCGCCGCCGCCGCCGACGCCGCCGCGTGATCGATTGAAAGATTTCCCTCCGTCTCTGCAGAGCTCGGGAACCCTGGTTAAGATAACTCAGCCTCGTGTTAGGACTTAAGCACTCGGCTGTTGTGGATGCTTCTTTGCGAGACGGAGCTCTCTGTAGCCGACAGTGCTGAACAGCATTTATATTTCATCGAAATGCTCTTCATGGGTGGGTCTCTGGACGCGCGGCTTAGGCTTATGCAGGAGCTTAAAATGCATAATCATAATTAAGTTTCTGTGAACTCTAAACGAGACGGACGCAAAGTTTTCCGTCAGTTTCACTCACAGCTTGGTTCTACACATGTGGGATTAAATTTTCAACTCTCCTCGAAACTCTCGAGTGGTATTTTACATGCAGTTCCATTCTATATGAAAATAAAAGATACCTAGCGGACCTGAGGTTTGAAATAATTGAGCTGAAAGTGCGTTTTCCAAATGAAATTATCGATTGGGGGGGCAGCAGTGTGTGGACTTGGCAAAGGGTGGGTGGCTTACCTACGTCCGCAGTGCCGTGTGTCTGAGAGGATGGCCCACACGAGCATGCTATAGCCAGTTACCCACCAGGCCGCCTGCCGAGAGCGGATCCCAGCCTCCCAGGGCGCGCATGTTCGCCGGAATGTGCGCTCGTCCTCTTCGTCCATAATCATGTTAAGTTACCGCGCTTGGCGCCGGCGCTACGTTCCATGATTGCTCCTCGTCAATCACGCGCAGGTCAAACTTTATTAAATACCTAAACATGGACAAGAACCTGAGTAAAAGCTCTGATGCAAGTGAAAGAATTTTTATCTATATCGTCCGCCAAGCTTTAGCGGGGTTTCCGTTTTTTTTTTTGTTGTTTCAGAATCTGTTCTCCTACACTCTTGAAAATTCGTTTAGAATTTAGAAAATTTAATTAAATACTTTCAGATTTACATACCTTTCCGGTAAAGTTGTTTTTTTCGGAAAAGAAAAAGAACCAAGCGATCACGACATCCGTGATTCTTTCCCCAGCACGCGATGAATATCAACATTTCGAAGCTCGTCACGTTGTTGGGTTCTGGAGCTCCTATAAGCAGCCCGCAGTACATGTCCCTGAATGCAACCCGCAAAGCAAACCCGGCACCTCCACGATTTACTCTCCGTTTTTATTACACTAGGCAATAAAACGATTAGAAAGCACACTAATGGAAAAGCCTTTAACTCAAACTTATCCTCTTTGGACATACTTACTAGTAGTATGTTAACTAGTTTCGTAAATTGCTGGTACTTACTACGTATGCAAGGTATTAAAACTGGCAAGTTTCTCAATCGGCGGCACCTATTTTTATCTTCAAGGCCATTCATTTTCTGCCGCTTGGCACACAACGTACCCGGCAATTAGTTAGAAAAGCTGAAATTGGTGAATTAAAGCGGCGTAGAAAACTTGAAATTAATCGCCTCAGGTAGCTGGGTCTCTAGCACAAGGCAGAATAATTGCTTAGTCAAGTAATAACTCAGCGGACGACTTAGCTGTGTTTCTGAAATATTGCAGCCGCCAGCGCTCGTGGTTTCTGTTAATTTCCAGCAGCTTTCCGTGCTTAAGAAGTATAAAAGCGATTCTCCGAGGCTCCTTTGGCGACTAAAGCCATTCCGTTTTCATACACAACGAATCAATGGTATTATGTATTTAGCGTAAATATGCAGGAGCGTTGTTGGGGCTTGCCACCCAGCACAAAACAAAGCAGAACACTCGAAAGTACGGCTGATTCAACAGGGAATCATTTTCTCTGTATGCTTTTCCTTTGAGGGCTGAGCGAGTGGACTCAGAAAGACGTTTTCATCTGCCACTGCCATAATCTGCTTAGTTGCAAACTTCCGACGGCGATACGGGCGTATCGAATACTTGCTAACAATTGCTTAAAGATATCGCTGACTTAAAGAGTTTACTCTTCGTGCAGAAACTAAACTTACACTGAAACATCCAACAGTCTGCTCAATCATATTAGAAAAGCTGTTGGTTTCCTCTGAGACGTTATTTCTCCACATCTGCGGCGAGGTGCAATCCCTATGGGCAACTGGTTCGTCGTCGGTGAACTTAAACTTTTCATTGGTTCAAATTTACTGCCCCCTCCCTGGGTCCTTTATCACGCTTGCCGAGACTCGAGATTCTTATTTCGATTCAACTGAACTGCGATCTGCTATGGATTAGTATGGAAAATATGGATCGGTGTTCAGTTACCAGCCAAGCTTAGTTGCTTGGAAGAGAACGCTATTGATGATCCTAGTTTTTACTTTTGTTGTAGCTTGAGAAAAGCTCGACGCGGATCACTTCCACCACGACTAATTAACGCAGGCAGCAGACTAATTTAATGCTGCAAGCGAGTTTTTTCTGAGGGTACTTTCGCTGTTCAATTGCCATATCAGTGGACGTTGTCGAACTAATTAAAGCCAACTCTGGAGTTACTCTACTCGGCTTCACCGCATATTTTAATCACGTGAATTTCAAATTTCAATTGCTCAGAGTGCCAAAGTTTTTCAATGTACTTTTCAATGTACTGCTACTGGCGTTAGATTGGAAACTTCAGACAAATGATGTCAACGGCTGATATTACCTGCATGGACGAAGCATTTCTGAGGGGAAAACGGGCGACGGAAGTAAATTGCGAATTCTGCAATTTGGTCACACGCAGAAAAAGTGTCTCGTTTTTCCGCGCATGGCCGTTAGCGGCGAGTTCGATTTTGTTTTACCAACTTCTCTTGGAAACTTGAAAATCGCTGGAACGAGAGCTGAGTGCTGACGACCCTTATCCTGTGAAAATTCTAAATTAAATTGGCTTAATATTGTGTATTGGATCGAATTACCCACATTTTAAGCAGCGCATGTGTAAATCTTTGCCAAAATGTTATCTCTCGACAGGCCGATCACGGATTCCAAAATCGTAATTTGACGAATCAAATCAGATTTCTTAAACCTGATCGAAGTGCGATTGTGTACATTGAAATTACTAGTGCTAACAAACAAATCCAATTCCTGAGACGAGTGAAATGCTAGCCTGCAGCTGGGTCCAATGCCTCTAGAGCCAAGACGAGTGCACAACAGTTCCAAGATCTCCCAGCGAGAGCACGAGGCACAAGGTAGGCTTCATTCCGAACTCCTCGGCATTTCAATGTAGCGCCCCATTATGCTAAATGCCGATGCGGGAAACTTGAGGGCTTTGAGAAAGTTGAAACGGTTACCTTAACATCAAGCCATTTTCCTTACCATTTTCTCAAGATGCTTCCGTTAGTCCTTATAGTGCGCATTTACCCTTCGCATTAGATGACACGGCAGGAACACAAAACGTATATTTTCTGTGTAGAAGATTGTCTGACAACGCGAACACTCGAGATGTCGGTCTCCTCCTCCACCTCCTCCTCCTCCTCCTTCGGCTTCGGCTTCTTAAAGAAAGGTATTTTTGTCAAGTCCCTGGACTGGCAGCGCAATTCGTAAGGCGTACGAAGGCAAGAGCAAGATGATTGAGCTGGAACAAATGAAAGTCGGTCTCGCCAGCCTCCGAGCATGGAGCATTTCGAGCACCGGACAAAAGCCGGACGCCTAGAGATGCGAGTGACCGTGGAACGCATGGGATGGGGTTGACGGGTAGGGGGGGGGGGGAGGTGAAAGCCCGCATGATTGGACCATTTTGAGCACAATAAAGGAATCTCTCGTTTTCAAATTGACTTCGAAATTTCTCAAAGAGGGCTGAGGAGCTCGAGATCGGGTGACTGAGTCGGGGAGCCGGTGGCCCGGGGATCGATTCCCGATCGCTATTCTTTTCGGCTGGAATTCCGCGAGTCCTTCTCGCCGAGCGGCCGCGCGGAGGGAGGGTCCTTTTTACGACATGATTTTTATGAAGGGCGGAATCTTTTTCTGCGAACATCGAGGTTTATCGGACAAGTTTTAAGTGGAGCCAACGGAGTTTTCAATTCAACTCCGTCGTTTTATTGTCTTGTTATTGAGCAGAGCCCATCTTCCAGTTACAGCAACTTTCAAGGCTGTTTCATTAGGTACGAATAATATAAACTATTTCTAAATATGTTTTTTTTTACCTGTCAGTTTAGACGTTCACATTCGGATTTGTGGAATGCAATGAAAGATTAACGCTTGCTTTTAAATCTGTTGACAGTCGTTTCCTTGGTAACTGTCCAATGATGACAAGCAATCCATTATGAGAACATATCCAAGTCGCCGTGCATCATCAGGCCGTCCATGGTTTCCCTGTTTTTCTCACGGAACACTAACATTCGTTCGTTGTATGCCCTCATAAAGGACGTGCCGAGGTTAACCTTGCAGCAAGCAGCACACTGGTACAGGTGGAGGAGACGCGGTAGTGGCTTCCACTGCTCGCTGCAACCACCCGTTAGCTGGGAACGAAACACTTTGACAAGTGTTGCCGCTTTCTGTGTACTGGGGCTTCATAACGTACAAAATACACACCGAATGCAGACTGGTGAACCACACTCTGACGCTGCGGTGGTCGCCGTACAACCTCCCTCCCAACCTCCCATCCTCTCGTCCAGACCGCTGCCGCTGGACACAATGTACACATTGTTCTGACAGCTGCGGCTCAAGTGTGACGGATACATCTATTTCGTTAATTAATTATCACTCTTCCAGTTCACCATCGCACGGCCCGGACGCTGTTAATAGCTAAAATAATTTCACGTCGCTCTTTCGCCACACAATGAATTGTTTGGTCTCTGAAGGATGGTTCATGTAAATTGTAAATTACAAGCAAAACAGCTGCAAACAATAATATAGGAGTGAGGTTGATACCCTATCTCTATCGGCCTGCTGGGTGCTGATCCAGCCAAGTTCCGTGTTTTTGTCTGCAACGGCCATGGGATATTAATTATTAATTACAAGTGGCTGTTTTGGCGGTAATTTCGCCGCTCGCAAAGTTGTTTCAACTTGCCGCTCGCAACTAATTACACGGCCACATTGAAAGCTGTGTAATTTGGTTTTCATTCAACGTGCAATTTTGTGGTGCCATTGTTTATATTGTCTCGGGCAAAAGCTCTTAGCAAGCGCCAAACCGTACGGCGGGACCCTTGCTCAGGATGGTCAATGTCCCCGTAGGGAAGAGGGAGAGCACCGGGTGCAACGACCCTCCGCCAGCTTCCGGACAACGCGAGACAGGGTGGGAAACCGACGGCAATAACTCCATTCGGCGCACAGCCGTATCGTTCGGAACCGTGCACCGCAAGAATCCACGCTACACGGATTCCGACATTATTAAAATAACCCCGCCGCTTTGCCGTGCTCGCTGCTGTCAGGTTTCCCGGGTATGTACTACTTGAGCCCGATTCTTTGCTGGGTGTTCGTAGCCCGCTGCTGTCAGCAGATACGACCTCCCTTTCCAAGGACTGCGAAGATTGCAGAATGTAGAGCGATTTGAGAATGACGCGGGCTCGGATGAGAAACGAACGCTCGTGCAGTTGGCCAGCCGAGTCGAAAGTTGGAACCATCGCAGCTAAGAGAAGGTGAACCAAAATTGACTCTAGGCACGCGGAGCAGTGTTTCGGGCGCACAATATCGGGACCCGTGCGAGATTTATGATTGCGCATTAGAATAAAATGGCGAGGAATTCGCGAAACTTGTAAGTCGCAAGTTAGCGTTGGGGCAGGCTTTGCGCGGAGCGGCTGGCACCGCCTGGTATATCGCTGCATGTTTCGGAAAATGCCACCCGAAAGAAAATTTTCACGTGACCCAATGATTTCGAGCAACCTGCGAGATGGGAGCGCTGGGAGGCAATTCGTAGCACCTGGTGTTGCCGAAGAGTAGTTCCTGTCGCGATAAAGCATTCCCCTTTGAGCAGACGCCACGGCGTCGCACCTCTACAGAGTACAGACACTCATTAACAGACGCCCCATCCAACGCCCGACGCTGGCATCCCCGGGACAGATTCTCACACCCACATTCCAGCGTCGCCGCCCTGTTCGCCAATCTTGTCACATCGAATTCCAACAACTCTAACCATATCTCTCACCTAGCGAGACGAGAGCACGAGCTCCTCGCACCCGTCATCACATTACCTTCCTGCCCTACTTCGCTAAGAACATTATGAACGCCATCCTCGTCACTGCTGCACTCTCCACGCCGCGACGAAACACATAGCGTAATGAAATTAATTCCAGTGATTAATTGCCGAAGAACCGTACGGTGGAGTCGCTATTCAGTCTCTCCGCGTCATAAATCTCCATCTCCCGGTGATGAAACAGGATCTCTGAGTGACCCGCGAGTGGCGCTTTGACTTCAAATTGATGGATCACGTGCGGCCATGCGCCTGTCCTTCCCGGGGCGGGGAGAGGAAGGGGGGGGGGGTTAAATACCCGGGGCGTTGGTGCCTAATTGTTCGGCGTCGGCGGCGTCGTGGTCGGGGCGTGCAAGTGCTGGTGCAGGTTTTGAACAGCGCGGCTGTCACCGGCGGTTGTTTGCGTGCGCGGCGTCGGCAGCTTGGCGGTTGCGAGGGAAAAGTTTGTCTTGTCCACGTTGGCGTGGCTTGCGCTGCGCTGCGGGTTCTACTATTTCTCCAGGCACGGAAAGCTGGAAACCCCCAGATGACGCTTCACGAAAACTGGCTAAAATCTACTTATTCATTTCTTGGTTTCCTTGCTTGCCTACTTATCTATTCGTAGAAGCTTTCTTTGGAAAGTGCTCGCAGTAAAATATTGAAATGGCATCCAGATTCACGTCTCTCGTTCAGTTCATAATTTAGTAGACTTCTCGAAGAACAGTTCCTTTCAGTTCATTCTGATATCGCGTTTACCTTTCCAGGACCAAAAATTGAATGGAAACAACCAATTTCACCTCGTATAATTACGCTGTTATACATTGAGAGATATTGGCTAGAAATTACACTCTGGAATCCCAATATTTCTCAAATTTATTACAGTAGATGGATGTTGGTTGCATTCCGATTTCTGAAAATCTGTTTCTAGAATTTTGTGATTGCATTACAAGCGCTTTGTTGGCTTAGCTTCCAAAAGTCTTTGGATGCATAATTATTTATTTTTGTCTTCCAAATCCAACAGACTCATGTGCAATTCCTATGTAGCTTTGTCAAAGCCAGAGATCGTAACATTCTTTAGAATAAAATTCGAAGCTCAACACATCCTGCCGAGCTGTTGGGCAAACACACCCTCTGCACGTGGCCTATCAGGGGGCAACTAAGCACAATAAAGCCCGTCAGACCGCGCCATCGCGAGCCATCAGCCACCAGCCACCAGCCATCAGCCACCAGCCATCAGCCATCAGCCACCGAGGCAAACACACAGCGCGCGCAAGCAAACAAATCTCATGCCGCGGCCAAACGAGTCCCCGAGTCCACAAGACAGCGGCACTTCCGTCAACAAGCTTCCCGACAACACGCCGAGCAATTCCCGCCTTCCACGGTTTCCCCTCGTGCGGCGGGTGCCGGGGAGAGGGGGAGGGTCATATCATTTTGACCTATTTATCACAAGGCGTCGGTGTGACAGGTATTGACATGCCATCGCCATGGGGACGCCACCTGCTACAAAAAGCCAGCTCGTTTGCTCGACTACGATGTCCAAGGAAGCTTTTTAAACATCGCATTTCGAGCGGCGACTGTGTTTCCACGCGGTGAGGGAAAGGCGTGGGCGTCGCGACGCCTCGGCTGACAAGGCGTCGGCTGCAGCGTCGCATCCCACGGGGCTACCGGCGCCGGGTGTGAGCGGCGAGCGAGATTCCGTCTGCCCGCTGACCCAAGAAAGCTTTGCCGCGTGCAGAGCGGAGGTTTCTTCGGCCGCCCCACCGCACGGACTGAACCCGGCATGATTTCAGGAGCGGCGTCGAGTCCGCGAAGCCGACGCCATCACCCGAACCTAATTGAATCACACGGCGCCTTCCCTGGACGCTGCAGCGCGCAGCCGGGCAGGCGGCAAAGCTGGCAGCGAGCGCCACGGCGATGAGACGATGGTGGTTTAATCGCGCGAGAGATCGATTAGTTCCAGGTCGGTCAGATGTTCCACTCGTGAAGGTATTAATTAGAGACGCCGGAGCGGGAACTGGGACTGGACACGCTACGCTACGCAACGCAACGTCACAATGCAACGCAACGCCACAATGCAACGCAACGCAACGCAACGTCACAATGCAACGCAACGCAACGCAACGTCACAATGCAACGCAACGCCACAATGCAACGCAACGCAACGCAACGCCACAATGCAACGCAACGCAACGCAACGCCACAATGCAACGCAACGCTTCCAGCAAGTCATCCTTTCATGCCGAGTCGCTGACAAATTACCGACATTTGTGGCTCATTCTCGTGTTTTCTTTTCTTGGCTTGAAAAAACTCTTTTTTTAACCTGTCCACGTGATGAATGGCCCCCGTGTCGTGGTACACATACATACTCATTACGTCATCAAAACGAGTTTCCATCTCTAATTACTTTGTGTGCAAGCAGCACTAGCGTGCGCGACAGCCTCTTCCCGACCTGTTGGTTTCCTGCCTTTGCAACGCAGACGGCTGTGAGCCCACGTTTTCCCTGCTGGATGTCGGCTGGGCTGCACACTTTTCCGCGACGCGCCGTGCGCCGAGTTCAGCCCGTAACACGTCGTGCTCCACGACGGACGCCGAGTTTATTTGATTGCACTCGATCAAACGAGGCGGGCATTTTTGCTAAAACAACGCGTCCCGTTCCCCAACTCCCCGCGGGACTTTCAATATCAATTATCCGCGATATATTTCTCGTCCTGCGGCGGGCGATTTGCAGGAAGTTATTAGGTTTGTTTCGCGGCGTTCGGGCAGACTTTTCCCGGTTTCCCGGCGAGCTTTTCCCTCATTTCCCGGAGGAGATTGCGGCTCGAGTTCCCGGGGAAGGTCGGCGACGAGCGCAGCCAGCCCGCGACCAGCTCGTCCCAAACAGCGCCAGCTCGGATTTGGCTGCCTCATTATAATACCAGCGATATTTCGCTTGGATAACGACGGGTGTTCGGTGATGCTTCATCCTGGACTCCCTGCCGGAATTACAGTTTGAGTTAAAAGTTCAAAAAGTGGTCAAAGCGCAATCACCATTATAAATTCTGTATGGTGGGGCTTTAGATTATTCGGGAGCATTTGATTCAACAGTTTACACACATTGGCTGTTTGGCAGATTTCAGATTCAAAGCCAGGGAATGAATTGATGATGCTAATCCATCTGCCAAACATTTGCTGGCTGACCCGGTGTGGTCGTCAGTGTTGGATGGCAGCCAGCCAAGCCAATTAGCCGTTGTGTTCGATGACTCCTGGACAACCCCGGCTCCTGGCTGCTCATTGCCCGGAGTATCAAGCCCATAACCGACAGGAGCCATCAACTCGCTGTTATCGTTGTTGTTATTGAGATATCTAATTGCTTGTCTTGCAGCTTGAAAAGAAAGCCTTCGGCGGTGGAAAACTTTGCTCCATTTCCTCCGGCTTTTCAAAGCCTATCACTTTGATGGTACAGGGACAACTCTTTCCAATTATTGTGAGGAAATAAAAAAATATTCTCTTTTAAATGAATTTTATTTCAACCTATTTTCGGCGACACAATCATAAGTTTTGGGAATGAGGGAGTGGGGGGGGGGGGGGGGAGGTTCTTTGTCATTTCGAAAAGCCTGCCTGTATCAGAGAACGCAGCCTGTTGTAAATGAAAGAGTTTCAAGCATTCGTCGACAGTTGGTAAACAGAAGCCTGTCGTCCGATCCCGAAGATGAAAAGCCAGGAGAAAAGTATGTGTGGCATGGAGGAAAGCAC
This sequence comes from Nemurella pictetii, assembly GCA_921293315.2. Classification (NCBI taxonomy): domain Eukaryota; kingdom Metazoa; phylum Arthropoda; class Insecta; order Plecoptera; family Nemouridae; genus Nemurella; species Nemurella pictetii. Next base: position 34,703,201 of record OV121115.1, read on the forward strand.
GCTGTTAAAATCAAGCATTTTGTTCGCGGCTCCTTTGTTGCTCGTCGGGAACTAACAACCCTGTGTTTCCCTATTACGTGATCTCATAATGGAGATAATGGTACACATCTCACTTTCATTGCCAGTTTATTCAGACAATTTTCTACAGGGATGATATTTTGTTCGTTGCGAAATATTATCTCCTAATTCACTTACCGTCCTTTTGACACCGAATCTTGGCATCAGGGATGTTACGGAAATTGACACCCCCAACGTGTCCTTGACGAGAATCCAGGCTGGAAAATTCGATACCCGCTAATTTCCTACGCAGCGGGGAATTCACTTCGAAAGTTATGGTGTGAAAGTTATGACGTGCTATAAAAGTTACGGCGTAAAAGTTTTGGCAATAAACATCATGCTAGCTGGATAGACAATGACGCCAGGGGCGTTGGTTCACTCAATATGTTTTTACTCATCGTCATCCGTGTGCTTTGTTCTAGTCTTTTAAGCTGTAGCCGACGCAACGGAATTAACACGGAACGAGTGCATACGGTTTGCGTTCAGACAAAGCTATCCTGAAATTGAAAATACTATAACTGGATTCGATGTTTCCTTCCCTGCACCGCCAGTAGATCAACGCAGGGTTGATTTAGCCGTGTCTGTCTCTTTGCTACCCGACGCTGATTTCCATCCCTTGAGCCTCAGGGCGTGTGATGAATGATGCATGACACCGGGTTGGCACCAAGCCCTGCTGCCAGATGCAACGACAGTCCTGCTGCAACGATACCTGCTCCTGGTGCACCAGGGCTCACCTTGCAAGCTGCAATCACGCTGGGCTAGCGAGTTACACGGCGTGCTGCATTAACATGCATTACCAGCCATGCGCCATGAACGCTGTCCGCCGTCAAAGGTGATTTGAACAGCGTAGTAGTGAGTAGTGACGATAGGATTGGATTCGTCCGTTGATTCCACAGAATGATTGACCGGATGGAATGGCATCATTTCACAGAATGGCGTCGTTCCGCAGAATGGCGTCATTAGTCGTCATTGAGTCGCAATTTCATTTCGACTTCGATGATCGGGAGGGTTGGGATTTTAACGGGAAATTGAAATGGCTGGCATTTCGCGTAAACCGTGGCGATGTTTTGACAAGACAAAATTGACTCAGCATTATCGTATCACGTGATCGAGTGCTTCTCGATGTGAGTGTACCGCTGCTTTGTTTGGCAAATGGCGGCGATTGGCCCTTTTATCAACTGTGTAGAGTTATAAATGCTTTGTGCCCTGGCAGAAGGAAATCGATTTTGCGGCAGCTATGACGAAAATATATAGATATTCTTTGCGCCATATGAGTTGGGTAAATTTGTTTAGACTGAAATAAAGACAAATACACTTTCAATATGTAAATATAAAACTGCATCACTAGTCATTAATAAAACATTTGCCGTGTGTTGTTTGCTGGAGTGTGAGTGCACAAGGCCAGACGGAGAGGGTAGGTTCTGCGCTGCGATCACAGTTGTAATGAGAGGGTGGTAGGGAATGGGAGGCAAAGGTAGAGGCATACAGCATTCTAATAACAAGGCCCTGTCAACGCCGGCCGGGCTGCGTTGTCCAATCAGAGCCCGTCGTTGCCAGCGTCGTCGGAAACACTTGGCGCTTTGTGCGGCTGCGACCTCGATACCCCGCGTTTGTCCCGCGTTTGTCCCGCGTTTGTCCCTGGGGTAGCGGCGACGTCGCCCACACGCCGCGCTCCTCGCGTGCTGCCTCCCAATCAGCGCGGCAAAGCGCGACTCTCCGCGAAACAACGGGCGATAAACATTAAACACGGCTTTCCACGGAGTCCCCATGACACAAGTCGTCTGTTGTAGGGACGTTTGTCTAAAGGAACATTCATTCCTCCTTGACGGTTTTTTCCGAACGCCTTGACGGAAATTGTTTTCTCTTTGTCGACTGGAAAAGACAGCACAGCGATGGAAAGGAGAAAATGTATTAAAAACGGCGCGATTGATTGAATCAATAATCTTCGTGTTGTATAGAGCGTTGCGTGCGTTTCACAAAAAAAAACGCGGAGTTGTAATTGGACTAAAATATTTCGAGGCAAACAAAGGCTGCAGAGCGGGGAAATAAAAACAACGTTGTGCTTTTTTCTCCCTTTGCGTGGATCACCATTTGATGCATGGGTTGATATTTCCTAGATTTCGAGAGTGGAAAATAATAAGAAAAAACAATGACAGTATTTGCATAGGGTTTTTTTTCGAAGCTTCCTGTGATTTGCGTGCACCTTTTTGTAGCAGACTTAATTATCTGCTATACATATTTCGCCCGCGTGGTTTTATTTTCTGGCTAGCCGGCCAGGCGTGCAACCGGGCCGAATGAAATGCTAGCAGCGTTGCAGCCATCGCGTCAGCAGCACCGCAGAGGGTGATAATAGAGCCCTGGGCCTGCGTGACAAACACGGATATCCGGCCGGCAGGACGACCTTGTCCTTGCGCTGATCCCATCACTTGACCTTGACGCCACGCACTCGGCTGCAGTTCAAGACTTTCCCGACCTTCACGCTTCCACGAAGCGAACCTTGCAGGAAAAGAATATCAAGCCGGCTTTACGGAACTCGCTACTCAGCTTTGCTGCCTATTTCAACACTTTTGAGCTCCGTGCATCGAGCAGAGAGGCTGCATCTGCATTCCATCTTTTTTGAAACTTCTTTGGAGATGATTTTCAATGTTTCGCTGTGCGTTGTCCGGCGAGGAGGGGCGCCCGCGGCTTGTGCCTCCAAGTCGACCCCTGCGCTGTGAACACCGTGATTTTGAATGATCCCACGGCCAGCGCCGCGCGATGAGCAACTGTCCAAGCCGTCCACGTCAACTTGATGAGCACCGTCCTGTCCTGGCTATTCTGTCCCGGGCTCGAATCCCGTCCACCGAACATGCATCACGTGGCAAGGCGGGGGCGATCATCATAACAATAGATGGAAATTGAACGCCGCAAAGAAGCTTATTACGTCGGGTCGGTGTAGGCTGTCACATGAATCACGTTGTCAGCCTCGTCTTAAATTCATGACAAAGAAATATCGCGTTGGCAACTCATACCAATTTACAGGATACGGTTATGAAAAAAAAACACAATTTACCGTATTCAATCCATAAGAAAATTACCTGTGGTTGTCAAGAGATGTACGCCACTCGCCAGAATGGATGCTGCATTGAACTACAGTGAAGCAAGCAAAACGAGAAATAAACTGTACTTTGAAGTAATTAGTTTAATTATAAAGCGTCTCATGAAAAGCACCAGTCAATAATTAAAAACAGTTTATTTTTCGTTTTGCTTGCTCGTCTCGGAGCGTGATTCACACAACTACGATCTGAGCAAAAGCAATTACTAATAATCATAAGACCAGCTCGATCTCTCACAAGCCTACCAGCGATACCTGCTGCAATCTCGCTAAGCTAACGAACATCCTGGCGGTAATCGAGTTTGAAGCGTCTACATTTCGGTGCGAGTATTATGCCTCGACAATTTCCCCCGCCCATAACTCGACTCAATTATCCCTCTGCCATCTTCCAATTTACTAAGCTTGTAAAGATGCCGGCTTTCAATCTAAACTTTACCTTATATCAAACGCTTCGCGAACAATGGCGCCGGAAGTTGCAGCGCCATTGTAGATTTGTCTCTGCGATGATGCTTCTGACAAAACTATCGGGCTAAGAATCCATCTGAGTCTGCCGTGGTTCAGGCATGAGCTGGTGTTTTTCTACTTGGTTGGCGCCGAGTTCTGACGACGCGACGTTGGCCGCCTTGGGCCTGACAGCGCCGCTGGCAACGCATCGAGCGCCGAGTGCGTGGGAGACGTCGCTTTGAAGACGAGCCACGCACGCACGCACGCACGCACGCTAGAGAGGGAACGTAGCGTAGGCGTTGATATATCATACCGAGTTCATTTCAATGAGACACCATTGAATGCCAACTGGAATGCTGAGGCATTCACGAACTATGAAGATGATGCAGATGTATATTCCCAATACAGTCCCTCAATATTTTAGCAAATTTTAATTGATCTTCAACAAAATTTTTTGACTAATATAATGAACTTTGAAGCATGAACCAAATATAAATTAAACAAATCAAAACACAACCGAAAATTCTAAGCTGACAAAAGTTAAGTTTAGAACCAGCACTTTTACCCACCTTGTTCTTCAATTTTCTATACTCGCGCAGAACAAATATTTCTCTACAGATTGTCTTGAACCGTATTGAGTTAGCGGGGAATAGTTGTAAAAGTTCCCTGCTCATGACAATGCTCGAGTGTCTGGCATCTCGCAGGATAATAATGATATGTAAATGTCAGCGTAATCGTAGTTCTGCATTAAGTCGATCGTTGGTCGTGTGAAATGAGAAACTAAGTTGGACTGAATTTGAATAATATTGCAGGTGCGGCCGACGTAAAGCGCTCCACAGAGAGAAGCGGAAGGAGCCAGTTATTGCAGTACGAAATATTGCTTGGGCTCTCGGTACGCGGTTACTTGCAAATCTCGACAGTTTTCTCTCGGCTTAAATGTTTAAATGAGAGAATTAAATGGCATGCCTTACGTCCCTCTCAACTTTTGACTGCAGGAAACACTAAGATTATCAGAAGAAGGCAGTAGCTTACTGTGAGTGTGGTGGCTAGCCCTAGGTCTGCAATACAGGGTGTATTGTATCAATTATCTTCACTCATTTATTTTGTAGTAAAAAAATAACTTCATGTAGGTATGTTTTGTGAGTTACTTATCATCAAGAAATCTTGAAAGTTTCCGCGACTCATTAGAAAACGATACACGTATAAGAGGCGATTTTGTTCATGCATCAAAATTCAAAACTAATCTGCCAGGAACTGTTACCGAGTGATATTAGTTCCGGTTTGCTGGTGGGGGGTGGGCGAGGGGGGAGGGTAGGGGAGGGATGAACTCATGTGTTGGAAATCTCAAGGTCCATGAACAACATACTTTCTAACTTTTTATCGCTAAAAATAAAAATGCCACTCGAATTTCTGGTTTTAAGAAATACGGAGAGACTATCGCTTGACAAGAACTTTCGGGTGACTAGAGTAGAGACCCATACCAGGTCGCTTCGTTCGAAGCTACTGAAGAAATCGTATTCTTCTTCTGGATTTTTTTTTTATATCAATTTTATTCCTCCATAAACTATTTGTTTCACGGGTAGAAAATTAAAAATATAGGCAACACCAACACAACAAAAATAGACTGCCAAACTATTTTCTTATTTCTATTTCCACTGAACTCTCCTCCACGTCTTCTTCTTCTTCTTCTTCTTTTCTTCTGGATATGTCTTCAAATTGTAAGACGTCTTTAGCATGTGTCCTGGCCCCTGGGGGTCTTTCAAGATCGCTGCTGCTGCCGCGAGCTCCGCTGGGAGATCCGCGATACACTTTGAAGGCGCCAATAAAATTTTCCCTGCACGTTTCGGCTGCAGCTCGCGACATTCTAATTGCTTTGTCTGTTAATTGCTTTCTGTTTGCAATGATCATCCCGCGATAATGACTCGTCGCGTCGCCTCTTGGGGACATCGACGTCTTCTCAGTTCTCAGTTCTCAGTCCGCGTTTCGACACAGACGTTAGTTAGCGAACAGATTCTCGATTTTGAAAACGCGAGCTCCTTGCGACATCGACGTCTCATACAGAATAATTAGTGTTGTTTAGCTGCGAAGTTGAGCAGAAAAGAAACATCGTCCGGTCCGATAATATCGCTTTATGCTACCTGCCGTTTTTCTGTGATCACAAATGACGCTTGGAAAAACCAGACAAATGATCTTGCGCTGATAATAATAATGAGTTAAACAAGATTTATTCGGTTCAGTTCTTAGTTCCATCGATGAAACTCAATATTGACGAATGAAATTTCTCTCTTTGATTGGCTGCTTCCATTCAGCATGAGAAAAAATTAGAAAATGTCGTATTTACTTTGCCCGATTTCTGTTTCTTTCTATTTTGCTTCTTGTGTTTTTAAGCTCTGATGTTTCATCATTCTGATCGATAGGTAATATTTCAGAAACATGATTGGACTCATTTGAATACAGTAAATGTTTACAGTAGCAACTGGGGATGAAACTATCTATACTTTTAATACTTTAGATGATGCCGTGGTGCTCTCCAATGTGGAGAGGGAAGGTCTAGTAATGCAGGGCGACCTGCATGCAGCCTTCTGCAGCCTGCACGATGCTGCTAATGAGCAGATCGCGAAGCGGGCGCGGCACGAACTCACAACGATAAACAAACAACCAAATCCAATATCAATTAAAACTTGAACCCGTTTGCCTCCAGATTTCATTTCAAGCGAAGGAAAACAACGCAAGCGGCAAACTTGCAGCAAAAAGTAGAATCAAACTCACATCCTAATCAAATAAATTAAATTCTTCATTAACTTAGCTACAACCACGCGGAGCTGGTAACATTTTTCCATCGAGTTCTGCTGTAGGTTTCTTCATCGATTTCCCCAGATACTGTTCCCATTATGTCATTATGAATAAATGACTCTAAATTTAGACGACGAGCTCGCAAATCGTTTCGTTGGGCGCTGGTGATGTGTTCCGAGCTCCGTCAACATCACGGGAATGCATAGTGAACAGGGCCACGGCAACAATTCTGAGAGGTTAGCAGTAAGCTGAAAGTGATAGCGTCTCGCTCTTCTCCTTCGTGTAGTAGAACCTGCTGGTCCTCCCTGCTGGTCCATACTCAGCCAGGATCGCAGCATCGCAGGATCGCACGCCTTCCGCCGGAAACAGAACCAGCCAGGCACGGTCCTCCCAGGCCACAGCCGGCTCCGAGGATCCCACGGAAAGCACAGCGCTTGCCGAGGAAAACGCGGCGAATTAGCAACATCAAGGACGGAAAAGCAATTTGATTCCCCGCGACAAAATGACGCTTTATTCTGTTTCAACGCGAGGAGATCGAGTTTAACTGTAGAGAGTATTGCCTGCTTTCACAGGAAAACCGGCGGAAAGCCGAGGAAAATAGTCGTGAGATTTCGCCGTGAGAGAGCCGTAGATTTATTTGCTCTCCGCGAGTTTTTCCAACCGAAGTACCCAGCCACTGACTGCGTGGTGTTATTAGAAAAGTTATATCGGGGATCCTGCAGACGCGCGCTAGCTCAAGATTGCGCCTATCAAGCAATAATATGCGTAAGTGGAATTTCGAGGACACCCCCTGCCTTTGTCCACACATTCTAAATTCTTCTCTTTGAATTTCCCGGTGCGACGCTCGACGCAAGATAGTTGGGAAAACACGGGGAGGACGCTGTTCCTTGCGCTGCTCGGGGTCATAAAAAGGGGTCATTTCTCTCAGTTTCAACGAGATCCTAACCCCCCCCCCCATCCCCCTCTGTAACTTTTCATTATCGAAGAAGTGAACCTTGTCGGTGACTGTATGCGAGGGCATGCCCGGGCCGAGCCGTCAGCACGGGGTACCCTCGGCCCATATTTAGCTTGCTGAGCGAAAAAATAATTTAAAAGACCGAAGCAGCCAGCCACGTTGTCTGCAAGATAGTGTCACCGAATTTCATTAAGAAGTAAGAACCACGCTGTTTTCGGGAGCAGGAAAGTGTTAGAATTTGTTTCGAGTCAACCAGCAGGTTGGCGGGTGCAATTAGAAGAGACAGTAATGTGAAATGCGGGGTTTTTGTGTGTCATTGTGGCTGAAGCCGGCTGTCACGTGCACGCCCGGCGGCGAGTGCTGGTCGCCCCCAGCAGCCCAGCGTGTCCCCGACCAGCATTATGCTCACGCCCGGCAACTACATGCGCTGCAGTACCTGCCGCTCCGCGCTCTGTCAACAGCTCGTCAATGGGGCGCGTTGTCGACGACAGCTTTTACAGCGAATTCAGAATTGTTAGCAGCCCGAGTTTTGTTTGCGATTTCTTTGGCCGGTATTTATGCGCGGAGCCCGAACATGATAGAACATCACGTACTAGCGAACCATGTATGAACGTAGTCGTGTAAAGTTGTAGACAATGCCACGCTGACACGCTATTAGATCTAATGACTATTGCCTTAGAGTTTATATTTAATGGAAACCATAGATAATATCATTTTATATAAACTTTTGGCATTTCATTATTTTTACGGATAAATCTTGATATTCATCCACGATATTTGTATGATTCCCCTCTTTATGCATAAGTTTTTGTTTTTATCAAAAACGACACATTAAAAAGCACAGAACTAAATCCAGTACTTTGCCAAAAACAAAGCCGCGCAGCGCGTCGTGTACAACAAAACAGCGAGGAGACGAAATGCATCCAATTCCAAGCTGGCGAAATAACGAACGCTGACTGAGTAGCGAGCGAGCCCGCCTTCGCAGCTCACGTAACGCTTGTATCGCGGATTGATCCTCCGGCGTTCATTTCCGTCGCCGCTCCTCGAGACCGCAACGTTGTCTCGGGCAAACGACGCTCGCCAAGACAAACAACGGAACTTCCGTTCCCCGCAGCCGGAACTTCCGGTGCACAGCTCGGAGCCAGCCCGCGCGTTCCCTTATTTCGGCTATACGAACTTTTGTGAGCGCCCACTGCTCAATCATCTCAACAGGTTTTATAAAACTTGAAGAATCAATTTTCGTATTTACCCACCACCTTACCGCTGTTTGAGAACAGCCCACAGCAAAAGATCTCACGGATTTCATTACCAAACACCTTGCGCAAAGCTCCAAACATCGCGGGTCGCGTTACTAATTTGTATTTCCCATCCCACGCGGCAGCTATCTCCTATTCCTGGCATGACGGGTTGGTGTGAGGTTTCTAGCAACAACGCTGTTCGTACAGCGCCACGATCATGCAACAGAACCCTCGAACCATACCTATGACAGGGACAGAAACTTTACGAAACTTCAGCTCAAAGGTAGATATAGGAATTTAGGAAACAGTAAACGATTTTCAAATGGTGGCGTGTAATTAATACGTTTCATTTAGAACGGAAATTGTAATCGATTCTTCATAAAATAGTCGCGTTCGTTCGGCGCAACGTTTACAATGAGAGACGAGCATAAAGCTTAATGTCAATTGACAAATAGCGGCAAAGGCGATCGATCGCGCAACACAATTCAACGGCCTGTCATGTCAGCATTGTGGCAGGATGTGTGTAAAACTGCATACGTTTTTTCCATTGTCCCAACCTGCAATACCCGTCCTAGGATCGTGCAGACACCGCAACCTTGTTGAGACAACGAAGCATACTTCTTGGGAGTCGCTTCAGTCCACGCAGGGAGCCGACCTTGACGCGCGTCCTTGACTTGTTTCAGACCGGAAGGGCTACAACAAGCTGTCCGGCAGCGACGAGCCGGATGTGACGTACTGCACGGACAACGGCGGCGGCGGCGGGGGCGGCAAGTGCTGCGGCCTGGCGCGCGACGCCGGGGGCGGCGGCGACGCCAACTCAAACATGGTGGCGTCGCCGAGCATGAAGACCAGCCTCGTCGGCAACGACACCTCGGACTCCGAGTCGAACTTCACGGACATCGAGGTCGACCCGCTCTCCGACGACTCCGAGTACGGTGAGTTGACCCTTGACTTGTTCAGGCTGGATCGCTCGCTTGCCGTTGCTAGAAGCGTCCGTCGTTGGACACTTTAGCTGTAGTGACTCCTGCAACGCCTCACAAGCCAAGAGTCACCGCAACTATTGCAGAAGTCGTCTGGTCTTTATGACCTTAAGGTCAAGGAAACTGAAGCGACGCGACGCCTTCTGCGCTGTCCGCCGCAAGTCGATAGCTAAGGACTGGCGTTGCTCGTGTTCACGAATTTAACTTGCAAGTTACAGCTAAGTTTTCTGTGGTCGCTCGCGTCAAGTCTGCTATATTTTCAGCAAGTTGAATGTTTCAAACGCAAAGAGAAGACCAGCGGTTTAAGTGCTGTCGAAACTAATTTGTGGCACAGAAACTTGCGCCTGGGGTCTTCCAGGCTGCATCGCTCTCAAGTCGTTGCAGAAAGCCATACAACATTCCACCCGCAATTCCCAGCGGAAAAATGTCTGTACAAAAAACAAACAGAAAAACGCTTACGTCGTGGTTTTCCGCGGTTGTAAATTCATTTGACATCCGAGCAGGCGATCGTGGTGAGTCGACGCGTTGGTCTGGCGGTTGAACATTTCGGCATCAACATGGGTTACGCCTTGCGCAGCTGACTTCAGAATCAATCGCTCGCAACTCACTGCGCCCGAAATTGATTATTTTCTGGAAAAGAAACTGATTCAATTCGAACAGGATATCCACTCAAACAATTGTATTTACGTTCGGCTAGAAGCATTCAGAACTCGCTGATATCGAGTTTACTTGAAGGAAATAGGTATAAAGATTCCCAGCATCTGCCACGTTGTGCAACAACTTCTTGGGAAATGCCGGGGAAATGCGATGGTAAACGCCGCGAGCGGGATGCGGAAAAGCGAGAAGGTTTTCTCACGGAGGCTTGGAGAGAGTTTGATGGTGTTGAAAATTTGCCCTGCATTATTAAGTGGCACCTGTGCTCTTGGAGTGGGATGGGGCTGCGCGTAGACGTTTTCTTTATCGGCGCTAGCCTGGCAGTATCAATTACCCTGGTGGGCTGGCAAGTCGTTACGTTGCCTGAGCAGACTAACATCACCTGCTTCGGTAAGGACCCACCGGGGACCCGCGCGGTTGTAAACAGCCGGGATTTGCCGGAAGGAAACAGTTCTTTCTCATGGCCCAGCCTGGGAAATAATGGCGTTGTGTTTGTGAAAGACGGCTCTGTGGGAAGGCGTCTTGGCATTCGTCGGGCCGTATTCTTTCCGCCGATGGCACTCTCACCATTATGACTGCAGCTGGAAGTATCAGGTTCCTTCTCGTCGAGGAGAAGCTTAACGCACTCTGTAGAAAAAATATTGGCTATAAAGAAAGCCGCTTTGCAGATTTCCTTTCATTGCGATAATCTAAGGAATTTGATTCGAACCAAAAAATTGTAAAAACCAAACGAGCAGCCCCATATTGTACCGTGCCTTATTATACAAACGCTTAACAAAGCTGCAGCTTTCACCTCGAACCACCATCGGGCGCATTCACATAAATGAAATTTTCACACCAAAATATAGGCTCTTATCCCGGTTAAAGCGTGCTACAAGGTAAAAATACTGCGAACAGATTTATTTTTGGAGGGAATGTTTATGCATATCTTCCTCCGCTCAGAAATTCTTTTTCCTCTCAGCTGTTCCTCGACTAACATCATTTTTTCGGAAACCGAACCTGCCACACTTCAGTGTTAACCTCCGACCTCTAGCTCGTAGCCCGTCTTCATTTCGCACAATCCAACACCTGGCACAACAATATTGATCTATCAAGCGTGCTTTCGGCGGACTGCGGGGACTGCGGGGGCTGCGGGGCGGGTTGTACCTCCACGGGGACTCGAACCCAACACACAGGGCTCATCGCCTCGCGGCCGCGCCGACCAGGCTTAGCATAGCGACGCCGACGCCGACGCCGACGCCGACGCAGCGGCTTATTGTTGCCGCGCTCCCCGCACGGCAATCCCCAGTTAATTGCTTTCCTCTTTCCTTTCGCCCGCTTTTCACTCGTCGCGCTAGCTTTATTTCCGGCGACCCGACGCTTGCATTACGCGCCGCCGGCGTCGGTGTCGGCGTCGGCGTCGGCGTCGGCGTCGGTGTTGAATCGTGAGAGTACTCGTCACGCCGAGCCGAGTCAAGCGTGCGTCCAGCAAACATCCGTTCAACTCCAACGCCCTCCTCGCTGCTGCTGCTGCTGCTGCTGCTGCTGCTGCTGCTTCTGCTGCTGCTGCTGCTGCTGCTGCTGCTGCTGCTGCTGCCCTTGAGGATGATGATGATGATGATCTGACTACATAAATTAATCGATCATGGATAATCTGGATCGTCGCATTATCATGGGTCCCACTAGTAGACTGATCTATAACCTATTCGTCTCCGATGGCCGGATGGCAACATGTCGAGCTTAGCGATGATGTAGGTAGTTAGATCGATTGGACGCTGAATCCTCACCGTGATGAATCAATGATTCACACGACGCGTTCAGCGTGAGGCGTGACATTGGCCGCCGGCGACGTCGGACGCCGACGCCGACGACGCCCGCCCAACGGCGTCGGTCTGTGAACGACGGCTGGCGTCGAGATTGCATCGAGAGCGCGTCGATTCCGGGTGAGAAGTTTTAATTACCGCGCTGATGACACGTCGCCTTCCCTGGAGCGTCGGCGTCGGCGTCGGCGCCGGCGTCGGCGTCAGCTTCGGCGGCGGATGATTTGCATAAAGATTGCCGCGGAAATGACGTTAACAAAAAAAGCGTTCGCAAAAAAATGTTGCCGGCAGGATATTTTTTATGAAGCCGAATTAAAAATAGTGTAGTACGTAATAATAAAAGCATGTGACAGCTTCATGAGGCGCAAGTAGTGGGGTTTTTGATGTTGCAGAGTGACCCTCGCTGCTTTCATGTCGGCGAAATGAGGACGGAATACGCGAGCGAATATTCATCGGAATATTGTGGAATCGCACGGTCCTTCTCACACAGAAGTCAATTGCCCCCCTACTCTCTATGCATCACGTTTCTTTTGACAAAAGCTCAACTGCTTCAATTATAATTTTACATTGAATTGAACTGGCCGAAAAAAGATAGCGTTAAAAGCCCACCGATTGGAAGGAACCAGTTGATGCTACATCAAAGCGGTGGGATCAGTGTCCTCGTCATTCATCTAGCTTCGTTTAGGAACAAAAATACCTATAGGACGATAATTATAAATTAAGAAACATTCACACAATATTTCAACTCATGGCATCCTGAATTCACGACAGAGCACGTTCTTTGCTTGGGCAGTCTTTTTGTCGTTCTGTTGCTTGGCCCAGTTCACTATTCGCTACATTCATACCTCAGTAGCGCTGTGGGTATTTTCAATTTCAAATGAACTACATAGAGTAACGGAAAGTTTAGTGCTTATGCGAACGTAAAGCAGCGCGTACCTGTCGGTCTCATCGGCATCGCACGCCACCAATAGATTGGCCGAGTGAGATGTTTGTGTTCCTGCTAGCAGTCGGTAGCGAACTGCCTTCCATCTGCTCGCCGCCGCCGTCGCCGCCGCCGCGTCCCGCCTTCCGGCTTTTAGCAGCTCAATGAAGCTCTATCCATCCACCCGGCGCGACGCCGGCCGATAAACACTGATGCAATTAAACCCCGACCACTTGATTCGCAGATCGCGCGCGCAAACACCGAGAGTGATTTCTAGACAAAGTCCATCACTTATTCGACACCTCGTGCACTTATTCGACACCTCGTGCACTTTTTAGCAGCTGGCCTGCTGGTGGTAATGTACTTTCCGCGCGGTCGCCAGCTGCCGCCGCTCTGAATCATTTTCCTCGGCGGCGAACTATCGGGGAATATATCACAGTTGTTTCTCGCTTCCACGCTGAGGAACAGGATGGTCGTCGCTAGCGCAGATTTACCGCACAACCTCTCCGATACTGGAAATGTATTATACGGGGGCGTCGAGCAGGCCACAGGGTAACTTTTCTCAATCGGGGTGACACTATAGCACATTGATTTCCCCCCTCTGCGGCGTGGCACGGTTGACACGACCTCCTGTCTCGCACTCACGCACGCACGCACGCACGCTGAAGTGCGTGTCTTGTTCGCGCGGCGTGCGTAATGCTCTTACGTTGGATCGGGCGGCTGGAGATCCGCTTAGCGGCAGCAGCTGTCGCGCCGCGGTCTGCCCTGCAGCTCAATGCAAGGCACTGGGCAGGCTTATCGGGGGCGTAGCGGGTGAGTTGACAGTCAAAGTTCACTGCCAGCAGGGTGCGAGGAAAACAGTGGAATTGTGCGACACCCCGAGCCTTTTTCCATCTCCTCTCTTCAATAGCGTTGTTACAAACACAAAATGTCAAGGACGTCCTGTCGCTGACATTGCTACGTTGAACCAATCAGGATACAAGGCCACGTCAACGAGATTGTATTAGCTGATGGTGGCAGGACATCTTTGAACCAAGACAAAATGGCGAGCAGAAAAATCATTACATGGGAAACCTGTGAATATTGTGATATACGAAGGACTTCTCGAACGTATTCGATGATGGTTAGGGATATGGAAAGTGTGACCTCGTCAAAATAGCGATTGTGTTTGTGGATTTCGAGTACCCTCGAAACCAAGTTGGCATGGTTCATGGGCCACCGTTGCGCCTGTCTGCATTGTGAAGGTGACACGCGAGGTCAGGAAAGGTTCGGCGTTGGGGCGATTTGAGTGGCGTTGGATGACCCGGCCGAGCGCTGGCCGCCAGAGACGTCGGCGTCGGCGTCTGCGTCGGCGTCTGCGTCGGCGTCGGCGTCGGCGTCGGCGGGGACGAGGACGCTATTTGCATGCTGAGACGTGGCTCACAGTTCACTTTTGACTTTCGGAAATAAAAGCACTCAAGATTGTTGTGCTCCAGACGCCCGTCGCGGGGGCGCTGGGAAACAAACGCGTCGAAGCCCTCTAAACCTGATTTACAAAAGAAAATTTTGAAGAACTCGGAAATATCCAGACCTCCTTCTATAAGAGACGAGGTAAGGAAATATGTCAAGCTTTACCTATAACGTAATAAAATCACCCGCCGAAGAAATTGCTTGAGTTTCACGCGACAGTTTTCCAAATGGAACCTATTTTTAGACAGCGTTGTTGTGTTGTGCTCGGTTGTTGCTAAACATGACGGCTGTGGCTGCAGGGAAAACTGTTATGTTGGGAGCGACTTCCAAGCTGCAATTTCGCAGACTCTGTTTGCCAGCAAAATATTACCGACGGCACTCACTCGACTTCGCAAAGTTCGCTGCTGATAGCATTGGCTTCAAACGTGCCGAGAGATTTCTAATAGCATACAATTAGATTCCATCGAGGAGGATGAATCATGAGCTCTTAGATTCAGTCGACTGCAATTAATATCACATATTGTACAATGCACACATCACATCACATAAAAACTTATTTCATTACTACCACAATGTTCAAAACTTGTCTACAGCCACGATTAAAATTTGGGTGGCAATGTATTTCTTGTGAGAATCCATTTGTATGCGATAACTACGTGACTGGTTGGGACAACAACGTCCCTTAATTCGTCAACAGCACGTAACGGTCCATGAACGGCATGATATGGAGAACAACAGACTGTTAACCCACGGCGCTTTTATAGTAAACAATAAACGCCCACGGAGGCGAGCTCGGTTTAACGTACCGACCCTGAGCTCGGTCTCACCAGCGCCGCTGAATGCAAATCTATTCAAATGTGCTGACACAGCAAATTATGCGCATTTGCTTTGACATTAGCATGCTTATTATTGGGCGTCTAGCCGGGAGCAGGCTAGTTGCCATTGCCGTATTAAAGAGACTGTTAAATTGTCTGAAGAGACCTTGTTGAGGGAGAGATAACGAGAGAAAAAATGTTGATTTTCTAGACATTTCTGACAATTTACATGAAAGTATAAGAAATTACCTACTTATATCCTAGGCACAAAAAATGTAATGTTTTCACATTTGTTTTTATCACCAACCTTTCGCCAATTAACCTTGTAATTGCGCAGTAAAGGCGCTACTAGCTCGCCGTTGTGCCCCTATCGCCGTTGTGCCCGCTACCTTCCTCATATCGCCGTTTCATCCTGTTTCATCGGTAAGAAATTGATCGAGCTTGTCACGGACCGAGTCTGGAATCTGTCTCCGAGCATCGCTATGAGTTCCACGGCGGGCGAGATGATCTCGCTGTGGCAGGCAGCTTCCGCGCGGCGTTGAAGCTGGATGAGACGGATCCAGGCGGCGGAGGCTGGGCAAGTGAGACTAACCTGTTGCAATCTCGCAATCTCTCGAGTCCCGACAATCACAGGCACGGCCAGCCGGATCGGATCGATCAAGCCTAGTCGGTCGGATCGGCTAAAAACGCTCTCTGTTTATTTACTTTGTTTTTTCTGACAAATAAACCGCTTGTGGTTCGCCGAGCAAATATTACAATAAGGAACGGGGCCGAGTCCACTGACGAAGGAGATTATGCTCGGGTAGGTCAAAATATTATGTCGAGTCCGCCACGAAACATGATTATAAAATAAATACACATTATAAGCTTGTGTGTTTACAGCAAGCAATGGCGCAGGAAACGCAAGAGTTGCTGGATATTAAAAACTTGGCACCTCCACCGGAAACTCCAAGTTTACTTTTCACCCGGTTGGGATGAAATAAAATCCCTTTATATTTTGTTTCGAACCCAATGCGAAGCGGAAAAGTTCTAAAGTGGACTTATAATCCCCTAAATGTGAAAAAGTACCAGCGCCAGCGCCAGTGCCAGTAAAGTATATGGAAGACAAAGAGCACCTACCCAGCACACCTAGAGAGGACTTAGTTATTGTTTAAGACCATGTTAAACTTCTCAAAGTGCGCGCCTGAGATTCCGTTCCCCAGGGTTTCTGTGGTCTGCGAAAGTGTCGGGGCCGTGTTCCCTGGCGTAACGTATTGTGTAACGTGCTTTGTGCGTTATTAGGTGCCACCTAATAGCGGCTCTCAGAGTAAAAGAGCCGGGCTTTTAGAGCGCTTTGTGGCAGCCAGTTCGACGTCTCTTATCTCAGCACTCTACGGAACGGGCTTGCCGAACATAATGACAACGTCGCCGGCATGCAACGCGACTCTGACCGAGATCCTTGCGCTCGACGGAACGAGGTCGGCGCTCGCCTGATCAACGGTGATTAGCTCGATCAGGAAGTGATGTGTTTGTGTTTTCTCCATTCACGTGTCGGCAAGATGAGCGCCAGCCAGCTTTCTGTATGCCGCAGACCTCAATATCGACAGGAATAATAAACCATCGTGGACACGAGGAATAATACTCAGTCAATTCCTTGTGAAATTATCGTTGCTTTGCTCGATTCTTACAGAATGCCTATTAACTTCAGAGCGCTCGGAGCCAACTGAGACTGAAGCCATTTGTTACCTAAATTACACTCATTTTGCAAAAACAAATGTTAGCAAAATGTTTGAGACGACAGTAAAATATTTCCATCGGAAGCATAATGAGGGTGTTAGTTAGGTTGAAAGACAGGCAGGCAGTAAGTATAAGTACTATCAGACATTCCATTCAAAGCACGGCGTTGTTATGTGCTGCTGCCGCTGAAAGTAGAATGCAAATGGAAACAGCGGTGCAGTTAACTTTGAGCACAACGCAGCTTTGAAAGCAGCAGCGAGCAGCGAGCAAGAGCCAAGTGAATCCAGTCGTAGCTTGTTTGAATCCCAGCTCGCGGCTCGTCTAGCTGCTCGATAATGCACAGATTTGCGCAAAGTTTCGCACTTTGCGCGGCCTGCCGCTGTTTCCCTCGCAAAGTTTCAGCGTTAATTCATTTAGCTGCTCGCACATGTCGACTAATTGGATCAGAATCGGAATAATTGCCTTTCAAAAGCTGTTTTGAACTTATAACGATGTTAAAAAATACCAGCAAGCGCTGTGTGCTTTTGTATGCCATTAGGATAAGCGAGTAGCTCTATTAAGCCTTTGATGTCAAATAATAATAAAATGCCTATAGCAGAGCATGATTTTGAATTCGCGTAGGATGGAAATAATTTTTGATCTCTAATTATCGATCATGTGCAGGACACAGACAAAATGCTGCGGCTGTTTGTCACAGAAAGCAACGCTAGAATTTCAGTTTCCGATATCGCAGTTCCTGGACCGTTGGCTACTTGACACGGAGTTGATGCGGATGGATTTGACACGGATGGTTGTAGCACGGATGGTTCTTACACGGATGGTTGTCACACGGATGGTTCTTACACGGATGGTGTCCGGCTTGCTTGCAGACGAGGCGCTGACGTGCAACGTGTGCGACCGGTCGTTCGCCACGATGCGACACCTCGGCAGACATCAGCAGAAGAAGAGGCATTTCGGGTGAGCGATTGCTTCAAGCCACCCACCTTGCCCACACCTTCCCTCCGCTGGCAGGGAACGCCCAGCTAGATGAAACCCTGGCAGCGTGCAGACCCGGACACACAACATCACATCACAATAATTTCCATCGCAGCTCTTTCCATTAGCAGATAGATAGACATAAGACAGACAGCAAAGTAGAGAAAACGCTCACTATCTTGCAATTGGAAGTACAGGATTTAAGAACACAACAACTGGCGCCCAGCGTGGGATTCCAGAATGTAGAAAAATTGACTAGCTAGCTCAGTTTCAGAGAGAATTTTTAATTTTTGATGAAATCAAGTAAGCTAGTTATAACTTCACAAGACGAAGATGGCATGCAGTAAAATGCTTCGGTGGTAGTGTAAAATACAACTCCAGTGCCCAGGGAGACACTAAGAAATGCTTTGTCAACTAGACAGCTGCAAGAACAGGAGGCTGCGTCCCCTGCAGGGTTGCGTCCCCTGAACGTTCGCGTGACGGCTTCCTCAGGTGCTCGGCGTGCGACAGCCTGTTCCCCTCGCTGATGGCGCTGGAGCACCACAAGGAGGAGTTCGAACACTGGTCCGGCGACGAGAGCTGCGACGACGCCAGCCAGTCGGGCGACGACACCAGCCAGGACACGGTCACCTCCGAGGAGCTCGAGCGGCTGCTCTAACCACACCAGCGCGCGCCTCTCCCCAACAGCTACCGCACGTTCGCCTAAGCGTGGGCGGCGGCTTCGGCGGCGGCGGCGGCGTCGGGGTTAGGCGAGATCGGATTGTGTTTGTGTGGCCGTCGGGCATGTGATTAAGGGACAGCAGGGCGACGTTTGTTTTCCTTCTGTAAAACAACTAGGTAGTAGAGCCGACGTAGCGTGGAAAGGCTCGTTGAAGATGATATTATAGGGTTATTAAAATTTAGATTGACATGGTTATTTTCGTTGAATCAGGATACGATGGGATAAGTGAAATCACTCATCTTTAGTTAGGAACGATTTCCGCAAACAGTCTCTAGTCCTAATGGCTATAAACATGCTGGAGCAACAGCGGACTATAGCGACCAGACTAAATAACACTCGGTGATTATTTTCACAGGATAAACAGAGTTGAAACTTGTCTGATTTGCGGCAAACGCTGCTGCGGGCACGGATCGCGCCACGAAGGATGTAAAATTGATTTCACATTCCAATTGTTTGCCGGGCCGCGCCGCGTCTGCGTTGGCTGGTGGTTCACAAGCCTCCGGGCGGGTGATGTTTTTCAAGCAGTAGCCTCGCTAGTTGTTGGCTCTGAAGGCGCTGGCCGTTGGTCGAGGAATTGGAGGGGGGGACGGCGTCCACGCGTCCCTCGGGGAGGACGAAGTGCTCGGGACGAGGGCATTGCACGGGGTATCGAACCCCCGAGCTTCCTGTTTCGGGCCGTCTGGGACTCATGGTGTCTGAGGACGAGGTGGAACGGGGAGGACGCGACGCAAGATAATCTGAGGCAGATGAAATACTCGAACGATGCAGCATGCGTCGTGCTGCGTGCGATCTTGCAGGGGCGTCGTTTTCAATGCGAGTATATTTTCGATATTAGTATACTATGCGTATAAAGGTATTCTTAGGTTACGTTGTATGGCCGTTTAGCAAGGTAGTAGGTAATTGAAACTATTGAGTAATTACATTCATTGTAAATTATATTAATTGTGTATTATAATAATTGTGAACAGTTCTCTGTTGTTGTACACTGACAGCAAATTTTTATCGGAACAGCGCTTTTATTTTTGATAGAAAGAAAGTTGAGAACACTAACAAAAAATTCAGGACTTTCTGTCGTAAATGAACACTTTTTTTACAATTATTTGAAGTGGTTGAATTTCCGCTGTGTACGATGTATCATACGTTAAGTTTAATATTTTAACAGCATAAAATTCATTACTACATTAACTATGTTTCGACTACCCAAATAACAATGGAAGCAATGAGAAGTAATGTACCGACTTTTCCGCATGCAAAATATTTCGTTGGTGTTGTTTTCGCAGATTTACGACCAGAGAAGGGACTCGTAATTCCCATGTGCTTTGAATTTCCGGCTACAATTTCAGTTGCATGATCAAGATTCAGCCAATTTATCACATTTCCTAAATTTATTGCTTAAATATAAGCTGGGCATTGACTGTTTATTAAAAGATGACCTGTTTTCTAAACGGAGGGACAACGACTACATATCACGCGTTGGCAAGAGCTGGGAACATAGTACAGGAAAGGGAGCGGGGATGAAGTAGAAATACGAACAAATGTATCATATTTCGGTGGGTGTGTAATGAATACATTTACAAACGGTTGTGCATTGGATTAAAACAAATCATTGTAGAAATGTTTCTCAAGCGTCAAATCCAGTAAAACTTTCAACACCCCTAAAATAGTTATAAGTACTAAACGTAAGTACCTACGTTTAAAAACAAACACGAATGTATTGGATGGTCTATGGAAGGTCAGTCTATAGAGATTGTATATCTACATACTTTTATCTGGATACATCCTTATTTGCACAAAGAAGTGTACGATGTATCAACTCAAAGTATTTTTCTCCTCACAGAGATTTTTGGAAAATAAAATATTAGATTTCCTTTGAGAAATGTTATTTAATCTACAACACGTGACTGGCTAGATATCGGAGTATGGAATATGAATCCTCTATGCATACGCCTTGGTACGAGCTATTTTATTCAATAAACAAGTAATACAATTGTCCTCGAAAAGTTCATTGCAACCCTCTTCTACCTATAAAGAAACCGCAGGTGAAGTAAGCTCAAGCAAAATAGAATTCATACACAACATATGAAAGCACACACCTCGTTGGGAAGATTGCTTGGAACTGGTACAAATCCTATCACACAACATCTGGACTCGGCGCCCGCGGCATCAACGTCACCCGACTGGAGGCGTTCAGAACGGGCTGTCGCCGATGGTCTTGTGCAGACTCTGCAGCACCACGTCGAGGTCCAGCAGGTTGCGTCGCGCCTGCACAGCAATCTTGCCCTCCGGCAGGACCTCGGGCTCGCACTTGAGCAGGAACAGCGTCTCCTCCAGCAACCGCTTGGACTCCTGCAGACAGCCGAGGAAACACTCGAGGAGATAAGGCCTGTAGCCCAGCAAGCACTAGCACCAGACGCGCCGAAAATTGGCGGTGGAAAATATGCCACAAGAATTCGAAGATAGAAGACAAAATGCATGTTTTTAAACTGAATGTATATCGAACTTTGGCTGCTCCGACACTGGCTTGCCTTCTGCTGTAGAAAATGCTATAAAAATAAGAAGCAAGCAACTGATATATAACGATGAGCTCAACCGAAATCAGTTAATATTTAAATTAAATGGCGAGATATTCTCGGGAAATCATGTTAGCTTACGAGGAGGAGGGGAAGAGAGGTTGGCCTGAACTTTATTTGCAGATGTGGAACTTTAGTGTGAGAGCCCGCTAAATTACTTAGAAATGCCGTAGATTTCCCAGCGTCTTAGTGGACACTCACTCCAAAGACACCTCCTCTGCATACGACCTCGGGCTCCCCTTGAAGATCTCGAAGCGGTTACTGGGATGCAGGAAGTAAGGGATGCAGACGCCGGGACGAGGTCGGCCTACCAGCAGCCGCGCCGCCAGCTCCGACGGGTCTATCTCGCCGCGCGTCGCCTTCCGGCGGGCGTCCTCCGCGATGCACGCGTGCAGCTCGAACGTGAGCACGCCTCGCACGCGGAACTCGGCTGCAACAACGTGACACGATGTTGGGCGGATCGCTACGAGGCCACACGCGTGCAGGTACGCAAACAAGGAGGCTCGCAACCCAAGGTATTTGAACTTTTGAAGGTCAGGGCTGTCTCTCTAATTAACTGATAATGTCAATTAAAAACGTGTCCGCTTTGAGCTGCGTTCACAAGCCGGAAAATCAATATCCTCGTGGAATTTACAAGTTTGCAAATTGATTGCTAATTGAATGCACTACACGCGCTATTCAATTGCACTGCAACGGGAATTCCTTTTGGGGAATTGGATTTCCAGCAAACTCGGCTTACGTTCCCGTTGAAATCCAGTTAGAACCCACCATGGACTGATAACTAAATTTGGTTAACAAAGTGTGCGACCGCAATGATTGGCTCATCTAACTTGTTGGCCGACTCCAAGCCGCACATTGCAGCTGGTAACAACGGCAAGCTAGGACAGTGCTAGGGCTGCCCAGTGGTCACCTGGGAAGATCTTGGCGCCGAGGTCGAGCATCTGCCTGCAGAGCGCCACCTTGCGCGCGATGGCGTCGTCGTCGAGGCCCGGCAGCCCTTGGGCGTCCTGTCCCAACAGCTGAGCCAGCGCCAGTCGCACGTCGCTCAGGTAGAAGTGATTGGGATGCAGCACCCGCCCGCCCAGCTCGACCAGGAACTTCTCGCACGCCTGCGCATGAGGCACACCGCGCCATCAGGAGCGATGAGGAGTAAGAACACTTTGTTATAAGTTTACCACAGCTTCGCACACAAAGCTTTTCCTAATGAAAAACCATTAAAAATCACTCAGGTTTTCGCGCTGTGGTCCTTTCATCGCTATTTTATCGTGCAATCACTTGCAATTTAGGAAATTTAGGAAAACGGATTTTTCGGCATCGTGCATCAATCAGAGACAAGTCAATGCCACAATGCCGTCCAAATTGATTCCACTCTAATTTTTGCCGTTTGGTGTGATACGACTTGTGACTTGCAGGCTATTTTTACTTTTGTCAGTTGCTACGTTTGTGATCTGTAATAGTATTCTATTCTGTCAGACGGCACCAGCTCTGTAGGATGTTACTTGTGATAGTCAGCCGGTACCAGCCCTATGGATCTTGGAGACTACGCGAACCTTTGCGTTGCCCTTCTCCATCTTGGCCAGCCTCTGGCCGACCTGCTCGATGGTCTGCGCCACCTGGAGGCCGGGCTGCTGCGCACCGCACGCTGCGCACACCCAGGGACAGATGTCGCCACCTTCGCGCTCCTCGACCAGCGGATCCTCGGGCAGCAGGTACCCGGCGCAGCCGCTATCCACGCAGACAAACATGTGAGTGATTCCATGCACGCAACTTACAACGAATTCTTTTATTCCCACATGTGTTACTAGAAATTTGATTATTGCAGCTTCCAGGATTTGCGGTGAAGAGCATTGTTTATTTTATTATTTAAAACGAAATATTCATTCCCAAATTTGTATCCGTACCGGGATGCCAAGAGTATTAGGAAGTAGCAGGATTTCAGTTCACAACAACTGGCGCCCAGCGTGGGATTCCAGGATTCGTCTGAACCTGTCCCTGTACCCTGTCCCTGTGACCTTGCTACCCCTATGCACTCACCCCTGCAAACACTTGACCGCGCTGAAGTTTGTGCCGAGCTCGGTGGGGTCTGCGCATCGAGCGCAGCGGCACCAGAAGAACTTGGTCTCGGCCAGGTGATGTCGCCGGTTCGCCGTGCCCCACAAGGCGTCCGTGTAGCTGATGGACAGGTGCGTGCCGCGCGGCACGGCGCACGCAGCACGCACCACCACCTCGCCCGATGACGTGAAGCTCTTCGCGCAGTTCGGCACGCACGCGTGCTCCAGCAGCGAGGTCAGCTCGTACACGGCCACGTGGCACGGCTCGCTGATGGGCACCTCGTGGCCGTTCACCTGGAAGCAGCCGTGATCAGGCGTGATCAGGCGTGATCAGGCGTGATATCGTGCATAACGCTGCGTTTCAAGCCCGTAGCACGCTGTGTTTCAAGCCCGTAGCACGCTGTGCTTCAAGCCCGTAGCACGCTGTGCTTCCAGCCCGCAATGCGCTGTGTTTAAGCCCGTAGCACGCTGCGTTTCAAGCCCGTAGCACGCTGAGTTTTAAGTCCGTAATGGGCTGTGTTTCAAGCCCGTAGCACACTGTGCTTCAAGCCCGTAACACGCTGCGTTTCAAGCCCGTAGCACGCTGAGTTTTAAGTCCCTAATGGGCTGTGTTTGAAGAAAGTAGCACGCTGTGTTTCAAGCCCGTAGCACGCTGAGTTTTAAGTCCCTAATGGGCTGTGTTTGAAGAAAGTAGCACGCTGTGTTTCAAGCCCGTAGCACGCTGTGTTTCAAGCCCGTAATGAGCTGTGTTCAAGCCCGTAATGCGCTGTGATATTTTGATATCTAGATGAATTGGACGGACGAGGATGGAGGTACCAGGCTTGGTCCCACTTCCCCACGCGCCTCTATTTCCATGACCCCAGGCCGCCCTCGCGTCGCGCCCAAGGCATTTTCATGTTCAAGCATCTGTCAGTCCAGTCAGCCACGACCCAAACCATCAAAAAGTCGAAACTGGAAAACATGAGTGAAGAGGATGGAGGAGCGTCATAATAAAAAGTTAATGTCGCGCAGCACTCAGTGGGTTAACAGCGCCCTCCAGAGCGCCACCCCGCCAGACAATGTCGCCGAACGCCGCCACGAGCCGAACGGGGCACAAAACGGCGCTATTTTGTGCGATCCTGATCTCTTTTTATGTCGCCCAGCCAGCATCCAGCCAACATCCAAACTCGTTACCACTAACCATAAAATGTTAACGCTAAAAGTGATGCAATATTTTGGAAAAAAATGTTCATGCTTCTTTTGCGCGTAAAATAAACGGTGACCCAATTCCTCGGATTACATGCATCACTGTTCCTTTACGTTGTTAAATCCCTTGTCGATTGGCAGCTAGAAATTTAATTTGCAAATGCATGAAAGATTCGCAAGGGTGATAATAAAACACTGGATGTGTAGCTAGTGAACAAAAAATGTTTGTTATACAATGAAAATCAATGCCAGAGCCCATTAACCAATTCCCAGGTGGAAAATGAGAGGGGAAATATATCAGGAAAACCGTTTCCGCATGCAAATGCGACCCGAGCGACACGGTTTCGTCCGTCGCCGTCGTGCACTGTGTTCTTGGCAACTCGACACGGCCGCCTGCATCTTCCCGTTGTACTACCCGAGCCGCGGTCGCTGCGCCCGCTGCGCGCATGCTCGCTGCGCCCGCGCCCGACGAACGTGCGCCGAATGCACCGCGGTCGCGGAAATGCAGCCGATGCACTTTATCGAGCGCCGGGCTATTTGCGATCCGGTGGCGACAATCGAGGTCCTGCACCCGTCCCGATCGAGTAGCTGTTCGCTGCGACGGACTCCGGCGCTGGCCATTGCAAGCACACCACGACACAGACACCATGCATTACCAGTACAACAATATTACCGGCCGCCTCATCGGCAGCCAGAGCTTCACCCCGTATTTTCCGATCGTAAGTAACGTGATTTGTAGGTCACGCCCTTGCGATTCGCCTTGTCGATTGGTGTTTGCTCGTCGTACGGTTTAACCGCACGTTTAGAACCAGCACCGGGAACACTTTCATTCCCAGGATTGTCTTCTTTCCAGTCTAGCCGTCATGATGATTACACAGTATTCTTGCGCCGGTTGTTCATCATTTTTTAATGCGCTCTGTTAAATGGGTGACCCATTAAAATTATAATTAACCGTTGTGTGGACATGCACAACGCGGGTTTAAAATAGCACGCGACAGTACGTCTGTAATTAGACTTGGGTGTTGTTCAGTGCCGGCCCTTCGTGGGAGCGCCCATTACGGTGTTTTGACAAAGTTCATCAATTAAGCCATGTTTTCTGTCCGTTGCTCGAGTC
This sequence comes from Nemurella pictetii, assembly GCA_921293315.2. Classification (NCBI taxonomy): domain Eukaryota; kingdom Metazoa; phylum Arthropoda; class Insecta; order Plecoptera; family Nemouridae; genus Nemurella; species Nemurella pictetii. The sequence continues at coordinate 34,728,733 of OV121115.1, forward strand.
ATAAAGCACTAGCTTGTGGTGCAAACGCTGTCAGCGAGTCATGCTGTTAGCCATCCTTGTGCCCGTGCCCCGGCGCTGAGGCCCGTGTGTGACATGTGCAGGGCGCGAGCCCGCTGAGCAAGGTGGAGTCCCCGAGGCCCGTGTTCGCCACGGCCAACCAGAAGGTGGCGCAGGAGACCGTGCGCTCGTCCTCTTCGGCGGCGGCCAAGCGCATCCCGGGCTCCAGCGAGCTGTACGCCGAGGTGCCCGAGACCATACGCAAGCGCATGGAGCTCTTCCAGGTAGGTCCTAGCTTCTCAACCCTGCGGCCCTCCTAGGCGTTACTTGCTAGCTGTCGGGGAACACAGAGAGAGTGCTTACGATTCTTCTCACAATCAACAAAACAATCCAGTCTAAGCCGTCACCTATCACATGCCAGACATTGATGACCTCTACAAGTATTGATTACGTAGGTACTTTAAGTTAAGTGCTTAGTAATTAAATTTTTTATGTTAAATTTTGAATTGCAAATGAAGGTATATCCAGATGTAGCTGCCCATATTACGAATGCGCTGCTAAAATTGAGTAGCTAGAGTAACGTGTCTTTATGAGTGCGGCAGGGAACAGCGTGTTACAAGTTTGAGGAAATGGAGGATCGATAAATCCATTAGCTCGTGTGTATCATGTATCATGTGTATCTGTGTATCATGTAACGGTTGGTAAATGCTGGTCTGGATCAGATTCTGATCTCGTATTTCAAGACAGGAAGATAATATTGACTCGGTGGGAAATTATCCTCGTGCAGATGCAGCCGATGTTGCCAATTAGTGACGTGATTGAAGTTATGGCCGAAAGTTTACTCGTTGGACTTAATGACGTCGCGATTGGTGGGGAGCTGGGGAGTTGGGGAGTTAGGGAGTTGAGGAGTTTCGGAAGGAGCAGCTTGTCTTAGTGCCAATTACAGAGACGCAATCGGCGGCAGCCTGCCAAAGTTGTCCACCGACAGCGAATGTTTTAATTTGAAGTTAATGATCTCGTCGGCAGCGGCGGCGCAAAGCATTTGATGGACTGCTGCGCATATCATTTACCTGCGCACCCACGCGCCTTCTCATCGCGCACGTGTCTCAGTCTTAACGCCGGCGCTGCTTGGCGACGACGTCTTCAGATTTATGCCAGCGTCATTTGGAAGTCAGCGACAGACAAATTGCATCGGGGAACTTATCTACGAGGGAAACTTGAAATAAATATTTTTTCTGTTTATGTTAGTGACAGAAACAGATAATATCTGAATCCTACAAGCTAAAAGGAATGAGACGATTTTAATGCATGGAGTAGAAAGCTAGTAAAGTTTTTAAATGCTGGCAAATGAAGAATCATAGAAAACTGTCAATTTCCTGACTAAAATGCCCTTTATTTCGGGTGTGTGTTTGCACTGCTTGTAGTATTTGATGCAACGACGAAGCTTTGATTCAAAACATTTTCATCGGAAACCCATAAAACCAAATCTGGTCACACTCTGAAAATCTGCTTGTAGAGCAATCGACAAGGCAATGCCGATGCCAGTGTCCTGATTTCTGATCGTGTCCCTGTTCACTCCCCAGCGCAAGGACGGCGTGCCGATCCACCTGAAGGGGGGCGTCGGTGACAAGCTGCTCTTCGGCGCCACCGTGGGCCTCTGCCTCCTCGGCATCGCCGGCGTCGCGTGGATGATCGTCGACATGTCTTTCCCCAAGAAGAAGAAGTGAGCTGTCAGCCAGCGTCCAGCGGCCCGTAGAGCCTGCTCGTAGCCAGCGCAGCTGTTTGCTTCTATAGCCGAGTTCACTGCTTTGTGGTTATTCTCATTAAATGTTTATAAATTTATAAGAAAATTGTTTATTTTTTTTTTGAACAATTTCTTGATTTTTTGCAGATTCAAAATGTGTTTTATTTATTTTTTGTAATTTATGGGAATTGTTTAATTTAAAAATATTTTAGATTTTTAACATATATAGCCTTGATTTAAGAACCTCGTGCTTTTGGTTGTGAAATCGTTTTTTTTTAATTTAAGAAGATCAAGCCTTCTGGTGTTAAATTTGACTCTTACTTTGGTTTCGTGAGATGGTTCCTTGTGCGTGTGGTTTGCTCTGAATTCCGGAGATTTGCGGCGTAGAAAAAGCTTACTTTATTTTCCCAGGCTCTTTTCTTTTCCATGCCGGAATACGAATGAGCCTACAGATCCAGAATTTGCAACTCTTTAAATTTCCTCGTGGCAGGTATGATAATAGTCAAGTATAAATTTCGTATCTACGAAATTCAGCCCTTATATAAGGCCACTTTTTGCTGATGGCTTCCCCTGGAGCACGCTCGCCCATTTCGGAACTTCTTCATGTGTAAATTTCCGCTCGCATTCTATAGAATTTTGTTGTCCTACTTACTTCCAACAAATTGAAAATCTACGTGCCGCGTCTCGCAAACTGACGGCATCTCGCGAGTGACGCACGCGTTTTGTGACGAGCACTTCTTTGGCACCGGAGCCGTGTGTAGCTCAACATGACATAACTTACGATGTCGGCTCAAAGCCGAGCCTACATGTGGTTACGGTGAGCCCTGGCCCGTGCTCTTTCTTCTACTGCCTATCTCTGGATCGATTCACAAAATTATACGGGCTGGAAAACTGAATTCATTTTCTGAAGGAAGTGAGATTTCACGAACCGGTGCTCGATAAGAAAATTACAAATAATCGCATGCAAATGAATGAAAGTGGTGGGTGAACTGAATGATATGTAATTATGATAAAATATCTTTCATATTTCTTGCAACTCCTGAAATGCAGAATCCTGATGTGGTCTAAAAGGTAAAAGCAGCTTTTTTTTTAGAGACTAATCGTTCGAATACCGAAGAGTAATTGTGAAGTCCTTAGATTCTTACAAAATTACAGAAACCACTTATTCTTTGTAGATTTCACTCCCTTTTTTCAGAAATATGCCTACATTCTTTCGATGGGAAAGGTCTCTAATGGTTTCTAGTACGATTTTTTTTCATCCGAAATCATCCTGTAGTCCTCTTGGTGAAGTTAACGCCGCGCCGAGGTTACCTGAAGAATTCCGCAAAGCCGCAGGATCTCGTCCTCCGTGAAGACCCCGGCCAGCTTGAAGTACGAGAGCAGCACGCTGGCCACGGCTGCGCGGTCCGCCTCGTACTTGTCCGTCTGCTTGCGCAGCGCGCAGTGCGACTCCAGGCCGCGCAGCCGCGTGCCCGCCGCGCTCGACGCCGGCAGCGCCAAGCAGCGCAGCACGCTCACGCACGCGTACATCGGGTGCTGCAGCTCGAAGTTGCGCACCACCACCTGCGCAGAGGACAGCGACGTCAGCTGCGCGCGAGGACAAAGCATCGCTCTGATGCGCACTGGATGATGGGTGCTTGTTGAATAAAGGTGTGCTCTTTCGTGAACGATCCTATCTTAATAAAGCTTTGCCAAGCAAGCCTCTTAGCCTTGTTTTCCTGGAGATGGCAATACGTAGAGCTGTTGGGGCCTTTTTAGGGCCGACAATCGTCACTCATCAGGATTAATCCGCGTCACAGCAATGTCAACAAGGCTCGGTAAGTTTTGCACACAACTTCAAGTCTAGGATACAAATTCAAACCAAAATATTGCAATATTTGGAAATCGATCCAATTCAACCACAAGTGGTCGTGGTATTTTTTGGTGTCCTAGGGTATAGGCTCTGTCGACCGGGGCTATACTTTAACATCATTGTCTCCTTTCCTTGCTCCCTGAAACACACAAACCCGATAACCCCGGGTTTCAACTCGCCTTGTCCCCGCGATAGCTGCGCGTCATCTCGCACTCTGGCCGGTGCGCAGCGCTGTCTGCGCAGGCGTCGCTGCACATGGGCCAGCCGCAGCCGCGCGCGCAGTCTACGTGATCGCGCATCGTGAGCAGGCGGTAGCAGCCGAGACAGACGGGCGGCGAGCCCTGCGGCGGGCCGGCCACCAGGGCGCTCTCCTGGCCACACAACCATGGCGGTATCATAGGTAGGTACTACATCTAGCACTCGCCAAGCACACTAAATAATAATTCATATTTTATGCATTTTTATCCTGTTAGCTACACACTTTTAAGGTACTGCCGCGCTCATTATCTGCATCACCTACTAATGATAGATCTGTACGACCACATAGAAATGAAATTGAATAACTTTCCTCAACTATATACTGAAGTTAATTGGCAAAAGAAGATCGCTCCACAACGCAACAAAAAGGGGGTTGCAAGAAACTTTTCTGGAATCGTGATGAGATCTTCTAATGCCCCATTTTCCTTTGCTAACGTTCTAAGTGCAAGCCACCGTGAAAATGGAACTATTTTCAATAAAAAACATCTTGAATGCTAAGTTAATTGTCAAAACAAAACAAACATTTCAATTCAAATTGAAAATAGCGTGTTTCAATATGTCAAATACATGGTCGAGTCTTCTTATCACTTGTCACGCAACCATTAGTGACATTTATTTCTGAGAGGATTTTGTTCAAGTTTTAAGTCGTCTCTTGCATTCGAACTTTTGTGGTTTGTGTTCCCATTGGAAGAAAGATGTCTCCTAGTAAGTCGTTGGGCGGAAGAAAAGCCGTGTTTACCTTCAGCAGCACCTCGCCAGGCTTGATGTCGCGTGTGGCTACCAGATGCCGTCCCAGGAGCTCGCTGTGACAAACCTGCAAGGTACCAACGAAGGCTTCACTCCAGAGTCCAGGCTGCATGGGCAGGGTCGCAGGGGCAAGCTATAACAGCAGTCTGGTGGGGTTGACGGTGATATAGTCTTTCCAGGATAAGGTCATACTCAAAAAATGGCCGCCATTTACATTTTACCAACTCATGAAACTAAATCCACAAGGCGCTTTTTCAAAATTTCAAAATCAAACACTAGAACAGTGGCTAAACGAATTATTTACCACAAGTATATCTTTAAGCTTGTAACTAGTAACTTTATTATTACAGTTATATTACTCGTGCAGTTAGAAATAAAGATAAATCAGTGACAGCAAATCTATTTTTCATCATGTTGGTAGTGGTATTGACTACTAGCGCTGAGCGGACAAGGTTATTCTTAAATTAAATAGACTTTAGCGGTGAAGTAATGTGTTGCGGTCGTGGTATACCTTGAAGGGGCGGCATTGCTTCTTGTGCTTGTACCAGTCGACTTTCTGGTGCTCGCGGCTGCAGTAGAAGGTGTTGAGACATGCGCAGCAGCGCTGGCTAGCGGCTGCGCGGCAGACTGCGCACTGCATGTCTGTAGCAGCCTGGAAAACAAGCAGAAGACAAGAGGGTTGTTTTTGTGGTGCAGCGACAACGGGAGAATAGCAACAGCGCCAAAAATGTGACTGCTTTACTGTTTGTAGATCTTCCAAAGCAACAGAAGAGAAACTCTTATTTTATTTCTTTAAAATCAAAATATATGTAAGTTATTTTATTCGCAGCGTGGCTCGTGTTTTTTAAGATAATATTGAACTTTGAGCCAGTTTTTGTTGAAAAGCAATCCATGTCTCTGTTGATTCACGCAAACAGAACGATGAACACTAAAATATTTAACTATTCTCATTGATCAATAAACTTTCTTTGGAGAATAATATTATCGAAACCTCGTCTCTCCGAACGTATAAACTTACTTTTCGCCCAAGTCAATATAGATTTATTCGCTGCAGCTTCATCCATTCTCAAAAACATTGCTTCAACCTTATTGAACCGTAACTTTCCAATCAACCCTGCTCACACCAAGCCACCACACAACTTACAAGATCCCACCCCCGCAATTACCAACAATTGACCAAGTCGCGACACATGGCCGTCCCCCAAAATAGTCGCAGAAACACGACACCGCGCGCATGACACAGGAAACTCACCGAACTTTTCATATCACTTTTCCTCGCACACACCCCTCCGGCCACGGGGCACTCCTTAAAACTAAGAAAACTTGACTCGAATCCCCAAGCAACTCCACCTGAACACACGTTCGCTGGCTGGCTTCCTCCTTGCTTCCTCCTCGCGTCTACGCTGCCAAACAAAAGCACGCGGCCAGACGTCCCGAGTGCGCTCCACCGGGCCTGGCCGCGGCTCCGGCGCTATTTATACCGGCCGTGTTCTGTTGTGCGCCCCACAACAATTCCGAAATAGCCTGACACACAGCCGCCCGCTCCTCTCTAGCGCCACGTGTCTTGAAGACCTGTTGACAGCACCGCGTCGATGTCTGCTGTCACTTGCGGCTGGAGTCTGAGCATCAGTGGCAAACAAAGCCTCCTAAATATTACCTAAGATGACGTAAGTAACATTGTTTAATTACGTTTTACCTTATAGTAAGCTTTTGTTTTGATTTCCAAGAATGTTTCATGGTTTGGCGAGTTCGTGCAAAAGATAAAATTCGATTATCGTGATCCATTGAATTAACGGCGGAGGTTTTCAGTGGAGGTGCCTGCTCGATCACGGCATGTCATCTCGATGATCTAAATCATCGTGGGGCGACGAGAAAAATATTTACCTCAAAAAGATTACACCTGTTTTCTTCTTTCCTTTTCAGTATCTCTGTTCGCTGGAAGTGCTTTTAAATAAAAATGCTAAAGATAGAACTGATATTGTCATAGAGAATCCTGATAATAATTCAACTGAAAATAAGTATAAACTTTTGGCCTTTCAATGGAAACCCTCCACTCCATTCACAATGTATTGGAGATTTAAATTTCCGCTTGCAAAGATCGGTCGAGAATAAAAGAAGCTTGAATGTAAATGTTTGTAAGGAACTACGTGTTTACCTCGGAACAAAACTGAAATTTGCAAATCTGATTTAAAAAATTGAATTCCTTTTAACTCTTGCGTTCAAATGAGTTGTATTTAAAAAAGATTAAACAAACACGACACAAAGTTTGAATTTTCTTTCCATTTAAGAGCATTGCAATTGGAAAGAACCGGTTATCAGTTGCCTGATCAACGTGGCCGAGACGAGATGATAATGCAGCCAGCCGCATCACCAGCGACCAGAGTGATCATATTGTAATTTATAATTGCCAACAGAGTATGCTGGTGGCGCATTTTAGCGTCTGGGTCTGTATTTTAATTTTTCTGTTCACTTAAACAACGATATAACGCTGAAAAACACTAAAATGCATAACTTTAATCTACCAGTTATTATAATATATTATTTGCACTTTATTTAAACTTATCTTTCTCTAGTTAATGAGCATCCATTAGCTTAGCACTATTTGATGTTCAAACAGCATGAAAATACAAACTTTTCATCGTTTCACCATCGTTAGAACCGTCTCGGTAGGTTCCAACCCCCACCAGGCGACGGATTGTATCTCGCGGTCTACGGGATGCTCATTGTCGAGTGTCCTGATCGCGGGAAACCGATGGGGCAGGAACTCTGTCCCTCGGACTATATTCTCCCGCCTCTGATTACTCCACTTCGTGGGGTTGGTCGTGGTGGTTGATATGTTGCAGTGCTGTCCTGTTAAATCGAGTAGTAGTTCAAGTATTATAATACTGAGAGTTTTAACTATAGAAACATATCGCATAACGCAATTAATTGATTTAATTGCGGGTAAAATTTGTTTGTTGGGATCCATTCGCTTTTCTAAATTGACCATGTCATGACGGAATAGGGAAGCAAATTTGGTGCGTAGGGTTCTGTAATCCTACACTCTCAATCCTACAATCCTACACTGTCTCTAGCGTCAGCAATCAGCATCTTGTGTCTAGGATGCCGTGTCTGATGCTCATCTCTCACGTCTTTGCAAAGCTCATCATCGATCATTTTGCTTATCGTCAAAGAATTTTTATCGTCACTGTCAATTAATCACCGACAGATGGCGTCGAGATCGAAAACCATCACTATTTGCTATTCCGACCAAACTGTTTTGCCAGTTGTGGTCATTATGCAAACATTATTCGACTTCCCGGAGTGCTGGGAACATGCTCAGATCGCTGATCTGCGATCGGCGAAGGTTCCGATCTCCATTCAGCCTAGAGTCGGGCCGACGAGTGACTTGATTCACTGTTGGCGACTTGTGGATTGAATTTTTGCTTGCGTCACTTGGGAAATACGCGCAAGCGGCCTAAAGTGCTAGCGCGTAGTAATTTATTAAACTACGGAAGTGACAGGGTAAACTAAGTGTCTGTATTAGATGTATTTTTTGTTATGAAAAGTTTCGATTTTAAACATTGGCGGTGCCTAAAAAGAATTTGATGCGATCGATATTAATTGAATTTAGCGCCACCTAGTAACTAAAAACGGAAGTAGTTGGACGCCATCTGGTAGCTAGATTTGAAATAAACTGCAATTTTCCAGAACCCCAAATTTCTCGACCCAGGAGAAAATTTTTCTAAAATGAAATATATTGGTATTTTTATGTTGAAAGCAAAAAAGCGTCAGCAGCTCGTTGCGAACCTGCATCCTCTGTGATGGTAAGCGGACGTTTTGTCCACCTAGCTACGGTGCTGATAACAGTAAAGCGTATAATTTATATATTTGCATCACTTGATTCACACGCCTGTACTTCCTAAATGAAAAATTCTGTGTAAATTTGTGTAAATTTTACGACCAGTTGTATAGCTATACTTTTTCATTTGATGTATTTGTAGTGGATCTTTTCTTCTATCACAAGGACCATTCAGTGCGTCAGAATTGAAGAGATCATGACTCATCCCCTCGATGAAATTTGAGTTCAAATCATAATCGTATTAATTAAATCTTTAATTAATGCCCGATGTCCGACATGCCCGACGTCGGGCATGTCTCCAACGGCAGACGAAGTATCCTCGTGTTTTTTAATGCAGACAAAAATTTGGGCAATGACTGATTTAGAACCCATGACCTCCCGGTAGTCAGACAGTAGTATGGACCTCTCGACCACAATGACTTGATTTCAATTAAATTAAATGATGTTTATATTGTGCTGCATCATGTTAACTTGTTCATTGCCTTCCAACTAATTTTATAAGTCTTATTGGGAAAATGTAGCAACTGCATATTTTGGCAAGAAATAATACAGACACAGATACATATAATAAGCTGAACACTTTAGAGCCAAATAACCTTTGGCAGCGCCATCTGGAAATAAGGGGAACTAATTGATGACTGGCTATTATCATCCATTTTTATTTTCCACCAAATCCAACAATCTCGGGGAGTCCCGGTTCCCAGACGCGCTCACGTTTATGAATTTTGTTTTACACAGCGCAATTTGTTGACAGTGTCAATTACCAACAACAGATGGCGCTGAGATCGAAAACCATCGATAAAACCATCACTATTTGCTATTTTGACCCAACTGTTTTGCCAGTTGTGGTCATTTAGCTGGCATCTTCCTCCTTGCCGGAGTGCGAGGAACACGCGCAGATCGCTTTTCAGCGATCGGCGAAGGATCCGACCCCCATTCAGCCCAAAGTCGGGCCGACGAGTGACTTGTTTCGCTGTTGGTGACTTGTGGATTGAGTTTTTGTTCGAGTTTCCTGGGGAATCCGCGCAAGCGCTGCGCGGTCATTTGCGCGCGAAAATATGTATTTGTTGAGGAAGATAACATTTCAATCTGGATGAAAATACTGATTTTTTTTGTAAATTTTGAATTTTTGAATTATATTCGAATTTAAATAAGGGCGGTGCCTGAAAATAATTTTGAAGCAATCTATTTTTAATCACATTGGCGCCACCTGGTAGCTAGTTTTTGAACTAGCTGGACGCCACCTGGTTTCTAAATTTGAACTAAGCCACGATTTTTCCAGGACCCAAAATTTCTTGATCCACGAGAAAAAACTGAATTAATGAAAAATATTGTTTTTTTTGTGTTGAAGCAAAAAAGCCACAGCAGCTCGTTGCGAACCCAAGTCCTCTGTGATGGTAGGCGGACGTCTAATCCACTCAGCTGCGGTGCTGATGAGAGTTGTGCTTGTATTTTAGATATATGTATCATTTGGTTTACTTTTATGACCTCCCTAAATGAATGAACATCCATACGTTTATATGACTCGGAGACTTGTAGTTGTACGCCTTTTATCTTCTCTGTAGTCGACGTCTCTGTAGTTCTCTGTCATCAGCCTTTCTGTGAATGCGTGGTTACTAGTCAGTAACTCACGAATGTTTACTCTCGAACATTGATGTCCCCAAGATTGTTCATCACGGTAGATTGGGGCCAGCTGATTATTTTAGTGGAAGACAAAAATTGGGTTGTGACCGCGCTTTGAACCTTTGACACCACAAGTAGGAGACTGAAGAGTTCACCACTCGACTACGATGCTGTTGAACGATGTGCTTCGATTGTATTTATAAATGCTGAACCTTGATGCAACTAAATCATATGACGCGATGCGACTCCAAATGCACCACAGTCTAGCTTGGCGTCATCACGGAAGTATTTTACTTCCAAGAGCTGACAGTGGGTGGAAGTGCCTGGTGTAATGTGATAGCTTCTAGAATGTTTTGCGTGATTTTCTCTGATAACAACCATCTTTTTTAACACTGGCTTTACTTCGAAATTCCACGGACATATTATTTACAGCTTCTCATGCGCGTCACATATCAAGATGGGACAATTATGTAGGTGATTTTGTGCAGCCTTTTAAATGAGAACACTTAGCATTTTATACTTATATATTATTTATTTAAACTGATTATAAAATATGACACTTTGAAAACTAATCATTTGTTACTTAGTCTTTTGGTATTTGGTCCCACCAAAATTTTTACACTTAACGATTACGAGTAACTTTTAATAGATCTACTTCTATTCTGGTTCTACGGGGTGTAACAGGTTCTCACAATTCACATAATATCGTCACAGCCGACCGATAATTGCAAACGTCAGTGACTGGCTTTACGAAGAAATAGCACTGTTAGTCCTAGATTCCAATTGAAACTGACTGCTGCCTTATCAAGAAGTTGAGTTGGAGACCTGAGCCAGCCACCCGATCAACGCTTCAAACGCGAAAAATTATTTCGCGTTGAGCATTGAGGAAAGTTGTCTTGAGCGGAGAACAACCAGGGCTTTCTTCTCCGTGGCTTCCCGCATTCACTGCTCGCTGGATGCGTGGATGGTGACGTTGCGGAACGCGGCTTCCAGGTCTTCCAGGCTGCGCAGGGCGCGCAACGCCACGCGGCCTTCCGGCAGGACGTCGGGCTCGAAGCGCAGGATCGACGTCGCCTCCACGAGCAGCGAGCGCGCTTCCTGCAACGGGGGAAGCAACGCACGAAGCAGGTCAGACAACGAGGCACGGGAAGACAAGTTGGGCCCTTGAAGCTTCTTGACAAGATTGTGAAGGGTAACAGAGATAGCTGTTTTTTATGCTATTATGTATGACGTCTGTTTGATATATTAAGATATAGTCTCCACCTTTCGATGTACCAGGTACCAAAATTGGAATTTTTTTTCTGATATTACAAAAAAAGCATAAAAATGCCAAATTTTGCTCCTTGTTGGAATTTTTTAATTAGCTTTTAATAACAAGGCTTATGATAACTTAATTGGCTTTTAAATGTTGCTAGATGTTTCAAGAAATAGAAAGCATTGAAATCTCGGCATGAAAGTACAACGCACCGTCCATTGTTGCGCAACGTCTCTCTGTTCGCCGTGTTTGGCCTTCCTGCGGGCATCTTCCAGTAAGCTGCGGTGGAGTTCGTAGCGCAGGACTCCCGACACGCGCGTCACTCCTAGCAAGACAAGATGCCGATACAATCCACACTGCCGTTAGTAGAAATACGTTCCCTAGGCAACTCTATGCAGCAGTACAATTCCCCTCCCAGTTCCATCAGAGCAGATATTATTAAATGGGTCTGGAAATAAGTTTTCAATGTGGTTCATTCACTCTGCCTGGAGGGTTGATGAGTTGTATCAAAGTGCGTTTGAGATGTAAAGTGTTTTCCCAATCACTTAGCAATTTTCACTTATGAAAAATGAAACTTTACATCAGACCAATCAGCAGCCTTTTCCCTGATAGCGTCATTGACGTAAGTGTGGTCATCACGTCGTTCCAGAGCGACACGGGATAGAGAATTCTAGAGCAGATACCGGAAAATACGGTTTTGGAAGAAGGTGACAAATATCTTAAAAGGCCATAAGGCGGCACCAGGCTGTCACCAGGTCAACAATCATATTTAACAGTAGCTAACCTTTGAACAGAACGTCGGCGAGCCGCAAGACGTCCCGGCAGAGGTCCACCTTGCGGCGGAGGTCGTCGTCGCCGAGTTGGCGCAGGGCTTGGCGGCCGGCGCCGAGCAGCGGGGCCAGCGCGATGCGCACCTCCGTCGGCAGGAAGTGGTCTGCGTGCAGCGACAGCTGGCACTCGGAGAGCAGCGCAGTCAGCGCAGCGGGGCTGCCGCGGTCCACGTACGACACCGAGCGCTGTGGGGGAACGCCGGCCAGTTACTCTCCACTGATATGCAGAAATTCATCTTATCCTCATCTCTCGACAAAGGGTTGAAGAAAATTGGTAAAACTATAGCCCAAAGAGTAGAGAAATCATTGCACTAAAATAACTAATTTTTTCCCCTGCACATCCCAGCCTCGGCGAACGCAGATTGCGCCTGTTGGCGCTTCCCGGCGCATGGGTGCTCACCTGCAGCCTGAGCAGGACGGCATTGACGTCGTGGCCGTGCGCTTGGCGGTCGCAAGCGCCGCAGCGCCAGGGAGAGTTATCGGCGTCGTTGCCCGGGTCGGCCAGGGGGTCCACCGGCAGCAGGTAGCCCTCACATCTGAAACAACCACCGCAATGCTGGAAATTATTTGGATGTCTGTAATTGGCTTTTTACTCTCATCGATACTGATTTAGTTTTAAGTTCTAAGCGTACATTGTAGAGAACCTAATCGTTGTTTTATTTATTTATTAAAACAGATTGATACATTTGCATGTCGTATATCTGAGTATCTATTATACTTCCTGTATACCTTCATCTGCCGTATACGCTAGACCTTTGAATACTTCCTATATTGCTTCCTAATATACTACTTAAATAGGTATACTTCCTAATACACAAAAAGCAGGAATTAGTTCCATAAGCTGAAGTAACAATAATAATGTGCATTCTACACAAAGCTGTGGAGCTAAGTATTTTTTTTTAAAGGGACAATAAAGTGTGTTTGAACATTACATGAACCCATTGTGATGCACATAATAAAAATGTGATATAAACAGAAGAGTACGGATTCAAAGTGAAAGGTTGGCGAACACCGCGACCTACGTGTCGTCGTCCGAGCCTGCGACGGCGGTGCACCGGACAGCGCTGTAGAACGTGTCGAGCTCGGCAGGGTCGGCGCAGCGGCGGCAGCGGCAGGCGAGCAGCTCGCACGCAAGACGGGCGCGGCGCGCGCGCGTGCCCAACGTCGGATCCACGTAGCAGATAGACAGGTGCGCGCCGCGCGGCACGTCGTCCACCGCTCGCACCGTCAGCACGCCCGCAGCGCTCCACGACTTGGAGCAGTTCGGCACGCAGTCGTGCTCGATGAACGAGAGCGTGTCGTACACGGCGCAATGCGGCGGCTCCGTCAGTCGCACGCCGTAGCCGTTGATCTGCGGGACGAGGGGCCACCGGGCGTCTTAGAGCTTCTCCGCTTGCTCGCTTCAGGTTAATAAAAGTAATGGGAAAATTTGGAACTGCACACCTTTCAGTGAAATGCACTGTTAGTGTTATTGATGTGTTCTCCATATCTTAAGCTTAAGCAGAGTTAAGGATATTAGCCTCAAAGTAAAACTAATCTTATTCCTGAGGTCTCTAATTTTTTATGCTCTTGGAAATCCAACTTTTCCGTGATCAAGTTATCAACTCGAGTGAAGATTTTTATTTTCTCGAGACGATATCAAGTCCTGGTTCAACGTCACCCCAGCGGTGACGCAATTCTGATGCTAATAACCTCCCTTCCTCCTATCTCATATCTTTTGCACATGCTTGAAATTTGAGGTCAGATAAAATTAAAATTAACAGTGGCATTTGACACGAGGATAAAATCCCTCACCGAGTATAATAACGAAGGTCAGATCTACAGATTGCTGCGCTCATGCCATTGGCTGATACCCTGATGAACTTTGTCCGCCATACAGGATAAGATGCTAAAGTCCAAATGGGATCCGGATATCCCCAAGGCATATTATGTCACTACTGATTTTCTCTATAATGCAACAATCAATTCCAAAAAAAAAATGTGTGAAAATTTTTAAAAGTGGGAGTGGAATTTAATTCACTGACACGGATTTTCTCTTTCTACAATTTAGTTCAGCTAGAGTTGACGCCTGTCGGTGGTCGGTGGTCGGTGGTCGGTGGTCGGTGGTCGGTGGTCAGTATAAGAATGCCTGTAGGTAACAACGCGCCTTAGTACCTACTAATCAACCAATGATTGACTTTCCCGATCCCATTATATCTCTATCTATCTGCTCGTTCTAAACAAATTTCCTAAATGAATTTTAATGATTTACTCTGAGATGTCTCCGGCATGATGGATCGCAAAATGACCTAACAGATCTTAAATTATTAAGAATAAATTCTGAGTCTCTCCGGCATGAAAGCGGAACGGAGGGCGACACGGAAGCCAACTTCTAAGAGAGCTCACCTGCACGGCTCCGCACAGCTTGAGCACCTGCTCGTCTGTGAACGTGTCGCGCAGCTTGAAGTTTGCGCGCAGGAACGCGGAGACTTCGAGGCGGTCGCGCTCGTAGCGCCCGGTCTCCTTGCGCTTGGCGCAGTGCGACTCCAGCGCGACCAGCTTGCTCCAGGCGGCCGGGTCCGTCTCGCGCAGCGCCAAGCAACGCAGCACGATCAGGCTGTCAAACAGCTGGTTCGGCCCGCCCCAATCCACCACCACCTGCCGGCAGGCTACACGTGTTAGACAGGTAGGCTCTGCGATGACATGGGCACAAGGCAATCTAGCTTTCCTAAATCCACTCACAACGACATATGTTTCTATTATTTTATTTTGTTAGGCTATCAGGCATTCATGGAGATGAAGATGACATGACCAGCCACAAAAACTAGAGCAGTTTTTACGAATTTGTGAGTAGTGAAGTATAAATGGAAGTACATTAATCTAACAAAGCCTATTTTTGCCTGTTCTCATTTCAAAATAATTATTTGTCAGAAAACCTCGTTAGTACGTTTATCTGAGTGTGATGAGCCCGGGTTGCGACTAGGTCACGAGAAGTTTGGAAATGCGACATGTCAAGCATTCCAAGTGTCCTGCGTGGATACCGCAAGGTGCTTCGGTCTCACCTTGTCTCCCCGGTGTTTCCTGGTGAACTCGCACTCTGGCTGGTGCCTCGACGAGCGCGAACATAGCTCGCTGCACACCGGCCAGCCGCAGCCCATGGGACACTCGATGGCGCTCGTGGCGACGGCGCCGGCCACGCTGAGGGCGCCGGACATGCCGAGCGCGCCGGGACGCTGCAGCGGGCAGTAGCAGGCGACGCAGCACGGCGCGCAGCCCGGCGCAGGACCCGACACCAGCGGCGCTTCTTGCAGGACGACCTCGCCGGCCGCGATGTCGCGCGTCGCCACCAGGTGGCGTCCGAGGAAGCCGTCACGTGACACCTGTGCACGGGGGGAGGCACGCGGCGTTTCATGGGCGACGCTCGCATCTCGAAACACGCCATGTGTGGTATTACCAGTATCACGAGCTGGCGAGAAACTATGGTCATTGTTTTGTTATTATTTGGTATTTTCAATAACATTTTTTGGCTGTGACGTAGTGCGAAGTAGAGATATGGTTAAAAAGATACAACTAACGAAATTTTCGAACTTCTCGAACTATCAGTCTGACAAAAGTTGTATCCATAACACAATCATAACAGCAGGCTGGAGAAACAAACATTTTGCCATCGAAATTCGATTTTTCCATCATGTAATACTTAAATATAGATAGTAAAAACATCTTTAAATGATTGATAACTAGTACTATTGATCTGTGTGCTAGTAAAGATTATAATTATTGGAGCAGTGAACTTGACAAGTTCTACTTATATTAATCCTCGAAACTATTAGATAAGAGCTAAGCAGTGTAGTATACTAATTATCATTATAAACTGAGACAAGAATAGCAGGTGCTATCCTCGGTGAAGTAAGTAGCTTCTGGTAAGATATATGCACGGAGAGCGGCTGTGCTACGTGCTTAATGGAAGCAGGACGCAGACGAGGAAACCGCGGCGATAATACGGCTCTTATCAGCGTCTATCAGCGTCTGTCAGCGTCTGTCAGCGCGTCTGACCGCTGCCTGGGATCGCGGGGGTCACTGGGTTACGATCTTGGGTTACGACCTTCCTCCTGGACCTTCCAGCGCACGCAGGAAGAACGCGATTTGACTCTTCCAACGCCATGATATTCATCCGAAGCACCAACAATAAGCCCTCACGGTTTCAGGCATTCTCTCAACGGCGAATGCTTCGCAATTCATATTTATTTCAATCCAGTATCGACAAACCGCCATTTGAGACACAAATATATTCTACAATTATTTTTCTTATTAGTGTGGGCATGAAACGTGAATGATATGAAATGAATTTAGCCACCTTTGTTCGTTTGCTTTGTCGCGAGGTGCACGTGTTGTTTCTTTGTCTTTTAGTTAGAACCATGGGCATCGCTTATCACAAGTCATCAGGTCAAAAGAACAAGCAGAACGCGAGGCTAAGCAATACTCGGAAATATTTGGGACCCCGCGTGGCTCGCTATTTGCTATGCGTGATCGTTAACTGTCGACGCCACGTGCTCGTGTTAAGAAAATAGAGATGGAATTTTTTGACGGTAAATCTCAAATGTGAAATGACCCATGGGTTTGATCTCTTGAACGCGAAAATCATTTAGCGACATCTGCAGCACTGAAGATTTAACATCATTGTTAAAAAATTACAATGTAAGAATTCGCTGCAAAAAGCTGTTCGCGGCTGCTTTCCTTCGAGCTTCCTTCGAGCGCCAGCGAACATTGTATCGCGATAACAAAGTAAGGTCACAAAACCGACAGGCCATGCATGGCATCGGAGATAACACTCGAGAGATAAGGCCATTGTGTTGCCGGCCGTGCAAGCCGCGGGAAAGACGCGGTTGACAACGATCAGTGGCACAAGACCTACCCTGCAGCAAGGGGAGCTGTCTGAATTGGCCGGTGAGTCCTCCATCCTGGACGCGCGGGGCTTGGCGCCCCCGACGCCCTCCGCCGTCTTGAGCCAGCGCGACCCGCTGCCGGCCATCTCCATGTCCTGGAAAGCAGAAAACAACCCCGTGATTCCATCTCCTGGCACGCACAAAACAACCCCCTGATTTCCACCCACTAAACACAAAAAGAAACAATAGAAAATATTAAAGAAGATGTTGAGGCAGAAGAAAGAGAGGAAATAGATAAGCTGGCTGGAAACGGTTGGCCAGGAGGGCTGTGGACAGAGTCAAATATTTGTTTTGGCTGATGGTTTTATTTTGAAAAACAGAGTCAAATATTAGGTATGGTTATAAGAATTTGGGTTGGATTTTTGTAGGCTTATGTAATTACTGTGGTTCGTTTGTTCGATTTTTGGCAAAATCTGGGACTTGGTTTGAGACCACATGCATGCTTTGCGAAGCGTCAGGAAAAGTTTAAGTTTTGTGGCTTAGCATTTAAACCCCAATTTAAATAGTTTTCACTAGAACTGACGCGTGAATCACGTGAAAATTCACCTTGGTCGCGAATGTTCGCGAACAGAAAACCTCTCTGATGACATCTGACCGAATTCTTTTGCAAGTCTCTTTCCATGGACGGTAAAGCTAATCTTATTTTTAAACTAAATCTAAAATCTAAAATGTTCCAGATTGATCCAGAATGGTGCAGATGGTTCACACATTTTATTGAACAAACAACGTTACAACACAAAACCAACATTTTCGAATAGCGGGTTGTCGGTAATTTTGTCCCTGCCTTTTCGACACTGCAGCTCAGACTGCAGTACTTGCGTTTGCCACTGCAGCTTCCACTGCAGCTTCCACTGCAGTCTTTCCGGTTGGCACTGATTATTTTAGTAGGAATAGTACAAGTTCAATCGGCTTCAACTTTGAACCGCCGTCCCCTCCCAACTTGATATCGACGTGAGCCCATACACCTGTTAGACTCTCGCGAAAACGTTCAGCACGGAGTGCGATTATTTGAATAGCAAGTAGCACAACGCACGGCTTGTTATGAACGCGTCACGTCTTCTCGAGCCTAAACAGGTTTTATTTTAAGTGGGACATGATTATAGTATACACTAGTATTCCCTGTGCAGTCGCCAAAAGCCGCTAAAGTCATCCGTTTTATTATTTTTTAAGACGCAGCATAAGTGCAGCCTCTTAAAAACTGTTAAGTGTATTATGTAAGAAAATAAACATTTCGTGTCAGCGTGTCACTCAGTTGACGGATTCCATGCCCAAAGAGCGACGTGCGACTTGTGTGTCAGACTCGCCGACCTGGCCTGGGATATCGATTTTTAGAAAGCATAATAATATGCAACCTGAACGGCGCAGCCACCACTCTACGTGAACCCATGCAATTCAAATATCAACTGCACATGCAAGCTTTGAAAACTGTCTAGTCGAGGCATTCTTCTAAACGTCTAGTGGTCGTCTGGCGTTGTGTTGAGTCGCCAGCAGAATGACTAAACACAAAACACCGTCGCGCCGTGTGCTGCTGCTTAAGAGTGCTATGGACGGACGGATTTCGCAATATTCGCTCTCATTTCCATACCGTTTGTCTTAGAACCACACGGTTTTTGGAATATGGTTCACAAAAGTGTCTCGATGGGCGCTTGCTTTTCAGTTTTTTACTTTTTTTGTTAACATCTCGTAATTTTAACTTTAAAAAATGTGTGATTTTCTCGATTTTATTGACAGCAACCCAAGAATTTTTCGCAAAATCTAAAAAGCAAGCGCCTATCTACTCACTTTCAACAATTCGGTCCTTTTTTCCGAATTTAATTATCTTTAAAATTGGCTCGATGAGAACGAATTTCGTAGACCTCGGTAAACAGCATATTTCGATAGATTTTGGCAAAATTTATGTGCTAGTAGTTCACGATAATTGTGATAGGAACGCTAGCGTCGATATTCCGTCTACCTGTGTCATTAAGTCGACGGTTATCTCTTAATAGCCCCGGCTCTCAGATCTGTCCCTGTGATAACAGAACCCTGGCTATCAGAAGCCTGCGGAAACGAACCTGAGCATCGCGCGTTGAAATACATATTTCATTGGTAAACTTTGGTGTTGGTTGTGAGCTGGGATTGAATATGGATTTTAAATCTGAAATCTAGTTAGATTTAGCGTTATCAAGACTGTTGAAGAGAAAAGGATACCGTTGAAATCATATTGGCAACAAAAAAATCAATAACTAATTCACTAATCCAAGAACTCATTTTAAGTGATTTTGTTCATTTACTTCCATGAACTATAGCAGAAGACCGGCTAAGAAATAACATAATATTGAACTGTGTAAACTTCACCTTGTTGATAAAATTGCGATCTATTACGATATATATTATGCCTCTTCCCCGAGTTGGTGGACTCGAGCCATCGCAGATCCATGTCCATGCCACTATCACAAAGTGGCAGACTGGTTCGAAAAAGGCCCCGGCGGCGATGACACTTTTGAAGACCCCGAAAACGGTGGGGTGCGGTATAGGGGAAGTTGTGTCTGTGTCTCAAAGTCCCACCCACACTAAGACCGTACGCCACATTCATTTGTATATATATGTTTTTTTTATTTATTAATAAAATATAATTATAACATTTTTGTATAATTTTCGTAACTGTGCGGATGTGAGGATTTCCCATTTTTTTTAAATCATTGTGGCTTTGCCATAAAAAGGTGGTCCAAACAAATAGGTTGGTTAGGGGACACATCTCGAAGAAATTAATTTCTCGATATAAATTTTGGAACAAATCTTCGCGTTTATATCAAGCTTGAGTAATGTTTAGTTTGAAATTTTATGGATATATTCATCCACAAATAATATATTCGGGCCCATGTGGATGAATTACGTCTAGTTTTTACTGGAATGGGGCCCGTCCTATAGTCAGTTTCGGTGCTGAGGACCGTGGAACAGGATAAGATTTCCATCAAAAATCGACTGTCGACTTTCGACGAAGGGCGAGTGTTACAATTTACAGTTAGATAGTTATCTTCCAGTTAGGAAGGAAAACAGAATGAAACTGATATGTTGTAACCATTGAGTTGAGTTTTGATCTGGAGGATATAGTTAGCTATGACATTGCAAATTCGGCCCTGAAGGCGACTAGTAAAATGATCTGAGAAAAAATCTGAAACTTATTCTTCAAGCCCTGATTTGTGGGTCAAATATTGAAAAACTTGTTTAAAGACATCCCTATACCGGAGCCCCAGGACTGGCTCGGGGTCCCGGCAGCAATCACTGCCTGTAGACGCTACCCCAGACTCTGTATACCTACCCCTACAGCCCAGCAGCAGAAGAGGAAATATTGCCACAGAGCGGAAAACTAAGATACTGAGCATGTACTGACTCTCTTTCGTTACTATGCAAATTATATTTGGCAATTTTCTTATCGTGTTATTATTCTTTTACTAAAATATCCAAAATTTAGACGCGGTGTCTCATTGAAGGGACTATCAGCGTTTGCACCAAAATGTGCCAAATTAGCATTTGGTAAATGCTTATTGGCAAATGAGTTTTATCTGTGCCTGTATTCATTTCCGATTTTATAAGTTTGCTCATCATAAGTCATATTGAATCGTATTGAATTGAGTCGATGCTTGTCGAAAACGGCATCCTTCGAATGATTACTCCCATTAATTTCGTCCAAACAGGTTATTCCCAGATAGATGAGATAACAACTCATCCTCGAGACCCAAATCATTCGATGACAATGGAAGGGTAATTAAACACAGTCGCCGGACCGTAAATGATCGACCTTTTTTTCAAACCTAGAACGCTGCTAGTCTTGGCTGTTGAGACCTCGTAGTTCATAAAACCGCCGGAAAATTCTATGCGACGATTCATGCATAGCACTCTTAAGCTAGTTGCTAATGTTTTACCTGGTCGAAGTCTGGCATCGCGGCTGGCAACGCTCCACGAGCTCCTCGGCGGCAGGCAACTGTCAACTGAGCACTGTCCACGTGCGTCCGTCACTTTTGCCTGCACCACGCAACAGCTGATTGCCGACGCACTTGCGCACAACTAGCGATGCCGTCTCTGACGCGGTCTCTGACGTCAGCGGCGTCGCGGCGCTTGTTTAGAGCAGACGAATGGCCGAGTAATTTACTAATATTGATTTGCGGGATTTCCACAATTGCAATTGAAATTGTTTTGGAAGACAATGCAAAGCCCCTGGCTTTTAAGTTCAAACGTGATTCAAGTGGTATTATGAAACGGAGATCTAATTTCAGTTAGTATCGATCAGATAACGACTTCGTGTTGTTGTAGAAAGGTACTTTACCTGCACTATTATCAACTAAATACTCATGAATCTTGAACACAAGGTGCTAGGTACGACAGACATACAGTATAGTGGTTCAATTAAAACAAGCTTAATTATATAGATCGTGAGGGAATCGTAGAGGAAATTATGTGCAACCAATTTGCTTCTCTTCCAATTCCATATCGTGGTGCGAGCCTCTACCATAAACTTGATTAGAGTGTTTTTCCATGTGTTTCCAGCGAGAAAAGAATGCGGATGATGAGACCTGGCCAATGAGGAAATGTTCTGTAGATCAAGATAGTTCCCAAAAGCTTGGTGAGTTAGAAACAGCAATTCCATCGCCGGGGTTGTTGTTGTGTTCAACGCAGAGTGCTCGTCGTGGTAACCTGTTCGGTGCGAAGACTCGAATTCTCCGTGGTGCCAGGGTGTGAACGCGATGACACCGAGGACCAGGCAATACATGCGATGGGTCACGTACGCGCAGGAGCCTTCAGCGAGATCCGAGCCAGCGCAAGCGACCTGCGCTCTCAAACAACTGTGCGAAAACCACGGCGGCTCGTGAAGCGAGGATGCAAATGCAGCCAAGAAGACACAGCCTTGGAGGCAAGGAGCAAGCGCCACTTGTGGGGTGCGGGCGGGAGAGTGCTCGTCTGGCAGTGTTTCTGTCGGAGCGCGGAAAAAAGCGTGGAAAGTGCAGACCCCGAGGAGACGACGCGGTCAGAGGCCAGGGCTAGCAGATGCATCCGACGGCGCGTTGCCATGTGGCTGGTGATAAAAACTCATTAGCGTCGGTCGCCGCGGACACAGTTCGTTCAACTGGTGGCCCCTGCGACCTCCTGGCTAATTGACGGCGAGATAAGATCTCGTCGATTTGCATCGGACATGGAATCTGTGCTGCGTTCAACAACATCAGGAACCTGCGGATTCTTCCGACAGTGAAATAGTTCTAGCGGTTCATGCTACTTTCAAGTTCGTTTCGAATTTTAATTGGAAAATTACTATGATTTAATTAGTATGGAAATTCGAAAATGATCTACATTTTTCCTAATATTGGGACACAGTAATTAAGATCTGAGTGATCGCTCCATCCTTGGTTTCTTCCTTGGTTCCTTTGCCTTACTAGCAACTCTGTTTCTTCCTTGGTTCCTCTGCCTTACTAGCAACTTTGTGTAACTCCAGTGAGGACATGGACTGTGAATCACAAGATGTATGTAGACTAAGAGAGAGCGAGGGAGACAGAGAGAGACCCCGTCAATCAGTCAGTCAGTCAGTCAGTGCAATGACGGCTGTAGTACGGCTGTAGTAGAGACTTGTGACGTAACGACATGCAAGCAGCCAGG
The DNA here is from genome assembly GCA_921293315.2 of Nemurella pictetii. Classification (NCBI taxonomy): domain Eukaryota; kingdom Metazoa; phylum Arthropoda; class Insecta; order Plecoptera; family Nemouridae; genus Nemurella; species Nemurella pictetii. Next base: position 34,751,430 of record OV121115.1, read on the forward strand.
GCAAAGTCTGTAGACGCGTTGCAGCCTCAGCCTGGGGAACGAATCTTTTGTCATCCGGTTCAAACTGCTTGGATCACAGTCCTCTCGAGGTGCTTCAATCTGGAGGATTTCAGAAACATGTAGTTTCACTTGGTGTTGGTTGTTATATAAAATTGTAAACAATAGCCATGGAGATGATCTGTGATTGTTTGTTTTATCAAACTAGTTATCAATGGAAATAATGCTCTGTTTCAACATGACTGTCACAGACACAGCGTGTACCGACAAAGTTATTGATAAGAGAAGAGATCATTGAGTTTGAAACATCCAATCTCCGTGTTTACATTGTCCAAACAAGAGGCAATAACACAGCGCAATGATGGGATGGGACGAAGTAATTATCTAGACTGTTAGCAATGTCTGTGTCCTCTGAACTCTGAAGTGTCGATGGAGGAAATTGTGTGCTGGTATCTAGGAGGAAAACGGCGACGCATGCTGACAAGATTGACCACGGAGACGTTGTGCTGTGATGTTGACACCGTTGCCCGCTAATCCCGTCCCATTAATAATCAACGCGTTCAGAAGATGCTCGAGTCTTCGCTGCGACGCGGACGACGCTCGCACGCGACGTTCCTATTGGTCGACGTGGCGCCAGCTGCTTACAACGACACAATATTTGGAGTCATTATAATTATATTTGATTGTGCTCCAGAGAAATAGTATCACGACGAGGTAACGAGCAAGTTAACTGGCGTAATTGACAGTCACGAGAAGATTATGTTCTTGGAAACGAACAATTCGATTACTAGTTATCACACCCTCGGTATACTTACAAGGAACAATCACGTGCGGTCTCATGAGCATGACTATGACATGTCGCAAAAGCAAAATTATGGGGAAGTCCGGTTTTCCGCGCTCTTCTAGTTATCGAGAAATTTGCCATTTGGACAGAAATTTTTGTGAAATAAACAATAAAGACCAGCGTTGAGCGCGCTGACGCGATAGCTCTTGCAGATCGACGACGGCGGCCTCGCGTGAAGCGGCGCCCGTCCGGCCAGCGACGCCTCCTGGCGGCGTCGCGACGCCCTGCCATCGATGGCGTCCCGCCATGAAACGTGCGTCGGCGGCGGCATGAGCACTCCAAGTTACGACCCGGGGCGGCGATCGTTAGCCCCGAGCGATTGCGATTAGCAGCGAGAAACCAATAAGTTAAATTGTTCATTAAAATGTGTCTATTTGTTGGGTCTATTTTTAACGATGTACGGCGGGCGCCAAGAGGCGGGAGACGGAGGTTTCGAACTCTCGACAATGAACAGCATCCCAGCTGCCTGTCTCTCAAAGTCTCAGCCCTGCGCTCAGATGATTGCTGGTCGAAGTATTCCAGTTGGTTGGACACGATCACTTTACGACGAACAAGGTGAAAGCATGCCAACGAAACAGTAATTCAATTCAAACTACAAAGTCAGTTACAGGTATTTTAATCGAGTAGACGCAACCACCAGCTGGGGGATCTGTTAAAGTTAACAGGTCGCTTAAGCTTTGGGGGTCGTTTGCGGTGAGCCTGTGACAAGTTCCCGTCACAAAGCGAAGGAGACTCAATGGCTGCCCATCAAGGGCTGCCCCAGGAGAATCAAGAGCTGCCCATCAAGGGCTGCCCCTAGGAGAATCAAGAGCTGCCCATCAAGGGCTGCCCCTAGGAGAATCAAGAGCTGCCCATCAAGGGCTGCCCCTAGGAGAATCAAGGGCTAACCCTCGACAGCCGACACTTCGTTAGCAAAGCAGAGACGATTGAACTGCAATCGCGAGTCGCCAGTACAAATCCGGCGGAAGTGACGCGCAATACGAGCAATTTGTCCACCGATGACGTTGGGGGGGGGGGGGGGGGGCGGGAGGGGTTTTGGGCAGCGTGCCCTCGGGGTTCACGCTGTCGTTCATAATGTGGCGGCGATCCAAATAGACGACTCGGGAATTCAAAACGAATTATTCGGCGACCCGGTTTTGGCACGTGGGAATGTCCTGCAAATCTATAAGCTATTTGCTTCGTATACCGACGCAATATTTGATACTTTTAGCGGTTTGTAGATTTGTCGCAGTTCCTGGTCTGGTCCCTGGCTGTAGCTTCCTGTGTCTGAACCGCATGGCCATGTCTTGCCTGGTTGTCAATCCACGGCTTGCGCTGCGGCGGCATCTGAAGACTTCTGGAGCCGAATAGAGGCTGGAGGTCTTTCAAGGAATTGCATGAGATTTGATGCAAGAAATAAACCCAGACTACGAAACATATCATAAGAAGAGGTAAAAAGTAGAAGATTGACGATGTTAAATATATTTTACCAGCACCCAGGTAAGCTGAAGCCAATAGAAACGGCAATATTCCGTAGCACGCAGTGCTGCTGACAAAAGCTGAAAGTCAATTTAGACTCGAGTGTATTAAACGTCACATCCAATGAACACAGTGATTCCCTTCTTTCTCTGGTTAATGGGCGAGCGAGCCGGAGGCTGCGGTAATCGATTTCGTAACTCCGCGTGGAGCGACGCCAAATCGCCGGCAAATCTACGTCCGTCGCAGGAATGTCTTGCTCCAAATAAGTATGCCGTTTATTCGAAAGGTGCGCGACGAAATGGCCGAGCGTTGAGGATTTGCCGCGACGGAAGACCCAATCGAAAACCAATTCAACATTTCGGCCGAGCCGTCGTCACTGACCGTGCTAGCAGCCCACGAATACCATGCATTATTGCAACACGGAATGTTTAAATACGTAAAAGTAATCAGCGCGATGACTTTGTGTGCGACCGGCTGGGGAATTCACTTAATAAATGGGATGTTTATTTACGAATTAAATTTCCAACGGACTATTTTAATTCAGCATTTAACCTTTAACCTTACCCGTCCCAGGTATTCCACCCGTTCCCGCTATGCTCCCTGCGCGCATTTCGACAGACCCATAACTGCACCCGACGCCACGCCGACGCCGACGGCGTCGCGCTTGCAGCACCGACGCCGCGTGTCGCAACGCATGCTGCACTCTCAGGCCCACGGGCGCGGATTCGCACGGCCGATATAAATACCCACCCGACGCCCCCCCCCCCCCCCCCATCCCTCCTTCAGGCGTCGGCGGCGTCGGTGTCGGCGTCGGCGGCGGCGACATGTCAAACTGCGAGCAGGCGTCACGACGCCACTCACCCGCCCGACGCCGTCTTCGCACTGCGCCGCCAGTCGGCACGTGTCGGCCTTAGCAACCGACGGCGACGCGGATTCCGCGAGTTCACGGGTTGTCAGTTGTGTCACGTGTGTGATGTGTTATGTGTGATGTGTGATGTGATGCGACTGCGAGTAACAGTAGGCGGTGATTGATTGGGCGCGTGTAATTGCTTGTGGCGAGTGTTTTCGGACCCGCGCCGTCGGGCGTCGTGACGCCGCAGCGCCAGCAGCTGCGTACACCTGTTGAGCGGACGGTGAGGGGCGGGGGCCGGGGGGTGCAGAGCAGCGATCGGCGAGGACGCAGTGCGCCGGCGAAATGCACCGCAACAAGAAGAACAAGAACAAGCACCGGAACCGGGGAAAGGGTCACGGCAAAGAGGCGCCTCCACCCGCCGCTGACGACGCTCAAGAACAAGAGGGCGGTGCTGAGGAGGGGGTTGCAGCCGACGGGGACCTGCCGTACGCCATCAGGAGCTCCGACGTCTTGGGAAGGTACGCAGATGTCAAAACAAGACATCGCTTTCGCCCGCTTTCATCACGAGAAACCTGTACCGTTCGTCCTCCCTTGCAGAAAGTCATGACCTTCGAATAAGACCCATTTGAAGACGAATAATGGTACGTTTTTATAGGGGATGTTTGTTCGTCTGCACTCTGCGGTTAGCGAAAACATCGAATTGTTAGCTTTGATCGCTGCGAATAATTATGTGATTAACCAATCAATATTGTTACAATTTTACAAACTTTGAGTTGAAGTGTTATTTGAGTTAATGACATGGCAATGCCAACCACGTGAAGTGAAATCCAATTGCTTCTGGGAGTTACCTCTCAACTCGGAGTTGAAACAAAATCGTAAAACCTTCCAAATATGTCCTCAGTTCGTCATAGAGGTGTACACCAGCGGAATCTTATACCTGAAGTGTTCAGGAAGCCGCCATAAGATCTGCCCATTTCAAGTCTTGCAAACATCCGACCTGGCATGACCCATTGACCCGGTGACAGGTACCTGGTGGCGACCCGCACCCTGGCCCAGGGCGAGGTGCTTCTGCGTGTGCCCCCGCTGGTGGTGGGCCCCTGCCAGGGCTGCGCGCCGCTCTGCCTCGGCTGCTGCGCACCGCTGCGCGCGGGCGCAGGCGTCGCGTGCAGCGGCTGCGGCTGGCCGATGTGTTCACGCGGCTGCGCAGGTCGAGCGCAGCGCTACGGCCACAGCGACGCCGAGTGCAGCTTGCTGGCGTCAGCCACGCTGAAACCCGGCAGCGACACGGAGCTGGTGAGAGGATGGAAGGGTGGATGGAGCGGGGGCGGGGGCGGGGGCGGGGGCGGGGGCGGGGGCGGGGGCGGGGGCGGCCGGAGAACAATGGGTCGGTGCCGGCGGAGCCAATTAATAATCTCGCGATCTTGGCATCGGCGGCGGCGGGCGGCGATTGTGGCGTTTGCCAAGACAATAACTTAGACTAACGCGCTTTTCGGTGGAGCGAGCGTCTTGGGGCGGGGGGGGGGGGGGGGGGGCCGGGGGCGGCGGGGGGGGGGGCAGGGGGGGTTGTCTGTCGGTGTGTTCGCTCAACGGCCGGCGCCCTACGCAGCGCGTATTAACCATCGTGCACTAATTAGAGACGGGCACTGAAATAACTTGTCGAAAGGTTTATGATCATCAGGAGTCTTCTTGCCGGTGATTCTGTTTTCATCTCAACATTTTGCCATCATATTTATGTGCATGACGAGAATAGTTGAGTGAGGTTGAAATGCTGAGCCAATTACCTATTAGAAAGAACTTTTTTACTGAAACATTATATATCTATAGAAAGTTTGAATATAAATTGATATTTGACAATCAGTCAGAGATGGCAGGAATCGCCGTCAGACGTCCAACTTGACCACGACCCTCCTAGAAGTGTCCTCGGCGCCAGCCTGCCTGTGATTTCCCTCCCCGCCGCCAACGATGACCGAGTGCCCTCCATGTTTGCGTTGGCCAGCGCTACCACGCCATCGTGCCGCTGCGCTGCCTGCTGCTCAAGACGCAGCTGCCGGACCAGTGGACCGAGCTGTGCAAGATGGAGGCTCACGACGAGCTGCGTCGCCGCCTGCCGCACTGGGCGACCAACCAGCGGGAGACCGTCGAACGGATACGGAACCTCTGGGGCCTCACGCAGTTCTCCGAGGACGAGATACACACAGTCTGCGGCATCCTGGAGGTGCGTGTCACCGTGCAGATCACCTCGGCAAGGGAGCCGAGCACATGAGCTCCGATTTGTATTTAGGGCGAAACAATCGCGTAAACAATCAGCTCAGGAAGCTTCTGGCACGTTCACAACAATGGACCTACAATCTGCATGGATATATGCAATTATGATAGCTGCCATTTTTTGAGGGACACTATGTTCCCTACGCTGCGGAGGCTATTATTCCATCAACAATAAGCCGGTTAAATGGTAGGGTCCCTTCGATTGAAGACATAGACTTGCTGGCCAATTTTCTATCCACGAAGTCAAGTAAAGGCCACCCCCCTCCGAACGTTGGCTCACGAACCCCTCGCAAGGAGGCTCGTACACACGTTCCATCAAGCAACGGACGCAAACAATGGCGACGATGGCGACATCAAAGCCTTGCCTTGGCAGCTGTGAACGACAGGAGCACGGATCGGCGCACTTGTGTCTCGGACCTGTCTCCGCACAAAGCGCAATCAGCGCTTAGCTAATGACAGCGCCAAGCAGTGTGTTCTCTGCACGGTGCTCGGCGCTGGCTGCAGCCGCCGCGCGTTCAATTAAATGTGCTCCTCCGCGGTTTGTTTACTTTGCGCAATATTGTGTTTTGAGTTTGGCTCGATCGGGGTCGCCTGTTGAAAGAGCGCAGAGCGTAGGGCTCCACGAGCCCGGCTTGGGGCCGCTCGCTGCTTGCACCAGCCAACTAATAAATGTTCCTGCCAAATAACATCACTTTGAGTGATTATTATAGAATATAGTTTGTGAATCTGGCGCGCGTCCAGAGTGAAATGCACACTGGCGTTGGGAATTCGGGAAAAACCCGCGCGCGTGTCTCAAAGGTTGGCTTTGTGTGTGTTTGCGTCTGGCGGCCCCCCTCCCCCAACACCCCACCCCCGCACCGCGGCCTCCCTCCCAAAACATCACAAACAAGGTCGTGTGTTGCCCTCTGGCCGGTAAACAACTCTGCTACGCTTCATATTGTAACTCTGTTCTAAATTCACTCCGCGAGTCACTTACTTTGCAGGGTGAAGTCATGATAAGCATCCGCACTGTTTTCAATTAACGCCAGATCTTCTACGATTTAAAAAAATATATCCCAAATCTAAAACATTTTCTTCTACACCATAGAGCTTATTTCCTCGCCCAAGTTTCACTCTCGAGCCCCAACTGTTGCCAGCCAACTCGCTACAATACAATAATTTGATTGAAAATATACTTGATTAACGTTCCTAGTTTCAATTTTCGCTTTGGAGTCTGTTTGGAAAAAGCACGGTCTCAAATGTACTGTTGTGTCGGTACCATCGGTCGGCATGGTGCAGATTGTTGCATGGAGTGCAGAGTGCATGGAGTGCAGAGTGCATGGAGTGCAGAGTGCATGGAGTACAGAGTGCATGGAGTACAGAGTGCATGGAGTACAGAGTGCATGGAGTGCAGAGTGCATGGAGTGCAGAGTGCATGGAGTACAGAGTGCATGGAGTGCAGAGTGCATGGAGTGCAGAGTGCATGGAGTGCAGAGTGCATGGAGTACAGAGTGCATGGAGTGCAGAGTGCATGGAGTGCAGAGTGCATGGAGTGCAGAGTGCATGGAGTGCAGAGTGCATGGAGTGCAGAGTGCATGGAGTGCCGAGTGCATGGAGTGCAGAGTGCAAGGAGTGCAGAGTGCAAGGTGCGACGGTCGGCAGGTGAACGCGTTCGAGATCGGGCAGCACGGGCGTGTGGCACGCGCCCTCTACCCCACGGCGTTCTACCTGGCACACGACTGCGTGCCCAACACTTGCCACACGGACGCCGAGGACTTGACGCTCTCCATCCGGGCATCGAGGCCCATCGCCGCCGGGGCCGCCATCACGCTCAGCTACGCGTACACCTTGCAGGCATGTTATAAACCTGGAGCTCCCGATGAGATGCCCGTGGTACTCCTTGCAGCCTGCAGGTGTGTTTTACCATGGATTTGTATTCTAAAACTCCATGGTTTTACACAGAACGCAAGGGCTGATAGAGGTAACTGGAATTAGGTTAAGCAACACTGTTCCGAGGGTGACCGGCAAGGCGGAGCGACTAATGACGTAGGTAGCGCCGAGTGGGTGACCGCCAGTGTTGCGCATTGGACAAGAGTCGCAGGACGAAGACAGACATGCCTCCGAAATACTTTGTTGTAGGTATCTCGTTTACTGGAGAGCGTAGGCCGGGGTTCAAATCCCCGAACGTTGCACATTTAAGAATGTAAATAACGTTCAATTAGAGATAAGAAGACACCGTGAGCGTGATCACATTCACTTACCTCCGCTTCCCACGCCGCGCACTCTAGAAGCAGCCAGGGATGAAGGTGACAGTTGGCAGGTGACAGTTGACAGCTGGTGTCATCAAGACGGCGATTGTGCGCAGGGCACGCTGAAGCGACGCGAGCACCTGAAGGAGAGCAAGTTCTTCGAGTGCTGCTGCGCGCGCTGCTCCGACCCCACCGAGCTCGGCACGTACGCAGGCGCACTCAAGTGTCCGAACTGCGCACACGGCTACGTGCTGTCCACGCGGCCGCTCGACGCCTGCGCAGTCTGGCGGTGTGTGCACGCAGCTTGTCCAGGCTACGAGGCCAGCGCAGCCGCGGTGACGAGCCTCATGGAGAAGTTAGTGCACCTTCGGTTCGGAAAACACGTTCCCGCTTACATCGCCTCATCGCTAACACCTCCAGAAGGGTTGAGAGGCTAATCTTCATAGAAAGCCCCCACATGTAGTATTTTGTTGGCATTAGATTTTGTTAGGGCCATTCCATTTGTCTTAGTGAGAACATTTCCAAGACGATTATCAAGAATTTTAGCGAAGGGACTACTGAAAAAGACTAAGAGAGAGCTTACAACGAACAAAATGCAGGCGACACACAGCAGAAAATTCAGATATAGATATCGATGCTCGGAAGTTCTGCACACGCGACCGGGCGTGTTGTACTGCTACCCCGCTGCGGTGTCCTCCACGTAGCATGGTGTCCCGGCTGCCCATGACCCTGACGCTGACCCTGACGTGGTGTGCCCGACGTGCGCAGGATCGGCAAGGAGGTGGAGGCCATCGACGTGAACGACGTGCTCGGCTACGAGGCGTGTCTGCAGCGCCACCGCGGCGTGCTGCATCCCGACCACTACCACTGCCTCGGCATCAAGCACTCGCTCAGCCAGCTCTACGGCAAGAGCGCAGACTTCCACATCAACCAGATGACCGAGCAGCAGCTGGAGCGCAAGCGCGAAATCTGTCAGGATCTGCTACGCGTCGTCGACGCGCTGGAGCCGGGCTACTCACGGCTCAGAGGTAGCGGCGATCATCCCGGCTTTTCCCGGCTTGTCCTGGCTTGTCCTGGCTTGTCCCTGCCTTGTCCCTGCCTTGTCTCTGCCTTGTCCTGGCTTGTCCCTGCCTTGTCCTGCCTTGTCCTGCCTTTTCCTGGCTTGTCCTGGCTTGTCCTGGCTTGTCCTGGCTTGTCCCTACCCTGGCTTGTCCTGGCTTGTCCGGGCTTGTCCTGGCGACTCCCGCATCGGCATGCACAGCAAAGACACCCGAGCACTATTACTTTCCTAAGACTCATGTCTTGTGCTAATCTTAGCATAGGTTAGTTTTCGAAAAAACTATTTGACTGGGTAATTAATGCTAAGTCCCAAAACTCAAACGTTTCCCCGACGTTTCGCGAAGCTGTGCTGCAGCTGCTTTATCAACGTTTCGCGAAGCTGTGCTGCAGCTGCTTTATCAACGTTTCGCGAAGCTGTGCTGCAGCTGCTTTATCAACGTTTCGCGAAGCTGTGCTGCAGCTGCTTTATCAACGTTTCGCGAAGCTGTGCTGCAGCTGCTTTATCAACGTTTCGCGAAGCTGTGCTGCAGCTGCTTTATCAACGGTCTAAACTCGAGTGCCAAATGCCAAAACAAAAGAACCAACAATAACCTAAGCCACATAAAGAAATACCCAAAAACCCAAACAAACCAAATCAAATAAAATTACCCTGCTTTTCAAAAAACTAAAACCCGAAAAAACTATTTGACTCTGTCCCTAAGTCTTCCTGACCAACTATTTCCAACCTGCTTATCTAATTCCTCCCTTTCTTCTACCTCAACGTCTTCTACTATCTTTTCTATTCTATCTTTCTGTTTTAAAACTGTAAACCAAGTCCTATCCAGTGGAAAACTATCATCCCTATTAAAATTATTCGGTTGCTTTCTAATTTCTATAGCTTCCCTATAACCTTTCGTGTGTACTTCCTATTATCTTTACAAAGCACCCTGACACTACCTGTGTCTATTTTATGTTGCTGTGTTGCTGTTGTTTTATGTTGTGTTTATGTTGTCTATTTTAGCTTGTTAACGCTGTACGGGCAAGGGGAAGGGGCACATTATGGCTTTGGGATAAAAATTCCCATGATATCCTCACAAAATTTCCGTACTTTCACGACTAGACGAAAAAATATATCGCAGTTATCCAGGTTGGGAAGGGAAGCAATCATCGGGCATACAGCTGCAAAGTCTCTCCCAGTAGGCAGGAGAGGCAGGAGCGTAAAGGATAAATTGGCGGTGACACCGGTGACACCCCACAACTCAATACCAAAATCAAGCAAATGCCAGCCCGCTGGACATTTGTGCGTTTGATGGTAAAGGTTCAAAGGTAATTTACGTGGCTGTCTCTAGGATTGACGAATGATTGATTTACCCCGATTCTGACCATGACGCATGACGCCCGTGGCAGGCATGACGCTGTACGAGCTCCACGCGCCGATCATGATCCTGACGCGGCGCGCGCTGGAGCGACAGGCGATCGGGAAGCGCGAGCTGCGCGCGCGGCTGGCCGAGGTCGCTGCGCACCTGCGCGAAGCCGGCCTGATCCTCGAGTTCGAGCCGCCGACCTCCACGGAGGGCGCGATGGGCCTCGCCGCCAACGCGGCGCTGGCAAACATCAGGGAGTGGCAGCAAGTGTTGGGTATCGCCTAGCCCACGCTGGGGCGTTCAGGACCGCGTCAACTAGCTTACTCGGCGCTGCCGACATGCGACGGACTCTTTAGATTGTTTATTTGACGGAATTACTGCTTTCAATTACATTGACCGCGTGATAAGACGCTCATTCCAGGGTCATCAAGAGATTTTAAACAAATGTATTCCCACAAGAAAAGCATTGCCACCCAACTGTTTATCATCTCTGGAATTAAGTTGATTGCATTGACAGAAAAATGACAGATAATTTCTGTTAATTACAAAATGTCACTTTCTCGAAAATTTGTATGATCTATTCAACACCTCGCTTTAATTCAGATGCCAATGAAAGTGCCACTAAAAAGTGTCATAGATACATTTTTGCATCAATGTGTTGTAAATTGTAAATATGTGTGCTGATTTCTGTAAATAATATAAATTGAGAGACAAAGAGATTATTGTTGCTTGTGATTGAGTAGATACTTAATCTGTTTTCATCCATTTCCTAATGCCTAATTCGGGAATCCTATTATTTTATCGAGATCTTAAAATTCTCGCAAATCGTTTCATTGCCGCCAAACGCCATGTGTTTGCGGTTCGGACCTCGGTTCGATTCTCATCTCGTGAGTCGTGTTCATAAGTTCGTTTTTGCGACCCGGAGAGACTTTAAGACAATTAAAAGATGTGGAAAAATGCGTTGTGCTTAAAGCAAAACTTTGGAATAATGAGACAGCTTCCCGTAAAATGCTTAGCAGTTGAATTACTACAAACAGAACCAACATCAATTAACTACAATCAATCGCGGGTATGAGAACTTAACCTCACTCTTTTCTCTGTCCAACACAAGAACTCTTAATTCGATGTCAAAATACAACTACAAAGAGTCTTATTTGTATTAGTAGGGGCCCGTTCGCCTTGCATACCTGGTCATGTTCTGATTAATTTTCCGCAGACAACATTCATTCTGAAGCGGAAATGGCCACCAGGGCTTTCAAAAAAAAACCAACGGCCCAAGAAACTAAGCGCTAGACATTTTGTTTACGATATGGTTGAAGACACCAATATAAAAAGACAGGAAGATTTAAGTGTGGTATTAACAAGCTACGTTGAAGGTAAGAGATATTGGCCGAGGGGCCAAGTATCGCACCAATTACGTTAAAAAGATACGAATGTCATGCCTAATTTCGTCAATGCAGGCATCGGATCTCGTGGTGAAGTGGTTTCGTTACGACCAAACGTAGCCTACGAGAAACTGCTTCTCCCAGGCCTGGCTGTGTATGCATCACCCGAAAATCTGGCTGCAATCCCAGACACTCCTGCTGCGGCCACGGAGGAAGAGCATAGCTCCGCCTACGCTCAGCGGGTAACAGACGTTTCCGATCATGTTAACATCAGCAATCGTCATTGACGTCGGGCATTTGACCAAGTGCCATCATGTTTCCAGACCGTGAATGTGCTGGGATCAACGGTGATGGCGGTGGTGATGAACATGGAGACGCCGTGGGTCGTGGAGCGGTGGCACGTTCGGGCTTCGCTCCGCAAGGCTGGCGTTCACGTGCCCGAAGACGCCATCCAACTCCCAGACACGCCCATCGCCGGGCCCGATCTCGCGCTCGAAAACAAGCAGTTCTTTGTCACCGTCACGGTTAGTAGCCGGCGTGAATGCCGCAGGTGAAAACATTGCCAAGGCGCGATCCACCCAGAGTGAATGTGTTATGCCGAGATTAAGTGTGTGTTTGTTGGCAGGTGAACAACATGGAGAAGGTTCAGGTGCCTTGCCGAATCCACCACTGGAGCACTCGGCCCAGCGACAGACTGCCGTACGTTGAGAAACACTGGAAGCTCGAGGCCGAGCCGATTGCGGCGGCAGCGGTGGCCACGTGAACGCTGCTGTGAAGGCCGCCGCTGGCAGAGTTGCTTTTTATGTGATGCGGGATCTTAATTCATCAAACTTCACTGCAGTATCTGGAACCAGCAAAACTTGGTGCTGGCTAGCGTAAATGCATTGTGCTTTGTGCGAAGAATGCATGGTCCTCGACTCCTCGTAAAGTGTAAGAATTTCATGTTCCCGCCGCAATGGCCGAAATTGGCCATTTTTCGTAGTCCTTCGTGGAATGAAGTGCTTCACGATTTACGCGAAGTTCACGATTTAGGTGCACATGTAAATAGCGATAGACGAACTCAGAATATAAAACCTTTGTATAATAAAATGATGGAACACCAACACAATGTAGTGTAACATACTATTTATTGGAATGTAGGGATGGGAATCAAAAGAGAAAATTACACAAAGTCATGGTGCTATATAAAAAGTAGAAATCCAGTGATTGTCTTGAGAATGGCCAAGTGGCTGTAGCAAGTGCGATGTGGGGTCATCATCTGGCGTTTGAGAGCCGATTGGTGATGTGCGATCTGACGCGGGCTTAGCGGCCGGCCTGATATCCGGGGAACAGCGCCAGCAGGATCTTGGACAGCGGCGCGTTCACCTCCAGCTTGTACTTCTTGCCGAGTTCCGTGCGGCAGGTGGGGCAGGTGAACACGTCGGCAGCAAACGAGTTCTGCAAGCAGCTCTGCGGAAATATCGAGCAGGATTAAGATTGGTAGACATTTCGTAGACGCACTGTTAACCGCTGAGCAGCGAAAGAGCGGAGAAGTCTATAGATAGCTATGAATGTTTGGAAGGAGAAATGCAGAGTGTACCACTTACCGAAAGATAGTGGCAATCCGAGTTCATCTGAGTGAGAAGGAATCACTGCGTAGATGTTTCGTAAATTGCCCTCTTCATTGGTCACTATGTACACACATAATTTCTTTCCAAGCATTAAGGTTACCCAGAGGTTTAGTAAGTACATGCAATATAAAATAATTAAGAAGTTTGCATGCTCAATCAATTAATACCTTTCACAGCATGAAGATACCTGAAATATTTCAAATTAGCCTTTCCCATCAACAAATCCCTTACAGCAGGGGGGGTCCATATTTTCACAACCTCACAGAATTCCTGTTTTCCAGCAAGATCAACATGTGCATAGACCCTGGGATGCAATTTTGCTATTGCTCAGTGAATTTAACCAGTTAACTTTATACACACTAATAAGTAATAATGATTCTAATTTTGTTACATTATATAATCCGTTAAAAAAAAACAAGGAGTGGCAGCCCTTGTGGTTTAAGAAGGATGCCTGTAATGGAAAATTCTACCTGTTAACATAATTACAGATGAAATAAATAAAGGATATTAAAAAAAATATAATCCGTGGAAGGGAAGTCTCCTTGTGCGTCGTCTCTTTTCCTCCTCCCTGGATTTTAGTATTTTGTGACAAGCGCAAATGCAAACAAATGAATGGGATGGATAGGGATTTTAGAAAAAGGAGTCGAGTAATGAAATAATTAAAAAGTAAATGGATTGATGATGGAACGTGTGAGGAAATTTGAGGATGAATATGAATAGGATGGGATGGGATGGGATGGGATGGGATGGGATGGGATGGGACGGGATGGGATGGGACGGTGCTGACATGTTAATGTACAAATCTGGTTAAAATAATGAAGCTCGTAGCGCTGACGAGGGCCCGTTCCGAACGCCACGTACCTTGCAGACGTTGTGCATGCAGCTGGTGGTGACCGGCTCGTGCACCAGCTCCTGGCAGCAGATGCACATGAACACCTCGGTGACCTTGGCCAGGAACGCCGGCCTGCCCTGGCCCAGCGTCTCCTTGCACGAGTCCCACAGCTTGGTGTTGGCGTCGGCGGCGATGAGCGCCTTCACCTCCTTGTCCAGCTTGTATTCGCACACCTTGGCCTTCTTGGGCGGCGGGGTGGCGTCCCCCGCCGCCTCGCCAGCCGCCGACATCTTGGAAGCCTTCCGCTTCTTGCCGCCCTCCTCTCCCGCCTTGTCCCTGGCCGCCTCCGCCGCCGCTTTCTTCAGCTCCTGGGCAGCCAGGTAGTTCTCCGGGTACTGCCGGGAAAAATCACAGTCAAACAACGCTTTTCCCTTCAAAATAATCGTTTTCACTGCAACGGGAGCGCAATATCACTACAGATATACGATTTTAATGCATGTAAAACCTTTTCAAATTTCTCATAGGAATTAAATTATTTGTGATTCCTGTATGATTGGAAAAGATTTTAGAAAAGTCTCTATCTGTCTCAGAGATGCAGTTATTCTGCAAAATTTATTATTTTCCTAGGAGGATGCAATTTTTGATGTATTCTATCCCCACTGCCTATCTATTTTAGGTATCCAAATTTTTAGACTACCGTCTTTAATACCGAAACCTCATCAATAAACAACTACACTGATGCAAGAAGCAAACAAATGTGAAGATTGAACTGTTCCATTTCATCATTAAAATTCCCATGGAAATGCATGCGTTGCTGACTCACCGCCATCTCAAGCCCGAGCTGCTCGATGAGTTTCTTGCCCGCCTTGGACCAGGGAGACGGGTTGGGGTCGTCACGGCGGAGGGCGTACCTCCACACGATGAAGCCCGCTTGCCCACGCTCGGGGTAGTAACGCGTCACCTGCCAAGACCAGGACACAGTAAGACACACGGAAGAGTTACAAACACGTGACACACAGAACTTAGTCAGCCAGGTTTTCCACCAGCATGCTTTCAACTGATTTTGTTGCAAGTATTGTGTATTCCACAGCCTAGGAAGATATTTTGGTGTCGTGTTTGCACCCCGTATTTATGTTTTACCTTGTAGATCCCGTCGTAGCGGTTGCCCTCGGCCGGTGCAAACTTCGAGTGCTTGCCGGCTTTGTAGCTGCGAACGACGCGGATCGGCTTGCCCTTCTTCCAGTCTTTGGCCTCGGCACCGCTCTTGTCGTCCACCTTGGCGTCGCAGTTCAATGCCAGCGCCCTGTCGTAGCGAAAACACAATTACTATCAGATGTCTCGCGTACTGGGCTGGCAATCAACGTTGCTGGCAACCTGAGGTCCAAACTACTTCAGGCGAGATAATTCATTAACCTGCAGAAAAAACTCAGCACTGTTGGTTAGCCAGCAGTAAATGAAGGTAAGGGAATTCATTTCATTTCAAATCTATACCAGTTGTAATGAGAATTCAAGATTGAGAAATTATTAATGATCTATCATTGTTATGTATGAACCCAGCCCGAGAACTATCGGCATGTATTTGTGACCGAGCCGGCTACGTACTTGTTCATGGCGGTGAGCGTCTGGTCGCAGCTCTGCTTGGCCGTGCGCTTGTTCCCGGAGAGATCGCGGCCGCCCGATCCCGTGTACATGAACTCGTCGCCGTCGTCGACGTCGTCTTCGTAGCCGCCGCTGAGCACGATGCTGTACGCGCCCTCCACCTCCCGGCCGTGGATGCCTGCCACGGGCGGGCGATGGACGCCGCTCTCGGACACCTGCACGACCCGCCGGTTAGTGGCTGGCACGCAGCATTCACCACGCTACTTCATTGTTATGGGAATATTACATTTCTTGATTTTGGTTTACGGTTCACGTCTCAGGAGTTGGTTCGTTTGATGTTTCCAGAGCCGGTGTGAGATCTCTGTTCAGGGTAACACATGGCCAGCAGTGTGTTTCTGTAAATTTTTTCAAGGTGATATGAGCTGAGATTATTCCTTTGTTCCATAAAAAACTTCGACATAAGTTCTCATCTCATCTGACCTTCAAAAAATTAATTGAATCGCACTGCCGATAAGGGCCTTAGATCTCGGCGTTTCAGCCGTGCTGCTATGGCCGTCTTCAGGAGTACAGGGACCGTCGAGACCAAGGCCCTTAACGTCTCACGACTTGCCACTTTTCTACCAGATAAAAGTCTGCATTGCAACGGGAATGGAAGCTCACTACTAATAAGTGAATTGAAAGCGTTTCAATCGCAAAGCGTTTTGCACTCGGACGCGGCTGTACCTGCATGCGGAACTTCCAGGCGGTGCCCACGTCGACGCCCGGCACCGGCCCGAAGTGGTTGGGCGCTACGATGGTGCACTCCTTGCTCCGTCCAATGGTCGCCATCCCCGAGCCCCAGTCACGGCTGCTCTTCGAGCTGCTTGACGGCATCTTCGACTTGCGCTTGCTGAACTTGAGCTTCTCGCCGGCCTTCACAATCTCCGTCTCGTCGTTCTTGCAGTCGGGGCAATACCTGCGTCGCGGCACGTTGTTTAGAGTTAGTGCAGCCAGCATGGAAGGAGGCATGGCCTTTCCTTGCTTCAATCGTCTACGGCTCAAATGATGAGCCGGTGCTAATTAATTACTGAGCCAAATCAATTCTGATTATCTGCTCTGTGAAATTTGGCTAATTTTTGAACATCGCACCACGCGAGTTTCTCCTTCCGCTTGGACAGCGCAGCAAGCCGCAAAACGAGACAGGCGATGAAACTTGTCACTCTTAATAAAATAACTTGAATTAAAACCCCCGATAAAGCAGGCTTGAGTTAGGCAAGTATTTGTTTTAAAAACTAATGTGCTAAAATAAGAAATGTCACGGGTGTTAATAAAGTGAGAACTCGCCAGTCGTCAGTGTCGGGCACGGCAAGCAGCGGCGGGTCGAGGCAGCCGATGTGGTACGAGTCGTCGCACTCGTCGCACATCAGCTGCTTGTCAGGCTCGTCCTTGCCGCCGCACACGCGGCAGTGGCACTTCTTGCACTTCCGCCGGGGGTTGTCCTTGCACCACTCGCAGTTGAGGCCCCCTACAGGCGGTGCCCCCAAGCAGGCGTTAGAAAGCAGCCCTCTTGCACGCGTTACTAGCTACCGCTTACGCTATTAGCTTCACTAGGATTCATGACTTAATTTAATGATCTTCTCTGCATTAATATGATTGAATGAAGTTACCTGGGACAAAATTTTGTAACTTTTTCCAAGTTCAGATGAGATGAGAAAGTTCATTTGTTCAATTAAAAAAATTGACAGTAAGTGGAGATGTCATCTCACCTTGAATAGTTACTGAATCGAATTTCGATATTGATACGGGACAAATATTATGAACTATTAAGCAAGAAGGCTGTGCAAGTAAGGGACAGTGCCAAAATTGACGAAATATCTTTGAAAGTCTAGTTTGGAAATGCGGAGTTGGAAATGCGGAGTTGGAAATGTGGAGTCTAGTTTGCTAAGACGGTAGGTACTGCATATACCCAACTGTTGTGCAATACAAGGGCGTGCATTTGCACCATAAAAAGTCACTGTAACTGAACTTTATAGGAAGGTGAATGTTGAAAACAAAATGAATAAATAAAATAAATAAATAAACTGATACTTGCCCTGTTCTGCAGCAACGGCTGAAAGCTCCAGTGGTTTTGCGATTTCCATAACTCCGTTAGAAGTTTTAACTCTGACATTCTTTACCTCTTTTCTATCACGTCCAATAAAGAGAGTTCCTCCGAAATGTATTTCATCAGTTGGCCCACTTATTAAATCAACCAGCATGTCATACCAGTACCCTGTGTCGCCAGGCTTCTCCACGTTATAGTTCACCATCACACAATCGTTTAGTTTCACACTTGAAGCACACAGGTGTTTCTGCGATCTTGGACGTATATTCCCAAGTGTCACTTTATCAGAAACCTCCTTGCCATCTCTGCAATAAACAGCAAAAGCATAGATAAAAATAGTAAATCATTTTTACCAATTAAAACACTAGCCAATAACTAACTCTTGAGCTTCAAGAAGTATTGCTGTCTCTCCTTTAGGACTTACTCATTTTCATAATCCACGAGGTAGAAATAACCATCATCTCCTGGCAATTTGTTTTCGGGATTAACAATTTGGGTAATTGAAGCTTCAAACCAAGCACCATATACAGCATCACAGCAGTCAATTTCTGTGCCCACCTATGGATGCAGAGAAAATTGATACTAATTACTACAATGGAATCACGGAACACAATTTCCCTTCCTTAGCCAATAGACGAGAGACCGGCTCATCTTGTTGACCATATTAGTGGCTTCATCTCTACCTTGTAATATGAAGCGGCAAGTACAGATCGAACAGGGTCAAGTTGACTGTTGGGTCCGCCATTCACTTCAATTTCTTCGGCTGTCTCAGAGAACAAGTTCGATGGCTTAGGTTCACGAATAATACCGGATTCAGGTAACTGGTCAGCTAATTTTTCTCTTTTCTCCATAAGCTGGATTACATCATTCAGCTTAACATTGTAATCAAATAATTTGTACTCGTCCTCCAGCTAAAAATAAGAAACATTGTAAAAATTATAAGTTACCAAGGCATAAACCAGCTGCATTCAACTTCTTTTCACCAAGTCAAACATCAAATTGATCTGATCTGAAATGCAACCTTCACTATTGAGTAATTAGTGTAAGTATTGTGCAAGATGTATTAATGTAAGACTACTTGCCTGTTTCCCTTTGTAGACTAGCCTCTGTTCACTTGGCTGCAGATTCAGATGATCTTTAATTTTTTCTTTCAGGTCCAATACTTTTGACAACCGAGATAAAGTGATCATAAACTTCTTGCTCCCATTCATTGGCATTATTTGTACGTACATATTGACCACCGATTAGCTATTAGCCACACTGTTTAATTGAAACTTTACTTATACTGCCTTCTGATTTCATGCAAGCAGCAAGATGTAAAAGTGGATCCCATACAGGTGGTTTGCCTGCTGGTGGGTGCCTCAATGGAGAGAGAGCATGCCTGCAGAAACTAACCTATCGTTGGCGGGAATCTGCTTTCTGGAGGCTTCAACTTCAGAGCTTATGATTGGTGAACAGACCTTCTCTTCTAGACGCGGAAAATTCGAATCAACAATTTCCATTAAAATTTCAAGCCTGGAAGGACTCTGAAAAAGCAAAGATTTTCCTTATTTTTATCTAGTTATCAAAAAAGGTACTTGAAACTGTCATATAATATGATACAGACAGAAGTATTCAAAGGAATCCACATCTATCAACCTTCAGTGTTTTTAAATATTAATTAAATCTATTAGGAAGAAACGCTCGAATGTGGCAAATCGTGGAGTGAAGACCCCGGACTTCTGCTGAATATAGTCTTTTTAACAATACATCTCGTCACTGACCAAGAAAATATTATTTGCAAAATAGCCATTGCATTTGAGTTTTTATAGTGATCTGATCAGCATTTACCTGTGCTGAAGACTGTTTACTAACATTTTGCAAAAAGTCAAGCAAATGATTAAGATTACAATAGCATATTCACCTTAAAGACAGTAATTAAAAACAATACCACTTGGTAATGATAGATCAATTTGCATAGTAATAATAACATTAAGATTCTAATGAACATAACATGATATAATTTTATTAACATCAATTAATATCTCTACAAAATAAAATACTAATAATTAAATATTAGGTGTTGAAGTAGGTGGCTTACACATTTAGTAAGTCGTGGGCTTTGCCTCTATTAACATGTTCTTTGGTTGCTTTTGTAAGTAAATCCATTCTTCAGAGGTCAG
The DNA here is from genome assembly GCA_921293315.2 of Nemurella pictetii. Taxonomy (NCBI): domain Eukaryota; kingdom Metazoa; phylum Arthropoda; class Insecta; order Plecoptera; family Nemouridae; genus Nemurella; species Nemurella pictetii. The sequence continues at coordinate 34,771,148 of OV121115.1, forward strand.
ATGTACAATATGCTTCTTTGTTTGTGAATTGGAAATTATGATTTCAGCCTGCGTAACATTTCAGACACAAGCGTTTGGTCTCGTAGATTGGTACCTTTTGTTTGTGTCATGAATAAATGGTCATTAATATCATCTGTAAAGAGAGTAACATATACAATTAGCAAAATCAATACAATTTTTAAATTGTTACTTTTTGTAAATTAGTTACAATTAATTATTTATAGTTTCTCGTACCTCTTCTAGGGATAGCGGATTACTCTTCATTTTGGTGTCTAAGCTGTGATATCGTTCTGAAAATGCAAACCAAAATTATGACAAATTTTAAACTACGTAAAGAATGAGGCAAGAGTCAAAATCATAGAGCATGAGGACAACACGGCTGAATTATAAGCAAAATGTAGAAATTAAATTTTCCCATAAGCGTCGACAGCACACTAGCAACTGCTATAGACAATAAGTCTATTCAGGATAAGGTCATATTCAAATAATGGCAGCCATTACTAGCCATACTAGCCATACTAGCCATACTAGCCATACTAGCCATACTAGCCATACTAGCCATACTAGCCATACTAGCCATACTAGCCATACTAGCCATACTAGCCATACTAGCGCTGAGCGCTGAGTGGACTAGGTAATTCTTAAATTAAAGAGAGTTAATCCGTGGCCAACGCACCGTGCGCTAGGTGCAGCCGCACCATGGCCATGATGAAGTACTCGGAGGTGAGCACACGGTTCTTGGCGAATCGCAGCACGAGGCACTCGAGCACCTTGTTGCTGGCCGTGCTTCCGGCCTCCCAGAGCAGCGGACGCAGGTTGTAGCTGCTCGTCTTGGCGCCCGCAACAAACTTCTGGAACGCCAGCTGCAACGACCGAAATTTTCAACAATGTTACATTTATCATCTTACATAATATTGAGGGGGCTTTGTTGGGAAAAATATGCTCAATCTCAAGTGTCATTACAGAAGTGTCTGAACTGTCTCCCCTGATTTTGTCAAGAGTTTCCTATAATCTACAGCATAGTAAGAAGAATAACCTCTCAGGTCGCTGGGACAATTCACTTCACCCAACGCTCACGCTTATACCGGCCGACCAGCGCAAAGGCTTTAAATTTATACTTCTCCTTATTAATTTTCTTACATGAATTTTTTTAATCTGCTTTACTATTAAATACTACTTCCTAACTTAGAGATGATAATTACCCTCCAGAATTGCAGGGTGTGCATCAGTACGGGTATCTCGAGGATGCTGATTCTCCCGCTGATGTTGAAATCTCTCAGCATTATCAGACTTTTGCAAAGCTCGAGACTGGGCTTCTCGGCGAGGAACGCTGAAACGCGAAAAATCATCACTGGTTACAAAAATCTTTAGCGATTGTGCAATATATTGCTAGCAAAATTAATTTCTCTCATTCTCGACCAAACAAACTAGAAATTCATGAAGATATTATGAAGCCACGGTGGCTAGACGTACTTTTCCAGTGTGCCTTGAGTATTTTCTGCAGCTGCGAAGCGTCGACTTCCGGGGGGTACTTGACCACCAGCTTGGCGAGCAGAGATTTCCCATCAGGCTGCAGAAAGAAACACGGCGTTAAGCGATGTTGACTTGTTAAGGTGTTAAACCAGATGTGAGACAATCAGACTCGAAACACTCACCATCATGACGGCGTCTTCCAAGAACTCCGAGGAAATGTTCCGGAAAACCATGTTGTCTTCGTTCACTTCCCTGCAACAGAGCAGAAAGTGTCAACATGATTTCTGTAAGCCATTTTAGCTCCAATTTCAACAGCGCAAACTCAAAAATGTGATGAGAATTTAATGGACTTATATGTGGGACAAGCAAACTCCAACTGGCCTTTCATAGAAATGTACCCAGCTATAACATTATTGCTACACCTTTGATCGCTACTAAGCTACTAAGAATGGCTGGCAATGATCGAAGGCAATACGGATAAAGTCTATTGAAATGTCTTGTCAGGAACGCACCATATGTTGCTCTGCTCGTCGGTGTATATCCGCAGCAGGAACTTCCCGTCGCAGTTCGGCACGTTGGTCTGCGGCACAACGATGTAGTCCCCGGGCGGCAGCGTGAAGAACGTGACCACTTCGCGCGCCACCGAGTGGTTCGTCACGTCCAGAGGTTTCTGCGGCAACGGGCACAACGTCGTCAATTCCACCGACGCAATCACACACATCTCGGATATATTACAATCACAGATGAACAGAGGTAGGTCAGCAGAACATGGGAGCATAAAAAATTGGTATGCACCCTAAACTTACCTACCAATAACAAATTTCACGACACTTTGACACGCTTGCTGAAGTTCACTCTCCACAATACAAATCCCAAATAAAGGCTTTCTCATTATAAGATATGGAAAAATATATTCGGAAAGTAAATTGACAAATGAGAATAACGAAAACGTATGTCCAGTACCTTTTTGGACAAATTTGGCCATAGATATCTTAAGAAATGTCCTAGCTTATTTTCTGAAACCAAAAAACAGCCAATGAGGTGTCTGAGTCCACACCGAATCGTGTTTCAAGAACCTCGGCGAATCTCGACTGTGTCCCGGTCGTATCAAACAACGCCCTAGCAAACGTGGGCAGAACACAAACACACACCTGCTCCGCGATGAAGGGGGTCGTGAGCCGCGGCATCGAGTGGGGCACCTCGTAGACGGCGAACCCGATGGCGTACATCGGCTTCTTCTTGCGTCGGGGCTGGCCGCGCAGCTTGCCGCCGCCCCCCGCCCCCGCCCCCGGGGCGCACGTGTCGTAATGCTGCGTCACCGACACAACCACGTGGCACTTGTTGCTCGTCGTGCGCGGGATCTGAACGTGGAACTGCGGGTTCATCGCCGTCGTCTCTGCAATCGACAACGCACGTCCACATGATGAGAAACGTGGGTCCCAGGGCCGTCGTGAAGTTGCCTATCCTTGCCAGAGCCAGTGCCTTCTTAATAGTTTTATTACGTAGCACTATTATGGCTAAATGTTTTTAAAGGCTGTGGGATACAGTTGGGAATTCTAGTCTAGTATCATAGATGTCATGGTGTCAAAAATCTAACTAAAAACTAACAGATGAATAATTTAAATGGATATTTATCAGTTTCGCTACATTTTTACTGCTACCAAGATCCGTGGTTTAAGAGTGCCGGCCGACCAGCGGCAGACTCACCGATGTGTCCGGGGCCGCCGCCCGCGTTGTAACCCGAGCGCCAGCGCCGGCGCGCCAGCACCGCCCGCCACGGCTGCTTCGAGTGCAGCGCCGGCTCGTTCATCCAGTCGTCGGGCCCCACGTGCACCAGGTCCAGGTGCGTGAAGTGCCGGGCAAAGTCCTCGAAGCTCATCCTGTCCGCAGGCAAGCAACGTCGTTATTACCGGTTGAAGCGGGGCATTGCAATCGCTTTCTTCTTATGAAACCGGGGATGGTGGCTCTTGATAACAAGCAGCAGCATTTAACTAATTTCCTCCTGGTAGGTACCGATACGAGATTCTATGAGCTCAGAGCTGCTCGAGTTATTGTCTCTCGTCTCCGTAAAATATCTGACCAACGCCAATAGCCTAGTTCCTGACTTGCCGTTTAAAACGCCAAGTAATAAAAATCTTTAGTTCTTCTGATTGCTTGTTACAATTATTAAATTTGTTTTGTCCTGCACCATACTTATCCTAAATAACCACCCCATACCATGTTTCTGAGGCTCTTTTTGCAGAAATGGTTACCAGTGAAAGTGAAGGCAAGGTAAGGGCCCTGCGTCCTCACCAGAACTCCCCGTCGTTGGCGACGCGCACGCTGAGCAGCTCCTTGTCGCGGTCAGAGAGGCCGTCCCACTCCCAGGAACGCTCGCTCCAGGGCCCCGTCCACTCGCCACGACCCCAGGGGTTGCGCAGGCGCACCAGCGGCGTCTCGCCCAGCGGGCCGCGCACGCGCGCCAGCCCCGTCACCGAGTACGCGTGCTGCGTGATCAGGCCGTTGCGCAGACGCAGCTGCTTCTTCGTGTCCTTCTCCTGGTGAGAACGAACGTAAGATTGAAGTTTGTTGGACGGCCTCATGCAGTACTTGGCATTGATATGGACTAAACTCTACTAGCGCCAAATATCTCACTTAATAATATTTCTTACATATTATTATCCATATATTTACATCGAAACACCTTACTTTATAGCCTATTGCTAGCGCTATCCCAGATTGGTGATAAGGAGAGAATAGCATTGTTAAAACAAGGAGGCTGCTTCAAAAGGTTGAGGCAATGACTTTAGCAACAATGAAATATGAAATGCTTAGCTTAGCACCTCCGTTTCAATAAATTAAAATAGATGGGTTTTCGTGATGTCGTGATGTTACCATGGTGTGACCATGGTGTGACCACGGTGTGACCACAGTGTGACCACGATGTTACCACGGTGTATCCACGGATTGACCACGGTGTGACTGCGAGGAAGGAGGCACTCACGGGGTGTATGCTGGAGATGAGCAGGCTGGAGCGCGGCACGGCGCTGTTGAGCACCTGGAAGGTGAGGTAGCGCTCCTGGTTGCTCAGCCCGAAGCTCTGCACGATGCCGCCGGTGAGATCCTGCAGCGCTCGCGTCGTGGAGCCGCCGCCGAGAGCCTCGTAGCAGCCGTAGAGTCTGCAAGGCGAGCGTAGGCCGATGCTGTCACTCTGCTCTGCTCCACTCACATGCCCAGCCAGGAGACGCGCTCCGTCGTGCCATGCTGCACCAAGTCTCGTCAAGCTACGAACACTCTTAGCACTCTAGCTTTGTCCAAAGTTTCCTATCTGCTAACCACTGCTAACTATCTGCAGCCACACGCTTAGGGCCAAAGTTTCGCAACACTGCTGACTGCTTCCATATCGGGTGATGAACCGAACAGCAGCATTGCTTGGTATAAAAGTTAAAGATGGCAGAAGGGAGCTGTATGAAATGTCGTTTGTGGTTACCCAAATCGTGAATGCCCGACTGAAAGATTCTTCTGGGGAAACCACATCAAACTTCATTCAGAGTTTCTCGATTGGATGGGCATGGTGGTCACCCATCCAGTGGCCGGGCCAGCGCCTCGTGGCTTAACTTCGGCTCTAGTGAATGCTACCGGGTTAGATCGTGTCTCACTTGGCGTAGGCCTTCTCGAGCAGCGCTGCCCAGAACTCGGTGGGGTTGGTGGAGTGAAGGTAGACGAGTCTGCCCCTGTAGGTCGGCAGCCGGTCGTCCACCAGCACGTCCTTCCACTCGCCGAAGTGCCAGAACCGAAACCTGTTGAACACCGAACCAACTTCACAATGGATCTTGTGAGAAGAAAACTTCGGCTGCAGGATGGAAAACCGCGAGGTTAGCTTCCAACAATGCGGTTGTGCCGTCAGTGGGGCAATAATTCATAGCAACAATGTTTACCAGCGATCATTGAATCGGCATTTTACCGCTATAGGTGCATCGAACAAATGGAAGCAAGGTTAAGTCATGTAATTGGTTAATGAAACACAATAAAGATGTAATTACCTAAAACGGTTTTAGACATAATTTAATAACCATGCTTTAATTACTTTAGTTTAGTTAATTACCTACACCGGCACCTGTGATCGACCTATGTTCCTCTTCAGCATAAGCCGGTACACATACTTCCTGCCAGTCAACATCCATGTACCATCATCTTTCCAACGGCAACGCTTTCATCATCATCATCGAGACGAGCATACTGATTGCGGTGCGTGCTGACGGACGCGTGATGCGTGATTGACGAGCCACGCACCGCTGCTATCGACAGCCACCGGATATGCGTGACGTGTCGCGTAAACAACCGAACATCGCAACACAATCGCCGTCGTGTAGTCAGGGCCCACTCCGAGGAGTCCACGAAGCATTGCGCGAGTTCTGCGAAGCTCACGTTCGTCGACGGATCCGCCGATACTTATATTACGGATCGACATTCTGTACGACGCCACAACGTGCGCTCCTCGACGCAGGGCAGCGGTTGCCAGGCAGCGGTTCCCATAGCTCCCGTGTGTCGATCTCACGCTCACGCGTCGTCGCGGCGTAACACGGGCATCGCCGCCAATTACCGGCCAGGTCGCAGTGCTAATTGCTCCGTTACCGTGGCCGGAGATGGATCGGTTTGTGAGATGGTCAACACCCACCGAAACAGGTAATCCCAAGCCCAAACCCACGGCGAAGACAGCACAGATCACAGATAAGTTTGTACCTGTTGCAATATCTTGGATCAGTCATTATTACGAGCCATGACGAGCTGTAATAGCGAAAGCGAATCTCATGGTACGAAGATGCTCGAGAATTTCCGATGGGCCCACTCCGCCAGCAACGTCGTTGTGTTCGTCAGGAACAGCGCTTAACGTGCGGCGTCCGAGCTTTTTCAGGCCCCACCCTTTACAGAGGGCTAGCAGCCCTCTTGAGTTTTATAGGCACATGAGCGTAGGAGCTCCCTATTAAGGCACATGAGCGTAGGAGCTCCCTATTAGCCTCCTCCCCCGAGGCCGGCGGTTACCTGAAGAGGCCGCAGTAGGCTGCGTGGTCGAAGGTCTGGTCGGAGGGCACGACGCGGTCGAGGAAGCGCGGGGTGAGCGTCAGCGAGGAAATGGCGGCCAGCAGCCAGCCGTCGCCCAGCTCTCCGGGCTCGACGTCGAACCGCGCGCAGCCCTCGCCGCTCTCCGCGATGAACCGCGGCCTTTGGCACATTTCCTGCGCGCGGAGACACAATTAGCACACGGCGTCGATACCTTGTCCCGTTAGCGAGGGATGCAGAACTTTGTCGGGCCTCTTGGGCGTCCACGAGAGTGTTCTCCGAGCGGGGGAGGGCTCTCCGGCCCTGAGAAGGCTCTGGTCACCTTCCGGAATAGGGAAGCCGGCAGTGGCGCAATCTCGAACTTTCCCTATCCCCACCTTCCGGAATCGAGAGTTCGCTAAAATTTTGATACTATTTATGCTGACATGAGCGAGCATGTGAAGACATTGACTCTGGATTTACTCAGTAGCCATTCACTTGGGACACTTGAATTGCACAGGATTAATTTTAAATTAATTTCCAATAAAATGCGTCGAGTTAATTGTTTCGTACTGTTACGAGTGTGCTACAACTGGCGGCCAGTGCGGGGCAAAGTGCCATCAAGGGCGGTGGGCGGGGGACTAGACTCACCCCCGGTCGCATCCAGACGATGGGGTGCAAGGGCGGCTTCTTGTGGTGGTAGAGCGCCTTGGGGCCGCACGGGAAGTCGACATCCTCGAACAGCATGCCGCGCTCGCGGCAAATCCGACGCACGCCCTGGTAGTTGGAGACGACGCCGCGAGGTCGCTCTGCCGTCCAGTACCTGCAACAGCGCCGTCGACACGATAAGACACATCACCCCATCACCCCATCACCCCATCACCCCATACACCGACTGAAACTTCTCAGAAAAATATTAACATTCTTCATCACTGCTTGATTCATCAAGCAAGGGGAAGGCTGCCTGAGTCGCTTTAAGGTGGATCCGTACAGAAATTTATTGTTTTTGTTTTGGTAAAATTTTACTCAGATGTGGTCTATGCCGGAAAGAAATACTCAAAAAAATATTTTTTAAAATATTTTACTGGAAATTTTCCGGAAAATGTGAACATTTGTTTGGTAAACATGCCACCACTCCTTCCCTCAATTAGGTCTAAATATTGGTGATATCATTCTCGACTATTTTTTTTTTCGATCAAGACACTTGCAGCTTGCCAATAAAGGAAGATGAAAGTTTAGAACTGCATACGTTTTCAGTAACAAATTTTGAAACAAAGCAAAAAAATTGGCAAATTTACGTCAAATTTTAACCATTGACAAAATTTAGAGAATGTCAGCGCGAATTGAATTAAGTGTCTTATTATAATCCCTGAAGTTTGGACATTCCATAAATATTAATTTCATTTCGATCGGACGACTGATACTCCCCCCTAGCGGGACAAGAGACAGGTCAGCAAGCGTAATTTTCCATACTAATTTTTTAATTTTCCGGAAAATTCCCAGCAAAATATTTTTAAAAATATATTTTTTAATATTTCCTTCCGGCATATGACCACATATGAGTAAAATTTTACCAAAACAAAAACAATAGAAAAACTGTACGGAAACAGTAGGGATCCACCTTAAGATGCGAGAACTTTGCAAAAACCAATTACTTTTGGTCTAATTTCTTCATTGAATTTTTCTTCAATTGAAAAGTTGTATTGTGTGTTTGGCAAAGATAAGGTTCTAAAAGAGGATCGTTAATTTGAGATTATTTTCTTCCGTCGACCCGCGTGTCACTATCACTCCATGCTAAACTTTTGCGACAGGATGGGAAAAGGATATTTACATAACGACCGTTTCATTTTAGAGGGATGAGGGTGAAAGGGGAAAGAAGGTAACAGCCAATTAGATTCAGTAAACTTTGTCTGTGTTCTCAGATTTTCGCATTAACACCGGAGTAAGAAGAAAATAGTAAGGTAAACATTAGGCGCCGTAATAATAATATTAGCATAAATAAAATGATATCTGATGTGATTTTTAACACTACCGCCTTACGCGAGCTGCAGATCTCCGATATTGCCATCGGGTGCATGAAAGTCATCTCCGTCCACCTGAGTATCTCGCGCCATCACAAAAATCACGAGTCTATTTGCAAATGTTTAATTAGCTGATTTGGAAATCACACGGACGCGATATCAAAATACGTTGCAGACTTCACCAGCCCAGTGATTTGAACGGAATAGATTGTGTCCACACACAGTCTTGTTTTTGTTTTCCCTTCTACGTTCTACTTGAATTATCACCTGGTGCGCGTCACACAAAGTCGTCAAGTAGTGCCTTTACCTGCCGGCAGCGTGAGTTAGCCTGGATAGCGACTTACTTATCAGCCCCACTTAATGCTATAAAATGTGATTTCTGTTATTGTGTAGCCGCTTGCTTACAATATTATGCAAATCACAACAGCCATAGCAATAAACGTAAGCGTCCCACGTCTGGCATCGCCTCATATTATGCTGTTCTCGACTAGGCTAAGACATACAAGCCTAGTGAATACTTGCATTTAATTATCCGATATCTTATTACTCACTTCTTCACCTTATTATATTGCACTCAATGAATATAAATACGCTGTATAAACACCGCAGCATTGTTTTTCTTAATGTAAGTACATGCAGCGATTTATTGAGTCTATAGTTGCAAATGCAGCGGACTTAACGGTATGAGCTTTAATTCATTACAATTGTAAATTGAATTGCACTACTGTGCAATTTCCCTCAACATATTAAATAACATCCAGCTGTTAATGCATTCTGGGAGCTAGCTGCATCATGCGCTGCATTTCGCAAGGGAACACCCTAACGCGGCTCGCTGCGCGGTGTGCTGTTATTACGTCCTTTACAGGTTTCTTCGATTAGCATAAGTCATTGTGCAGAGGATCTGGCGGGTGATTGATGGCTGGCGGTGGACTGCAATGATAAGCACCTTCGAGGGACGGCGGAAGGCTTTATTACCCGCGAAGATGTGACATAATCTAGTGACGGATGCACTTATGCAATGCTGTCAAGGATTGCCGATGTTCATTTGTCACTCGTGCGATAGCAGATTAGAACTTTGCGCTGCAACGTGGTTATAAATGAGTGCAAATTTTAACATATCATTGTATTTAAGAACTGGATGCAGTATAAGTAAAAAAGTGCATTTTTTTAAATTATTCCTTATCATAGCGTTGCGCAGACTGCTTTACTTTTCTTGGGGAAGAAGCGATATTATTTAAATTGAAATCGAAGTATTTTATAATTTCAATTATATTTCAATGTGTCACTCCATGTTTCCGGCCCCAAATGGCTGCTTGCACATCGAAAGCATACACGCTAGCAGCATTTTCTATAAACCTTTTCGATTGAGATTCCGATCCCAGCCAAAACGCGACTCGTCGCACGCTGATCGGCAAATCGTCGATCGGCTAATCGGCTCGTGACGGCGACGTTGTCAGGGAAACGATAACGACTGCGTCACACGGCGACGGCGCAGCCAATCAGCTCGCGCCAAGTGTGAATGCAGGTCTAATTGGCAATTAAGCTGCACGACGCCGAATAATTGGAATGGAAATTATGACGCTATGATCGCCACCGACAAGTTAATGAGAAGACAAACATATCATTCAGTATTGACAGACCTCGTGGGCGATACCGCGATCGATGATTACCACACATTCAAGTCAACTGAAGCGAAATTCGAACGAACAAAGTTATACAATTTAATTCTAATAGTAAAACATTGATTGTAAACACCTGTCACTGTAATACAATTGTGAACGTTCTGGCAATTACTGTGTCGATGCTTAGCTAGCCATTGTCTTTAGCTGGTGACAAATCATGCGATCGTACGATTATCTGAGGTCACACCAATTTCCCATACAATGAACAACGATCGTGCGCGTCGTGAAGTCGAGTTAATTCGGTCACCATGCCAACTCTATCTGCCGGAATTCGCAAGATGTCGCGACGACAAACGCCGCCCGTTCGGGGCGTTTCCCCCGCATCACGCCATATAGAGCACGCAGCGAGCACGGCAGACGTCGCGCCGGCCGCAGCACGCGGCACGCATGTGTTCATCGGCGTCGGCGTCGGCGTCGCCCCACCGCCCCCGATACGCAGCCACAGCGCAGAGCTACTAGTCCAGGCAATCTACGATTTGACCCGGACATGACTCATGTCAAGCTAATTTTTTCAGGATATGTTCATTTGACCCTCCTGAACATTGGCCAGAAAGTCGCGCGAAATCGGGTCGGTGCGTCCCTTCGTTTCACCCTTGTTTAGGGGTAGTTTTTCATATAATCGTGATTATTGAGGTTTCTATGGGAGGTATCCAAAAACTTACAACGGCAATGTTGTAGCTGACTCAATTACGCATCTGATGATATCAAAAACATTTTAATTTGGATCAGGGGTGACCAAGATATTTGCGATCTTGCTGAGTACCATTTTCGTAAAATCGTGTTTTTTGTGTTTAATCGATCGGAATTCCCGGAACAAGTTACTTTTTGGTTACAAATAATAGTTAAATAATATCAGCAGTCCCCCTGGTTCAGAGGTGAACAATATTTTGGCGATATTTTGTGGAAATTCTTCGGAAAGTTCGTTTTTGTGTTAAGACGACCGGAATCCATGGTTTCACTGTTTGCTGACAAATCGTATAATATATTACAAATTCTTATGGGGGTAACCAGAGTCAAGTTGTCTGATAACTATGTTTTAAGAAAACATTTCAAAAAGATTTTTACCTGTCAGCAGGACTCAGGATCATCAGCGTCTTCTTCTGGTACAATAAGTGCATTGCTGCATGTTGCACCGTTGCATTGGCTGCACATGTGTGTATATGCCGTAGTCCGGCTTTAAAGCAGCTGCACTTTCCAGAACACGAGGTCTTTCAGTTGCAGCTAACGATATTCAACAGCTCGTTCGGGGTTGGAAGCTGAAGAGTTGGTACAGGAAGTAATTGTTCGCTTTCTGTCTTCCACCCCAAGAGAGTGGGTGGAAGAATATTTCTACGCCACTGCTGTATTTGGTGATAGACGCGATAGGCGCGTTGTTTTGCTGCGGCAGAAGTATAGGAGGAAACGCGGCCAAATCGAAGTTAGAGCTAAGAGCTTTCTTTGTTACAGTCTTCTTATATATACTCTAAACCACAATGCATCGAGGGATGATGTTTCGTTTGCTCCATATAGGGCTAATATAGGGCTAACAATTACTTCCTGTACCAACTCTTCAGCTTCCAACCCCGAACGAGCTGTTGAATATCGTTAGCTGCAACTGAAAGACCTCGTGTTCTGGAAAGTGCAGCTGCTTTAAAGCCGGACTACGGCATATACACACATGTGCAGCCAATGCAACGGTGCAACATGCAGCAATGCACTTATTGTACCAGAAGAAGACGCTGATGATCCTGAGTCCTGCTGACAGGTAAAAATCTTTTTGAAATGTTTTCTTAAAACATAGTTATCAGACAACTTGACTCTGGTTACCCCCATAAGAATTTGTAATATATTATACGATTTGTCAGCAAACAGTGAAACCATGGATTCCGGTCGTCTTAACACAAAAACGAACTTTCCGAAGAATTTCCACAAAATATCGCCAAAATATTGTTCACCTCTGAACCAGGGGGACTGCTGATATTATTTAACTATTATTTGTAACCAAAAAGTAACTTGTTCCGGGAATTCCGATCGATTAAACACAAAAAACACGATTTTACGAAAATGGTACTCAGCAAGATCGCAAATATCTTGGTCACCCCTGATCCAAATTAAAATGTTTTTGATATCATCAGATGCGTAATTGAGTCAGCTACAACATTGCCGTTGTAAGTTTTTGGATACCTCCCATAGAAACCTCAATAATCACGATTATATGAAAAACTACCCCTAAACAAGGGTGAAACGAAGGGACGCACCGACCCGATTTCGCGCGACTTTCTGGCCAATGTTCAGGAGGGTCAAATGAACATATCCTGAAAAAATTAGCTTGACATGAGTCATGTCCGGGTTTGGTCCAAAAAAGCAGTAGATTGCCTGGACTATACCGGTCGAAGCCCCTCGGCCGCGGCGGCGGCGGCGACGGCGACCAAGTAAATAACGTGTGAACACAAACGCGAACAAGTCGCGCTGCTCCACGCTCGCTTAGCATAATGTTATGTCCGTGTCGAGCATGCATTGTGCAGACTGGCCACAATGTGTGTTACACGGAGCAAGTGCGGCCGGCGGCCCGCAAGGCCCGTTGGCCAATGCACCGACAACATTTACACCGGCGCGCGGCTGGAAAAATGCACTGGATCTCGTGGACAATGTCGAGCCAAGGTAGAACAAGCCGCGCTCGTCTGGCAAAATGAGCATGGCGAGCATGAGCATGGTGAAGCTATGTGCAAGCTGAGTATGTTTTTGTGTTTCTTTTTTCAGGCATCAATAGGAGCATAATTACATCGGAAGAAAAGGACGAGCAGAGACGGCTATGTTTTTGCGTGCTGACATGAATACGAATAGTTCGGTAACGCGGCTGCGATACAAGTTATGGATGATGCGGCAGTCGGCGTGGTCAATAATTATTATCGCATTCATTGGCAGGTTGCATTTTCCAGCCGGCTCGGTCGTTTCGGCGCTGCTTGCTGCTGAGCGGCGACGCTCGCATCGCCGAAGAGATAATCCCATCGTTCACCATCATAACAGTCCGAACGTGGAACGAAGCACTCTTAATTGGCCAATTTGAATGAGATATATTGATAGCAATCTCCCGCTCTGCGCCGCTCTGCGCCGCACCGTACCGCACCGAACGGGCTTGGCCATTATTTGCGCTCAACTGCAAGACCGGCAATCATCGGTACTTGCACTAAACCCAGCAACAAGAAATTGCAATTCAATTGTTCCGTTTACCGGCGAGCCACGAGCTTGTGTCGGCTGCGGCTCGCTGCTCGGCTGCATTTGCGTGTGCTAAATCCAACCTATACACACGTGCATGATTCATGCAGGAAGCATTCGGATATACATTGCGCTGCTAATTCGCTTCTATAGAGCAGGGCTTTCTTATACGAAACCGCGAGATTTCTCTTCGCTAGAACTCAATGGCGGGGGTGCAGAAAAATTGGACAAAGGGCTTCGTGGCTCAACACTCATACAACATACCCTCACACGAAGCAACCTATGACACACCTGAACGTCAATGCATCATGCTATAACTCTCTTCGACTTCCGCTCACCTTGACGGACATAGCTCGGAAAATTCTCATGCATTTCGGCCTCTCGAACCTCCGATTTTCTGCTCGCACCCCTACCTGGGCTTGTTGTGAAGTTCACAACCAACAGCTGTTATCAATTGCATGAAACATTATTTCCAGTTTGTACTGAGAGGGCAGACATATTCGGATTTAAATTAAGCTTAATTTGGTGTTTGTTAGCCGCTGCAACTCATCCCCGTGATTCCTGGCGTCTGCAGCCTGGCGGCGAGTGCAGCTGGTGACACGAAGCATGGGTGGACACTTTCAGCGCAGACAGCGGTGCGCAGCGTCGCGATGGACCGCGCGGCGTTGCTGCATCGCGCGGTCCGCGGACCGCGTGTTGCTAGGCAGCGCGAGCACGGAGCCCCGTTAGCCGTCGTGATCCGTGCCGTGCACCGTATGCCGGTCACTGCACACGCATCTCACGTTGTTGCGTCACTTCCTCGCCGGCTCGCACTCGCCGTGGCCGAACTACACTGCGTGTCAGCATAACGCGACGCAAGATGTCCGTCGCCGCGCAGGGAGGCGGTCCAAGGCCACTATGGCTCCCTTCCTTCAACTAATCGACCGTGGGGCGTATCTAGTCCAGGCAATGATTTTCCGTGAAGTAAAATGCTGGAACAGTTGGCGCTGCCTTGCTTTTCCTTAGCATGCCTAATTTTCCGCCTAATTCTCAACAGAGGATTACTTCAATAGAGAAACCATCGGCTTTAGAAGCAAAATAAAAAGATGCTCTGAAAATTATTGGGAGTTTGCGAAATAGAAAATGGGGAAAATTAGCTTTGACCAATCAGCCCACGTCGGGAGCCCTGGCCGATGCTGGCCGAGGTGTCCGAACGCGCAAGTTTTTCGGCGACACGCAGTCTAGCTGGCGACGCTGCTACCTAGCGGCTGGCGACGCGGACCGTGCAGCAGCGAGCGCCATGCGCAGAAGATGATGCTTCCGATTCCTCCAAGTGCGACGGCCGGCGCACGCGCAGGACGTACACAGGAAATGCAGTGGAAGCAGCGTCTTAACCTAGAACTTGAAGGCGAGCGCGGAACCGCGTCGACCACCGCTTCCCTGCCACCACCTATACTTAGAAGAGTGTAGCGATATTGTTATTACGATCGGCGAGATGGAATGGAGGCCTGATTGCCGCGCTTGTTGCCAGCCCGAGAGTGGATTGTTCTCGAATTGTGTAAACGAGTCTCGTTTTCGAGGCAAGTTGCGTGTGTAATGGTAAACACTTGGATAATGCCTCCGATTTCAATATCGAGTGGTACTTTTGTTAGGAAATTGTCTGGCGGAAAATTGTGTTCCACGAATGAGCACGATGAGCTGAAAGAAAATTTACTTGGAATTGAGATCCGCTGATACGGGTGTAACATGCTTGAATGGCAATATCGCGAGCTCATGTGTGCCAGCCCCTGCCCGGCTGGCACACCGGAGGGAGGGCCAAGATCGTGGCGGGCCCAACGCCCTCGAGTAGCGAAGAGACGACGTCCCCCCGGCAGCACATCGCGGCGCCCAGCACGCAAGGAATGCAAAGGAACGGTCGCCCCTGGTCCGGTCGCCAGTAGATGGAAATATGGTAATGCAGTGTTCGTGTGCTAGTATTTAAGATTCAGATTTTCAATTTGATAGACTGCGGAAGATAACAATTATTCTTCTGGATTTGAATAATGGCCGTGCCGGCCGAGTAGATTGAACCTGCCAGTCCGGCCACGTTCGTGTCAGATGGCACGTTACGCTGAATTGGAAATCTCTACCATTACATTCGAAATTACGGCGAGCGGTGCTGTTACTGCTGTTTCCATGTCTTCGTAGTGCCATCAGACCAATGCTTAAGGACTTGGCCGAATTCACGACCAGACTTTCCTTCACCGCGGTGGGTAATCTATCAGTTTTCTCACCCATTAGTCGAGAGGCTTGTTTTAGCAACACGGAAACTTGGGGAATTAGACTTCGATACGAAATTCGACAGCAATGGGGGAAGAACGGAATCAAGAAAAGCGAAAAATGGGGAAGCCTGGACACCACTGGCGACTCAATTCAATTATGCAGTAGTAAATGAGTTGGATTGAAAGAATGAAAGATTGAGTGAATAAACGGAGGATACGTATTGTTCTATCGGCCAAATTAGTGAGAAGATCTGCATGAAACAAGAGCAAGTTGTTCTCATAATGAACAGAAAGATAGCACTACAATGCACCTCGTGTTTCTAACTCATTAACTAGAATAACCTACAATGGCCACTTTCTTTCTAATTGCGACAGCTATTAAATCTTACATGAACAGTACCTAAAACTGAAGAGAGGCATGTAAGAAATACGACGGAGTATTTAATAATGAAAAACATATTATTATAGTTCACAAGATTGTTCAATAATTGTATCGTCATTACCTTTTCAGCATTAGCATGGGGGCTGATTATTATTGTTTTTAATCGCTGATCTCAAGTGTGCTTGATCGGTTTCTGTACCAGAGCCCTACTTTTTCAAGGGTCATTGCCAGTGTCGGCAAAACTTGGTAAGAAAAGCCTTATAGCTAAATTAGCATAAAGGTGAGCAAAGTTTCTGTATAATCAAGAAGAAGGGCAAACGAAATAGCTTTTCCCTTGAAACTAATGTCAAACTTGCATAGCGTGTGTGTTTATTAAAACTTGTGATAACGGCCTGTTGCGCTAGCAGGGCACGCTTGCCAAGGACGGGTACCGACGCCGGCTGACTCAAATGATGGAGGCGATAGCGGAAGTCATCGTTCCTCGCCGTTGACGAAGGAGATTAGAGGAGGACACCACCGACGGCATTCCTGTCGTGTATTTCGGAAGTGCTGTGACACTTTTTGCTTTACGAGCTGACCGGAGACTTGGGTTATAGCATAATAGCATTTTATCGTGTGTATAAATTAACGTTATGGATCGTATTCACAGGGCAGGCTATGTTCAGGTATATTCCGACAGGCAGGTGATGCAGTTCTATGACACCGAAATAATTCATACGAAAACCCATAATAAACGAGCATAAAAATAATATGCGTGAGATACAACGATATGGGACAAGAAAATCGTCTGCGTGTTTGAAAGCGCGAGGCAAGGTAGTGTTTACCATTGCTAATGCGTGCAACTGCACCAATCCACCTTCCAGTGAATAAAACCAGATTAAATTTATCTTCTAATTTTATTTTTGACAAAGCGTTGCACCATTTTTCTATTCTGGCGCATATACGCCACGCGCGAGCGTGATTCTCAGCGGCGCGGTCGCGACGCCTGCGTATGAATCGCGAAGACAAAGCCCAGCATGGTCAGAGGAAGGCACGAATGCCTCTGCTTGGCGAGACGGAACAGAACTCAGAACACAGAACCAGATGACCGACCGGTGGTCAGCGGCGGCGGAGGCAGAGGCGCAATGTGCCATTGTCCAGGCCTTATCATCGCCGCATCTTCGTGGCCTGGTTCCTTCAGATCGCCAATCTTTTGCCCCACAGCACACAGCACACAGTACACAGCGCGCAGTACACAGCACACAGAACACAGTACACACTAGGTACAGACAAGCAGTGTGCAAACGGTGTCTGCTTGCATTAACCTACTCGGACAGCATTTGTTGTGACAAAATTCCTCGGTGAAGATCGCTTCACAGCATTTTGCTGAATCAGAACGTGGGGCTGCCACTTTTCATTTATTGGGTTGCTTTTTGGCATTCAATTCTGAAATCGCAAACACTCTGCGTTTGGAACATGAAAGTGAACGCTTTTTAGATTGTTCGCGCAACAGTTGGGCTCTCCAGAGATAATGAACACGAAACACCATCGCAAAAATAAAGTGGCAGCAAAAGAGCCCACTTTATCCAATCCATAATGTAATTATACGTATATACCACTGAAACTTAGAAGCCACTTAGAATATTCTAAACAAATTCCATGCTGTCAAATGAGAGTAGGTAGTTATTTATTCGAAAATTAAGCACAGCTGGCCTATTTCGCCGAGTCGCGACGGATGGAAGAAATGCAATCTTTGGGAGTGTATTCGTGAAAGATGCTTGACCCCACTCGAAGCTTTGCACAGCGTTGCGTGTCCCCGCGTGACCTATAGCACTAATTTAGGTTACGGTTGACGACTGAGTGACGACACACGCTGCGTTACAAGGTAAAGGTACGCCACGACGAAATCGCTACCACGTCTCGCCTTCGCAGATGCGAACAAACGATTTATCATAAAATTAGCAATTCGTGTTAAATCCTGCGCAATAATTTTATTGGGATACTTGATTACAGTTTACAGTTGGCCAGCGCGCAATTACAAGTCAATTTCGGTGCGGTCTCGGCGCATGGCCTGCCGATCGCACAACCCCGGGACTCGAGACCCGGTATACGAAGCGAGCCACCCACCGGCTGACCGCTGCACGCTAAGCCTCGGCTTGATAATGCTTGCTGCACGAGCGCTGCTGATAACGATTAAAACGAAGACGTGTTTCGTGCTAAGTGTCTATTTATAAGTCAGAGGGAAGCGGGATTTAATGATTTTCGAATGTATTTTTGCACCGGGTGTTCAGATTGAATAGCGAGCTCGACGGCGACGCATGGCAAGCTTGCAGTCAGGAATAGAAGGAATTAATGCGCCCGTCAATCTTACCGCCAACAACAATTTATAATAACTCCCTGCAGAGTCGCGGGTAATTCGCATCCGGCCGTTGCGTGACTTGGAGGGATGTTTCTCTCGGCAGCGCTCGCTTTTTCTCCAACCCCGCTCAATTAAAGTCACGAGCTGTGGGGGCTGTTAATAGCGATTCAAAACTTAAGAAACCGACCACACAATACCAACTCCAATTTGACAAGCTTAAAGTCGTCAATTCCACATGTTTATAATTTGTCTTCTAGACGGCTCAGGCCGTGCTCTTGAGTGTGATGGGCTCTCATCCTCCTTAGGGTGGATGTGGTATGTCCTGTGGCAGTGGAGCGGTTGTCGCGACTTGCGGGGGAGGGTGGTCGTGTCCAGCGAAGCCACTCACCGGGACAGCGTCGACTGCTTGTCATCGGGACGCGTGCTGCCGCCGTTGGTTTGGGCGTGTCCGTTCATCCAATGCCTCGCCTGGGGCACGCCGTCTGCAAAGACAACACCGGGATTAGACAACTATCACGTTTTACTTGACACAACATGTGGGAATAGACAACTTCTGCAGCAAAGAGAAACTGTTCATCCAGATCTCGGGAAATTGCTGGAGTTAAGCATGCATACGCAGAGGGACGGGGAAAATGGATGACCATCAGGGCTCCATTATTATACACGAGGAAAAGCCTGATTCCAGCGTAACGAGGCTCCAGGGTTGTTGCTCCTGCTGGTCTGTCTCAAGGTCACGGCATTGCAGGATGAGGGTAATTGTAACGCCGCCTCTGACCCCTTTCCACCGCGCAATTATTCCAACGAGCGTAGGATAGTCCAATCGGCGGCCGCAATTTACCGAAACGAGTACATAGCAAGCTGTCACCTGGAAGTTCACACGCACCCGTGGCTGCGCAGACACCTGCGTGGTGGTTGCAAGTGACACTCTTCTCGAAAAGCACCCCTCGATCCACGATCAAAGTTGGAAATGCCAGAGAAATGTTGTATTTTCAAGTTTTTCTTGTTTAAGAAGTTCACTGAATCGAGAATTAGATTAGGGTCTATAGAAGTGCCCCCGGTGTCGACGTGGCCGCTTATTTTTCGGTGCACGATGCACGACGATGTCCTGCGCAGGGTTCAGGAGCCAGAGCCGCGCAGACAGCTGCACTCCTCCGAAGGCTCGCAGACCCGCGACGTCCAGTCAAGACGACGTCGAGGAAGCCTGCAGCGTCGGGGCTGCCGTCAAGCGTCGCCTCGACGCGAGGACTGCCGCGCCACGGCGTGCATGTTGCGAGGATCAAGACGTGGCGCCGATCAATGCGAACAACAGCGCGTCGCGGCGACACGGAGAGCCTGCTGCCTGGAGCGGGCTGCCACTGGCGACTGGAGGGACGCTGGCAACTTGCGCATGTGTCAGCAGCGGGTGTGATTAGCGTGCTGCTGCACTGCGCTGCTATCAGCGGCGAAGGTCGCCAGCTGTTGCGCGAGCTGCCAGGTGGACAACTTAGCACTTGTGTAAATCTAAATAAACGGCGACGATAATTGGCACGCAATTATTTCCTTGCTGCATTTTATTGTTAGGACATCTTCGTTTGCACACGCCATTATGTGCTACATAATTGCATAGAGTTATTTGTGTGGAGCAGGGTGTAAGTAGCGTCTGTCCGATAACTTGCTGCTAATTTAGACAACAGAATACAATTATGCACAAGTTGCTACATATGCAGCAAAATCTGCACGACTTTGTCCGTGAGCATTTCCTTCCAGTTCGAGTAATCCTCGACAAGAAGACACCGTGTCCTTTGCCGTCATTTCCATTCGCTCCCCGTTCAATCAGCAAGTAACAAAATTTACTTAATATTGAAATTAACTTGGCAATTCGATGTATTGTTTGACGCCATTGCAAACACAATAGAATCCATCGCAGCTCCACAACTTAGATCGTCATTGAAGAACATCTCGCAAAAAGCAAAAGAGTTGTTCTCACAAGCAAACACCGACGTCTGTCGATGGTGGTCGGCTGAACTTCCTCTTAAAAAAACATACCAACCTCTACATTTATATACATAACTACAGCTGCATCAAAGCGTAGAATTTCTTGGCGTGTACCGTATTCAACTTGTAATTTCTCGGTACAACAAGCCACCATTAGAATGTAGTACAATACAAACGTTGCACACTCAATGCAGCTGAATGGGACATTCATAAGCGGCATGCATACAATTGATGGTAACCGGCTGTTGATATGGAGAAAATGACATTGCGCCGGCACCGCAACTGACCTAACCCAACCATCGAACTGTTGATGCAGCAATAGCAATTGCAATTGCAGCAGCAGCAGCAGCAGCAGCAGCAGCAGCAGCAGCAGCAGCAGCATCAGCATCTGTATCAGCCTCTGCAGCGGCAACGGCGGTCTAGCCAGGGTCAGTGGGTTTGACGGTGCATCCAGTGCAGCCAGCTCGCATGCGTCCCAACAAGTGAAACTGCTCGTCGACGACGCACTAGCGGGATAAACGCGGAGGCTTTATAAGGACAATATGCATGCATTATCTACCGAGCTTTGCACATTCTTCGAGCTGAAGACTTCGCGGGTTCTCATGGCAAGAAGCAACTGTGCAGGGAGATCGGAAATTGGATGTTGTTGGTGAGCGCGTTTTATCTTGTATCGCCTGTGAGTTTCATCTCTAACATAACGGAGCAGCATTCTTCGAGATGTGTTCTTAGCAATTTTAGAAAAATTGTGGAAATATGAAGACGCGGTAGTAAAAGCTTTGACAGGAGAAGAAGTACGCATGTTTATTAATAAAAAAAATCTAGAAAGTTGCAGCGGTAATTTTTCTGAGGCGTAGCATCGCCAGCAGCGCCCTGATTGTGGGAGAGTGGGGTTCGTATTTTGGCCAAACAGCTCAGCCCCGGCAAGCTTCCCCTCGATTAAATTCAAGCGCGTTATGTCAACCAGACTTTTGTTTTTTTACTGACACTATAAATCAGGAAAACAGTTGCGCGATTTAATGGTTCTTGCTTAACCCCATTAAGTGCATTTTATTGTTTCAATTTTCTCCTTGCATTGTGGTATTTATAGCACGACACTTTTTCCTTCGACGCCCGCATTATATGGGTAAAATTACTGTCAATAAACGAAACAATGAAATCCGTAAAGTCATCAGTAATTAATATCCAATTCAATGTATCGTGTTTCCTTGCACTCATTTTTATTTAATGGCTTAATCAATATCAAATCAGAATTATGCCATGTAGAGACTTTATAGAATTTGAAGCGTTTCGTCAGCCCCATTGTGAGGACACGCTCGACTGATTGAGAATAAATGTATGAATCGGAAATCAAATCTTACAAACAGCACGCTTCATTTCCTCCCAAGTCCATAAATCTTAATCAGCTGTCAAACTGGAGGACTTCATAACGCGCTATCTTCGCTCAACAAGATTCAATAAAGCGACGAACGAGAGGTTCATGCACCCCGCGCTCTCGCAAACCACCCACCAGGCCTTCAGAAGTCAGAACAATCTTGCAGAGAGCATCTTGGAGAAGACTCATTACACTCTACGAACAAGATACGAACAAGTAATTCCGGCATCAATCCGCCGATTCCCGACGCGTCCTCGAGGGATGACAGCGAGGGATGACAGCGAAGGATGACAGAGGTCGATAAAGCTTCGTCCTGCCACGTCTTGTCAGCACCTTGCAACAACGTTCGTGTGCCTATAGCAACGTCCCTGCACCTTCTCACCTACCGCGGCCACCCCGGCTTCTCACGCCAGCCAGCGCGACACCTGAGTTCACCGATCTGATCGCAACACGAAGCACGCTGCCGCTAAACGCTGCTCGCTTCGTACTCCCAACTTCAAGCTTCAAGATTGCGTGCAAATACCTCATAATGGCCATTAGGCTCGAGTCACAATCTGTGGTCTACCTACCGTGGTCACTGGTCTCTTACAGAAAGCATAGAAAACGCTGGGATACACATCTGAAGTGGGTGGGTGGCCAACGCAAGAGTTCGCCAGGAACAGTGAGCACTTCCAAATATTGAAGTATGTCCGTGTATCGAGGGGGTGAGTTACGGTCTTTCGACATTGATAGTTGACGTGTGGCGTGCAACAACCCTCCACTTGTTGGAGTCCGTGCCTCTAGCACTCTGCCGCCGGCCACCTGTTGCAGACCTGGACCAAGGCGGCGGCGGCGGCGTGAATGACCCGCAATATCCGACTCTTCAGCATTCACCCTTCACTGTTCGCTGACAACTTCACCAGCGCCGTGATCTTCGCCGAATCTTCGCGTCGTTGTTGGCTGCTATAATTGCTACGGCTTTGATTGAATTATTTCGATTTCTGGTGCTTGAATTGCTGCTCACGAGTCAACGACGGAGTTTTTTTTTTAACGGGTATTTCAAGCAGCCGACGCGATAAGAGTGATTGCCTGCTTTGTTTGTTTATGACCGGAATCATTCGCTGCGTCTACATGTTTGTGTCTACGACACGTCCCGCTTATCGTGTTGTTCATCTTCGGTAAGCAAATCGGCGCGTTACGTTGGGCTACGGTACTCCGTGGACATGCGGACAGAAGACCCAGACGGGCCACCACGCGGCGGGCGAGTCGGGGCTCACGAGGAATCCACGAATGCCACTAAATACACACTAGTATCAATGCAGCCCAGACACGTATTGGTGGATGGTGTAAGAAATAACTGTCTATAGATGTTTGTTCGTGGCCAGCGCATGATTACGGCCACGGCAACATACGGCTGCCGCCAGCTGGGAGGAGGATGGCGGGCAATCAAATGGCAGGGACACGGAATTGATCGATATTCTGACCAACATATCCGCGGTCGGGCGCCGTGAGGTTTCCTTCCTGGTTTCCCCATGGAGGACTCTCCCAATGCTGGCCGACGGCTCGCCAGATGATGAGCGCAGGTCTCATGAATTAATCAACGCGCCCATATTTGGCGCTGCCATTCAGTTTAAACCTGGTTCAAACGCGGCAGGGATTTGCGTCGCGGACGCGACAGGAGTCGGTCAACGACAAGGTCGAGACGCGTCACGTGACAATCCATCCAGCGTTTGTGTGTCGCTTCAACAGAACGACTGCTTCACTTCACGTCAAACGTCGGCCATGGACGCTATCAGGGGTTTATTGAAGGGGAAGACAACTAGGTAATGAGAAAAACAAATCCTAGCCGGCACTTTGTTAGACGAAGACGACGTGAGTCACACCCAGAAGGCGTCTTGCTGTAGATGGCAACAGTTTTATGGGTTGTTTCGAGGAGGGATTAGTGGTGTGAGAATCAAGAAGATTCTCTCGTCATCGTCTCAACACCTGAAGGCATTGGAAAGGGAAGGAAGCAATGATCTGAGCCTGTCACGGGTCTCGCCTATTCATTCATAAGAATAAGAAGGATTTTGGGAGTTTCACTTAGAATCAGTGTCAAAATGAAGTGTCGAAGGCGCCGAATAAAATACGTTTAAGCTGGAAAGAAGAATTTGATACAAGCAAGAAAGATATGACAGATAAAAAGATAAAAATATTGAAGAAGAAATATTTTGAAAAAAATAATAAAACGTGAACATCGTTCGGTTGGACCTTCGGAAGGTGGGAATCACATTGATGGCATGAGAAACCTGGCGCCAGCTGACACTGACACTGACAGACAAGTGCAGATGGAAGGAGTGGTGCTGGTTGCTGATGCTGATGCTGCTGCTGATGCCGATGCTGGAAGTATCCGGCAGGGGTTCCTAGGAAACCTTTCAACGAGCTTCTGATCGTGTGCAGACAACGTCGACTGCGTGAGTCGTGATGCTCGAAGATGCCGTTCTCTTCTCCACCAAAGAATGGCCTCTGAGTCGTTCTTCAGTCTGATGGCACCGTACCATGATCCACGCTTTCTGGCCGCTTTTCATAAGTAGTATTACCCCCCCCCCCCCCCCCACACCGATCAGCAAGCCCTTCAACGAAATGGAAACCAACCATGCTCAATAGAGATCAGCGTCCCTGAATGTCACGAGGAGACCGGAGTTCATTCCCAGCCGAGGAGACTATATTTTGTTCCCAATTTCAGTACCTTTTGTTTCTTAAGACCACATCATCAGCATCCTGCTTCAGTTTTGACATTGTTTGACACAACACTATTTTCATGAGTAACATTTTCTTCGTGTGGCAATTTTATAATTAATTCTTTGCGTGAATCAAAGAAACTCTTTGCGTGTTTCGAAACCGAGAAGGCATTAATCACTTCGGCAGAAGAAGCGACGCAAGAAGTCGACGGCCCAGCGGCGCAATCTCTTGAACGAGCCCGCCGATCGATTAAGCGAATCGATGTCACCGCCGTAGAATGACGGTCGATGAGAGGCGGCATTCTTCTCAATCGAGTTAATTATCGTCCGAGTCGCCGGCGCAGTGATGAAGCCTCGTATGCAAATGCAGCCGCTCACGCCTTTGCCTGCAATGTTGCGTTGCACCGCGTTGCACCGCGTTGGGCGCTTTCAGCGATCTAGCAGCGCACAACACATAACTTAATAAGTGTTATCATTTAACTAGTTTGTAGAATAGCGCTGATTAATCGCGCAGCAAGCTTGCTGTTGGTACTTGGAATCCTACGCCACGCCTAACAGTGCATTGCAGGCTGCATTCGCTTGCTTCGATTCAGAGAATGAGATCTGACAATTGATTCGAGAATGATGAGGTAATCTGGCTCGAAAGCGCCAATGGTTCTGTGCCACGAGTAAATAAATCTATAAATTGAGTCCCTAAATTCCGTGGTGTCATGCCCATCAAAAGCAGTGGGCTTGCGCTGCCAAGACAGGAGCCTTTCTTGCGAGATTAGGTTTTCTTCGCAACCTGCGGCCCAGCTTGAAGCTTGTGGCCAACGTCTCCATCACATCACTCAAGCAATGACAGCACTCGAAGCAGCAACGACGAATAAAAACAAGGAATAAAAACAAATCGATGTAGAGATCCGATCATAAACACCCTTAAGTAATTGTCTCGTAATTATACATTTTAAAATATAATTACTGTCTTCATGGAATGTCTTTTGCATTCACAGTTGCGCGTTACCGCTGGTAGTATTACAAGCTGATTGCCCCGCCCTGGGCTAAGTGTCCGAGGAATGAAGAATGCGTTCACAGACACCGAGCGATAAAAAGCGTAGATCCGTGCAGCATAGCGACGGTCAGAGAGAGTCTTCTTGCTTGCTCCTAGTGTTGCTGGTGCTGGTGCTGGTGATGAGGAAGATGAAGATGATGACTCTCGCAATGCTTTCTTACAATGGTCAATGGTCATTATTATGTCCCTGCACAGTTGGCACCAGCTAGGTCTTCCTGCGGACAAGGTTTCTCCTGTGATTTCGTGGATTCTTCTAGGTGCATATTGTATAGTATAAGTATGTAGTACCTGTAGGCAACGACTTCAATTGTGTTTAGATATAGGTAACATATCTGAGCTATTTCATTCCCTACATGGGCCGAGAACACGACGCACTTTTATAGGCATAGAATGTTAATGACAGAGAGAAAAATATTTTCAACAATTTATACTCCATCATTTTTATTGTCTGAATATCCTTATAGAATGGCATCGACATATCTTAAATCCAAGGGCCAAATATGCCTTGTCAGACAGGGTTTCATTTTTCGAGCGAGCTGTTATTCTCTGCAGGTCATTTAGGACCACGATCAAACTGTCAACTCAATCTCATAGTATCTTTCCGAAACGCTGTAGGGATTTAAATATAACAGCGATTGGCATGCAAGTGACAGCCTGATCGGCATTTTGCAATTGCTCTACGTGTTAAGTTAACATTATCAACGGGGCTGGGTTGTAATCCTCGATCCACTGCGCGAAGAAATTCATCTTGTTGATTCAGAGAGCGGCGAACAGTTTCACCAGGCGTTGCTTGCGTCAGACTATGTGTTGTGTTCTGGCGAGCCTCAAAACGTCAAGTCGCGACACGAGCCACGACGGCGTCCACGATGGCCGAACAGAAGGCTGCTGCTGATGCAGATGATGCAGGTGTTGGCCGGAGAGCGAAGCGCAGAGCAGTCTGCGTACCACTGTGCACGCAGCACGCGTGCCTAGCGTCAGCCGGTGGCGGGATGACAATCCGAGGGAAACAATGGCCGTTAATGACGCTATTATTGAGCTGCAGCCTGGCCTTGGCAGGCGGTGCACGAGCTGCCACTGCTCCCTTCGCACATTCAAATTAGTCTCTTTTGTCTCGGGGATTGTTTTTCTGTACGGTGCGACTGTGAGGTAGGGGGGAAGCATTGCTTCATTATTATACCTGTGTGTGCAGATTATTTACATCGATAAACTTTACCGGGTAGTTTTATAAGCATTGGTAATTGTGCAACTGAATAATTGCACCGCCGATTCGCTAATGTTTCTTATGTTTTAAATTAAAATGCGTGCAATAAACGCGATCGACTTTCCCGAAGGAGTAAGTAGCAGTTGGTTCAGCCAGCAACTCCTCGGTGCACCGAGACTCGACAGGCCGCAAGATGGAATAAACATTCCTGAACAGGATCGCGTTTAATTAATCTGGCAGGCTGGAGTCCATTACTGCTTCGGTTCGATTCCAGTCAACGATGAGCACACGAGATTGTCAAGCCGCTTTGGTCTTCCCAGGCTCTTGGCAGGCTGCAACCGCCGACGACCAAGCCCATCTTTAACTACCCGACGGCACTTCCTCATACCCCGACTCACGCAGGCAGAGGCTGCCTTCCACGGAAGCTGCCTCATACCTGTCGTGGCAGCTAATGAAGGAAACAAAGCGACATTTAATTACTCACTACGGCCGTTATGAATGAAAGCAAGACAAGAAAAATGAAGTTTTTCTAGTTAATTGACAAAAACCGCGTGAGCTGGCGGTGAAACTTCGAAGCGAACGTCAGCCAGCAGAGAGCTGGTCGTTGCATATCGCTTGATGGCGCATTGTTTCAACGGGTTAACCATCACTTGTAACTGTAGTGCGCGTTTCTGACGAGCTACGAGCGGCGGCGGCGGCGGCGGCGGCGGCGGCGGCGGCGGCGGCGGCGGCGGCGGCGGCGGCGGCGGCTTTCCGAGGAACGAGCGATTGTAGAAAACTGGATTCCCGTTAAAACGCTACATTACGGCGTACAGTGAGCCACGCAGTTTTTATGCCGTCTGCATATAATATTACGTATTAAATACCGTTTTTCTAGCCGGCGGAATTTGAATAAGTTCATTCATGTGTGCAGCGCGCTGCGCATTGCACATGCGCGGCACCGGCAAGCCATGATGATTGCAGATATCGTGCGTTGCGCGTGCGAAGCGAAATTACGTCGGTCGTCGGCAGTTGCCGGCGATTTATGTCTCGTTGATTGCTCGAGCCGCCTCAGAAGATGCAGAAGCGCCAAAAACCGGGGTCGATTTTTACAAGATTGCCAAAAAGCAGCGTCTTTTAGCAGCACACGCCAATGCGAGGCACTCGGATACCTCGGGCGATGCTAAGCCCGGGCTTTCCATGGAGGCGAGGAACTAAGAAGCGAATTGAGCGAACCCGGCCAACAACCTAAGATCTATTTACACTAGCTCCAAGGTCTCGGAGATCAAATAACGCACGTCGCACATGCACCTCACTTCCTCTGGTGGTGGCCCGGCGTTCGTGTCCTAATCGTGGCTGGCAACTGCTGTCGGAGGAATGCTGGTTCATTTGCCTTCCATCATTACTTGCTGTAGCGTGCCGGCTCCGGTGAGAAGCCCGCTCGACATGGAGGCAGAAGATTAGGACCGCTGTGTGTGAGACTTCAAATTATCTCACAATTCGATTCAGTTTTATTGGATTTTGTCGGTGTATAGGTCATAATATGTTAAGTGATAATATCGGGTTGATTCACACGTAATCGCTCAAGCCTATCCAACCCACACAAGCCTTCCCTGCGAAGCCCTGCTGCCTTGGGTATCTCCGAAGAGTCCAGCTAGGTCCAGGGTATCGCCGATCCTGCCGCCCCCGTGTCACCTTGTAGAGCATAGCGGGCCATAGGAACGCGCGTCGACGAGGAGAGATCGATGCGCGGGTCGGCTTCCTCGCATTTCCAGCTCTCCCGTAGCTTGCTTGCTTGCTTGCTTGCTTGCTTGCTTGCTTGCTTGCTTGCTTGCTTGCTTGCTTGCTTGCTTGCTTGCTTGCTTGCTTGCTTGCTTGCTTGCTTGCTTGCTTGCTTGCTTGCTTGCTTGCTTGCTTGCTTGCTTGCTTGCTTGCTTGCTTGCTTGCTTGCTTGCTTGCTTGCTTGCTTGCTTGCTTGCTTGCTTGCTTGCTTGCTTGCTTGCTTGCTTGCTTGCTTGCTTGCTTGCTTGCTTGCTTGCTTGCTTGCTTGCTTGCTTGCTTGCTTGCTTGCTTGCTTGCTTGCTTGCTTGCTTGCTTGCTTGCTTGCTTGCTTGCTTGCTTGCTTGCTTGCTTGCTTGCTTGCTTGCTTGCTTGCTTGCTTGCTTGCTTGCTTGCTTGCTTGCTTGCTTGCTTGCTTGCTTGCTTGCTTGCTTGCTTGTATGCTTTATAAAATCAATGAAAACTGCGCAATGTGCATGAGAGCGATGGATACAGTTGAAAGTAAAACTGAACGTGAACGTTTAAAGAATGGAAAAGCTGATAATATCGCTGGCCTTTGTCTCGTGTTATTCTAGCAAGGCCCGTGCAGCCACGTGTTCCCCCGAAGGAAGGCAACACGTGACCTCCGCTTGTCCGCATCAGCACACGGCGCGCACCCCACGATACTTGTTACCAAATCTCGGAAACAAAAACTCGATCTCGTCAAACATTTCCCATAACAAGCTAGTCCGTGTTTCATTCTCGATTATAAGAAATGATATCGCCACCAATTTTGTGTGTAGGAACCGATTTGCCGTCCGGCAAATGATCGCGCTTCAATAAAACATGATCGGTTGCCACCCAAATCCATCAATTGAATATCGCCCGACAATGTTTCACTCTGTAGGATATCGTTCGGCGGCGGCGGCGGCGGCGGCGGCGGCGGCGGCGGCGGCGGCGGCGGCGGCGGCATAACGCGCGGTGGGATGCGAGATTAATGACGTCTTGTGGACCGCAAGAAACGTGGCCTCGCGGCCTCCGCGGCGACGACCCTGTGCGCCGGCGCCGGGTTGTTTGCCTGCCCGCGGAGTCACGGAGTCACGGGTCATGGGTCGACGCCGGCCTCAGCGTTGGCCCGAGGGTCGAAGGGTGTGTAAGCAATTACAGGCAAGGGCTGAACGTCGCTAAAGTTTGTAAGCCGGAAGCTAAAACTCTCCAAAACTCTCCAGTTCTTTTACATCCATCAAGCCCGATATTTACGCATAATATTACTAAGCCCCCGAGGCAATCCTCGATAGAGGAAGAGGCCGTCAGTGAACCGAATGGAAGTCAACTCTGGCTTGGAACTCTGCGCCAGAGACAACATAACTTTGCGGTTCGATCCTCTGCGAGGCTGCCACGACCGAGGAAATGGCAAGGCATTGTCGCCCCTCCAGCAAACACCGATCGAATCTCCAACACAATATCAAATTCACCGCAACAGTTTAGTTAGTTCCAGGCCAGGCCAGCTGACGTGCAGCGGTTCAGCCCCGCGAGCAGGAATCTCACATTCATCCACGTATCATCTCTCAATCTGGATTATAGAATGAACAGCTAGCTCCGCGGCCGCCGCCGCCGCCGCCGCCACCGCCGCCGCAACCACAAGCACACAGAAAGCTCCACCGACTCCGCGACCGACGTCTTATCTCGCTGCACACGAGATGACAGCTCCACACAGAATCAGCTGATTTATCTCTGGTAATATTACTTGTCGGCGTCGTGTAATGCAACCACTCGTTGCTCGCTCGACGCACACTGTTTCAACAAATCAAATCGTGCAGCGCGCATCGTTACAGATTCATCTCGGCGTCGCTCACCGTCCGGAGGCTGCGGCCTTAAATCATCCTGCTAAGTGTCGCTAGGTACGTAATAATTAGTATGCGTTGTCCCCGCCTTCGCGCGCGCAGCTGCATGCCTACAGTTTTCCATCGGGTTATGGCGCAGCGCTGCGATCTCGTTGCGCCGGCCGGGGAGTCTAATGAATAATTATTGGAAATTAAGCGGCTAGCCCACGTCGGACGTTGAATGTGCTTCCCATGGAACAAACTCAACTACTGACTATCAGCTGGGCTGAGGCTGAGAGCTACGCAGGATGCACCCAGCATCACGGCTTCATAACCTCTTATCGGAAACACGCAGATTTGGAGTTCCTTCTATCCCGCATAATTCTAGAAAACGTCTAATAAGAATCTTTATTTTTTTTCTATAAAACTTGGCTTAAATTTGTATTATTTCCAGGCGATATTGCGATGCCTGCCAGCTCGAAGACCTGTCATTATTCTCGCGTCTTCCTGTTCGCCCGAACGCAGCAAGCGCCAAATTTATTTCTCACGAAAACTCTCTAAGGTGTTGATTTTAAAAAGCCATAAAGTATAGGTATTCCGTTAGCCAGCATTCAAATTTCGATTACTAAATTTTATACCACTGAATGGCATTATCGTAATACCTGTGCTTACGGAATGTCCGATCTCAGTCACGGAACGCGCGAGGCTGTTATTGGAAGCCGAGGGCGCGATGAGCTCTGCACGGGAGGCAGCGCCGTCGGCGGCAAGGGTTTGGTAGCAGCCCTCGTGCTCCAGCCGCGCCGGGACACAGTTCGAGCCCCGTCAGACCTCGAGGAACCCACGCGATGGTCGATCTCGGCGGATCATCCCAGCCTCGGACGTCAGCGCCACAAAGCCGGATCGAATCGATCCAAATCATGAACCAAACAGCGAGGAGAGAAAATAAACAACTCTTGCTTAAGCTATTTTGATTGAGGATCAATACCAGTTTGTTTGATGGTTTCCAACAAATCGACGGCGTTCTCACGGCCTTCGCCTGGCTTGACGCTCTCGACTTCCAGGGCAACGGGCGATAAAACCTAACCGTTGTTCCGCAATTATTCGCTGGTGTGCTGCAGACGGTTTAGTGATGCCGTTCGTTCATTAATTAGCCGGGCCAAACAACGCGAGACATGCGCATGTGCGCCTTGCCGTGCGTGGGGCTCGGTGACCCACGGTGCCGCCTGATCGCCGACGCTCGATACATTTTCGGGAGAGAAAAAAATTATATTATTCAGAAAAAAGTCTTCTTTCAGTCACGATCGAGCTCGGTAAATATTTCCATCAGAATCCAAGCAAAAAACAGTATCGTATTACCATATTTGAGGTTAGGAAAAAAGCGCCCGCTGAGCGTTCAATATATCACAGCTGATGGCGAGAGAACATGGAGAAATAGGTATGCATGAACGTTTTGTACACACGTAGGACCGTACGCGATCGCACATTACGTCCCAGTGTTTCATTGCCGGTGAGCATGCAGGCGCTTGTGCAACCACCTGTATCCGACGATTCATGACACAGCAACAGCGCTCCTAAGTTTCTTCTTTCTAAACAATAGTGGTGGTTACTGGTTGCGCAATCGGCAATACACATATTGATTCTCTTCAAACTTGCAGAGTAATAACTCTCTCGTGGGTTGACGGAAGTCGCGAGGGAGGAGGGTTTTCGGGGATTCGATCCGAGCAAGGTTTCTTCGGATTGCGGCCGCTGTCACAATTCCCACGACGATTGCAGAGCGATGCTGGGTGGTGGTTCCTCGGGACGCCGGAAGACCGTGGCTATCTCCTTACTGCCATCCGGTCATCCACTGTGTGGCTTCCAGGAGCGAACAAGCGAAGCCAGCCACCACCGCAGGCTGGATTCCACAGCGCCAGCACTCTTTGATTTGGCAGGTCCCGCGTTCGATCCCCGTGCCCGGCCTGGCCTTGTCCGTCGATGTTCGCAGTTGGCACGGCTCACTTCCGTCTCGCCGCCATCGGCCATCCGCGATACCATCACGTTATATAGAAAGCGAAAATAAAAGACATGCCAGCTTTGGGAATGCGGTCCTCAAGTATCTCAAAGAATCGCATCCTACCAAGCTACCCAAGCTAAGTTTGCTCTAAACTTATCGGAAACTAATTCGAGTCCATGAGCGGTTATCACCACCAGATGGTGAATTGGCATTAACGTCCGCTAATCAGATAACACTTTGTCGGAGACGTGAGAGCGCAGCGCGCAGCCACGTGGCCTGCGCAGCGGCGATGACGCGACCGATTCGAGCCAGTGTGGGAAATGAAGCTCCTCTTCGTCGCTGGCGAGACGCAATCAAGCGTTGGTCCACGACTCCGACACCTAACCGAGAGCTCACGACGCGCCCCACGCCGGCACGAGAAACATTGAATCTACAGCTCGACGGCGCCGGCGCCGGGGCCGGTCACTTGCTCGCTGCGCGCCGCGTGCGCAGCGAGGTGCCGCGCAGCTCGGTGCTGCGCAGTGGCGGGACGGGGAGTGCGTGAAGAGGGAGACCGTCATGGGGGGAGCTCTGGAAAACAAAGCTAGAGTTCTACGCCCAGTCACTATAGGATTAAGCTAAATCTGTAGAAAAATCAGAGTAACGAGTTTTGAATAAGATCTGATAATATTTTTCATAAAAAAAACTATCAGAACTAATAGACCGTTATAATCCCAGCAGATGCACAATTCTATTCTTGGCGTGCATTTAATGGGCCCCATTTCATCTGGTTGTTTATGAAGAGGGGAGTGAGCGCTCCACCACCGCTTCTCGTGCTTTTATTGTGTAGACATATCGATACCTCGGCGTCGGCGTACAGAACGTCTATACACACACATGCTCATAATAGATTCAAGATATTTTTCATTAATATAACGACGGTGAATAATAACCACTTGCATCGCCCTGTTCTTCGTGAGCACCGCTCGTAGACGTGGAAGAGATGAAACTAATTATCGTGATGCCTCCCACATCGCTAAATGTGTTCCACTGCGAGCTGTGTGCAGATTGCTTGCTGCCGCTGCTGCTGATGCTTTTACTCATGCTTTTACCCATGCTGTTGCCGACCCGGCCGAAGATCCATTGTGAGGCAATCCTATTGTAAACTCGCTAATACCTGGGATGCATCACTATAAATTGCGATGGTTTACGATCAATTACCATGTAGAGCCAGCATACATGTAAAATGCATTTGGTGAAGGTCCCATGTCCCAGTATTTGCATAAGCCCAGTAACTCAGTCACCCACATTCGTAATGAGGTGCTAATTATAATAATCATGGGATATTCAAATAATTAATTAGCAGTGAATGATGAGAAACAATTTAGCAAGTAGGCTGCGGGTATATGACCGTCGGACGGCCGATCCTCCTCCCCATTCCCTCATGGCATTGCACGTAACAGGCGTATTTACGACAAGACACGGCTACAGCCACCAAGACCTTTCTTCTGGTTTTATTACGTGTATAGTTTTTTATTTACATGTAATTGCAATCAAGTGATGATTTCCAATGCATTATAATTAAGTCGAAGCGTGAGACTTTAATTGTCCGGATTTCATACAGAATTTATAGGTTTAGATGGTTTTTCAGAGCAGCGTTCATTTGCGAGCGAACATCTGTTGAATTACGATGGCATCTCGTCCCACATATTATTATACTGCAGGTACGTAATCCACCTGTAGCTATAAAATAAATTTAAAAATCTATACGTCAAGTTTTTGTCTATGGCACAGAGATGAGAGCCAGTCGTAAAATAGATTGGTATCACAAATAAGATTTATCTTTGAGAAATATTCAGTGATGCCAACTTATCCACTCCCTGGATAGTCATAACATCCCTCTTACATGTCCCCGAGGGGTGCTTAATTAAAATTAGGAGCACAACTTAACAGAACGTACAGAGTTCCATTGAGTGACCTAGATGGGAACAGATCGACAATCGCTGGAATCAATCACACAAACGCCTCCCCCTCGTTGACAGCGATTACGCCACCTCGGAGGAGCAACCCCTTACCACCCCTCGGCGGTGTTGGCCGGGGGAACACGTGACCGAGTAGACGTCTTGACCAACGTTCGCACCTCGGCCAGCTCACTCAGCGCCCGAAGCGGCAACTTCATTGAGAAAGGAAACAAAATAACGTAATCGAAAAGAAGACCAAAACTTGACCTGAGCAGAGTCGGGCGAGGAACCGGTTCGCGGTGTGTGGTGTGTGCAAGAAGGAAGGTAGACAAAACAAAAGTAAGCCGGAAATTAAAAAGTGTGCGACGCCCTCGCATGCTGGCCGCGGAGGCCACACCATTGCAGACATATCTATGGCTGGAGATTGGACGATTCAATTCCCTATTGTTTTAAAGTCGGGCATGGTCTGGCCATTCGACATGTTTCGGTATTGTTCGAGATAACAAACGACTTGGTTGTGATCGAAAGCGTTGGAGCCCGGAGAAATCTCCGAGACAAATTTGTAATTGCAGGCATAAAGGTGCGATCAGAACTCATTCAGCAAGTTATTTAGACTAATACGCTGAACATCACGACACATTCCACTTCGCAGAGATGGCATTAGCTGTGCCATTTCCTGGGTTCAGGCCACTGGTATAAGATGCCTCAACCTGGTAGTTCCAATACAATTCCACTGGGAATGCAAATTACAATGAAATATTGGGAAGGCGTTGCTGGAATCCGTTTCGGGTTCATGAAAACATAATATAGAATGTATGCAGTAATTGAGTTGCATCATGAAAAGTAAACAAAAAAAATCCTTTGATAATAAAATAACTGCAAGCCATGGACCTGCTGTTTTATGACAATGTCAATATTATGAAGCGGAGCCTATATTTTCCGCTGCCGAGGGCTAATTGGCCAGGGAGTGGCCGACGCAAGGTCCAACAACCATTATTTCGGTCAAGTTTGTTTGCTTTACGGGCCACTCACACCGTACAAGCCGCGTATGCAAATACCGATTGGTCCGGTCGGCCGCTTCCAAATCACAATGATTGAACATCTAGTCCGGATTGTTATGGTCCAGCCTCGGAGGATGTGTGGGCTCCGAATGTGTTAATAGATCGCTATCTGCGTTATGTATCGCCAGTTGCTGAAGGCGTTTAATTAAAATATTTCGCTTGACATAATACAACCAGGTTTGCAGGATACAAAAGAAATAGGAACCCTCGAGTGCACCGCCGGTTACTTACTGGAAACGACGTGTCCGTTGGTTTTCGCATGGCCGTTGGCTTGGTTATTCCTCAGGATGGACGTCGGATGCATGACGGTGTCTAGAATCGGAATCTGGACGAGATCACAATCACCTTTCCATGTTCGTCCAGCAGTCTTCCCGTTGCACACTAGGTCGGTCGCCGATAACAACAAAGCCTGTCGATCACAACACAGAAACACCGGCTGTTCACTGCACCCTCCATTTACCAGCCAGTGTCACGGTCATGACCACTTCCTACACTCGCTACCTAATGACTAGCTGTCGCTGAATCCTATCAACTTATTCCTCGGCTGCTGTGTGTTTACTCGTGAGCGAATGGCCTTTCTCGGGACTAATAATCAACTCTGCGTTTAATCGCTGGTAACCTGGCGACCATGTCCTTAGCAAGGCCGTTACACACAGATTGACAGCGATTGAAAAACGAAGAAGCCGACTGACGACATTCAATTGTCCATAAAGAGCAGCGCAGCCGTACGAGCTCCTGGCCAGGCAAGCAGCGAGCAAACTCCGAGTGAATTCACAATCTACCAACCTTGATGGACTAGCAACGGAATTTACAGCCGCACAATATCGCCATCATCTCCCCGCGTAACCATCATGCGACTCTTTCAAAGTCAAACGCACGCACCTCGCACTTGACACGCACGTACACGCACACGACTTGGCAATCACACGTCGACGTCGTGGTCGCTGCATGGCGACAACGTCGCGCAGGGCGGTAAAGCCAGCAGACGTCCCGGCAAGCACATGACGCGACTGAGACGGAAGCACGGTTATGTGTAACGACGCAGCGAGGGAATGCGGGCTGGCTGGGGCCACGGTCCGCCGGGCACGCTGCAGTCCGTTGAGCTCGGTGGTGAGGCGCACACTGAGCTGTGCTCTGCGACTGCGAGGCGGCCGCCGCTGCTAACGCAGGCCAGGCACCAGCGCGGCATGCATGCCCCTAGCTCTCAGCCGAGGCACTACCGTTAGCGACGGCCTGTTACGATCTGTGGAGGTCCGACCTCCACCGTGAGACGTCGACGTCGGCGTCGCGATGCCGGCCACAGATTGACAGGTTCAATATTGGGTGATCGATTCGAGTCGATGGGAATCGGAATGTGGGTCGTTTTGGGTCACGTTGTATTGTTTGATCGAAGTCGACGAGCTTTATATGGATGTGGATGAAACAATTGTGGTCGAATGGAGATGTGATTTTGTTTTCTTGTGGTCAGGGGTGTGTTGTTGTTGTTGCTGTTGTTATTCAACACGACAACTGGTTCTTCGTCTGCATGAGGTCAAAAGGCTCGCGGTGAAAGAGAGCACCAGCTACCACTACAGTTGCTGTTCAAATCACACAAACAAGCGGAGTTTTTTACCTCTCGATTGTCAATTAATCTACGGAATTTTCTCGGATCGGATCGCAGCCATGGGATCTGAGAATCAGGCGGGATTCATGCAGAGAAAAGTGACAACATGCACACCGCACATTTCATGTTTTCACAATACTTTAAGAACGTTTTAATTTTGCATTGTACAAAATATTATCTTACTGAACATCTATCATCACATTTAACAATACATTTTAATCGCTTATCTTTTTTGTCTGTTTTTTGCGCCTATTTCTTGAATTTTTTTGTATATATTTTTCAACACAAAACTAATCGTTATCACTAATAGATATTTGTATTTTTGTTATGTGCATCAGAGAATATCTTCTAGAATACGGCGTAAATCTAGACAAACGGCGACCTGCTCGCTGGAGACGACACGCACAAACACGCATAGGTACACGCACCGGTGCCTCGCGAGTCAAATAAACAAACGACCAGCTCACTGCCATGCGTAAGGCACTCTCATGGGCGTGCGGGAGGCGTGCGTACACGCAATTTCACGCTGTCACACTGTCACCAGCAACCTCCGCAGCCCAAACAACTGTCTACCAGATTTACCCTCTTCGACGAAATGTGCGTGAAACGCGGAATGAACCAAAGTGAGCCTGGGACGCAGTGACGCGCCGGGAGCTTCCTAGGGGGCTAAGGGGCTAGGGGGCTAGGGGGCTAGGGGGGGCAATGTCACCCACTAGGTGCTAAGATTCCAGTTCGTGGATTAGGGGAGAGGAACTGCTATTTACTATCCACGCCTATGTGTGATTTAATTTTAAGACATTCCACAGCAAACTCTATAAAATGGTACACTGCAAGATGATTTAAATGAAGAAGTAACTCTTTCTCTCCACAAAATACATCCAGTTAGATGCAACCTATCGGAGCATGAGGAGCGCTCGGTCCATCAGGCTATTTTTACAAGCCTGGGGCAGGTGTCTACTTGTGTTAGGGGTGCAACCTCCCCTGCCGCTCACAATCCACCCCGTGGCTTGCACATTGCGTCGTCACTGCTGTGAATAAGCACTCTGTCTTCCTTGGAAAGCAACACTGTCTTGCAGAACAGCACCAAGTCCCGGTGCCCGCCAAATCTCTCTGGAGGCTCTCAATACATGGACAATAGTGTTACAAACTGTGTTCGAACTGAAATATAGTTTGGCATATGCTCATGTAAATCGATTTCATCGTTAGGTATCATAGTTTACAACTAAGTTAATTTTTACAGGGCAACCCATTCTTAGTTGGTTTGCTAAATTTATCGACGGTAGCATAATATATAATATGTTTTAAGTGATCTTTTCTCACACGTATTTACAATAAAATCTTGTACGACTAAAGTCTAACTATGTCTATAAAATTTGTTTGTTTCATTTTCATCGTAAGTAATGCAGTAACTTGAAATAAAATTGTCAACAAATTAGATAATATTTCCAGCTGGGAGAAATATAGCCCAGGCTGAACAAATTAGAGGTAATTATAATCTCAATTATAACAGCTAAGAATGCAACATTTAGTTAAAACAGTCTCAATGGAAATAACGTTTATCAATAAAACTTGAAAATAAATGCATACGTGTAACGCAGAAATTATCAGAGTCAGGACAAATCGGAGTACCTACTAGCAAGCTTCAAGTGTAAGTACTTCTTTGTGAATTTTTTTGGAATGTAAATGCCAGCGTGTGTCCTCCACACTCGCTGCCGATGACGACAACGTTAGAAAAACTCTTCATTTTTCATCAAATTCGCTTTATAAAATAGCATCGTCGCTCGTCCGTCTGGCACCCGCGCGCACGGCATGCCCCGTGGCCGAAAGCCTCAGCCAAAATTGAGTCTCAAAAGCAGCCAGAGACACTGACCTCTGCTACACTAGCGCTAGGAGCAACGCCATCACTTCTCTATGATATGAGGTACACATGCTATTCGAATCTACTGCATCCCAGGTGAAGAGAAGCCAACCGAATGATGAAATAGGAGCCCAATTCCAAATTGAATTTGTCCAAACAGCTAGACTTCCAAATTACAGAAACAAACGAAACGCTCTCTCTGCTTTTATGTTTGTATTGAATAAGACATGCAGTGTCTGATAGAAGATTGTTTGTTTTGGAGTCATTCCCAGGAATTCAGCTGCTTATTTTACCATTCAACACTCAATCTCAAATCAGTCAGAATCACACCCATCTCCTTATCAATCAACTCTAAATAAAACACACTCACTCAATTCGCGTATAGCGTCCTTAAATCACTGAAACATGGCCGAGGTCACTAGAACCGTGACTCACTTCGAAAAGTGAACCTCTGATACTATTTGAGCCTCTTGAAGCCCGCGCCCTCGTGGCCGAGCTTCAGCTCCTCGTAGAGCGATGGCGCCACCTCCGTGGCGGCGGCCGGCACGTGCAGCGTCTCGTGTTTCCAGCCGGGCGCCGGGTGTGGGCTCGACGCCGGGTTCACGCCGTTGCCGATAGAAAGCACCGCGCCGCTCGCCGTCGTCGCAGCGGCGTCGCCGTTGCCCTGGGGGATCTGACCACAGGGCGTCAACAAACGTTTCCCTCCTCTCCAGGGGATGTACAATGCACGAGGGGCGCCGCCCACCTGTATGTGGTCCATGTTGACCTCGCGCAGGTAGCTGGGGTTCTCGAAGGCGACGCCGCCGCCGGACTTGTTGCCGAGCAGTCTGCGCGCGCGCAGGAACCAAACGCCGGCGACGATGATGGCGGCGACGATGAACAACGCGAGGATGACGCCGATCGCCACGCCCACATGGGTCGTGTCGTCGCCTGGTGGACGGCAGGGGAAGCACACGACGCGGTTAGAATCTTATCCTGTGTCACATCGTTCCAGTACCCTTCCATGACAAAGGGATTTCAAAGTTGGGGTCGCAAATTACTGTCATATTAGTCACTACAGATCGATTAGAGGGAAATTTTGAAATTAATGCTTTCTATGCGTATTCGACCGACCCCCGTTCATGCTACTAGAGCTTCAGGGGATTGTTAAGGGTGGCGTACCGAGACTAGAGGCGGAGGTGACGTATTTGTCGCCCATCGTGAAGCGCAGCGGGTCGGTGAGCGTGCTCGTGCCCAGGTGGTTGCCCGCCTTGATGACGCACTCGTACGTCGCGCCGTCCTTCAGCCCCGAGATGCGCATGCTCATCGCCTTGGTGTCGTTCTTCGCCGCGCCGCGCGCGCCCACCTGGCGCCAGAACACTCTGTCGGCAGAAACGCGAACCCGATTAGCGACACAGCGACACCTTAACGACGTGTAGTGGCAGTGGAAGGTAGCGACAGCTACAGGTAATCACACGACACAGATGTGGGATGCCATGCGACCTGTGCTTGGCCTGGTACTAGCGTGAGGGTTATGGTACAAGCATGGCAGCGATGACCACCCCTTGCCCACCTGTACATCTCGACGGTGGCCGGGTTCTTGACGGGCGGGTCCCACTTCATCACCACCGAGTTCGTGTCCATCGTCTCGAGACGTACGTTCTGCGGCGGCCCGGGGAGGCGCTCTGCAAGTTTCCGGTCGAAATTAAATTGTGCACTTGATCAACCATCCCTAATCCGACCGTGTTCACTTTCAGTACGAGCTTGATTCGAATTTATAAAGCAGCGCCTGAGGGGTGAATATATGTCAGAAGATCAGAGCAAACTGGCCGGCAGTAACGTACCCCTGCCCTCCTGGAAGCACGACATGATCTGCTTGGTGTAGGACAGCACGCAGAACTTGTTGTTGAAGAGCGGCTCTCCTCGGCACCAGTCGAGGCAGCGCCGGGGCACGCCCCACTGCGCACAGCAGCTGCGATGGTCGGACCCGTCGGCGGCGCACTTCATCAGCTTGTCAAAGTCGTTGATGCACTCGGGCTTGTCGATTACGGCGTCGATGTCCAGGTAGAACGAGCACGCGTCCATGCACGTCGACGTCACGTTCTGCTCGATGCAGCACTGCGTGACATTGTTGGACGCGGCCTGGCGGCGGGCGAGCGAGTTAGTTGCAGCCAGGAGGTGGGAACAGGGAGAGCCGGGAAATTCTGTATTGTAGCTAGTGACACTGTCCGCTAGGGGAAATTCCATGCAACACTGGCTTTCTCACTCTTCCTGGTGCAGGCTCTTTGGTTGCAGAAATCTTCACATCCATCTCTGTCCATTATTCTAGCCTACATTGGCTTATCTGAAGTAAATTTGCTAGATATATGAAATAGCTTTGCAGTAAGAGCATTCCATCATAAAAGTTAGCATGCAATATCATGTCAGTGCGTAGCGGCGCTCGTACCACGTTGCGTATGCGCACGGAGACGGGCTGTGTGGAGCTGCCGAACGCGTTCTCCGCGTGGCAGAAGTAGTCGCCCTCGTCGGCGTCGGCGATGCGGTCGATGGTCAGCTGCATCACGTACTTCGCCTCCTCCTGCAACGCGCAACGCACGACGCTGGTCACACATCACGCTGCCAGCAGCTTGCTTCGAAGCCACGCTGTGCTCATTTCATTTCGGCACTACAACTGGCGCCCGGCGGGAAGCGGATAATCGAATACTTCCTGATCCTTGATCAAAAAAATATATTTTCAAATTGGTTTAAACTGATTTCATTGTTAAATTTTTTGAAATCGTCTAATGGTAGTAAACTTTTCCTATTGATTTCCCCCAACTCTTTGTACTGATGCCGTGTCAGCGGCCGGTACTCACATCCCTGGCCGGCTTGACCTGGATGTTGTACTTCCCGCCCTGGATGACGGGCACGCGGCCGTTGTGGTCGCGCCAGAAGAGCATCTTCGGCTCGGGGTGCGCGTCAACGGTGCACTCGAGGACCACGCGGTCGCCCAGGCCGGCCATGGTGATGCCGGACGCGTGGATCGCCGGGACGTCTGCGCAAGGACGGACATGAGGGAGTAAGACACCGCCGACACTCGGAGGATACCACTAGAGGAGGGCGCTGCACTCCACAATAGAACACTTCATCGACAATCCGTCGAACATGGTCTGTTGCGATTGATAACAACTTAGATGAAATTACACAAGAATCAGAGAGAGCTTCGAAGATCCGCTCTTTACTTCCACGATCGACTGTAAACAACTGAGCAACAATGTAGCTAGTGTTGTCCATGACAACCACCTCTAAGGATCACGGACCCTCAAAGGACTATAAGAGTTCGATGTGCAGTGTCCGAGAGATTGTCTTTGTTTTAAATTATTTTCTTGGAACTATAAGCTTTATTCGAATCTTTTTCCACTGAGAAATTAATACGCTCGTGCTCTTGATCTCAACGCATAACGCATAACGCATATCAGATCGGAATGGCGACGGAAAGTGCAATCGGTTTCCCAGCCAGAACTGGCGGACACTCACGGCTGATGGTGATCTTGCGTGACGCCTGC
The DNA here is from genome assembly GCA_921293315.2 of Nemurella pictetii. Taxonomy (NCBI): domain Eukaryota; kingdom Metazoa; phylum Arthropoda; class Insecta; order Plecoptera; family Nemouridae; genus Nemurella; species Nemurella pictetii. Next base: position 34,813,334 of record OV121115.1, read on the forward strand.
ATGGGCGTGCCGTAGCCGTTGTCCGCGTAGCACGAGATCTGGTCCATGTCACGCGTGACGTTGTGGATGACGGTGACCATGTGCCGGGTGGTCTCCTGGCGCACGAGCCTCCCCGAGATGTAGAGCGAGATGACGGGCATCGGCGTGCCCATGGCGATGCACAGGATGGTCATGCTGCTGCCCTCCATCACCATGTTGATCGGGTGCACGGTGGGCGGCTGCAACACCCCAGGGGGTCATTCTACTACGAGGCGCACTTAATTGTATTAAGAGGGTTGAGGATTAACACCCAAAAGCGTTGAAGCCGTGTTGGAAAATACAGCTTTTAACTCGAATTTCTTGGACGTTGTTGGCGATAGTGGTAAGCGATACCAAGCCACACTTTCTCCACCAGATGACCCACTTATGAGTAAAGACATCCTTAAATATATTTTTCGCAATTTTTTAAATTAGTTAATGAAAGGATTTTTGCATGTGTCACAAACCGTTGTTTGTTTTGGTGTAATCTAACTCCTAAATGTACCAAAATAATGATATAAAATTCTGACTCGTCGAGCCTGCACTGACCTCGACGAAGGCGGGGTAGGCGGGGTCCGTCCACGCGATGAGCGTCTCGGAGGGCAGACTGGCGCCCTTCTTGGAGACCGCCGCCACGAACACGATGTACTGCGTGTTGGGGCTCAGGTTCTCGATCATGTGCGACGTGACGCTGGTGTCGACCGCGTAGAACGTGTCGGCGGTGGTGGCCTTGAAGCTGAGCCGGTAGGCGAGCTGCTCGGAGGGGTGGCTGAACTCGGGGGGTTGCCAGGAGACGGTCACCCAGGTGGCCGAGTGGCTGGACACGACCAGCGAGTGCGGCGGCGTCGTCACGCCCGGGACGCCGCCGTCGCCCAATTCTGCAGGGAACGCGACGCGACGCGATGCGACGTGAGAATTAGCACGTGGTTAGGTTAAAGCACGGGTTAAAGCACGGGTTAAAGCACGGGTTAAAGCACGGGTTAAAGCACGGGTTAAAGCACGGGTTAAAGCAAGAAGCTAGAGTTGGGCGAGGAGAAGATATTTCTCAGCGATCGCCGAAGGTAAGCAACATCGCGCTGGGGCTGAGGTTGGGTGGGTGACCTACACACTCCACTCTAAGGTTTCACCAACCTCCGATTGGCCATTTAATATTACAGCGGGGTTCAATTGTTGGAACCTACGGGTGTGGGTGGCGTTGACCATGAGCTGAGACGAGGGCAGCGATGTTCCATGTTGGTTTCGTGACACCACGAAGATCCGGTAAATCTGTCCCGCCTCAAGGTTGTTGATTGTAGTGGCCGTGGAGGTCACATTCAGCTGCTGTGCGGCGGAAAACAAAAACAGAGTTAGACAGAATGCCTATGTGTTATAAAGAGAACGAAAGAGAGTTACAAAAACCGCCCTAAACGAGTGTTAGGTTAACGTAAGCAATGGCAGTGGTGTCCAATTGTAATTGTGCTTTGTGCGACGTACGCTGTCCAGCTTATAGGTGGTCTCGTGCATCGACATGTTGTCCATCTTCTGGAAGTGCACCACGTAGTCCGAGACGTTGCCGTCGCTGGGCGCGTCCCACGAGATGCTGATACTGGAGTTGGTCACGCTGGTCGCGTGCAGCTCGCTGATTGGTCCAGGCAGCAGCCCCTTGCCTGCGCCGCAAAGACACGCGTTGGAATTGCGATTCCCTATACTACATCATCAGCCCGCTGTTGCACATCTATACAGGCAGGCATCGGTATCACAGGAGGTTCACAAGGTTGCAGACAAGGGCGACCTACCCTCCTCGAAGCACTGCACGATGTTGCCGATGAACGGGATGCACGTGGAGGCCGTGACGAGCAGCGACTCGCCGATCACGCCGACGCAGAGCGGCATGCAGTTGGCGGCGACGCCGCGGCGCGCGCAGCAGCTGCCGTGGTTGCGTCCGCCGGCGCCGCAGCGCAGCAGCTTGTTCAGCTCCGGCGCGCAGATGCTCGCCAGCGCCTGCGCAAAAAGTTACTCTCGAATGTCTTCCTCTCAAGGACATGCAATTGGGTCATGCCTATGATTATTTAATTGAAAGTAATTTTTCTAAGTAGTCTAAGGTGATTTTACATAAGATATAGAACCAATCTGTTCGTGAAACTGTCCCATGCCCTGAAATTATATCAACCTGCTCGTCACCACCACTTCTTCACAACTACACTAATCGGCCAAGCGGCGCCACCTTACATAACTAAACTTAGTAGCAATCATATCATAACCCCTAGAACACTGATCCCAGTGAAATTGCATTCATATGCTCCTAGAACACGGCTCCCAGGGGCCAAGAGCTCACATCCGACCAGGACTTGTCACTGCATCTTGCTGCGAGGCGTCGCGTACCTTGATATCTGTCATGCTGGCGTCGTAGGAGCAGAGCGGCAGACAGACCTCGCTGAGGCGCGCAGCCACGCAGCACGCCGTCACGTTGTACGCGTTGGCGTCCTCGATCCTCTCCTCCTGCAGCTGCGCAGCGAAACAACGGTTAGCACGGAGCCACGGCGGGCACTGCCTTCAACCCGGACGGATCTCTTCAGACTCACCTTGCTGGCCGTCTTGAACAGGGCTCGCGCCGACGGCTCGCCGACGCCATGCGCGTTGACCGCCTCCACGTACACCTCGTGGTCGGCGTCGCTGGCGAGCCGCTCGAGGACGTAGGGCGGCTGCACGCGCGGCACGCTGCGGTAGTCGTTGGCGTAGGTGGCCAGCGCGCGGTAGTGCAGGTTGTAGTATTGCACCGTGTCGCCTGGGGGCGCGAACAGGAGGGCGTTAGAGCAGGCATCGCACGGTGGTTTTAGGTTCGATCGGTGGCGGCAGTAAATGGCCATGGACACCAGTTGTTGACGCAATGGCTCTCCTGACGTTGCTCAAGAGGTTGCCAAATTTCATCCACGGGAATTAATGCACATAATTGTATTAATTTTGAGAAAAAATATCTTCCAGACGTTGCTTAACACTGAGGCTGGCATTTTTTTTTATGAAGCAAAGTAGGTATTTTAAATCATGGTCTAGAGTTTTCACTGCTTGTCAAGAAAATGTTTGTCTTGTATAATTGCAGGCGTAACTTAGTATAGTTTCGCTGCTAGTTCTTCCCTGGGAACTAAATTTAGTTGTGAGCCAGAGGGCAGAGGGCAGAGGGCAGAGAGCATAAAGCAGAGGGCAGAGGGAAGACGGAAGACGGCGGAGGACGACATATCGCCCGACATGTGCCCGTACCGAGGGTGCGCGGAGCCTCCCAGTGCACGATGGCGAAGTCCACGTTGATGTTGGAGACGCGGATGCGGACCGGGTTGCTAGGCAGCACGCCGTAGCCTTGCAGCAGGCAGTTCGAGTAGTCGGACATGTACTTCAAGCATCTGCAAGCAGCCGGATGCAACAGCCCGTTACTATGCGTGCACATGGGGAGCAGACAACGGTGGCTTCCCTGGACTTTTTAAAGCAAAATCTGATCAATTTGTGAAGAGTCATTAAACACCGTGTAAGATAATAGGATTTATGTGACATAATCAATTAAAGGTCCAATTTATGCAGGGGACCCACGATCACGGCCGATATAAAAGCCGATAAAAGTCACGAGTTGCAAGTTGTAATGCCTCTCGTTCTTGCCAACGAGGGCCGCCCTAAGAGATGAGCCGACTCACTTGAAGTAGCTGAAGTCTATGGCGGTGATGTTGCCGGAGCAGAGTTCCTGGCAGACAGCGGGCAGCCCTCGCGCCTTGCAGCACGGCGTGTGGTCCACGTGGTTGGTGAGGCAGCCGAAGGTCACCTTGGCCCAGGGCGCGCAGATCATGAGGTCAGTGACCCCGGCGACGTCGGAGAGCCGCGGGTCGCACAGCTTGTCTACGCAGCTGCGCACAACGGAACGCACGGCGGTCAGTCTTGACGAACCAATGTGTTTCTTTTTCGTGACAACCCTCATAGACAGTTGCTGCTTTGGGCCAATTAGGTGAAAAGTCACAGCCACGAAAAAACCTCACAAAGGCACGATCTGATTGATTTTTTTCATCATAGCTGCAATTTATCACATGTCTGAACGTATTAAAGAAATCTGCGTTTCAAAGTACACCTACAAATTCAAATGATGTCTAGATTTCTTGTTTTACCTTCCCACATAAAGAGGTATTCAATTTGAGCAGGGGAAAGGTAATTTTACCATCGCAAGTACCACGTTTTGTCCGTGTATTTGGGTACAGAGTGTGCCTAGAGCGAGGGAGGTACCTTTCGTGTGTGATGTTGTTCTTGAGGCAGCAGCCGCGGATGTCTGGCAGCGAGGGCGCCTCGGCGACGGTGGTGGCCTTGACCTTGCCCGGCGACAGCGTGAGCGTGCGGATCGCGTACGACGGCAGCGACGAGCCATGCGCGTTGCGTGCCGTCACCGTCACCTCGTACATCGTGAACGCGTGCAGCTCCGTTACCACCGTGTGATTGTACACCGACGGCACCTGGAGCAGGTGAGTTGTTTTAGAGGAAAAGACATGTCCGCTAACATTTCTTTACTTGGTATTCTAAAGTGGCGGCCTCCCATGCAAAATCAATCACCAATGATGGACTCCATGACTTAATATCAGGTACAGATGTATCCATGTACAAAGCGAGATCCAGTAAATTAGGAACATAGCTAAGCGCCCCACTCGGGCAGAGCTAGGTGCCATACATCAACCCATGTTTTTACCCTCCAAACATCCCCGTGTCCCAGCGACGCTAACTGCCGCCGTAAAGTCGTCGGTGGTTTCCTGCAACGGCTCGAGATTTAACCCGGCGCAGTGCGTATACCACACACACCGCAAATTACACGCATTCCTAAAATACGCATCTGGGATCGTTCTCATCATTCGTCCCCGGCTCAGATCTAATTACTTTCTCCCCCAAAACCCGCGACCGTTGCAGCACGACTATGTGTCGTATTGTTGCCTACTTCCAAGTGATCAGCTTTGAGCGGAAGACATCGACACTCCGTCAATGTTTATAACCGAGAAACATTACATCTTTTCTCAAAGTGGCCAAGAAAATTAACTAAAACATTTCTGTCACCTGAAAGTCTGAACAAACGAGGCACGTGGAACGCGGCGCTACCTTGATCTTGACGACCAGCGGCTGCATGGCCGGCGCCTGCGTGGTGGACGGCGGCGTGTTCTCGCTGCGCGCCTGCTGCGCCGCGGCTGCGTAGCTGTCGTCGGGCTGCGCAGGCGCCTCGTCGTCCTGGTCGAAGGCGCGCAGCGCGGTCACGTTGACGACGTACTCGGTGATGGTGTCCAAGTTTTCCGTGGGGGGCCGCCACGAGACGGTCAGCGAGCTCTCGGTCAACGCCTCCACCTCGACGCCTTCCGGCGGGCTCGGCAGCAGCTCTGTCCGCGGCAAGGTCAATGTCATGTTCAAGGTTAAGGCAGTCTGGGCGAGAAGGTCGTTGGCTGAGCAGCGAAGTTATGGATGCTTCTTACTTTGTTGACAGGTCGATCGCATCCAAATTTTGAACAAAAAAAAATTCTCCTCCTCGAGAGCATAAGTATAACTACACTGGCCTTCATAGTGGAGAAAAATTTAATTTTTCAGCAAAATGCCACCAATGCCACCCTTGTAACCCTTCATTGTCATGAAATCCCACGGATGGCACCATTGTAGTGATTTAAAAAATTCCACCGATTCCGGCATTTTGATGATTATTCTAAGCATGATGGAAAGTTTTTTCTCTAATCCCTACCAGACTCTTCTTATGTGTATCTTGACGTGTTGTGACATGCTACAGCGACGTATAAATGTGTTGGTTGTTGTATTTTGAATATTGCCTTCCACTCCTCGTTTTGTAAGGTACGAAGTGCCCCTTTTTAAGTTAGAAAACATTCTCTTTTATGCTGGCATTATATTACACCATGAATACCTAGATCTGAGATGAGGAGATTTGCTCAACGTCTAGATTTTGGATTAAAAAACGAGTTAAAAAGTAGAAAAGAGCGAAGTTTGAGCTTAAGCTGGAAGAAACTCAAGATTTTAAAAGAGAAATAGGTGTTAAAAGAATGTCAAGAATAGCAAAGAACAAACTTTGTTTGCCCTTTTGCTTGTAAGCTCGTTTATCCTTGCAAACAATCCCTGCACCAACACACGAAGGCGCATTCTTGTCAGACAAGTAATTCTCCTGCATTTGGGAAGGTGTTAAATGCACTGCTACGTAGGACTGAGACACGAAGTTTCTAAAAAGCACTTACTCTATATTTTCGTAATCAAAAACCCTCACTTTGATCGAAAACTTCAGTTGGCTATTCGTTTGTTCCAAGAAGTATGTTCTTACAACGCTCCTGTATCATTTTGTTGCAAGCAATTAATTAAAAAGTTTGGACAAAACTCGAGCTACAAAGTAATTGAGTAACAGCCACGTCAGCTGGGAACTAAAAACAGGGCGAGTGAATTTCGCGATCAATTCTTCGCCGTCGATCCGTTGAGTCAACGCGAAGGTGGATGTTTTCTGAGGGAAAGACGTGAGTGTTGTCGTTGAAGCAATCTGTTGTTCAGCCAGCCCCTTGCTAGTTGCTGCTTCGATCAACTCCCCAGCACAAAGAACACCCATGTCTGACCTCTTTCAATCGATATTTTAGCCTCCTTTAGCTTGCATTTTAATCAAGGACAGAAATCCATTTGAAACTAAATTTCCAATCGAAATTGTTTGTCTGCGACAGGCAAAGACACGAAATTGTTTCCAGGAAAGACCATACATTTACAGTTGGAAATTTAGTTCCTCGAAAATAGAAGGACCGTCAATCCAAAGAGATTAGTTGTTTTTTCTATGGGTTCAGGAACTTAGCTTTCTCATCAGTGTCATTGTTTTTAAAATTTTCCAATCGTTTTTGGACAAATAATGGTGTTTTCGGTGAACAGAAACAGCGATGCCCACAGCTGCAGGCAACGCAGACTCCGTGACTCACCGACGCCCTCGACGATGCAGGCGAGCGTCTGCTCGGTGTACGCCGAGCAGGAGAAGTGCGTCTTGATGTTGTCGGTGATCATCGTGTACTCGCCGCGACACACGTCTTGGCAGATGTCCGGGACGCCCTCCTGGATGCAGCACGGGATGTGGTTGCGTCCGTCTGCAAGCACAAGCCACCAGCCGTTGCAGCTCAGACACTTTCCTAGGCGCTAGGAACACTGCCCCATGATGGTTGGCTGCGACCGCTTCATTCTGCTCGCTTATCATACTCTCGACAGCACGGATTTAGCGGTGTTTGTGTTGAAACGTCCTTTTGTTAAGGATCGCTAAGCCGTTGTTTCGCTTCGGCTCGAGTCACGTATCTTTGTGTCTGACTGCAAAACAGCCGAAATGCAGTCACCATTGCAGGCAGGACTGAGTTGAAATGCGTCGTAAATTCGAAGTAAGTGCAACGAAAATGTAGCTGAAGCTTTTTCTAACACCACCGAGCCGATAAAATAAAACACTTTATTCAAGTAATGGTGAAATTTGGCCGATTATTTGAATGCTTGGGGCTGATATAGGTTCTCCAATGCCGACATTATCCTAAGCCATTTAACTCGAAGAACATTCGATATGAACGTGCTGCTGGATACAAAGTACGCGACGTGTATTGCGGCGATTGCAACAGAAACAAGATATCAGAGCTCCATTCCAGCGCGTCGTTCGGCTCATTACAGCGGGAACTAGGAATTGCATTATTGGCTCACATGGAAGATAACGAATGGAAACATTCTATAACCACTAAAATAAGCTATAAAAATTGTACCACCGTGTACTTCAATCGTTTTTTAAAGCCATAGAACACAGTAAAAACTAAGCTGAAATGAGTTTGCTCTTGAGTTTTGAGGAGTAGTATTGGCTGAACCGACTCTCGGCACACTAGAATTGACCCCATTGAGAAAGTATGGGAAGAGTATTGCTTTGCAAAACGACGGGAAGGATATTCTTCAGGCTAAGCAGTGCTCATTGCAGTGTCCCAGGACTCAGTCTCAGACCGCGCCTTCCGCGCACTCACCGGCCATGCACCGCACGATCGCCGGGAAGTCCGCCTCGCAGTGCTCGGGGTCCTGGCCCGTGTTGCCGTCGAGGATGCTCTGGATGTTGCAGAAGCCGAAGCACGTGGCCGACACGTTGCTCGCCAGGCAGCAGTCGGTGTAGTTGTGGTGGACTGCCGGCGGCGCCAGCGTCGGCGTCGGCGTCGCGTTGAACGGCACGCTGGCGTTCACCGCCGGTGGCAGCAGCGTGCGCGACAGCACGCTCAGCTTGTGCAGCGACTGCAGGATGGGCGTCGTGTTCACCTCGCACACGTACACGCCCGAGTCGGACGGCTTCGAGTCGCGGATCACCAGCACCCACACGTCGCCACCTGTGGGGGGGGGGGGGGGGAATGTGGTCAACGCACGCAGACAGCGAGGAGGCTGCGAGATGCCCCGGTTCCTTCGATGGCATCGTGGGAAAACTGAAAGGGGAGCGATGTGTGTGGGAAGATATGGTTGCACATGTGATGTAGCAAGGTGTCCTGGAGCCAGTGTAAGTTAACTCTTGTACAGTATTCAAAGGCGAAGGCAAGGGTCCACGCTTATTCAACACAGTTAGTTGAATTAAGCGTGAATTGGAATAGAAGTGGCAGTGGTGTCGGCCTGTCTCGCACATTGTTTAGCACGTGAAATTGTGTGCGACGGGCGCCAGCGCGACTCCAGTGCCAGTGCTCCACGGTTCAATATTTAATTGAGTGGCGAGAAGTGATGATGGAAATGAACCGAGCACCGATGTGGCAATTTATTTCCGTTTTTACCGTTCTGCAGTTGTTCGCTTTGCATAAATGGCTGAAAGGATTGTTAGTGTAAAATATGCAGCGTTTATGTATGTACAGCAGCGTGATATGAGAAGATTATAGTTTTGCACGGAAATCTCGGCACCCATCACCGACATTGGCTATAAAAAGGAAGCGGGTAATTATTAAAACTAAGGGTATGATGATTCTGTATGCAATCCCCGCTGCACAGTGTAGCGTGTAAGCCTGTACTAGCTGCTCGCGAAGACCGGCACCTCCACCTCTATTCTTCCTCAAAGGTGTGATTATTGCCAGCGTATTCCGCGCTGCCGTCTAGAATTGAATCAAGTACTTTTAGCACCAGTTTCCAGCAAAAAGGCAGCCATCTTTTGAAGTTCGCAAGATGAGATTACGAGCCCGTATGTCGTGGCTGTTTTTGCCGAGCGCGCTGCACCGCAATATGATTTAACGCGCAAAGCGAGCAAAGCCAGCGGCGTGGCTCCGGCGGTATGCATGTCGTGTGCATCATGCTGCAATTCACATCAGGTCTATGCAAAACTACAGAGATTTCCATGAATATTACATTTGTATGAAGAGCAAATCCCCGTATAGTCAGTGTGCATATCTATAAACCAGAAGGACCCTGTAATAGATAAGTAGATAAAGGATTTGGGTCGCTCCGTAATATACCGACATGATGGTAGGTATACCAATCCCGTAAGCACAGCGTGTTTTTGGGTGATATAAGTCAGATAAAACGAATGGCAAGGTAGCTGGAGAACCTCCACCAGCAATGCTATGATCCCTCCTTTACTGCACTTGCCTGCCGGAGCGCTGCTGTCGGTGGTTTCTGCGGGCGGAACATAAAGCAAGAATTAGTTGATTGCCGACGCCGATAAGGGGACACGGGGCGACTTGCCGCGATGTGGCGCTACGCGGCAGGGAGGTGATCAGACGGGATTAGGTATGGAGGGCGTGCATTTTGGCAGCACGATGCGACGAGATGCGATGCGGTGCCACGCCACGCCGCCACGCGTGGAGTCTGCATTCTGATGCAGTTAGCGGCTGGCGTTGCATAACTTGCCGTCGCCGGGGAAAGACCGACGCCGATGACGTGATTTCTCTGCTGGCAGAGTATTTCACGCGTCTCGAACACGAGCGGCGGAAACTTTGGGGGACAGGCACAACTTTTTTCAAATAAACTTGCATGTTGTAACCTCCGGCGACTTGGGAAACTTATATTTCTTTTAAGTCTAGTTTCGGAAAAAATACCCGCCTCATGAAGTGATCTTTTCTTTCAGGGAAATAACTTCCAAGACATGTGTAAAAGTTCTCAAAATAAAAAGTATGCATGCAGGAAAATGTAGCTCTACAAATTTGAATTCATATCACCTGCATCTTTAATTTTAGTAAAAATAAAGAAGGTAACGAGAGATTTTCCAGCCCCTAACTGAACCGGTGGCGAACTTTGCGCCCGCGAGTAAACTCCAGCCACAACGGCGTCCTTGCCGCAACCCCCGCGCTACGCGCTCCGAACGCCGCCCCCGTAAACAAATGTGCTCGTTAGAGAGCCTTATAAATGGATTTCATCACGAAGGCTCGGTCCGAGCTTGCGACCGCGGCCGCAGACCGCACCAGCGCTAGCAGCGTGCGTCGCGGCGCAATATCAACCTGCAACTTCTAATTATTGGCTTAGCCAAACAGTCGGACGTGCGCGCGGGTTTACCCCCGGCGGGATCTCTCCGGCCCGCCCGGATTATTTCGGAGTCACACGCTCGTAAACTGACAGAGAGGAACAGAGCGCGCGGGCGTCGGGCGAAACAGAGCTGGAATAATAGAGGCAAGTAAATAATATCGATTGCGGTCCCGAGGAAGAACCGATATTAATAAAGGCTTCGCTGCAGCAAATTGCTCGTGTCGGTTCCTTGCGATTTTAATATCACCCGAATCCCGCCGCCGCTTAAATGCCACGCAGTTATTCGAAGACGTAGCTTTACCAGCGGCGTTCCGCTCCATTTAAGGACGTTATGTCGCGCGCAAAGTTCCCGCCGGCAATTCCACCGCCGCCGAAACAAAGCGCGGTCGACGAATTTAATATCGCGGGTCGAGACATGTTTATGCTGCGTGATTTCCGCCGATATTTTGCAAGCGCGGGAGATTGACGGGTGTGACAGGCCCCTGAGAGGATGCTGGCGCTTTGTCAGCTTGTGACGTCTTAAGCAGACGCGAAGTGACTGACAAAGTGCGACGGCTCACGCGGGGATTCGCAGGGAAATCCATAAAAATGAACAACTCGGAGTTCCGAGTTTATTTACACGCGTGTGTCGACGTATCGGAGGTCGGAGTTGTTACTTCAGGCAAGGGAAATAGAAAATATATTCAGGGCTAGACGGACGAATAAAACTCCCAATAAAAAATATGGCCCACAGGGTAATGTTTCGCAGTTTTCGAATTGGCTTAAACACCAGCCAAGACTTGCAAATCCGATTAATTTCCTTTCTACTGAGAGAAAGGACGGGAAAGAAAACTTTGTCACATAATTTCCCAGCTCTCTATACAAAATCAATTACGTAACCTTTGTTCCTGCGCCGATAAATGCGCTGGATTGGGCTGAATAAAGTTCGCTCGCAAACAGCGATATTAACAATTTACAGGAGAGCGACGGGTTCGGTCGTCGCGCCTATCCCAGTGTCTATTAGACCGCAGAGGAGCCCCCCCCCCCCCCCCCCCCCGGGCAGCGGCAAGAAGACTTGATAATGCCGCGAAGGAACAAGAGATTGATAACCCCCGCCCCCGGCCCCACCCCGGCAACCGCGCTGCCTCCGAGATCGCGACTCCTCGGGGAGGCCGCCAGTCAGCCAGGTTAATGATTAGAGCTAATAGCTATTCATTCCTCATCCCTTAAACCAATAAGAAGATGATAAGCCGGGAGTCGGCTCCGTGATTAATTATAGACTAACTTCGTTTCGAAGATAAAATCCGGAATATAAAGTGTATTGAAGATGGGCGGAGATATTTAGGCTGAGAGATAGATTACTACAAAATGTATCGAGTGGTGAGACGCCTGCTTCGAGGGGTTGCAGCGAAATCACTGTTCAGTTAAAGAATATTTGCTGCTACCCCTAGGATTTAATTTAATTTCTGCTGAAAATCAACTCAGATGCAATCCTCCTTGGGTTCCATCTCTTAATAAATTGAAAGTCGGTTGGAGAAAATCCAGTGAAGCCTGTAATCTGAACATTGCGCCTGGCCCGGCTCGTGCTGGGTCAACCTCGTCACCTCCCCCTGCTCCCTCCAGCCTCGACTCACCGGCGTCGTGCAGCACGTCGAAGCGCTTGTCGGCGGTGACGCGGACCTCCCCGGCGATGAGCACGCGGCGCGAGTGCCGCTCGCGGTCCTCCTTCTTCCACATGACCGTGTTGTCCCCGACGTCGCTGACCACGCACGTGATGAGCGCGTCATCGCCCTCGTAGACGTGCACGGGATGCGTGCCCGAGTCGCGGATGCTGGGCACGGCCGCGGCCGCGGATGCTGCAACGAGATCGACGCTGTCACGCGGGCCGGAGGATCAGGTGACGCCAGGAGATTGGTATTCGCGTCGCTACCGTCGACGGGCTAATGGCTTTGGGGGAGGAGGAGGTTCTTAGTGAGTTAATAACGTGCAAGACGGGGGACTTTATGACGTGCGCGTCATAAAGAACAGAGCGTCGAGTCATGCTCAGACGAACGTGGCAAATGGCATTACCGAGTTGTGCTCTAGGGACCAGCGAGGTGGGCTCATAACTTCTTGCTACTTGGAAGCAGGATCGCCGCTGATGGCCTGCGTTTTGATATTCTCGGCGTGTACTTACAGATAGACAAACTAAAAGGAATTGAGTGTCTTGTGTTGCGAAATGGCGCAGCTTTATTGGTAGTAATTGCGAGTCCGGTAGTTTAAAACCATGTATGTCAAGTCGAGGCAATGAGCGATAGTGCTGTTGCTGGATCATATTGTCATTGAGCTCATTTGCCGGAGTACGTAGTTCGCTATGTACTTATGCCGTCCATGTTTGCAATATGTACTGCAGTACGGTGTGGATAACAGCGGCAATGGTCCATTACTATTCCGTGAATTAATGCGGCTGTGCACCGTCGTGGAAGTCAATTCCAACGTTTCAGTTGGAAGCGTCAGAGCCGGTGTCTTGCAAGACAAGACGGGCTTCAAAGGCTTAGACAAGGTACCTGCTGCAGCGTGCCGACTCGGAAGTACCTGGCTTTATTGCGACATTACTAAAGTGATTAAGTGCGTCAACCATCGAGAGCGCGTCTCAGCTCTGAGAACACGTTCCTGTCGCAAACTTCATAAACAATGGAACCTTTCCCGAAAGCTTGTCATACACTCTGACTTTGAAATGATAATTGCCTCATGGCTGCCTTTTAAGCATTAGCGGTACTCACGTGAATTGTAGTTAGAGAAATTATGGAAGCTCGAGAATGGAGCGATTCACAAAGCAAGACAACAACAAGTTTTAACAACACAAGGACATTTTTCCGTGGGAGGGAACTATTGGCGGTCATTTCATCTGCGAAAATATCCGCGACTGTTTTCGCAGCACGAATTCCAGCGCTTCGCGTAAGTGTCGACTCCGGCGATAGCGGCGCGCATAATTAATGCCAACGCCTCTTATTAAATACCTCAGCGCGACACGACGGCCAGGAATGCAGGGGTTGTTTTTACCGCGTGTTATTCGCCTGCGACGCGGCAAGAAGCGCCGGGTGAAACATGGACGTAATACGCGGGCGACATTTCAGTTTTAATGCCGGTCGGGGGTGTCAGCGAACTTGTGCCAAACATCTTAGAACGAAAACGAAGCTCGTTTCACGGCGATTAATAAATTAGCGTGTAAACAACGGATGCTGGCTGCTCGCCCCCTCCTCGAGCAGTCACGTGACAATGTGGTATTGGAGGAAAATCCGGCGCGGAGTAAATCTAAAATTGATTACAATCACCGATTCCAGCGGCAACGGGCTGGTGGGAGTGGGGGGAGAGGGAAGGGGGCGCCATGATTCACGATAAGTAATATTGCACGCTGTTTTACGGCTCGTTCGAAGTTCGAACGTAATCAGCGGCTCCCTCGCGTGGTCGGCCTGTGCTAATTGCCGGCGTCAAGGCGGCTGACTTGGAGACGCCGGGCAGCAGCAAGCGCTGGTAACAATGAGTCCTGGTAACAACCGCTGAGAGGTTCACGGCCTGACAAGCAGACGCTGCCTTCGATGAGGATAATAGCAGCTAATGGCGTGCGCAGTAACTTGCCGAACGTTAACCTGCACAATGTAATCCTTTCACGACGGAGAAAAGTAATTTGAAGAGAAGTGAAATTATTCAAGGGGCGACTTTCAAAAATACGAAGAGGTCTCGTAATGCGGGGCTAATGAAAGTAGGCCCGAGTAAACGCCGAACGATGAAAACTTAAATGCACTTTAAAAACCCTCTTAATATTAATTGCTTGCATCATAAACTTTGAAACGTGGTTTGAGATTTCCAAAACGATCATCATGACGGAGGTGAACTAGTTTGACCATAATTTAAAACGATCGCCGTGGAATTAGAGTACGTTATTTCGCAGCAGCTGGAAACATGGAGCAACCCACGGCTCGGGCTCAAGCCGAACCCCTCGAAATATAACGATGGGATGAGTCAAAGAGTACAGACCTAGCAAAACGTGATCCCACGCGAGGCAATAACACCTATTCATCTTCGTTCGTCGCGAAGTCGTCGAATCGATGACCGCGCCTAATCGAATCGCGAAAACTCGATAAGTTTCTATCACAGAGCATCAATAAGTCACGAGACGAGACAAGCGCCGACGCGCAATTAGACGTGAGAGGGAAACGCTGCTCGACTTCGCTGTGACCGTGGGTGGAAGTCAGAAGAACGAGCATCATCCCCCCCCCCCCCCCCGCCCCGCCCCACCGCCCCGTTGATCGCGCCCGGCGCAAGAGGAATGCGAGGAATTACACGGCGACCCGTGTAGCGCGCGCTAAAATACCACCCCCCAGGGCGAAGGGAGGGCCAAGATGGATGACGCGATATTAGGCATCATCTTAGCGAAATGAATAAATTACCGTGAGAATTCGCGCGAGGTTGTCGGGTCGGCGGTGGGTGGGCCGGGGGGGGGGAGGGCGTCACGTGATGAATGAGACGAGTTCCGTGTCGTGGGAAAATTGATCAAGTTTTATTCGAGCACGTGATGCAAATGTGTGATAATAAGTCACCGAGGAAGCGGCCAGGAGCGAGCTGGGGAACTATTTGAAAGTCGCTCGTAGGTGGTAATATGCACGCCAGTTTATAAAGAGGGTAACGAACGTAATGTGGGTGTGAGCATGGAGGCACTACGTGAAAACAGTTTAGTTTAAGAGTGATTGAGGAGGAAATAGGCGCGCGTTATACGTGCCACTAACATTCAGTTTAAGCTGTTGAAATTAAGTACAGTTACAATTAGGTGCTAATTTATGAGGGTAGTTTCGTCCCGCGACACACAGTGTATTATGAAGATGCTGCAGATGCTTCAGAGTTCAGAGAAAGCTTCCTGCACAAAATATCGTCGTTGGTATTAACGCTGGCTTGAGCAGGAGAAACACATTACTAACGCGGTATGTGATCACCATAATACTGTTTAGTCATCCTGACTGGAGTCGTTGTGACAGATAATTCGGACGGTGAAGTAGTGAACGAGTAGACATCGGCACGGAAGTCTTTCAGTGATCGACTCCTAGATGCAAACCGCAGAGCAGACCGGGCACGGCACCTCCACCTCCTAAACGCAGCCCGCAGAGCAAAGTTAGCACGGCTCCTCCACCTCCAGCTTCAAAGACCCACGGCATCGGAAAAGAAGGGAAACTAAACGAACCAAAGGAAATTCCAGTGCTCTTGCTCCTTTGAAAGCTTACTGGAAATTGGATCGATAAAGTAATCAAAATTTAGATCTTTCGGTTAATTTACACAATGCACCATTATACAGAGGTTAAGTACTTTCATTGAAAGCAAACAGTAATTAAATTATTTTACCAAACAAAGAACTTGCTCTTGAAAGTTGAAAGTTGAAAGTGTTTAGCTTGTGCTTTACTGCGTACAATCAAATCAAAAAGCTAATTTCATCAACATGCAAACTACAGACTGCAAAACAAGCCACATTTTCATTTTTTTGTGACTTTACTTTCTTACCAAAACTAAGTAGACGGGAAATCTGAGATTAAGAGAAGTAACTTCGGAAATTTATTTTTGAAAATATTTTCACAGGTTTGTGTACCGAATTGAATTCGAGATCGCGATGTGGTTTTTGCTCGTCGGTCGGTCTGTTATCTGGCTTTTCGGCGCCTGACGTCGTGCATGGGCGTGCATGGGTGCCGGGGATTATCCCCTCCCCCCCACCACCACCACCCACCGCCACCCACCACCCTTCGAGGTGTTGTCAAGGACGCTGTGTGTTCAGGGGGGGCTCATGGGGAGGGGGATCCTCCCAGCAAGAAATCCCGACGAATTATTAGAGATATCGGTGCACAGTTCGTCGCCGAGAAGATAGAGGGACTTTGAGCAGCATCTCACGAGTGCAAGACAGTAATCCGAGAAACTTCAAAAACCAATTGAATTTCAAAACCAAAAACCAAACCAAATAACGTGGAAATGCAGCCAGCTCTGCAATGTCGGGCTTACAGAGGTTTGAGTGCGCTTGAAATGATGTTTTATAAAAGGAGAGCCAAATTGGAAAAGCGGTCACCGCGGTTTGGGAAGGAGTAATTGATTCGAGGCCGATGCACTGAACGTGTGGTCGGCTGGTGAACGCTCTGAAAAGTGGCGTCGCCTGACATCGAGCCGTTGTCGACGAGTCGAGCGCGCAGCGCGCGTTGGCCTCGTGATGCTTGGCGATGAGGCTTGCCGCGGGTCGTGCCACGTGACAATACGCTGTTCCCGCAGTTCCTTCGCCGGTGCGAGGTGGCGGCGGCGGCGGCGGCCGCGGGTGGAAGGAGGCGCGAAATTGAGATAAATATCGCGAAAAGGACGGCGCGCGCTATCGGACGAGCTATAAATTTGATTTTATTTCGGACACAAACAGGGATACGATGTGTTAGATGCGAGATAAAGTGTAATTGAAAGCTGAAAGATTGTGCTCTTTATTCCCGTCGGGGTGCGAAAAAGTTGTGATAAAAATTAAAACCACGTGGCTCGCGTTCTTTTTTAACGTTTTTAATCTTCCGAGGCTGTAAAAAGCGAGCGGAGTGTCATCACTCTAAAAGTATTTTAAGGGCCACGCTGTAACAGGTATCATTTGTGATTGTTAAAGAAAAATGAAAATGCATATTTTAAGATTTTTTATAAGCAAAGATATGAACATCTGAAAAAGGGACATCAAGCAAATTTAATAAGTTAAAAGTATCGCGCAGATTGTCCATTAACGAGCCGTCTCCTTCGCGGGGACACAGAACATAACATGTTGAATTTCAAATAGTTTGTAATGCAACTTGCTGGTGTAGCGTTTACCGCACGGCGTTTACCGTTTAAGACAGCGACTCGCGAAGAAGAGAGCCGACTTGGAAGACTCCCGCACAATATAGACATACCTGCGGCCTCCTCACCCCATCGCGGCGTCGGGATTCCTGTCCGCTGAACGCATTCAGGCGTCTCAGCCCGTCACATAGCTCGCAGCCTCGCGACATGCTCGCGTAGGGCACACAATGCCCAGTTATTCCACGTATTCCAATCGCCCGGCGTCCCCGTACGGTCACGCTGCTAGCACGCACCGAGCCGGTGCATCGCCCTCCCCCAGTCCCAGCCGATCGAAGACACGAGGGTGTTTATAGACTCCCCTTCCAACGGCTTTCCAAGCCAGCAAGCAGGAACAACGTCTCGAATCGCGTCTAGCGCTCTTCAAGGGCCAAACGCTAGGGCCAGAGTACTCTCATAATTTCATAAAACACTACGGAGAATTGAAGAGAAATAAATACGAGTGGGTCGTGTCATGGGTGGCGGGTTTCACGGTCTCGCTTAGCGCAAATTGCTGTTGGTTCTTGCGGAAGGTTATTGGAGTGTCTTGGGTCTTTACCTTGGAGGCCGAGGCTCTCTACCGTGGCCTTATCCGAGGAATGAAATTAGGCGAATCTTCCATTTTGATTGGATAACATTGCATCGCATCGACCCTGGGACGAATGTCACTGATGCTGGGACGTTGGCGTGGAAGTAACTTATTGAGTGTCAATGCCGGCTATTTATTGCTCCTCTGGGTGAGAGATAACTCTCAGAAGTAAAAGAATCGGGGTGTGATAGGCCGTGTCGGGTAATTTAGCGTAACTTCTACTTAAGCTCGTAGTTGAGAAGTGATAAGACTCTGAACCTGTGAGCTTAGAATGTGTGTCTCCTATTTCACAACTTTGTCATTTCGTGATTATCTATGGTCCACCTTGTAAGCTGTCTAAAGTTATGTACTCGGGTCATTCCGGCTTATTAAAATAATGGAATGTTCTGATTCAGTTCAATAAATTTCAATGATCACTTCGCAAGGAAGTTCATTACTACAAAGGTTGATGTTGACTGAACGAATAATTTTCCTTCTAAAGTTGCACTCCCCTCGATGAGAGCGTTAGTTACGACGACATGATGATTGTTATAAATTGAGTGGCACCCTAATTTCATAACGTGCCACACCCTCATCAGGCCTAATCGGCCGGTCGTAGCCTTCCTCGGATATCCCCCGACCTCTACGTCACTATACCATCGTGCACCATCGTGCACCATGCCATCAAGCATCGTGCCATCGTGCATCGATTGGTCTGGCGATGCAGACTTCGGTCTGCGGGGGCTGTATCCACGTAGGCTAGTCAAATAGGGGGGAGGGATTGGAGGGAAACACGTGGCGTGACGTAGATTTGTTGGCCATCTTTGTTTCAGGGGGCCGACTGCACGCACTAAAGGTTTTCATCCAATACGCATGACACGCACGGTACGCACGGTACGCACGATTGGGCAGGAAAATTTGCAGAAAAGATGAAGTCATAAATTACTGATTGCATATTTAGTTAAAAAAAGTTTAAATTTTCCTAGTCAAAAGCAAAAGAATTTATTTCTTGTAGAATAAGTTTATAGATGATTATTATGAACGCTGACCTCATCAAACCGTCTTAATACTGGTAAAATCTGTTCCCTTCATATTATGCTATTTTTGTACCCATTTCTGTTCCATGCCTTGTTTCTAAGATCGATGTCTATTTGTTTCTATGTAGGGTACAGTATTGAATCACCGACTTCCTGTCTGTAATTATTCCGAAGCCACACCGGAAGCCAGCCTCACTCCGCGCATGTGTCAAACTGCGCGACACGAAGCCGACATCTCGGGTTTGCAAACTCTCGGCAACCAGTTCTGTCTCGAGCCCCGGGCCACGTCACGCGGCCATGAATGCAAAGCGGCATAAAACTAGAATTTGCATCGCATCGCCATACAATTTTCATTAGAACGGTAACATCTCCGTCAGATATATTAAGTAAAAACACATCATTGTCAGAAGTTGGTGCGGTGGAAATGCTGATTGTGGTCGCTCCTGACCAAGATATGCTAATTGTTCGTTCAGCGACAACTGCTAAAATATTCCCCCCTTCCCCCCCTCCGCCGATCCAGGCGATTCTAGTTTTCGAAGTGAAACTTGCGCCGATTAAGTTTGTCGCGCATTCTCTTCCTGTCTCGTGAGCCAACTTGCGGCTGCCCCCCCCCCCCCCCCCACACACCCCCCTGCGGCCGGGGGTGTGTGTATCGAGCCCGACGCGTTGCATGCGCCTTTGAAAGCCTAACGAGTCCATTGTCACGTCGTCGCGGCGGCGAGCCAGCAGGTTGCAACAGCCCACCCCGACGCCGAGACACCGACGCTTACAACGACGAGCAGGCGTCGCGACGCCGCCGCTTTGTGGGGCGTCGGTTGTTCAGTTGGACCCACGCAAACACGAATTTTACGCAAGCAGATGTTTGGTGATCACGGCCAGAAGTTTGTCGGTAGAGTCCCTAAATTTGCATTGGTCGCAGCGCACCTAATTTATGCTGAGTGGAACACCTAGCGACATTTAAACGTTTTATTTTAGGGTCTATTTTTTGTTTAAATAAAGTGTCAAGCAAATGATTATTTATGCGGTAGGAAGTGTAAATAAATCTAGTTTTAATTCGTGTCTGGTTTGTTTGATCATAATAGAATGCTGAATGATTTGTCCGTCGAATCAGGGCTGGCAGTAGGTTGACTCGTCACGATATGTTCTCTGTGTGTTTGCAAGCGAGTGCAGCGCGATGCTTTGCTTTAATCACATGTGTTTTTTGCGCTGGGAGCGGCGGATGGCACAGAAACGTCGCTCACACGTGGATGCCGTCGGCTTTGTATTCATTCCAATCCCGGGAAACGTCACATTTTTAATGAGGCCATTGTGAGGCGAACGATGTCAAATGGACTGAAATAAAAGGAGATTTGAAGGGAATTTACATTTTGAACATTACATAAAGTGCTGTAGCAATGCGCCGAGAATTGAAAACATGTCTGTAATTTACTCGCAAATAAAAACGTTTAAAAAATCACCTTCAGGATCAAAGCTGCTTTTATCATAACAAAATTATATGTGCACATCAATTTAAAGGCACTGTTTGAAAAAGTAGTATGTCAAATATTTACAGTGCCACGACAAAGATAAGAATTATAATTTTTCTTGGAATAATTCACTAGAAAAAAAAGTGTATTTTACCTAATTGATCAATGCTTAGTGAAGGCGGTCCTTAGACAACAGCAATTTCTCATTTTATTGCCAATTCGGGAAGTTGAGCAGGAAATATGTCAAAATTGGGGCCCCCTGAGAATTCTTGCGTATACTTTCTCGAACCGACGAAAACTGTTATTGGTGCAAAGTTTCAAAGCATGCAGCGTGTCTCAATATCTTCAAATATTGCCAGTGTTCCCAGCCGACCCCTTGGCTGGCCACATCGCACACACAGGTCACATCGCGCCTCGCCCAGTGAAACAGCCCGTCGTCGCCCCGACCGCACCGAGCACCGAAGCCGTTGCATTTTAAAGCAGCCCTCGCTTAGCTGCACACGATGAGACGCCACAACCATAGAGCAAGTAAGCCTTACTTACTCTATGCCACAAGTCACAACCATAGAGCAAGTAAGCCTTACTTACTCTATGCCACAAGTCACAACCATAGAGCAAGTAAGCCTTACTTACTCTATGCCACAAGTCACAACCATAGAGCAAGTAAGCCTTACTTACTCTATGCCACAAGTCACAACCATAGAGCAAGTAAGCCTTACTTACTCTATGCCACAAGTCACAACCATAGAGCAAGTAAGCCTTACTTACCCTATACCACAACTGTCAGCCAGGCTGTCGCTGGACCGCTCCTCATACAGCGACTCTTCGCACCGAGTCGGACGTTTGTCACTGGCGGGCCGGAAGGCGGCGACGAATAAAACTACTTCCTGTTGCCCGCCGAGCGCCATTGTTGGCGATTTGTAGGCTTGCGGTGCACTTCAGCGCTCATGTTTGCAAATGGCCGGTGCACAACGCGATACGATGCTGATGCTCGAGCGGCTGCGCGAACAGCGAACCGGGCAAACACCGTTGCATAAAACATTGTGCCGGGTTTATTTACAATTTATAAGACGTCTGAGTTGTGGTTATTTGGACAGATCACTGGCCACGCTAAGGGGTAGGAAGCGAGAAAGATGTTTGTGGCAAGAGCGTGTCGCCGTTACCACGTTCTTTATTTTCTGTGGAATAATAAAGTGTTCACAATCTTGCGATCACATCGTACTATTTAATTAAAGTTCCTATTCAGGAAAAACTTCGAGAGATAGGAGCAGATCCTTGTATCTACTTTTATCGATGTTAACTTCGAGCTAACGAACTTGAGTGTCGGAACAGAGGTGAAACAATTTCGCACCGAGATTTTTGAAGCTGCTACTACGTGTGCCTGCTTCCGAGTGAAGCACCGAAGTTAAAAACCCTCTTTTCCCGCTTTATCCCCCGCGAAGCTGGCTGGGGCGCCGCGAAGTGGTTCTAAAATGTCGCGCGTGGTTTTATTAGCGGCGGTGCGGCGCTAAGCCGCGTCTGCAAGGTGCGTGACGCCGCGTACAGCTCCGATCTTAAATAATAGGAAATATCAATTTGATTCCCCGCCGCGGTGCATAAAAAGCGAGGTGCGGCGAGCAGTCGCTCGTCACGGGCGCCGTGGCTTATTTTGATCTCGTCAGCGTCAGCGCTCCGCGGGCACGGCTAATAAAGTCTCACTTTTCACCAGATTTTAAAGGGCGCCTGCATCGCTCTCCCGTCTCGCGAGTCATCACGCGGCGCGCTGGCATAATATGTTTTAGTGAAGCTTTTAGCAGAAAGAGGATTATGGCGCGGCATTTTTCAGAATTGCAGATGGGATCAGCGGAGAGCACGTTTTAACTTGAAACAATATTAGTACTTTATTCGAATCGGAGGGAAGAGATTTTACTCCCAACAACGAATAATTGGCGATTTTCTTTGAAGTGAAGAAGATTTGTGCCGAATGAAATCAATGGCAGAGATGCGTTTCTAGCGTGGAGTCAGTAAAATCTTGAATGAAGACTTGGAATCAGGACCTTTATCTTAAGCACTATCACAAGGCACTGTAGCTGTTCAAATCCACCTTGCAGTGGAGTTGATATCCGTCCCGGTAGAGAACAAAAGCTGGCAGTGAGTATACAGATGGTGACAGTGGTGGGTTTTCGTGTGCCATCTTCATTCTGGCGTGGAATATGAACTGATTGGCCGCCATCACCGACATCCATTAATTAGTGTTCACGATGATTTGTTTGCCTACTTAGTGGCTGCATTAAAACACATTCCCGTCAACGCCATGGGAGACGAACCAACGACGCCAGGGCCAATATCGAGCAGGAAATTGTACCATTCGGTGCAGGAAATTATCAAACTGTAAATCTAATTATTTCGTAAATAGCACTTGCGTCCAGCGTCCGAATATAATTTACTAAATGAACAATTTGTATCAATTGGTTGAAAGTGGGTCAGAGGAGCTGGGCGGCGGTACTTCAAAGCCGATACCTATAACGGGCTCCTCAATACGGGGTGATCAATACGACCGTAGGCCATTGTCTGCCTTTAGAGTGTATTAGAAAATGCAGCTCTATGCTGGCTTCCTAACTGCGTACTTCTGCGCTTGGAGTCAGAGAGCTGCAGGCTCGTTGACCATCGCGGGGTCCGTGGGCCAGTGCTGCAGGTGGAGGAAATGCGACGTGGGGAGAAGTGGGGGGAAGGAAATTGGAATACGGAACGGCCGCGCAGCCTCGCAGAGGACTGTTTTCGATCGGCTCATTTCCAGGCTGCCTGGACGGCATTCATCAACAGCGTCGAGATGGTCTCTCTCAGCCGAGTCCGTCCGACGCCCACTCGCTCGGAACACAGGCGAGCCAACGTCCACGTCGCATAGGAACACGGCGCCTCTCCGGGAACAATCAATGCGTAACATTTTAATTTGCTCGATTGCCCGCCGCTCGCTGGCTGCCGGCGGCCGCGCGGCCAGAAATTAGCATCGCAACTCTTAATTAACCCGCACCCCGGGCGTGTACCCCTCCCCCCGCCCAACCTGTTGCTAATTGCCCCCCCCCCCCCTCCCCCACCCTCGTAACGAGTCGGCAAGAAACAAGCGGGCGGTGGATGAAAAACATCGGCCAGCGCTGATTGCAACCATGTCCTGTCAATCGGCTGCAATCAACTGCAATTGGCTGCCTTCGACACCACGTGCTGCTTTCAATCTTGCCAGAATAATCCAATAAAGTCTGTAAAGCTGATCGTTGCAAGATTGGTAGTTAATTAAGCAAATTCATAATTACTGTATGTTGTAATTAGCGTGCCCGGGACTTAACTTCGGAGTAAATCCAGTTGAAAACAGGAAAAGTCGCTGGAAACGCCACGCGTCAAGGTCAATAGAATCTTGACACCCGTTTTGAAGCGCGATTCAAAATGTCAAACTTATTTACAACATATATAAATAGGCACGTCGAATATTTAGAGCTCAGTTTGATTCTGAGAGTTGGAAACCTTGCCGGGTTCGACCGACCTGAGACGCAGCATACTTCTTTGTTAAAAGAAAAAAATACGTCGCCTTGTTCTGTTCGTACAGAAACATCGATAGCTTTGCATAATCCAGCAGCAGCAGCGGCTGCCGCACAAAGCGAGCGAAGCACGACACGCGACGCGGACGTTGACACCCCCCCCCCCCCCCTTCCCCACCCCCATACAACGTACCGACGCCGACGCCGACGCCGACGCCGACGCCGGCCATGTTTGGCGGCCGCGCTGGGCCAGCGTCCATTACGCGCGACGCTAAATTACCGCGTCCGTGCATTATTAACTTTGCTTAATTATTGACACCGCGCGACTGCGTTGTCCAACGCGCGCGTTGCCCACGGCGACCGACAACGCTCCTCCGCCTGGCCGTGTCGCGACACTTGCCGATTAGCGACACGGTTCCATTCGAGCGACATTTCAGCCGTGGGGAGCCTAGATTGCCGCTGGTTTCGCGAGCTACGTGAAGGTTGCCGTGGGAACACGACGAGGTGAGTTGAAACACGAGGAAAACAACGATATTCATTCTCAAGAAATACACGAAATGGTCGTTGGCTGTTGATATACGGAGTTAGTCCCTACGAAAGAATAAGGGTAACTCCAGGCGCCTTATTCTGGCCAGTGGCCAGTGGTTGGTGCAAGTGTAAAACAAAAGACCCTCGCTAAGGGTAATTACGTGGGGGCTTATAATGTCATTGGACGCATTAGCCCGGGGGGGCCAGCGACGAGGAGAGCTGCAGAACGGGGCGCGCTCAGAGCAATAATGAAATATCACCGTCGGGGGTGGGGTCGGGGGGTCGGGGGGTCGGGGGGTCGGGGGGTCGGGGCACGCTGGCTGGTGCTCCGATGAGCGCTAATAATCCCACCAATCCTTAAATAACCGATTAGGTTAATGATATCTGCACGGCACCATTCATTAGTTGAGGATTGGGGGTTTACCATGGACCACGGTCTGGCCGGCCCTGGCGCTGGGATGATGGGGTTGGCGGGGGGTGCAAGCGAAGTGAATAGACTGTGGGGGATGTAATGCCGGGTATATGTGAGCGATAAAACAGTCTGGTGTGAACACTGGATGTATTTGTGGAGGATTTCGGTCAGAAGTCTTCGGTTAGTAATATTATCGAGATAATTTGTGTAAAGAGAGAGCAGCAGTGCTCAGCGTTCCAGCCCGATGCGGGTTTGGTATGCTGAAAGCGTGAACGCCAAGTTACTTTGCAAGAACTATGCACAAAATGCTCGGAGAATAAAATGCTCGGAAACGCTTTTACAAAGCGGGAAAAGGGCACTAAGCTTAGATGAAACTATTCACAATCTTGTACAAATATGGCAATTTTGAATTTTCCATTGGATTTCAGCACAAATTTACATAGCCACGTTACTTACTTTGAGGTGAATCAATCATGCATGAATATTTGGAAACTCGAAAGAGCTCACCAAAACGCTGAGAAAACCACAAAAGAAAAGTCGCATGCAGCATAATGAAGCGGTCATCACAAAGTGACCTAAGACAGATGAAAGCGCAACTCGCGTGTTAGGTGGCGGACAGCGTCTAGTCCATAATCGCGTATTCACTCGTAAACCTAAGTGACTAGCGCGAGGTAAAACATGGCACGTGGGAGGCTCCAGAGCAGAACACAATAAAGCAAACATTCGGATTAATGACTTTGTGCTTACTTGAGAACGCATTGCTCTCAGCCCGATATTGCCATTCCCGCTTTATTACTGTAAAAAGTGCAACGCCCTCCCAGCCTCCGTCCCAGCCCATTCAACTCTGAACAGGCACTAGAAAATGCCCGGCGGAAAAGGATATATCAGCCGGCGTTAGCTCGGCCAGAAATCCCGCGTGCAATATACTGTAGTTGTTGTTCAAGTGTGTGTTTATGCCAGCATCTTATTTCTTCGCAAAGTAATAAATCTCCTTTCAGCCTACAATAGTTAAGATCGATCTAGCGTAGCTCTACGTCACGGACGACGCCCGATCAGATCCCCCCTCCCCTCTAGGGTCGGCCGCTGCGTGGTGTAAATACCTAGCGTCGGCGTCGGCGTCGGCGTCGGCGGCGGCGGCGGCGGCGGCGGCGGCGGCGTTGATCCAATTACCCGGTCAAATCAAGCGTTTCTAACGCGTCGTTTTGATACAGCTCGAGCGTGAAACTAAATAAGCGTCGATAGAAAATGTTGGGCTGGAGCGGCGGGCATCGCGACGCCGGACGCCGAATGGACGCCGACGCCGACGCCGACGCCGACGCTGGGATTATGTCATACGCGTTTACGACGCTTGTTGGAACGCAATAGAAAGGTTTCACGTGGCTCACTAGCCCGGCGTTGTGCGTCGTGCGTTGTGCGTCGTGCGTTTGGGGGTAGGAGGGGGTGTCCAACGAAATGGAGCCTGAAAAATAGGTGAAATTGGCTGTACGTGATTCGGAGGGTGGAGATACGAGGCCGGCGACATGTGGGCAGGAACCTCGCGTCGCGGGACACGGAACGCGACGCAACTAGTGAACTCGCGTGATGCGTTAGCAATGACTGCCTGGGACAGATCGTTGATCTTGCTGAAACACAAACACGGCTCAACACAAAATGGTCGCAGCTATTACGGCGACCCGACTTGTTGTGTCTGCGTCGTCCGTGTCGGTCAACTCGGGCATCAAGCGATTAGACGGGTGGTCGGACTCGAACCGCGTGGGTGTCTGATAGGATTACGACGAGGCTGCCGAGGTCGGTGATGGAGCTAAAGCCACCGGAGGGTGCTGGAGCTATGCGGGGTCCTGTCCAGTGATGTCACCCCGCGTCGGCCCCAGCCTCTTGCGAACACCAGGTAGAACTCGGACAGCAGGCTTAACGCGTTAAGTTGCTTACTGAAGCTGTTGCACTAGCTTCATGATGCCATGTGCCATGTTTTGTTAGGACTCTGTTACTAATATGAGATAAGGAGACGACTTCATTTATAAAGGATGTGAAGTGGGTATGATTTCGCCATGACTATATCGCACAAGTATTTCTACTAGACAATCTAGGAAATGGCTGCAACGCACGAATAACGAACTGTTTTCAGGGTGGATGATCGGGTGGTTCGTGGTCAAGCGATAGCAGTGAGTGCTTGGTGGGAGATGGCACGTTGTGTTACAGCAATCAGCCGGACCAGCGCTCTGTGGGCCCCTCAATACTCCGACCACGTACTGCCCCCGTGCACCACGCAACATACAACCAGAAGCGAAACACAAATTTTTACCATCTTGACAATGTTGATGAAATTTTTAGTCCGCAGAATTTCCGCTTTGAAAATGTCGTGTTTGTACTGCATAGATATTTTATTGGTATTTTTCATAAAACGCTTTATTGAAAAAGCTTCCCTCTAAAGCAGCTCAAGGGTCAGAGCCGGGAAATAAATAACTTTCTAGTTTATATGCGCATACGTATTCCCCCCCAAGTGCACGACCGGCACGGAGATATCTAATTTATTTCCATCACCCTGCCCTCCGCCGGTCATCCGCAACCCTTATCGGGTCCAATTTAAAATTTTCCATTTCCCTCCCCCCTGGCCCCGACTTCCGTGTTTTAATTAAATGATGACGCTAGTAACCGGCTTGTCGACGGCGTCCTGCACGCGTGCTCGTCGAGGACTTGTTCTTGGCGCGGGGGGCGCGGGGGGCGGCTTATCTCCCACCCCACTCTGCGCGTCATTAGCCACGTGACACGGGACACATCCCCGAGGGATCGACGATGGACCAATCCGATCGGACGAATTCCGTGAAACGGCCAAATATTTCTGAGTTGTCGTTTGTTTTCGGAGAATTGCGATTCGGGCTGCGCGCTGGTCTTCGTGGTCAGCTCATGGAACAAAATGAATTGCCTGGAAGCAATAACACAGTTTCCAGCCTGGAATGCAGCGCACATATTTCACTGGGAACCGAGTAATTAAAATATGGACCATTTCCGCGAAAAATAAATCAGTAAAAAAATAGTTAAGAATGCAATAACTTCACCGCACATATTTCGGACATCAAACCGTGCTTTCAAAAGACCGTATCAATCTTGCAGATTAATTCAATTTCGGTTGGCAGAGCGTGACAGCTTATTGTCAAAGCGGCTGCTGATGTTTTTCTACGGGATCCAGGAGACGGCTGCTGCAAGCAAGAGCTTTTCCACGTGTCTGAGATTCCGCGCGTGATTGTTTCGTAGATTTGATCCGGGCCGATAGTGACGTCATTGTCCGGCCGACCTATCATCAATATCCGAGGCGGGAGCCATCGAAACTTTGTCACGCTGCGCGCGGGGTGGCGCTAGATCGATTAATCGATAAATTGAAAGAGCTCTGCCTGGTGGACGGGGGGGGGGGGGGGGGGGCGAGGAATGGAACTGACTTTTACTGAGTACACAGACACACACAGACACACACACACACACACGTATATAGCGCACGGGTGAAGGCATTCAACAGTTTCATCAGCTCACAGATGAGAAATCGAGAGATTTTTGTCATTACATTTGGTGTCAGCGGGCGGGATTCCAAAAACATAATATCAGTTTTCTCGACTGTTTTTTAAACGTGAATTACTGGGTGCGTTCCAGAGTTCGCTGGGCAGCAATAATTTGATGGTAACGATTAAAAGTCGCACGCATAAATCAAAAAAGTTTCTGGGGAGACAATAAATTTAGTGTGCTTGAAATGACAAGTGTAGCAACTCGGGTTGCATTTCGGAAACTGGTCCCCGTCCAAGTGCTCGGGCTGGGAGTGCCCTCGGCTGTATCGCCGCCGAATCTGCACGCCCTATCGCGCCGTGCGATCGCTTGCCCGACGGGCGTCGGCGTCGGCGTCGGCGTCGGCGTCGGCGTCGGCGTCTTGCAGAAAGTGCGCAGCGCCGCCGAACTAAACGACGCCGACTGCATCATCTGGGCCTGGACTGCAGCCATCGAAGGCACACCTAATTAAACTGCAGATAATTGCTCGCTAATTGTTGATTGCCGACTGAATTACGATTACCAATTAGAGTTAATCAACCAAAGTAACTCGACGAGCTAAGAATGTCGAAACGTTCGTTACTCATTTATAGACTCTTTTATTCGAAGCCAATTATTTTATCAAAGAGAATTTAGCCATTCCACTGAAAAAAACAAACGGCAGCTTGTTATCTCTCTCAGGTAGCTTCCCCAGCATGTCTCAGCGGACAATTATGAAAAGATACCCCCGTAAAACTATAAATAGGACGCGAGGGAGCGACGGGCACGCGTGCTTTGGGAGGACGGAGCGCCCACACGCCGACACTTCCTCGTGCACGTACAAAGCACTGGTAATCACCATCACTAAATTAGTTACAACTCAGATGAGAACCTCCTCGAGAGAAGCCAAATTTGTTCCGGTTTGCTGACCACCCGTGAATCTCCTTGGCCGAGGTGTCGACGGCGCCCCTTGGAGCCCGCTAATTGGCTAACCGAGAGGGTGGGTGCGGGGTAGGGGGTGGTTGGTGGGTTAGGGGGGGGGGGGTCGAGGTGACCTGAGCGCCGCGCCATCGACAGAGTAATCCAGTAAGCGCGGACATCGTCCAAGGATTAGCGATCTGGGGACGTGGCGGCGGCGGCGGCGGCGCACGGGCCCGCAGAAAGTAGCGCGGCCTCCTCGAAGCCGGCAGAGTTTGAAAGGGAAATCTTGTTTACTCGTCAGCCAATTAGACCATCGACTGGACTGGGGCGGCGGCGGCGGCGGCGGCGACGGCGGAAAAGTTGCAAAGCGCAGAGTTGAAGAATGCAATTATAACCGGGGAGCCGAATGTCAACGGGCCACGCTTTGCGCGGATTGCTTTGTCAATTTTTGATCAAAGAAATGATGAGCTCGATGGAACCCGCACGATTTTCGCGATTAAAAAAGCGGAATATGACTGATCGTTTCTACGCGCAAATTGTTTTGCGCGTAGAAACGCTGGGAAAACCCAGCGAACGTTATTCTGGATCGTGGCGTACGACAAAAATATGCCTATAAAAGGTAGAGGTTGAAATATTGGTAAAGATATGATACAATAATTCGTATTAGTATATGAAATAGCATACCGACATTACAGAGATATTGGTATTTCCTTCGATAATCAGGTGACCGGGTTTCTGATTGTAACATGTCAACGTTAGCATCTTGTCCGTGATTTTGAACCAAGACTCGCGTGCTGAGCGACAAGCGCCGTGAGAGGGTGGCTGCGAGGAGGTGGGGGTCAGATCTCTGCAATTTCATATTTAGCCCGACTTTCAACCCCGTCCCGCCCGGCTAGTCGCGGGCGCCGAGATTATTTCTCCCGACGCCACTTTAAAATTGCTTTTCATCAGCGACGAGTCATGATTTCGCGGGCACTCCACCACTTGGCTCGCTTCGCAAAGAGATCCACAAAATATATTTCATTTCATTGCGCCTCGCATCGTCCTATATATAAGCGTTGTTCCCGTTTATTGCATCTGTCCTAACCGGCTGACAACGTTTTACAGAATAATTTCTTCGAAATTAAAATCCCGTCAGCTTTTCAATATGTGGGACCTCTTTTCTTTGGCTGGCTGTCGCATTCAGCGACCTTGAGCAGCAGCAGCAGCAGCAGCAGCAGCAGCAGCAGCAGCAGCAGCAGCAGCAGCTTCAAAGCGACTTGCCTATATGCAGAACGAGGTGGCCCGACTGCCAAAGGACTCCGTGTGTACATTGCGCCTCCTTCCAACGGATTTATTTCTACTTTTGTGTAGAGCACGGAAAAAAAAGTAACATATCCCGGAGGCATCAAAGGGAAGAAATAGCATGCCATATAATAGAAAACCACGATTGGTTAAATTTTTTATATGATATCCACGCGAACATGCAAATATAATAACACTTATTGTTTGCATCATTTATGCTCACCAGATCGCAGAGAGTGTATCGAAAGAAACTGTTTGAACATTTTTGTGAGTGATTTGGATTTATTGCTGGAGTTGTGTCGACTGTTCACTCGAGTTGGTCGGCCGCTGCGACGTGGATTGCGAAGTGTTCACACTTTCACGTCAGACTGCTGCTAAAACAACACCACCCATGTTTTCGCGAGATCTTTTTCAGTGTTCAATTGGCTAATCTGCACACAGTAAATACTTAACAGACGCGATCCACGCTGCGATCTTCCTCCCGGGAGTCGGCGTCGGCAGCGTGGAAGCGGAAACAATCCCCTCCGCATTTCAATCCCCTAATTGTCTGCCCGATCGCGGGGGGCGCAGATTTGGAAGTGAAACGCTTCAATAATGGACGCGGTCTCCCTGCAGACGTGGGCCTAACAAGCTGCGTGCAGCCGGCCGAGTGCGTGTTTTATTCACGGCGATGTCCCGCAGAAGCCAGTCGAGGAAGGTGCAGAGCGCACGCTTTGCGGGAAGTGTGTTTATTGCCCGCGCAGGGGCAAGCTAGCAGTCCGTGCCACGGCACGCTTCATGCCTCTTCGCGCCAAGTGAACACCTATCGCGTTTTACAGAATTTTATCATGCGAACACGGATCTAAAGTCAGGGATTGGTAACATTCTCTCAGACTTTTGAGTAAATTTCGAATTATTTAAAATGAAATTCTTACGAGCCTCCCAAATCCATTGACAGGAAAAACTTTTCTCATCTATCCCGGTATAGATCTGAGCCAGCTGTCACAAAACTGTTCCGAAATTCAATGCAAAGCCACATCTCCTTCAAAGGCTAGGCAATAAGCAAAAAAAAACAATATTACTCCAACATCTCCCAAGCATTAGCTACATCAGACGCAAGATCGTAAAAAAATGTCATACATATTTCAACTCCATCCTCTCCCACAAGCACCCAGCGACCAGACATTGCGAGTGACGAGCACTTCATGCAAAGCGCCCTTAATGAGAAGTCTGCGTAGCGTCTCCAGCTCGCAACACTGCTTCTGCCAAACATCACTGTTACTCTCGCGCGAAGATGCCAGAAAGTTTCCAACGCCAACGATCCGGCATTACGTTGATCGAGTCGTCGTCGGGCGCCGAGGGGGGCGTTGCTAATTCATCGCGCTTGCTGCGCGGCGCCACGCTGCCTGGTTCGTTTCATAAATATCAGATTGAGCTCAAATCTCATGGCTGATGTTATTTCATTAGCCCAGCGGCCGTGCGACGCAAGGTGAAGCCATCCAGGTGGCGGTGTAAATGCTACACTCATTTCTAATTCAGTCTGAAGGAAGACGCAATTCGGTTTAAAGTTTTGTTGCAGTTTAATTGCAGAGACGTGGCGAATAATGGAAGGGTACGTTGGTAATTCTTCAAAGTGTGTATTATTTTTATATTCTATACAAATCTACATCTGAAGGTGTCCCAATATTTAGAAAGAGCTGTGTTGCTTCAAGGATAGTCTCTTCAGCGAACAAACGCTTTCCTCTCGATCAACACAGATTTGTCCGCTGGATAGTTTTCTGGATATTCTTACAACCTTGGCTTCGATCAGAAACGTATCTGCAGGGAGGAGATGCAACGCAACTTTAGCATCAGATCCCGAGTGTGTGATTCGGCTGCTGATAATATTCAGCTACATGTAATATTCGTAAAAATATCCATCGAGGGACACTTAATGTACCAAAATAATCTACGCAAGACTGCAAAGTTACTTTCTATGAAATTTCATCAAAATGTAAATTTGGTTAAAACATTCAGCAAGTTTTGTAGCATGAGATCTAATCTATGTAAATTATCGAAAGAAATATCCATGAACTCTGTACCTTTCATTACATTCAGTATGGAAATTACTAAATTGAAAAGTACTTAAAAAGCGCAAACAAAATATTCTTGTTGAGCAAACACTCCTTAATTTTCAGAAAAATATAAATTTCTCACGATTAAAAATAACAAAGCTCGAAGACGATATTAAATCATTCCCAGGAAGGCATCATCTCAGCAAACTCACTCTTCCCAGTTTCGCCTCCTTTCATCTGACCTTAATCTGCACACGCTGCCGCCTCGACGACTTCTCGGGAAACTGACACCCTTCTCAAAATGGCCTGTTATGTAATTTTAGGGGACCCTCTCCACTGACCTACTTCTAAAAGGGTTCACGATTCGTATCAAGATGGTCCAGCCAACTTTACAGCCACCCATTTAACGTCTCGACTCCGATTACACCACGTCTACTTATGGATAGATTTTTTCGCTAAGCGTAACCCCGTTCCTCAGTCCTACCTCTTGTCAATTCAGATGAGCCTTAGCCAAGAAAACGGGCCTTGGCATAGAAAGGGGTGATCTTGAAGGGGTGACCTTCGTGTCCTGGGATGGACTCTTACCTGCTGCGCGCGCGACGGTGACGAAGGCGACGAGCGCCATCAGCGCAGCCCTCGGCGAGGCCATGCTGCGTACGAGCTGCTCCGCTGCGCACTGCTGCCCGCGCTGCTTCACCTCCTGCGCAAAGCAAACCACGGACAGGTTAGAACAGCGCAGGACACGCTAGGGGACACGCAAACCGCGCATTTACTGCTTGAATGTGATGATAAAAAGGACAGGGTTTTATCTCGCACTCCCAGCACGTGAACCTCGCCCACCGAATGACTTGTGTTGCAAAATTATTTATAAACCTTTCTGGGAGACGAGACGCTGCCGGCGTCACCCAATCCAAGCAGTAAAACCATGAAAAATGGTGAGATTTTATTTCGAAATGGAAAGGTGCTCAAAAACTCGAGACCTTTGTGAGACAGAAGCTAAGACTATAAATCAATGTGAAGCGAAGGATGTTTCGAACTGTTCTACTTTTCAACAGGCGCGCTGAAAGCAATCAAGTCTACCGCGAGCGAACGCTTGACGCGACTCCGATACCCCAACGCCTTAGAGTTTCTGAATCCATCATTAGCACCAGCCGCTGAGCCGTCTAATTAACAACAAGCAGCAGTCGAGCTGTGCAGATGACATCTGTGCTCGTGCATTGATCAATCCGGCGCCGCGCTGCGATCCTAGTTGAAAAACCTGCGATGGGGTCGCGACCTGTAGCGAGCTTACAGCCTCGACGCTGGTGGCTCGGCGCTGGCAAGTCGGCAGTCTGCGTGCGAGCCCGGTGCCGGCACCGGCTGGCACAGGGCCGAGGTGCCGGCACGAGCTCGCGAAGTGTTTAAAGAGCATCGCTCTTCTTTGACGTGCTAAAATACGGTGCGCCCAGCGGTGAATGTGAGGGCGGGGGAGCTACCTGAAGCGTCCGCTGCCTCCAAATATTTCAGCGGCGTTCGCTTCTCGGAAACCGGGAGCGTTGATATTGTTCCCCTGTTTATTTTACACTCGACTGTTTCTCATGATAATCTCGTTGGTAAAAGTGTTGCATTAGCTCTCGATTTTTGCTGAAATAACTAGAATTTGCGCTTCTTCGTTATTATTTTTGATGGGTGTCTAATTTGTTAATGCATTTTACCACCTTCCACGCGTTCTTCCAGAATCTGTAATAATTAATATCTTGGGAAAGGCTCTACAGTTCCAATGTTCGCATTTATAAGTCAGGAAAAAGATAAAAAGCGGGTTGAGAAAAAAGGCTTCTAATTGCTGAAAGGAGGCAGAGACAACAGGCTGGACGAGAAGAGATTGAAAATCAGAGCGAAGTAAATCAGCGAAATTTCGCAAAGAGAGAAGCGTTTAGTTCCGATGCCGGCCATTAGCGCGATTGAGCGCCGAGCTGCGCGCGCAGCAGCTTTGTCTGTCGGACCCGGCGCCTCCACCGTAATCGGACAACGCAACCCGATCAGTTTCTCGCATTGTTGCCAGAGTTACCGCAGCAGCCCAGCTGGGATAAGCACACACTTCATGAAAGTCTCAATTGGTGGGTTAGCTTCGCAGGAAAAATGCGCGACCGAAACGGGACCTTCCTGTGTTGCGGTCCAAAAAGCATCCCGGGTGAAATCGTGCGTTGCTTTGCTGCAACCAACGCACTGCTGACGATACAGGAGCTTTACGCGGTTGACCACTTTGCTTTTTCCAATCCATGTTTTCCATCGGTTAATAAACTGGCAGTTTCGAGCAAATCATGTGATCTGTGCTCTCGTAGAAACACACAAATCAAATTTAACAAAAATATAAATCATTGTTTATATCCGCCAATCCCAATGAAAACCGCGTTTAATAACATCCCTCAATTTGCTCGCAAATGAATCCTCGGTTGTGGCGGTAAAGAGATAATATCGTTTCAATTGGTGCCACTCATGACTTGTTAATGTCACAACAAGCCCCTGGCCGGCGGCGTGTTCCGTTGCGACTGACGGCTAATTATGTACGCTGCTCGACGTGTAGTTTTGACGGACAACTGACGGCCGGCGCGGAGTTGCCATGGTGATCGACGTCGCGTTGCCTGGACGACCAGGAAACACGAGGGAGCATCCTACAATTGGTGCCCGGTGTGGGATCTTAAAGCTAGAAACTAGAAATTCAAGAATAAATCGAAAAAAAACGATGGAAATAGTTAATTTAGAAGCTATGGTAAATAGTCTAGGAGTAGCTTAAGACAAACCATTACGAAAATAAACGTCGAGTTCAAATAGAAAGAGAAAAGGCGAATGAAAAATGAAAAAGAAACGGGAACAGTAATCAAAGTTGGTTGTTTTCTTGCCGACTTTGAGATTGTACTGCAGCTGGAAGACGTGGATTTTTCCAATTAAAAATGCTTGATGAGTGTAAACAAAGTTTGAATGTGTTAATAAGGACGAGACGGAACGCGAGTATTCGTCTCTTGCGGTGCAGAAAGAAAGGTGGTGGCTGAAAATGGAAACCCATTGCGCTTTTCTCACGTACAGATTTGCAGACGCTAAGCCAACGAGAGAAACCGGCGTTTCTTCTCATAAATTTTGTTAGGTGTAAGAGATTTAGAGTTACCAGAGGCAATTCACAGCTTAATTCACGATTCACAACTTGAGCACGTCTTAAAAGAAAATATTATAGGCACTTTTGATCGGACCACTAGAAATGTTAATAAAAATTTCACAGAAGGGTGAATATTTCCCATTTTCTTCCAATTCACCGCCCGGTCAGCAATTTCATGAAGCAGCTCCGGGAGAACAAGGACCCTTCCGCCTCCGGGCAGCGAAGTGAAGGCTGGCCAATAGCAGCGCAAGACCCGACGAGGCGGCGACGAGCCATCTCAACGACCTCCTCCAGCAGAGACCGACGACACACTGCAGCCTTCTGCAGAACTCGCCGATATTCCCGCCGAGGGGCTGATTCACATCGCGACATTTTCATGATTGATTACGGGATCAGCGAGCGAATTCCAATAAAAGCGGAAAGAGCGACGAAGATTTGGTGCCAGGAAAGTTTTCTCGGCATAACAAAAATCACGAAATTATTACTTGTCCTCAGTACGCATGTGCACTAAAAATGACTTACCTTCAACTAGAAGTCGGTATGAGTCAACGTCTACAACACCTCCCTGTCGCGGTGATTCAAATTCCTGATCTTTGCTATCATCGAATCCACACAGGGAACAGAATAAAATCCACCGCCGTCAATAAATAATCAGAGCTAAAGTTCATTTCAGGTGAAACCTCGGCGAACAAATCACACGGTGTTTCAATTCCGCAGCCCCCCGGTCTCCCGCACCACCCACGAGGCTCGTCCCAGATCAAACGTTGCAGCAGCAGCAGCAGCAGCAGCAGCAGCAGCAGCAGCAGCAGCAGCAGCAGCAGCAGCAGCAGCAGCAGCAAACAGCAGCAGCAGCAGCAGCAGCAGCAGCAGCAGCAGCAGCAGCAGCAGCAGCAGCAGCAGCAGCAGCAGCAGCAGCAGCAGCAGCAGCAGCAGCAGCAGCAGCAGCAGCAGCAGCAGCAGCAGCAGCAGCAGCAGCAGCAGCAGCAGCAGCAGCAGCAGCAGCAGCAGCAGCAGCAAACAGCAGCAGCAGCAGCAGCAGCAGCAGCAGCAGCAGCAGCAGCAGCAGCAGCAGCAGCAGCAGCAGCAGCAGCAGCAGCAGCAGCAGCAGCAGCAGCAGCAGCAGCAGCAGCAGCAGCAGCAGCAGCAGCAGCAGCAGCAGCAGCAGCAGCAGCAGCAGCAGCAGCAGCAGCAGCAGCAGCAGCAGCAGCAGCAGCAGCAGCAGCAGCAGCAGCAGCAGCAGCAGCAGCAGCAGCGCCCATCCACGATTGATGAAACCTTAATGTGACATTCTCGAAAATTGCTTTGTATAAACCAGCAAGAAAATGGAACGCCGCTCCATTCGTTAAGCATTCCTTTTGTTTTTCCGCTCAGACGTTTCCCGCCACAAGAACAACAACTGTCTGGAGTGCATTTGCGCGCTTTGTGCTGATGCCATCGCTGCTTTGTCTGCTTAAACGTTCAACTGAATAAGAAATATGCATTAAATTATTGGATTTATGTCTGCGGCGGAATGTCTCTTGTTGGGACCGAGAAATATGTAAGCAGGTCAAGAAACGACTTGAGACGCCGGCTTCCGCCTCCGTGCACTCTCGTCTCGCATTTTTTTAAAAGTTGATTAAATTTTCAATAGCTTTCTTATAATAAAATTTGATATCTTTGCCGATTCCACTATGGTAATATTGAGATGTGATTCTTCCGCGAACCAATAATATCCATAAAACATTTTCATATTTGAATTGACATAAATATCTCTCGGTACAAGTAAAGTAAGAAATAAGTAGATAAAAATCTCATCATGACTTCGGAGCAGCCACGCGAGTGTCTTGCGTGATGAGCACTCGACCTGTTCATTGTCACCTGGAGAGTGCATCTCACGCGACGCGGTCCTTATCCCACCTCGCCGACGCCACTTGTAGCGGGCCTCGCTCTTCGCCCGGCCGGCGGTCAGGATGTCACCCCCTTCCCTCACCCACCCCCCCCCAACCCCAACCCCGTCTTACCTCGCAAGGTGGAGGCCCGGCCGCGCTGACGTCACAATCCTTCACTCGCTCTCAACCCTGCTTTGTGTTGCTCAATGTAGCTGGCAAATTTATTCTTGCAGAACTCGCTGCATGGTCCAATAAGCAGCGACCTGTCCGGCGCACAGCGTTGGCCACGAAGAGCTCGGGTTCACTTAAGATTTGTATCGCGAGTGCCGACCTAATGCACCGGTGGGTCGTTCTCCGGGACTTATTCCATATTTATAATAACAGGTTTTTCCTCCTGATCAGGTTGAAAATAATGAGGGACTCATATCGCACAGTTCATAAATATATATCTCGTGCATGCTAGCAACGAAATCTGGCCGACTTCACGTGGAAATGATGGATGGGCATTTCCCGGTTTCCCTCTAAATGCATTACATTGAATGGCAAGTGTATGATGGGCACTCAAACCACACAAGACAACATGCATCATATTCAACCGTATTAACAACCCCTAGACAAAAGATTTATAAAACGTTCCGTCGTGGAATCTCTACAAAAATAGATCCGCCCAGAGAAGAGTCATATTTAAAAAAACAATGTCTTGGAGAGCGAGCGGGTTGCCAATTTTATAATAGAAACACATAACCGTAAAATCGTACGACCCCATTCGAGCGCGAACACATATCAACAACACCGTATTGTTATTTAACATGTCCACACGGGCGTCTGTCCCCCATCTACCCGATCTGGGCCATGGAAAACGACGAGCATTTTCTAAACGCGCAGCGCGTCTGAGTTGTAAATCGTAGCGCGGCGCAGGCAGCAGGCCAGAGAGCGCGGCATTCAGCTGTGCAGGCTGCTTTGTGGACGCGGTGGCGGTTCCGACGCCGACGCCGACGCCGACGCCGACGCCCGGCGCGTCGAACCGGCCGGCAGGGACGATGTCGTAACTCACGATAAAAACTTTGAAAGCAGATGTGTCCTTCAGCAGAGTGGAAATATGATGCGCATGGGGCTCGAAGCTGGCCCCTTCCGATAAGCCGTTTATTTGCTAGTTGAGAAAATCAATGCGGTGTTTATATGGTAATGACGTTTCTATCAGCGCTTAGCTATTTCTTTTATTTGCCCATCGAAAGCACAGGATGCAGTTTGCTGAATGTTGCTATCGGTAACTTTAGTAAATAAAGCATAGGAATGAAATGCGCCTGGAGCGTGTTGCGTAGAGACCAGGTATTATTTTCTCTGGCTCTTTTCATGCACTGAAACTCCGAATAATTACACAACTGCCCCAATGAGTCGCTGATGACGTAGACAATGGAACGCCGCTGCTTTCATATTTTTCCCTTTTTTGTCTCCACCAACAGGCGCAGGCTGGAATGTTAATAAAAGTGTAATGATTTAATCCGCAACAAAATTCACAAAAATGTGCATATTTTTTATTTTATGAGACATTTCGGACCAGCATGAAATGAAAGTAAAGTCTAACTCAATTTATATTTCATTCACAAACGCAGCTCGAGCAAACAACACCTCCATGCATCATAACTCAGCACAGACATTGTAAAAGTTAACCAACAGGGGAGTGACTCGCATCACTTACGAACTAACGCACAACGAAACAAGTCGATGACTCACCAACAACAGAAAAAATCGTTACCGAACGCAGGTCTCCCAATTAAAACAAACACAGAGAACCCTGCGTAGGAAAGCGTTCTCCGGGAAATATGATCGATACCATCCCGACATCCGGGCAAACAATGCCAGACAGACACGCAGGCCACGGATAACGAGCCAATGAACGGGAGCCGGTCCGGTGGAGTCTCAACAAGTCGGCGTGTCGTGGCTTTCTTGGGTAATCAATAGCCGACGCCGACGCCGACGCCGACGCCGACGCCGACGCCGCCGTCGCTTGCAGCCGCGACGATTGTTACTTGGCGTAACGTGTTCGCCTCGACCCGTCGTGCGTCCAGCAGCCAGGACAGCCCCTGCTGGTCACCCTGCTGGTCACCCTGCTGGGGCCGGAAGTCGGGCAAGTCGCCGGCCGGAACCCATCGACGGCGGAAGCGCGCCCTTGCTTCGCCGTGCTTCGCCGTGCTTCGCCGTGCTTCGCCGCCTAACGCGACTGCTTCGAAGGAAGAAGGGGCTCGCAATTTTGTGCGAACTGTCGCATTGGGCCGAGAATGCTAGTCGCGACAATGCACGCACAGGACGATTTGTAGCTCAAGCCAGCTATAGGCAAACAAGTCAGTCTGATAAGCCAAACCGAAAATTTGTTCGGAATTTTTTTTATGGTTTGGAAGAAAGTTTTTTAATTACTCCTATACGTCTTCTATTATGAACTTCTCCACTCACACTGGCGGCACTAATGTCCCAGCGATGTCGTTTGCTCTTCGTGGTAGCGTCTCCAACGCAAGCTTTAACAGTCTCGAATGTTTTCGCGTTATTTACACTCGGTAATCGGGATGTTAATTACATTTCCTTTCTACCGACTTTTAATCAGCTTAAGTTCTGACAAGAGGCTGGAGGAGCGGACGAGTTGCCTGTGTTCTTGGAGCTCCGTCGCCGGGGCCAGCCCTTGACCCGGTGGAGAGTGCGGTGACCCCGAGCGGTCAAGGTCGCCTGCTGAGCGTCGCGACGCCCCCGACGCTCCGTCACTTACAGCCTCACCGCGGGATGCGGGGTGTTGGGGGGTGGGGGGGGGGGGGGCTTCGATCCGCCAGCCGGAAATCGACGCGTCTGGGAACGGCTTCCCAGAGCGAAACTTAATGCGCGCTGTCGGATAGCGCCAAGTTCCGAGATTGTTTCCAACACTGGCTGGTGTCACTGCGACCTGGACTCACTGCGCCGCGTGCTCCCTAAGATACGAACCACCGTCTCCTGCGTCGGGAGGACGAGGTCACCCGTCCAAGGTCAATGTGACCGGTGTTGAAATCGTCAAGAGCTGACTTGACCCATAGCTTGTACGTTGATAGGGAAACTAGTTCCATCATTATGGTTGTTCAGTTTAGCCCACGGATCCATGCTTCCATTATTAAGTGAGATGATGAACGTTTTTCCCGGACCGGTCTGGAGATATCCAGAGATCTGGCCATTAGGGTGGTGATGACCCATTCAAATGTCGAACAACGCACGGTGTTGCTTAACATCACGCATGTCGATGTTTCGCACCCTACGCAGCCCGTGACTACGCGTTGGCCGACGCTGCTGGCGCGGGGAGGCTGCGTCGGCGTCGTGTTCGCGGTAATTGGCGGGCGCCGGCGATCTTGGGGGAGCCGTTAGCGCCGCGGCTCATCACCGCGCGGGCCTACGTCATCTCCCCGGCAGCGCGGCGTAGCAACCGAGCAACAAGTCACCGCCGTCGGCGTCGGCGTCGGCGTCGGCGTCGGCCAGCCGGACACGCCGGGGGGTGGCTTCTTGCAGACGTGCGCTAATTCCAAGCCTCGGCGACAAATCATCGGTAATGAGCATGTGCCAACTAGAAGGGGTGAAGAAGGGACTAGGAAAATACATGAGTCTTAGGTAAGAAAGGGCCGGAAAGTTATTAAGTGGACCTCGTGTGTTTTTAAAATAAGTATGAACAGTCACGTGACTGCAAGTGCTTAAAGATGAGAGTATCATTGTTTAAGAAAGCAAACGCCATAAGCATCCACCAGGGAGTTGGAAGCGTCCAGCCCTCGCGGGTGTTGTCAGGCAAAGTCTGCACGAGGTTGAAACATCGAACATCGAACATAAACACGGTTTATTTTCTTTCCAAGTCCTCCCCACAAGAGGGAGCTCGTGCTGAGTTTTATTCGCTTCGGGGAACGAACCTCATTCTGTATTTCCCTCGGACCCTGCATGCGGTATTGGTGGCGCTGGTCCGGGCGCCACCCCGAGTTCACGCGGCATGAAAGTTTCACACTTTCCCGTCGGTTTCCCGTCGGTTTCCCGCGGGCGTTCCCCGGGGAGGCCGTCGATGAAAGACGCTGCCGAGGACCGCGACGAGCCGCCGTCGTGAAGCGACCACCGGCCTTCATATTTTATTCCATCCCTCACCCCCCTCCGCGAGGGCGTCGCGTCCCGTCGCGGCAGGGGAACAGTTGCAGACCACTGACCCTGACCCTACGGACTGCACTCCACGTGGCTTTGGGGTCACACCGTTGCAGGGTTGCCAACCCTCGGCATCCAATCAAGCGTGCAAGGGGAAGGCAAGCTACCTCAGCGCTCATAACAGCTGATGCTTATGCAAGGTGTCTGTGAACGACACACGGCCAAAAGTACTGCATAAAGCCATGGAATCGAAGACTCCCGATCTGTACACTGCTTCAATATCGTAATGCTGACAAACATCGTTACTATTCGACTCCATCCTAAAGCGTTCTGGGCTGATCAAGGGCCAAATTCCCACTTGCAGTTAATTATAATGACAACAATCCCTAATTACTGACTGCTGCTGTCGACAAAGAAGCCTCGCTGAAATGCAAAACTTGTCTGAAGCCGAGGTGTGTTTTTGAGATGAAAGACTGATGGCTGGTGGGCGGCTGGTGGGTGGGTGGTGGGTGGCTGGTGGGCGGCTGGTGGGTGGTGGTAGCACGGAGCATGATGATAATAAGAGTGTAGTAATTAGAAGCCGCGGTGGAACCTCGAGCACGGCCGGAAGCTGTCGAAACATGTGTGACCCGGGTTTTATGCATGCCGCGGCGTTGGCGCGGCTGTTATTGTCCACATTATGCAAAACGCGGGTTTTAAGACCCAGAGGACCGCGCGTTGACGCTCGGAAGGAGGATTTTGTTTTAATCTCGTCTGTCTGAGAAGTTGGCGCGGCGACAAGGTGGCTTCAGAAGGCCGTCGATGTTTGGCGCGGCGTTAACCATAGAATCTCCGGCGATCGCGATTCGAACTCAAACAAGACAGCCGTCTTCCTCTCAACGTGCTTCTGCGCTGGAAACCTCATTCCCTTGCGGAAAAATATTAAGAAAATGGAAATGAAGTGAAAATGAGTTTTGTTAAAATATAGAGCTTGGGGAACTAATTATGCTGATTTATATGGAAGCTATTTTTATCAGCGAATGCAGAGCTTTCGGAACTGCTAGCGGAAAACAACGCTTTTTTGTTCGGTTTTAATAATGAGGTTCGTGTAACTTTACTCCCAATTACACAATACGGGGAATCCTATAAAATCTGTATCAAATTTTATAATTCGTTTTGCGAATGGAATATTATTGCTGTTCACATTTCGATAATTTGCTCGTGTGAAATGAACACCGTTTAAAAGTCGAACAAATTCAATGTCCTCGTTGAAGGGTGTAATTTCAGCCATCGTCACAGAAAACAAATATTTCCGCATGAAAACAGCGGGCCCGAGCACGGGAGCTAGAATCTGGCGACGGCACCCTGCAGCCACCCCGAACAATCCCGTGTTTAAACGCGCAACTTTATTTTATCCCGGGGAAGCCGGCCTCGAGCTCAGCACCCTCGAACTGGAACACAAGCTTTGAAGTCCTGCACCAGACTTAGCACCCAGCCGAAGGCAGTCTCTCGCCGAGCCCGGCACCTCCACTATCATTCGTAGGGTTACTGCAGAACCCGGCACCTCCACCATTGTTTCCAATAATACATTTTCATAGCGTCCACAAACAGATGAGTATTAAAAAGTAGTCAATCTTACCATTGGCCTGAGAAATATTTACTTTTTTTCTCAGTAAGTAGGGTAGAGCAGTAACTGCGATTCCGAGTAATTGATCTTAAAATATAAGAGGCCTTGTCAAGCAATGTCGATGTAGGTTGCCTTTGAGGGAGGGCATCTGGGTGGGGGGGAGCTGCCTAGCCGTGGGGCAAGAAGGCCCCGCGGTGGTTGAGGGTGCTAACGAAGGGATGATGGCGCGGCTAACGCGGCGAAGTACCGCGATCAGCTGATCGATGCGGCGTGCAGCGGGACGAGGATGCAAGATGCAGGAACGCAGCAGCAAGACAGAGGCAACGCGACGGACCGAGAAAAAACAACCGCGCTAGGGGGTAGTGGAGGGG
The DNA here is from genome assembly GCA_921293315.2 of Nemurella pictetii. Classification (NCBI taxonomy): domain Eukaryota; kingdom Metazoa; phylum Arthropoda; class Insecta; order Plecoptera; family Nemouridae; genus Nemurella; species Nemurella pictetii. The sequence continues at coordinate 34,856,994 of OV121115.1, forward strand.
TGGGGGAAGAAAAGCGGGGACACGGAGATTCCGCTTCGGATTAATTAAAGGAGTGTCACTTATCTTTCCTCGAGGCATTACAAAAAAACCAACAGCCAGCTTAGTGAATATTTTATTGCCAACGGTCTTCGTGGAGGACTTTTCGCGTCGTCAAAGTGGCGCTGAAGAAAATTACAATAAAATTCGTTTCTTAATCGGAGTGGATTTAATTATAATTACTATAAGCCGTTAATGCCGTCGCTTTGATTTGTTGAATCAGAGAGATAGAAAATGGAAATACATTTCAGCCGCGCTGTGTATTAAGGACGATGATTGAGCGGGATTATAATTCGCAAGACAGACAATGCGAACCATAATCCAATTAGATTGCGCGGTTGGCGTTCCCACCGCACAATCTCCGACTTGAAACAGCCTCGCGTCGCCGACGCCGACGCCGACGCCGACGCCGACGCCGACGCCGACGACGAAGTGACAGATGCAGGCATCATGATTGGTCAAAGGGATCATCACACGGCTTCCTTTCATCTGGCCGGTGTTCTTGCGTCGAGGAGCAACGACATCCGGCAGATCTCAGCGCGCACAACATGGCGGCCGCGGGGGTGAAGACAATGGCCGGTGCCGGGGATCGAACAATCGCACTCAGATGTCTCGAGACACGATCTACGCTGGGAAATGCTGCGTCACAAGTTGCATGCCACTAAGCTTGCTGGATAATATTAGAATAAATATGTATTGCTGATTACCGAGCAGCACATTGCATGGAAACTGTGGTCACAGATAGACTATAAACTCTGTTGAATAGACGACCTTCGTTTTATTTGCGTACGTGACAAGTGAAACTATTAGCGTGGTCATGTCTTGACTCTCCAGACTTTAACAGATAACGCGCCATGCCCCGGTTTCTTTGGGATCAAGCGCTGTATTTCACCAACCGCAAGACGTATTTTTTTGCTGCCACCAATCCAGCGAACGCTGAGAGGCGGGCGTGGTGGGACTCGTGGCCTGGAAATGAAGGAAGTCACCAACGAGGCCACTGATAGCTTCCTCGCTTCACGGGCGACGTCCCGAGTTTTTCCTCCCTGTCGGCCGGGGGGTGTTTAGCACAGGCCGTCACGGCGGGCTCCAAATATGAGATACGCTGTGTACAATTAGTGTACACACGACAACGCGGCGCGATGTTTTCATGAATTAATCTTCGAGCTCCGCGCGTGCTGGCTGGAAATTTTATTGATTGCCTTGCTGGTAACTAATCACTGTAATTAGCACGACACCTGATTGATTCCCGATCCGAGCGCCGAGTAACCATGGTGATTGATGGGCGAACGAAAAACGACGTATTAACGTGATTAATTTGCTAATTATAAACAGCTACTAGTTTATATTTGCACAGATCGCCAGCAGGGGTCGGGTTCCCATTCTACCTATTTGCTGGAAATGAGAATTCTCTGCTTGCAGCAAAGAATCTAAAAGTACATTCGCTTCTAGGAGAGACTTACAAGGGCTTAGGAGTCGTCATGCAGTTTATGCTAGAAAATATATTATTATTACTCTATATAAGTTTACCCACTGAAATAATTTCATCGGTGCTTCGAAATTCATTCTTTTCTACATTGTTAGGGAATAAAAAGCCATTTGATACGACAATAAATGTATAACGTATAAAGTAATACTGGTAATACCACGTAATACTTTCCGTTGCGCGAACGAAGAGGATTAACGAAGAGCGAGAACGGAGCAGCGCTCCTGCTTTGCACTCGACGCCGGTGATTTCGTGGTGTTGAAGCAACAAGCAAGATTCCCCGGCAGGACTTTGGCTGGTGAAGCGACATGCATAATGCACCCAGAAACTAGCGCTTTTGGTCTCAATGCACGTGTCATTTAATTACAACTTGGCAATTATATTCGAATGCAGTCCCGCGAATGTAAATTGGGAGTGCACTTCGTCGCTACAAAGGTGATAATGTGTCGCCAACGCCAACTATCATGTTTATCTAGGTTAAGGAAGTCAGGATATAAAGTTGCAGAGAGCATTAAAATTACAAACTAGCTGCATGACACCAGAGATGTAAGGGTTTCGGCAGACTTCTGCTCCGGTTTGCTTGCGTCAACACAGTCTCTCTCGCTAAGCCACACAGAAGTCCACGTATTGCAAGGATTTAACGCGTTTGTGGACTGGGGTTCATCTAGAATTTATATAATTGTGATGGAAAGTCAATACCAAACACGCTTCAACTTAATTAATTGATGCGTTTTAATGTTAGCGAGTTGAAAGTTAAAACGCAAGCAAACACCAGCACGTTTGAGTAGAGGCCTGTTAGGTGGATTTAAGATCGATAACTCCCCGGTCAGTGGATGGTCGGACGGGATCAAATCCGTCAGGTTAAGCCAGGTCGGCGATAAGCCTGGGATACGCAATGCCTGGCAAAACACTGCCACAGTCGGAATGGACGCCAGCTAAGACAGCGCTCCACGCAGAGAAACTTCTTGACCTTGACAATGTTGAACAGGTCAGGACAACGAAGCGAAGGTGTCGATCCATCACGGCACCTCCACCGGGGTCGCAAAACCATCGCAAAAGTTTATTTCAAGTAGTTGGATGTCGGTTCTCGGGGTCGGGGTCGGTGTTAATCCAAGTGCAGAACATGTTTCGGTTGTTTAACATCACGACCGATTTGTCGGAAGCTGCGCGGGCTGGAGCTGGGCTGCGATCGACGCGGTTCCGCGCGAAGGGACTGCAGATCCGTTTATATATTCATTTCTTTCGGACGTGAACGTCAAGCTTATAAACTTGAACAAAAGCTGAGCGACAGAAAAGAAAAAGTTGGGAGCTGGCAAAGTTGGATAATATTTAGCTGCCGGCTGCATTGTGTCGCGGGGCGTCGGCGTCGGCGTCGGCGTCGGCGTCGGCGTCGGCGGCGCTCTTGTCGAAGCAGACTTGCAAGCGACGTCTCGCGGATATCAACAGGAAACTCGCAAGTTTTGTTTGCGCTGAACGAAGCTCGGCAAACTTCGGCAGGCACCTGCACTGCACGGACCTGCACGGACCTGCACGGACCTGCATGGACCTGCACGGACCTGCACGGACCTGCACGGACCTGCACGGACCTGCATGAACAGACTTGCAGGCACCTGCACCTGCACCTGCACCTGCACCTGCACCTGCACCTGCACCTGCACCTGCACCTGCACGGACCTGCACGGACCTGCACGGACAGACTTGCACGGACCTGCACGGACAGACTTGCACGGACAGACTTGCACGGACAGACTTGCACGGACAGACTTGCACGGACAGACTTGCACGGACAGACTTGCACGGACAGACTTGCACGGACAGACTTGCACGGACCTGCACGGACAGACTTGCACGGACAGACTTGCACGGACAGACTTGCACGGACAGACTTGCACGGACAGACTTGCACGGACAGACTTGCACGGACAGACTTGCACGGACAGACTTGCACGGACAGACTTGCACGGACAGACTTGCACGGACAGACTTGCACGGACAGACTTGCAGGAAAGCTCGCTGCGAAAATGCAGTCGTTACTTTCTGTCAGTCGGCTATTGGCTTTTCAGATTTACTTCGCTGGAAGGAAAAGCTTTCTGAGAAAGTGAGAAAACTTTTTCTTCCAATACTGTAAAGGCGCAGAGACAAAGAGTTGCACCTAATCAAAGAAGTGACCGTAAAATATGCTTTCACAGTAATGATAATTTTTAAAAAAGTATAAGAGTTATTCCCGTGTCGAGTTTGTAATTCTTTCGCAATAATCCCATTGAAATGTGACTTGGAGAGTTTGAAGTTGGGAAGCAGGTGAAGCGGCCGAGGTTGTTGGAAGGGACACAAATCAGAGTCTGCCTCGCGAATTGCTCCACCCTGGCAAGCAACAAGCGACATCAGCCCGCGCTCGTGTCAATCTACTCAACCCGCGAACAGTTCAATCGGAAACAGCAAACAACCCCAATTTGCCAGTGCCATCCGTCCGTCCGTCCGTCTGGCAGCCCCACCCACTCAAACCCACCCAAACCCGGTCCAACGCGGTCCAACGCGGTCCAACGCGGTCCAACCCGAACCTGTACACGCCAGCTGACGACACGCTGACATAAACGCGTCACGCGTCGCACGAAGCGAGCAGCAGCGATGCGTCAAGACGGCGAACGACGCGACGTGACGGGCGTCGCGACGTCGTGGGCGTCGCGTGACTGCGTGCAGCTCGCGTGATGGCCGAGCTCCGCACGCGTGGCGAGTTTAGCAGCGAAGTTGTATGGCCGGACCGGACGCGACCTCAGCGCAGCGCGGCGGCCAAGTTGAGATAACAACCGGAGGCGACACGGCGAGGGTGAGTGGTCACCCCGGGGTCACCGCGGGGGCGGGGGAGGGGGGGGGGGGAGGCGGGGAGGAGGGCCTCGATATTGCTCGGTGGAGACAATGGCCACGGCCAAGTTTTGTCAGAATATTGCGGTCGTGGAAGTAATTGATGGCCGTGCAGCTTTGACAGGGGTTTGGGACCGGACGGCGGTTTTATGAAAGCGTGTAACCAATCTGTAGACCGGTATCCAGGCAAATGCATCACCATCACATGAGACTTTTAGATTGACGTGTACTAGGTTTTTGCACCAGCGATATTAAGCTGAACGTTTTGCCTGGCAATTACTTGAAGGCTCTTTATTCCATTGTAAAAAAGTAATACCGGCTTAATTGTAGAAATCCTACCGATAAGAGCAGATAATTGGTATGACGGACGTTTACATCCCCAGCTTCAATTCCGACCATTGGTGGCTGCAAGCCTCGCGTCGACGATAGGCAAACCAGGCAGCCAGCCAGCCAGCCAGCCAGCCAGCCAGCCAGCCAGCCAGCCAGCCAGCCAGCCAGCCAGCCAGCCAGCCAGCCAGCCAGCCAGCCAGCCAGCCAGCCAGCCAGCCAACAGGCGAAACGGAGAGACATCTTTTTTAATCCCTCGTCCTAAGCGAGTTGCAAACTTCGCCCAGCCGCAAGACTCCGGCGTGCTCCACTGTTTTACAAGTAATTAAAGAAGATGAAGCAGCAGCAGCAGCAGCAGCAGCAGCAGCAGCAGCAGCAGCAGCAGCAGCAGCAGCAGCAGCAGCAGCCGCAGCAGCCGCAGCAGCAGCAGCAGCAGCAGCAGCAGCAGCAGCAGCAGCAGCAGCAGCAGCAGCAGCAGCAGCAGCAGCAACAGCAGCAGCAGCAGCAGCAGCAGCAGCAGCAGCAGCAGCAGCAGCAGCAGCAGCAGCAGCAGCAGCAGCAGCAGCAGCAGCAGCAGCAACAGCAAACAAGGGCTGCATTCGTCGACCGATTGCGTCACGATTAACTCGTCACATCTCCGACTCGTCGAGTTCCAAATTGAGAAACTGAACAAGTTGCGAAAAAGTTGGATCGGAAATTACTTCCCTAACTTAAACCACGGCTTGTACGCTGCTCTCCGGGGTCGGCCCAGACCCCTCCCCCCCACCCGCTCGACGGAGCGCAACAGACCTGTGATGGGATTCTAACTCGATATCATCTCCACACCTCGGCGCTGATGAGCGCTGCTTGATCGACCTCGCTGCAGCAGCGGCGTCAGCGTCGGCGTCGGCGTCGGCGTCGGCGTCGGCGTCATCGATAAAGTGGGGGATGTGTTTCTGTGAGTGCCGTTAAGTGTTAATTAGCCGCTGCTAATTGCCTCGGAGTTCGCTCGATCTTCGAGGGTGTATCGCACTTCTGAGTGGGAGCGAATTATTATAATGTATCAACGGGAAGCCGAACAGGTGAACCCGCGTGACGTAGGACACCTCGGCCTGCTTGTCTCTCGTCTCCGCTGCTTGGATCAATGGCACGTTCGTTAGCGCAAGACAATGTTGTGCAAAGCGACCTCGTCAAAGCAATATGTCGTCCGCGCTGCCGGCTGATAGAGGGGCTAATGGCTCACACCCTTTCAGTTCCCAGGGCAAGGAAAAGACGAAAAGACAAGTTTTTATGGCGGGGATGACAGCGAAAGAGGAAAAAAGTTTTGCATTTGAACAGCCAAAAGTTTCGGAGGGTCATTGGTAATATCCACGAGTTCCACATTGTGACTTCTACAAGCTTTTTTCTGGCTGCTTTTTTTGCCGCAGATTGCCCGACGCCGCCCGGGGTGATCGCCGGTCGTAAGGGGCGGAGTGCGGGGGGGGGGGGGGGGGGGGGGGGGGGCGATCAACAGCGATGAAATGAACGTCAGGCCGGCAGCAGCCGAGGGGGAGGCGTTGAGCGGCGACGGCCGGAAGCCAGCTCGACGTTTTACCATAACTTCCTTTCAAGCGTCGCCGTCCGCGTCGCCGACGAGATATTGCCGGGCGCGTGCGACGCCGCGACGCCGACGCCGACGCCGACGCCGCGTGGCCCGCGGCGGCAGCTTCCGCGACCGAGACGCGCCAGGAAATCAAATTCGAGACGTGGAAATTCGTGAAAATGTCGACGCGGGGCTGAAATTCTGACGCGAGTTCGAGCTTCCTTCTGGCGCCGTCGAGGACGGTTGCAGAAATCGAGTCGTCGCGGACCTCTGTAGCTGCTGCAGAGAGATGCTCCCTCCATCCATCATGCTGGCTGCTGTAAGCTACTTTCTGGAATTCCAGATAAAATGTTCACTAGTTCTTTGATGCAGGCATGCAAAGTTACATTTCAGGAAGTTCTCAGGTATGCAGAAACATCCCTTTACCAGCCTGTTGAGCAGCAGAATGCATCAATGAATCAATGATCGTGGGGTTGTATTCCCTTTGTTTTGGTCGCCAGGAAACCCGGCACCTCCACCTGCTGCGACGTGCCATTGATTTCTCGGCTTCTCGACGACAGCTGCCAAGACGTCTGACAACAGTTCAACCCTTAAGAAACAGCCGGAAAACACGAGCCATCCCCTATCAAAAGTTCAGTATACAAAAGAAACTACAGAGATTTCCTAACTAAATATTGCGAAGCTGATCTCGCACGACAAAAAACCTTGTTTGTCACTCAATATTTATTTAGTCCAAGAGAGTTGTAGCGAAGATAGAGAGCGACGTTGTCCCCATTTCCGATATTTTTCAATCTGCAAGATTTTAAGACAGTAAAAATTGAAGCCTGCGTAATTTCGCAGTCTGCGACGATATCACCATGCACCACCCCCCACCCACCCCTCCTGAGGCATCGGTGGCTACAGCAGCAGCCTGCGGGAGACACCGCCTCCTTCACCACGGCCACTCTTAGCCAGGGGGCTTCGGGGGCGCCGCCTGTGACAGACATCAGCAAATTAAAATTGTTTTCCCCTCGCCGCTTCATTTTGCAACAATAAGTCAATAATGAATTATTCATTTTGTCGAGCGCCGAACGCGTAATATGTCACCACGTCGGCTCGTTTCCTGCGAGATTTCACTTTAGAAAAATACCTCGTCTATATGGAGTTTCCTGGCCGTCTCATGCGGGCCTTTGTTATGGGTTTTTGCGTATCAAAACATATAAAAAATTAATAAACACGCGAAAAACCCGTCGCGTGTTGCAGCTTGCTTTCATCGTCTCGATACGTTATTATTGTTATAGAAGTATTCCATGGTGGCCTTTACAAAACTCAACACGGGTGAACGATATTGCATTGTGTTTTTTGGCATACAAGAATTCGCTCGTTTCTTAACTACACTAATGGAATCTTTTAATATGCAGCTGAAGCAATTTACAGAACATCAGAGCGGAATTTATTATCGCTTTGTGATTTCAAGCTCGGAGCCTTCGAAAGTAAAAATTTAAGAATTTCAAGAACAACATGTCGCAGGTTCTTCGGGAAATTCATAGCTTGCTGAGGACTAATTACCGGCCAATCGGACAAAGAGGCAGTGCTAGATTATAAACGACCCGTAAGTGTACTTACTATCTACGTATAGTTTCATTGCGGTCATTTCATTTTATGGAAGAACATTGAGCTAAGTCAAGAAAGCACGCGAATGATTGCTTCTTTAAGTGAGATCGGAACAGCGGACGACGCGATGCGTCCTGCGTAACTCGTTAGTAAATTGCAAACAATTCAATTAGTGGCGAGAAAGCCCGCACTAGCGCTGCTGCCCGCTGGCCATGGATGGACGAATGTCAAGGGTCACCAAAGTGGCGCAATCTTGCGTGGCCATCAAATCCCTTCCGATCGGTCACCCTCTTGGCTGATCAACCCGACGCCCCCGCGTCGACAACCTCCTCGTGGCGTCGCTGTCCAGTGCGCGCTGTCCCAATCAGCTTAGAGCTCCGCCCGGGCCCCGGGCCCCGGGCCCCGGGCTCGTCCACCCCTCGGCCAGCGACTCCTCCACTTTCTTTGTGTGGCCGCAAGACGCGACGCGGAATCGACGCATCGATCCGCGGACCATTAAGAAAATTAACGACCCTTCGGATGTCGGTGGTTTAAGAGATTTTCTATTTCAATTTGATCAAGTTCCGAGTCGACTGCAGGGCACTCTATTTTACGGAGCGGGCGAGGCCGATATAAGAAGCTCGTTCGGTAAATTTAACTATTATAAAGATCTACCGATCGCAAACCTATTTACTGGTGATTTGATTGAGCTATGTTTGTGATTCAATTTCGAAGGGAAACTTCGGTTGCATGAAAATGCGGTGCACGTGAACGCTGTGATGAATCCAGATCACAAACCACTGACAAACTCGGCGATTCATAATTCATGATCTCAGTGCTCCTACTTCCAGATATTTCTGCAATGCACGTTACGCCATGCAAAACGAAGATGTAAAACTAAGATGAACTGGGTCCCATCAGTTTGTTCCGAAGCTAGCTATCGGCGGCATCTACGACGCAAGCCTCGCGCGCGATGTCACAAGACACCGTCGTTAAACAATTTCAATCCGCTAATTAACTCCGATTGCAACCGTCAGACCTTGGCGGTCGAGCGCTGACGACAACAGTTGAACAGCTGAGGAAATAATTGCAAGCCATCTGCATCTGTGCCACGATCATTTTGCTGCTCATGCCCACGACGTCTCCCACTCGTATCGCTATCTCATTTTAATTTCTACACGTCACTGGCGTTATCCCAATCAGCTCCAAACCACAAGACATACTCTCTGTTTTTTTATTTCTTGATTATCGTTTTTTACGACATTTTCCCTAGTTTTGGACTGAAAATTCTACTGTAGATTGGTCAGTGTCATTTCATATTGCTAAAGGAAGTAAATTATCCAGCGCGATTTGAAATGGCGTTTATTATAGGCTTCACTCCTCCGTGTGCTGCAATCGTCCTGCAAAGCAAACAGGACGCTTCCTACCGCCAGTCATCAGCGATCCGAGCGATTGCGTTGAGCGAAGACGACACCTCGACATTTGCCAACACGTCCACTCTAGTTGAATTCCGAGTACAGGCGACAATACCTGTTCATTACGACGCCAGCTATCAGCCAGGGAGAGTGCTAATGCGACTTCCTATCGATGACGCAACCATACTGGCGGCGATGATTGTCGTACCCGCCCAGGGGAGTTTACCCACCGTGCGAGCTGCATGCTGATGACAATTATTCTGTGCGACTCGTGGCACTCGATTACGATACAAGGACTGCGTCGTTCGATCGACCTTGCACCTGACATTGGCTGCTTTCCCAGGTATGTCTATAATAGTGCATCGCATCGCATCGCATCGCATCGCTTATCGACATGCGATGCACACGATATACGGCGCTTCCCCTGGACGTCATCAGCCGTATTGTTTCCTAACCTCCTGATATTGCGCCGATTACAAAGGTCCCAAGCACTCAGAACGTGGATGGAAAATAAAGTACTCTGCTGATAGATAATCCTTGCGACGGCACGCACATGGCATAGCAGAGGAGTAATTAATGGATCACTGTGCAGAATCACATTTCAATTGGCCAGAATATCAAATTTCCCGACAAGAAAATACCATTCTTTTGACATTCTACCATGTTTTGACGTAATTGACCTAACTGGCGCAAAAAAAAACACATTATATGTTTGAAGCAACACGAAAAACAGTGCAGTGTCATTATAACATACTGTGTCCACTCCTGGGCGCATGGGGCGCTGCAAATCCACGTATTTTCAGTGAATTATCTTCACTTCGGCTGGGTTTTTTTGCACTGTTTCGTGCAGTCGTATATTACTGTGTGCACTGCACGGGCAGCTGGAACAAGTGCTGGCGAATAAATACAGGTACGCTATAGCGAGTACCGAGTAATAAACAACTGCAGGCCGCATGCTCGGCGCTGCACCGTGGCCTGCATGTCCTCGCTGGAACCGGGAACAACGCCTGTGTTTTCATTTACCATACAAACGGAAAGTATCTCACCGCGGCGCGAGGTGGTGTGAAATGCGATTCAAACCCCCGCATCGTTAGCGTCAGTCGGGGGAAAGAATTATTTTCCATTTTTGTTTATTCTGCAGTAGCTTGGTCTGCATGGGGTCGTGGTTCGGGGCAAAGTAAACGAGTAATAAGTAACAATTTGCGAGGACTTTGAAGAAGTGCGCGTTTTTGTTTTTCAACCGGGCCGGGTTTCCACCGACAACTTTTAAGGTAGACCAAATGTCAGTAATTTTCTAAATCGGAGGCACCGACATCGATGTAGCTCGCAATTCAAGCAAATAACTGGCAACGTTCGCGAATCAATGGCGTTTCACTTAGCATTTTGATCGAGGTGTAATCGGCGCCATCCGAATGTTCAATATCAAATTCGTAATTACGCATCTGTGTCGCGGGCGACACATGGCATCGCTATCAGCCGGGGGCCATGATACACGGAACACGGGCTTACACGGAACACGGGCTTACACGGCCAACGCAGTACACGGACGATGCTGCGATACGGACGCCGGGGTAACGATGTCACTTGGCCATGTGTCATTACACCGCGAAGGCAATTACCATGTCCTCGGCTAAATGACCCGGGAACGCGCTCCTCCGAAGGGAGGGCTCCAGGACGTCCACCAAGAGATTTGATTAGAAAATAAATAGGTAATAACGAATAAATTATCAAAGGCAACGCTGTTTGTTTTTGATGGCGTTTGACGCGGCCCATGTCGAAGGTGTTGGGCATTCGCTTAGCACCGGGAAGTGAATAAAAGTGTGAATTTTGGCAGCCACCAGCTTTGTGTCAAAGCACGCGTGTGACGGGGGGGGGGGGGGGTCCATGATCAGCTAACAAGGTTCCTCGCTCTCTCAGCGCCTTGTCAAGCACTACTTTACTTTACCTGCAGCAGCATCACGCCAGGAAGGAAAACACCTGGAAAGTAACGATTCGCTTTGACATTTTCAAATCAAATCATTCGCTACGCATTCGCTAAAAGTTAATTTTAAGAAAACACATTAAATCACGATGGTTCATTGAATCACGAGAGTTGTATCTTTCAATCCTCGTCGAATCAGATCTGTGTGCTGGAGAACGTGTGTTCAGCCTCTCGGAACCATCGAGCGAACGAAATGGACAAATTATATGATTTGTCAACAAGTTATAAGTTAACCGAATGCAACGAGGTGTGCGATTTGATGAGAAAGTTCATGATTTCCTGAAGGAGAAGATGCACCGGGTTTCCTGCTGTCGTTAAACAGCATTAGATGTCACATTGACGACAATGCAACTATAATCTGTGCAAAACCACGCTCCGGGCGGCTCCAGCAAGTCTTTTAACAAAACCACGAACGATTCTGTCAATCATAAGTCTCAGCCATCTCGTACCCCGACCACGAACGTCCCTCGCGATACACGAAGAATGCATAAACGCGCGGCGAAACTGTAGTTCACCGCGTTCACCGCGTTCACTTTCAGACCGGCGAGCGCGCAGCGGCATTAAATTGAAACGCACGAGAAACAAAATCCGAGCGATGAGCCCAGCCGGATAATTCAGGGTTATCATAATCAAAACTGTTCATGTATAAATTTCAATCTGGATATTCGGAGTAAGTTATTAGCCTCGTCTCTCTGGATGCCAGTCGTGTCTCGAAGATCGCGGAGGGTCTTGCATCGCGCAGGAAACCGGCCGAGGGAAACCGTGGATACTGGCCCGAGATTTTCATCAAAAATGTTGGCCAGAAATTTCAACAGTCATCTTTCACAAATGAAAGGGATGGGATGCCGGGAGGGGGGAGGGCAAATGGGGGGGCGGGTTGGCATTTAAACAGACGGGTGCTCGCAGGGCTGCCTGGCTGCTTGTCTAACGTGCAGGGTCTCGCAAAAAGTACACCCTCGAGTTTTCTGCTTGGAACTAAAGGGTGCATTGAAAATAACTTTTTTACACTAAATGCAGTTGAGCGCTTGAGCTGCTGACTCGGGGAGCTTGGTTTCATTTCAAGTTGAAGTCTGGAAATGTGACGTGTATTTATCTCTGCTGCTGGTATGAATTCACTGAACAAGTCAACAAGTTATAAAATTATGTTGGAAACTGAAGGGTAAAAAAATTAAATACATCCATAATCGAATTAAACCAAAGCTAAATTGCAAAAAGCTTTAAAAAGTTTAGACAAGTAGTGGAATCATGGCCAAATGGCTGAATATTTTATACACTTTGTATTACACATTTATTTCCGTCAAATTTATAAACCGGACTGACCACGCTATCTAAATTAAAATCTCCAAAAAGGGACATGTGAATTAATTAACTCCTCGGCCTATTCCTTATATCTCTAACATCTCCAAAACATGCTTAAAACGCCGTCATATTTCAGCCGGGGCACGAAACAGAACAGCTTCCAAAAGTCCCGACTCTGCCCGGTTCGCATCAGATAACACAGAAGGGAGCATAACAATAAGTCCGAGCTTTTTATTTATCGCCCGAGCGGCCGAACAAGATATCAAACAGTTCCATATTGGCTCGAGTCGAATCATGGGTGCGCTGCACGCTGCACGCTGCACGCTGCACGCTGCACGCTGCACGCTGCACGCTGCACGCTCCACGCTGCACGCTCCACGCTGCACGCTGCACGCTGCACGCTGTACACTGTACGCTGCACGCTGCACGCTGCACGCTGCACGCTGCACGCTGCACGCTGCACGCTGCACGCTGCACGCTGCACGCTGCACGCTGCACGCTGCACGCTGCACGCTGCACGCTGCACGCTCCACGCTGCACGCCGCACGCTGCACGCTGCACGCTGCACGCTGCACGCCGCACGCCGCAAAGCAAACACCCTCGTGAAAGATAACTTGTTCGCATTCGTAGCCCAGCTTCTGAAATGTTAATAGAATGGGCGATAAATCTGATCTCATAACCCGATGAAGATAAACATGTTAATGCCTGCCTCCCGTGCGGGAAATCCCTCCTCCCCCTCCCCTGTGAAGGTCGCGCACCGGAAAAGCTGGGAAAGTCGGGAAAGCGGCGTAGCAATTCCGGGGGCGATGCGGATTGCACGCTGGTTGGGTTGGGGGGGGGGGGACTGGGGGGGAGGGGTGGCGGTCTTCAAGACGGAAACCATATCTCTACTTTTAAATCAATTACTGGCTCCAATCCCCCAGCAAGATATAACCTCCTTGCAGACGGAGCGAAGTCGTAGGAATTGCCAGTCCAATCATGACTTCCTCGCTGATCTCATTCAAGGGTATTAATAATAATGCGGATCGGGAATTTAAGATGTGATCTAAGTTTTCCCACATGCTTGGATCGATCGGCTTTGCGAACGTGGACGCTACTGACGAGTCATTTGCTGAAAATGGACTTGTTTTTCGATTCCGAGAGTTTGATGCGTAAATTCCTCTGCAGAAACAAATATTGGCGTCGCGAGGCGCACTGATATGTAGCCCGGCTCAAGGTCAAGCTAAGATTATGACTTGATGTTTTTCTGAGTATGAAGTCGTAAGTGATTAGAGACGATGGGAGACATCGTTAAATTAACATCGGCAATCAATGGCTTCAGTCGGTATCTGACATGCCATCAATTGCTGTTGCATTGTGTCACGGAGTTGCATTACAGCGTTAGATCACAGCAGGGAATGGGAGACAACGAATCATTCCTGTGATCGAGGTCGCTCGGTGAGCCGAGGAAAACTATCCACGGTATTCACTTCACGAAATTCTCCTGACGAACAAGGAATGAAAATGAAAATACAGAACTCTGTAACTGTCCTACGATTTGCCGCCCCCGACTTTCCCCATCGGCGCTGCAGGGCACGTCGTCGCCGCTGGCTGCAAATGCAATATATTTTTAAATCTGTGAAGTCGACTCTTTCCACTGGCACGACGCTAGAAGCCGCGCACTTCGAGAGTGCGTCGTTAAACGGGTGATGCGACGAGGGCTGGATCACCGTCGATGCAGAAGAATCTAAGCTAGACAGGTAGACTCGGTACTAACTTTACTAAGAGTGAAATATCGCACTTGACACGCTGCAGTGTTCTGGCTGACAGCGTCGAGCGACAGAATGTCAAAATGTCAGAATGTCAGAATGACAGCGACAACGCCTGCGCATAGTAAAATTAAACACAACGCACCTGGTACTCATAACGCGTCATCCTTCCTGGAATCATGTAACTTAGGAACTTAGAAATGAAGTGGTAAATATTACATTTTGATAGCCAATCTTTAGCGAAATCTGCCATCAAACGACGATCAGTTGCTTTATGATTCGGTTTATTCACTCGAACTTTAACTGGTGGCGTCTCCATTGCATTGGATTGTTAAATGTGTAAATGATCTTCATGCTGTTATTTCGATCATTTCCCGGCATGTTTGTGGACGAAGCGGCGATGATAGGAAGTGTACTTGAGCGTGCGTCGTCCTCCGCCGAACAAGAGATTGCGAACATTGGGATCGCGGATCGCTTCGCCGAACGACACGGCTACAGATCACCTGAGCGATTACGCAAGGTCAACGTTCTGCTCCATCGAGAGCTGATAATGATCCGGCGGAGTGATCCTGCTGATCTGTAAGGCCCGCGGCGGGCGTGGTGAGTTCAGCCGGGTTCACGCGACAGCAGCAGCAGCAGCAGCAGCAGCAGCAGCAGCAGCAGCAGCAGCAGCAGCAGCAGCCGTCGCTGGAGCCGCGGAGGAAAGCGAGAGTCCATCCCGTGTAAACGACCAGCGTCAAGGTCGCCCGCTCAAAATGTGCCCGGCAGAAAAAAAGCTGATTGCCAATAGAACAAATAAGGCGTAATTGGTGTTACGTTCTGGGGGCAAAAAATATCGTTTTGTATTTGTGCCATCTTCGGAGGGGCCTTGAGAGGCGGGACGGCAGGCTGCGAGCGAGTGGTTTCTGATGGTGGTTCGGAGCTTGGTGATCATGCGAGGGTTTTGCCGGGCGTCAGGCCTCGGGGTCCCAGGGTCCCAGGGCTCAGGGCCTCAGCTAGCAGTCAGCGATGTCTGGCGAGAAAATTACTCCTCTTCATGTTCGTATAAACCTCAAGTCAAGAGGAAACCTCAAGAAGATCCGTCAAAATTATGTGCGCTGAGCTGTGTTATCTGTAAGATTGTATTGACAATATTTTGTTATGGTAGTTTTAGTTTCCGAACTATATTTTTGCCACTTGATTGGCCATTCTTAATGGTCGTATATAATTTCCAATAGGTACTAAATATTGGAGCACTTGGTGTAGGACCAATCCCATCAAATGGCAAATACCCTGTGCAAATATTGTCACAGCAGCAGCTTGAAATCCAACAGCTGACCACTAAAAACGTGTCAAAAATGGTCAAACAGCGCCCAATATCCCGCCACGTGGCGCGTCTCTCACGCAACTCCCCCAACTGTTAATTTAAGCTAATTGCAAAACAGCCCCCCCCCCCCCGAACCGGACTTGATACCAACACAACAGTCCAATATGCTTCGGCTAATCCGCAACACGAAACGCAATACTTCGATTCGATCGCTGCGACGCAACGCAACGCAACGCAACGCACGCACGCACGCACGCACAATGCATCACGCATTAATTCCGTGGCAACACGAGCGACATGGACGTCGACATCGAGCAGGACACAATGTACCAGCCGCCGCCGAGGCCCGAGACGCTTGCTAATGGAATAAATTAGGCAGGGGGTGGTCGGGGGTGTCGGGAGGGAAAGGGGGGGGGGGGGGGGGGGAGCGGCCCTTGGCCGGCACCCTGGCCCAGTGCCACGAGCACAGATTGCCACTCTCTATTCAGAGTATTCAGCGTCGCCGGGCCTCCGACGTCGGCGTCGGCGTCGGCGTCGGCGTCGGCGTCGGCGTCGTGGGCAGGGAAGGTGCGAGGCGGGCCAGCTGTTGCCATGGTTGCTACCGGTCTTGAGCCGGCCTGGCTCAATGGGGGGGGGGGGGGGGGGCGATTGATTTGCAAGTGTGACCATGCGAAGGGGGGGGGATGGGGGCGTTGGAGTTATGACATCTTCGTGGTTGGTTGCGAGGCCGCCATGTGGGACACCGCGAAGACGCCTTGTGCCTGGATCGTTTGGGATCAAATTATTGGGTTTATGATTGATTTGGGAATCATAAAAATGTAAACAGAGTCATTACTTTGGTAAGACTCGAGCCTTTTCCTGCAGCGTTCTTTTTGTGTATATTAAGCAAGCACGCAAGGAGTCTTGGCTTCCTTCCTCGCTCATTCGTGCCAGACAAAATGTCGGGGAAACTAATTTCTGAAGCCATTAGAATTTCCCGAGAGATCGCCATGGCAAAGAAAAACACGTACCTACTCTGTTCCGTCGTTTTCCTGGCGAATGCCGGCTACGATTTGCAAAGGAGAACGTTGAGACGGAACAAAACTTTAAAAATTAAAATTTCTATGTCATGCGAGCACCAAGATAATAAAGATGCAAATTGGATTCATTGTTTGGAATGATTTCCCCGATGATCAGTGGCGGTAGCATCTAATAGTTCTTCTGTCAGTCAACTCGCATCAGTTAAAGGCGTGCCCAAATAAACGTGGTTTATAGTAGCTGTCATCGTATCGTATCGTATCGTATCGTATCGTATCGTATCGTATCGTATCGTAGTATCGAAGTATCGTGGTGCAATCGCTTAGCAGCAGGACAGTTGTAAACATTCTCAGCGACTTCCCCGCAGCCGCGAGTTAGGACATCACCGGCGTGTTTCGCATCGCACGGAACTCTCTCGTTACGCAAGACTCGGATCGGAACTTGAACTTGCACTTGATTACTCGCAGCGGCGACTTTCACTTGCAATTAAAAGACGGCAGTCGGCTCCATCATTAACATGAGCTCGCCGTCATCAAAACATGACCGGCGCAGAGACCGCTTTGTTGATTTATCGAACAATTACACTTCAATTGACTCATTAGTCATTGATCAGTGCGTTGGAAAATACACGCGACAGGTTGCACAACGTGTTCAATACTGTTTGATTCTGCAATATATTTCCGCTTGCAATTTTGCCTACGAGTAATAAAGCCTTTCCAAGGCGTATTTAATGTGTCTCCTATCTCTCCCAACGTCGAGCGCAAAGCAAAGCCCCTGAATTGCGCGCTACGCACGGAGCATGCACGGGGGCGTTGCGTCGGATCTCACACATGTCTCAGTGAGCAGAGTGGGCTCCTCCGACGCGGGCCGGGATGCACACGGCGACGGACACAAAGAGACTTGAACATACTCACGGCTTACACCGTTGCAGAGGGATACAGAGTGGCGGCGGCGGCGCATGCCCAGAAGACAAGTGCAAGTGCAAGACTAAAGCAAGTGAGAAGTGGCGGAGAGCAATCGACTTCGAGAGATAAAAGGTGGAGATATTAGGGGCGGTGGAACCCCAGCTCTGGCTGTGAGACAGACATATTATGTGTCAATGTCGATCAGTACTCAGTCTTCGAAGAACGGAGATGGGGCTTATGAGCATGTATAAGAAGAATGAAGTCAATATAATGTCTTCATTCAATTTACCCTCTACAAATAGAAGAGACAATAAAAATACTTTATATTTTTGATATTCTTATGAGAATCTAATCATTTCCGAGATTATTTTCTGATCTGTTGCATTAAATGCACTAGACTTTTCAGCTTTATCTCCTTGCTGTTGCGCCGAGCTAAGCCCCCTAATTGTTTGCCTGGTAATAGGTAACGCCGCTCTCGCCGCCCCCGCCGCTCCCGCCGCCCCCGCCGCTCCCGTCGCCCCCGCCGCCCCCGCCGCCCCCGCCGTGCAAATGAAAAGCACCAATGAAATTGGCTCTTTCCCCCGGGGAGCGCTTAGAGTGTGATTTGCCGCGCGATCCGCAAAGAAACCCGTTAACGAAACAAATTCAATTAGTTTTCCCGCGCATTATACGCGGGGAAACATAACGGCTGGCAGACATAAAACTCGATGCGCCGCTTTAGCAGAACGCGTTAGTGTTTCGCCAGGAGCAGCATCATCATAATAATGCTTGTTTTAAAAATCGCTCCCGAGACCGCGTGCGGCCGATTCGCCGGCGCGCCGTGCTTTCCGCGTATCGGGAAACCATCAGGGAAACCATGGTAACTCTGTCCGCAGCGACGGCGTGATCCGTGTCAGGGAGCGTGCGACGCGACGCGACGCCGGGCGTCGAGCCGGCTGCGGGTTCACAGGTGTACGTCGCGAGGCTAGCCAAGCGCCTAATGATTCGACCCCCAACCCCTCAACCCTCAACCCGCCTCCACCCACTGGCCGCCCGCGCAACGGCCAAAGAAGCGCCTCGGAGAGCGCCCTTTGAGAAATAAAAGTTTCCGCTTAACTACCAAACAGAGGTATTTTTAATGAAACCTTTTTTAATTTAATCCTTTTCGCAAGTTCGGACATAGTTACGGGAAATTCTACGCGCGTCCTGTGCTTTTCAATATTAAATAGCTGGCATCCTTTGCCGGAAGCCTCAAGCACCAGACCACTAGAAAGTCTTCGATATTTGCAAATACAGCGGGTGCTCTCGTGGCAAAGAATTTACATCAGCGATCTCGCTCATTGTTTCCCGTGCAATTTCCCACGTAACCGAATCCCGGAAAATCCACAGTGTCGTTCTATAGATTAGTAACAGCAGTCACAACTCACAGTAAGGTTATAAAGACGCTTAGAACACAAGCCAGTTGCTTGGTCGAAGTAAGCCCGACAGCAATCAGCTTTCTTGTGAAGTTATGATCATCAGGAAAAACTTGCCATGCTTTTTAGAAGAGTGTCTTCTTGCAAAACTTGCGACGTTGCGGCTCCCAAGCCGACACTCCTATCGCGGTCCAGACGTCTGCTCCACTCAGAGATCGGAGAACACTCTCCAGGACACACCGCGTCCAGGAGCGAGATGTCTCGAGGCAGGAAATAAGTGTCATGTTGAAGAGGGCATTGCGGGGGCATAAACTTAATACATTGCAAAGTAATGTCTCCGTACTCTTGGAAGATTGGAGCTTCAAGAGGCGTGCAGAACCGGACAAAAAAGCGCGCGACGCCGTGCTATTCTGCGATGGCGGCGACGCCTGCTGAGCTTGATTCGCCATCCCGTCGAATCAGTGCGCTGCGCCCTGGCTCGGCCCACCGGGTGGCAATTAAAGCTCGCTCTGTGCTCGTGGGGACCGCTGGGACACTCTACGACGCGAAGAGATCAAACGCAGAGGCTGCGAAGAGCCCGGCGACAGCGCAGGCTGCACTACTGAAAAACACTCTGTTTTGCGTCGACCCGCCAGGCGCACAGCTCGCAGCAGAAATACGCTTTTAATGGGGCTCTTTTTCAATGCATGGCCCCAGATAAGTTTGCTGCCTTCCGACGCCCTTATCGCCGTTTTATTAACTTTTTCTATGGAATTGTCAGTGATGTTTGTGTGGAGTTTGTCAGGCCATCTGTTTGGCAGGCATCTGCAGCCCCTGCACGACCAGGAGGTCGCCGTTGGCGGTGCGCGTTGCTTCGGCCACGCGAATTAGAATCAGTGGAAGTGGGCCCCATTAAAACGCTGCGCTTGGCCAGTCCCAGGGTGGCTGGCTGCCCATTTTTTGAACCGAAGTTACTTTCAGTTTCAATTCAAACTTTTTACCCCGCTTTAAACGTGTGTACTACGAAATGGAACGCACGTTATACCACGTTAATGTTTTATCATTCATAATAGCAGCTTCTGTTTACTTTCCTGAGCTCTGCCTGTTGGCAGGATGAAATCTGCATGGATTGTGCGAAGCCTGCTGATGATGGACAGTTATCACGGGGGGACCATGGCAACGATCTCCGCAATGACAGCCGCATCATTGCAGTGATGATTTCAATGACAGTGTGAATCATTTGATTGCTCACCGAACGCCAAGGTGTGCAAGGTGGCGGACGGGCGACGGATTCGGAGGAGCGAGATGGAGCTGCGCCTACCTTTCCTGCAAGAACACAGAGAAACACACCGCTATTCATTACTTATTCACTGACACTTCAAGGCGACAGTAATTATTCATAAGAGTTTGAAAGCCACAAGTATGAAAATAAGATGGACCGCCAAGGATTCGAGATTGTTTTTTATTTGTACAGATGCATGTGTAAGAGAGTAAACTTGTGACTTGTTGTCTGGTTTATGTGACGGTCTCAATGAAATAGCTAAACATGGCTGGAAAACTGTCAAATCTTTCACACAGTGTTTGTTTGGTGGCTTAGGGTATTGGCCGCTTCGCAACAGAAATCGATTGGCTGGAAAATGTGTGACAGGTGCATTTTCTAGCTTTTCACATCACATCATTATTGTTTGTTTCTGTGGAAAATCAAATTGAGGGAGAATTTTGACATAAAATTGAGTAAAAAAGTCGGCGGATTCTTCGATAGCCACTCTCTTCACATGGTGAAACTTACGTGTCCAGAAATTAACTTAAAAAATAGAACAGAACATCATTTCAGTACGCTTTTTTCAAAACGAAATTAGACGCATGCCATTGATTTAGAATCGGCCTCTACGCGCGCAGTCGAAATCTAATCACAATGTTTTCAAAGGAATCGTTGGTTCCTTTCTTTTGCTACAAACAAAACTGCAGCATTGGATTTGTTACCGAATTTTGTGCGGATTTCTTTCATCTCGTTTGGTAGGAAGAAATACTGGCGAGACTTGACACTTTGACACTTTGATCGACGCAGCAAGACAGATTGTCGACACCCAGTACAACATCGCGTCGAGAATTAGATTCCAGGGCAATATCGCTGAAGCTGCGCCGGGCCCATCGCAGGGACATCCTTGCACAATGACATGGACATGGGTGGCAAGGAGGCAGACATGGATCGACGGCATCAACTGGATTATCAAAATCAAGAGCGCTGTTTCTTGTCAAGCTTTTTTCCTACGAAGAGTCTCTGGTCTCACAGTGAAACACCGAGCACCGAGCACCGAGCACCGAGCACCGAGCACCGAGCACCGAGCACCGAGCACCGAGCACCGAGCACCGAGCACCGAGCACCGAGCACCGAGCACCGAGCACCGAGCACCGAGCACCGAGCACCGAGCACCGAGCACCGAGCACCGAGCACCGAGCACCGAGCACCGAGCACCGAGCACCGAGCACCGAGCACCGAGCACCGAGCACCGAGCACCGAGCACCGAGCACCGAGCACCGAGCACCGAGCACCGAGCAACGAGCACCGAGCAACGAGCACCGAGCAACGAGCAACGAGCACCGAGCACCGAGCACCGAGCACCGAGCACCGAGTACCGAGCACCGAGCACCGAGCACCGAGCACCGAGCACCGAGCACCGAGCACCGTGCACCGAGCACCGAGCACCGAGCACCGAGCACCGAGCACCGAGCACCGAGCACCGAGCACCGAGCACCGAGCACCGAGCACCGAGCACAGTGGATCGTGGAACGCTGGACATCCAACGAGACGACCCCATTTCTCTGTGCCTCCGCACCACGCGGGCAAGAACACGCGACGCGGGGCCGCTTTGAAACCTGCACGACGCATTCCAAGCCGGCGTCGGCGTCGGCGTCGGCGTCGCATTGCATCGGGGCGTCGCGATGCTCGGACACCGACGCGGTTTCACGTGTCGCTCGCCGGAGTCGATAAAAGTGCAGAGGTAGACAGAGAGAGAGAGAGAGAGAGAGAAGTGTGTGTGAGAGGGAGGAGGTCCGCGAGACAGAGAGAGGAAGCGTGAAAAATAGTATATTTTGTTGGATTGGCGTTCGAGATTTTTGTTTCAATTTCGCGATACGGGAGGGAAATAGCATTTGCCGACTGCCGTATCTCTGTGTGCTTCTGAGTCGAAGCAGTGGCACTCATTTCGAGAGTGAAATAATGCTGATGCGCACCTAGTGTGTTGGGAAGCTGTGGCGAGGTACCTCTAGGACCTATATAGGTGTGTATCGTAAACTGAAACTCGACGAGAAATGTGAAGATAGCACTTTTTTAGCGAGCGGAAAATTCTGGGCGTAGATGGTGGTATTATAAATCAAATTATAAATATTTCCCAACGAAAGTTTTATTTCCATTGGACTAATTTGTGGCTCGCCGCTCGGAGGTTGGAAAGTACCCTCATTAAAAGGCGAAACAGCTGAGTTGTAGGCTCTTAGAAGTGATAAAGATGAGAATAGGTTCCAATGGATAAAAGCTCGAACGCTGCGATGCCGCTCTTTTGGGTTACAGTGACTAAATTGAGCTATTTGCCGGGGAAGGAATTAACTCGATTTCGAGCGAGATCTCGTGAAAAGTTTCACTGCAAATGAAAACACAGCCATCCCAAAAAACAGTTTCAATTCTATTTTGTTTCAGAATGGTATTTTCAATTTTACACAATAAACAACTTTTCCTACTAATCCCGCGACACCGCAGCAGGATTATGGACGATCATAAAAATGCATTAATATTTGGCCCAGCTTAAGCCCCCAAAAACCCGCGGCAAGTGACGCGAGGTAGAGACTCGCAACACCGCGGGCGGCAGATTCATCCCCCACGCAATCACTCATTACCCCCGACAGGCTCCAAGCCGAGCACACGCACGCACGCACGCACGCACACGCACACGCACACGCACACGCATGCACCACGCGGCGAGCTTAGAGCGAATGCAGCAGGGAAATATCATTATCGAACGCTTCTCGTAAAAACGGCTATAAAAGATCAATACTGCATGCGACGCCTAATCTGTGGCTGCCAGTTTAGCGAAAGAATCGTACCGGACTGCCATACCAATGAGCCGACGCCGCCGCCGACGCCGCCGCCGACGCCGACGCACGGGGCGCATATTAATGCCGGCGTCGTGCCTGCCCTAACTCACTATCGCCGCCGCCCGCCGCCAGCACGCAGCACGCAGCACGCACGACGCATGATACGCACCGAATGCGACCTGTAATTTACGTGGAGCGAACAAAAAACAGGGTGGCTTACGGTGGATAATGCCGGCTTGTGTTCGAATGGCGTCCCCCGCGTGCGATCGTTGGGTTTAACGACGTGATTGTTTGAGTGTGTGGCTTTTGTTGCTGATACGTCGTTTGCCCGGTGAAAGACGGTGTGCTGGAAGGGGGTGGTGGTGGTGGTGGTGGGGGGGGGGGGTGTAGAAAGTTGCGGAATGACCGCTGACAGGGTGGCTTGCTGCTTGCTCTGCGCCAGAGCAGGCGTCTTAACACAATATCAATGATATTAAGAAATACGTCTTCAGGCTGGATGACCACGTTGAGACAACAGTCCGCTTTTATGATAAGAGCATTCGCACAACGCTCATTAACGTCTTGACACTTGGAGCTTGATTTTCTGATTACAGCGGGTTGCAAACTTAAATGTTTTTGTTGGTATCTCATGCAATTTATAGATTTGACGCTTATGAAGAAATAGGAATCAACGCAATTATTGCAATTACTTTTGGCTGCAGGATATTCGCATTTGTCTGTGTTTGCAAAGCGTTGAGCTGCCTGCCGAGCGAGCAGCCATCGGGCCGGCAGGATTTCGGGTCCGCAGGAGAGCGAGGTTGAGGACCGATTTGCAAGAATTAGCTGACAATACCCTCGGTAAGAGTTGCAGATCGCGATTCGAGTCGCCGCGGCTGCCTTGCCTTCATTCTCCATGCTCTCTTACAAAGTAACGCCGCGCTGCACCGCAATCGCTGCTTCAAACGAGAACAAAAGGACGAAAAATATGGGTCGAGAGGATATTAATTTAAATGAATACATAACCGCGAGAGAAACAAATTGTCAAGCGCCGACTGAGCATTACTCAAGATCCATCATTGCGCAAAATTAGCATAACCCAGCTCGGCTCCAAGGTGATATCAAATGGTATAGAATTTGTTTTTAACCAAACGAAAGAAATTATACAATCTTCTAAACAGATGCAAAGTGAATTATCGCCCCGCTTTTGTCGAGATGAAGCTCAGGGCGCGAGACGCTTCGACGGCCACTTGGACGATGACGCGGTGTGAGCTTTGGGAAGAGTGTCGCCACTCTTTGCATGCATTACGACGACGACGACGACGGCGACGACGACGGCGACGGCGGCGGCGACGGCGTGCCAGCAGGCAGCGTCGGGCTTCCATGTCACGGTCGCTGCTAGCACCGAGGTGGGGGCGGACCGTGTCGTGTCGTGCACGCTGCCATTATTGTTATTAGGCGGCTAGTTCAGCTGACCCTGTGCGAAGTCGGGTGTCCTCCTTACGGCCACGCCGCGAGGTCCGTGGGAGACCGCGTGCGACGCGCTCCTGTCGCAATCGATGCGTGCGCCGACGTTTGCCGAAGTTTGCCAGAGTTTGCCGGAGTTTGCCGGAGTTTGCCGGCGTCGCGGCCGAGTCACTGCAAGTTCTGTCTCTTAGTTGTCTGGCCCAATGGAGCACCGATGATATTGCTTATCTAGTACCCATACAACTTCAGTCTTCACTATCTTCTACATTTTTTCAGATGTAGTTACAAGACATTTACAATGGCATTTAGAAAATTACCAATGCAGAATACAAGCATAGATTAGACAGAAATGTTTTTTACTGGCTGTACATGGTAGTTACACAGGTATACCCAAGGAGGCTACGTGTGTTGAATCCAGGGTTTCCCAAGATCGCCTTCAACGTGATACGCATTATATCATCGCTACGTTTTCGTCAAAGAGTCCATTTTATCTTGCGTCCACAAGAAGCTCGATATCGGCATTGATGTCTCGTGTAGATAATGTTTGTATCTTCAATTTAATATCAGTTTGGGTCGTGGTTGTTACCTTTGGGTCGTGGTTGTTACCTTTGGGTCGTGGTTGTTACCTTTGGGTCGTGGTTGTTACCTTTGGGTCGTGGTTGTTACCTTTGGGTCGTGGTTGTTACCTTTGGGTCGTGGTTGTTACCTTTGGGTCGTGGTTGTTACCTTTGGGTCGTGGTTGTTACCTTTGGATCGTGGTTGTTTTGCAGGGTTGTGGTTGTGTAAATTCGGTCCGATCCAGCTCATATTGGCAACAAACAGCTACTTTGCATTGTTTCCCGATCCTTCCGATTAACTGCAGCAGAATCGCGCATCCGTCGAGCCGGAAAACTGCAAGGATCATGTTTTCACCGGACATTGCCGCGAATTAGCCAATCGGTGAACTCGCCGCGTTTCCCCGCTTTCCCGCCCGGCGGTGCTGGCGTATGTGTCGCTGGCGAACAAAATTCAGCGCGAGGAAAAACCTTTTACCACGAGCCGTTCAATGCAGAACGCAGAACGCAGAACGCAGAACGCAGAACGCAGAACGCAGAACGCAGAACGCGAAGGGAATGCAAGGGAGAACGGTGGGACTAAGAAACTGTTTGGGAGAACTTTTCAATCAAGGTCATTCCAAAGCACGGTTTCGCTGACGTACTGCGGTTGGAAACTTTTGATTCAAGGCCACGAAGTTCTACGCGCGTTCTCTCCAAGCTTTCTGTCAAAGGGCTGCAGTTTCAGCCAACATTTTATCTCTTCGTCTAAATCGTTTTCCAGCACGGTGAATATTTGGAAGCTATTAGATTGAGAATAGCCCCGTAAAATGCGCCCGCGTCTAGCGCAGTGCGGCCACCGTGATGGGTTCTTTAGAAACGCTCACACGCACTATCAGCGCCTCCTGATGTTATCAACGGTCAGCACACCACGCCGAGTTCAGGCGTCCGGGCGTTCGGAGAGTCCGTTTCATCGTCAACACCATCCCAACATTCTATCACATTCCTTGGACGCCTGGATGCGACCAACCGAAAATTAATTTCCCCGTCAAAAAGATGCAAAGCGTTGGCTGAAATGAGATACAATTATTAAGTGTGCTGTGTAAAGCAGCGCCGCGTAACGCGATGCAACAAAAACCCCGCATCGGCCGACGCTGCGGCCGACAACGAATTGAAAAATGAAGTTTGCAAGTAACGCAATTTTCCGGATAAAACAAAAACGGCTGGCTCTGCTTGGCTGCCCGTTACAATTTCCACGCGTTGGTGCAGGTTTCAGTGCAGCCAGCCGTGCGTGGCATGACCACCGCCCCGGGCATCGAACGCAGCCCTCTCAGCCAGCCTCTCAGCTCCCAGCCTCTCGGCCTCTCGCCGCCTCGGAGCGCTAATTACTCGCTAGATCGGCGATAGTAAATATCGCGCGCTGGAGTCGACGCATCGCTCGTGTCGCTGCTGCTGAAGGCATGACAGATGACCCAAGGAGAGCCTGCAGTTCGCACGCCCAAACCATCGTAGCGCGAGCTCGCTCAGGTTTAACCAGCCGAATGATACGATAATAAACAAGAAAACAAGAAAACAAGGAGGAAAAAAAACATAGGCGGCAGCTCCCAACAACTTGCCGTCGGTTTAAAGTGAAAGCATGGAAGATGCATCGGCAGGTTGCGTCACTGCCCTTGGCACGATCAATAATCTGGGTTTGTTTATGTCGCCGGCACCTTGGTTACCATACGGGCTGGCTGGCAGCAGCATGGTGCTCTGACGGACACCCCGGGGACCGCGCGACGCCGCCTAATCACGACGTCGACGTCGCGACGCCACATGAGGGGCGCCGTTATCTCGACGGCGGCGTCCCCGCTGGGGTGGATCCTCGCTCGGATATCGCGCGGAGGGCGGGTGCGGGGAGGGTGCGGGGAGGGTGCGAGAACTTAACCGGGGGCTAGATAACTGGCCAAGACCTGATCCACGCTTGGCAGCCCGTTTGATCGACCGGCGTCACTTCCGGTTGGAAATAGTCGGCACCGTCTTCGGAGATTTGCTTGCAGGGCGAATCAACGCCAACTCTGCGCATGGCAACTGCGTTGTGGAGGGTTGTGAACCTTCTTTCTCAGAGCTTCCAGGTTACACAGATCGGGTTACATCGATTCTGTGTGCAACTGCTCCAATTGTATCTTTCTAGGCCGCGTAACCAAGCTGATTGGAGATGGCACTTGAGATCACCCTTGATGTTCGACGTGGGTCAACAAAATACTCCATCCATCAAAGTCGGCTCCGATTAACGTTAATCGCGTGGCTTCGTGCTATATCAGAACTAGCAGCCAGTCTCAGTTGGAGCTTCTAAACTGTGCATTTGTTCGAAGTTTAGTTTCTGCAGACCAGGGAACGCTGTGCAGACAAGAAACCCGAGTGAAATCAATTAAAGTGAAAGATCGCTCCTCGCGAAGTGCGCATGGTACGTGATATCTCTCCCTGAATATTTGCATGCTGCGACCGATTGATGGCCACGTTTATCAGTTCAATGGCGCCGCCTGAGGATCGCTGCTGAGGATCGCTGGCCAGGGGAACCGGTATCGCAACGCAGGCAGGCAGGCAGGCCGTGGTCCATCCCGTGCGCCATCCAGCCAGCGGGTTGCCAGTGGCAGCGACCGAGAGCGATCTGCTGCTGCTGCTGCTGGTTCATGTGTGGACGAGGCAGACCGAGCTGAGGTGAACACTCTCCTGAAGGCCAGTGGGTGGCAGCGGCATCGGCTAATCGCTCCTGACAGCCCGCAAGATTCTAATGAACTACATATTCGGGAGAGAATTGACTCGAGAGGCAGAATCGCTGCGACGCTGAGCGATCTGGCCGCCAATTCGATGCAAGAGAAGCGAGCTGAAGGCGTTGCCGAAAGAACGCAAGGCACAACGTCGGAGCAGTGTGACTGGGTTTGCCACGATATTATCCTCTCGATCGAAATGTATTTTGGTCGGTGAGCACACCCTGCCGTCGCTCGTCACGCTACAAGGTAATAGCCGAGTTCCCGTGGAGGACTCTTACGTGAACTATGGATCCTCTCTCCATTCAGTTTGTATGCAGAATAATGCCAGATCGTATCAGCTGGCACCGAACAAGAGATTGACTGGCATATGTTCTAGGGAAATTTCAATATAGTATCAAAATAAGACAGAGCCACGAAAGAAACCTTATTTTAAAACTTCTCCCCGCTGAATTGGCGGTGAATACGTGGCACGCCAATTGGCATGTGAACAGCGACTCCCACGGCGCTGTCTTTCCTCCCATTGCCTGGCTCGTTCTCTGGAGACACGGCCACCCCAACCGAGGATTCCTTGTCAGTTGGCAACAATGCTTTCTCCCCAAGACCACGCGGCTGTTCGCTCTCAGCGGGTGGGGTTTCGAGCCTGGAGCACGGATTCCGCAGGGCGCAGTCGTAAACGGGTCATTGTCGCCGTGTCGTTTGCATGCGTCAGAAATCAGAGGCTGTGCGCAAAGTGAAGTCAAAGACAGGGCCGCTAATAACGCGGCTGTCTGCCGAGACCGAGACCGAGACCGAGACCGAGACCGAGACCGAGACCGAGACCGAGACCGAGACCGAGACCGAGACCAGGAGGATCCATTGACCGCTGCTAAACGCATCTGCAATGGCCGCGTGCGACGCAAATCAGTTCTGGATGGGATTATAATATTATTATCATAATAACACATCTTGTCTCGAGTCGATGGCCACGGAAGTGAGCAACAACCTCTGGAAAAACAGCGACCAAGCGAGCTGGACGCGCGAGACTCGAACACAGCCGCCTAACGTGGCAATAACAAGCTGATGAGCTCAACAGGCTCACAAAGTATCCGACAGTTTGCGAACAAATAAATTAGTCGTAGGTAATGTTATGATGGACGACAGATACCTTGACTTTCAACGATATTCTCCAAATTTGTCAACAAATTCATGCTTTGAGCGATGCAATTATAAAATAATTAAGTTTTTTCTGGATTTTTCCATTTTTGTATAATGTGTGGTTATATTCCAACTGTCTCCTGAAAACCTGTGCAAACACAATCAATCTAATTAACTGTTACATCAAAGATAATGAATTTAGGACAAACCAACGCTGACGAAGAATTTCTTTAAGTTAATAATAAACTGGGATTTGTTCGTCCATGTTAGCTTCCTCGCTGATTGCATGCTGGGGAAGCGTTGGTAAATCCGGGTCTCTCTTGAATTGCAGTTGCTCGCTCGGTCTAAAGGAGACATAAGACGCAATAAATTAGCCCCCTGTTGCGAGCGAGAACACTTTCCTACTCAGACGACGACGACGACGACGACGACGACGACGACGACGACGCTCCGAGGCCAACACGGCGTCGACGTCGGCTCGGTGTCAGGCGCAGGCGACGCCCTCGCTGGGGACGCCGCGCTGTTTCTTCGCACAGATGCAGGATCCCTGCCACGAAGAGCGGCCTCAACTCGACCAAACCGCCGACGACTTGTCATCTGCCTCAGACGTAATGTCCATTCAAATCTGGCCGGACACTCGAGGGCACGAGCCCCGGTCCCCGCCTGGTGACTCCAAGGCTCGAGACCGCTGAGCGGATGGACTTTTAATAAGGGAATCAGGCTGGAAGGAGATGAAATGGGTCTCAAGAACATTAAGCAGTCCGCGAATATCGAGTCGCACCTAACGCAATAGCAATAAATCACAGGATGATCTTGAAGCGACAGTTCGATTGACTAGAATGCGTCTGGCAGGTGTGCGACGCCGACGCCGACGCCGAGCGATGCGGCTCGCTTGTTTCATTCTGCTCTTGTCGCTCGTCCCGGCGAGATAATAAAAGAAGCGTCGTTCTGTACAAGTAATGGCTGCCAGCCGTTTGTTTTATGGCCGCTTGTTGCTTGTTTGCTCGCTGCTCGGTGTTGCTGTTTGCTGTTCCGATTGGGAACCGCGCGCGATTACTTAATGGCATCTTATGATCTTCTGGAAACGAAGCGCCGAGATTTCATACGTGGACTCCCAACCACCAGCGGAGTGTGTAGAGTTATCTAATGCACGTTGAAACAACGCTTAGGAAGAGTGTTGGCAATTCGGTCGGTGAAATACACAACATTTACTTGAAGGTGCCCGTTAGTTAAAGATGCAACAAGATGGGACAAAAACTGATTCATAAAAATGTTGGAGTCATCCAGGTTTGTGGCCCCGTACCGAACTGTTCTCTCCTTGGGAGAGAGAAGCAGAGAGATCCCCCGGCTTTCCGTCAACCCAACCCGCCATGTCCATACATCCAACGCGCGCCCGAAAATACATTCCCTGGCGCTCAAACTAAATAAAAATGTCGCACATAATTCCATGAATAATAGAGCTGAATTTTCCATGACATAAAGCCTTAACCAAACGATACCTTATCCCTCATAGCTCAGTCTCTTCGCTCGGTAGGGACGCGGATCGCAGCGAAACAGCGGCATAGTGTATAGCGGGCATGGGTAACGCAAAGCCGGGGACGTCCGGTAAAGATTTCGGCCGGGGCGGGCGGGAGCGCGCTTCTTTGAATGTGCATCACGCCCGCTGTAGGTATAATACCGGCGCTGTCATGGCGCGATCATATGTCTTCGCGGGTGACAGTTGTCTAACTGTCAGACATGGGAAAGTGCCACGTGGTCGGTGACAGTCGGTGATGTCATATCA
The DNA here is from genome assembly GCA_921293315.2 of Nemurella pictetii. Classification (NCBI taxonomy): domain Eukaryota; kingdom Metazoa; phylum Arthropoda; class Insecta; order Plecoptera; family Nemouridae; genus Nemurella; species Nemurella pictetii. Next base: position 34,887,611 of record OV121115.1, read on the forward strand.
GCTCGCTTGCCGAGGGTCCGTGAGTGGATAAATAGATTAAACTGTTGCTCTCACCGCAGGCAATTTTCCTTTGTAATTCAGTTCAATGCATCCTTCGAGTGCGCAGCAAGAATTGTGGTCTCTGGCTAGCTATTAAAATTTGCAAATGTTCCACGCGTTAAATTGGATTCTAGAAAAGAAAACGTTTAGCACACGGCTGTCTAGACAATCTAAATCCTACTTCCTTTTGTTCCGTGACCTGCTTGTTAACTTATTTGCCATAAATATATTTGTCCAAATTGGCAGGATGGCAACGTAGTAAAATAAGAAGCGGAATAAAACTGGATAATGCGAGGAAAATATAGGGTTCATTTTAGGATTCCGAGGCTTCAGATTTCTATGACAAATCGAAAGATTATCCCTCCTCCTTAATGGCTAATGCAAAGTGGGCTTGAAAGGAAAGTAATAAATTGCCAAAATAAATTCTTCTTTGAACCAGTTCCGTATTTCAAAACCGTTGACATGAAATTAATTTTGAGGAAAAGCCATGCATATATGTGACTTTTAGATGCGATATGTCCCCAACCCAATATTTCACAGGTATTATGAGATAATGTTGCTTGATGCTTCCTGCTCGGGGCTCGGATCGGGGCTGGGGCTCTGCTCTCGGAGACAGCGACTTACAGATCGTCTCGCTCCAGCAGACCTCCACCCCCTCGATAGCCCACACTTCCGCCCGTTACGCAGCCTGCCGCAGCCAGCAGCAGCAGCGAGCAGCAAGCAGCAAGCAGCGAGCAGCGAGCAGCAAGCAGCAAGCAGCGAGCAGCAAGCAGCAAGCAGAAAGCAGCAAGCAGCAAGCAGAGAGCAGCAAGCAGCAAGCAGCAAGCAGCAAGCAGCAAGCAGCAAGCAGCAAGCAGCAAGCAGCAAGCAGCAAGCAGCAAGCAGCAAGCAGCAAGCAGCAAGCAGCAAGCAGCAAGCAGCGAGCAGCAAGCAGCGAGCAGCGAGCAGCAAGCAGCAAGCAGCGAGCAGCAAGCAGCAAGCAGCAAGCAGCAAGCAGCAAGCAGCAAGCAGCAAGCAGCAAGCAGCAAGCAGCAAGCAGCAAGCAGCAAGCAGCAAGCAGCAAGCAGCAAGCAGCAAGCAGCAAGCAGCAAGCAGCAAGCAGCTAGCAGCGAGCAGCAAGCAGCAAGCAGCGAGCAGCGAGCAGCGAGCAGCAAGCAGCAAGCAGCAAGCAGCGAGCAGCGAGCAGCGAGCAGCAAGCAGCAAGCAGCAAGCAGCAAGCAGCAAGCAGCAAGCAGCAAGCAGCAAGCAGCAAACAGCAAGCAGCAAGCAGCAAGCAGCGAGCAGCAAGCAGCAAGCAGCAAGCAGCCGAAGGGAAATGAGCAGAGTTCTTCCGCAGCCAGCAAGCTGCCAGTTAAGACCTTCCGTCAAACAGTTCCGGGTTTTCTTTCCTCAAATCACCTCATCTGAAGCAGGCTGGAGTGTCGGACATGTGTTGTGGGGGGGGGGGGGGAACAAGGGGTATGTCATAGGTGTATTGTTAAGTCTAGTGTGATAAGCGATAACCTGGATCTTTAAGACTTATCTTCGCACAACAAGCAAAATAAGAAAGTTGCCGTCTTGAGATTCCTATAATGTAGTGTGTCAACAGGGAAAACGTCAAAGTGGCGATGTTCCTGAAATCAGGCCACTCAGTTTTGCATGGGTTCAGCCCGGTTCAGCCCGGTTCAGCCCGGTTCAGCCGCTAAGCAGCCAGAGAGTGAGCTCGCCAGCCTCGGAGGGACATCTAGGGGACAGAGTGCTCTGTTCTGCGCTCGCGTACTCACGCTTCCCTTCGTCGAGCATTTGTTTCAATTTCCGGAAGGAGAGAATTGCTCGCTAGTCGAAGGACAAGACTTGTCAAGAAAATACAAAATAACGCTCAAAATGAGAATCGTGTTTTACAAGAATTCCGTGTAGCTTTCTCAAAAGTCTCGCGTAAATTTGACTCTTCATCAAGTCCTCGGCGACGCCGACGCCGACGCCGACGCCGACGCCGACGCCGACGACGGCGTATTTAAAATACGTTTAAGAAATGCTAAAGCGGCAAGATTGCTTCTCGGGAAAGGGACATGTAATATTTTCAGATCTCAACACCTCGCGAGGTTGACATTTATTCGTTCGCTTCCCGCGTGGACAGAATTTCAGACACGGTTTCATTGCATGCGTGTTTTCAACAAGTTGCTAGTTACGCAAGAAATGCGAATGTTCCTTCAAGTTTTCTATTCCCATCATCTGAAGCGGGAGGCGAACGCGTGAGGTCTGATTTGGCCGCGTTGCTTAGCAGGTTGCAAAACCTAACAACGATGGAGTTATGGAGGCGCCAGGCAAGGGTGCTGGTCTTCAACTTGGCCGCTGACACGAAAGAGATCTTTCAGTTTCACCCACCTCTTTCTCCAGCGTCCGTCCATCAAACACACCACATCTCACCCGAATATCGGGAAATTAAGCCATGGAATGAGTTAACCACAATTTCTCAGATATAATAAAATATTATAAGGCTGATCGATTTCATCGCTGGCGGATCCCATGTCGAGTTTCTCTGCAATCTTGCACCAAGCGAGATGACAACAATCGCAATGAACCGACGCAAGCGCGGCCAGCAAAAGATCCTTGCGCTACTTGCTGCCTATTACCGTCAATTTTCGCCGGTGTCAGCAGAGACGATAAGTGGCACAATGTTGCGGCTGCTGCCTGTGGTCGTGGTATGGACCATCCGTGCAGATGCACACAGACGGGCTGATGGGGCTAAACCTGGCTGCAAGGAATCCCTCCAGTGTTTGTCTCCGTTTTAAAGAAATATATGCACACAACTTTTTCAAAACATATTCATTTCGGTCCATGAAATGGAACAAGTGACGCTTCATTCTCATTCTATGTTGGCGTGCGTTCTCTAATTTGATTGCCCAATATTCTTCGGGGATGCGCAACGTCACGCGGCTTCATTGTTAAGAAATGGTTTGTCAATTTCCAACAAATGTCTACGAGTTTCAGAGACAAGAGTAAAATATTCGCTCGCGAGTCTTGCTTTCATTGAAATTGCCTCTGCAATAAGAAATTAATTAATCAAGTAGAAGTAGTTTATTTCAGTCATTCGGAAGGCAGCTCCACGTTTCGTGACAAAGGCGCGATCGTTTTGTTTAGCAAGTGAATGTCACCGGCGTCGGCGTCGCGGCGTCGGCGTCGGCGTCGCGGCGTCGGCGTCGGCGTCGCGGCGTCGGCGTCGCGGCGTCGGCGGCCGGGGACAAAGTGTGCCGAGCAAACCGCAGCTTGTCGCCGCTCATTGGCGGACGCCGAAACAATTGATTCGATCTCCAACTTGTCACTTCGGTGGTTAGAAGCGAGAACATCTGCATTGCGAGCAGCTGATAAAGGTAGGTATTTTTGCAAACCATCGGTGCGGCGCAAAATAACACAATTGTGTTAATATTCGAGTGCATTGTGCAATGAAATTAAGTTATGGAGTGTTCGTCGGTCGCTCATGCATGGTTCTGTGCGTAATTCCAGCTCGAATTATCGCAATTTGTGTATGCTAATACGTGTTGCGGCAGCAAAAGCGTGAAAATATTCTTTACACTTCATTGAAGATATTTTTTATACAGAAATATAAAACGTAAGAGAAGAGTAAAAATGTCATGAAACGCGATCATTTCACAGGATTCAACTTCGATCGCAAAATGGAACGGCGAGATAAATTTTTCTGATTTTTGTGCATTAGCAATGAAAAGTATAATAATGTTGTATTTATAGTTGACGATATGAGTCTAGAGTAATTCAATCAGAGTGATTTATTAAGCGGCTCAAAAGCTGAACTAATCATCGGCCCAGCCACTGAGTTAATTCCCACGTCGATAATTCACAAAACATCCAGCAAAACTGAACGAAATCCAATTAAAACAGCCGTGGATTACAATCACTGTAGCAATGACATCCATCTTCCCGTTTAAAATGTCATAAAATAATTACAAAATAAAACTCTGGAGCCAATAAATTCAAGCAGCAATCAAATATTTCAGTTAGCCCGAGCTCTAAATAATCACTGGCAATTATATTAATCGCTAATAATACGCACTCGATCAAACGACGCCGGCGCACCGCTCCAGACAGAATCTAATATTATTCCAGCAGATTTTCGCCGAAGTTGACATTGCGAAGCCATCACACAGTGATCTGCGTTTAGTATATAGACGCTTGTTTGTTCGGCGTCGTCGTCGTCGTCGGCGTCGGCGTCGGCGTCGGCGTCGGCGTCGGCGTCGGTAGCAGCGTCGGCACAAAGCACGGGCTGGTTTCAATAGGCCTGCTTGATCTAATAAGCCATCGGCGCTGCTAAGTACACAGAAGGACGCCGACGCCCCCGACGCCACCGACGCCATCGACGCCGAGTTCCCCGTCCGGCAACGACGGTATTGACCGAATGTCACCTCACCGGCGACGCCAACACGTCATCAACATCAACGTCGCATCAGCTAACAATGTTGCCACCCGGACCCCCATTATGAAATGATTGGCCCGGCTCCGAGCCGGCCCCGAGCCGGTCGCATCGCGCGAACGCAAATATTAGCTGGTGTCACCGGATCGAAGCACGCCGCGTGGCTAATTAAGCAAAGTGTGATTTGAAATCATCGCCGTTACCTGCATGCATTTCAGTGTTTGCACTGCAGGGTCTGGCTCGAAACGCAGCGTAGCGGTAGTTATATGTGGTTATAGTGTGTTGGTTATTTAAGTTCTCAATAAACACACGGGCGCTTCATGACATGTTTTAAATGCTGACAGCATGAATTGCGCCAATAACTATTTCTCCAGTTTTATTGGGACCAGTATATCCCAGCTGGCAAGAAGGAACGCAGTCGGGCTCTTGGCGTCCGTCAAACGGATGAAAGCGCGTCGTCAATGCAGGAGATGCTGCGATGGTATCTAGATCAATATCAGCGAGAGATGCAGAGTTTTATCAATCGGCTCGATTACAAAGTCTGCACCTGGCGTCGCGCGTTCTCTGCCCTTAAATCGGTGGGTCAGTCGATTGAATCGCAACGCTCACACGCGAATGACTAATCGCAAACACTTGTCACGTCTCGCACGAACTATTACAACAATGCACGCTGGAGTAGGCACAACGTGCACATGTAGTTTCCCTGCTACCTGTGCTGTACCGTGCTTGTAGCTATGCAGCTAGCATCTACCATAAACCCATGCACATCGGGCAAGGAATAGTTGTAATGCAATAGTGTTCTCAGCGTCAGCAGCCAGTAGCAGTTGTAACTGTTACCAACCTTGACCAAGATTTTGCGCTCTAAGCTTGCGCAGGTTGTTGCGAGCCGTGCAGGCCATGTGACAATGACTGCGCGCGCTACGGTCAATATTTGCATCCCGCGCAATTCGCCGTCTTGCTTGGCTGTCGCTGCTGCTTCCATCTACTCTTCTGCCAGCATCCGCCGCCGCCGCTGTCTTGGCTCAGATTGTACACAATTGGCATATCAATCACGGCTTGGCATCCATTTATACTGCTTCCTCAATTGAACAAATTGATTCGATGATAACAAGATTACGAGTCTCGCGATGGCTCAATTGAAGCACGCAAATGGAACGAATGTATTAGTACGTGTGCAGACATCCGACGAAACGTGACGCGTATGTTGATGCTAAAATTTAAAACAAACGAAAGCATGGTGGATGCATAAAACGTGTGAATTGATGTCTTTTGATGGTTTCACTGGAACAATGCGTGTCATTTTACAGTGTTTTAGCGGTGGTCGCTGGTTGTGTCCACACAGTTTGCCGGGCAAGATCGGTGAGCAGCGAGCCCGAAGAAAGCGTGAAGGACTCCACCGATCGGCGTATTGATTTAAGAGATGAGCCGGCGACGACAGAGGAGGAGCTCGTCACCCAGGATGGCGCAAAGCCCGCGCCAGGTGTCTTCATTGCTTCTAGCCAGGTCGTGCCTTCGGCGTGTTGCGATCAACACGCGCGGCCTCTCGCAATCGCGGTCCGTCCACGGCCGAGTCAATGCCATCGACGTCGGCGTCGGCGTCGGCAGCGGAGTCGGCGTCGGCGGGCATTCGGATTTTTAGAAGCCCCGAGTACAACATAGAAAATAACAGCGCAGTCATCTGGCTCTGCGCTCTGACAGGCTGATAAGCAGCAATTAGCAAAGCAGCCGGTGCTCCATCACGATCCATTGTTTGCCGGATTGTACCTCACGTTAAGCACACATGTTGACTGCAGCACAGCTCGATTAAAAGGCTGAACGCAGCCGCAACAACAGGAGCTGTTGACTCTTAAAACGTCGATGAGATCGCTCGCCCTGTGGTCCATCGCCCAGGCCGTCGCGATGCCTCGCACCGTCGCGACGCCTCGCACCGTCGCGACGCCTCGCACCGTCGCGATTCCTCGGACCGTCGCGACGCCTCGCACCGTCGCGACGCCTCGGCCAACGAGGGGCGTCGTGGTCAACGCACGCTCCCAGCGTAACAAGGCTCGTCAGGATCGTGCGGTCAGCGAGATTTGGTTGTTCAGCGATTACTGGCGATGTTTGCCTGGCGTCCGTCTGCTGAATTCGTTCACACGCGAATCGGAGCGATCGAAGGGCGACGCGTGTGCTGTGTTCTGTATCCGGGCTCGTCGTTCATTACGCTAATGAAATCGCTGCGTCAATTTAGAGGGCATGGATGCCATGAGAAAGGTAAACCTACTTAGGAGATGAAACGGCATTACGAGCAGAAAATTCGGCCCGTCGTTCTCCACCTGAATCGATTATTTGTTTTCGTGCCTAACAAATTGCTCTTAATTAAAATAATATGTCTACATAATATGTGAGTTTATACTGTCGTATGCCTTTGGTTGAAAAACTAATAAAAACTAACAAAATCGTTTAATCTGTTAACTCCTCAAGGCGAAATCAATAATAAATCCCTGGAGCCAATGAAACTCGATCCGGCGGCGATGAAAGCCGCAACCACGGCGTGTGAGACGGCTGCATAAACTGTCTCACTGTGGTTTCAATCTGTGCAAGAAGTTGACCGCAACCACCACCGCGGTGGGGTCGGGGTTCGAGCCCCGATGTAAGTGATGAGAGGGAAAAGCTTGCTCCTCGCATTCGGGCACCGTTTCCCTTGGCCTCGTGCGCCCCCCGCCCCCTTGTCGTGACGTCACTGCAGGGACGCGGAGTGTGACCAAGGGGTGTGATAAAGGGTGTGATTGCAGGCATCGCAAAGGGCAAGTGGCAAGCGTCACCACGGCTGCTTGGAGATGTAGTGCGCGTTGTGCGATGTAATTGCTTCTCGCTTGTCACGTCTTGTGGCTGGCAAACTGTCATCTGTCAGCCTCTCTTCCGGAGTTGGTTATCTGTCAGCGGCTGGCATCCACGGCACGACGCCCATGTCACTCAGCGCGAAACTATCTAACTACATTCCGGGTTTAATTAGCGATTAATTTGCGGCTCAATCTAAAGGCTTCTGGCTTAAGATAATATTTAGCCAAATCGTCATTCAAATCGGCATGATTTCTTCCAATTTTATGACAGGCGTGGTTTGATGTGCTAAAATTAAGAACTGATATTTTGTTCGTGGGACCCTGTTTTTCTGTGTTGCCAGCTCAATTATTTTGATAAATTTACTCCTCGGTGCGGTCTAACAATGTGGGTCATATTCTGCTTCATAGTTTTCCTTGAGAGTGTTCGGGTCGATATACGTGTCTATTTATAAAGCTCATCGATTCCAAGGAAAATGTTGCAAAGCAGCACAAATGATATTTTTGTCCGCAACAACGAAAAAAATGGCAATTTCGGGCTCAATTCATGGAAGGTCGAAAATTGTCACTCTGCTTTCTGTTCGAGCGTCGCCTTTATACGTTTAACGTTCTATTTCGGCGGTGAACGACAGATTAGCAGCTTCTCGCTGTTGTTGTGTACAAAGTTGATGGATGATCTCTTCTTGTTGCAGGCACCACATTAAAATGCTTCGGATATTGGTATCACATGAATTTATTCGACTAAAATCGATGCAATCATCAAGAATGGGATCGTCCTAATTTATTCTGAGTCACAACTTTTATGTGTAAAAGCCAATTGTTTCCTATCCGTCTTTTTATAGATAACTTTTTGCCCCGACCAGCGATGGAAAAGATAATCGAAACGGCAAAAACGACGGCAAAAAGCTTTTCTATAACAGCTGTAACGACCACAGCAGCAGCAGCAGCAGCAGCAGCAGCAGCAGCAGCAGCAGCAGCAGCAGCAGCAGCAGCAGCAGCAGCAGCAGCAGCAGCAGCAGCAGCAGCAGCAGCAGCAGCAGCAGCAGCAGCAGCAGCAGAAGCAGCAGCAGCAGCAGCAGCAGCAGCAGCAGCAGCAGCAGCAGCAGCAGCAGCAGCAGCAGCAGCAGCAGCAGCAGCAGCAGCAGCAGCAGCAGCAGCAGCAGCAGCAGCAGCAGCAGCAGCAGCAGCAGCAGCAGCAGCAGCAGCGGTGCAGAGAAATCGAGCGATCGCCACGCAAAGCTCACGCGCTTTCGTTTCAATCATATAAAGAAGGTTGATTCGCGTGAAAACAGCGGCAGTCGTATCTCTGGCTTTTGACACAAATGAAACCTGACGGGTTTTCAAGGGGCAGGTTTCGGCGGTCCATCTCATCGCTTCGGCCCCTGCTCCCGGCATTGACTCCGATAAGTGACCGCGGAGGAACGCTAGCAGCTCGCATCGGGCCTGCTTGCCAGAAAACAGGGCTGCACGCCGCAAGGAAATGCAAGCTCGACCACGACGTCCAGTTTATTTGACAGGAACCCAGCATCGATTGAAGATAGGACCGAGTGTAGCTCCACTGCGAATTATCTCTAGGATAATACGACGTCGTGGTGGAATTTTAACAAGTGTTTTTTCTGTACAGAATACATTACGTTTCCCTGCTGTTGAAATTGAATATGTTAATATCATCCGATCGTATGTTTTATTAAGTAAATCATTGAGACTCTGACCACGGCCATATGCCTGAAAGGTCAAGTTTGTGGCCACCTAGGTATTTCAATCACCTAGATGATTATGAACTACAATTAAGGGTGAAGAGAGGGATCCGAGTCCAGTGTTATTTTTTATGGAAGTTTTATTGATCAATTGCATACGAATACCGTCAATATGATGCAGTAATTCGCAATTTGATAATGCGCAATTTTGCATGCCGCAAATCGGTCGAGCACCGGGTGCATGTGCTGCGACGACCAGAGGTCACAACGCTGACCTCTGGGTCGCTCCGTCCGCCGGGCAAGGTCATCTCGAGCTCCAAGTGCCACTCGAAACACTTGCTGACCAATTAGGAGGTTGAAACGACCTTTCTGATCAGCGATCGGCCGCCGGTACATTGTGCACTGTGAGCGTCGTATCTTCTGACCGCTTGCAGTTTCAGCAGACAATGGCCGCCTCGGGATGGCCGCAGTGCCGTTGATTTCACGCGATCTACACATACGATCCGAGCCGCGGGTCGCTCCCAGACATCAGGCGATCGCGAGCGTTCGATTGGCATCACCCTGTCTATCTGCTCGATCAGGGAAACATTGAGCTTCTTTACAAAGTTGCTGCTTTCTGCGTGGAATCGCGCACCGACGTTAACTTCTTCAGAAATGTTCATTGGCTCGCCAAATCGAGTTGAATGTATAATCATGAACATCACATGAATTACCAATCCACGAGAGAAAGGGAAATTCCTTTGCAAGTGTGAAGAATCCAATGGATTCTATGATTTTTTTGTACAGTGCATATTTTTATAACTCGCCTGCAAAAAGAACGCCCCGCAGACTTTTCATACGGTGATATGAAAGGGAAGGGAAAGACGGCGAGTTTAAATTGCGGTGGTTGCTTCCATCGCTGGAACTGACATCGCGCAGTCAGCTCACGTAGGTTCCTTAGCAACAGCTGCGAATGATTAATTCAGAACCATTACATAGCTGTTTGAACTTGAGACAATCAGACCTAACTCACCTTCGAACACCAAAATAAATGCAAACAATTTGCAAATAAATATCAGATCAATCATCGGGTGGGCAGTGAGTGTGATCGACTGAGCGAGCAATTGGCCAACGCCAGCTGGTAATTAGTGGCGTGAAATGCCGGGGCTGCCGTTTGCCACACAAAACCCACAAAACAAAGAATCAACCTTCGATTACGTGGACTAAGCTGTTTTAGATACTCGCTGATTCCTGTCTGATCAACGCTGAAGGTTGTTCCTGCATAATCAGCCGACGTCACCCGAGATCAGCCGAGATCAGGCGAGATCAGGCGAAGTAGCGTTGACTGCGCCCATCGCAAAGCTCGAGTGACAATCTTTGTTGTTTGGTGTGGGTGGTGATGACGTCTCGAGACAGTCTCATGGTGGCAGTGAATCCGACAAACGTTTGTAATGTGAATCATATTATGTGCTTTTTTCAAAAACCAAAAAAATTGTTTCCTTTAATTGCCACCCCCGTTAACTAAATCGCCTAATATTTTCCCCCGTCGTTGCCGTGTTCGTACAACTCCGAAAACTACCGAATAACACCGAATCCCGGTATTATGACGAGAGTGCCGCTCTAAGCCTACAAAACTTTCAAACTACCAACTCCGCACTAATACCGTCTATCAAAACTTCTTGATAGGTACAGGCAATAAATTTTGTTCCCAAAACTCTAACATCATAATCCTCGCGGCGTCAATGAAAAGGCTGCGCGCGGCTGGGACGGAGGAACAGGAGGAACGGGAGGAACAGGAGGACCAGGAGGAACAGGAGGAACGTCCCAAGCCAGCCAGCCTGACTGTTGGCTTCAAGTTCGCACTCCTCCATTGTCTGGGTGTCCGTCAGCCGGCGAGCTGGCAGCCCGATCCGTCGATAGTCTCCCATCTCCCAGGGCTGACGTGTGCAAGGTCCTTATTGTTCGTTGGCACCGCGACACGGCGGCGAGGACGAGCCGAAGACGCCACGTTTGGTACACAAATAAAGGATGCCAGCACGACCTGCCCGACGAACAGGCACAATGTCACGTGCCGGGGGCCTCCTAAGAAGCCTCCATGGAGCTCCTATTGGTAACCATCTATAACCTTGCTACAGCACTGCGGCTAACGATGACACACATGGAAGTTCAACGATTGGGACTTTGGGTGCTGTTTGTTCAACTTTTGTACATGGACGATATGGCGGTAAACTGTCTGCCCTTCGTTTCATCTCGAGACTTGTATCACGAAATTCATGACATCCTCATCAGATGATGTATCCATTAAAAACAAATTTGATTCAATGGGATTTGATCTCGCGAACCTCGCAAATTACTGGCCAGTGCATTCTCAATTTCACTTCATCAAGTTATAAAGCTGTGCAATTGCACAAAACGATTACTGGTTTCAGGTCTTAGCAAAAGGCAATCACTAAACTCTCACCGATCCCGGCGGGAAAAGAGTGTACGGGGCAGTTGGGGCGATCATCTAAAGTACTTGGTGGGTAAAAATACTAGTTCCCATTATCGATTCGAGCTTGAATACATTGTGTTTATGTCACTCTACTCAGTTCAGGACCGTAGCAAGCAAAGGAATGAAGAAATGGAAAGAAAGACTGGAAATACTAGAAGACCAGGAAGACATGGAAAGACCAGTGGTGGATAGTGGATTAAGTTCGGATTGAAGGAAAAGAATGCTTCCAGCCCAACTATAATAATGTTAGATGCAATTCAACACTCGCTCGTTCCAAGCACGTTACTCCTTTCATAGGATTTAGCTAATTTGCTGCCGACCAAGAAAATAACTACTTGCGTGTAATTAGATAATTGGCAATTATATTTAAATTGAAGTTGCCGCAGCCGAGATGTTAAGATCTCTTCGCCTTGGATTGTGAACAAAGCTAAGGAATATCCTTACACATTACAATAAATAAATATGAACCAGACAATACTATTTATACGCGTAACATTTTAACGAACAATAAAACAGCATTTTTTTTTTACAAAAAAATCAAATAAATGTATGTGTAATTGGCGATGACGTAATTAATCCATCTACTCTGGAATGTGCATTGAACACCTCTAAAGCTACAAGTTCTAAGCGAGCTTCTAGTGCTTCTAGTCTAGTAGAGATGTAATACTGCAGAAACTTGTCATATTATCTAACCTTCAGCTTGCCCAACATTTCGGCTAACCATTGCCACCCGCTTTCTAAATTCCTTCAATCCAACTCGCACAACGACACTAAAGGTGCCGCCGGTATTTACAACCCTTAATGTAAGAACCCAAAAGCTCTCGGACTGTGTCCTCGAGCCGCGGCGTGCAATTGCATCAAGGTGCCGCTGACCTAAGGGCAGACGCAACCCCCAATTTCTCTGTAGCATAAATAGAACTCTCACCCCTGCCTCGCTCTCAATCTTCCACCTTCGATCGGCGAGAGCAGACGTCGATCGCGAGCCTAGTTTTAAGGTAATATTAATAAACCCTAGTATGTAATCTTGTATTCTTAATCAACCCACCATATCCATCCAAGAAAGATACTCGCTTCACGGCTGGGAACTCGCTGCTTCCGGAGCTCGTTCGTCTCCGCGCTACTATAATCGAACGTGGCGGCAGCTAACATCAAATCGCTACCTTTCATATCGCCACCTATTACATTGGTCGGCAGCTGCTGGGATTTCCCTGTATCTTCCTTGGTTGTATTTGGTGGTGTTTAGTCTTATTTGATAAGTTAGGGAGTGCTTGTTTAGGGAGTGATATTTCTAGTTTAAATTCAAGCTTTGATCCGTTCCGTTAAGTCGCATTTTTTTTTGGTTTTTCTCTTGTCCGACATCGATCAAATTCATTATGAGTCTGGGCACCGCCACCCCAACGCCATCGGAAGGCATTTTGCATATTAACATAGGAGGCATGCTTGCTTTCGTGGAGGATTTTTCGGGAGCCGGAATAGGAGTTTCAGTGAATCGATACTTTGAGTCCATCGAAGAGGCTGCAAAGTTAGGCAACTGGACAGCTGAGCACCAGGCTAGCATTGCCAGGCTTAAACTCAAGGGGGCAGCCCGCGAATTCCTCGAAGGGGAAGACATCCTTAAAACAGCAGACTATGTAACGCTTAAAAAGGCAATAATCGGGTGTTTCGCGAAGCGTGACACGCCGATCTCGCGGAATGCTTCTTTGTTAAGTTGCGTCCAGCGGCCTGGAGAGACGGTCCAGCAATACGCAACCAAATTAAAAATTTTAGGCCGGTCAACATTAATTACTTCCGAAAATCCGCTAGAAAACACAGTGCGTCGACAAGTGCTCGAGGAGACACTTTTGGGCCGGTTTGTCGAGGGACTGCGTGGGAATTTTAAGAGATTCGTTCTCCACGCAGCGCCTAAAACCTTCTCGGACGCCGTGGACCTCGCCGAACGTGAGGAGTATTTCGAGTCGCTTATGGGAAGCTCTCGGAGTGTCTCAGCCGTTCAGGCACCGGTCGACGACGTCAGGGAAAGGCAACAGACGAGCCGCCCTCCCCGACAGCCTAAACAGCTAACAAATTGTCAATGCTATAGATGTGGAGGATGGGGACACACCGTTATGATGTGTCCTAGCCCCGCAAACAAGGATAATTTTTCGCGTCAACCGCGTCAGCCGTATCAACAGCCTCAGCAGCGTCAGCATCATCAACAGTGCTGCAATTTTAATTCACCTCCTCAAGGCCAATACCGCGAACCTGCGCCACATTTTAACGTGCCGCCGTTCAACCCCTTCACGACACCTCCGCCCGCTAACAATAACCAACATTTTTTTCACAAAGGTCCTACATTTCACCCACCGAAGTAAGACCTGTTAACCCGTGGACAGTCCCATGTAACTGGGGAGCGAACGACCAATTTCTTGGGAAGTCGGTGAACTGCCACCTAATTTCGGAAATGCAAGCTACACCTGCGCAATTTCTAATCGACACCGGTGCGGTAGTGTCAATTTTTTCAGAAAGTATAATTCGAAAAAGCGGAATTAAAATTAATTACGATAGCATCACGAACCCAACAATCGGAATAACCGGGCACGCTCTGCCAATCGTTGGCTCGTGTGACGTGTCGATATATTTAGGGTCAGCAACATACATTTGGAAGGTGCTAGTCAGCGACGACAGCCTCCATATGGATACTGACGGGATTATCGGACTAGATTTTTTAAAATGTTACGGGTTCCGTATAGAATTAGACACAAATCGTATTTGCCACCTAGAAAATCAAATACCTTTAGTTACTATTACTCCCAAACCTAGAATAGCTAGTTTTAAAAATACCCCCGTCGACTCAAAGGGTCAGTTAGGACCGGGCAATCCCAACAAGTTGGATCTCATTACAACCCCGAGCACTCGACCCACAGTGGTACAGCCGGTGGTTGAAATCGAGAGTTGCACGGAAGGCAAAACAAAGGTCGAGACAATGCCAAGGCAAAAACGGGTCCGGTTTGCGGAGAGACGTCCCCTCAAACCCTCCCCAGTCTCGAACCCGCGAACTTTCATGCCTAAGACCGTCGAACGCGCGGACACCACGTCGGTGAAACCGAGGCTTGCGAGCAAACTCCAAGGAGTCTCTGCAGTTTCGGCCACCGTTAGCCCTAGTTTAGATATTAATTTTTCAAAATGTTTTGAGTCCCGTGTCCATTTGACTGACGAGGTAGTCGTGCCGGCTCGTAGCCAGCACTTGTGTTCAGGAAAACAGCGTCGAAGGATCGGTTGCCCGGAAACCACCTCGTCTGCTGCCAGCGAGAGTTCGCGATGTCGTATTTTTCACCCTGCGGAGATACTTATTAAAGGAATAATGTTCTCGCGCTTAGTTTTTAATGAAAGAGATGATTTATATGTACAACTTAAATTAATTAATATTAGCGATAGTGATTTAGTTATTCCCGCTCGAACATATGTCGGAGATGTCGAGGCGGTCGAGTCAATGCCTCCGCACGTAACTATAGGTAGTGTTTCGAGGGTCGAACCCGCACCCCTAGACCTCGATTCACTTTGTAAATTAGACCACTTACCAATCCAAGAAAAGGAGAAAGTTTACGAGCTTCTGTCACAGTATCCCGAAATCTTTTATAAAAAGGGAGAGCCTATGAGCTGTGCTGTTAATGTCCAACATAGAATTGACACCGGCAATGCAACCCCTATAAAGCGCCCACCTTTCCGAATACCTTTTTCACAGCGACCACTAGTCGATCAGTTTACTAAAGAAATGCTCGAACAAGGTGTCATTGTTCGAAGCTCATCACCTTGGAGCGCACCTGTAATTATTGTTTCCAAAAAATCCCTAGATGGTACCCCGCAATATCGCTTTGTCACTGATTTTAGAGCTCTAAATGAAGTTACCCGCAAGGATTCATACCCATTGCCGATGATAACCGAAACCCTAGCCATGCTAGGTAACGCAAAATACTTCACGGTTCTTGATATGGCATCAAGTTACTATCAAGTACCCATCCACCCCGACGATCAAGAAAAAACTGCATTTTCTACATACAACGGCCACTATCATTACAAAAGGCTAGCTTTTGGTCTATCCGGAGCACCCGCTACTTTCCAAAGACTAATTGACACTGTTCTTGTAGGACTGACAGGAGTCAGCTGCTATACATACCTCGACGACATTGTTGTTTTTTCACAAACTATAGATGATCACATTGATAGGCTCCGCGAGGTATTCGACAGATTAAAAACCGCTAACCTTAGACTCAAGCCAGAGAAGTGTGCATTCCTCCAGAAACGTGTGGAGTACTTAGGCCACATTATCTCTAGCGAAGGTGTTACTGTCAACCCAGAAAAAATTAAAGTTATTAAAGAATACCCCACTCCCAAAACCGTCACACAGGTAAAAGGCTTCCTCGGTGTAGCCGGGTTTTATAGGCGATTCATTCCACAATACGCGAAAATTGCCAAACCGCTCACTATTCTAACAAAAAAGGAACAATCTTTTGTTTGGGGCAGGGAACAGGTTGACGCTTTTGAACAACTAAAAGCAGCCCTGTGTTCCGAACCTATCCTTCAATTCCCCGATTTCAATAAAACTTTCATTCTGACCTGCGACGCTTCTCAATACGCAGTGTCTTGCATTTTAAGCCAGGAAATAGACGGTAACGACCTACCGATAGCTTACTTCTCGCGTCAACTCAACAAAGCAGAACAAAACTATTCCACATATGAGCGTGAATTAACCGGTATCATAAGCGGAATAAAACACTTTAGAATCTATGTCTATGGACGACAATTTAAAATATATTCCGACCAAAGAGCCCTTCAATTCTTAATCGCTAAAGAAAACAAATCTTCACGTCAACTCAATTGGGCCGCACTATTAGCTGAATACGATTATACCATAACCTACAAACCCGGAAAATCGATACCACATGCCGATGGTTTATCTAGAATAACCGTAGATTCGGTATCTGCTCTATGTGAGCCGATCTACGACAAACAGCGTATAAAAAATGAACAAAGAGCCGATCAAACCCTAATTCCGTTAATTAACCAACTTGAGGCTGATAACTCTAGTAACGAAGATTTCGCACTAGATGACGAGGGAGTTTTGTACCGTCTCCGTCTGGCAAACGAGCGGGAAGATAAACTCGTCGTGCCAGCTTCCATGAAAATGCGTATTTTAAACAATTACCACAACCTTCCATATGCCGGTCACCAAGGTACCGAGCGAACAACTAAACTCATCCGATCAAAATTCTTTTGGAAAACCCTTGCAAATGACGTAAAATTATATTGTTCCAAATGCACTTCTTGTGCCGAAAGGAAAACCTCCCCTCACTTAAAAAAGGTACCGATCCAACGCTACGAGGAAATTCTCAAACCGTTCTCTCGTACCCACATGGATTGCCTTGGTCCGTTTCCAGTTTCTACAAATGGTCACAAACATCTCTTAACGTTCATCGATGCATACACTCGGTACGTGATTGCAGTTCCCATCAAAGACCAGACAGCCAAAACCATCGCTCAAGCCTTCTTCGTCAACGTGATCGAGAAACACGGTGTGCCCGAACAGTTGATCACAGACAGAGGAGCGAACTTTGCGTCGAAATTACTTAACGAAGTATGTTCAATCCTCCGTCTTAAACATAACTTCACAACCGCCTACTCGCCACACGTTAACGGTGCAATCGAACGCGTCCATCGCGTAATGGCCGATCTGATGAGCCATTATGTTAATAAGTCAAACACCGACTGGGACGAGTATGTTCCTTTCATGTTAATTGCCCTTAGAAGTGCCATCAATACTTCCACTAACGAAAGCGGATTTTTCCTCCTTTACGGCTACGACATGCCAATGCCATTTGACACAATAACCAGTCCCGAATATTCACAAGAAAAATCAAAACACACTCAAGACTCTTATGCCGAATTCATTAGGAAAAGATTAGCCGACGCATACGTTAAGGTAAACGAAACTATAAAAAAACACGTAGAATACCGCGAAAAACAATATAATAAAAACACGAAACCCACAGAGCTTAAGGTTAATGATAAGGTATATCTGTTTGACCCCGTTATTAAAGTAGGTACAGCTAAAAAGCTGCGAAAGTAATACAGAGGACCAATGCGAATTATCGAGCGTAACGGTCCGGTAACGTTCACTGTCCGCGATATTTTTACTGGTAAGCAGCAGACAGTACATGCAAACCGGCTTAAGCCCTTTGAATCTGTCACCGATGACGATTTGCAGGAAACAGAAATCGAAGACGACTTACCACAAACAGCTTCAGATAATCCAAATGACACAGTCGCACAAGTAAACCCGCCATTCTATGATATGCGAGATGATATTCTCGTCTTGCCAACTAGCGAACGTCAGACACAACCCTTTACTGTCGAGGACCAAGAGCCCACTGAAATACGCTTGCAAAGGGTTACAGATATTATATCTGCAGAAAATGAATTTCCTGCAGTTTTACCTTCACTAAACAATACTGCGACTGCTGCATCTTCTAGCACCCCCACCCCGCATGTAACCACCGTCTGTGAATCTAGCACTAAGAAACCCTACCACTTAAGGCCATCAAAAAATGTATTGTATAAAGTTTAGATTTACTTATTTTAGGCATAGTAAGGTATCGTTGGTCAACTCCACGCAGAAACAGGGACAATGCGCGGTTTCAACAGAAATTCTTGTTACAGCCATGTTACCGATCCTGCTGGTGTTGCTCTGCCAACTTGCCGATACGACAGGTAATACCGTCAAAATAGATACACTGAACAAAGGAATGATTTTTGTAAGGGATCCACGTAAAAACATTCTGCTAAGCCAGGATAAATGGGTAATTGCAATTGATGTAAATCTTACTGACTATACCGCGAATATAGATCACTTTACTGCAACTCTGAAACAAGTAGGCGATTTCAACATGTCTGCAATAACCACCAGCTTTCGTAATGACGCAAGCGCCATCAAACTGATAATTGATAAGGATCTTGAGACACTTTTCACAGGAGCCCGAATGGTAAAACAACAAATAACGAATATAATGCATACATTAGCTCCGGCCAATCGCATGGTCCGCAGCCCGTTTGACATCGTTGGATTAAGCATGCGATATCTGTTCGGATCTGCCGTGAACTCTGATATCGATGTTATCAATAACAAACTCTTAGGGATGACTAACAATAATGAGGAAATTGTACATCTTGTAGCCAATCAAATAACTTTTATAAATGAAACCGCACAAGTAGGCAACCGAAATTCGCAGAATATTAAAAGCCTTGCTAGCACCCTAAGCCACCTAAACAATAAAATCTATTTAGTGCAACAACTATTCGAGGATAGTCTTGACTCACTATCACCGGCCATAAGCGACCTGTTCTCTATTAACTCAGCGATCAGATCTCTGGATTACACCCTTACAGCGATCAAAGAGGATGTTGATCTGTTTCAATCAGCCCTCGAACTGACCGCGCTGAAGAAACTAAGTTCTTATTTTCTGTCACCATATAAGTTACAAACGATTCTTGCCACTGTACAACCGTACCTAGGTAACGATCTAGATTTTCTTACATCTGTTCAAATTGATAACGTTCCTTTACTACGACATTGCAAAGGTCTGCGCTACGGCATACGGCAATATTATCCGATTATTTATCACTATACCTGTTAAAGCTAACAATAGGTACTTTGATCTGTACCAAACACACCCTCTGCCTACGTTTTTCACAAATAGCTCCGCCATCTACATTAATCCGGACTACCCGTTCTTTGCTATCTCCCAAGATAAGCAATTATTTGTTGAACTAACTTATCATGATCTACTGGGATGCGAGGAGGGAATAATTAACATTTGCCCACCCCTAAAGGCAATACGCAGGGCCACCTCGAGCCGATCTTGCCTTTTGTCACTCTTCCTAGGAGATTCTGCAAGCGCCACCAGACTTTGTGCGCGCGAAATCAAACTGCAATACCAACCAACTGTTTTCAGAGCACATGATTCAAACACGTGGATTTTTAGCGTCCTATCCGAATCACTCCACATCCACTGTGCTGGGACACCTTCTAACGGAGTCACTAGCCATTTAATACAAGGAACAGGGAGGTTAACAGTCGACGCGAATTGCTACGTCTATGCAGACAGCTTCGTGTTGTTTCCCCATGTTTCCGAAACAATTACTCAGCAGTTAGAGTTCCATGTACCCCCAGTCCCGGATATTTACCCACTTTTACGTTCTGCAAAAACGAACCACCCTCTTGGTACGCCCGAAGAAATCGATTCGGTGCTTCAAGATATTCAATCGTCGAGAGATCAGCCTCTCGTCTTGCCGATGGGAGAATGGACGAGTCGCCTCGCGACCATTGCCGCCAAAAACCGTCCTGATGATTTACGAATTACTACCTACACTGTCTCTATAACATTTTTTCTTACGATTTTAATCATTCTTGTATTTGTCTGGCGCCAACGCCACTTATTTTTCAAACAAAAGGAATTGCTTCCAGAGCAATTGCCTTTAAACCCACGAGTATCAGAACCGCAATCAAGTGTCAAAACCGTAATAGAATAGGTTATCTTTAGTTTAATTAGGATAAGTTTTAAAATTTATTGTCGCCTGTATGCTAATATAAGTTTTAAGTTATAGCAGTAGTCATTATTGTAAAATTACTACCATGGACTCGAGACGTCTCTTCGCCACCATCGCAGTAGTCGACGACTGCGATGCGTTGTTACCTGTCTGGCGCCGATGGACAATGAACAGCGGCCACTGAACACTGCCGTGACCGCCAAAGACAAAACAACCGGGCTGAGCGAGAAGTAACCACCCCTCATCTCGCGACAAACACCGAGTACCGCCAAACACCATCAATTGAAAACTGTATTCATCTTTAAACTCTACGTTCCTTGTTATGAAACTCTTCATTCGCCACCACAATTTGTTATTCAAGCATTACCACATTAACTTTTCTAATTATTTTTGCATTTTGCCTCAACCAAATGATCTTGTACTTAATCACACTATTCTTTCTGATCAATTGAATTAGGGTTTTTCCTTACAAAGATCATTGCAACGATTCATTGCAAGATCTCCAATTGTCCATATCGCATTGTGCTCATCCGTTCTGACTTTCCATCAATCGGAGATAATATGTTCGGCTGGCGATTGCGTCGAGACGCATGCTCTTGGCGAATGCACCAAATACGGAGGACTGGTCGCTGCTCACAAAACGGCGTCGGGGGCGGTGGTCTCTCTTCTTCCGAAGGAGACCTGCGGATCGACATCACCACGTGTCACTGTACCGGGTCAAAACACCGACCGTTTGCAAGAACAACTGCCCATTCCACCGTCAGCCTACGAGCAAAGCGTCACCTCAAGTATTCTGGACCGAATTCCCTTCAGCACATCGATTCAATACGTTACCAAACGAACTAAGCCATAGCACAGTTTTCTCACAAAAAAAAAAATGAAAGTACAATCTGCGTACCCGGATTTATAATAATTTAATTATGTTAGTTAAATTTTAGTTTATTTAAGTGGAAATGCGAAAAGCGAATTTGTTTTAAGAATTATGTTATTTGCCTACATTTTAATTTGAAATATCTGAACCACTTGAGTATGTTATAAGTTGTAAACCGACACCTGGTAAGGAACATAATTAATTGATTGGTTCCACCCTAACCGTTAGCTACGATATGTTTTTCTTACTCGTAACCCTGATTTGAAAATGGTTTTCCATTTGTTATTTTCGACCTAATTCTGATAGGTTTTGTTTTGAGATATGTGACTGTATGAAACTGTATTTATTTAATTATTTTGAACGTATCTATCGCATTTATACCCGATTTTTTTTTGCGATACAATTTGCCTTTCGACGTACTGGATTTTTATTTTTATTATTGTTTTCTCTCTCTGGTATTTGAATTCTGATTTTCGTTTTCTTGTCTAAGCTTGTGTTTTGCGTCTTCGCGCAAAATATGATTTTTTGTGGTCTGAAAATTTTTATTTTTATTATGATTGATTAACTTTTATGTATGTACCTTGGACGTTCTGTATCGATGGATTGCTAGATCTGCTTTTGTATAATTATTAGTTAAATTTTTGGAAGCATCATCCTCGTCGGAGGATAACGCTTCATTTCCAGGGGGGAGAGTGATGTAATACTGCAGAAACTTGTCATATTATCTAACCTTCAGCTTGCCCAACATTTCGGCTAACCATTGCCACCCGCTTTCTAAATTCCTTCAATCCAACTCGCACAACGACACTAAAGGTGCCGCCGGTATTTACAACCCTTAATGTAAGAACCCAAAAGCTCTCGGACTGTGTCCTCGAGCCGCGGCGTGCAATTGCATCAAGGTGCCGCTGACCTAAGGGCAGACGCAACCCCCAATTTCTCTGTAGCATAAATAGAACTCTCACCCCTGCCTCGCTCTCAATCTTCCACCTTCGATCGGCGAGAGCAGACGTCGATCGCGAGCCTAGTTTTAAGGTAATATTAATAAACCCTAGTATGTAATCTTGTATTCTTAATCAACCCACCATATCCATCCAAGAAAGATACTCGCTTCACGGCTGGGAACTCGCTGCTTCCGGAGCTCGTTCGTCTCCGCGCTACTATAATCGAACGTGGTGGCAGCTAACATCAAATCGCTACCTTTCATATCGCCACCTATTACAGAGACATGATCGAGTGCCAAGGTGACACTGACAGTGCATCTCACAAGGTTAGCGTCTGTCAAAGCGACGATGATCTAATGGTGTCCGCTCCGCACGTCCAGGTGCTTTGCATCACCACTCGACACGCTGTGACGCCTCCATCCCCCACGCAGAAACAACCCCTCGTCGTCGATAAGAGCAACCCTCCACCCTTGGCACCGGTGAGGATTGCATTTCAAAGATCCGCATTTCAATTTCGATCTAGTTTCACCATTTAACCTCAGCTTGTGGGAAAAATATGAACAGATTGCACATTGAAAAGCATACTGAACAGATTGAACAGATTTTTGGATATTGGCGAAAATTCGGTGGTCTTTCTTGCAAGTAATTCAATGCACGTCTTAAGAAGCAGATGACAGGACGTGATGTTGCAAAATGAACCCGTCAATTATTTCTCCCGATGCCTCGCGAGCCTCGCTGTCTCGTCTTACATTGTAATTCTTGGCAGACGGTCCCAAGAGCAGTCGCTGCTCGCTGGAGGAAGTGGTAACAAGATGACATCTCTTAGCCTCGGTCACCATGCGTCGATTACACCACTACACAATGTCTAGGCATCAATTACCCAGCTAATCACTTGTATCATAGCACAGCTATAAAGTTCATGTCGCGTGCTCGTTCTAGTTCGTTTTCTACTTTCCGTGTCTTTCAAATAAAACTAACCATCGCTTAGTTAAAACTTTTAATTTCTTGTCTTGTTTCCTAATATAACCAGTGGAATGCGTGTACGAAGCAATTTCAATTCCGATTATAATAGTAACCTCAGATTACACCGGATTGAATCTGTTGAGAGCGCACCTAGCGTTGAGAGCGCACCCACCTGCTGCAGCAGCAGCAGCAGCAGCAGCAGCAGCAGCAGCAGCAGCAGCAGCAGCAGCAGCAGCAGCAGCAGCAAGAGTTACTGCGTTCAGCATGCATCATCTGGGATGATCTTGTTGTTTCCCTGAGTCTCCACTTTTCCGTGACATTGGCCTCAGTCAGACGCAGAATTTGACTTCCAGCGAAATAGGGGCAGGTTATTCTGGATCCGGTAATTACTGAGTGAAACAAAGCTCATGCCTCGTTAATTATTATGCTTTTAAGGTCGATCATTCACCAATAACCAACAACCCAATCAATCAATCAATCAATCGATCGATCAACCGCTCGATCTCTTCCAGGCGTGCGGAAATTAGGAAACATGCGAGTTGTCCAATGTCCACTGTCCGGTGGTCACTTGTTTCGTGCTAACAGCTTGCCGGCCAATTTGACAGTTGCATTGTCTCGCTGTCAACAGAACTGACCTCGATTTCATCGTTACTTTCAATTAATTATTATTTCATTTTGATCGAATTTTAGTCCTCACCGGCGATGGAGCTCGATTCTAGTTATTTATCACATTCACAATAATGTACTACTGATACTGTTTCTACGCCTAGCACCTCCTAGTCATATAGTTGCGGTGAGATTGAGTTTCCCACACTTTTCTTAATATTTCCTCTGCAGCTAGCCCGTTGAAAATTGAACCATCAATTCAATGGCCGGTAAGATGTGAGTGCGCGTGCGCGTTTGACCATCAATATGCTGGAAGTTTAAAACTACAAAAGCGTTGATATTTAGCTGGTGCAGTTATTGGCTGATACTTCCACCCAATCTCCCATGTTGCATTGCAAACTCGTCCTATATCGAGTTCGCGGAATCAACGCTTCACGGGCTACACACTCAGACTGATCAAAATCTCATCAATTTGCAGCCATACGCTACCCTCATGTTGATCCAATCAAGATTCCACCCCACCCTAAACATAACAATCAGTAATGTATACCTGCCTACGCTGCCGCCGCCGCCCCCGCCCCCGCCACCGCCCGCTACGGGGGATGCTATTTGCAACTTAGTTGGACTGTTATGCGCCTGTTATGCGGCTGTTATGCGGCTGTTATGCGCCTGTTATGCGCCTGTTATGCGCCCGTTATGCGCCTGTTATGCGGCTGTTATGCCAGCTTGGCCGCAGGCTGCACACATAATAATAATCAAACCACTTAGACAACGCAGGCTACTGACTAGGCATCGAGTCAGTCGACTCCCATCACCGGAGACCATCCATCGCATATCGATTGCACAATTAACTCTCAGGAGGAACACCCATCTTCTCCGCATCCATAGCGTCGACGGAGTCCTCCGCTTTGTTGGCTTCGTCGTGGAAACTACGACTGGCGGCGTCTTGCCGGGAAGCAAACCACAGCGCCTAAACTTACTGGAGTAGTTTCGCTGGTTTCACCTGCCTGTCTGCTGAGATTTGCTGAGATCTGCTGCCTGGAGGTCTCCAGCTCCAGGTGGTTATCTAGCAGTTGCTTCTTGTCATGTTACCGGCTACAGACATACAAAGTGCCTGTCGAAAAATTACTTT
Source organism: Nemurella pictetii (assembly GCA_921293315.2). Lineage (NCBI taxonomy): Eukaryota > Metazoa > Arthropoda > Insecta > Plecoptera > Nemouridae > Nemurella > Nemurella pictetii. The sequence goes on from OV121115.1 coordinate 34,912,131, forward strand.
GGAAATTCGGAGCACTGAAATCATTTTGCATATACACGAGCTTTAACTCAATTTTCCATTGGGCACGGTGCTAGGGTGAGGGATATAATCCAGAGCAATTTGATTGTATGCCTTCTAACTTATGTTCCTGTATCACAGTAAATGTTATTTAGAAGTCCTAAGGCCGTCTTGCGAAATCCCCATCCTCCGTTGCAAACCCACAATCCCAACAAAAATGCAAATTCTGTGTGCTAGATGTCTGTGTTCATCGCTTGCGAACTCCAGCTCTGCCGCGTCGATCTACAATCAACCCAATCTCAAGTCTGCGCAAATGAATGCTGCAGATCAAATGTATGGTATTTCCCACCTATCCCCCATGTTCCACGGCCCTGACGTCGCCAACCTTCGAGAGCTTCGAGTCTAAGGGTGCGAAACACGGGACATGTATTCTTCTGTCAGCTGCTTTGCTCCGACAACATCACCATAATCATAAGCACACAGACGTCCCGAGCTCAGCCGCGTAATTACATTTGCGTATCATTTAAAGGTGGGTGACTTGTCTTGCCTGCTATCTCCACGTTCATCTCGCTTCTTGATTGTGTTGCTGTTGCTCGTGATGCAAGCCATCTCAATTACCGCGGCGCTCAACGCAGCATCACCGTGCGCGAGCTAGCATAATGATCGCATAATATTCAATCATGATTCGTGCGTGCAAGCCCGGCGCAGTTGCAGCCTGCAGATTGTGCAACGCCTCCCTCCATACGACCAAGATCGCTGCTCGCTGCTCGCTGCTCGCTGCTCGCTGCTCGCTGCTAGCAGGGCCTCGTCAGGCCTCATCGGGCACACCATTGAAATGGGAGGAATTTGTGAAAAGTGAAAACCGCACTTGATACTACTTTCTAGCAGCAAACACGCGCGCGCCATTGTTTCTGCGGACAATAGTAATACATTCGGTCGATACAACTCATTGATGTATCGACAACTTGCTGCTTGGTTGCGTCCACCACCTGGTGCAATTGCTTGCCTCCTCCAAATCCACGCGTTTCATTTCTTGTCGCTAATTTAGGAAATCGATATCTTGGCGCACTTGGCTTGTTGTCGGTGTGAAACAGCTGCTAGTTCCTAGTCTACTTTACCGTCGTACTTTTGTCGTTTCGTGGTACGCCACTTATTTCGTGTCAAACTTATTTGTATGGTAATGCTCGGTATTAAAGTTCAGTATGTGTGTGCATCAAAAGCCGAAAACGACATAGCATGACGATTGAGAATCGTAAACGAACGAAAATGTTTGGAAGAACAAATTAGCATAATTTCAGGTTTCGGCAACGAAGCATGTAAATATGTTAGCTATTGCATTGCTCCTGCGTTGCAGCGTTGTAATTTAGCTGTCACAAAAAGAGGTTTTCAATGATTTATTTATACATCGCTTGATGAACTTTTGGTTTGGGTAGAATCTCAAAGAATTCCCTGGCCCCCGTCCGCATCCCCTTCCCATCCCGACCCATAGCCATGGGGATCTTCCAGCGGAAGACGTCTTCACCACCCTCCGAATTGAGCCCTGCACTTGTCAGCTAATCGGCGCTCAGTAACCCAGTTAGCAGACTTTTACTGTCTGCCCCCGTTGATCTTAATGGTTGCGCCAAAGCGTCAACAAAGATTACAGCGCGTTTTCTCGAATGGCTTTAGAAACTAGCGCCGAGTTACGCCGAGTTAGTAACAGCCTGCGTTAACAGTTCTGTCAGTTCCCATGGTGATAGCAAAGTCACGACTGCATGGCAACTGCAAGTGTTATTATTGACTTATTGGTTCCTTCGGTCTTTTTGAAGAGAAACTACCAACAACGCTGCTGAGGTAGGGCCATCCAGGGGCTGTTACTAGTTACCTCTCCGCTTGGTTTTTAATGTACTAACAGACCAAGCTGCATGACAGCAATAAAACTCTGTGTAACGAAATGATTGCATATTTCCCAAGCCAACGCAACAGAGAGCGTAGCGACACACAATGTTGACAGCGAGCCGAGGCGACGGCATGTGTTTGGGGAGGAAGCAGACGGGTCGAGGCACGAGCCCTGCCAGCGTGGAACTCACGTCTGCAGCCCTCGAAGATGGCACCTCCACGCACTGCTGGCAGCGGCCTGGACGACGGCGACGGCGGCGGAGACGGCGACGGCGACTAGCGGCACTGGCACACGACACTAGCAGCTGATGCTGGCACCGACTGAGTCGGGGTCGAGCGCAGACTGACTGGCTCGAGCCGCGCCACGCCGCGCGGTGCCCCGCGACCCCCCCCCCCCCCCCCCCCCCGGCGCATGGCGCACGGCGCACGGCGCACGGCGGCAGCGCAGGGTGATTAGACGACGGGCGACGCACTCCACCGGTGCTCGCCGATCTGGCTGCAATTCATCCTAATTTTCACGCTTTGTTTGCACGGCGAACACGGTGTCGCTGGCTGCTATTCCTTGAGAGACGCCGCCAAGAGGCGGCCACTAGCGTCCCACACAAGCGGCAGAAACCCTCGCCAGTCGGCCAACTCAGCCGTCGCTACGAGACAAATGTGAGCTTGTATCGGCTGAAAAGTTAGCATCAAGATGCTGCTCAGCCAAATCCAAAACACGCCTTGCTTTCCTCGATTAACCTCGGGTGTACGTCTGCAACCTGTCCAACAGCGCGCTGGCTTTCGGGAATCACACGAGTCACGACGTGTCGGCGCGGAGATTGAGGCTGGATCACGACGCTGACGTCGGACAGATGAAATGCGCGCTGCAAGTGCACCGCGGTCCGCGAGACTAGTTTATCACGATTTGAATTCGACGTCGATCGTAAATATCCGACGCCGACGCCGACGCCGACGCCGACGACGACTTCGTGACTTTCGGTGAGCGGCCAATTTGCAGCGTGGCGTGATCTCTGAAGCAGCGCCTCGGCCGGCTCCAATCTTGACCTTACATAACGCCTTCATCATTTTCATTCCTGGGAGGTCGTTCCAAAGCGATTAAAACAATAGACACACTCGGTGCTAATTAATTTCCTATAATATTAATTAAGGGCCTTGACGTTTCCTAAACATAATTCTTATCTTTCCTGTAAATTTCTTGCGCCTTTGTTCCGTCGGATGCACCCCGGCGACGTCATGCATGTACTGCGGCTGCTGGCGACGTCCGCCGCCGCCGCCGCCGCCGCCGCCGCCGCCGCCGCCGCCGCCGCCGCCGCCGCCGCCGACAAGAAGGGGCAGGGGCACGCATAAAACAGCCGCACGCACAATCCCTCTCCTCGGCGAGCAGCGACGCAGAACCGGCACGCGTGATATCGTGATATCGTGATATCGCGGGCGGAGAGGCGCAAGAAAACACGGTGGGCGCGGGGGGCGGGGGGTGAAAGGAGCTGGGGGAGCTGAAATTAACAAGGTACTCTAAAAAAGCAGCTTCCCGCACCGCGCCCCCGTCCCCGTGTCTTCTGCCAGCTTAAATCCGCGGCAAGTCGGGCTGCAGTCAACACACAGCCTCCTACGTCGAGCCTCGCACGATAAAAGCGCGTAAAAACAACCCCTCCCCCCCCCCCCCCACCCTTCTCCACCTCCACCTCTTTTCAAACTGTATGAATATATAAAAATTTGTTTCAACTGGAATACGCAAGCAGGACGTGTTTGGTTAAGTGGATGGTATGGCGCGGCCATTCAGCGGGCCTTGGTTTGATCCTCTATACCGGCTTTTATGGGATCTAAAGGCTGCAAGCGCGGTTGAATGGGGGTGGGGGTGCTTGGGGGGCTGGGTTGGGGGGCGCAGCGTCCTAACCTTTTTTAAATGTTATTTTCATCCCGGCAATTCAAAGGGCTAATACCATTATGATCAGCGAATAGCTCGGGGCTGTTAGCTCATGCCGTGCTCTATGTAGCAGCTCACTGGAGCTGGGAAACTGAGGGACAAAACGCACTTATCAGCATCTAGAATGAGATCCGTTGTTATCAACTATAGGCTGCGAGGGCGTGCCATCAACACGGTTTCATCGTGAGAGACTCATCTCAGCTTTTGTCGGCCGCTTTGCACGTCGTCCCTTCGCACCTCGTTTACCGAAAAATTTTAATTTATGAAATAGCAAAAAACCTGTTACTTAAGTTCGCGCCGCGAGCTTTAAATAAATTAAAACAGCGAGTTTTGTGCGCGACTGACGTCGGCGTCGGCGTCGGCGTCGGCGTCGGCGTCGGCGTCGGCGTCGGCGTCGGCGTCGGCGTCGACCTCTTCGAGCGCAGGTTGAAGATGATGAGTCGCCTCAAGGGCTCATTAGGGGAAGCAAACACGGGGCTCAAAAAAAGCCTCATTTGTGGCGCGATGTGGACCAAGAGGAGGTCTGGGGGAGGTTTTAATCGTTTAAACAATATAAATAATGCACGCGCGGAACGCGAGTTCTGAACAAGGGATATTAAATTGTTGCCGAGCTCAACGCAGAAAGGAATGAGAGACAGAGACAACTCGAATTTGTAGGAAAGTGATTTCAGAAGAAGAGGAAGAGGAAGAAGAGGAAGAGGAAGGGAGAGAGAGAGGAACGACCTGCCATGTCCCGGCCCAAGGGGGAGCCGAAATCAAGGCGTTTTGGCACGGAAAAGATTTGCGCCGGAAATATTTGCATTTAAAATGATTTTGAAAAGATAGTATTATGTAAACGAACTAAAAAACTAGGTTGTTTCGAAGCAACAATCGTGTGCTACCCATACATCGAGCAAAAACTCAGTATGGTGTCTAAATAATAGTATGCTCTCTTTTAAGCTATATGCACTCAATTAGATATTGTGTCCAAATCCATAAACTATCAAAAGCAACAACCAGCCTTAGTTGTTTACCAGCTCACTAGCAAAGCAAGCACACGGATTGCTCAAGCTCTAGCTCTCAGCTCGTAGATCGCAGCTCTCAGCTCGTACTACAGTATTCCATTAGCTCGAGGATGCGACACGGAGACAGTCTCGCATGATCGCAGATCGAAACAGCATCACTCGGCTAACAGCATTGTCAACGTTTGAATGCACTCGCTGGCAAATGTTGTGATAATATTGTAATGCAGTCAATTCCTCGCGATGAATGCACCATGCACTTGCATTGCCACACTCTCTGCTGGAACCAGCCAGCCCGCAGCAACCCGTGTGATTGTTGTGTTGCAGCCTACGGATCGCGTGGGGTTGACGCGATTGTGCTTCTAATGAATGCATGAGCTGAATGTACCGAGAACCAAGGCAATCAGGTCGTGATTTTGTCAGTCACCTACCGGCGGCCGCAGAGAAACGTATAGCAATGAATATGAATGTTAACGCGCTTATCCGTTCACCTCTTCACAATAAGGCAAAGCACTTAACCACTCTGTCAGATGTAATGCCTACCATTCTATTGCATGCTGCTCTGGCGTCTATGACTTGGAACGGGGTGTCACAGAGCGACGGGTTTCTGATTCTGGGATCTGCTTGCAAGATGCTGATAGATAGGGCCCCCGATTGACCGATAAATCAATGCATGCATGTCTCCAGATAAACTCAGTTCGCCAGCGGAGCGCCGTGAATCATATTTTGAGTGGGTGACTGTGAGCGTGAACGCTGCGGGTTTTCTTTCTGGAATTGAGTCGGCGTACGGGACTGGAATTCTGATGCAAAATTTTTCTGTTTTGTGAAATTCACGATCTACAGAATATTTTAGTACAAGGTACAACAAGCTTTCAGAGGTTTCTAAACAAGGTTTCAGAAATAATAAATAATTGTGTGTATGATGATATAGTTACGTGCATGATTGGATCGCAAATGCCATCAATGTTTTGGCAATTATCGAGGGGTGGCTCGTTGGTTTAACAAGAGTGAACTCGGGGCCATGGACCTTTAACCACTCTAACCTTTGTTTTGTGACCCTCTGATTAAAAAATAAGTGCATTAAAATTGTTAAACTAATGGGAAGTCGTTTGCTTATTCAAGCCAACTGTTGGTACCAACCTCTAACAAGTATTCACAACTTGAAATATAACGCGGCCACTTTTCCTTCGAAGAACTGTGAACCGGGAATAGAAGGCAGGACAATTGAAAAAAGCCTGTCTTTATAGTAAAATTAGAGAATAAAAAGAGATTGCAAACCCATCAAATCACGCTGCGGCGATATCTGCAATTGCAAAATCATGCACCCAATCATTGAGTCATCGAGTGATGACCTGGGATCATTTGATTATCTTTAAGCAACTTTTCACATGCCACTTTACCTGCAGCAGTGTTTGTATAAAATATGGCGGCTGCTCCTGGATTCGTACGGCGCGTTCTAACCTCCAAACACCGTTACCGATTACATTCAAGAAACTAATAATCACTGAGCTCTTTTTTGTTAAGCAGACGCTAAAACTTAAAACTTCTCCCAGGAGGTACTACAAGTTACTAATAATTCTTAATATCCCTTATAAAATAGGTTACCTGGTCTGAATATTACTCAGGTATCACTCACCGGCATGCATTGGCACTGATGTTGCTTTGCTGCTCGGTGACCAGACATTTTCGAATACAACTGGTAATTCACTGTTATCGACATTTTTGAAACCACTTCATTTACTAAGAACACACAAAAGAACTGAATAGAATGTAATTTCGCTGCAATTCGGTTTTAAAACACGGATTCTAAGCGGTTTCACGCCGCTATTACACAGAGCCTAACTCCCTTGTTGGAGGCTACCTTCCGACTGGCTCGCCAAGGCTGGCCAAGGCTGCCTGCAGTTACCATGGGTTGCTTTGTGATTTGCAGAGCATCGGTTCACCAAGTCGAGTCATAGGGTGGAATGTAAACAAAGCAAATAGTTCATCAGTTGAAGTAGCCACGATCGGAATTGAATTAACTACCCCCTACCATCGCATCTTCAGTTGTATAAATGTACAGAAATTTTACAGACCCCCCGCGAATGGGCGATGGACTATTGCTTAGATACATCAGTGCCATTCCAATTTACCATATCAATAATCGTTTAAAGGAAATTATTATTAGAACAATGCCTAGCGTTGCAACCACCCACTTTAGCAAACCTACCACTGACGGTTTCTTCAGGGGGATTTAAAAGAGTCCGTATAAAAAGGGGAATTAATTAAACCAGGAAATGTATCTTCTTACACGAGATTCTGGCGTTCTGTTACTTCTAATAAGTGTTGAACAATTTGCAATATTCTTCAGGAACATTTCAAAGATAGATTCGATATCAAGTTAGAAAAGTTTGCTTTTCTTCCTGGGAGTTGACGACTCTCGAGACTCAAATCCAGGAAAACCCGGGTTCATAAAGTGATAACGTAGAACTCGAAGTACCCGCTAAGCTAGAGTCTTGGCACAAAAACCTTCTTATCGAGCCTCTGGTTATTCAACGTGAGTTATTGTTTGCATAACGGTGGAAAACCGCGGGCTTGCGCCGTGCGTCGCGGCCCGCTGAAGCAAGTAATATCCGACGTGAAATCTGGACGATAATTTGGCCGAACATGAGGCTGGGTAACTTAGCAAGGCGAGCAAATTGGCCGAGGAAATTGCGCCCTGGGAACGTCGGCCGGACGTCGCTTTGGCGGCCAAGGTAGTGACGTCAGCCTCGCGGCACGACGCTGCGGCTCGAAGTCGGAGCAAAACGCGTGATGGAAATACGAAAAATGTGACAAAAAGGGAAAGTAGCAACTTGTGTGGAGTCCGTGAGCAGAGAGATTGCTTTGTTGAAGCAAGTGAAGGATCGACGGGTTACCGAAACAGGCGTCGCATAATAATATGTTAATCTCTTATATGTGAGACTTGCAAATCCTATAAAATATGTTTAAAATTTCAAATCAAGTATATTTTGGCCATAGACGCGAAGCACGATGCATATTACCGGCTACGTGATGCAGCCAGCACCAGGGTGAAAAGAGCGAGTTTTCACCGCAGAAGTTCTTCATTGCACTTGATTACTGCTTCCGTTCCGGTCAATTTGCTGGCTTTACGAAGCCCCGAGCAGTGATTGGCTGGTTGGGAGGGTGGGTTAAGGGGGTCTGTTTTTTGCAAATACTCCACGAACAGGCTGCTGGATGCCTGGCGGTCCTGTCTTGCAATAATTGGCACAGTTGGGCAAAGATGTTGGTGCGAGAAACAGTTGCGAGCTGCTCGGCTATCACGATCGGTTTGTCCCACTTCGGGCCGGCCAAGTTTTCCTTCTGGAAGTTTCGTTGATGCGAAGAGCCCCGGAGAGCTTTCAGAACTAAAGGTGCCGGCTATAAAAGAAAATATGGTACACGGTGAATTGAAATTAATATCAAAGTACGTGCCAACCATAAAAATCGTTCCATACGATCGGAAATTGGTCCGTTCACTTTCGTGAACGACGTTTTTGAATTATAATTCTCGATTTCATTGAGTGAACCTGATCATTGCAGCGCATTACTTGATTTGGGTGTGATTTTTCTGTTGCGATTTGGATTACCACCCCACGAAATTATTAAGAGAGTCAGACGAAACAGTGAAGCAGCAAGCAGCGAGCAGCGAGCAGCAAGCAGCAAGCAGCAAGCAGCAAGGAGCAAGCAGCAAGCAGCAAGCAGCAAGCAGCAAGCAGCAAGCAGCAAGCAGAAAGCAGCAAGCAGCAAGCAGCAAGCAGCGAGCAGCAAGCAGCGAGCAGCGAGCAGCAAGCAGCAAGCAGCAAGCAGCGAGCAGCAAGCAGCAAGCAGCAAGCAGCTAGCAGCAAGCAGCTAGCAGCAAGCAGCAAGCAGCAAGCAGCAAGCAGCAAGCAGCAAGCAGCAAGCAGCAAGCAGCGAGCAGCAAGCAGCAAGGAAAGGACACCACGTCACTATCACGTGGCAAAGTAATCAGCAATCAAATCATGGATTCCGTATTACGTCTAGCAACAATAACGAGTATGTAAAGCACAAGTAGTTATTTGTTATTGTTGTTGAAGTTGTGATGCAATGTACAGCAGCGAGGAGTGATTCATCAAGATGAAGGCATCAGGATAGGAAATGAGACGAAGCCATCCAAGTTATGATTTAAGAAGACAACAAGGGGGATCCAAGTTATAGCCTCGTTCTAAATGATGTTCGCTCGAAGGCCACAAGTTATCCATTGGCCAACGCAGACGATGAAATCTCCATGGACACCGGTCTCATTTGTCCGAGGTATCTGCATCGACTTTGACGGAGCGAGTACGATATTTACAGAATATCTATCGCCCTTTGTAAATACACTGATACACAAAGCTCAAACCAAATGTTTACTGTTCTCGAACAAGAATTGGAACAGATACTTTTCTTAGATTTGAGCTTGTCGGTGTGTTTGCTAAACCAAAAGGGAAAATGACACAAAAACGGTAATCTCTTAAATAAACAAAGAGAGAAAGTGAAGTGAACTGTTACGTGCAACAGCAGTGGAATAGCGTGCAAATTATCACCCGACGTAATTGTCGGCGACAAACCCAAACAGAAACAGAACCCCGTTTGTCTTCAAATAGAAAATCAAGGCCGCACGCAGTGGGCAATAAGGGCTGATGACTCAAGTAAATCTTAATTGACTTTTCCCATGTTAATGGCGGCAATAGCCCTGCGATTAAGCCCTGTGAGCAAGTCAAGGATGGGCCATGCAGTAAATCGCATGTGAAAATAATTATGCAAATCGCATCGCTGTTGCTGGCCTACAGGTAGATTTGGCAGCCTTCCTTCCATCGATGCGCAGGGTCAGCTGTAAGTGTTCGTAAATCTTTCACTATCAATTCTATGTGGGACGGGCCACGCTTATTAATTATTGTTAATTATAAGTCGGTGTTTGAATAGAAAGAATGAAGACGTGCTTCTTAACCGCGCATTGCTTTCCGTTCGATGTGTCTATAAACTTTGCTGTAGGTCTTCTGCACGTAGGTGGGTGAGGACTGAGCCAGCAATTGCCTGGGAACCTCGATGAGCGGCAGTCGGCTGCTTCTTCCATAATTCACAACATCTGAATAAATTACCTCGAGGTGAACTGCTTGTCTCATCAAAATTACTCCCATCTACGAGAAACTGTCAAATAGTTCGTAATCGCACTAAATTAAATTCACATCAAGTCTTATTTAAGATTTGTCATGAGTTCATATTTATAAAGGTTATGGCTGTGCAATACTAGAAATAACTTTTTTAACTTCGGGCCGTAAATATATTATATTTTCTATCAGCACATATTTTATTATCTCAAGAGAGTTACAGAAATCTTAGGTTTATTTTCTTGCCGATACCACGGTCACAGCTCTTGGCAAGAGCTCAGCATTCTTATAAAACCATAGACCACTGTTATTAGCTACTGTTCCGATTGGATTCGCACAGATTTATCTTTTTCTGTCGATTTCGTTTTGTTTTCGGCAAAACACAGGACCGTAGCAAAAAGCTGTGCAGAAATTGGCTGCCTTGCTGCACACATTGTCGAGGCACTTGGCCGCCCGCCCGCCCGCCCGCCCGCCCGCCCGACATACCCCTTTATTATTGAAATTGCTCCCTTCTTTGTCAACTAGAAATTCATTTCGTAATGTCATCAATAACCTTCCAGATTATTAGAATAGCCGGTGCTATCGCCGGCGCGCCTAATTGAACATCCTTGCGTCGAGCAAGGAGACACCACGGCCGCTGTCCATCCATCACGGCGACGTGTTGAGCCAGACACCGACGCCGTAACGCGTCGCGACGCGCCGGGACGCCGCGACGCCCGCCAGGGCAGGCTGTCCGCGTGTTCAACATTCAGGAGCAGCGAGTCGAGCTCTTACCTTGGCTTTGGAGGCGATCGTAGCAAAGCACCATGCTATCAACGTTGATTAATATCAGGCCTTCCCCAAGTCCACCTCCTCCTCCTTCCCACCACTTGAAACTGGTTTTCTTCTGCATGTGCATGGGGTTGCACGAGGCGACGTCTGCGGACAACTGCATTTCGAACGAGACGTCGAATCGTGCTGCGCGTCGCCTCCAGAACGGCGTCCTGACAACGCACGTGGCTCGGCGTGCGTGCACGTGACCATAACATGCCGGCGTGCGTGCACGTGACCATAACATGCCGGCGTGCGTGCACGTGACCATAACATGCCGGCGTGCGTGCACGTGACCATAACATGCCGGCGTGCGTGCACGTGACCATAACATGCCGGCGTGCGTGCACGTGACCATAACATGCCGGCGTGCGTGCACGTGACCATAACATGCCGGCGTGCGTGCACGTGACCATAACATGCCGGCGTGCGTGCACGTGACCATAACATGCCGGCGTGCGTGCACGTGACCATAACATGCCAACAAGCGAGATGATCATGACAAACAAACGCCTTGCGCAAGATTTTCAAATGCAGTTTTTTTCTGTTACGCGAACACAATTAGAAGATTCTGCCAAGTTCCTGAAACTAGTTACAAAAAAAAGTAGTGAAGGTCCCGACCTTGTTTCCATGTCCATCTCACTCTGGCAGTATACTTATGTCTCTTTCTATCTCGCACTCACAACTTCATGCCTCCAGGTCACTACGTGAGGTTCATCTTACATCATTTCAGTTTCATTCTCTTCAAACTCTCATAAGCCGAGTAGTGTGTAGTGTGTAGTGTGTAGATTGTTGGCTGCAGACCTCGGTGCTTAACCTCGCAACTAACCGATTACGCCCAGCGCACAGGAGATAGGCACGCGCCGCTGCGTCGCTGCGTTGCGGGTTGCCGACCTGTCTCCGGAAGGCGCTCAGATATTGTTGATTACTTGCGAACAAGTTGCAAAGTGGGAGATAAGATCGCGCAAGGTTCAAGTGAATAACACGCCGGCGTAACGGTGTGGAAGTGTAGGCGGTGGTTTATGCGTCACAATTTACTTCGCACAATATGTCCCCCATCACACGTCAACTGGTGGAAATCGGTTCACCTTTTTGAGGCGATGAATTTCACTTAGCGAAATGCAAGTGCGTGAAGTGATGCAACAACATCCCCGCGCCTTGCTGTTATCATCGTCTCACGGCCCATGGAGAGCCTGTCCGTCGGGCTGCGGATGTTTTTAGGGGGTGGTGGGTGGGGTGGGTGGGTGGTGGTTGGGACCACAACAATGTTGACACGTTGTCGCGCTTACCCACCCCCTCGCTTCCACACCCCCATCACACTACTGCCATGTTCACGCCAGACTGCAGCTCCCCATTTCATTCTCTAGAATACTCTCTAGGTTCTAGGTTCTGTGAGCATCTTGATATGTGACGAGGTCTCGCGTTCAATGCATGTCAACTGGCTGTACTGGTCCATGAAACTATTCGGCTTATATTCAATTGTGAGCTGAAAATCTGCTTCGAGAATCGTGATTTGTCAAAGGGTTGCTCATTCGTGACAGATTTTCATTGGGTGTGTTAACAACCTAAAATAGACGCAAGGAAAATTGGATTAGTAAGAAAATTTTGGAGGGTTACCTCCCAATTTGTTGCCATCACAAAGTTCCACAGAAATATCCCGGGGTTGGTGAAAACCCAGCATGCAGGATCGGAATGCCGTGTGGGTGAGCGGGTGCGCTTCTCCCATGAGCTTCCTTCTAGGCGAAGTTCCCAGCATCGCATAGCTGGAGCATCGCATCAAGCTTTATGAATGAGATTGCGTTCGTTGCGAATGTCAGTGAAGAGCCTTTGCTATTTCATTAAGAGCCGTTGTCACCTCAAGGATTGGATACACAGAAAACACAAGCACTTCACGGTCCCACCTCACGGTCCCACCTCAGATACACGGTCCCACCCCATGGTCCCACCCCATGGTCCCACCCCATGGCCTCTAGTCGCTCTGAATCTGGGACGTTATGCCTCTTGATAGATTTATTTTGGAAACCCACGGTTTAACACCTTGTGTCTCATTCCTCTGCGTGTTTCGCTGCCTTGATTCAAGCCCGCCTAATTTCAGCCACGTTAAACCTGTTGGACTGGTCCAGCCTGGCCGCCGACCAGAGGAGACAACAAGATGAGACCACGTGAGGAGGTCAACAGCCGATCAATCCAGAGCCCCGATGCATGCAATCGAAATTTCACTGTTAAAACGGGTGATCCTCGAGGTGAAGGTGACCGTCCCTCCCCAAAACCCCCTCCCCGGAAGTGGCTGCTAAGGACCAGCTTGCCGGTGCCCAGCATTCGGTGCGTTGCACTGGAGGAAGGAACAAGTGGACATCGACGGCACGCAGCCGCACGCACTGCGTCGTTAATCGCGTCGTTAATCGCGTCGTCCAGCAAGACAGAGTAAGTCATCAAGAAGTTGTCCATGTTTTGGCAGGGACGCTCTTAGAAGTCAACAACGCCAATTGGTAGGACTTAGAAGGCTCTGAGATTCACAGCAAGCGAGCGGACACGATTGCAATCGGTTAAAATGTAGCAAATTGCCAAATTCTTTGGGGACAGACTTTGTCCGATATGTAGATGTTACGGTCTACATAAGTAATTTCTCGTTCATAATTACCGGTGCTAGCAGTCATTAGTTTCCCTCGTCGTGGCCAGCCTGCCGTTGAGAAGAGCTGGGAGACTCGACGTTGTTTTCCAGGGCGTGATCTCCAACGACGGCTGGACGGGATGTCGGTGGTGTCGAGTAGGAGAACGACGCGCGGCCTGCTCGCGATCAGCCTGCTGTTCAGCGTCGCGCTGCTCGTCGCGCGTTCCATGGAAGGCCACGCCGGCGCGGAGGCTGAGCAGAGGAACGTCTTCACGGGACCTCGGCCTGGAAGCCACGGCGCAGTCGCAAGACTCAACGCGGCTGCCAGCCGGGGCGTCGAGGAGAGAGATGACGTCGCCGGAGCGCAGCTCGGCCCCGACGACGGAGCCGTAGACTTCAGCCGGAGCCAGAGGGACGTGTTCGTCCGGCCCCGGCCCGGCGGCAACAACATCTTCTTCTTCGAGGGCTCGTGCACCCACAACGCCTCCACTGACCGACGCCTGCGTCTCGACACCACGCAAGCGTGCGCGCTCGAGTCGGCGGCGCGGGCCAACCCGGAAATGTCCATCTTCCTGTTTTCTTCGTGTCCCTTGGACGAGAACAGTGTCCGGAACGGCAGCCGATTGGTGCAAGACATATTTAGGAAACACGAGAACGTCTTCGTCTGGCATCAAAGCTTAGAGAGTTTGTTTAAAAACTCCGAGCTGGAGGAGTTTTTCCATTCCAACAAGATGCAGGCGTCGCCGTTCAAGAAAGAACAGACAAGTAACGTGGTGAGGATTCTGCTGCTGAAGAAGTATGGAGGCGTGTACCTGGACCTGGACTTCATCGTGCGCAGGTATGCCATCAGTTAAGACGGCAGAGCCGCACTTGTTTTCATCCTATATAGTTCGGGGATGCAACTTGCAAGCCTATTGGTATAATCTCCACAATATACTATTAGACTGCATGTGTGGCTGGCTGCTTCCAAAACTTGTTCATATCATAAAACAACAAGTAAAAATTCTTATGTAATAAACGTTTCATCAGTTGAACTCCTGTGTTGACTCTATTGTGATCTCCTTGGGCCGCAGGCCGCTGTCGCAGCTTGCTGACAACTTCGCTGGCATGCAGTCCAGCACAGTGGTCAACGGTGCAGCCCTGCGCTTCAGCATGGACGCCGTCGGGCGCAAGGTGGCTGACATGTTCGTCCAGGAGATCATAACCACCTTCAACGGCAGCGTCTGGGGCAACAACGGACCGCAATTGACCACAAGGGTGCTCCAGAAACTGTGCAAATTCGCCAAGGTGCGGTCTGGTATAGTAGTTTCTACTCAAGCAGGGGCTTACTGAAAAAAAATGCAGATATTTATAATTACCTACCACTAATGCTGCAATTATATCTTGAACTCTGTACTCAGTTGCCTGCAAAAGAGTTCTAATGATTGTTTGGTGTTGTTGCCCCGCCCGTAATGATTGCATTGTATGATCATCGAAGCAGCCATTATGTAATTAATTGCCGTCTGTCTGACCTGCTAGATGCGTCCCACTGCGAAGGGCGATTGCGAGGGCTTCGTGGTGTACGACGTGCCGGTGTTCTACCCGATATTCTACGCCCGCTGGAAGCAGTTCTACGAGGACACGGCACACGCGCGTGACACCATCCTGTGGCAGGTCGTGAACAGCACGGCCGTGCATCTCTGGAACTCGATGGTTCGCCTCGTGCGCTCGAAGAAGTTCCCCGACCAGTTCCGCGACTCGAAGCAGCCGAAGATGATCTTGCAGCGGTTGTTCTGTCCGACGGCGCACGCGCACGTGCCGCCTTGAAGCGTCGCCGTTTAGTGATTAATGGAAATATCTTGTAATTAACAGAACTGTACTGAAGTCTGAGAGTCGTCGGCTCACAGAGTTATTAAATAAAAAATAAATGTAAAAATTAACAGGAGTAATCACTCCGCCTGGCTCAACCAACTGCGCCATCGCTATTCGCTATGATGCCACTGTCCTTCCGAAAAAAACAACCTTCACGAGTTCGGTGTTAAAATATGAAAGTCATTGATTTGTCATGAAATTCTCGCGTCATGGACACGTTCACTTCTTCATTTTTCACGCACATTTTTCCAGCAAGACAATTCAATTGCTCGAACTATTTCGATTTTTCCCCGCCATAATCACCGGTCCTTGTTCTTGACTGGCAGAGATAAGACGTTGCACTCAGAGATAGCAGGTCGAGTGGTCAGTTCTGCTCGCCATGTCGTCCAAGGAGGCCTCGCCGGAACGCTCGCAGGGCGACGCCGAGGCGCCGGAAACTTCGCAGGCGTCGGTTGCAGCCAAGGCGCCCAGGCCAGGTGCGTTCTTCTTGCTTTGTGCTCGACACTTGTCAGGCTCCTTGCTTCAAGGCTCCGGTGTTCGCTTGTTGATTTACTTCAGAGTGAGCCAATGATAAGCTGACGCTGCTACGCTTTGTGGATGACGAGGTGGCTTGCTATACGCTTTGTGGATGACGAGGTGGCTTGCTACGCTTTGTGGATGACGAGGTGCATGACGTGGAGGAAGTTGCAGCCGCGCGGCTGGGTCAGCGCCACGTGCAAGCCGTGCTGCTCTTCACCGGCGTCTTCCTGGCGTACACGATGCGCGTCAACCTCTCCGTCGCCATCGTCGCCATGCTGGACTCCGCCGGCGCCAACCCCGACTTCCCGGTCAGTGCGACGTCCGCCCCGACCACTCGGAATTCACCCCCACACCATTATTCACATCATTTCGTAATACTAAATGACATTCCTGTTTAAGTTCTTGTGTACCTGGTAATCCAGCTTCCCGGGCAAGTCCTGGTTCTTCTGCCACCGCGCCGAGTGTAAGCCGCTCCGTCCGCCGACAGGAGTACGCGTGGTCGGAGGGCGCCAAGTCGGTGGTGCTGTCCTCGTTCTACTGGGGCTACGTGCTGGTGCAGGTGCCCGGCGGACACTTCGCGCACCTGCTCGGCCCCAAGCCGCTGCTGGCCGTCTCCTTGTTCGGGGCCTCGCTCTTCACGCTGCTCGTCCCCCCGGGCGCCGCCTGGGCCGGCTGGCCGCTGGTCACCGCCTTCAGGGTAACCGTCGTCGTCACCGTCCCCGCAGCAGGCGACGACCTCTGCAAGCATAAACAACCAGTGCAAATCATTTGTCTGCTGCACATAATCCACTAATCTTTACAGCTGTTGTTTGGCGTTGTTTTCCATGACTTCGCTGATGGGGTCGTACGATTGGCTGCAGATGATCCAGGGAATGAGCCAGGGCCTGCTGGTTCCGTGCATGCACACACACATGGCCCGCTGGGTGCCCGTCGAGGAGAGAGACACGCTGACGACCTTCTCCTACGCAGGTACGCCACGTTGCGTTAGTAACACTACGCGGTCACCCGTCCGTTGCTTAACCTGCTTGTCTGGCTGCGCGCGCAGGCGGCCTGCTCGGCACGGTGGTGGCGCTGCCGGCGTGCGGCGCGCTGTCGCTGTCACCACTCGGCTGGCCGGCGAACTTCTACCTGTTCGGCGCGCTGGGCTTGGCGTGGACCGCGGTCTGGATGCTGCTGGGCGCGGACAGCCCTGCGGCGCATGCGCGCATCACGCCCGCCGAGCGACGCTACATCGAGGACTCGCTGGGCGGCGCCGTGGATGCCAAGGTACGTCGCGACGCCTGCCACGTGACGCTGGCGTGCTGCTCGGAGCCTCCCACCCAGCGAGCTTTGCCTGTCGCCAGCCGCTGCCGACGCCGTGGAGGGACATCGCCTGCTCGCTGCCTGCGTGGGCCGTCGTCGTGGGAAACTGCGGGCACGCGTGGGGCTCGTCCACGCTGCTCACCGAGATGCCCACCTTCATGGCCACAGTGCTGGGCTTCGACCTTAAGGCGGTGAGCGACCAACTCTTCGAATCCTGCGACACACCTTTTCAACGTGTCTATCGTGCAATTCCTGCCTGTCGTGAAAACAATGCACCTTCTTCAGTATAGCAGATTCAATCGCTTGACGTTATTGGCTTGTTCAATTCAACGAAAGTGACATGGCAGCCATGTTGACGCCGTCACGTGTTTTCGCAGAACGGGTTCCTGTCGGCCGTGCCCTACCTCGCCATGTTCCTCATGAGCTTCCTCTTCTCTTGGCTGTCGGCGCTGATCGTGCGCAAGCGCCTGTTGTCGCTTACCAACTGCCGGAAGCTGTTCAACAGCATCGGTGGGTATCCGGTCCTCCGCGTCCTGGATTCGCTGGGACAGACAAAGTAGCGCTGGTTAAACAATCGTAGGTCTTTGCGCCAGCATTCCCTGGGAAGGTTAAGGACGCCAAATAAGTAAGTGATCGTAGTATGTTGAACTATGCCTTTTCATTGCCACCAGCGCCATTTCCTCGATAAGTCTCTAAACATATTCGCAGTTTCGCCGGGTTTAGACCCCGGGCATGGTCATTGGGCCCATTCTCGAGCCATGTCTTGGGAGGCAGGTGAGTCTGAGTGGTGGGTGACGGTCTGCCGCGTCTGCCCCGGCAGGGCTGTGGGGCCCGATGGTGGCGCTGCTCGGGCTGAGCTTCTCGCAAAGCGGCACGCTCTCCGTGGTGATGCTGACGCTGACGGTGGGCATCGGCTCCGCGATCTACGTCGGCTACAACGTCAACCCCATCGACATGGCGCCCAACTTCGCCGGAACAATCATCGGCATCAGCAACGGCGCGTCCAACGTCATGTCCATCATCTCGCCGCTCGTCGTCGGCGCCATCGTCACGGATGAGGTACGCGGGGCCGTGGCTGGGGTGGAGGCGTTCACGCGGCTTAGTCGTTCAATGCCGAGGGCAGCTGGAAGGAAATTGTGGCTGACACTCGAATATTTGTGAAAGCATGAGAAAAAACTTTTAATGAGTATAGAAATCTTAGAGGATTTCGCAAAGCTTTTATGCATCTTTCCTCAAGTCTCTAATAGTTAATCAAAAGTTTTAATATACCTAGGTCCCAATCTGATGACTCGATTTCATTAAATGCGTTGAGTGACCATCAAACAAGGAACTTTTTCACTGTAAATATATGCGAAGTATTAATGATAGTAATATAATTTATAAGTATAAATATGTCCACCAAAGATCCCTGGGCGTGCCGGCCGCCGAGAGCGCTGTCTGTCCACAGTGCGGTACGTCACGGACACTCGAAGCTGTTTCTCTGCTTCACCAGGGCAACACGACCCAGTGGCGCACGGTGTTCTTCATCGCGGCTGGCGTCTACCTGTTGACCAACGCGTTTTACGTGGCCTTTGCGTCGGCCGAAACGCAGCCGTGGAACGCGCCGCAACGCCGCAGCAGCGACGCCCAGGAGCAACAAGCTGCTCGAGCATCGGGCTAAGCGCACTTTTGTGTGGGTTGTGTTGTGCCATGCTTTAAAAAAATGTCATTCAGAAGTTAATCAAAATTGTTTGTCTTTGTAGCTGATTGAATGAATGCTGGCCAATCAGAATTATCATATTGATTGGCGGTAGTGGGCCTGCGGGCGGTCGTTCTGAATTTCCTGGCAGCGAATACTGTTGCGAAGTTGGTAGCATGCTCGTGTTATTGCTGATACTTGTGCAAGTATTCAAATTGATAAAGGCAGGCAAACATTCATGTTTTGACTTTAGATATCCCTTTTGATGGGTACATATTCAAAGTAAAATTCAGTGGAAACTCGTCTATGAAGTATAAAAGTGTATATATGTAAAGGGAACTAGGGAATCGTGGTGTACTCTAGCGTTTATCATAGCTGAAGCGTAATAAAAAGTTTCAAAGAAGGAGTATGCGGGAAATATTTATTCGCTCGCTCGCTGCAAAGCCACTCGATAGACCACTCAGGGCACAATTCACAACTATTTGCAGATTCGAAAGTAATTTCATTAAAGGTTCTAATAATTTCACAAATTCCTCATTGATCTATTAATATTGCGTGGAGGAAGCAACCAAAAAAATGTTTAACGAAACCAACTCCATTATTGGAACTCTCCAGAGAATTCCCTTCGCCTGCAGTTAGTACCAATAAAATGATGGTTTGATTCCAACGCAACTCTTCTCGATACTGTTTCTGAAAGTCCTAGATTCTAGTCACAGTTGCCAACCGACTAAATTTAAAAAGGGGTTCATTGATTACTTGGTCCACGGCAAACGTGGGACACCGTGTTTCATCGACACAAAAACCTTCACCAATTGCTTCCAGATTTTTGAGACTGTTGAAGATTTTGTGAGACTGCTGAAGAATGCAGATGTGCTCCAACTGACTCGATCGCAGGTCGCACAATCCGTTATGACGCATCGATCTGATTTTGTATTTCTTGGCAAATGAAAAGCCGGACGTTTTCGTGGAAACCACTTTAATGGAAAAACCTATAAAAGCCATCAAACTAAAAGCTAAGAACATGAGTTCGAATGTGAAATGTGACGAATGTGATCATATGAAATTAACGTTCGAGTGGCGTACACGACTGCAAATATGCATATTACATACACGCTAAAGAAGTCGTCCCAGATGCTTAAGTTGTAGTGTATTAGCACAACATATGCCGTGCAATAGCATTCTATTTGCATGGGAAGCCGCACTGTTCGCAATAGCTTCATGTCACGGAATAGTGCCGAGGAAAGCCTTCGCTGAAAATTAAGCGTACGACACACGACAATAAAGGAACAATGAAGTTGACCGCATGCAAACAATTGCGCAGACTTGCTTCACAATCACATACCTTGCTTGCTGCTAGGTATTGTACCTATATATACTATCAACACTCTACACTGTATACTACCCGGTAGGCGTGATATTCGTTGCAATAAAGAACAAGAAATGCTTTTGTTCCCTGTATAACGGCGTGCCTTATTTCCGACGCACCCCTCCCCCGCACGTTCGGAAGCGGGTTGCAAATGACCGGGGTGGGTAATTCTCAGGACGCTGTCCCCTGCTAGCATGTGAGTGCGATCCTCATTTCCACGTTATTCGCCGATAAATTAGGAGGCTCATTTTCTCTTCTCGCCAGGGAATGTCTACCCATTCTAAAATTATTCCATGGCTTTACGCACCAACTCGAAGATAATTAAAAGCAGTAAACAATTTAGACATCTGCAAAGTAATAAGGATTTTTCTTAAATATCGTTGCCGGGATACAAAAATACATGAATCAAATAATCAAAAATCAAAAATACACTTATAACATTAAGTATCTTGATTCTGCATGAAACAAAATGTTTGAAGAAGGCTCTGTTTTCATTTATCAAGTTTTTCACAAGACTGTGGAAAGATTGAAAGCGTTGTGCACTCTCCGAAAATATGGAGAGTGAAGGAAATTACTTTTTTAGCATCTAAATTTTAAGCAAAATGATCTTGAAAAATACCGTCTTGACCCAGATTACAACAAGACATCTTACCTGTTAATAGGTATTTGCAAGATGTGCAAGATGTGTGTACTGAGTGGAAAACCAAGTACACATCCAGAAAGTGACATATTTGTGGTAAGTTCAGAGAAGTCCACATTTGTGAGCTCCAATACTTTACATGTGGATTCTTCCAAGCTCTCCCTTAAAAAGCGAAAATACCTGCACATATTTTCACGAATGGAAATATAACGAAAATAAATTCTGTTTCGATAAATCTATTTGGCATTAAATAAATTACCGAGTGTAGAGACCACATAACAATCCTTTAAACACAAATAAGCACAGAAGAAAAATAAACATGACTGACAAAAAGACCGAAGACGAAATGAAATACATCGATCACTTAAGCAAAATGCACGCTAATCACCAGCAATGTGCGATCGAACTGGAACTTCAGGAGACCAAAGTCCTCCGGCGACTAGAGGCCCTTAAAACCCTCGAGCCACCCTCAATGCTGAGCTCAATCTACCTCGACTATGCTCCAGACTTGCACAGATCTGAAGCGACCTTCGATTGCTACCACCACACGTCCAGGTCCTACTTGATCGACAATGCCGGGTGCCCGTACGGCTCTGACAGCAGCGGTGCTTGCAAATCCGTCAATCTCGTAGAACCCAACCCCCATCCGTGTAGATCGTACGTGCTCGAAGCGCCCTGTAGTCCGCAGCCCTCTGCCACCGACCACAAACACCGAATCCAAAGCCACGCTAGTATTTTCCGGGACGCCGCTAGCCCTCGACCGATCACTGCTCCAGCCACGCAAAGTAGCAGCTGCAAACCCAGCAGTCGCGAAGGTTACGAGTCTCTCATTCCTCTCACCTGCCGCGACATGGCAGTCTCTGAGTGGGAGATGAAGAAGTATAACAATGTGGCTACAGTTGCCTACCTAGAGTATGACGGCGTCGCCAACAGGCGTCAGGCATCAGAACAGATGCCCGAAAACGCTGACATCCAGGGAGACGTGGAGCAGCTACAGTTGATCGTCGCCAGGATTGCCAACAAAGTGCAGACAGCCGGTGGCGCTAGGCGCGAAGAGGCGGCGGGGGCGGGGGCGGGGGCGGTGGCGGGGGCGGTAGCGGGGACGTCGGCGGGGGCGGGGGCGGGAGCTGGGGCGCCCTGCCAGCCATGCTGCCACAACGCGGAGCTGTTGGCCACCCTGGTCAAGTGCGTTGGCGATAACATGGCGGTCGTCACCGCCAGTGTTACCAACATCGAGAAGACGGTTGTGAAGCAGGCGGCGCGGAGGGACGGCGAGCAGACGGCCATCTTGGAGGCGAGCTACTCGGAGGAGATGTGCAAAAATGCGGAGGTGGTCCTCGATCCTGATCTTTGCTTTTCAGAAGTGAGTGATCCAATCCAAACATTGGAGGCAGTGTGCGAGGTAATGCTGAAGCAATGCGAGGAAAGTATGCTCGAGATATTACGATCGTTGCCTGACCTCGAAACGATCGACAGTCTGGAAGGGAAACCGGGAGACGACCGGGAGCCCGCGTCTGGAGAGAAGCTGCCACCAGCTATAGAAGAACATGAGCCATCGCCGGAAGATGCCGATCTAGTGGCGGAGGAGTCCAAACCAGGACCGGAAGACCTTGCAACTGAGTCAGAACAGTCAGACGCAGTGGGCGAAGCAGACGGTGGGGGCGTCGCACCAGCTGTAGGAGCGGCGGCGACGGCGGCGGCGGCTACAGGAGCTTCTCGCCCTGGCGAGCCCGTATGTCCGTGCAGTCTGGCGGGTCAGTGTCAAGGACCTGCGTCTCACGTTCACCCCGAGCCAGAGGAGCCAGAAGCGGTGCCTGAAGAGGAAGAAGCTCAGGAGCCAGAAACAGAGGGTGAGCCGTTGCCGATCAAATGCGCATGTGCACGTACGAAACAGGCGCGGCCTGAGGAACCTCCTACCGAGGAGCCAGAACCCGTGCAAGATGAGGTGGGGCTTGAACCGGAGGAACCGAAGGAACAGGAACCGCTGCCCGAAGAACTGGAACCTTTTCCGGAACCCAGCGCAGCGCAGCAATCGGAGGAGCCAGTCCCAGTGGCGGAAGAGGAACCTGTGCCAGAACCCGGCGCAGCGCAGCAATCGGAGGAGCCAGTCCCAGTGGTTGAAGAGGAACCTGTGCCGGAACCCGACGCAGCGCAGCAATCGGAGGAGCCAGTCCCAGAGGCTGAAGAGGAACCTGTGCAGGAACCCGACGCAGCGCAGCAATCGGAGGAGCCAGTTCCAGTGGCTGAAGAAGAACCTGTGATGGAACCCGACGCAGCGCAGCAATCGGAGGAGCCAGTTCCAGTGGCTGAAGAAGAACCTGTGATGGAACCCGACGCAGCGCAGCAATCGGAGGAGCCAGTCCCAGTGGCGGAAGAGGAACCTGTGCCAGAACCCGACGCAGCGCAGCAATCGGAGGAGCCAGTCCCAGTGGCTGAAGAGGAACCAGTGCAGGAACCCGACGCAGCGCAGCAATCGGAGGAGCCAGTTCCAGTGGCTGAAGAGGAACCAGTGCCAGAACCCGACGCAGCGCAGCAATCGGAGGAGCCAGTTCCAGTGGCTGAAGAAGAACCTGTGCCAGAACCCGACGCAGCGCAGCAATCGGAGGAGCCAGTCCCAGTGGCTGAAGAGGAACCAGAGCAGGGGGAACCGGAACGTGAAGAGCCTGCGGCGGAGACAGCAGCGGACGGCGTCCCATGGACTTGTGGTTGCAGTCGAGGTCAAGACAACGGCGAGACCCAGCCAGAATATTATGATCAAGAACCTGTTGATGAAAAACCTGTTGAGGCAGCCTCCGTTGTTGAAGAACCAGTTGTTGAAGAACCAGTTGTTGAAGAACCAGTTTTTGAAGAACCAGTTGTTGAAGAACCAATTGTTGAAGAACCAGTTGTGGAAGAACCAGTTGTTGAAGAACCGGTTGTGGAAGAACCAGTTGTGGAAGAACCAGTTATTGAAGAACCAGTTGTTGAAGAACCAGTTGTGGAAGAACCAGTTGTGGAAGAACCAGTTGTTGAAGAACCAGTTATTGAAGAACCAGTTGTTGAAGAACCAGTTGTGGAAGAACCAGTTGTTGAAGATCCGGTTCTTGAAGAACCAGTTGTTGAAGAACCAGTTGTGGAAGAACCAGTTGTTGAAGATCCGGTTCTTGAAGAACCAGTTGTTGAAGAACCAGTCGTTGAAGAACCAGTTGTTGAAGAACCAGTTGTTGAAGAACTTGTTGTTGAAGAAATATTTCCAATAAAACCAAAAAGTAAATGCAAATGTAAGAAAAAACATAAACACATAAAGAATGAAGAGAAACAAGCAGAAGAGCCACCTGTAGAAGAAGTCCCGGTAGAGGAGGCATCGGTAGAAGAAGTCCCGGTAGAGGAGGCACCGGTAGAAGAAGTCCCGGTAGAGGAGGCACCTGTAGAAAAAGTCCCGGTAGAGGAGGCACCTGTAGAAGAGGAAACTGTTGAACCCGCACCAGGTGAAGCCAAACCTCTAGAGGAAGAAACATCTCCAATAAAACCTAAAAGTAAATGCAAATGTAAGAAAAAACATATACATAAAAAGAAGGAAAATAAACAAGCAGAAGAGCCACCGGTAGAAGCAGTCCCGGTAGAGGAGGTGCCGGTAGAAGCAGTCCCGGTAGAGGAGGCACCTGTAGAAGAGGAAACAGTTGAGCGCGCACCTCTCGAGGAAGAAACATCTCCAACAATACCAAAAAGTAAATGCAAATGTAAGAAAAAACATAAAAAGAAAAAACCCGGAAATTATTCAACAGAGAAGCCACATTTAGAAGAGTGTCCGGTGGAGGAGACACCTGTCTAAGAGGTTGCGGTGGAGGAGACACCTGTAGGAGAGGTTTCAGCAGAGGATCTTGGTGTGGTTGAGGACTGACCTCCACCCAAACTTCGTAAGAAGAACTGTCGTTGTTTACGGGAACGAAAAGCTGAACCCCCTTAATAAAATGTGGCTTAAATTTGGTATTGAAAAAAGCGATATTTGGTTAAGTGATTGATCTAGGTGGTGATCTAGGAACTGACTTGTTGTGGCAGTAACAATTTATACTGTCGTCAGTTCCGTCCCAATGAAAAATTTAACATGTTTATTGAAAATGCATAACCTGTGAATGTTAACAGTGACGAATGGTAGCTGACACTATTGCTAAAGTAAAGATGACATATTATCTCCCATGCTGCCTTGAAACTAAACGTCTGAGTCGTTGGCTGTGAGTTTTGTTTCCGACGGAGATATTTCTTCTTGTTCCACCTGCTTGCTCTTGTATCCCTTGCGCTGCTTGCTGTGCTGCATGCCGTACAAGAAGTAAATAAGAAAACCTGGAAAATATCAATCAAGTTTCAAAGCAGAATAAATACATACACTTAAATGGCTGTAAGATGAAAAATAATAGAATTCAAACTTCGAGAATGATTGTGTTAACTGAGATGAAGCCACCCACCTATCGTCATCCAGACGGCAAACCTCAACCAAGTGTTGGTCTCTAGCATCATCATGAGGTACGTGTTGATGACGATGCTCAACGCTGGTAGGAAAGGCACCATGGGTACCTGCAACCATCAACACTCAACGCTTCAGAGGCACGACAGAAGCAGCTCTTTCTAAGCATGGTATAGATCTTTTAGAGGGGAATCAGCTGGCTCCCATCTCATCAGGAGCTAGATATCAATGTGTCGTTTCGAGACGAAGGCCACGCAGGCGGCAGCTACCTTGAAGGTGAGCTGGACGGAAGTGTTGGGCTGGCGTGCCATCACCATCAACGTGACCAGGATGGCAGTGACCAGGAAGGCGACCAGCGCTACCATCCAAGGGTGTCCAGCGATCAGGTGGCCCAAGCCGTACGAGAAACACAGGCACAACGCCGTCGAGAACACGCCTGGAAGTTGTTCAAAGCGAGCTGTTCAAAGACTTCACTCCCTCGGGGGAACTTTCAAGACATGATACTCGAGTAGATCATGGGAAAATCTACTCAAATCAAATGATGCTGTATACTCGAGGTAATTTGTTACGTTCTCCAGCTATTCTCAAAGTAGCAGTCATGCCCAGGATTAGTGGGCTTTAAGGTTGCACAGAGTTCATGGCTGGACGCAAAGGAATCGCATCAAAATTCAAAAAAAGCTTGGGTTTGAGCGCTTCAGTAGTTGCCGCTGACTGTCAAGCGATGATCACGCACGACACATTCTCCCACGAGGAAACGCTGCGTGTAAAGCAGCCCATGCACTCAATGCACTCAATGCACTCAATGCACTCAATGCACTCAATGCACTCAATGCACTCAATGCAGCCTCTGCTAGCCTCGCCACGGACTCACAGAACGCGGCGATCGCCATCTTGGAGACTGCGGACGTGCGCAGCGTTGGCACGCGCCGCTGCGCGAGGTTGAACAGGTCGGCCATCGCGTGCTTCACCACGGCGCTGCCGTCGGCCAGGCTCGTGTGCCGCGACGCCGTCGACGCCGACGCCGACGCCGACGCCGGCGCGGGCGTCGCCTCGTCGTACTCCAGCTCGGGGTCTTCGTACCTGTAACAGCGTCGATCACGCGACCTCAGCAACTGCCAGACACTCGCTGGCTGCTTCGAGTCGACGGACACCCTGGTCGTGAAGTGTTGTTACCTCCAGCTAATCTTTGTTTCCGTGTTTCCGTGTTTCCGTGTTTCCATGTGTGTTAGGCAATGGTTTAACTGATAACCATGGGGGCTGCTGGCTCTGGCTGGCTGGCTATGGCCACGGAATGAAGGCACGAGCATGAGAGTATACCTGAGCACGAGCACGCACACGGCGACGATGGTGTAGGCGAGCAGCGTGCCGATCGACAACATCTCCACCAGCTGGTGCAGGTCGAAGACCATCGCCAGGATGCCTGAGAGCACGGACAACAGGGTCACCGTCAACGATCGGAAAACACTCCTGGAGGCATTAGTAGTCTTCAACAGGCTGAATTTACAAGCGGGTGCATTAAGCAAAAGAACCAAAAATTCCATCGATCGAGCCATCAGTTTCTAGAATGAGTTTGCCTTGCAGTTGCTTATTGCTCAAAGTTCCAAGTTTGGTTTACTACTTTCCGCTGGCTCTTGCGCTGTGTTGCAAGCGACAAAGAGTCCCGTCAGAGGACACGTTTGTCATGATTTCCACGACGTTCTTGTGCCGTCCAAGGAGCGAGGTTGGTTCCAAGGAGCAGGTTGCTTCTGCGCAGGGCGCTCACCGGCGATAGCGCCCGCCGTGAAGGTGGCGACCGCCGGCGTCTTGGTGCGCGGATGGATGCGCGCGAGGAAGGCGAAGAGCAGGCCGTCGCTGGCCATGGCGTAGAGGACGCGCGGCAACGGGAACATGGCGCCCATCATCGCCGTGCAGAGCGCGAACACGGCGCCCAGCGTGACCACCCACGTGACCACCGGCCAGCCCACCATCGTGAACACGTGCGGCAGGGGCGCCACCGCGTTCTGCGGACACGTGCAGCGCAACCGTCAATCACAGATCGCTCCCGCTATCTGCAGCCCGCCATTAGATCACCTAACAACTACCTTTTATCATCTATACTATCGCATCGGTCGGTTGTTAATGCATGGCAAACTTTAGCTGACAGTAACTCAGTTGACAGCGTAAAGCATGAGATTTGTAGTTGGTTCGGCCTTCCAAGTTTATCAAATTTCGGGATTTTAAAAAAATGTGATGTCTAGATTACATGTATGTTGCGTTGAGTGACGCGTCCTTGTCAGGAGCTGTGCTGTGCGATACAGGAGGGGTTCGCTCAAACTTGTGATAAGCCCTGGACAGACCTGGACACTGGACAGGGGAAGGGCACTGACCTGGTCGTAGTAAGGCCACATCATGGTGAGCACGATGGAGATGCCGAAGTACGCGAGGAAGATGGTGGAGAGCGAGATGACGATGGCGAGCGGGATGTTGCGCTGCGGGTTCTTGGCCTCCTCGCCGGTGGTGGCGACCGCGTCGAACCCGACGAACCCGTAGAAGCACTGCGCGGCGCCCGTCATCACGCCCGCCACGCCGAACGGCATGAAGCCGCCGTCGCCGCCGTCGACGCCCTCGGGGATCGCGGACTTCGGGATGCTCCAGTTGGCGGGGTCAGCTGGGGGGCGCGGGGGTGGGTCAGACACGGCCGGGGTTTGTAGGCCGCGGTTAACGGGTTAAAGGTCAGTGACGAAGGCTAGTCATAAGGTGGAGGGGGGATTGCTAACTGCTAAAACGATCACTTTACCGGATCCTGAACACTTACAGCGCCTTGCCAATGGCAAACGATGCAAGCAAAAGCGTTGCTATACCTATAAATCTATGTGAGTCAAAACCAGATCTCAGTTAACCTGTGAATAAAGAAAACTGAACCTGATTTTGATTGCAAAGAATAACTTTAACGGCAGTGGTGTTTCTGCGCCCGACGCACCTTTGAAGGCGCCGGCGACGATGACGACGACGATGGTTAGCACGTTGAGCAGCGTGAAGACATTGTTCATCATGGTGGACTCCCGCACGCCGGCGCTGAGCACGGCGGAGAGCAGCAGCATGATGAGCAACGCCACGAAGTCGGGATGCGGCGACAGGAAGGACACGTCCATCGGAAGCAGGTCGCGCATGCGTCGGGACAGCGCGTCGTCGAACTGCGCGTCCACGTAGCCCACGAGGCCGCGCGCGACGCTAGCACCGCCTGCGCAGCAGCACAACGCGCGCACCGTTACTCACGATGGTTCAGGCAAGCAGCCAGACTTCGCCGCTCGAGTTCGCCCGTCTTGTGAAGAGTGTCAAGAGGCAAGGACATCTTACACGGGAAGGCAGCTGTGAGATGGCTGCTGCGAGGTCTGTAGTAATTCTCGTGTGACAAAGTGGAGGCCAGAGATTTGAAACTATGCTAAAGCTAAGGGTAAAAGTCCATCGGAAAGTCTTGAAAGTAGGAATAACGCCAAGTAATACAGTACAAGAGATTGCCAGACGTCGCAACTTCGCTGAGAATCAACCCTAGAGCGCGTGGCAAGTCCTTGGCGGGAGGCCGAGTGCCTGACGCTCAATTTGCTCGTCGTCGGCGACGCAGCTTACCGATGATGTACTCCAGGATGAGGTTCCAGCCGATGACGAACGCGATGAGCTCGCCGACGGTCACGTAGCTGTACACGTAGGCCGAGCCTGCGCGGGGCACGCGACAAGCGAACTCCGCGTAGCAGATGCCTGCAACCCACAACACACAAAGTCCATCAACAGCGAAGATCGCCGTTGTGTTTATAGGCTCAACTCTCGAGGATCATTTCCCCGGGGATGCTTTTCAGTTGAGCTAATTCGTAGCAAACTGTGATACTGTGAGAGCCCCGTTTCTCAGTGGCAAAACGTCGGGACAAGAAACAAATTTACACTAGTTCAGGATATAAATGAGAACCGTTGAAAATAGTGCTTAGGAATACCATATTATTGTACTTTAAGTTAAGCACACCAATTTGTGACTAATTCGCATTTAAAACAGCAAATCATGTCGAGACAATGGCTGAGTGCGCTCTCGAGGTCAACCAATTGCAATGTAAATGAGGTCGCTAATGCAAGCGAGCAATTCACCGAACAGTGTACCAAATAGTAGAGCACTGCTAGCAGTTACCTTCAGCCTCTCAGCTTCAGCCTAAGCAAATACGTAGAGATCAACGAAATAATCTTTCCTAGAGATCGCTACTACATTCATTCCCTGCTGCTAGGTGCGAGCATTCCCTGCTGCTGGGTGCGAGCATTCCCTGCTGCTGGGTGCGAGCATTCCCTGCTGCTAGGTGCGAGCATTCCCTGCTGCTAGGTGCGAGCATTCCCTGCTGCTGGGTGCGAGCATTCCCTGCTGCTAGGTGCGAGCATTCCCTGCTGCTAGGTGCGAGCATTCCCTGCTGCTGGGTGCGAGCATTCCCTGCTGCTAGGTGCGAGCATTCCCTGCTGCTAGGTGCGAGCATTCCCTGCTGCTAGGTGCGAGCATTCCCTGCTGCTAGGTGCGAGCATTCCCTGCTGCTAGGTGCGAGCATTCCCTGCTGCTAGGTGCGAGCATTCCCTGCTGCTAGGTGCGAGCATTCCCTGCTGCTAGGTGCGAGCATTCCCTGCTGCTAGGTGCGAGCATTCCCTGCTGCTAGGTGCGAGCATTCCCTGCTGCTAGGTGCGAGCATTCCCTGCTGCTAGGTGCGAGCATTCCCTGCTGCTAGGTGCGAGCATTCCCTGCTGCTAGGTGCGAGGGCAAGACACTGACCGGCGATGGCCGACGCGACCGCGGCGACAAAGAAGGAGAGCATGACGGCTGGGCCGGCGTTGTGGCGGGCGACGCTTCCGGCCAGCACGTAGACGCCGAGGCCGAGGGTGGCGCCGACGCCCAGCAGGGTGAGATCGGTGAGCGTCATGCAGCGGGCCAGCTCTGAACGGCCCACGGCGCCGCGAGCAAACCGCTTCTTGCGCGTCCAAGCCGTCAGCACGCCGCAGTCCAGCATCCTAGCTGATCCAGGCGACACGGGATCTACTCCCCGGGATTGGGGCAAATATCTTGTTTAAATAGCATTGTTCAGTCGGTTTCAGAGTAAATCAAACACTAACAACAGTGAGAAAATCAGTGTTACTGGTCGAAGCTTACGCCAGTAGGCAATTGATGATGGGATAGCTGAGCAGTGTAGACAGAGTAGACAGTGTGTACAGCGTTGCCAGAAATTCACTGGCAAATTTATTATTACAGTTATTCATTAATGCAGTTATAAAAAAATAATATTTTGTGACTGCAAATTTCTTTCGTAACTTGTAATTAATGTTGACACACCAGCGCTGAGCGGACATCCACATTATATAGTTTAATAATCGACGGGCTCTGCGCTCTACCTCCGGTACCTGAGACAAGCTTTAGGCAGAAGGAGTGGGCGCTTTGTTCGCCGCATTCCGGGGGGCGCTCACCCTGTCGTCATTAAAGTCAATTTCTTACTACATCGCAAATTATTTATCCAGAGATCAGCAAACAATATTCTCGGCATGTGCCTGGTTTTCCCTATATTATTTATTGTATTATTTTGTTGTATTGTATGAAAGCTTAAACAGATTTGTAAACATAAGTTTAGGTATACGTTGTGTGAGTTTTTGCAAATTAAAAATTACATACATATTTTCTAAATACTTTTGAGTCTTTCATCATTTGTTCTTCGATCATCAATCTATTCCACTCTTCAACTTCCTTCTACAAAAATCCAAATCTTCTCTTTCCCATAATCTTGCATCTAAATTTAAATTCATGTCCATTTTTGCCAATAAATTTTGCTTCTTCCAATCGTTCACCTAACTCAGGCTCCCCAATAAAAGCTTTATAAATTTATATCATGTAAACTATTATCCTATTAGCATTTTTCTCCTTCGCAAATTGTGAAAACCGAGTATGACTGTCGCTTCGAGATTTCGAGAATATTAAATGCAGTGATGATAAAAATGACAGCGATCATTCTGCATGTCGAGGGCCCTAATCGAAGTAGATATCTCTCTAATATAGGCTTAGGGGCGAATATAGGGGGTATATTGTGGCAAGGAACCTTGAATGTACTATACGGAGTACACTTGAAATTTAGGTAAACTACGTTTATTTACTGTCTAGTCTGGAAGATAAACGGCAATTAAGTCGTGCTTACGTTTTGACCCTGTCCTAAAACCGAACAAGCCTGCAGTACACGAACATCCGGTGCATGATGCCAAAAAGTTGACTTTTCTTGACATTGAGTAACAATTGTAACACGTGTGTTGTTAGTGTGTGTAGACTGGTGATAAGGAAACATGTGAACCAATTATTGCTCGCTGTAAATGGGTTCGTTTGCTGGAAATCGCAGTGAATTTAGATTGAAATATAGTACCTACAAGGTAGATACTACAGAGTTTTTAAAACGCGTAAGTAGCTTGTACACACACCATTTTTTCATTTAACTCCATAGTAGCTTCAATAAATTGACAATGTAAATTGACAATGTACAAAGTTTTTATCTCCGGCAATAAACCTTTCATTATTGATACGTGTCGGTGCCTTTGTTTCTTAGAGGTTAAATACTTGAAATCACAAACTTAATTACATACCTAGGTATGCGTCATGAGTGCATACAACTCCTTGTTTAGCTCCTTGTTCCTAACGAGAATCGAGAATAACAAGCAGCAAAGCTAACAGATGCAAGACTGATAATCGGCTTCCAAGCCTTGACGCCAATCGACGGGTCTTGTGCCTTGTGGACAAAGTGACCAATTATGTACCTGCATAATCTATCCACTAACTCATCCGTCTACACACGATAATTGAAAACTGATGCAATGTGTTTACTTTGCTAAGAATTAAACCATCATGCATAATGCAACATTTTGAATAGATTTGCATTTTTGTGGTGTCCTTTGAACTCTAAAAACTCATGTGAGTACTGAGTATGCATACCTAATATTTTGTAGATCTGCTTTTCACTATCAGCAATTTCACACAAATATTTAGTACCCACGACGGATTCCAACTGATGCACTTCTGTGTCTGGACTCAACTTAGTTCACTTTACTCCGACGTATTTCAGCAGCGAAATTTCGCCCAATAAGCTCTTGATCCTAATTATAAGCGGTCCACAAAACACTCTTGAAGCACCTTTGCGTAGGGCACCACAAAAACGACAAATACATTGTTAATTTGACAAAGGAACTCAGATAATTTTGGTCAATTCACTGGGTTATATTCACAGCTTTCAGTAGCAACACGTCGAAATCACTCTCGAAGACAATCAGCAACTTTAAGTCGAGACAGGAGCGAGACAGGAGCGAATATAGAGACGCTTGCTGGTGTCGTCGGTGGTCGCTCCTCGGCGTCCGGGCGCAGAATGCACCTTCGAGCGAATTACGGATTCCAAGGCTTGAGGCAGCGCAGCGTCGCAGACTGTTGTTAGCGATAGCGACTTAGCGCCTTCTGCCCGAGTAATCCAGTCTTGTCCAAGAAAAAACCATCGCCTTTCGGCAGCTAAATCAGGTAATCGCGGGTAGTAGGCACCTTACCACGACGTATGACGTATGACGCATGACGCACGACCATGTCATTGATATATATATATATATGATAATTAACTACTTGCCGGTAGTTGCAGCAAATATTGTTTGAGTTAACATGCTTTACTTATTAAAGGTGGAAGCGCACTTAGACCGCGCATTTATTCCTTTTAAAACATTCATTTTTTGAGGTTTTGAATTTATTAATTATGATGTACTTGTGATATCTCTATTATCGGTGATTAATAGATTCGTAAGACGCGCTCGCGATCAATGTGCTTCCGACAGAACTCATGAATGACGAAAAACGTGAAGGCTGGAAAGTCAAAACGCCTAGAGTCTCGTCACGAGCGAGGAAATAAATATACGAAAAAGCGCAAAAAATGTATTTGCCAATCAAATTTTTATCGTCTCCGGAATGGATCGAAAAATTCGATACTTACAAGAGGGCTTACTTTCTAGATGAAAATGTATCTGGCATCTGTTATTTTTGCCAAAAAATTGAACGGTTTCCCCATAACCACACAGCATAATAATATTATGATCAGTTTTCAAAATGTTCAAGATATATTGTAAGTGTGTCTCAAGACAGGGTGGTAAAAATCTTGGAGGTAAGACTTGATTAGTAGCTTAAATAATTTGCACACTCCTTTGTGCCCCCCTCCCCCTTAATTGTCTTAATGGATATATGATTTTGTAGTAAAGTACTAGCCACAAGCCGTTTTAATGTGTCACCTGAATGCAAACAAAGTTATATTCATTCAAATTAATTCAAAAATAACATGCAAACCTAAGCCTCTTAGCTGCTTAACATCCGTCATCCTTCGTCATTTCAGCCTGCTTAACATTTGTGCGGACCGATTATAAAGACACAAGACTGAATTTATTGATTAATGCCAACACGAAAGTGATCTGTCAGGGTTTCACGGGTAAACAGGGCACTTACCATTCAAAGGATGCAATCGATTACGGCACAAAAATGGTTGGAGGAGTTACTCCAGGAAAGGGGGGAAAAGTTCATCTCGACAGGCCAATATTCAACTCGGTGAAAGAAGTAGGTACTACCTACCCGTAAGCTATAGATATTCAAAACACTGTAAAATTTTAATGCAGTTAATATAATTGTTTACAGCTCTATGCCAATTGATATATGACTTTATATCTACCCAAATTAGTGGTTTAGCAAATCTGTGCTAATTAATTGCTCTTATAATTCGGCATTGTGTTTGTGTCCAGGCCAAAGACGCAACTGGTGCATTTGCCTCGGTCATCTACGTGCCTCCGCCATTTGCAGCGAAGGCGATCATCCAAGCTTTGGACGCTGAGATGCCGCTTATTGTGTGCATCACAGAAGGAATTCCTCAGCATGACATGGTCAGACTTGCCATAACCAACTTGCCATATTCTATTAGTTAAGTCATGTGATCCTTACCATACCCATATATATTACATGTTTTCGAATGATTGTATTCGAGCGTTAATGGAGTCGCTGTTTATCGCAGGTTCGTGTGAAATACAGGCTGGTACGGCAGAGCAAGTCGCGTCTGGTCGGGCCCAACTGCCCGGGCATCATCGCTCCAGACAAGTGCAAGATCGGAATCATGCCAGCGAGCATTCACAGCGCCGGCAAAATCGGAGTTGTTTCTCGCTCCGGCACACTCACCTACGAGGCTGTGCACCAAACGACCAAGGTGAAGCACGCACAATTGCTTTGCAAACAGTGCATGCACCCAGTTTGGGTTTGGGTTATTTCTCTGGAATTATTACCACCATTTCCCTGGTGGGAACCTGCGCACAAATACTATCCAAACGACAACCACACCATTGGGCACTGTACAATTTTTTTTTCTGAAAAAAACAACAAAAACAATAAAAAAAAACAAGTCTTAGTAAGCCCAGAGGGTAGATTTTTTCGGTTATTTTTACCTAACCCATCAAAATTCTGCCTGTGCCATGGCTGTAGGTGGGCTTGGGGCAGACTCTCTGCATTGGTGTCGGCGGAGACCCATACAACGGCACCGACTTCGTCGACTGTATTGAGTGCTTCCTGAAGGATCCCGAGTGCATTGGCATCGTTCTCATCGGGGAGATAGGCGGAATAGCTGAGGAGAACGCCTCAGAATACTTGACCGAGCACAATTCTGTGAGTGTCACGCCTTACGAGTCAACATGCCTGTTTTAATATTACATGGGAGTCTTTGCTTGCAATTTGTTATCAAATGAAAAACTTGGAATGCAATTCCTCTCATTTAGCCTACTGCCCAAAAATTTGATTGTGTTCCTGTGCAGGGGCCGAACTCTAAGCCAGTAGTGGCTTTCATTGCTGGGGTAACAGCACCCCCCGGACGACGAATGGGTCATGCCGGAGCAATCATCTCAGGAGGCAAAGGAGGAGCTACCGACAAGATAAAAGCTCTAGAAGCTGTATGTATCAAAAACACTTTAGAATCATGCATACATCATTGCATGGCATTGTTAATAAAAGGAGAAATTGTACTCTCGATTCTAGGCGGGAGTAATTGTCAGTCGCAGCCCAGCTTTAATGGGTGATGCAATGCTTAAAGAACTGAGACGTCGCGAAATTAGATTTTGAGATAAGCGCACAAGTGGCAGAATTAATTATGAAATTAATTCAATGCCAGATGGAAGATGAAGACAAGTACCGTGAATATGTTTATTCTGTGACAGTGTATTTTTATCATTAAATATTAACCGTTCTTGGATTCAAAATACATTAAATATAGAACAAATATTTTGATCTTTGCCGCGCTCATTCACTAATGTTACGGCTCACACTAAAGTTTAAATATCTGTTGGGTACTAGTGCTACACCCATAAGTCAATATGTTTTGCCGCGCGTTTCTCCATCTGGGTTATTTGGCGGACTTGTGTGCAAAGCCGACGTTTTATACGAATATAATAATTAGAAATTTAAAGATGTCTTGTGTTATTCCCAATACATTCCAATCGTTTGGCACAATAAAGGGACAAATACAGGTAAGACTTTATTTCTTAAAATGACATGCAACCATCTGTCAAAGTCCCTATAAAGGACGAAAATCAGATCAGTAGTTAGTAAGGTTACTGGTTTTAGAAATGGGGTTGAATCAGTAGTCATTTGATATTTTATATTAATAGGCACAGTGCCTAACGAATAATTTATATAATCTATCCTTTATTATTGGTCTGCAGGTCATTTTTGGCCCGATGTTCTCAGGCAAGACGACGGAACTCATAAGACGACTAAAGCGCTACCAGATTGCCAACTATCGATGTCTGATCGTGAGATACGCAAACGACAATCGGTTTTGTTCCGATAGCATTGCCACACATGACCACCAATCGCTCCCTGCAGTATCTGCAACTAAGCTTGAAGATCTCAGCTCAATATCGCACGACTATGATGTCATCGGTATTGATGAGGGACAGTTTGTAAGCCTCTTTTAAATCACCATTTAAATTTTGAAGTAACTGAGTCAAAGTTAAGATTACAGACATTTTTTCTTTTTAGTTTTCAGACTGTGTTCCATTTGCAGAGTCAATGGCAAACAATGGTAAGATAGTGATTGTTGCTGCACTAGATGGAACCTTCCAGCGCATAGGATTTGGAAACATCCTCAATCTAGTGCCATTGTCAGAGAGTGTTGTTAAGCTGACCGCTGTTTGCATGTCATGCTTCAGTGACGCTTCCTACACAAAACGCATCAGCAACGAAAAGCAGGTACATCACTCTTCCAGTCCTTAATGTTAATTTGTAAGAGTAATTTTTAATATTTCATGTTTTAAAAACAGCACTTTGTGTTAGGCCCTAAAAACTCATCAGGGTAGCGCATGTACTTCATTATTACATGGTTATACCCAGGCCAAACTTAAAATTCATGGAAAAAAATGATTTCGATAATTTTCTTGAATGCAAATTTTGCACACTGTTTAAAGATACAACCATTATTAAGCGGATTTTTCTGAATGGTTCCATCCAGGTGGAAATCATTGGGGGTGTTGACAAGTACATGGCAGTTTGTCGGCAGTGCCATGCACAGTCGAGTCCACAGAAGCGCTCACCGTTCAAAGAAATCAACCAGGAGCTGCCCAGGGCAAAGACTCCGCGGAAAAACCTTTTCCAGAACGGACAGCCAACTGAACACTGTGAAAGCTAAGCGAAAATTATTGCAGAGAAACCTGCAGCCCAATATCAATCACAATTTATGCCAATAACAATTTAACCTCTAAAGAAATGACTTAGCTTTTAAAGCTATACTAGTGGCTAAGCCAAGACAAGCATTTTATAGAATGTTTAGATATTTCGTTATTTCGTAAATCCATTTTTATAGTGATTAGCAAATAAGGCGGTTAATACTACCTATTTACCTATATATATTCTTTCAATGTTCCATTTTCTTGGGGTGTAAAAATAACTTAAAATGTATTTACATTTTATTCCCCTTTTTTGGGTCTGCTGTCTTGCTGGGAAATAGATTATTTTAATAAGTATAGGACAATGAAAATGTATTTTTCTATTAATTGGACTTGATCAATGTTGTAAATGGCAATATTGTCAGCTTATATATCTATGGTCTGATTAATCTTTGCATCTTTTGCCTTGAAGTCAACAAGACTGCCATACACCACGTCCACAGGTTACAGTTTGCTCACAGATGCCTCGAGTCATTTCATAATCTTTGCTTGTTACTCAAGTTTATAGCAGGCAGCATAGCTTTGTGAAATGTCAGGAAAATTTGAGTTTGGGACATACCTAGCATTAATTAATAGTTTTTCTGAAAACACCGGTTGCTGTTATCAATAAGCTGTCTTGTGTTGCATTAGATTGTTCGATAACACTTGATGAAGTAGAGGTACAATATAGTGCCAATTTGGCCAACCATGCATGATTTTTGTGCAATGCCAAAGAGGTTTTCTATTTTTTTGTGGATCTGTTATCTAAGTTTCAACGAATTACATATTTTTTATATAAAAATTATAATCACAGGTCCAAATTTGTTGGCTATGTGTTTTTTACTTTGGTTAGAGCAATTTTTCAAATTGCTGTTTTTATAAGAGGTCTGATTTTGAAATGAAATATTAACATTAATATTATTATTTTGATACAGGTCCAAATTTGTTGGCTATGTGTTTTTTTACTTTGGTTAGAGCAATTTTTCAAATTTCTGTTTTTATAAGAGGTCTGATTTTGAAATGAAATATTAACATTAATATTATTATTTTGATGTATGTCACTTTGTATCTTGGTACATTATTATTTACTGCAAGTATATACCTCAAATATTGACCAAATAAAAAATGTACCTCAATAGAGTAAATGTACGGCCTACTTGAATTCTCTTAATATAAGAATAAAGTGCCGAATCGCAAGGGATCTACACGCTGTACCTTCACAGCGGTAGGGGCATAGAGTAAGTAATGCTACTAGGGGTATTAGGGGCTACTAGGGGTAGGGGTATTGTAGAAAGTATGAGGCAGTTGAGATGTCGGCAATGAATGGCACATCTCCGTGGTGAGTTTCTGACTCCCGTGTAAAACTCTCCGGTGGGCAGTACAGGGGGGGGGGAGTGCACCGCACTTTGCGCTAATAGTTTTGCTCTTACCTCGCTTCTTGAGATGCCCATACACACCATGAATGATAGTCTTGACACCTTTGAGGTGACCTCCTCCAGATGAGGTTTACAAGACTGCTGGCCTTTGTTTTACAGCACTTCCAAACTCAATTGTTAGATTATTTGAATACTGAAAATTATTGTATTCCAATTATTTGTCAGAGATGCACCCTTCAGGTCAGATATAGTTAGGTTTATTTTATCAGTGGTGTTTTTGAGAGGGTGGTTTGCAGACCGTGGAAGTCAGGGGCTGCACCGTGATTTCTGAATGAGAGCAGGATATGACTGCGCTGACCGGCCTTGACGAATGTGCGACGAAGTTACAACGAATCAATTTCACTTTCGATCGAACGAGAGGTCATTACCATGTCGCAGGTCAATCGCATCGCAACTCGGTTGACCCGACGGTTGACCCGACGCACATCAGTTTAACACTTTTGACATCTCACCGCATCGCACATGAAGTGAAGTGAGTCGAATTGATTTCAAGATCTCACTTCAAAACAATCGGACCGAGGACCGTGCAATCGGGGCTCGTAACTCGTAACGCATCATATCAGGATGTGTTCGGGTTAGTTATCAGGTGGATTGGGATGGACACGCTAACCCTGGGCCATGACGCCAAGTTTACAGCGCATTGGTCCTAGGATACGTGTGCTGGCTGCTGGCTGCTGACTGCTGAGTTGGTCAAAAATTTAACACCACTCCTTGCTTGTCCGAGATATTTTCGTGTCAAACAGAATCACCCCTTCCTTAGTGTGTGAACCGAACCAAACTGCAAATCTCGTAGCATCGCTTGATATTTACTAGCACTTATCACAAACGAAATATCCATTCAGAAATCGTAATCACGTTCTCTTCTTTCCCCAAGAAATCTCACTTCGATGTCATGTCAATAAATAAAATAACTAACATAAAATAAATAAATCAAAACAGATTAACTAGACTGCCTACCTTGGGCCACGTCAATCAAGACAATGACAGCAAGGAAAATCCTGCTCAGATTCCTGGTATCGCCTCGCAAATAGTGCAAAGACAGCACTCTTCGCGATGATGGATTGCCCTTGGCTACAGCGACAGCGACAGCTCGAGCATACAGACTCCGTGGAAGATGAATAAGTCGTAAACAACGCAGTTCCCCGAAGAAGAGACAATCGGAAGCAAATCGGCAACTCATGGCTAGAGATCCATCAGACGCAATTGCTGATCGCCGGAACGAGTGTAGAACGTCAGAGAACGCACTAATGCCTACTCCCTCGTTGGAGCATCCACCATCAGGCTGCAGTGGCCGACGAGACACTCGGCTTTCTCATCATCTCATTTACAAGTTACTCAGAGCAGCTCGTAAGCACTAATGACAGAACAGAGTGATTATTTGAACCTTTCATTTGTTCGAAGTTGCAAAAAATGCGCTGATTCTGTCACCCAGCCCCAGCACCTGGGCTTCTGTTGGGCCCTGCTCAGTGATTGCACTGATTGCAGTGATTGCAGTGATTGCACTGATTGCTTGCTTGAGTTCTTGACATGACTTGTGCGGAAGCTTGTACACAGCCTTCACGGCAGGACTGAGTAGCGGATAGTCCGATGCAAGCTATACTCCAGCAAGCAGCAGCAACGACACAATGGTCTGGGCGGTGGCGCAGACGTTTCTCAGAATGGCCTGCTGCAGTGGCCAAGTCTCCGAGATGCAGATGAATGGGACGGGAGGCTGGGATCAGGAGGTCAAGGTGTCCTCGCAGGCATCGGCGGCGGCTGGATCCGCGTCGGGCATTGTATCTTCGACCGCCTGAAGATGAAGACGTTCGCCTTCTGGACCGCGACGCTGCTTCTGTGCTACGCATCGAAGGAAGGGGAGGCTGCCGTCGCCGCCGGCGCCGCCAGTGAGTTCCACGTCCATCTCACAGTCTCGCATCTCTTAGAGAACGCGTCCAGACGCTGTGTCCTTTTAATTTCACAATCTTTGGTTCAACATTTCTTAAGGAATTAAATTGATATTGATTCGGAAAATATACTTAGTGTTAAGGTCCCATTTCCATTGGGCCAGAAAATGGCTGAACAAGAAGTACGATTCTGTCGCGGGCTCCATTGAGATGTCTCTGTGCAGACGCCGCTGCAGACGCAGAGGTCGAGGTCGCCGGGGGCTCGCTGCGCGAAGGCGACTTCTGCGCGACGCCGGACAGTGAGGCCGGCAGCTGCGTGCCGCTGCGCCGCTGTCCAACGCTGTTCGCCATCGTGCGCCGGAAGCCCCTCGACCCGGCAGCGGTCGGCTTCCTTCGCCAAGCTGAGTGCGGCTTCGCGAAGCCCCGGGTTCGCGTCTTCTGCTGCGCTGCGCGTGACATCGTCGCCCCCCAAGTGACCCCGTCGCCCTCTGCACGGGACCTCTCCTCGACCTCTCCCTCTGCACGGGACCTCTCCTCGACCTCTGCCTCTGCACGGGGCCTCTCTTCGACCTCGCCCTCCGCCGAACCGCCAACAGAAACAAGCCTCGCCACGTCCCCGGCGTCCTCGACGTCCCCAGTTCCCCCAACTCCCTCCGATGCGGCCGTCAGCTCGACGACGCTAGCAGCAGCGACGACGACGACGACGGCGGCGGCGGCGGCGATGCCGCTCGACGACGCCGCGCTGAGCAACGAGGCCGGAGGGGAGGGGGCGTCGGAGGCGTCGGGCGAGGACCTCGAGAGCCACCCCAACCGACGCTTGCTGCCGGTCGACTGCGGCCCGACGTCCAGCCTCGATCTGTCCTCGACGCGGGGGGCGGCGGAGGCGGCGCTCGGCGAGCATCCCTGGACCGTGCTGCTGCTCTATCAAGATGGTAGGCGTTTCGTTGTAATCTTGTTTGTGGTTTTTTCTACTCGCTTTTAAGTGCCATTGTAAGACGCTAAGCGCAGTAGGAACTGAACAAAAAAACGTATTAACGCGAAAATCTTAGAAACGAAATGTAGTACAATGTGATTGACGTATCACCGGTCCCGACGACGCTACAGTCAGTTGATTTCGACGTTGTTTCGCAGGCGAGGCCGACGCTTTCGTCGGGTGCGCAGGCGTACTGGTCAGCCGGCTGTACGTGCTCACTGCTGCGCATTGCACGTCGTTCGGCAACCCCCACGGACACACGCTGTGAGCAACCGAACAGAACGCTCCATCCGTCTTAACACCACCTTCATTCCACCACCATCGCTAGCTTTGTTAGCTTTCTGCGGTCTGCCATTGACAACTCGGTTGAAGTAGCTTATCGTTTGATAACAGGAAGTTGCCATTTCCAATTCTCATCAGCCACGTTGTGATGCCAAGAGAAAATCTTAGCATCCCCCTCAGGGGCTATATGATGAGAGTGTGTCGGGCGACCAAGCACTGGTGGCGAACCTTGCGGACCGGGATCAAGTTAAAGTTAACAATGCAGTTCTGAACTCTAAAGAAACTTTCTTATAAGTTAACTCAAAGAGCTAAGTTAACTGTCAGTTTAACTTGAGATTGAGCATGATAGTGGCAACCAATGGCCCCTCAAACTGATGTCAGATCCCGGAAGTAACATTTGCCTATAGGCAGCGATGACAATTCTGTTGCCAACTCAACAATGCTAGTTTGCCAAAGTTTCCTGCATCCTACAGCCTGCTGAGATGTTTGCTGGCAGTGTCCTGCATCCTACAGCCTGGTGAGATCTTTGCTGGCAGAGTGTCCTGCATCCTCCAGCCTGGTGAGATGTTTGCTGGCAGAGTGTCCTGCATCCTACAGCCTGGTGAGATGTTTGCTGGCAGTGTCCTGCATCCTACAGCCTGGTGAGATGTTTGCTGGCAGTGTCCTGCATCCTACAGCCTGGTGAGATGTTTGCTGGCAGAGTGTCCTGCATCCTACAGCCTGCTGAGATGTTTGCTGGCAGTGTCCTGCATCCTACAGCCTGGTGAGATCTTTGCTGGCAGAGTGTCCTGCATCCTACAGCCTGGTGAGATGTTTGATGTCGTGCACAAGGTGAATGTGCGATGCGTGCGATGCAGGATCTGGGCGCGCGTGGGCGAGCACGAATTGGGCGTGACCGAGGACTGCCGGGAGGCGGCGGAAGTGGGCGGGGAGGTGTGCGCCGACCCTGCCGTCGACGTGCCCGTCGTGCGCGAGATCGTGCACCCCGAGTTTAGCCGCGTCGACGCCAGCCGCGAACACGACGTCGCCCTGCTACGGCTGG
Source organism: Nemurella pictetii (assembly GCA_921293315.2). Lineage (NCBI taxonomy): Eukaryota > Metazoa > Arthropoda > Insecta > Plecoptera > Nemouridae > Nemurella > Nemurella pictetii. The sequence continues at coordinate 34,954,618 of OV121115.1, forward strand.
ACGAAAGCGTCGTCTCAAACATCGGTACAGCCGCTCATTTATCTACTACGTGCGACCCATGCTTCACAATATACACGGGAAATTGTTTGCATTCATTGATTTAGTCAGTTTAAAATTCGAAGATAACAGGATCATTTTCTTCATCGGTTGGTAAATGTATCGACTAAATGGCTAGGAATATGCATGACTGAGGTAATGGGACATTGAATTAAAATTGCAATAAATCGTAGATCCAACGAAAGGTTTGTTGGTTTGGTTGCAGCCGAGCTGACGCCTATCTGTCTACCCCTGCCCAGCAATCTCCGGCAACGTAACTTTGACGAGAGCGTTGATGTTTACGTGGCCGGCTGGGGGATTCGCGGACCAAGTAAGTACCACCGCCTTCGATTACGTTCCCAGATTTAAAATATATGAGAGAAAGGTCTCCTAAACTTGATAAAAAAATTGCCGTCAACATATAAAATCGATCTGTAATGCCATAAAGCAGACTCCATCGATGTAACATTAAGCATTGAAGGCAGTGAAAGTTACATGGCTTAAGAGTGTACTTTGTACTTTTCTGGTACAAAGTCTCCTCAATATTTCATCATTTATAATGCCTGCTATGCTTATTAAAAGCACATTTTCTAATTAATTTCAAAAGTTGCAAGTAGGAACAGTGTACGTAACTGGCCAACAACGGCAAATGACAGCGTAACGCGTTACGAATAACGACCCGTGCGCAGGCCAAGCCAGCGCCAGCAAGTGGGCGGGCAGCGCGTTCTTCCTGAACGGTCTCACGTGCGCGTCCTACTTTGCGCGGCTGCGCAAGCCTGCGCCGACCTGCGGACAGACTTGCGCGGTGAGCGAACGTCTGCGCAACGATACGTGCGTGGCGGACGACGGCGGCGCGCTGGCGCGACTCGGCGCCGGAAGGGTGGTCGCTGTGGCCGTCGCGTCTCGAGCCCTGCCCTCGTGTCCCGACGCCGACGCCGCCGCCGCCGCCATGCAGCCCGCCGTCTTCACCAGGGTAGACACCTACCTCGGCTGGCTGCTCGACCAGCTCGAGCCTTAGCCAAGCGCCGCGCTTGCTGCGCTTACCGTCTGCGCTCGACGGGCGCACTTACGTGCTGGATAACGCTTTCCACCGGCACTTTGCCGTAAATATACCGTATGCAAATAATATCACCTTATTTGAGTTGTTACAATTGCAGAAAATATGGTGCCTACTTAAAATATATCCAGAGCATTGGTGTGATCTAGACAATCAGTACGGCATCGAATAATTTTGGAGAGGGTGTAATGACTTTTTGACAGTAAATGTAAATATTTTTTGGTTTTTCTTACTTGAATATATTTTTTTCCTGACCATAGCTGTTATGAATATGACCCAATACATTGTGAGAATGTCCATCAACTAAACTCTGACAATCTGACATGGATTACAAATGGGAGCAAGCTTATTAGTTATTAGTTAGTAAACAGGCCCAACTTAAAGCGGATACTATTGCCATCTGGAAAAAATTGAGATTGGTAACAATTGGCAATCGGCATATTTGCATTGGTGTTCTTCTTGATGTTATGAGGGAGTGAGGGAGTGAAGTTATCTCAGCAGTATGAGGTCTCAGTTGCTTCGATACCATCCCACTGATCTGGATGCACATTTTCAGCTGTGCTTCCATTGCAATCTCCAGTCTTTGCTCACACTGACCATTTCACAACCCCCAGAGTGTTTATCCTGCAATTCAGAGACAATACCTGTGTCAACAATAAATACGTGGAATTTTTTTAAATTTAAAGCATGGTGATTGTTATGTATTATTTAGAATATTCAATGGTAATTAGTGACAAAGCTGTGTGCACCAGGTAAGGTTCTGTGTCTTACACTTTATCGAGTTCATATGACGGGCGAGACTGCCACGCTATGATCTCCGCTAGTCCGGAACGATCTCTCCTCGAGCTATCGCCTTCATCCGCTGACCTTCCACGCTGTGTTGAACGCCGTACCCAAAGTAGATCAGGAAGCCTGCAACTTGCAATCATGCAAAACACTTTTTAGAAAAAATATTTAACATTGTTTCTGAGTTAACAAAGCTTAACTCAAAGTTACAAAAAGCTATGCTGCCTGCTTTATAAAGTAACTACCATATAAAATCAAGTCCCAGACAAAAGAAACAAACCTCTTCAAAACTCTTCAAAACCACTCCAAAAACAGAAAAAACCAGAAATTATATTTTGTAAAGACTTTAAACCAAGTCCCATCCAGTTAAAACCACATCCCTATTAAAATGATTTGGTTATTTTCTTATTCCTACTTTCAAAGATTAGGAAACATGATATTGATGTGTCATACGAAAGTAATAATGCAACACATTGCTTGCCCACTGCAAGTCTCAAGTCACGAAAACAACCTTTCAATCACGCTAAAATTAAAGAACCGAGGTTGTTATGATGTATTTTTGTACCTGCAGAGATATGAAGCCAGCACTTACCGATGGTCATCCACACGGCAAAGCGTACCCACGTGGCGTTGCTGAGAAGCATCATGAGGTATATGTTAATCAGGATGCTCGTTGCTGGAACAAGGGGCACCAACGGCACCTGCAGATGGCAGACAATCGCACAAACATGCTGAATTTGAGAAAACCCTACTTACTTCATAATTTACTGGAATAATTGTGCTTCTCAAGGAAAATAAATTGAGTAGGCTACCTTATAAGGTCCTCCCAAAAATTGAGCAGCTACCTTGAAAGGAAGGTGCTTGGTGGCGGTGGGCTGCAGACACAGGATGAACAACATGAGCAACGCGATCACGGCAAACATGATGGCCAGTCCGGCAAACACCCACATGTGATCGGGGTAGAAGACTTCCAACAGGATCAGCATCAGGCACAGGCCCACAGCAGCAGTACCTGCATAACATACACAGAGCACATATCTAGGCACTGCTTCTCCCATCCATCTGCTTACAGGCCTTCAGGATGGTATCACGATAGTGCTAGGGTAGAACCTGGTAGCTGTAGTACTGGGTTAAAACAACAGGGAAAAACCAGTGTTACACCAGCACCGCCGTAATACCAGCCCGTTGGCCGCTACGTTGGGTCCTGAAATGTGTTTGCCCAAAAGGCCAAAGATATTTTGTTACTAAAGTAATTTTTATGCTATAAAATTCTTGGTACCAAGTCATACTAATATTTTCTGAACTGAAAATAGCTCTGAAGAAAAATCAGCACGATAATAAATCCAACCAATTGAGTTTGTGAAGTTTTCATAATCATTTTCGCTGCTGGCATGGCAGTAAAATTGTTATAACATAAAACATTTATTTGAAAGGGACTGAAAGGTAAATCTCCGCACATGCCGCTAGTATGGCTCTGGGAGGCTGTGGTGAGTTGGGACTGACTGAATACGCTGATGATCCACTTGGTGAGATGGGAGGTGGAAATGCTGGGGTATTTGCGACGGGAAATGTTGAGCAGAACGTCGAGGCCGGTTCCACCGCAGCAGCCAACGCGGGCTGCCTCTCCCGCCCCTGGGTAGTCCGGCTTGCCAATGTCCGGGTGCTCATATCTGCGCAAGAAACAAAGTCACGTCAACTTGTACCAGCTGACCTATCGCGTACCAGGGTTGACGCATTCCTTAGAACATGTCGAAATTAATAGCTGACAATTACAATGTTCCACACACCGTGCAGAGGATGAAAGTATATTTATAAATGCATTTCCACTGTCAACAGATCACATTAGTTGGAAATGTAGCCCCAATAGGGTGGAAGGCCTTATAAAGTTTTAAGATACCTAAAGATAAATTAGACTTTGCTGAATTTATTTATTTCTGTATTTCCAAATAAATATTGCAAGTAACTGACACCTTTATTTTAATTAAAAGTTTTTGAAACATGATAGCAGTATCCATGCCATACCGATATCATAGACGTGCTTGGCGATGAAATAAATGCCCGCGCGTGCCTACCTGAGAATGAGCACGCAGATTGCTACGATCGTGTACGCAGCCAGCGTTCCCAAAGACATCATGTCCACCAGCTCGTCCAGGTTGAAGAATGTGGCCATCAAAGCTGCAAGCATCAGCGCAAGCTGTGTTAAGACTTCCAGCAAATCTTGGAAATCTCACCACCTCGATCCACCACATTCTTACGGAAGGCAAACAATTCGAAATAAGTGAAACAAACTTTCTCGTGTCTGGTCAGACGTGAGCAGGTTAATCCTACCGGCGATAGTCCCGGCAAAGAAGGTGGCGTAGAGCGGCGTCTGCGTCCAGGAGTTGATGCGTGCGAGGAAGGAGAAGATGAGTCCGTCGCTGGCCATCGAGTAGATGATGCGCGGCAGGGGGAACATCGCGCCCAACATGGACGTGCAGAGCGCGAAGATCGCTCCGACTGACACCGTCCACGCCAGCCCCGGCTGGCCGACCGTTCGGAACGCGTGCGGCAACGGTGCTACCAAGTCCTGCGCACAAGACACTGGCACATGATGCGCGGCAGAGGGAACGTTGCATGCCGCATGGACGTGCAGTCGACCGCCAAGATACATACACCTCACGAGCTTTCCAGATCAAGTTTCACTGGTTAAGTACAATAGTGCAAAAACCAGTACAAGGTTTCTGTTAACATGGTGAGCTGAGAATAAAGCAGCTGGAATTATCATTTCGTTCTGTGTTTTAAGTACAGAGATGGCAACTACTCAAACACACAAAAACCTATTGAAAGATCAGCTAGAAATAACAATCTTGAACTTGGCATTAAATTAAAGCACTCCAGCCTAAACACTAAACCCGTCTAAACCTCACGTCATCTTACGAAAAATTGAGGTGGCTCTGTTTCCCTGATGCTCAATCTCAATTGTGTCATCTGACAGTCAACTTATATAGAAGAATATTGTTGCAGTGATTTCTGCACTTGTTGACAAAACGAAATGAAAATGCGGATGAAAACGGAACCGGATGTCAACACAGATGCCGGTACCTGCTCGTAGTAAGGCACCATCATGGTGAGCACCGTCGTGACGCCGAAGTAGGCAAACGAGATGATTGTGAGTGAGATAACAAGGGCGAGCGGGATGTTGCGCTGGGGGTTGTAAGCCTCTTCGCCGGTGGTGGCGACCGCGTCGAACCCGACGAATGCATAGAAGCAGGTGGCGGCGCCGTGCAGGACGCCCATCCAGCCGAACGGTAGGAAGCCGCCGACGCCGGCGTCCATGTCCGGTCTGACGGGGATCACCGACTTCGGGATGTCCCAGTTGCTCGGCTTGCCTGTCGTCAAAACGGGGACACATCGCTGGCATTAAACATGATTAGAGAATTTTGTGGGAAAAGGTTCATACAGCAGCTGAGGCAGCAATGGAAGAATGGCGTTTCTTCACCAATCAAAAGATAATAATAATAATATCTTTTCCTTATTTCCAAATGTACATTGGGTCAAGGGGTGGAATAATCCACCTAAATCTAGGGCCTCAGGTGATGCAACCGGGTGGCCACTCCGGTCGCTTCTCTTGTTTCTTCTTCATCTTCCTCTTCTTCGTCGTCTTCTTCTTCTTCTTCTTCTTCTTCATCTTCTTCATTTCTTTCCTCCATCCTCTCTACTAATTCCTTCCATTGCTCTCTATTCTCCCACAATCTATCAAATCAATCAATCAATCAAAAGATATTATAAAAATTTAGTTTATGAATAGAACAGGAAAGGAATGGAAGGTAAGATCGTTAAGGGGCCACATTTAGATTTGATATTATAATAACAAAGAGATTTACTTATCTATGAATGAATGAATAATATTATTATGTATTGCTTAAGAATAAGAATTGTAAGAATTGAAAGAAGTAAGAATTGTGGAATGAAATGCTAAATAGAGAAGAAAAGGATGCGGGGAAAGAAGAAGAAGAAGAAGAAGTAGAAGGGTTGTAAACTAGCTAATTTATACCAGAGAGTTGAGGAGCTGTAATAAAGTGCTATGCACCTCCTTACCCGTTTATGTAATGGAACAGGATGTAAATAAAAGATATTAAAAAAAAAAAAAAAAATTGCCTAATCACACGGGATTTTACGTGCACTTGGTGCGTTGGGAAAATCACAGCAAAACTGCAAGATAGGCCAGTCAAAGTTAAGTACTTTGCAATGCAATTGGCTTGCATCTTTAGCAGAGTAGCATTAATGCGCTCAACTATGTTGGGGAATTTGACACAGCAACATCAACTTTTAAGAAAAGTAAAAATGCTGGTATCTCACTGAATACGGATCCGCCAATGATAACGATGAGAATGGTTAGCAAGTTGACGACCGAGAAGGCATTGTTCAACCAGGCGGACTGCTTGACTCCGTATGCGAGCAGCATGGTCAGCAATATCAGCAAGACAAACGCAATGAAATCCGGATACTCTGCCAGGTAGGGAACTTCCATGCGCTCGTTCTCCATCAGCCAGTTATGCATGGAGTGGTTGGAAATCGGCAGCGCATCAATGTAGCCCACAAGTGCACGACCAACACTCGATGCTCCTGCGGCAAGCACACAGCTGTCTTTATACCGATTCAAGACTCACGTCTTTCCTTATCTTAGTACCTTAGGATTTTTGACACAACAATCACCACTGTCTGATTGCTTCAACCATGACAATTTCTCAGGGCTGCTCGAGGTGTTTCACAATTGTGTCTTACAATAGTTACCTTACCAAGATAGATTGGTCTTGAATATTCTGTTTGCACTACAGTGAAAGGTAGGCATCTTGGTTCTTACCGATGCTGTACTCTAGGATGAGGTTCCAGCCGATGACGAACGCGATGATCTCGCCAACGGTCACGTAGCTGTAAACGTACGCCGAGCCTGCGCGGGGCACGCGGCCAGCAAACTCCGCGTAGCAGATGCCTGCAACCCACAACGCCAACGTCCACACATCCCCCGTACGTTTGATACAAGTTTTTACACACTAAATCAAGCATCATTCAAGTAAAACTCATCCACAATGCATTTCAAATAATCATTTGCAAGCTTCTAGTAGCCAATTGATTGGCCAATTGGCAATTGGACTGATGGTAGGAAAAAGGCATTACCGGAGAGGATGGAGCAGAAGGAGGCAATCACAAAGGACAAGATAGCCGCAGGACCAGCTTGTTTGCGGGAGACCATGCCAGCTAGGACGTAGAGGCCAACCCCGAGGACAGCAAATGCTCCCAGAGCAATCAGGTCCAAAAGAGTCAGGACTCTTCGCAAATCACTCGCCTGCATTTGATCAGGGCTGAATCGCCGTTGAACGAACAGTGCTCGTAGGTACAACATGGTGGTTGTGACAAATCTAGTAATCCTTTTCACAATCAGGTGAAAACAATTGACAAGTTATCAGAATCTTGGTGCACATGAGAGAAAACTGCCAAGTAGATTGTGTGTTTTTGTGTTCAGATATTTGGAGTATTGAGGATTTTGTATGACCATTTTAATTGGGAATTTAGTTGGGTTACAAATGCAACTCATTTGGTGCAAGTAAACATACTTTATTACAACAAAAATTAATAAAATTATCTTTGCAAATACTGGTGAACACAAAGTAGCAAAGTTTGTGTTTCTTCTTACCATTACAGTCGACTGCCTTATGACATCATTAATTCTGGTGCAGTGCTGGATTCATTCAGAACTCAAACCATTCAGAGCAGGCTTTTTGGAGATTGGGGTGTTCGAGCAGGAGATTACTTGAGCACTAGATCAACAAGGTTTTCAATCTCTTTTTCTCTTGAATACACATTTCAGGCAGGGGCAGAGCCTGAAAATAATATATCATATTCATACTTAATTAACACATTTGTTTCTAATAGCAATATTTGATTGAAATGAAGATTTAAAATGCCATCAAAAGAAATGATATAGGAAGTAGGAACTCCTCCTTATTGCAACACGAGTTGGCATTAGTGGAACATATATATTTTCTTTGTCAAGTTACTTTCCATCCAAAAATGTCCATTTGCCCAAATGTCCATTTTTATGAAAAAATATGTATTTTCCAATGTTTTATTGCACTGGCAATTAATTTTTAAACCAAATTAATTTCCACCCAAAAATGTCCGAGTGCTGTGTGGACATTTTAAGCAGAAATCTATTTCGGAAGACAGAAAGCAAGCAGGCGGTTCCGTTGCCCCGTCTGTGCCAACGGTTGCGTCATCAGTCGGGCGTGTGCAGCGTGTGGTAGTGTTCTCGCTGGTCGTTGGGCGGCAGCAGCGCGACCGCCGGGGGGTCTTGTCCGCGCGGCTGCGAGGTCAACGACATCGTCGCCACCGGCTTGTGGCGGTCCTTGTCCGCGGACGGACGTTTGCGGCACAGCACAAAGTCAAGCAGCAGTTGGACAACGCTGCTTGCCAGCCCTGCAACAACCAGTCTCCGATTCTTCATCGGCCAGTTGTTTGCTTAAATCTAACTAACAACCAACCCTACATCTGCAAGACTATTCAATTAGCGCACCCGAAAGTAATTGTAACGTCGGATGTTCCCACCTGTAACGCCCATTCACAACCAACTTATGACGTTAACTTTGACGTAAGCATAAAATATTTAGTACACATGGACATATGAGCAATTCACAACAAACAAAATAACTTATAGTCTAAATGTTTGGCCGGGCCAAAGATTTCGAAATAGACCTATTTCGCTCGGAGAAAAATGACGTCAGATTCCCACTGGACTTCCTTCCTGTCAGTTTGGACAACAATATTAATTAGCTCTGCTAAATAACAAAGGATGACAGGGAAATCACAACCCGAATTGCTCTACCTGGCTTTAGCTAGTGGGTATCATGACAAAATTTTAACAGATTTTTGATTTTATGGAATAGGTGTATTGGTTAACCTTAGAAAGGGATCCAGCTTTGATTCTGGAAACAATTAAGCAATGGACATTGATTATTTTGTTCTTAATAATGGATATAAAACTTCCGCTTCGATTCCCAGCTATTGCACATCACGATTGTAACCGTAGTGCAGCCTGATAGTTAGAGCGAGCGCGAGCGACGGGGGACGAGGACAACGCACCTGCGGTGACGTAGACGCCGCCGACGCTGGCGCACAGCCGCACGAGCAGCTGCGGCAGCGAGTCTGCGTCCTGCGTGACGCGCACCCTGAGCGCGCTCACGTCGTACTTGAAGAAGATGCCGGGAACGCCGTGCGAGCCGGCCGCGTGGTCCAGCGGACGCGCCGAGTCCTTCACCGCGTACTGGTACGTCGACAGCCGCGACAGGAGCGTGCTCACCTCCGTCGGCACGATCTCCACGAAGTACTGGTACAGCACCATGTCTGCAACGCGCCGGGTTCATCGACGACATCGTTACGTACCGTTGCAACTCAAGTTGGGATCAGTGAGACGAGGAAGGCCAACACTCTCATTTAACTTGTACTCGAAAAATGAGCGGGGCAATTTTATTGCACGTGTTTTTGCAGTGTTGAGATTAAATTTTAAGGGAAACTCATTTAATTTACAAACAGCAAGTTATAAAAAGTAGAAACTTTTAATCAAACCAAATAAACTAGGACTGATGACCGTGTCCAATTTATATTTTTGCTGCCTCTCTGCTTTCTGTAACCCGATGAACCTGTGTTTATATGGACAAAAGAAGTATGATTCGACGAGAAATCACAAAAAAATAACCCATATTAAAGTAGAATAGGTAGAAAAAAACATTTTAAGCTCATGTATGTGATTCTATTTCAAAAAGTACATCCACTCCTTTCCTACTTTCTTCCCCAACACCCCTGGAAGACTCGTGCCAAAACGTCTTGCTTCCAAAGCTGTATCTCACTTGTGAGATGCTGCTCGACTCGGCAAACCCTACCGCTACACGGCGCTCGATGTTGAATCTGTCTTAAACGCTAGGTACGCTCCCCGTGGATCGGCCCGTAAGACAAAGACGCAACGGACACTCACTGGTGGCTGCAATCTTCTCGTCGCCTTCCAAGGGATGCACGATGCCCGGGCTGGGCTCGCCGAACGAGAACCGGTGAATGCGGTGCGTGAAGTTGTAGTCGCGCTCCGAGAGGAACGTGGAGATGTGCACGTGGCCGCGGGGCAGGGCGAGAGAACGTCCGGCCGTGATGTGGAAGTTGCCCGACACCTTGTTCAGCGTCAGCGAGCCGAACACACGGCACGCGTCGGTTGGCACCGTGGGCGTGCGAAGCCTGCGAAGCGCAAGACGCTCTGGTTACCACTTCAGAGTGCTTTCAAAACGGAACTAACTCAATGCGGAATGAAGGCCCTCAATTGGGAATGGCTGCAGCACAGTGGGGCCGCTTCAATGGTATTTGTAATTTACTTTCAGGATCCATGATCCTTAGGGGTGGTTGTCATGGACAACACTAGCTACATTGTTGCTCAGTTGTTTACAGTCGATCGAGGAAGTAAAAAGCAGATTTTTGAAGCTCATTCTGAATCATGTGTAATTTTCATCACTTCTGTGTAAAATCAATAAACAATATAAAAGTTTAACGATATTGAAGTTGTCATCAATCCCAAAGACGCCAGAAAACTACTGAGAGAACGAAAGAGGCAATTACGGATTGTTTTTACCTTCCAGGCATTTCGCCAAACAGCGACGACTGCGAAGATTTCCACAGTAGACTCTGTATCGCATGGTACTCCTCACGCAGGTAGGAATTAACGCTACGGACTTCGTCGAAGTACCTCCGCTGTTCTGGGCTCATCTCAAACCAAGTGTCTTCCTGCTCCAGCGTCCCAAACTGGAGCACATTCTGACTGGTCGAGTCCAGGATATCAGCACCGATGGCTGCCCAACGAGATAGGACCTACATTATTCGAGTTCTACCAAAGTAATTAAGTACCTACCTACTACTTAGTCTAAATTCTTAAGTTGACAGTAATTGTTGCCAATAATTTTCAGAATGAAAATTAGCAAGATTCTTTCAGATATTACCATGAATAAATTTGTTCAACCCTAGGAAGTAAGATCCTAGTAGATTCAATTTTAACATAAAATAGTTTGTTGAGATGGCTCAAGCCAGAAGACTTCAAAAAATTAAAGCATTGAATTTTAACATTCTGGGCAGAGAAAATGACCAAAAAATAAGATGGCACAACTTCCAGAATTCATTCATAATGTCTTGAAGTTCAGTGACTAACAAGGAAAAATAAAAATACTAGGTCTAGGTATTCTAAAGGTAGGTACGCTATAACATAGAATCAGCAGAATCATTCTGAAAAACACCCTTCCACTGTCTTTAAAATCTTGTAGGTAGGTGAAAAGGTTTGGCTGTACTTACTGTTACAAGGCATTGCTACTGTAAGGTCCACATTTATTTTTAATTTTGCATCAAAGTCGGTGTCAGGCAAGAATTTAAAAATGAAGCGGCTGTCGAGGTAGTAGCATACTTCAGAGTAGGTTAGCCAGATGACAAGAATAAAGGTAACAACTGAAACTAAAATAAGCAATCATGGTTATTTCTCAGATACATCTAGAAGTATATTAATTAGGAACCAATAAGTTTAGTATTTCTCTCAGCTTACAGGTTCCACCAACTGGGGATGTTTTCACGTAGGGCTCTTGCACTTTAGGGAAAGCATCCAGCTCCTTAACAATCTTGAAACGATTTCGTAACATCACAATGTTTTCATTATTCGTGTTTGAAAAACGACAATTATTATTAAAATTACGGACTAGTGGATAAACTTTGGTCAAATACTGACAATGGTGCAGACCGAATTTGAGGTTAATTCAGGAGAAGTCGCTGTCTACACATCATTCACTACGTATCAATTAAATGTAAAACTAATGCATGTTTTAGTTTTCTTCAAATGGCGTTCTATTTACGAACTAAAGTTCTGTTAAAGCAGGTAAAATGATTTCTGGAAAAGTCTGCCACTGCCACCGGCCATCTGTCCCTTCTGCTGTCAGTGTCACCAGCAGTCATTGACAAGGCGCAGGTGGCGCAGGCCAGGCCAGGCCAAAGATCCTACTATAGGCCAGGCGCATGGCACGTAAGAAAATAGTATCGCAGCGCGCGCTCGCTCAAAGGAAACTTTCCACTACAATTCTCAACAAATTCTATGTCAAAAATAACTGACAATAATCACGGCAGTTATTCACGCACTTCTTATTCATTAATCTCATTTTTCAATAATTTTGGACATCAGCAATGTTTCAGGAACAAGGCAAAATCGCTTTTTAACCACGGCAATAATTCAATGAAGAAATTTTTGAACGAATATTAAACAGCATTAGAGAGTATAATTTGCCTAGCGGAAGAAGGTAAGCAAGTCATTTAAATTTAACCAGTACCTAACACAACACTGTGTGACAATGTGACATCCAATGCGTCCATGGTGACATTGTGGCATACCGATTGAGATTGCTTTCCGAACGTTCCTGGTTTTTCTTGCTATGGCTTCGAGTCTGCATCTTGACAATATTTCTGTCAGTCTGAAATTATTTCTATTAAACCACGTTGAACCAGGTCTTACATTGAGTCTACTTTTCGAAAAGATTGAAATGAATACACATAATCCATTCAATCAAAATTCTATCGTCATTGATTAAATAAATTGGTTGAAAAATGTACTAAGTGTCCACACCTTTTCGTCAATTTAGCAAAATCGTACTAAATACGTCAGTTTAACGGACAATTTAAAAAAAAAAGTAGCGGATCGGTAGCGAGATCCTCGAGCGGTCCGCTCTGATTGCTTACATTGTTCTAGGCTATCTCTTTCCATCAACGCACCTCGTCCAGTTACGCGACATGTCCAGAGGGATGAAGATGCGGACGACTTGCGCGGAAGTAGTTTCATTGTTACAATAATCTGATAAAAGTGTGTGGAAGGTGCCGCTATCGCCGGCAGACGTTCTCGATATTATGTTCGACTCATTGCGCACAGTTGGGCCCGATCAGGTAATTACTAATTTCCGACTTTCTTGTGTGTGGGTGGAAAGATGACAATCAGTAATCACTTCATCACCGCCATGTTTGGTCAATTGTCCTTTCCGAAAAAAAAAAACGGCTTTTTCATCTTTGTCCATCTGGCTTCTCCGCGGTCATCATCCTGGTAATTTTCCATTGTAATTCATCTCATTGCGGCCTAATGCGTCGATAAATATTCCTAATGAGGGATATTTGGCACTGAAAATCACCGATAATCGATATTGAAATCTAGCCTCGAGGCATAGCATATCAAAAAGTGTTCCTGTCGATATTTTACATTTTTGTGATCCCTTTTCTTCGTTATTATTCTGTATTCACTATTCCCAGTTCGTGTCTGCATCATATTGTGCCTAGCTAGCGGCCAGACCCACGGGAAGAGTGAAAGTGATACTGATTATCACTAGATCTCATCTCAGGGACAAGATAATTCGGATTTTCTTATGGTCATGAGAAATGACTCTTGGCGAGACATTTGTATTTATAATGGCAAAAGTGATCCTTGTAGAGTCTCAGAGTCATTAATGATTGAATAAGGTCGGAATATTTGCTGCTAATAGATAGATATTTAATGTTATGGATAATATACAATGATTATATTTCCTTAGAAATGCGAATTGTCACTAAAATTTTGACCGTCCATTGACCGTGGCTTGTCAATTTTGGTCGGCGAGTCTATTGGTCAAAAACAGTCGCTCTAAGCTCCATGAGCCAATGGTTGAACTTGTAAAGTGGGTCTGAATTTTTAATTTTCAACCGTGATAGCATAATATTCCACTAGCAGCTAGCTTCGCATGCCATCACGCCTGTGTGGTCCGAGCGGGGGATGCACAGACACTGGGAATGCAAAGAATTGCAGTTACCTTGCGCTGCCGGTCGATAGTGACAATGGCATTGCAAGGAATCAGGATGGAATCAGGATTTAGGACTCTATGGTCAAAGCATGGGCTCAGATAGTTTTCTGGCAAGCTGAAGTCCTGAGGAGATTTTGGGCAAGTGCAAATTATCAGTCATACTTTCATCAGAAGTGCGCAAGAGCTGCATGCTCGCTTGAGTGAATATTCCTGTACAGGCACTCGGTGTTTCTTTGCAGCCCAGACTCAGAGACAGAGGCTTCAGGCTGCTGGGCAGTTGCTTTCTTGGGGTGACACTAGCAGTTTACATTTCGGAAACACTTTCAGGGAACAAGATACCTTCGATCATGAGATGCGTTTCAAAGGAGTAAACAAAATAGTTTTATCCACCACGGATAAACATAATAATACCGTATCATGACAGTCTGAAAAATACAATTCATGCTTAAATCGCACTTGTATAAGAATTGCCTATTTATTACTTAATTAGAACTTTCTGCTTGCTATCCTAGATTCACAAAGGCTGCCGATTGCAGTAGAGTCGCACTTTTCATTGTCGTCGGTCAGCCGGTTGCTGGCAGAGGGTTATAGTTAGTTGGAAATGGAAGGGCGGCATCAAACTCAAAGGCAAACACACGAACAATAACATAATATTGGGTAGCAGTCGAGTATGATAATTTTGCGCGGCGATATCGACGATGTGAAACGAAATCAACAAGAAGCACTGCGTTCGACGACCTTGCCGGTCGTTAAGACTTCTAAAAATTCGCAAACAAAATAAGACCTTGGGGAAAGCACTTAGCTACGGAAAGCGCGGAGGCCGCAGGTTCGTTTCCCTGCAGTCGGGTATCATGGAACCAGCTGCGTCGAGGTCAGAACCAGGGACTTGCGTTGGGAAGGGATATGTGACAGGGTAACGGCAAAGAAACGAGTAGAAGTAGAACCGTACCTACCCCAAACATCTACCCACTGATCTGAACCACTCCGCCTTGCCAAGAAGCGTTGTTTCGGTGAGGTATTACGCGGACGCCTGCAGAGAGATGTTGCGCGTGTACATCGCACAGGTACTAAACTAACCCTGCAGGTTCTCTATAATTATGCAAAAAAGTTTATTCGCTTTACTTTCTTATCTTGCCAGGCGCGTTCTAGAGAGACGAATCATAAATTAGGACAGGAGGGTAACTAGGGACTCACTCAATCCACAGGTTCATTGGCTTGGATGGTGGAGTCGCCGGTTGATGTTTCACAACTATGTCAACTAATATCTAGCTTGTGTCTATGTAGCTCATCTTATTATTTGCCAATATTAAACTCGTTCATGTTCAACAACACAGTAAATTTCTATTTTCCCCATGAAATGTATATTGACGACTCGACGCTTGTCTGTCCATAGCTCCAGCGTTTTGGATCGGAGCTTCTCCGAGATCCACCCCGGTTCAATCCGTCCGGCTCGCGGCCGCACCCGGTGGCACCGAGCCGCCTCCCAGATTCTACGCGACATCCCCCAGAATATCGTCGGTGTGTTTGATCGCTCCATGCGGCTGCCATGCAGCGATGGGGAGCGTTAGCCATCAGCTAGGTCGATTCGCGTTACATCTTCGACGTGCTTAGTTGTTTCTGTTTCTGGAATTCCTTTGGTTCTTACGTAATCTTAAGTCATGGCTATATTCAGTGATATTAATTTTTATAAATCTGTAGATTACCGCGTTGCGAGTGTTAACATAGAACGTAGAAAAGTCAGCCTCAAGTGGAGGCAATTTAGCTTGCGGTAGAACGAGTGTTTGCTCGGGAGTGTCACGTACCTGCAGGCATCAAGTTGGCCATGGGCATCGTGTCCCCTTAGACCACGCAATGTTGCTTGCGTGGTCGCGCTTCAAGATCATTGAGTGTCGTCAAGATTGTGTTTCCCCCGAGTGTTTGCAGCGAGCCCAGCCAATCGGAGGCGGGCTTGTTTTCATGTCCCCCGCCCATTGGATCTAATCGTCGAACCCCCTCGCACTAGCCGAGCTTCAGCTTCGTCTCCGGGGTCAACGCAGTCTTCGAGATCGTTAGCGGAGAGATAAGTGGGGGGCAGGTCGAGGGTTTGGCGCTACTCCATAGGAACCTTGTTTATTTGTGCTTTCTGTTTCAGTATCGAGCTTCGACGATTAAACGCTTGTTCTTAGCTGACGACATTATAGAGTGCGATACCTACTCTTACCGTTGTCCAAAACGTTGCCCGCTGGCTGGCACGTAGGATGTTAATTTAAGAACCTGTTAGCTGACGACATTATAGAGTGCGATACTCTTACCGTTGTCCAAAACGTTGCCCGCTGGCTGGCACATAGGATGTTAATTTAAGAACCTGTTAGCTGACGACATTATAGAGTGCGATACTCTTACCGTTGTCCAAAACGTTGCCCGCTGGCTGGCACGTAGGATGTTTGCTTAGTTACATCCAGAGCGTTTAAGCTCTTGCTATAATTACCGAATTGTTGGTAAATTTAGTTACAAAATTGTTGGGATTTTGGTGGGAAACAAGGAGAGTAGTGTCAAACCACGGCCGTCCGTAAAGTTTTGGAATTCTTTGCAGCTCACTTTGAGAACTGCTCGTGTCTCTTAGGGGCGGGGGGTTGTTCAACCAAGTCGCAGTTTGAACAAACGTTCCTGCTCTTGACCAACGGCGCGGTCCGGGTGCCGCGTTGCACAGGATTGCAACGTGGCACTCGGACTTGTGTCTCGCCGACGTAGAATCAGTGACTTGAACAGAGGAGTTCCCGATGCGTTCTGAGGCTGACAGCAACAAGGCAAGTTCAACACGATACACTTTTGTAGGAATTTTCAATGTAAACTTACAAATTTTCTAAATGCAATTATAGTAGGTACCTATGCAAATATTTTGTTATAGTAAAATTTATTTACTATTCATGTCCTGACTTCACTAGGAAACCTATTCAGAAATTAATGGTAAAGTTAGAAAAACAAATGTTTTTAAATATCTACTAAGTAATAAATTAAACATGAGAGTAGAAGAAATTAACCTAAGAAGCTTGTTGAATGAAGTGATTGAGAAAACAAATAAATGTATATTTTGGGTGCGTTCGTATCTCGTGCCATTGTGAGAAAAGATACTAATTTATTTTGTCCGTGTTTCAGTCCGCTCTCCGGACGACTGCAGTCGCATTTGCAGCCCAGGCGAGCCCATAGGTTCTTCTGGGCGAGTCGCGGTTCCTAGTTCTTACGGGAGAGTCGCGGTTCCTAGTTCGTTGGGATGCGATCATCACCACGTCCGCACAATGGGTACCACGTTCTTCAGTCTACGGGGAACAGGCAAAACAAATATTACAATTTTAAAGATTTAATTTGACATAGAATTCAATTTTCAATGGTAGCCTTCTGTTGCCAAGTAGCTCCTGGGGCATAATGATGACGCTAGCGCAACCATTAGAGCAGCGTAACTTTGCTTGCCGACTCTTGCCAATCAGATTGAAGCTGGTCCCTTAACTTCCAGTTTACTTTTGTGTTTCCTGTCAACTAATCTGCATTGATTGCCCGTAGCCTGGTCGGGAAGCGAGTGACGTCTGCAAGTCTCGCTCTGCTTGTCGAGCTCCGGTTCCTCATCATTCACGATGGCTGCGTCACCTCTCCCTCAGCTGCGTCGACGAGCCACGACATCAGCGCCACAGGAACCAGGAAGGACACCTTTTCTTATATTTAATTAGCTAACTACGTCCATTCAGATGGAAGGTATTCCTCCATCGGCAGGATTTATCAACAAATCCGAGCTATCGAGAGGTTGATGTCAAAGGAAGTGAGGAAGCCCCGCTAGCTTGAAACCTGCTTAATCGGGCCCAGACGCTTTCCAGCGCAAGCAGAATGGTTGCCGTGGGGCAGACAATGCATTACATCGCATTACGGGCATAACTATTGCTATCCCGGCAAAGCACTGGGAAACAACTAGAATTATTTTTCAATACAAGAGATGAAGACCACGCAGCAAGCCAGTATCATCCAGTATATTATGATCTAAGCAGGAGAAAGAGCAAGAGAAGGGCGGCGTGACTTATCAAGAGAACAAGTGGCAGCCGAGATCGCCTAGCAGTTGTGTGAACGTTTCGGCGACACCCTTCTCCGGTGTTGAGACGGTGAATGAGAGTGAAATTGAGCTGTGACTCACCCGTCATGCGCGCGTGGGGGCGGGGGATGGGGTTAAGGGTGTGGGAATAAGGGATAGATAGCTGGGGGTGGATCTTTAGTGGGATTAGGCATGGTGGGAGGGGAGACTTGGGGAGTGGGGAGTATTAGAGATCTTGTGGGCTTTTTTGGGGGCGGGGGGTAGGGACGGTTAAGTCACGATTTGTTTCTGTTCTCTTTCGCTGTCCCGTGTCGGAGACGACTTTCCTCGCAAATGTTTACTTGGCTACAATCCAACCTCGGCTCCGCCACTTTGCCTCTCGATAAGTAGTGCTGCCCTGCCTTCATACTTCGTCTGCTCAGATCAACCGGCCCTGTGGGAACTCCAACCACGCTTCGATATTAGTATTCAATTTGTGCTCTTGTGGTCGGGCTATTGATTGGATTCTAATCGACGCCTGATGTTCGTAGCTTCGTGTCCGTGCTCAGCTGGAATGGACGGCAGCGGTTCCACGAGATCTTCAAGACACAATCTGCGAAATCTCTCCGCTTCACCTACAATCTCTCGGCTTCACCTGCAATCACTCCGCTTGACACAGCAGCGACACAGGAAGCAGGAATCCGCTATTGCCTGTGACATGTAGCAACATCCAGGTAAGACCACACCAGACAGGAATGCTATCTTTTAAATGTTGCAAGGTGCCGAAAATTCACTTCAAACAGTCCACACACAGATCAGTTTAATGTTTAATAATCTCATTAACAAAACTCCATAATAGGAATAGATTGTGACCTATCCAATTCTTACAACAATCTGCAGTGTTAATAATAGAACACAAATTGCATTCTCTTACCAAAAAGCCTCATGGGGCAGGAGTGAACATCACCTCATCATAATTCACAGGCAGAAACTCATCAAATTCAAACCAAACATTAATATCTCGATAATATTTCTAAAACGGAATTTTTGGGCTGTTTTTATTAACTTTGATCAACTTACTTTTGTGCTTCCTGTGGTTATAATTATGTCGAATATCTGCAGAAAGTGGTCGGACAGAAGATGGCAGGTCAAGTCTTCACCATGAAAAGAATACAGTTGCATGTTTCGAGTCCACTTGAGTTACCGATTCCATCTCGTGCAGGATGTGATCATTGCTCTGTCATCTCACTTGGTTGGCCCGTTATCTACAACATTAAGGTAAGCTCAGACCATCATAAGTAACGTCACACGTCTTTATTGCCATATTTGCATCTTGCCCCTTCAGTGAGTGAAAGGCAGAGTTTTCAGTGCTCGGCAGAACATTGACTACTGCTTCAATCGGTGCCTTGTCTTTTCTCAGCCTTCTTCTTCATCTTCAAGTTGCCATGCACATGCTTGGAGCCCGATTTCAAAAGGCGGGCAGAAAACTTCACAACGTAGTCGGCCATTGTCAACGGTACAACCAATACAACGTCTTACAGTTTCCTTCCAGTGGTCAACCAGACCACCAGATCTTCCTGACTCACGTGCTTCTCTGGAGATGGTACCTATGTTATTGTGTGCATCCAGCACTTTTAGTAGCCTCTCACACAGTATCACTGTGTAGGGACACGAGGCAATTTAAGCAAGACTTGGTTCTAAAATAGTTTGTTTCCAGATTTCCAAACTTTGAATGTTTCTAGGACAATATACTTCCTGATGACTGGGATTCAAGACTTCTAGCAGATTCAAGACTGACGGATCTTCTGTCGTCACCGTGCAGGCTTCTCGAGCACCAGGCTTCACGAGCACCGGGCTTCAACAGCAAACAGCCTGCATGGTATTCTTGTTGTACTCATTTGCTTTGTAAAAATATTTCCGTGGAATTTTTAAATTTTCTAGTTTATGTGTTGTTTTTTGGCCAAAATATGTAAACTGTACAATCAAAGGCTGAAAAAATTAGCTTTTCACTAAATTCAAGGAAAACCCAGTTAATCAAAATTTGGATATACCTGAATTTTTGGAGTTTAAAGTTTAAACCTATTTACATGTAATGTATGAAATGTTTGGTGGTTTCAACATATTGGCTTTTATGTGTATAGTAGGCTATTTGTAGGATCGGGAAGATTGTAAGCTATTCCACTGCCATTCTATTGATTCTATCCCATTGCTCTTCCGACTCCGAGGAGGAATAATATCCGGCCCAGTTTATCTCCACGGCGGGGAGGGTGTTTCCTGTGCCGTGGCCATGTCCTAGAACTTCCTTGGTCTCCAGAAGATGATCCTGCTCCTGCCAACCCATTGCACAAGACCATTTGCAGGTAAGCGTACTCAAACTGTTGCTTCTATGATTATGTATTAAAGCAATTTTTGATGTAAACTAATTTGTTTAGGCAATATCAAATGAGTGACTACTGATTAATAACATTATTGTATCCTCTTGTATCTTTATAAGTAATTGCGTAGTTATTATGGCACATTTGAAACTCTTTGATAAATTGTCAAATGAAAGAAAATGGAAAATGGAAAATGTGGGAAATGGTTTGTTGGAAAATGTTTTCAGGATTCCATGCTGGTTTCAAACCATTCCTTCCCACTCTACAAATCACTCAGTTCTGTGTACAAATGAATCGGCATCACCCACAGAAATCGCAAAGAAGGTAAGCCATGCATTCCGTCAATATTTACTTTCAAGATCATAATATCACCTTGTAGGATTGGATTGATGTCCTTGTTTGCTTATCTATTTATTTATACAAGCACCACTACTGCCACTACCATAAAATACCAAATTTCTCATTCTTTATTATATTCAATTTGTTTTTGTTTAATCATTAATTAATATCAAATGCTTCATATTATTATGTTCCAAAATATTAGCGCGCCGTGCTAGTGCGACGTTGTGAACATTATGCCTTCCAGTTCAAACTTCAAACTGCGCTCAAGACAGAATAGTCGGTGGATTACAATGAAGCAAAAACTGTATAAAATTGTTGAAATGAGGGTATTTACTCTATTTTTTTATAATTAAAATATAACACAGTGTGTATTTAGGGATACTAGTTTAGACTTTAGTAGTGTAAATAATTACAAAGTATCGCCATAGAATAAAGAAGGTCTTTATTCTATGGTATCGCCAAACTGACTGTAAATTGCTGGTTCGAAGTGGCATTTTGTTTGGGCTTGGGTTATGGACTAGGTATATATTTGAAATGATCATGATAGACAATTCTCATTCATTTGAAGTCATACAACTTAAAGTAAAGTAGTACTAGTTGGACTTTTTTAAACAGTATGAATTGGATAAATTACTTTACCAAAAATTTACCAGATTATAAGAAATAGGAAGCATGTCACTGGTTGTGTGCATCCCTTGTTACAGATTCACTACAAGGGAGCAGCTCCAACACCCTATTCCAAGATCTCATTGGCCTGACATTCTTGCCTGTTGTCAACACATTGTCCAGCCATACAAGCTGACCACCAAGGTATAGTTAATTTATTTGAGTGTTTGGTCATAAGAACTTTCAATCAATCTATAACTGTAGACTGTAAAAGGCCACACAACCAAATGAATATTCTTAATCTAAGCCAATTTTAATATCTTATTCTTACAATAATGTAAGCACTTTTATAGATGAGTAACACTCAATCTAAAACCTATGAGTTCAAGGGTTTTTGAAGCTGTATCATAGCAAAAGCAGCAATAAGTGACACTTTCACTACGACTCTCTTGACCAAGTGATGTATTTACTCGCTGAACACAATCTGCGCTGTTGGTCAGCGTTGGGAGTGAGTACCGATGGCTGGATAGCATTTCCCAGCGTTCAAGAACACTGAATAGAAACTTATTCCAAATCGGCCGCATAGTTACTTTTGGCTAGCAGTGAACGCTCTCATTGTCAGCGAACAACTCGCAATCTACGCTCGGTATGAACCAACTGTTGGTACATTGCATTGCCTGCCATTTCCTATCGGCTACTTCATTACTCAGCTAAGCACATTATTTTTATTTATTTAAATATTCTTCTTAAAATATAATTTTAAAATTGTTGAAAATCAATGGGATGAGGATGCAACTAACGAGCTGGAGGGATCTATACTATCACTAGTTTGTTGAAACATGCAATTTTATCCTGTCTTAATATTGCAAATGCAAACAAGTACCCACTTTGTCCGCGAATTCTCTTTAAAAATCCCGCACTGGTCGCGTCCAATCCCACTACTGGCGCGACATCTGGGAGAGAAACTCAATACTATGGATAGAAGTGTTCTAATCTGCTGCTAGGCGGCGTAACCCAAATAGCGTTCCGGCTGCCCTCTTCAGCGTTACCGCATGCCAGCTGTCGAAAATTCCATCAAAACAATTGATGCGTGCATTACGATAAGTACTTGCGATAAATAACAACACATTATAACAAAAATCTCTGCGATCTGCGATCTGTGTTTGATGGCAACGACCTTGGCAAGTTCGACGAAGCTTGCAGAAACAAGGGCTGCAGGTTGTTGCTTTGTGCGGCCTCCCCTCGACCCTCGCAAGGGGTTGCAACTAGCAGGGCCAACAGGTGAATGACTGGCGAGTGGACGGGGGTTGGCGTAGGTCAGTGAAGGGCCAGCGCCATCGCGTTGCGAGTTGATCATCTCATGATGCGGGTCATTAAGGCATGGAGTTAGGAATCTTGCGCCGGGTTCAGAGCTGCTCATTGATAAGGGTCTAAGGTCGCAGGAATTCATTCAGGTACTTCCTACATATGCATCGCTAGGAAAAGAAATAAACACAGTTTTAAGTTTTAAATGAGGATCATCATTTATTAATATTTCTGTATTTCGTATCACAGAAATGCTTGTAATACACAATATATATATATCATCATTCTCTTTCAACAGTGCACATGATTTTTTGATAGATTGATAAAATTATTTGATTTCGATCAATCCCATCACAGGTACATGTTTGTTTTTATCACAAATATTCTTGCATATCGCCAAGGCACTGCACATGAACATGAACATGTCATGTTGATTGTTGATCGCCCGCAAAGAAATTAAAGCTAGTTGCCAATATAATATAAAAAATAGGCTTTCTGAGAAATATAAATGAATCATCTTCTCCCCAAGAAAATTACATCTGAGATCATGTTATTAATGAATGGCATGCGTCATCGCTGCTAGCATTTAGCGTTTGGAGTGTTTTCCACAACAAGGTACTACAAACTAGGTCTTGCACGACATTTCCAGCCGTCTGCAATTTGAGCAAAGAACAAAAAAACTAGAGTCCATAAGAATGTACGACTCTATCCACGAATATATCGATTGATTTGAATAATAATTACAATAAAAAAGCAAGATCATTCTCGATCTCGATAATGAAGGCGACCGACCGATCGCCTAGCTCCATCGCAAAGAAGCACAACGCAGCAGCGCCTACCACGGCCTCCACACAACCTCCGCCTCCACCTTGGTGTCGGACACCTTGAGCAGCCCGGTGAAGCCGTCCACGCTGGACGCCGGCGTCGCGCGTCCACACGACGCCGTCGACGACGCCGGGGTGAGCGGCATCACGTAGTAAGCGCCGCCGCCACCGGATACCGAGCTGGTCTCGCTGCCGGTTGACGTCGACGTCTGCGCCGGCGAGGCGCGCGAAGCGTTCAGACCGATCTGCACGGACAGCGGCGTCATCTTGTCCATGTTGTTGAGTCGGTGGCCGAGGTGGGTCATCAGCTTGGTGCCCAGCTGCACGTCGACGCCGGGGGTGTTGGCGAGGCAGTGGGACACCTCGGCGGCGCACTGCGTGAACCCGGCGCGGTACCGGTCGGCGTCGATGACGGGGTTGGCGGACAGACGCTCCTGACGACGCAGTTTGTGCAAGTGTCGCACGGTGAGCTCCAGGATGTCGGCCTTCTCCAGCTTGCTCACGTTCTCGCCCTCCGACTGCAGCGCCGACACCATCAGCTCCTTCAGCTCGTCCAGGCAGCGGTTGATGCGCGCGCGGCGTTTGCGTTCCAGCATTGGTTTCATCACCTGGACAAGAGGAAAAATAAGGCGTTAGTCACTTGTTGGGTGCGTTGGGGTGGAAGGTGTTTGACCGGAGAAATCGGCGAGATCGCGAGTCACGGCGCTGTCAAGTGACACTTGATTGCTACTAGTTGGCTACATGAGCCAGTCAACTAAGTGACGGGGAGGAAATTGAAATGCTAATTGATGATTGGCTGATTGTTGGAATTGATTCGAGACTGATAGTGAGACATCGGAAAGCGATGACTATACTTTTTGATGTTGTTAAGAGATGCTTACCTTTCTGTATTGGTAGGTGCGAGAGATGGGCTGCAACTGCTCCATGCTGACGGCCGAGATGCTTTCGTGAATCATGATGAGGTTATCCAAGTACACACACCACGAAAGTTAATTGTCCAGTTCAACGATCACACACAAACGTATCCGAAAATAAGCGCGACAAAACTTTGTCAGCAGCAAAAAACAAGCGAGTGAAGTGAAAACGCACAAGTGTCAGAGAGACGACGAGGCGTTGTAAGTGTTGGAGTTTCGAGAGAGCGTACGAAGTGCTCAGCACGAGAGTCGGTTGTCGAATGAATGTGGTGGGGGGGTTGCGCGTCGCCTTTATAGCCACGCCAGGTGTGTGGCAGGCAGGCGGGCAGGCCCGTGGCGGCAGGCTGCGGCTCGAACCGTGGGAAAGCACGTCGGGCTCGCGTTCCCACACAACTCGAGTGTAGCAGGCAGCGTGCAGCAGGCAGCAGGCAGCAGGCAGCAGGCAGCTTACACACCAGCCACCTGTGCTGCTACCCGCCTGCCCGGCCGCCGCCGCCGCCGCCGCCGCCGCCGCAGCGACGAGCAGCACGCGTTCCGCGCATTCCACGCTCGCCGCGTCGCGCACGCCCGTCACGCGTCACGCCTCGCTTCCGTCGGCGTCGCGACGCCTTAAGTGTAATTGCGTGGATGGACGTCTCTCTGCATTACGCGCACTCTGATTCGATTTTCGCGTCGTCACGAAAATGATGGTCCACTATAATGTAAACACAGCGACTCCGCTTGCTGAGAACGTCGCCGATAGGCTCGGGAACATTTTAAATCGATTGGAATCGAATGCGCATTCTTTAAAAATTCGGTGCATGGGTGGCCAGTCGGCGTTTGCACAACTCTGCGCCCATTTCGTTTGTTTTCGTCAGGTTTTGGCGCGGGGTTCGCGCTGAGGCAGTACCGCTGCATTCCTGGGTAATACCGCATCCCATTGATTGCATCACATTTCGCACACTCCCTGCTGATCCTGTCCTCTGCTCCACTCCTCGCATTCCTTCGGGATCCTCGCCGGCGAAATGCGGGCGGCAGTTGGACAGGGGTCTGGGGACCATTGACAACAACACGAGGGTGGTTTTTTGGAAGTCGCCTGGCTCGCAGAATCCGAGCTACGTATCGAGGACACGCATAGCGTGTGGCCAGTGTAGTCATCTCAGTTAGCCACCTAATTGGCGGCCATTGCAGCAATCGGACTGCGATGTGGACTCCGTGATGACTGATGATGCCCGCACGTGCTCGCCTCGCGCATTCCGAAACGCGCTGCTGCTGCTGCTGCTGCCGCTGCCTCGGATCCACGGATCTGTGTAATCAATCAACGTTTTCACGCCTCACGACCTACTCAACTCGAGCCCCGGTACGGGTCACTGCGGCGTTGTGTTGTTCAGCGCACACAGATTCGCTGGGAGACTAAAAATCCGCGTATTTACATACTGATGAGTGGATGTCGCGGCTTTCCGCGTAATGGCCCCCATCGGCGACCGCCAGCGTCGATGGCTAATTGCAGGGACGCCGTGCCTGCTGCCACTAGGCTATTAGGCTATTAGGGGATACTTAGCATATAGCTGAATTGCTGACCCCCATGTCGGCGGATGCCATGGGAAGCTAACATTTGGTCAATTTAATGCACGCCTTTGGCCTCGCATGTCCCATGTGGCGTGCGCGATCACCGTTAACTGCCCGATGTGACATTAAGCGTCGACATCGGAAATGGATGGCTGCGAATCGCGTTTGACAGAGGAATGTCATTATGAGTTAAAAATAGAAAAATTAATTCTCTTCCCTGGTCGTACTTGTTTCGGTGGATTTTTTTAAATAGCGCCGTCATTGCGTCCTCTACGCCAAGGCTCTCCTCTGCCCCTATAGCACACCATACGTGTTACGTGGTTATGCGCGTTGCATGTGACGTGTTACGGTCAGGCAGCATGTTGTTATCGATATCAAAATATTGATGCTATTTCAATGAAACAATCACCGAGTCGTCTGCCCGCTGCCGCCGCCTGGCAACCAGCAAGTCACCATCGGTCGTGTGCTTGCTTCAATTGAGATGCAAATCGTGCAAGTATTCGCCTCGGCAAAGCATCGATGGCTGCATATTCGAACGCGACAGCACTTGTAGCCACGTACACGCGGCGACGTTGACAATAAAGTTCACTCTCATCGCTTAGCATAAAACATTCCGCTATCCGGCGACGCCCGTCGCCGTCGTCGGCCACGGGGCTCGCCCGGTGTGTGATTTTCCCAACAACAATGGACAGACAATAGTGCGTAATGAGTGGCACGGGACGGCCGCGGCTTCGCGGGTCACCCGTGACATTGCCGCCGTGCCCCGTGGGGGGCTAGGGGGCGAGTGACCAGCACACGGTCGCTGAGTCAGCGTCCACGCTTCGTTGCGCCTATCAATGGCTGCCCCCGTCCCGTCCCGTCCCCCGACCTCCGCGTCGCAACGCCAGCATTTGGCTCACTTCCTCTGCGATCTTAGCAGTGTGGGAAAAACAGGCAGGTGGTCGCTCGCTGCTCGCATCTCGCCCGAGAACGTGCCTACGTCTTGCCCATGGTCTCACGTCGCCTCACAAGCCAAGCCTTTATTCGCGCGACGGTCACGCAATGCGGCGTCGAAATACGGGCAGTTTACACATTAATTCGTTGGCAATCGCGCGCATTTGAAAGTTGCCTGATCGGCGCAAAACTCGATCTATTCATATCCATCGATAAAATATTAATTAGTCACTTAATGGGCCATTATCCGATTATCGCCAAAGTAAGAACCTTCGAAAGCCGGCGTATAAGACGGTGGTCTTGGCAAGGGAGCGAGCGAGAGGGCAGGAGGCGGCGAGGCTCGCGACAGAGAGAGAGGGTAGGCGACTCGGAGCGAGCGAGCGAGAAGTGCGCCTGCCTGCACGCGAGCGAGACGGGAGGAGGGCAGCAGCGCTGGCAGCACGTGCTGCTAGGAAGCCGTCATTCCTTCACTAATCTGTGCTTGCAGCCGGCGCCCGTTCCCACGGTCGGCTCGGGCTGAGGCTGAGGCTGAGGCGGCAGCAGGCAGCCTGCAAGCAGGCGTAGGCTGCCGCCACCGCTGCTGCTGCCTGCCATGCGATGCGATGCGATGCGATGCGAGGCGAGGCGATGCGAGGCAGGGGACAGGACAGAGCTCCTACGCGTTCCCACGTTCCCACGCCGGCCTGCCGGTGCCGCATGTCACAAGCCTCCCACATGCTCACTCCAGTCACCCGTCACCCGTCACCCGTCACCCGTCACCCGTCACCCGTACCCGTCACCCGTCACCCGTACCCGTACCCGTGGCTGCTAGCCTTGCCTTGCCCTGCCCTGCCTTGTCTTGCGTCATCGCCAGGTACAACGCGCTGTTTGTTTTGCAAGACACCACTATCGCAGGGAGGCAGACTCGTGGCATCGCTGTCACTATCCGTGTCATCTCATGTCATTATCATCGGGTGATTTCTTGCCGATCATGATGGGGAAATCTGTAAAAATAGCTCTCGGTCATTCGGTGCGCAGCGCAATGATTTCATTAGCATTTTCTCCAGCTCTTGGTTCTGTTGCCTGAAGCTGTTGCTGCATATTATGCCGTGCTGTTGGTGACTCTGAGGATGCAATCATTCTTCTTGAGTGTGTGTCACGTAATTGGCTCACTTGTTCCCGTGTCTTGTCTGTTCTTGCATGCGTGCTGACTCATGGCCGTCTTTTTGCCGAGGAAATTCAGACTAGGAAAACAAAACAAATCCCTTGCTTGCTCCTGTCTCGCAGTCGCTCCATTCTGAGCTCGACGGGTTTCTCAGCGATGCACGGCGCTGACTGCAAGAAACTCTTTTCATCTCTGCAGTTTATCCACAAGCTGCTGGATGAATGCAGTGGGATTTGGCGGCACGTTAGAAATTGGAACACCACGTGACAACTTTCAGTTCTGGGTGTTTTAATTTTTAATTTATGAGTTTCAAGTACGACATATCATTTTGAAATTCTACATTCAATTTCAAAGAGCAAAGTTGAAAACAAATCTGAATCTGAGCCGCGCGATTTTTAAGAGGGGGGGGGGGGGGCTGTATTTTTTTCCCTACCACGTGATCGCCTGAACGGTCTGAACGGTCTGAACGGTCCATCCGAGATGACTTCTGTGACTTTGAGAAGCTGCGAGCTCTCTTCTCGGCGGCTCGAACATTCCTATCCAGAGCTGACAGAGCGTCGAGCTGCCGACGCCAAGTACCGAGAAATTCGCACGCCGTAATTGCCCAATTAAGTAGGCACGGGGTAATTGCACAGCGCGTAGTTACTTCTAATGGCCTAACAATAATGATTAACCCGGCGGAGAACTGACTTTGTGTGCATACAGTACACGGTAGCATGCACTTAGCATGCCAAGCTGCCAGCGATCACGTGATGCGCTAACCATGTGCTTGTGTTTCGGGGGGCCGCTCGCCGGCCGCTGCTTAGCCAGAGCGAAGTGGACATTCAGACGTGTGAGATGTTATTTCGACAGGCGAGAATTTTGTGTAATTACATGGCTATGAATTTCCCATGGAAATGCTTCGGATCGCGGCCTCGGGGCTTCGTATTGATCAAGAATTCCTGTCAGGAGTGCCCAGTTCGGACAAACGTCATGTGAAGTGATGTCAGCTGGGCCCGGCCACCGCGGGCCTTCTCGCTCATTAGCCACGTGCGTCGAGCCAGTATAGAGTGGCCGCTAAGACGCCGGCCTCCGCGAAGCAACTCATCCCTACATTCAATCCGAGCCGGGTGTTAAAATCAAAACTCTAATTGAGACCAGCGCCCGCCAGCCACTTAAATCGCCGGGCTTCGATATCGACACGTCGGCGATTCAAGATAGAATAACAAGATTAATAAACCCACGCGACTCGGTGGTTAGCCCCATTCGCAGCGAATTGTAATCCCGATAAATACCCGACTAGGCGTCGCTAGAACCAGAAGTATGGCAGAGGTAAGGCAGGAGAGGCGATCTTCTTGACAAGTTCTAGATGCCATCACACGGATCTTTGGTTGGAGTTGGAGCAGTCGAGCAGGAGAGTGAATGGCACGCCGACGGTGATGAGATTGTCGATCTGATTGACATGGCAGCTACCAGGACACGCTATGGCCACGCTATAGGCCATGCTTCCTCGGCAGCCACCGCGATTCGAAGGATGGGAACCAAAGGCAGGTGCCCGCGATCACGCTTAATCACTGCCTTTTGGCAACACACACACACACACACTATTCTAAAAAAGAATCAAACGGTGTATAAATTTCATCACCGGACCAATTATCTAGCCTCTACCTCTCTAGTCTCTCTACCTTTTGAAATCTATTATGAGCCATATATCGCCGAGCGAAGGGCTCGCAGCGAGCCACGGACAGCTCAATGGTGATTAGGCCGACTCCGATCGGACACGAATCAAATAATAACACGCCTGCACGTGTGCTACGAATGTGTGAGCAACTAAAAGGACGTTCACACACCGTGCGTGATCCGTGGAAATTAACTTGAAACTCTACGAAATGATCGGACAAAATACTCTACAATGCAAACATCCATCGCCATCGGTGACTTCAATGCCTAGCTTTCGCTGATTTAATGATAATCAATGCAACTTACATGCAAAACATTGATCCGCGTTTACCAATATTTTTTTCTTTGTCCGCATCGCTTTTATAGTAGAAAATTGAAACGCGATATTTGTTAGATTGCTGGAAAGCTTGTGCAGATTTCTTTTGTTCGCGAAACTCTGGCAAAGTGTGAAAGGCGGCCGCCCCGCCTATCTGTGTAGGGTAGACCTGATGCCCTCGTTGCAGAGCGCAAGGCGATCTACCTGTCATTGTGATTTGTGTGAGGGCCCAGGGCTGAGGAC
The DNA here is from genome assembly GCA_921293315.2 of Nemurella pictetii. Taxonomy (NCBI): domain Eukaryota; kingdom Metazoa; phylum Arthropoda; class Insecta; order Plecoptera; family Nemouridae; genus Nemurella; species Nemurella pictetii. The sequence continues at coordinate 34,984,600 of OV121115.1, forward strand.
TGAGGGTGTAGGGGTCGGTGGGTGGGTGTTGGGGATAAGTGCTCTGCGTTGATGCACGTGCAAAGGTATAGTAGCGATGATTTCGGGAGATGGGTGTTGGATGGGATGGGTGGCATTGGGCGATCGCGGTGGAGACTGGACTCAGGACCATGCATTGTGTGCACCATCGTCTCGACGGACAATGCAGCGGCAGACCAGGCCTTGGCCAACGAATAACAATCATTACCTTTTGGTTGCTTTTGAAAGAAGTAAAGGAAGAAAAAAGCAGTGGAAACTCAGGTGTTCAGAAGGGATTGTTGTAACGGTCGCCGATGACGATGGCGTAGCCAAGGCTTTCTTGCTACAGTTGAGCGTAAGAGAGGATCTTTAGTCTCTGCGTCATTAAAACCTGCCCCGGCCCGCCACTAATTTGATCACGGATTTATTTTTGTAATGGCCTGTTGAAAAAAAAATGAAAGGCGTCCAGACCATTTTGAATTTTGATGCCCTTTCTTGATGATGAAACGAAGAAGGATTAGATTCTGCTCTTGGCTTCTTGCCAAATAGATGCTGCGAAAGTCCATACCTTTACAGGTATTCTGAACAAGTGTTTTTTTTCAATACATTCGCAGTCGTATTGATTGTCTTGTTATTTATAAAGATTAGTAATCAGTACCTCGTAAAGTTAGAACTAGCAACATTACTAACTCTGCAGATCAGACAATTATCATGAATTGAGTGTGCGCGGATTCGGAATGGAAGGAACTAATGAATCTCATGCAAATAATCACCACAAAACACAGCTATCATTTTTATTGATGCGGGCTGCCTATTTCCTTAAAAGATCTTGAAATGGAATTCCTTTGCGCGTCGAATAGCGATAATCGCACCTTTTTCTACAATACAAAATTATTGTATGGATAAATAAATGATTTATCCAACTTCATAACCATTTTTAAGCCAACAGGGATGTAAACCGAAAGATGAATTTGCAGAGTCTATGGTTTCTCGGTGTTGAAACAATCTTTATTCGATATTATTTACTGCCTTCATGTACTGGAAATTATGATTATTTTCAAAAACTTGTTTCATGAGTTGATTGATTTAATTTGAATAGAAATCGATCAGCTGATCGGGTGCTTTTTCGGTCAAAATCGGCTGGAAGGATTAATCAAAGGAATTGGATTGCGAATCGGATTGTATCAGGCATCCTATTCTCTGAAATAATTGGTAAAAATTCAGCTTGATTTCATTTTAAAATAAAATATAATTTATTGTTGGCACTCCAGCCACCCACACTTTACAAATACAGGTACTTCGTGTTAAAGCCACGTGATCATCACAAACATTAGCGCTACCAATCACAATCAAAACGTAGTCGGCCATTGAATCCTCCTCAATTGGTTCGATAAATTAAGTACCAAGGCTCGAGCCTCAACATATTCTGTGTAAGTGTATTCAATATATAAAATATCATCCAAATCAGTTACAATAATTGCCATCAGATAATCATCAAGTAGATCACCAAATGAGCAGAGAGTGGGGCTCTCTCAATTCAAAGTATCAAAATTAAAATATATAATTTCTTTCTGAATATATTCTCTCTAAAATAGTGTATCGGTACACTGTAGCAGGATGTGAACGCGATATTAAAATAATAATTGAGCAAAAAACAAATTATCACATTCGGCTTCAGCACTTAAACAATCTTTAAAATAATATAATTGTCCCTCTTCCACTCTGTGAATCTCTTGAGGCACGACGTGATTCCATGAAACGCGCTGCAGGTCTGTCGCAGCTTGGCATGTCGCAGCCTGGCATGTCGCGCCCTGGCGTGTCGCGCCCTGGCAGGGCAGACAGGGCACTAGAGCATGCACCTGAGCGCAGCGCCCGAGGGCACTTGCTCTTCGGCCGTCTGGCCCGTGGTCTCCGCGCGTCGCCCCGCCGTCCCCAAGCACACGTCGCTATCAGCGAGCGGCGCCCAAAGGAAGTCGCCGGCGTCGGTGCTGACGAAGCTGACGGGCAGCGGCACGGGGTGGCCAGCGGTGACGGGCACCAGGGTCAGCCTGCCCTGCACCCACACTGACAGCAGGCCTCCTTGGCGGGCAGCCGTCGTCGACAAGTCCGCTTCCAGCCGCGCGGCCAGCGCCTCGTTGGCGTCGTTGTCGGACACCTCGCACTCGTCGCTCCACGCCGGCTTCTTGGCCGAGCAGTCGCAGCAGCCGACGCCGACGCCGACGCCGACGCCGACGCCGGGCTTGGACGCCTTGCGCGAGTGCATGAAGCGGATAACCGGCTTCAACATCTGGAACAACAAGAAGAATGCAGACATTAGTATCGAGTCGAGTTGGCTGGTGGCTGGTGGCTGGTGGTTGGTGGTTGCTACTTGGTGGTTGCTACTTGGTGGTTGCTAGTTAGTGGTTGCTAGCTCAAATAATCAGAGAAATATGACTGAGTGGTGAGATCAATGCACTAAAAGCATGAAGCTCGAACTAATGAACTGTTAATTGACTACAGCTAAGAACTGGTTAATTAATAGCAAGTTGTTAATGTTAATTGCAACTCGGTCTCACCTTTTTGAGTCGATGAACTTTGCGTGCCAGCCTGACGCTGAACTTGTTGTTGACACTGACGTTTGCAGCAGACATGTTTGCAGAAGATGAATCGAAGGACGTACACACACACAGCACAACTGGCAATCAACACGAAGACAATCACAACAATCACAACAATCACAACAAGCAGAACTCGCAACACGTGCTTCCGAAACTGGATAGAAACTCTGGACGACGTGTTCTCCTCGAGTGGCGAATGCAGAATGATGTCGACCGAGTGGTGGGGGCCCGCTTATATAGTCGGCGCGGGGCGTGACGTCACGGGGGTGAGTCGCTGCGGCGGCGGCGGCGGCGGCGGCGGCGGCGGCGGCGGCGGCGGCGGCGGGGGTAGCAGGGAGCCGTGTTGTAGAAGCGTGGCAGGTGCGCGCCGAACACGAGGTCTGGGTGCTGCCGGGGCGAGGAGGGGGGCGGCGGGCGGGGGGACCGACTACTGCGGGTGCGTCGGAAAACGTGAGAACTCGGGGTCCGACTCTGTTCCCACACATCGTCTCGGCGGCAGATGGTCGGTGCTCGGTGAAAATCTAGCCCGGCCGAACCCGGCCGATGTGCTCTGTGTGTTTGGTGTGCTGCGCTGTGCATCCATCCCCCCTCATCGCTGGAATGCAACACCTGCCTTTCAGATGCTCGCAATCTCCGCGAGCGAGCTCGGACTTGTTGTGCAACGCAGAGCGTATCTCTACCGGCCCTGAGGGGTGCTTCTTGCTTCTTTTACTACGCACGATACACCTTTCTTAGGCTTGCCGCGTCTTTTCTGTTTTTTTCTTTTATTTTTCTAAAGATTACGGACGGCGACAGAGAATTGCGCCAAAAAGGTGTAGGTTGGCGCGCTGGCGTGTCGAGACTTGTCCGTTGGTTCACGTTTTTCTTACGTTTTCTTGCGTAAAGAAGGCCCGTCTTTGTATTTGGCTGGTTACTACGCGGGCATTGTGCATTGTGACCGTCTTCGACCCGGCACCTCCACCGACCTCGCCTCCGCGCAGACTCCAGCAACGGCATCTCAACAATGGGCGCGCTGAAAAACAAATAAAAGGCGATCTTGGGCAGCGCAGCTCGATCTAAGAAAAGACTGGGATTATTGTCTTGTCAATCCCCGAGGCTTCGGAGGGCGATCGCATTAGAGCTGGATATTATTCGTGGAGCTCGAGCGATGCTTGATACAATATAATTAGGGCGTGGTGGCGAGCTCCTCGGGTTCGTGATCACGTCTTTGGTACTTTGTAAGGAGCTGGCCGTGTTCTGTAGGGTCTTTAGGGCTCGGCTGGATTTGTAGGCGTTGACGATAGGGGCTTCACCTCAGCTTGATGATGCCGGGGGGCGATCGCCTTTCTGCAACCCTTCTCTCCGGCAACTTGCTCCCATTCGGCTCGGATTCCACCTCCACCGCCAACCTCTGCTCTTGCAGCCGCGCGATACGATCACGCGGAAGGGTGAAAGGGTGGAAGATTCTATCACATCGAGCATCTTCGATGATAGGTGCCAATTGTGATGAATACATATAGTTTTTTACATGCGTTCGTACCTGTGAGATAAATGTTTGGTCGGTCGGTCACCGTCAGTATCAATTCAGAAAGATTTGAGTTTAAATTCCGGTAGCTGGTTTTATTTTTAATTATCTTAACATCTGATCATTGTAATCAAACCCCTCTTAAAATAGAAATATGTTATAGTCTACGCCAGTGTTGCGCCTTGCAGTCAAGAAAGCAAGTTAGTGATGGGACAGGGGCTCCTCTCGAGAAGACCAAAGTATCATCTTGACTTGTTGAGATTTCTTGTTTGGACATGACGCAACTTGCAGCCAAGTATCGCAATGCCCCGAATACGACAATGACAGCAAATAACAACCCCCCATCCCCAGCCCCATGGGGCTTGCTCGCCCCGTAAGGAATATCATTGAAAGTTGGAGGTGGTGGGCTCTTTGGAGTAGAGCTGTGAGATGCGGAGCGACGGTAGGTACACAATGCTGTCTGCACAATGCCCAGCCCGAGCTAAACACGTGTGGTAACCTGAAAGATCTGCTCCTTTACACAAGATCGCTTTGTGCGCGTAATGGTGTGGACTGTGGATCACGAGAAACCAGCGCAAACAAATCCGAGAAATCTCTTTTCAACCGGCTGGCTTTTGAATTAGAAATAGTTTACCTACATCTAGAGTTCTAGAGTTCTTATCTCTTGTATTTTTGTCTCCTTTCAAGCAATAGAAATGTTGGTAGCATTTGACGAATTGTTCTTGCTTACTTTATATATAACACAGTTTGTTCATTTGAAGGAGGATCCCGTGGATGAGTTAGTCACTGTGGCTGGACTGACACTGGCAACTTGCATTCTCATCCTTTGCGAGCTGAAATGTGGATTGCCGCTGATGAGAGCTATTAGATCTCCATTCCTAGCGAACACAGAACAAAACCATGCAAGCGCAAAGTTTATAAATCACTGGTTTATATAAAAAGAAGACAGATCTTTCGAAGGAACTGGTCAGAAAACTGGACTCGCGGTTTCTTTGGGCAAAGAGTCCGAACCGACAGAATAATGGTAGTGTAAAATTTATTTGAAAAAGCAAATGTCACACTATCGCTCTTGTGCGAACCAGACGTTAACGAATGCAGGAAAACTAGCGTCGCGAATCGCTGAAGGCTGCGTAGCAAACGTGAATTTTCACCCACAATCTTCGGGGTAAAATAAGACCTCCGTGTCTAATGTGGCATGAAAGCATAGGTGGCCATGACTAGCGACCGTGCGGCCGGCATAGATTACGCCAACAATGACCAACTAATCCCAGCAGCCGTTGAGCCCCGTGGACTCCACTAACTTCCCTGCAGAGGTGTCACCGAAATGAGCCCCTCATTGACGCTGGCCGATTCATTTAGCCACCCCTCCCTCCACCCCACACCTCCGACTTGGACACTGTGACGTGCCTTTTTCTTATATACCAATCTTTTCAAGTTGCCCTTTGAAGCTAGTCTTGAGCCCACCTGGACCTTCTTGTCGCAAAGAAGCGGTGGAAGACTGATTTTATTCCCCATATTGGCTGCTCTCCTTTCACGCGGCCAAGAATATCATGGCTCTGCTTCGTGTCTTCGGCGACGGCGACCCTCGATCACGCTTTGTGTCCTGCCCTGGAAGGCTCGGTTTAGGGTTGAGGGTTGTATTGAAGGAAGAAACGTGCGGAGCTGCGCTTGACAATTACACCCGATAGATTCGAGATTCTATTTCAAACTCCTTTGTCGCTTTCATAATCGTATTCAAATATAAACGATTATGGTAGCTAGAGCTGTGGACATGGAAGTTTTTTGTATTATTTTCTTATTTTCTTTGTGCGACCGATATAATATAACTACGTACTTTATAACTATTGTATAAATGCATGAGCCTGCAAATATCGAAGAATTCGCTTTTCACACATCATTTGAGGGAAGAGCGTTTCTCGAACTCGTTCCGGCTGAACCTGTTGGAACAGAAATCTCGATAATTGAGGCAAAGGTATAATTATGACAATCAATCTGGTGATCGTGCCCGCAGCATATAGATATCGGTAAAAGCCCAGAGGAGGCACTGGAAACGCACTAATTGCCGATTGATGTCTTACGAGCAAAAAAAAAACATCGGCCCCGATAAATAAATATATACCCGCTTGCAGAGTGAATTCTCTCAAACAATTTACCAATCACCCATCAAGTCGTCCCATTAAACCATATAATTTAATTGGTGTATAAACTATGAAATGCATATTGGCTGACAATAGCATACCTTTAGTTCATCCATCCAGCAAGAAGTATGGGTAAACATCTTAGCAACCACCGTGCAGACATCGCTTTCTTGACGGAGTCGCCCGATCTCTCTCTTATCCCAGCGACACATCTCGGAAGACATCTGGATTTTCAGAATGCACCTCGTCCATAAACTGCATCAGAGTGCACTACGCTAATTGTTGCACTAAGATCCCGCAAGATATCGCCCGTGAGAACAGCGTGCATCCGAGTGAATCGTCACATGCTAATTCGAATGCATTATTCATTGAAAATGCAGCCGAGCCTGCAGGCATTAATTGAGTAGTAATGATGTGCTGCTATCTCTCTCTAACATCAGTGAATAACTGCAACGCGTTCCATGCGCAGAGCATAAGTAACTTGATATCAATATCAGCGCTGTCTTCATAGGCTACATACACCCATTATTTTCACATTCCTCTTGCTGTTGCTCATGTTATAATTCATTCTTTTATTTCAAATTTGTTTACTTGCTTATTTTTCTTTTTATTCTTCAATTGGGTTCTTGGCAAGAATCCACCGAGATCCGTGTGCCCATGGGAAAATTTATACCTGTTAATATTAATGGAATAAAGAAATAAATGATGAAAAAAAAAATTCTTCAATTATGTAATTACTATTTCCCAGAAAAATGGCATCCATTTCCGAGAACATAATGTAGACGCCTGAGTGTCACCTATTTGCCTTCGCTTGAAATGACGATTGTACGCGCCTAAACGCAATAAGTTGTGCAGATAAGTAATGGTTGTGTTTTGTTGTGTTGTGGGAGCCGCATTGAAAGCACATGGCAGGTATTTATAGGGTTCAGGTTTATAGTTATTATATCGTATTAGTGTTAGCTCGACAAAGGAACTAGACTTTCCGATCCACCACACAAACACAACACCCCTGGACGCGGCGCGGAGTTGGCAAGTTCGGTGCGCCCTGGGCCCTGGGCCCCGACCCCGACCCCGACTCCGACCCCATCACAGCCAGGCTAGAGCCATAGCTCCAGGGGAGTGACGAGGGTGCAAAGCTCTCGAATAAAGCCTCGGCCAGCGCCGATAACGAACGCCTTTTTGTTCGACGTGGGTGCTACGGAATCGGCGGAGCGTGAAAGAAGGATTTACTACTGTCATCATTGAACTAGATGCGCACAATCACCGTTTTTACCTTTCAAATGGATCTAATATAAAAGTGTCCGAAGTTTTAATATTATTATAGCCGCCGTGATCCAAAGCCAAGAAAGTATCAAATTTCTATTAAAAAAACAAGAAAACCCATGTATAATTGGACAGGAAGTGTGGCGAGTTGTCCTCTGATTTGATTGCCTGTCGCCTGGCCCCATTGCGCAGCGCAGATATGGCAGGAGGTATTGGACAAACACCGAGCAACCGGCACTTATAACGCGCGACTTGTTCGCGGTCGGACCTGCACGTGTCACGCCGAAGCGACGGCGACGGCGACGGCGTCAGATTTCACCACACTCAGTGTGACCGGCGCGCATTGACATGTGTGTCACCGAAATCACTGCCCTGCCCGGCTGTCAGACTGTCAGGCTGTCAGGCTGTCAGGCTGTCAAGCTGTCAGGCGGCGCTAGGAAGTGATCTCCTCACGCTCGCCGTGCTTCGCGCCCGCGGCGTTGCGTCGTTGCACGCTGGCAGCTCCCGACTTGACCACCTCGCGCCGTGCGGCGACAGAATCAACAAGATGATTTCAGAAAAAACCGCCGAGGAAAAAGTTGTGCGTCGATTATAATAAATAGCTTTGGGTGGCCTAGTTCCAATTAATTACCGTGGGGTATCGCGCGCCGTGTCGCCGTCGACGGCACGCCATGGCACGCCACGTGTCTGGCCAGGGGACGCCTCGGAGGTGGACTTCCTCGTCCAGGGAGTGAACACTCAACAGATCTGTCTCCTCGGGGCTGGCTGGGAAACTTGTTACAGCTCGACCGCTAGATTGGATCCGTCCGCAGCGCAGTAAAGATTGATCCAACAAAGTAGCAGCCATCTATGATTGCTATATTTTGGGGAGGTGCATGTCCTGTCTGGCTGCTGCCAAACCTAGTTCTTGGCTCTTGCCCTGGCGCCGAACACATCCAACAACTTTCCAACATTTATCTTACAATAATATATTCACCCGACAGCCTTTCATCAAATAGAGGTTCGATACGTTATTTCCTTGTTTGGTATAAGCATAGGAATAAGATGGTATAAGTCCGCAGTGCGGTGTGAGGTTCAGGAAGGCTCGTCGCTGCTCGACGGCGGCGACCTGCAAGCCTGCAAGCCTGCAAGCCTGCAAGCTGCACGTGCAGGCCACACAAGCCGACGCAGAGGATTGGGCTGTGTGACCCGCTGACCCCGGCTCTGTCCCCGGTACAACATGCCATCCCTTCGAGGGCTCCAAGGGTCACGTCGCGCCGCATGTGTCGACGCGACGCTTTCCGAAAAATCACGTGTTTTCATTTTACGAGAAACACAGCTGGGTTTCGGAACGGGCAACAAAAATATGATGCGGCTATAAATAACAAAAAGCGAAGTGAAAATGTGTTTCCCTTTTCGTGTCTTGACTCGTGAGAAAAGAGGGGGAGCGGGGGCGTGGACAGACAGTCGCTATTTATTTCATGTGCGTAATAATGCTTTGGTGTTTGGTTAATGACACCACATCAAAACAGATTACCCCTGGCACTCCGTTCAACACATAGTTCGAAAAGTACTAGCTGTGTTTATGAGTGTTGAAAACCATAATAAAGTGCAAATCATGTAGCTGGCCGAAATTTTCCCCGACATATTACTTCACAATTCGCAAATGAAAGAAAATAGCACCGAATACCGGCGAGGATTCGTCCACGGATTCAACCTGCCCTCGGCTCCTAGAGCCACACGAAACGCTGGGCAAGTGCTCGACACTCTAATCTCTGCACGTTGCTCGGCGAGGGGAGGCAGCTCGTCGCTTGCCGTGCCGACCCCAACAACACGTGTCTAGGATGGCACACGTGTGTGCATAGGGAGCTGGGAGCTGCGAGCGTGGGAAACCCGCGTCGGGAACCGGAGCCGGCGGGCCGGTCGCCCAGGGGCGCTGAGTGGCTGCAGATGAAAGGAAAACAACCCCTATCTGCAGCGGGCAGAGCAAGCCGCGTACGCGCTCATCCCTCACATATGAGTGGCGTGGTGTGGATGGCACGCCGTCTTCCTTATGTCTTGCCCTCACCCTTACCCGGGAAACACGTTCTCGCGTTCAGTCTTCACCCGGACATGTGGTCATATTTGTCTTTGTGCGGACAAAAAATTAAAAACTTGTCGGAAAAAAGGTGGTAAAAAGTGCTGTCATGTGTGCGTATGTTGTGTGAGATATTTTTTGCTTCCGAATTGTGGCACGAGTGGCCGTCGCCGATGACGTTGATGGGTGTTTTGAAATCAGTGCTCTCTTCTCCCGGAGTGTCGTCATGTTACGTCTGTCAGGACGCAGGCTCGATCGCGTTGGACGATGAGCGCGATGGCTCGTTTAGATTTCACCGCCACCTGACACTGATTCTGTTCGCTTTCAAGCTTTTTATGCATGCCTTCGTAAGGACATATTAACAAAGTTGAGAAAAAATTGCATAGATGGATTTCGTTTCTTTGGCTTGACCATGTCCAAAAACAGATAGGGCGACTGCCGGTGTGGCTCCAACAAGCCCCGGCAGCAATCGCTGTCCTGGCCAGTCCATTCTGTGATAATCTAAGAGAATGGGAAGGAATCGAACGTAACTGCAAGTCTCTGGCATTGAACGACTGGCTGAATGATTGTGATACAAATCACGATCAAGACATGACTTTTTATATGGTTTCAACGCGTGGTGATTTGGGATCGCTAGCTCCTCGCTTGTAATCACTTCGGCAATGTACTGTTTCAAACATGGTATAGCACTGCGCTGTGACGACCACCGACCGGCCCCAAATGAACAACAACATGAATCGGTGATGAAACGTGGAATCAACGGCCAGTGTATCCGGTCTCGACGTGTTCGCGGTGTAAGGGAGGAAGGGTGGACCGCGCTGGACGCTTACCGCTGAATACACGGACCTATCGAAGAATGCGTCGATCAATATGCAGCGAAATAGCTGGGCAGCAGGTGAAGCGTCCAACCATGCAGGACCTGGACCAATTTACCATCTGTTGGTGGTAAAATCTGTGGAATGCCAAGGGCTAGGATGATTCGATCATAACAGCTCTCCCGTGAGGAAATGGTTACACATAAACAACACTTACCCTTCTTGAAAGCTGAGACGTTCTAGCTCTCTCTCTTTCTCTCTCTTTCTGACCATTGGTCCATTCCGTAGAAGAGTGAAGCACACTCGATACAGACAGCCGATACACACAAGCTTTTTCCTCTCGTTGGCTTACAATAGCCGCGAAAATGTCAATTTCTCAAACTGCTTAACCGGAACGGGAAGCGGAAACTTTCGATGTGAGGATTTAATAGTCTCCTCTCGCCCTCGTTCAAAATCCAATAGACGCCAATGGCATTGCTAAATCTCTTCATAATGTGTAAAAGAACACATTGTGTGCTTGCCGGCCGGCCGGCCGTCCAGGATCCGAGCTTGTCTTTCTAAGCGTCTAGTTTCCACTCCATCTCTCGCCCACTGGGTTATTCTACTTATTTGTAAAGAGGCTGTCCACTAAACCAGAACATACTTGGTTTCGTGGGTAGGTAATGTAAGATCCCTGCTGTAATTGTATCACAAACCAATAACCACACATAAAAGAAATCCTAACAAGCCACGCTGATATATTTTCTTTGAGACTGTTCCTTCTTGAAGACGATCACCGGCTATTTGGGTGTAGGCAAGGTAGACGATCTGCTGTATAAGTGTCCGTGTATAGGACAATATTTAGCTATTGAATTTCTATAAGAAAAGACTTAATAGTTAACTTGCCTGGCCTTTTAAAGTTTAGTTTCTCAATATAATAATATATCCAGTGGCACAATGAAGTGGCTGCCGAACTCAACTATGCTCGGTCTCAATTGTCTCGTTAGTTTAGATTCTCTTGTAGATCATGTGACTGAACACCGCGGTCTTGTGGACTTGTGAACGCTAACAATCTGCTTGAGGATTATATTAGGTGACAGCAGATGCGGTCCAGATTGGCCTGTTTGTGATGAAATGTTTATTATAGCTACCAAGGGCCAGGTAGGTAGGTAATTCACTCGCAGTTTGTGATTGTGTCATTCGTTGCGTTTCGCGGTGTCCAATTGCTGGCCTGGAGATGCCCGCAGAGCACTTGCTTTTTGCGGTGATCGGTGATCGAGATGCGCGGTTGGAATTATATGAAACAACGCGGATCAATCAATTCTGCTGACAGCCGTCCAATTTCGAATGTCCTAATGAGTGTGTCCCGTGTCCCGTGTCCCGTGTCCCGTGTCCCGTGTATACTGGGGTGAGGTGCTATTTGCTGCGATTGGATCTGTATCCCTGCGAAACACGGAATCTGCAGAAGTCACCAGACCTGAGGGTTGTGCCATATTTGCGCCGGCTGTGGAAATTGTGAGAAGAGTTGAAAGTACAAATAAATTAAAATTCACTCGATTGGTTTTCTTTTCCCGGTTGGGGCGACCCAAACGCCGCGGTTTGCAAAACAAATTATCTTTGACCGAAAGTGAGGCGTCCATTGATCAACAGTTCAACACACCTGTATTATAATTTATAATAATACTTAATTGCTCAAAATCAACCACGTTTCAGATTTTAGTTCAATTGGGCGTAGTGTCATTAATTGGTTGAACTGGAAATTAATAATTTAGAAGAAGGAAAGTATGGCAGGTATATTTAATCGCGCGGAGGTTTCATCTTTGTGAAACGCCAATTTTTTACACATTTTTTTGTCCCGCCACAGAACTCGACTATTTGAAATTCTTTCGAAATTCATTCCTTCTCTCATTTGCATTGACGTCACGTGATGGAGCTTTTTGATCGGGTTTAAAAATCAATTTGTATCGATTAATCCGGGCCGTAGACAAGCAATTACAGCACGGCGATCCCCGCTCGAGGTGTGGATGTTCCAGCCCCGTAGCTTCGTTTGTCCATCTCATTTCAATACATCATCATCTTCTCCACATCGCTATATTTAGGATCGTGCATCACGGAAAGGCGCTTGCCCTGATTACCCACCAAATGGCACATTTGCGGATGGGCTCGGTGATTAGATCGGATTATAGCCACTTCACTGATGTGATTATTTGTTGAGCTCAATCCCCCATTGGCCAAAGGGCTTAGAAGGTTGAATCTATTCAACCTAATCAAATATCTTTAATCTGTGGCATGGGCAAGGTTCAAGAAATACTCAAGCAGCATACCTTCTTTCGGAAGAGAAATAGGTTTGATTTTTATGCATCTGATATCTTATTTTGACCTGATTTTTTAAACCTAATTAGTAAATTTTAGTTAATAAGGTAAGCAATCATTAGCCTTACAGTATCTTTATATCTTAATTCTTAATATAAAAATAGATATTTGGAAATAATATAATAAATATGGTATAGTTGAAACATTTGAGGATTGTTCAAGTACAGGGTCATATAATCATAGGTCGGATAGAGGAAATACAGGATCTAAATCAATTAGAATTGTCATTTTTACAAAATTATTTCACATTTATTAAAATCGAATTGAGCAAAGAACAGGTTAAAGCTTTCAACCACACACACCGTCAATCGTTGGCCTCTGCGGATTCCTATAAACTAGTTGTACAAGCAATCGATACACAAATCATTATCACAGTTGAATTTGCATCACGGAGCTACCACTAAATATGCGCTACACAAACTAGGTTTGAAACAAAGTTTTAAAAGAAAGATACTCGTACCTAATTATTATTCAGGCGTCTCATAAAATATCACAAGACTTCGATTGAGCTTGTATTAGTTCTTTACCTAGAATTGAGCACAAGCTATAAATTACCCAATTAGTGCTAGCACTACCTATTCGCCTAATTAAGACACGATAAATTATCAATAGAAATCAAAGATCACACTGCGCTTGAATCAAATGAGGCCTGTAAATTATGCGCGAATCAAGTTGTACAAATTACGGACCTCTTTCGTTGATAGGGAAGCAGATTTGTAAAGCTTGAAGCAAGATGAGCAAATATAACAAATATACTTGATGCATATCTTACAAAATCAATAAAATAAAATAAAAACTAATATACTATTGTAATATACAATTCAAAATTGGCCATTTTTCATTGCGAAAAATATCAGAGCCTGTTTCTTATTATTTAAGATTGACACATGCGGCCCAGAGAGGTTTGTGTAACTGATCGTTAGACAATCACCTTCAATTTATCATTTAAAGCAATGTACAAAGTATCGAGCATCATCATAACGATATACAATTATAATAGTAGTCCTAACTCTATAAAGTCGGTACTAGTGTACCTAAGTGATCAGTAACAACGGGTGTTGGTAGTCTAACAGACTCTTTACAGATGCCTTCCCGGCGAGATCAATTTGCTGCGATTCATTATCAGTTCCTACAAACTACAATTGAGCATTCTCATCAGGCTAGAGCTTAATCAGACGAAGCTATGTTTCTACGGATCAACAGGAAGCAGATTCAAATCACAAATAAATTATTTACAAAGTGACATGAGGAAGAAAACGAAAATAAATCTTAAAGGCAAAACGGGTCGAAAGCACACCCCCTAATTAAATTGACAGAAAATACGAGAAGACAGCAAGCAAGTAATAAAACATAAAAATGATTTTTCCGAGTTCGGAGCCCGACCAAATCAGCAGCCGCTAAATTGATTGATGGCACGGAGGTTCACTTGGCCAGCTTGGTAATGATCTTGATGAGCGTCGCTGGCGTCGCCTGTCGCTGGAAGCCCTTCCAGAACCTGCTGCTGTTCTTACGCGTCGGCGTCGGCGTCGGCGTCGGCGTCGTGGGCACGAAGCGTCCGGCCTCGAGCCGCTCGTTGGCAAGATTCTCATTGCACACGTTGTTCGCCTCGGCGTCGGCGTCGGCGTCGGCGTCGGCGTCGGCGTCGCGGCGCGGCGGCCACGGCGTCGGCGTCGAGCACTCCACCAGCTGCTCCAGCGCTGCCCAGTGCTGGTTGAGGTCGATGCGTGCTGAGCCGGTCAGTCGGCGAGGCAGACAAGGCTTCATCGGCTGCAACAAGCAACGCACAGTTAGCATCACACATCATCGTTAGCATCACACATCATCGTTAGCACCCACTATCTAGAAGCCAGGCTGCAGATCGGTCCTCGCCTTCAAGTGTCAAGTGTCAAGTGTCAAGTGTCAACACGTCACGTCGCAACACGTCGTGGCGTGCTAAGTACGAAGCGCGCAACGCTCCGAACACGGCACCTCCACCGAAGGAAGATCGACGCCAGACAGCCAACATCCAACACACATAAATCGGCTCCGGCAGACAGAACAATCCGATTGAAATTACAAGCAAGCCAAGTTGTTGCCACTTGGCGATCGATAGCTGAGACATCGAGCAGCGAGCACGTCGCCAGACCGCCCTGTCACATTGTATGCAAATGCCACGTGCTTACCTGTCTGTAGGTCCGCGTCCACGCTTGCTGAGCCGTGACCGCGTGGACTCCGTCGACGACGACGCCGCCGCCGACGTCGGAGTCGACGACGCGAGTTTGCTGACTGATGCACATGGCGAGAGCTTGTTGGTTGTAAGTGGAGGCTGTGCAGGTAGCGAGCGGCGTGTGCTTCGCCTCGCTGTCTCGCCAAGGTCTGAGCTCGCCCAAGGCAGACCCGGTCGGCTTTATACCCGACGCGTGTACGGCTCGTGACGCGACGCAGCGCGCGGCGGCGGCGGTGGCGGCGGCGGCGGCGGCCAGGTGCCAGGTGCGAGCCGGTCTCGTGCTCGGCAGCCCCTCGAGCGCTCTACGCTGCCCCAGCCGCGCGCTACGAGTCCATGAGCGCACCGTGGGAAGGTTGGCGTCCAACTTTCTCAGGAGTCGTAAGGCAGCGGCAGCCGCCACCTGCCACCCGGCCTGTCTTCGCGCCGACCACGGGGGGACATCGCGGACCGCGTGCTCCTCGCTGCTCGTGGCAGGAAGAATGGGCCGAGATTTCGGCGGGACAGCCGTACGGCGAGCGACACGCGACGCCGGGGGGACGGGGGCGCCCGCGCGGCACACGGCGGCGGTCGGGTACGCGCGGGATTTTGGGGCGCAGGGGTTAAATTGTGAAGTGAAATTCCAGGTTTAGGGAAACGAGAAGGGTGGACGTCTCAAGAGAGCGTTGTTCATTGTGTCCTGCACGGGTAAGACACACGACCAGAGTGTGGCGTCGCTTAGTAGAGGTTTACAAAGAATCGGAAGCACATTTCTTACCCTCTGCAGTCTGCACCCCTTTGCCGGAATTCCAACCAAACGAAACAAATAAGTTGTGGTCGGAATTGACGGAACGATGGTGTTGTCCTTGCAGTGCAATTTGCAACTAGCTATCGCTTTTTCTGCATCTCGATGCGAACGCGCGCGCTTTGGTCTGTCAGCCTGTCAGGTCCAGCAAGAAGCTGGAGTTGGAGGCGAGCACGTGGTGCGACCCGGGCGGCAAGTCGAATCCTCCGCGGCGGGCACGGGAAACGGAACCCTCGTCCGCGTGGTCCACGCATGGCCCGCGCCCGCGCCTTCACGAGCACGACCCACGCATTGCGTACCGCTCTCCTTGATGCAACGTCACGTTCAGCGTGCGACAGATTTTATGTTTTGGGATTTGTGCAATAATTTTCCACAAGAAAAATACTCGATTCGTACTGCGTGGTGCTGCTAAAAAGTAATACTAGAACCCCTGTCACTATTATTTAGTAAAGTAAATACTTGGTGTTTTTAGTTTGCGTATCCTTGCAAAGACACAAAATCTACAGTGTTATATTTTACCATGCTGCATTGCCTTTACTGCGTTCACTGCCTTTACTACCTTTACTGCCTCTACATATTCACGCCCCTGATCACTGGATATCTCACAAATATCACTGAACACAAGTCACAACGAAGGCAGCACAACGAGTAAAGAACTCGGTGGCGTAGCTGTTATGGATTTTTTTTGTATTCAATATTGCATTTTAGGTGCAATCTACTTGTTTCCTGGTAAGTGGCAGGAAACTGGAAAGCATCAGAGTTATTGTTAAAGCGGCTTCTTTCTGCACCTGTGAAAATCATGGGGAAAGCCTCCCCCCTCTCGCATCATTCGATGCTTGTGTCTAAAGCATCATCACACGTCATCATACCTGTAACCTGGTACAGTAGGACATGCCAGTATACCATCTCAAACTTGCTACTTGATTTTATCAAACGACTTCACCATCTGAAGAAATAGTTTTTTCCTTCACATTCCTGGTTCTAGGACAGAATTACAAAACGTTTATTGCCTGTTTTCATCTACATTTTTTTCCATTCGATGAAACAGATTTCTTTCCTCTGCGCTCACGTCTCCACAGTTTTTTTAGTTGGAGGTTGAAACAAAGAACAAGCTCCTCATAATAACCCCAACGAGCCCACCTAAATTCTACATCGCAGTTCGTGTGGGGTTCGTGACCTTTGCACGGGTCATGCGCCGATTGTTTTTCAAATTGTCATCATCTGATGTATTTGTTACTTGAGCAAGCTTTCCCTCGGCTATCTAGCTGGACCGTCCGTTGCCCCGTGCCCCGTGCCCCGTGTGCCGTGCGCCGTGTGCTGGTCACGAGCCGTCACGCGTGCCCGACGTCTGCCCGTGCGAGGTGAGCGAGAACGGGCTCCCATCGCGCCCATTGTTGCCCCCGCCCCGCGCGGCCCCGGCAGTCCAGTGTCTTACACGCATCGTGTCCCGACGTGTCTGCATCTCGAGCCACGGCTCCTAGCAACTAGCAAGCAACGCGACGCGGTTCGCGTTTCACTACAGCATCTCACATCACATCTCACATCTCACATCACACAGCTCGAGCTCACACAACAAGCAACAACAAACTCGGCGGAATAACGATGATAAAAGTACAGCTTTCTCATGTACACCGTCCCTGCTCCTCTAACTTAGAAGAACACGACAAGAAGTCAAGTGTGGAGCGTTTCCTTTAAATTAAACTGTTAATTTATTCCCTACCAAGTTGTATTTGATTTTTTCACGCAATAAATATCTGTGTTACATGGAGGGCTGTCAGAGAAGGCGATAGCAGGCAGAGAGTCAGGCAGAGGATGCAACGGAGCCCCGTGGCTGCTGTTGACAGCTCGCCGGCTCCGGGGCTGGCGCCACGCCCTGGCTGCTCCGTGGTCCATGCTTCGTGCCCCTGCACGCCCTGGACAGCCACCGGCCGAGGCTCGGTCAGCCGCACCAGCCGCAGCCAGCCAGGAAGTTAATTTCATAAAACACTGCTACTGGATGGCAGCGCTTCATGACATAATCACCTGCAAAATCAGCGACTGATGATTATTTTCAATTCATCCAGAGCTGCGAGGAGCTGAAATCTATCGAGGGATCTGCTGCTAGTGCATGGTGTCCTACTAATATTTACCTACATTAAGCCCCGTTTGTTTGTTCAAGAAATCTCATCTCTGATCTGACTCTGAGCAAGATGCTAAATTATATGATGTATCGCAGCTTGTTAAATCAACAATCAGAAGGTAGCATCGCAATTTCACCGCATGTGGAACAAATCAAAGATAGGTGCAGTTGTAAGGCCACGAGATCAGATCGTGTCCAACTGCTCTGAGATCCCGTCTCCTCAATAATCTCAAGTGGTGATCTATACCCGAGTCCAACATTGGCAAGCGATCATGATTTGATTGCTGCTAGGAAGATGGAACTGAGAGTGTGATGCGTTGAGACCATGGACACATCACTCTGATAGTAGATTGAAGCCACAAGCCGTACTCTCACTCCCAGAGCTGCCACGGCGCCACACAGCACATTGCAATTAGAAGGGAAATATTGTCCAACGTCTATTACCAACTCGACGAAGGAAACCAATCTTTCGTGTCCGAGACAAGACGACTGTGTAGGATTGGGCTTTGGAAAAATCTTGTCAAATAATTCGCATCACAATCATTCAAAAGGCCAGGTGCTCTGAGAAAATAAGTATTTAGCAATCCCTTGACGATGCTGGGCATAGGTATCACCATATAATATCAGATTCAATCTCGTCTCTCCTTATTAAGAAGACCGAATTTGATTAATATTGATGTCGCGTTTTTCTAGCTCAGATCGCCTCTCGATTTTGTGGGTTTTTTTAATGCTCACAGGGCCGTGTTTAATGCTAAATAGCGATAGTAATCTTCATGGCTATATAGGGCAGAGCCGGAGCGGGCTGGTCGGTAGGCTGCTGTCATGATTGTTTCGCCCGACCTTGTCCACGTTGACACGTGCACTGGGTTCACAACGCAGAGCGTGGCCTCTGGACTGATGCAGAGTTCGGTCCGAAAGGTGGGCAGCGGCTGCGAGGCTGCAGGGGTAGGGACAGGGGTAGGGACAGGGGTAGGTGGGCTACATGTGGTTCCGATTGAGGGTCGCTTGTGGCGAAAAACACCGTGGGAAAAAGAGCAGACGGTCTGAACTCTAAAATAAGATCAAAGCATAATCTTCTAGACGTAACGCTACAACTCCCCCTTCTTGTATAATAGTGGAGGCAACACATTTGTGTGTACCCCATGCCCATGGCCAGCCACCCTCCATATTCATCATCCCTCTCCGATGAATGCAAGAAACATACCCCTGGGCAGGCGCAAGAAACTCCTCTTGATGCATCCGAGAGCGAGACCCACCCGTCCTTATTGATAAATGATGAGCACACTGCCGGGGCCAAAAAAGTGCAAGGATTCAATTCAATGGATAAAGTTCTTCTATGCATTCATTGTCAGATGTTGAAAGATTGGTAAAATCGCATTTGTTAGGATCATTGAGAAACACATTTCATCTTCAGATGAATTAATATCGTGGTAATTAATTCTGTTTCATCTACCAATGTCCAATCCAATGACATAATGGCGCAGGAATCTCGCAAGAAAGTATTTACATTCATGATAAATGTCCATCTGCTTGTCGATCTCTGAAGCTAATAACCGTATTTTCAAGCCCATGTGACACTGGATATGAATCTCGGCATCTTCCAGCATCGGGCACTGGGCACCGGGCATCGGATGCCACTCTATCCGATAGGTACCCACTGAAGCGTGGACAAGTACAAGTACCTGCAAGCACCTAGAAGTACAGACATGACCTTCATGGACATCAAGAGCAACCGCGGGCAAACATAGTTATGTTCCATCGGCTGAAATAAAACGACAGCCTCCGAATATAATCTGTAACTCGAGATGAACGTGATCAGTTGGAGGAAAAAGGCAAAATAAAAGTAATCGATCACTGTTCTTGATTGCAATTGGAAATGGTCTGGGATTGGTCGGGTGGTGTGTTATAGTGTGGGTATAAACCAAGGTATAGGGTACGAACTACGAATAAAGTTCTTTTTTGCTCGGCGTCGCGGTCAGCCAGTTATTATCCTCGCTACATGCTCCTTGCTGCCTCATTGACGATTCCGCGTGTGCGTCCACTCAGGTGTAAATAATGATATGCTTCGGGGACGGGAAAAAAACACTGGTTTGGGAAACGAGAAGCGAGAGGAAAGAGTCATTTGGCCTGCGAAGAGACAAGGAGCATGACCGTAATCTGACTTAATTGGCTCGCCCTCCACCCTCCGCCCTCCGCCCTCCGCCCTCCGCCCTCCGCCCTCCGCCCTCCGCCCGAAGCTGTTCTTATCAATTTTAAGACAATCATAGTCTTGATGCACGTTCGTCTCTGCGCGCACGGAGCGGCGCAGACAAGAGATTATAATCAGATCAGCCTGTTGATACACCTAAAATCATCCTGGCCATATTATAAATTACACTCGCGATAAAACCCGAGACGCCGAAAAAAAAACGCAACACACTCACACAAAATTGTTGGCAGCGATTCAGAAACATAAAAAAAAAACAATAGATGTTTGATAAATGATCGCTGCAGTAGATCACTTCTCCGAGCCCCAATCATATTTCTCAAGCGTATTAAATTGCACGTCGTGATTGATGTTCGTCTATTGACTTTGTAGAAAGATAACAATTGCCCTGCGATTACAGCGAGGGCATCGGCGTGATGAAGACGTGACACGGTCGAAGCAACCTGTTGGCTCGTCGGGTCTTGATAAGGGTGCGAGGTTCTGAGGCAAGCGTGTGCATGGGGGGGGGGGGAGGTGCTGCAGGGACTAAATGGAGTAACAAAGGCGCGCTGCGAGGCGTGGGGCGGCCACGTGTGTGCCAGCCCACGACGACGGCGATGACGACGTCTTGAGGTGTACATACTTGCACACCTGCCCGCGTTTCCCACGCTGCTGCTGCTGAGAGTGAGCCACGGAGTGAGCCAGCCAGGCAGCCACCGGGCCCCAGCACCAGCAGGGAGGGTGCAGGGACGGGACACACACATGTTACGCTCTTCACGCACTGCGCGTAACGCACTTGCACTTAGCGCGTGATTTCAATGCGAGAGTGTCGCGAGTCCTGTAAACGATCGCGTTCGGTGGGCAGCCGTGCGATGTCCGGTGTGGGAAGCGGCAGGCGAGCTGATCTATATTCGCTGATCGATCTATTAAATGGTCAGAACACTGTCTCGATGAAACGATCGTTTCTGGACAAACATGTTTGCAGAATATATTTAAATACTCATTTTCATAGTTCAGAATTAAAATACTAACTTCGCTTGAATAAATTAGCTGTTATAAAAATAGCAAGCATGTTCAATCTCGGGCTACAGGTGTTTGTATAGCGGTTCCCACCTCCTAAATGACGGAGCCGAAACTTTTATTAGAATATTTGCATAATGCATAAAGTGAAAATAACGCCAAGTTTGTTGTGTGTTTAAGGAAAGGTTATAAGACAACCTGATGGGAACCCGGCATCGTCTTCGACGCCAGGGTTCAATGATCATCGCGGATCATGCGGGTCATTAGTATTTGCAGCCCCCGCCACCGAGATTCTCGTCTCTCACTCGAAGAAAACAACCTTTATTTACTTTTCGTTTCCTTCCAGACTGGCGACGAAATGCATGAGGCTGGGTTCAGTTGTCACCGAAGGCAGGACTCGCGGAAAAAGCCTGGAATTGGTCGAGGAAGAAATTCTGCAGACGTGGCTCACTCTGCACGCGATAGTGGCGGGAAAATTAACTGGAAAACTCACAGCTGAGAAATCTGCCTTTAAAATTTGGTTCAACGTGAAATAATTTAATTATTTGATATTTAAGCTTAAATGTCAACCAGCCCTTTCTAAGTCTTCTTATAAGTGGAGGTGCCAGGTTTAATATTACTTTCATCACGTCATCACCATATGAAACTCGATACGGGTATCAAAGATCGTGAAAGATTTTCCCTTGTAGTTTATAACTGATATACCTGCGTTGAATCTCACGTGGTGATTTTATAGAGAAGAAGCCTTTGAAAAAAAGACAAGGGTTAGGGGTGAAACGCATCGCATGTACATCGAATACCCTTCTGCCGACGATGATGTGTAACACAACACGAGAGAGAGGGACCCGGTGTCTGGGTGACGCCAGGAGATAGCGATGTCTCCTGTCTGAAGACTTGGAGTATGGAGTATGGAGACTGAGTACAATGTACAGAGCACCGAGCACCGAGCACAGAGCACCGAGCACCGAGCACCGAGCACCGAGCACCGAGCACCAAGCACCGAGCACCGAGCACCAAGCACCGAGCACCGAGCACCGAGCACCGAGCACCGAGCACCGAGCACCGAGCACCGAGCACCGAGCACAGAGCAATTATTATAGAGTGTAGAGCACAGAGCACATGGAATAAAGAGGGCGAGAGACAGGGTGATGCAGGAGACGGAGACAGACAGGGGGCATGAACACAGAAACAATTAGGAGCTTGGTGTAGCAAAGAGAGGAAGAAAACGGCAGGGTAAACCGGTTAGGCGCCGTACGTGCTGCTCGCTGCTCGCTGCTCGCTGCTCGCTGCCAGCGGTCGAGCAATGGAACGGCCTGTGATTGAGGGAGGCTGCTCGGACAGGGAGGGGGGCGCATCACGGGAGCTGAGATATCACAAGATACAAACACCTGCCCGAGATTCCCACGCTACGTCCACCTCGTTGCCGACGTCAGAACCACTACAACACACACATATAGACACACACCAGCGCCACCACACTATAGACTACATTATGATGCCACACTCGCCACGCGGACACCTACCTATACCTGGAGCCTGATTATAGATTTAGTATTTTGGTCGCGGGCATCGCTATAATGTATACCAGCGACTCAATTCCCATACCTGTTAATCTTTATTAATTACCGCTGGAATGTCTCGGACACAAATATATTAGATAGCTGGAACGCATTAGGTAGTTCCATCCTGACACCGATATAAATCACAATTTGCGGCCTCTTTCAAGCTTAATGTTTTTTCGGTTTCTGCTGTGGCGCCTAGACATTTGGCAATATGTAACTGCCTGCTTTTTTTGATCTCTTATAATAATCTCCGTGGCTTCTGTCTTACCCCACCGTTGAAATCTGCTCTTTTTAAATTGCCTCCTAATACCTTATAAAGAATCGTAAACAGTGTGATTATCTAAACAGCATCATCTCTGTATTCTCTAAACATTATTCGAACCGCTTTCTGAGAGCGCGAGTGGCCATTAGGCGCAGGTCCTTGGATGGAGATTGGACATGGTCTGCATGCGCGATATCGGCGTCTAGGTTGATGATGTTGCTGATGAGCACTGCTGCTGCTATGTGCTGGACCGTCGCGACGATGGGACGTGCCCGGCCGCCTTGATGGCCCACTCTGGCGCTAATTGCACCGCCATTCAATTAAAACTTAGAAGAAGTAAGACCGCTGGCCAGCAGAGCGTCGAGACCAGAGGGCCGCGCAATCAAGCTTTACACTTTTTGGTCACATTGTACACGGGCCTATCGTACGTACACAATTACTCGTCAATTCTAATGGTACCTGTTTTTTTTATATCACGTTCCTATTACAAATCGTTAATTGACTTAGTGCGACGACTATTTTCCTTTGCAACATTTTTGAGCGTCAGCGGCTGGTTTTTTTATTGGGTTATTGGTCATGCACCTCGACTCCTCGAGGAAGATCCATCCTTCATTTGTGGGACAGTCCGAGTCGAGGCAACCTGATCTATCTTAATTATTCTTTACCATTTCACTAGGTTCTACCCCTTACAACGTTTCCAACACAATTATACGTTAGCACACGAGGCGTATATTTTTATTTCTGGTTGATTATTCTTAGATAAACTTGTCGAGCGAGTATGAGCGTACACAGACTTTTCACGTTTAATTACTTCATACTGGTTGGAGTACTTGCGTGCCTGCAGAGGATAAGCTGGAAAAAACAGTAATAAATAGTTGCATGAATATAACTTCACATATACAAATTGACATCGGCAATCCGGAGTCTAGCATTAGAACTAGAGACGCACGATCGCAGATAATTCATACCGCGGTCGAAATCAATAAATCTGATAATTTGCACCTATATGTGAAAATGTACTTTCAAAACTTATAAATTACAGTGGCACATCGCACATTAGCCAACCGAGCAAGAATGTTTCACTGGTGTTTGCAGTTTGCAATTGCATGCAGTGCCTTGCAATTAGCAACTATGATGAGACGCGGTCTGGGCGTCGAGACTGGCCAAGCAGACGGCGACGGCGACGGCGACGGCGGCGTGATGTTTTAACAAACAACACGCGTGCTAGGCGCGTGGTGGACTTGATCCCATGCACTCGGTGCTGCGCCCGCCCTGCCGCCAGGGACGCTGATAACTCTTGTGCAGCACAGATTTGCAGACAACGCGAAGATTCTGCAAGAACTTGGCAATAAAGGTTGTAAACGTTTTAATGACACAAACCAGCAGATAACGAAGCAGGAACGAATGCACACATTGTATTTGTGAAAGTATAATGTCGGGCAGCAACTGTCTTGAGTTTGCCCTGGTCAATGGTCATCTCCTCAGATCCGACGCGATGGTGTCTGAGTGTGAGCGTGGTTTGGCCGGGACGGCCGGGATGGCTGACTCCAAGCACTCCCGAACTCGACGCAAGATTGCACAGTGCACATCGCAGACTTCAAGGCCGCGCATGTGCAAGTCGTAACCTTCAATTACAAGCAGCCCGCTTTGCGACAAGGACGGGAGATGCCACTTGCTGCCGCCGCCAGCGTTGCATGCTTGAAATTGCATCCCGAGGATGAAACGCCTGTTGCTTCCAGTTGCAACTTAGTAATTAATTGCATGCGCGGCGTACGTTGCCAGGGCCAGCGAAATGGCCCGGCTCTAATTTTAATTACATTGGCTGGAAATTTTATGGGGATTTTTTTGTCGCCGGCTTTAAATAGCCTGGAAGTGCGTGTGCGTGGTTGGCTGGCATTTCGTGCGGCGCGCGCAGCTTGCATACTATTATCCACCGCCACCCTGTGTATTTATCACTGAGATTGCCGTCCGCTTTTTTCCGCCTTGCCGTGGAAATCCAGCGTAACTTCTTCGATTCTAATTGCTCAAAGTAGGCGGATACTTTTGTAACAAAGTTTTACGAAGATTTGCCGATCTGATAAGTGAAACGCGATTTGGAAGTTTGCACGCTGAAGATCATCATGTCGGTCGACGACACGATAGCGTTGCAGCCACAAACGTCATCTGTCAGTTCACTGTCCATGACCCAGCCTCCACTCACCACCCCCTTCTGGTCCCGTCTCCGAGCTGCTAGCTACGAGCTGCTAGCTACGAGCTGCTAGCTACTAGCTGCTAGCTACGAGCTGCTAGCTACTAGCTGCTAGCTACGAGCTGCTAGCTATACTAGCTGCTAGCTACGAGCTGATAGCTATACTAGCTGCTAGCTACGAGCTGCTAGCTACTAGCTGCTAGCTACGAGCTGCTAGCTATACTAGCTGCTAGCTACGAGCTAAAGCTGCTAGCTACGAGCTCCTGCTGCTAGCTATGAGCTGCTAGCTACTAGCTGCTAGCTAATAGCTGCTAGCTACGAGCTGCTAGCTACGAGCTCCTGCTGCTAGCTATGAGCTGCTAGCTACTAGCTGCTAGCTAATAGCTGCTAGCTACTAGCTGCTAGCTACGAGCTGCTAGCTACTAGCTGCTGGCTACGAGCTGATAGCTACTAGCTGCTAGCTACGAGCTGATAGCTACTAGCTGCTAGCTACGAGCTGCGAGCTGCTAGCTACGAGCTACAACCCCGATCTTTGCGTCAATCTTACAGTCTGCCATTGTCCGGCAGGCCGACATTTGCATGCTCCTCGCGCCTCGTGGCTCGTGCACGGCCGTGACGAGGTCGCTAGCACGCGTGGCCGTGCAGCGTTACGCAACCGAGCGCCATCTTGCTTCGTGCCCGGTGGGAGTGAGAAGTAAGCAGTTGTAAAAAATTTCATCTCCGATTAGAGTTCCCATTGGCGGACGGTCTGCCAATGGAGCCAAGGCTTAGGCGTTTCTTAGTCTATCTCAGGTGCGCGTGGTGGGGAAACACCGGCGGGGACACGCTAAGAAATGAGACCGGCTAATGGAGAAACTGATTGGAATTGTTTAGCTTGCTCGACGCAACGGTTAATGGAAGGCGAGGAACAAAAGAAATTGACTTCGTATGCAAATGCTGACAGCCAATTCGATCCTACTCACAAATATTAGTGAGGGGCTTCATTATTAACTAATTGCGTGGATAAAAAATCGCTATGACTTGTCCTCTCGACAAAATCAAGCTTAGTACCTATTAGAAGGAACCCCCTTGGAGACGAGGCTTATTTATTCAGTTTAGCTCAGGGGTGGATGAGTGATGAGACAAGCTCTGTTTGAACAAGTTATCCAGCACTCAATGATCAGGATTGCTATCGGTATATTGAAACAAGTTAAACAAAGACAAACAGGGAGGCCGAGTCGTGGCTCGTGAGCAAGCGAGATAGCGAGCGAGTCGTTGAGTTGTGCGCCGCACGCTTCCAGGAGGCTGCGTCTGGAACGCGGCCGGGAAACTCGGGCCGGGACGGGCGGGCCTACTACGCACTTTCTCCGCGAGAAAGGCTAACTGTTGCTTCTCGGGTCGGCCGCGCGATCAGGAGGGAAGGAGCGTCGGGACGTCCCTGGAAGCGCGGGAACGCCGGGAAGGCGCGCTGGTCGCCGACGCCCGGAGAAAGCGATCGATGGCGCCGCGACGGGAGGCGCCACGCGCTCCGCCATCGCCGATCTCGACCAGGCGGGTAGGACGCCAAGGAGGGCGCCGAGACGCCGAGGAGGGCGCCGAGACGCCGAGGAGGGCGCCGAGGAGTTGGCAAGCCGGGGAACTTGAGCCATGTTGTGACGTGAGACTGCATGAAAATGGTTTCACGAATATGTTACGGAATAGTCTAAGAACTGGCGAGATAAGTTATTGAACGAGGCCCGAGGCAAAGTCGGAGCCTAAAATGCGTCAAGCAATTCAAATTTCGCAACAGGAAAACATGGGAGCAAGTTTTTAACGGATCGAATTCAAATCCCGAGAAGGAAAGGATTCGACGAATTGTTCGAGCGTCGGTAGTTGCCGACAGTGGCACTGGCAAGTCGTGCAGGGTACCGGAGGATGGATGAGCTGGGAGGTCCGTGGGGAGCGTGTGGGGCGTGGGGAGCGTGGGGAGGTGGGGAGCGTGGAGCACGGCTAGTAATGAATACCGAGAACCGCAAGAAAACCTCTGCCCGTCCCACCGCTGCCGACACTGATTAGCGTGCCTCGCGTTAATTAGAGGCCAGCTATAACTAGCGGACAATGATTCCGCGTTTCCCCGCACAAAGTCCGCGCCAATCGTGTTATCATCACGGCACACGCTTTTGTCTTACCTCTCGCAGCTCGATCGCAAATCATACCATCTCATCTCCTGCAACAAAACCATGCGATGTCATCTCTTTTTACATGCTGCGCGCATCCAGCGCAGATGTGCCTTTGTTTCTAAATATAGCTTACTTTTTGGTTTCTGAAATTTCACTGCCAATCTATTTCATCATTAAATCTGTAATATTATTCTGTTGTGCCATTTGAGAGTCGTTTCATTAGCAAAGCCATTCGCAAAAAAATTAACAAAACGAAGTCGCGAAAAAAAATTATCCGTTTGATATTGTTTGAGTGGAAAAAGATGTAAAAGGAGAAAACATAACGCAAAGTCATTTTCAGCCGTTGTGTTCAACCGAATCTCATCCCGTCGCAGCAGCTCGAGCTGAGAGCACGCTTTGTTCCGCCCGGCGTCTGCATGAGATTGCCCTCTGCGCCGCACTTGCCCTCGCTGCACTTGCACATGCACTTGCACATGCACCTGCAGCTGCAACAGGTCGGACGAGTGCAACAAATCAGTCCTCCGTGCGTCGCCGCGAGGTGACGCCCCGCGTCGTTGCGTCGTCAGGCGTGATGGTCGGTCCGACGACGCAGTGAGCCGTGACGCGCCGGGCACGCCCTTCCGTCGCCCGGGGCCGCC
Organism: Nemurella pictetii; assembly: GCA_921293315.2. Classification (NCBI taxonomy): domain Eukaryota; kingdom Metazoa; phylum Arthropoda; class Insecta; order Plecoptera; family Nemouridae; genus Nemurella; species Nemurella pictetii. Next base: position 35,012,421 of record OV121115.1, read on the forward strand.
GCACAGCGTGCGTCGTTAAACACCGACATGGATCACTGCGCCGCGACGAGCTGCGACGAGGGATGAGACAGCAGCGGCCAGACAAAAGTGTTGCAGGCAAACACTTGTGCGAAGAGACTGCAGAATATTGCGATCAATATTTGAGATAATTACTTGCTGCTGCTGATCTTAAAGTTTCACACGTGTGTACTCACCCGAAATGCCTCGGAACAAGTGTTTCCAGTAGGACTTCCATTATAAAACCTCATATCAACAAGCTGAACATTTTGAAAATGATGCGCGAAAGTGTCAATTCTGGATTTGTTTGTCAATCTTAGCATATAAAGTGGCATTACATTAATTTTACATGGAGTATATTTGATGCGAAACTGTAGTTAGGAAAACATATCGGAATGGCCAATAATCGAGCTTGTCGATTTCAGCTTGAAACACGGCACCTCCACCACGCCAGTCCTGACGGCGTTTGCGTGCAAAGCGTGCTCTATTCGGCATCGCCCGGCCCTGCTTAGTGACTCTCTGATCTCTCTGATCCTCCGGGATGGTTCCTTGACCCTTCCAAGCTCACACCACCACAGAATGTAACGGAACACAGCAAGCTTTAGAATTGCAGCTTGAATCACGGCACCTCCATCGATAGATATCGCTCAACAAAATCCATCCCAACCTGGTTGGAGTCACTGGAGGAGTCACTGGAGTGACTGCAGTGACTGCTGACTCAGTGGTGACTCACGATCGAGCGTGTGAAGGTCATTCATTGTGACTGCTGCTAAGTGCAAGTAAAAAAATCATGCGATCTCGTCAACTCCAACAAGTATCTACGCACATAGAGTGCGTCATAGCTCGGTGTGTGGCGGGGGGTGGGGGAGGGGGGGGGGGGGTGATATCAACGTGGGACCGAACAGAGACACGCGAGGATCGCAGCCAGCCAGCATCCGGCCTGGCAGATTCCAGGACGCCGTGGCGAGCGACTGATAAGGGCGTTTCTTCACCTCGCCGCCGATAGCGCCCGGCCGAGCAGACGTCGGCGTCTCCACGACCGGCGCTGACCCCGCACGTTGCCGTTGACCTGCGTCACTGCCTCCACGAGCACGGCCACCGTCGCTGCCAGCCACAACAACAGCTGTGTGCTCGGTGCACGGTGCATTCCTGCAGACCACTCCACGTTTCTACCACACGGCAGGAAATAATCGCAGTCCCGATAGCGAAGTAAAGCAGCGTAACGCTAAGAGAAGTCCCTCGCACGCATCATTAGCGCGCTCGACCTGGTCGCCAACCTACGGAAGGTGATTGCATTGTGCCTCGACCGCGGTAGCTCTCGGCGGCGCCCCCCCGCCCCCCGCCCCCCGCCCCCGCACGCATGTGCGCGGCGTGCGTCCGCCGCGTGGCGGCGAGCAGCGTGGGAACCCGCAGGCAGCGCGCTTCCCAAAACATTCCCTCGCATCGTCGCGCTCGCTCGCTTCCCCTCTCGCTCGCACCCGCGCGCGACCGCCGAGCGTGCGCCGCCGCATTGTTGCGTGCGTGCGTGCGGCACGCCTCGGCGTGACACGACACGGACGGGGAGCGGCCGCGGCCGGGCAACGCACGTCGCCGACGTGTCCTGATCTGGTCGCTTCGCCGTCAGGAAGCGCGGCGTGGTATCGCGATGTGACACCTCGCGCCGACCGAGAGATAGTCGAGGGGCACAGCGTGCAGAGTGACGGCACCATTTCGAGCTCGGAGGGCTGATTAGATAACAGAAGAGCCGCGATATCAATGGGTGTCTGTATTCTTCTTGTGTGCCGCCTCGTCCATTGATAAAATTAGGTAGTCAGATGTTGGAAACGCGGAAAAAAACGCAGATAGCTGGGCATAATTGCCGGGGTCTGGGTGTAGCTGCAGGTAGAGCTCATTGAGGAGTATCGGCGGTGATTCATTGACGGCAGGGCAGGTGACTGCTGCTGCTGCTCCTGAAGGCGTGGAGCTGAAGGTGTCCCTCCGAGCGCGAAGGGCTGTTGAACTTGTGCCGGCGTGTTGTTGTTGATTCCCACGACAGACAAACCGCAGCGACGACGAAATTCCGCCGCCGCCGCCTCCGTGTCCGCAGCGTCACCGCAGACAGGCATCAACAAACAAACAAGCGGCGGAGAGAAAAAATCAGCGAGTGGCCGTGCTGCTGCCGTGCTGCTGCCGTGACACACCGCCAGCCGTGATCGCCTACGACGTGCTTCCTGCGCGCCGCTTGTTTTTCTCGCCGCTTCTATTGGTTTAAATCTCTCGTGCGTCACAATCTCACGCTGGCCGAACCAGCCACGAAAAACAGCAGCAAAAACACCGGCATCGATACTGGCTTCGATACCGGCTGACTCTGGCTAAGACTCCAGCTAAGACTCCAGCTAAGACTCCAGCTAACTAAAGACACCAGAGAAACGCTGGAAACGATGCTAGGCGAAGGCGGCAATAAAATGATTGATAAATGCAACGCAATAAAAAGAGCAAACCGCGACCCTATACACCGCACACTGGTCCCTAGGAGGGCGTTTGACAGGCATCGTGCATCTTGCGTGCGCGTTGCCCGTGTCTCACTGGGTGACAGCAGTACCGAGTCACGGGATGTCATCAGCGTGCGCGATGGAAGGTGACCGCGAAGGTCAGGAGCGTGCTGTTGACGTTCATGTTCCTCGCACCGGCAGACACGTGCCAAGCCGTGCCAAGCCGTGCCAAGCCGTGCCAACCCGTGCCAAGCCGTGCCAAGCCGTGCCAAGCCGTGCCAAGCCGTGTCAAACCTTGTCAACCGTGCAGCCAGGCTTGTACTTGTAGGTTCTAATATCTGATTTTTTGTCCACCCATCAACTGAATCCTTTAATGAAGATGTTGGGTCAAGGCAGGCTACCCACATAAAAAATGATGATACACGATAGCTTGACTAATTTTATTATCGATACAAAGTCGTACCTGCGTATATACCTGTATGAATCCGGCAGGCAGGACTTTCATGTCTGAAGTCCGACGGGCTATTATGAGCAAGATGTAAAGCTTATCTAAATAATCCTAATTGAGCTTGCATCCAATCACAATTTAAGTGCACGTCCCCCGCCCTCTCCCCCCCCCCCCCCCCCTCTGGGTGGACGGCGCCGGGGGACAGGGGCGGGAGCGAACGTCATTTCCGTTGTCAATAGTGTGGGAACGTGAGACAGGTGCCAGCTCGCTGCGTTGCGTTGCGCTGCGTTGCGTTGCGCTGCGTTGCGGCATGCGCGTCAACTCCTGGCACGTCGCGTCCGCGCAAGTACATCACACACTCGGTGCCCCCCCCCCCCCCCCCCCACCCCAATCCGGTCGCACACGCTCGCTCATGTGTCTGCATTTCATTGCGTTTGATTGACACGTGGCCTTTGATCACGTCGGATTTGATTCAAGCCGCGCGGGGCTGGAATTGGGTCGAGATATCCGTTCGGCCGGCTGGCTGCAGGATTCGGTTATCCGCGATCGTGGCCCGAGGCGCCGGATTATAGATACGGGCATCGAGCGTCGCGCTGGCTCCGTTGTGTTGACACGACGATTTAACACCCTGATCTGCATTGTTGGGAGGACAACAATCCCTTTCTTTCTGCTTAACCTGCCGCCATCCAACCATCCAATCAGATACAAGTGACGTCAGATACCCACCCGACGTTCTACCAGGCTGAAGAACAATCACAACCCGAATTACTCTACCTGGCTTTAGCAAGTGGGTGTCATGACGTCATTTTGGTAGAATTTTAATTAAATGAAATAGATGTATTACCATCGACAGAAAAAACAGCAGTGAAATTTTATTTTAATTAATTGTAGTACTTGTGAGCTGTGCGCTGCAATTTAGTTTGGTTTGATTTGTGACTTAGTTACAACCCTCTGCTCTCGGTGATTTCAGCAGAAATATTTTCAATTACATTTATGTAATGCACTTGCACCTTCATATCTTCGTCTGCAACGAGACGAAGATATGCACTTGCACCTGCATATCTTCGTCTGCAACGAGACGAAGATAATGCAGTTGCACCTTCATATCTTCGTCTGCAACGAGACGAAGATATGCACTTGCACCTTCATATCTTCGTCTGCAACGAGACGAAACGACCAAAAATGTATCCCGAAAGAGAGAGGTGGTTGTTGTGTAACTTCTCGCTTTGATTTATTAAAAGAGAAGCGAGATAAATCTCGTGTCTGGAAAGCTTGGGCATTCTTTTCCAAGTGGTTTAATTACGTCCAGCATGTCCATCTGATTCCCGGGCTTATCGTGGCATCATGGTGGCATCATGGTGGCATCATGGTGGCATGCTGCCTGCATGCATGCTCGACCACGCTCGACGTTGTCGGCGGTGGGACCGCGCTAGGACACTGGGCCTTGCCCCGGGCGATCTCAGGTCGCAGGATGCTGGGTGTGTGACTGACAGAGCTTCTCAAGAAGCCACGCTGCCGACGCCTCCAGGTCCACGGACCGGCGTGGAGGCTGCCTGCACGCTCGCTGCTGCTGCAGCAGCGTGTAGGGATCGTGTCGCATCGTATGCACGGCAGTATGAGTATAGGATAGGTATTTAGCCGCTGGCCAAGCGTAGGTTGAAGCGTTGGCCGAGTGATACGCCAGCGATACGAGCTGGAGCCAGCACGAGTGATGCAGCAAGCTCTTTGTACGCGCGCTGTGCTGATTGCAATCGTAATTGTGTTGATGTTTACATCAAGGGCGTGCAGAGCATGCCAACCAAAGTGTGCCGTTCTCAAATGCGATTTGATGCTGGGATTTGTATGGGCACGAAGTATCTTTTAGTGAAAAGAGCATTTACTGCGAGCCGGACTTATTGTGTTACAGACTTGCAGAAAAGCTAACAGACAAACCAATGGCACTGAAACCAAAGTTGCTCTGTTTCGAGGGCAGAGACTCAACGTCACTGCGGCTTCAGACAGCACCAAACTGCAGCTTCACCCTTTGTCGATGAAAAAACCCGCAGATTTCTTGTCTCTGCAAGAATTTGACCCGTGCAGTGCAGTGTCCGTCCACGTGGGTTGATTGGGGATTAAAGATTGAAGCGTAATAGACAGGCTCTTCAAGATGCTATCCGCAGGGTCGTTGTCTCCATACCATAGCACATGCTCGTCTCACCGGCGTGCGCTCATTATCTGATTGTAAAAATGGCATGCAGCGCCGAAGAACTAGATGCAACTGCAACTTTGCAAGTATGTAGATTTGCATCTGGCAAGTTTAGCGGAGGGGCAAAAAATTCCCGAGCAAAGAGGAAAGTAAAGTATGCTGCATCTTCGTGGCCTCAAGAAGTCCCGACAGGATCGACTGCACATTATCTGTCGTATAATTCAGCCATAAACATTAGCACCTACAAGACACGTCGTGTGGTCGGGACTTGGGAAGAATTAGTAGGCAAGTTGCTCCGGGGCGGCGACAGGCTCGACGGCAGGACGGCGCAACGCGACGCTAATGCACCTACTTCAAACTAGACCTACCCGTGTAATTGCCCGAGATGGGACACCCATAAACAAGCCGCGCTCGCAACACATTCGCGAACGTTTCTTTGTATCTGGTAAGCGCTGAGGCCGTTTCGATCGCTGTTTTATGGCGGTAAATTACACTGCGCGGCCAGCCCAGTTCGCTGCTCGCGGTCATTCATTAGCAGACTGATTTTCAATCAACGGCTCGCCGCTCGCGTCGCTGGCAATCTTGCGAGGAAAGCCATGGAACGAGCCACTCCATCATTATTAATATCATATTAATCGGCCTTGGGATTTTTCTTACAAGCGTTCAGAGGGCCTCTGCTTTTTATTCTATTTAAATCATTAGGTAATTTTCTCGCTACCGCATGCTTGTCGGGCAAAATGTGCGTAGCTAATTTATAGCGCCGCGGCCGCATTACAAGACGAAACTTAGCCATCAGGTGAGGTGTGCGAAGAAGAGAGGAATGTGTGGTGAGACTGAGAACTGCGTGCTGCGTAGAATGCGCGTGTCGCGGTGGCCGGATAGCTGGACAGGGGAGTGGCTCCTCTATTAGCTGGGCGATGCGACACGGCGTGACACCACGTGACACCGCCATGGAGTAAGTGCCGGAAAGGTGTTTACACGGAATCGAACATGGAGCCGGCCAGCCGCGGACGCCGCGCTCTCGCGATAATGGGAGTGTGGGAACCGAAACACTTCGCAAACACACTCACTCACACACGCATGGCCGCTATCAGCCTCCTTCCGTTGGTCCAGGATATGACGAAATTGCCGCCACCGCCGCGTGCCGAGCCAGCTCGTCTACATTAGACGAATCTCTGCCATGCAATCTGCATGGTGAACAGCCATGCGATGCGATGCGATGCGATGCGATGCGATGCGATGCGATGCGATGCGATGCGATGCGATGCGATGCGATGCGATGCGATGCGATGCGATGCGATGCGATGCGATGCGATGCGATGCGATGCGATGCGATGCGATGCGATGCGAATGCGATGCAATGCGATGTGATGCGATGCGATGCGATGCGATGCGATGCGATGCGATGCGATGCGATGCGATGCAATGCAATGCGATGCGATGCGATGCGATGCGATGCGATGCGATGCGATGCGATGCGATGCGATGTGATGTGATGTGATGCGATGCGATGCGATGCGATGCGATGCGATGCGATGCGATGCAATGCGATGCGACTGATTCATGCTGATTGCGGCCGGCAGAAGTGTCGATGTCAGCCCGAGGGTGTGACCTGCTGACGTCACTTTGTTTCGTGTGACTGCAAGTGACTGCAAGTGACTGCAAGTGACTGCAAGTGACTACAAGTGACTGCAGCCCTGACTACAGTCACATGTGACGGGCGTGCGAGGCGGGTGGAGGCGCCGGTCCCGGGTTCGCGGAATCGCACGCCGGCAAAAAGAGCGTAAATCGCATGCTCTGCACGTGTCTCGCCCGACGAGAATAACTGCCGACGCAAGTGACGCGCCACATTTCGCACATGACACAAGCCAATTAAATAATTGCGCGCAAGTTTTCGGAAGAAACAAAATCCGAGGCACGGGTCAATTACTTGTTGCGGCGGCTGCGTAACGCCAAGAACTGGGGGGGGGGGGGGGGGGGGTGATCTGAGAAGGGTCCAACCACGATCACCGATCAACGCAACACGCGACCAGAAGCGAGCTCGCTTTATCCTCTGCGACACAAAACTATTGTCATCTGCATACAACGGATTGCGCCAGATTTTTACTTCCCAATCCCTTACCTTTACTTCCCTTTTAGCCTGTCTTGTTGCCAATCATATGCGCAAAGAGTGCAGCTGGTTTTTGTTCCGTTTCACTTCCAAGACGTGATCTGAGCAGAAGTGTGAGAAGTGTGAAGGGCCATCGCTTGATCTTTTCTCTCGATAACTAAAGGCGGGCAGGCAGCTGGCTCTGCTGCTGCTGCTGCTGCTGCTGCTGCTGCAGTCGTCGATTTGGTTCCCACACTTTGCAGGGCTCGGTGCAGCCGGCCGGTCGCCGGGCGCGGGCCCATGGCGCGAGGAGCACCGAGGAGCCGGCTCCTTGTTTGCCTACGCGCGACCCTACACACGACCCTACACACCAGGCCCATTGTCCGGGCCGCCCTCCGGACAGACAATAGGGGCAGGCGAGCGCCTCGAAATACGCGTTACGTCTTTTTAAACGCACTTCTTGTCGTTTCCGATTGCCCTCGGGCAAGGGATGCGCTGGTGCCGAGCAGGGGGTCAACCCGAGTTCGATCTCAAAACACGGCCAATATCTTATAGCTCATGTGATTAACTAGCAACAACTATGCGCGTAGGAATTCTAAGAAATACGAAAACGAGGCGACACAATGCTGGCTGGATGTGTCACTGTCTGGAAATATTTAACCCTTTTGACACGGGGGACGATCACATAACGCAGGGTGCATTCCAGAGAGCAGGACATATTTTCACGCCCTCTCGCTCCCAGCAATTTCGGCTGAAAAAATCACGGGACAAGCTTGAAATATCCCCACCCACGCACCCGCATAACAGAAGGGGTGCTTTCATTGGCGACTTCCTCATCCCTCGTCAGCCCCAATAAAAGCTCGCCCTGGCCAGTTATGAAATTAATCAAAGCTATACAAACTAGTCTGGGCATCGTCACAGATTTAACAGCTCTGAGAAATGTTGGGATGCTGTAATAACATTTTAACATTCTCATCTATCATTTTTATTTCAACCAGTTATCCATACGAAGAAAAAAAATGTCATTCCATCCTAGTAACTGCGCATGCACCGCCGACCAGCCACACATTTAAGTATCGCTCTCCGCTCGGAAAGTGTGATAAACTGGATGTTATAAAAAGATAGTGTCTCTCTCGGTGGGGTGTATAGAATTAGGCTAGCTGTTTGCTGGAAGCCGTGTCCCCCGCCGCCGCCGCCGCCGCCGCCGCCGCCGCCGCCGCCGCCGGCATCCTCCTCGTCGACGGCAGCAGCGGCACAGGTGGCGGCACGGCACGCGGGAGAGAGACGGCGAGCGGCGGCGTCGCGGTGCGTGCGACAGAGAGGCGCGATGTGGTGGCATGAGGCTGGCTGGCTGGCTGCCTGCCTGCCTGCCCGTTGTGTGTGTGGGAACGTGGGGCGAGCTCTGTTTCCCACGGCCAGCGAAGACCGTCGCGCGGCACCCGCCACTTGGCGAGGGGTGGCGACACGGGCCGCCGACGACCGCCCCCCACCACCAGCACACGCAGCACCCAGGACGCACCTGGCTTCCCCGCTTTACCCCCACCACGCGCGGTATATAACGGCTAGGACCCGCGGCGAGTTCTAAACGTCAACACTCGTCGCTCGTTCTCTCGTCTGTGTGCATCGTCGTGTTTTACTCGTGGTCTCGAACAACAGTGTCAACCACAGTGTCGCTTGTGTCGTGTCAAACGTCAATCAGTTATCAGTGATCATCAATCATCAATCATCAATCAGTCATCATGAGTCCTGGATCGAGCTACATGGTCGGAGCGTCGGAATACGATGACCAACCGATTTCTCGCACCTATCAATACAGAAAGGTAAGCATCTCTCACAATTACACACCACCAACATCGATTTTGACATCTTTAAACAGCATCTCTTTCGAACCCGACAATGATCTTAACTTAAAAATATTTATTCGACATGCGACATTAATTTCACAATTTTATTGCATTACTCATAATCAGCCGCGCCTTCAGCGCCGTCCTCCAACGTGACGCCCTCGGCACAGCAACGAGTGATTTCAACGCCAGTGACTAACGTCTTGTTTTTCCTCTTGTCCAGGTGATGAAACCAATGCTGGAACGCAAACGCCGCGCGCGCATCAACCGCTGCCTGGACGAGCTGAAGGAGCTGATGGTGTCGGCGCTGCAGTCGGAGGGCGAGAACGTGAGCAAGCTGGAGAAGGCCGACATCCTGGAGCTCACCGTCCGACACTTGCACAAACTGCGTCGACAGCACGCACTCGGTCTGACCCCTGAAGCTGCCTACGCCGACCGATTCCGCGCGGGCTTCACGCAGTGCGCCGCCGAGGTGACCCAGTACCTGACGACGGCGGCGACGCCGGCGACGGTGGACCCCGCGGCTGGCGCCAAGCTGCTGCAACATCTCGGCTCGTGCATCCGTCGCATCGACACCGCGTCGCAACACGAGGCGATGGCGTCGCCGGGCTCGCAATGCAGTGGTTTCGGCGGCGCCTATACACCCCCGGCGTCGCCGCGATACGAGGCTGCGTCGCCGTCGCCCAACACGCGCGTGCTCGAGGTGGCGTCGCCGACGCCGTCCGACGCCTCCATGTGGAGGCCGTGGTGAACCGTGGAGGCGCGTGGACTTGTACATAGCGGAGGACGAGGAAGAGACTGCTGGCGGGGTCGGCGATGACAGTGGCTCGGATTGTGCGACGCGACGGAAGGACGCCGTCAGGATCTACGTGCAGATCGACAAATGACATTTCAATCGGCCGCTTCCGTACATCGAAGCAGGCCGCACGAGTATTGCTACTCAAATATTGCAATGTAAATTGTAAATTTGTTTTCAACTCGGATGGCTGGCTCAAGCCTTGGCATTGTCGTGGAAGCTGATCAACGCTATCTAAAAATCTGTGATATTAGACTTAAAAGAGTTTTGTACCTGATTGCCTTGTGTACATCACTATAAATCCTTGTTATATATTTTTGTATTCACATTTGATGTGATATTGGCATTTGCTTTTTCTCTTTTGAAAATACAATATCATAATTTTACGCCATGAATTGAATCTAAATTATTTTTTATGTCACGGGCCCGTTGGAATAATCCCTTTGTGAATGAACACCCCGAATCCTATCTTCTGTCCAATATTGCATCTATCGAAGATCTCAATTATCGAGTATATAATTACAACCACTTGTTCGCTTCTGAAGATCCGACGTAGTACGTAGTCCTTGCCTTGCAATCATGTCCTTACCACGCACATGAGTCAACAGTTGGCAACATTTAGGAAATTAATGGTTGGCACAAACTGGAGCGAACGAAATGACGCGTTAAAATGGCTGTGTGAATTGACAATTGATTCGAGTCGAATATTCCACACGCTCGTTCCTTGGAGGCACGAGCTCGACTCCCGTCGGGGGCAAGGCGCCGTGGTGGAGGTGCCGTGATGGAGGCGCCGTGGTGGAGGCGCCGTGGTGGAGGCGCCGGGCCCACCAGAGTCGTCGGTCACCCAGGCAACGGCGCAGGCCGCTGACGCATGACACCTGTGAGAGCCAGGTCCAGGGCCACCTCGAGCCAGGTCCAGGGCCACCTCGAGCCAGGTCCAGGGGTCATCTCGAGCCAGGTCCAGGGGTCATCTCGTCGTTGGCAGAGACGAGCGCGGAGCGACAGTCTCCAAGCAACGCCATCAACACGTTATAAACTCCAGCCGCGTGCAAATAACAGCCACATGCGAGACGGGAAAAAATGAGAATGCAATTACTCGGCGATTGCGCATACCCGCCCAAATCACTCGCTTGTGTAACGAGATCGCTCGATCGGAGGCAATCAATTCACAAGACTATAGACCTACGAGTTACTTATCTCACAAAATATTATCTGATTTAAATTTAAAAGCAATACTTAATCTTCTTTCTCTTTTCGGCCGATGGCAAGTGCAAGCAAGCGAGCTGAGATTATACAACATCACTATAAAACTCGTAACTCGCGAGATGTCGTCTTTTTTTGCACGACATCTCAGCGTGCGCATCGCTCCAGCAATGAGTCGGTACATTTTTTGCAATTAGTTGATCGCGGAGCGCGTGGTTTTTCATCGCCGGCTCGTATAATGCAAGAGGCAAGCAGCAGTTGTTGATTACCACGGCGGCGGCGGCGGCGGCGTCGCGTGTTGCGGTCCCGGACGCCGCGTCGCTTCACGCTGCCCGCTGCCCATAGTGTGGGAAAGTGACCGCTGTGTGCTCTGTCCAGCCAGCAGCCAGCAGCCAGCCAGCAGCCACACGGAAGTCGTGAGCGACCGACGCGCTGCCTAATGAGCCACATAAATACTCGGGCCGGAGAGACAAATGGCAGGCGAGGTGCGCGGAGCACACCTCACCGTAGCGCCGTGCCGCCGTTCCCCATCATCTCGAACAGTGGAGCTGGCCGGAGATCGGTGCGATTGTTGTTCGGACACACCGAAACGCGGCTGGACGCGGTGACCGCTGCTCGTGCTCTTGATACGAATGAATTGCTCTCGCCTGGCTGCACGATTATTAAATCTCATGAGTTATAACTGGCTGGCTGATAGCTTAATATTGAGCTGGCGAAGCGTTGCGCCGCGACGTCACGTTCACGTCGCTATACAAGTGCAATTTAAACTTGAATTGATGTGTACTTGTTCAGTGTCTCTTGTGTTTGTGGAAGGTGCAGCTGACTGATCATCGGGGTCTAGATTTCAATGGAGCTGTCATGCGTCTTGCAGTTGCAAGTTAGCGACTGAAAGCAAAGCGGTTCGGCGAGCGAATTGTTCGACAAGACACTGATGTTGACGATTTGACTGTCTGGCACATTTCCTCATGTTCATGGATAATATACGATAGACATGACGTGCAATTAGAGTGGCTTCGTTGTGTTTTAACATGCTTTCGCGTTTAACCATTAAAATAATTTGCTGCCACCGACTATCGAGGGTCAATTAAAATTTGTAACCTTTAATAACACTTATACGGTGTGTACCATTTCCTGATTTCTTATCCATATACTACACAAGTTTCAACACCTTTCATAGCAATCTCTTGCAAAGCAATCTTCGACGGTGTGTGTTCATTTCATGTTGTATCTGACCCAGCAAGTGGTACTGAGCGATGTACTCTGCTGGCTAACGATGACAGAAAGTGCCTCACTGCATCTCACCGTGGTTCTTGGAACAGATGGGAGCAGGATACGGTTTTTCGTGGCGTTGCAAGGCGTTGCTGGCCTGTACCTGCTTGTTATACTGCACGAGGCACGCGCGAACGAACAATTAGCCATTACGCAGCCGAACCTGGCTGGCTTCACTTGCTCCTTGCAGCAGCCGCGTCGGTAGTGACTTGTGAACAACGTGGTCCTGCGGGCAGCAGCACCGGCAGTAATTGGCCCGGGCTATTTGCGCCCATGTCGCTGCACTCGCCTGTTTAATGGGCTGACGCCGCGAGTTGCGAGTTGCGACAATAAACTCCTGTCACATCTATTGGATGCACTCGCTCGCTGAAATGTATGCACGTCGTCGGGCTCGGCGAGGGCAGCGGCGGGAACGGGACAGGAACCGGTCCCCGCGCGACCGGCGGCGCACCTGCGAAGTGGACCTACCCAAATCGGAGCTAATCTGCAGCATGGAGGACGGGACGCGCGCCGAGATAAATCCTGCCATCGTCGACGCGACGCCGATCAGACCATCCCGTTGCAAGTGAAGCGAATGTCCGTTAATTATTTGAAAAAAGATTCCGATGCAATCAGAGCCGCTCCGTTCACAAAATTAATCGATTGCCCAAACTCTTTCTTTCATTAGGTTGTTCGTTGGTTTGATCATTATATTGTTGATTTATTCTGACTGACAAACATACCCTCATTTGGGATTCGATTAGACAAGTTTCTTGCAGGACTCGAGTGTCATTAGGCTGGCGAGTGGCGGTCATCTCGTATTGAAACACCCAGCAGCCGCAGCCGCAGCCGCATCCTCGCAGCGCGTCCAGTCGGACTTCTGTCCATGGGATGGGCAGCTTCTTACGGCGACTTATGTCCCAACTCATCGCCGCACGGGCTCCTCATAAAAGCTAATGATTTCACCGATTGTTTTTGCGCCATTGTTCCTCTGCTGATGTTGGCGTTGCAAAATTCTCCAAGAGCGAATGAATATTTTAGCAATTTAGAACTTTAAAAACTAAAATAGTGCGCTGCCTGCGATCTCCTAATGACCAATACTTGCTGCAATTAACAATCGATTACTGACGCAACTCTCGTTTGTGTCTCATGTTTCCTCCCCAGGCTCTTTCTACGGCAGCCAACCAATGGCGTCGCTCCCCCGGACAGGCGTCGGGGACGTCGGGGGCGTCGGTCCGAGGCGTCGATACGAGCGCGTGGAAGCCGGCACGCACTGACCGCGACCGGCATCGCACATCAATCACCTGCACCGTGGGAACGCCGGCTAAACGCCAGCTAACAAGACATCCAAGTAATTGACTTCTTAAGTACTGGCCGCAGCCGGCGAGTTGTTTGAGTGCAAGACGGGACGGGATTCTCTTCGCTCAGCGGAGCGCGCAATGCTCATCTTGCTTTACATCTGTGCAGAACCTCCCCCCCCCCAACTGCTACCCCTCCATCCCCCCTTCCCCGGCACACCGTAATGGCCGTGCGCGCCAATTTCACAGCTAATCTCGTCGAGATTTGATTTTTATTGTCCTGCTCAATGTGCGACGCGATGCGTGTACGACGTGTGTTCCACTCCGTGCTACGTACCGCAATGCACTACATGCCCCGACACGGGAACGTGTGGAGCAATGCGTCAAATCATACGACTCAAATTTACCAATTACCGGGCCATTATGTTCCAATCTGTTTCGAGTTTAAGAACTCCGGCTATTTACTACTTAGACGCGTTCATTGAGCGCTAATACGATCAAGACTCTTGTGAAGGTAATTGAGACTGAATGATTAGCCCTAAATTGAAAGACAAGACAGCTAGTAAGTGTCCAGATGGCTCGCGGAGGGCAGGAATCAACGGCGCTGATGAATGGCCCGGGCTTCGGTGGCCGGGGGTGCGGGGGAACGGGGGCACGGGGGGACGGGAGGCCGGGGAGGGACGGTCGCCCCCGGGGGAGGCGTCATCGCGGGCCCCGGGCCGAGGATGCCACGCTCGTTACGCCCTGTCTTGCATGTTATCATCGGCGGAAATTTCTCTTTTCGTCTAATAAAGAATTCTGCGTTCCCACGCCTTGTTCTCGCCGGAATCGCTCCGCGCCGGCAACAAAAACATCTCGAAAATGAGTAAAAACGGTTTAACAAAACGCTGTGTGGTTGATAATTATACACAAGCCCATCGGCCATCGGCCATCGGCTGGCGATCTGGTAGCACGATCGCCGAGCAATCCAGTCACGACCCGACAATCCAGCCCACTACTTTAATAAACAGCTCGCCATGCGGACACGATCGCAGAAGAAGACGGGCCTTTACGAGCCTACTTACGTCCATAATGATTATTTATATCATGCAATATGCTTCGCATTATGGGCTTATTTACGATTTTTTGTGTCTTGTGTTGTGATGTGTGTGAGCCAGTGGTTGGACGTATTGGTATTCAATCACGTGTAGGCCTTGATAGGCACGTAGCACGCCGTACAACGTGGTACAACGTAATAGCCGTGCATTCATCTCTCCGCTCGTTGCGCGCTGCCGCTGCTGCTGCTGCTGCTGCTGCTGCTGCTGCTGCTGCTGCTGCTGCTGCTGCTGCTGCTGCTGCTGCTGATGCAAGTTGCAGGCAATTGCGGTGGGCTTTCTAGTCGATAATCGCAGGGGAGGCGCTCTTTCCATCGATCCACGCTATTACGGCGCAATTACCATAAAAAGGAGCAAAGTGAGTGCGACTAGAGGTGTGAACGATACCCGGACTCGTAATATACGGCTTGGGAGCTCGACAATCTTTTGAACTCGACTGTATATCCAATTCTCGTCGATTTTACTGATTCAATAGCGATAAAAAAGAGATGTAGTCCGTGATGTTATTTTTCCCAGCAGTGCATCGCATCGCATCGCATCGCATCGCATCGCATCTCATCGCAGGGGCGTAGCGGCGTAACAATGCCGTGTTGATCGCGGGTTTTTGTCCCAGCGCCGTCCGCGTGTCACGGCGCCCCCCGCGCGCCCTCCGCGGCTCATCCCGGCTTCGGGCGAAGATTAGCCCCGCGAAGCCGCGTCGGAAACCGCGGGCGGACGTGCCCGCCCCGGCTCCGACAGGCCGTGAGATTTGTTGACTCGCCATTTCACACCTCGTCTCTTGTTTACTCCACTAAAGAAGCGGCGGGGACAAAAAAACACCTCGCCGGCACGGCATTATCGATCGTGCGTGCGGGAGGCGAACAGAAACCGATTGGTTCCCGGCCGAGGCGAGTCTCAATCGGCAGGAGAGCAACAGTCTGCGGCAGGTACAGCGGCAAGTGTTTACCGATAGCAGAGCAACAGCCAGGTACAGCAGGACAGCAGGTACAGCAGGACAGGTACAGCAGGTACAGCAGGACAGGTACAGCAGGTACAGCGAGGAGCGGCGAGTCTTCCGGGCGGTCTGCAATCAGCGCGCGACCGGAAGGCGCCGTGATAAGCCGGCCGCACCCTCGCGGCTTATCGGCCACGGGCTATCAGCGCCCGGCCGGGGGGCGGGGGTCGGGGGGACACTTCCGGCCGGGCGCGGACGCGTGGGAACCGCGGACAGGTGTCGGCCCCGCGATCGCGCGACGCCCCGCGCGGCGCAGCACGTGCCTCAGCGCAACACGCGGGGAAACAGAAGACGGCGGCGACGGCGGCGACGGCGACGAGGGAGAAAAAAACCAGAGCCATTCATCTCGTGATTTTCCCCTCCCACCGCACCGAGGCGCTCGTGACCGAGTTGGTCTCTCTCTCTCTCTCTTTCTCTCTCTCCTTCTCTCTCTCTCTCTCCTTCTCTCTCGCTTGCCGACTCGCTCGCAATCACACTTCTTCTGTCCGTGCTCTTTGAAAACGATGCATTCTTCTTCTCATTGCCTTTGTGATTTGTTCTCTTTATTAATGGACCACTGGCAGCTCCCTCGTTAGCGCCCTTTGCCGGGTGTCCGGCCCCGCGTCTTGTAGCGTCGTCCGCTCGACCCACCAAACGATGGACAGCGTCTCCCGGTTCCTTTGCGCGAAGCACGTTTGTTTATAATTGCACCTGACGTCTTCATCGGACGGGCGTCTCATTAGGCGCTGACGCAGCCTCGCTGTCGAGGGTGCGACCCGATCTCCGGAGATCAACCCTCCCCCGCCCCCGCCCTGGCCGCCGCCGCCGCCGGCACAAAAACAAGATCACGTCGCAGAAAACCAACATGCTTATCGGGGAGCGGGGGCCGGGGGCCGGGTGCGGGGGGCGGGGGGCAGCAGACTGCCTACTGCAGTAGTCACTGTAATGATCGTGCGGTTTCAGGGAATCACTGCGGCGGCGGCGGCGGCGGCGGCGGCGGCGGCGGCGGCGGCGGCGGCGGCGGCGGCGGCGGCGGTGGCGGCGGCGGCGGCGGCGGGCACGGTCGTGATTCCTGCAGCGTACCCATGTAAATCGAACATAATCGCTGCTGTGTGCTCGTTGTTACCGCCGCGGCCGGCCAGGGCGCGTCACTAGAGGCGATTCTCGCGTGAATCGCCGTTGATTGGCGTGCGCGGCTGCTCCTTAACGCCGCGCGGTCGCTCTCTCCGCCGGCCGCGACGGCTGCTGTCCGTGGTGGGGGGGCGGGACGGGGGGCGGGGGGAGGGGCGGCAGGAAGGTGGCCGGTTTGGTTGCATGCAGCCGAGTGTTTTGGGAAGGAGTCTCGGCCGAGGTTCCCACGCTTCTAAAGGAGCCTGCCTTCTGCCTCGCACACGTCCGTCGTCGGCGGCGGCGGCGGCGGCGGCGGCGGCGGGGTCAGCAGCGCGTGCAAGCGGCCCTAAGGCGGTCGCACGATGCACACGCTCCGCGGCACGGAGCAGGTAGCGGCGCCGGGTTCGAGCCCCGCCGCGGATTGCACGGGGTGTCCGATGACGGCGACACGTCCGTGTCCGTGTGTGCTTGGCGCGACGCGTCGCGCACGCACCCGCCGTACCAGGAAGTAGATTAAGCTGTCGTGCGGTTCGTCGTCGTGCGGGGGGATTCGTCGGGCGATAATTTCACTTGATTTGCTAAACAGCGCGATAGGGTGATAAGACACGGGGTTGTTGCCTGCCGGAGAGAGCTACAAGTGCTACTTGGAGATAGGCGGCACGCTTTCAAGCGACTGTTGTACTCAAGATAAAGCAATATTTAAGTAGGTATGCTACTTTGACCAATTTTTTTTTGTTGCTTTAACAGATTTTTCGTAATGAGCGTCTCACCGTGCGATAATTGCAGAGTGCTGTTTCTTCTCGCACGGTCCTCAGCCTAACACATCCTACCGGCAATAAGCTCTCGAAGCAACACAAAAAAGCACTCGCTTGCAAATGGTCGCCGATTGGCGTAACCCACATCGTTGTGACGTAAGATCCGCTCGGTGAGAGGAGTGATTTCGCGGCGAACAGAGCGGGTCCCGGGTCAAAGGTCGTCGCGTGCTTCCCGCGTCGCGCTCGGCGGCCTCTCAGAAATGTCAGCTCCCTGTCGGTGCCCTCGGCTGCAGCCTCGCGCCTCGCATTCTTCCCTCGGCGAACTCCTCGAGATTAGATCGAACCCAGTAACTCCATGCTCCGTGCTCCGTGCTCCGTGCTCCGTGCTCCGTGCTCCGTGCTCTGTGCTCCATGCTCCATGCTCCATGCTCCATGCTCCATGCTCTGTGCTCCGTGCTCCGTGCTCCGTGCTCCTCCCTGCTCCATGCTCCGTGCTCCGTGCTCCATGCTCCGTGCTCCATGCTCCGTGCTCCATGCTCCATGCTCCGTGCTCCATGCTCCATGCTCCATGCTCCATGCTCCATGCTCCATGCTCCATGCTCCATGCTCCATGCTCCGTGCTCCATGCTCCCTGCTCCGTGCTCCCGGCTCCATGCTCCGTGCTCTGTGCTCCATACTCCGTGCTCCGTGCTCCGTGCTCCATACTCCATGCTCCGTGCTCCATGCTCCATGCTCCATGCTCCGTGCTCGATGCTCCATGCTCCATGCTCCCTGCTCCATGCTCCATGCTCCATGCTCTGTGCTCCGTGCTCGATGCTCCATGCTCCATGCTCCGTGCTCCGTGCTCCTGCTCCATGCTCGATGCTCCATGCTCCGTGCTCCATGCTCCGTGCTCTGTGCTCCATGCTCCGTGCCCCATGCTCCATGCTCTGTGCTCCATGCTCCGTGCTCCGTGCTCCATGCTCCGTGCTCTGTGCTCCATGCTCCGTGCCCCCTGCTCCATGCTCCATGCTCTGTGCTCCGTGCTCCGTGCTCCGTGCTCCATGCTCCGTGCTCCATGCTCCATGCTCCATGCTCCATGCTCCGTGCTCCATGCTCCGTGCTCTGTGCTCCATGCTCCGTGCCCCATGCTCCATGCTCTGTGCTCCATGCTCCGTGCTCCCTGCTCCATGCTCCATGCTCTGTGCTCCGTGCTCCGTGCTCCGTGCTCCATGCTCCGTGCTCCATGCTCCATGCTCCATGCTCCGTGCTCCATGCTCCGTGCTCCGTGCTCCGTGCTCCATGCTCCATGCTCGATGCTCCATGCTCCATGCTCGATGCTCCATGCTCCGTGCTCCGTGCTCCATGCTCCATGCTCCGTGCTCCGTGCTCCGTGCTCCATGCTCCATGCTCCATGCTCCGTGCTCCGTGCTCCATGCTCCGTGCTCCGTGCTCTTCCTCTGCGTTACTCATGTCTTGTTGTCGGCATGGATCTTGTTTACAGGTGCTACACTTTCGTGAGTCTGCGTGGGTTGCGACCTGGGAAAGTCTGGGCGTCTCTGTAAGCTTTGGTCGAGGCCTCCGCACGCGGATGGAAGGAAACGCATCGAGGCAAGCCAAGTCGTTGAAATTCAGCGCGCGCCTTTTTGCCGCGCGGCTTGTCAGGTCTAGAGCTCGGAATTAAAAGACAATCGGCCCTTTTTTCGCCCAGAACTGTATTGGTAATCCGTCGCCAGCATGCGATCTGGTTGCGAGCCGAAGCAGCCGCTGTTTGGATGGACATTGGCCGTCGCGACGACGTGAAAAAAGTAGCGCGGACGGCAGACGGACAGACATTACTGGAGCCTGAGCCTGCGCGCCTCCATTATTCATGTTTGCTAAAATAGTGTTTCTTTTGAAATTTGCAGAAAGCCCGTCGCGAATGCGAGCGGCGCAAAAACGGCTTCTCTAGACAAAAGATTTCATCAAGCAACTGTCAAAAGAGGCTAATTTCTGAACAAGATATGTGGAGACAATGGCGACGTGTTTTGTGCGGCGCTCATGAATGAATCCGACGTTAACGGCGGATGCGAGCCGGCGCGGAAAAACGCGAGATGAAGGATTCTCCGACTCATCGAGCTCGAATCAATTATCGATGGTCGGGTGAATCCGCGGACGCGTCGGAATCTGCTTCGCTAATTACCGCGTTGCATGCGCAGCTTGCTGTTCTTTCTGCAGCTGCTCTCGGCTGGACTCGATGACCGGCTGCGGCCGCGGTGGAGGAGCCGGGTCCGCACCGCGTTACCGTGGTTACCGTGGTTACCGTGGTTACCGCGAGCACGCCGAAGTGCGATATGAAGCCAGGCCGGTCGCATTCCCGCTTCTCGCTGGAGACACTTGTGGCTCGCTTTCCAGTGACGATAATTAAGGTAATTAGAATTGTTTTGACTCCGGGTTGAGATTAACGAAGTAGGCTAGTCGCGTGGATGCATCATGCTTCCTGTCAAAACACGCCACGACTGATACTAAACGACACATGCTCTTGGAACGCCAACAGACGCAACGCACCCGCATTTTTCTCGGAGATATTAAAATATTTCTCAACTTTTCGAAACGCAGCTCTACCCACTTTTTCCCTGCCTCGACAAATTTTAGAAATGTACTTGTTGATTTTTGAACAGAATAGGAAAGTGCGCAACGCACTTAGCAGAGCGTGTTCTTGCCTGCGTGCCATCTCATTAAAATCTGTCATATGACTTTTCCCCCAAATCGCTGATTGCGCAAGACCGCAAGACCGTGGACTACATGGCAAGCGGTTCGCCAGCATCCCGCTGAGGGCGCCACGGTCCACCGGAGGCTGGAGCAGAGGCTGGGGCACGGTCCCTGAGATGTTCTCGTCACGTGGCCACCACGAGGCGGCCGTGCGTCGAGGGGTGCGACCGAGGGGTGAGGGGGGGAGGGGTGCACTCGACGACAACACACGAACCCCCGTGCGAGCACAAAGCAGCGCGGCGACACAATAGGAACGAGGTGATTGGAATTCATTGGGGTTGGGGTGCAGATCGGGCAGAGTCGATGCTCTTTCATCGGCAGAAACAGGTGCATTTTAACCCGAGGTCAGTATCCCCCCCCCCCCACAGTTATGCACATGTCCACATCTGTTTTTATTCCTCGTCTTTAATCGCGCATCCTGCATTGCTTAGCTAATTGCATACATGCTGATTTGATCAATTACCCAGCGCACTGGCAGTAATGGTTGATATTACTTTTCTGTGATTAGCTTTGCTGGTTTTACTGCTGCTGTTGCTGTTGCAGACATTGGATGCTGCGTCGCGTCGTGGGTTCCAGCAGCCCGTGCAGATTGTCACGTGTCGCTTGGCTAGGACGACTTGTTGGTGGATAATGCGTGCTTCCTGCTGCTGCGACCCGATCGCTGCAATTACACAGCGACCAGGTAATTGCACTTGGGCCGGCTTGGCCGTGGAAATACCCGGCCGCATCGTACGGCAGGCGAGGGAGCATCAAGGTCCTGTCGATATCACGTCGCTACTCTGGAAACACAATTTGTTGCATTTTCTGCCCGATGCTTGCAGTTTGTACAAAACGAAATGATTTTCATCTCACCGCGAAGCAGCGCTGTGTTTTGCCCGTCCGGTAATGACAAGATCACACTTTCTGGCTGGCTGAAACGCTGAAACCTGTTTGTAGGGACGCCACCTCGGTATTTTCTTGTACTCTCAAAGTTACAAGTACGTACAAGTACTATACCTACACCTACTTGTACTAGATGGTTCTAGTAATAATACCTCCGTGCAATTAATTCCAAAGGAAGTCAGTTATGGGAAGCAAAAAGGCTGCGATTCCTCATGAATGCGTTATGAACAGATGAACATGGACGAGTGCGTGGCCGATGCTGAGAGGGTCTGCAGGCTGCAGGCTGCACAAAAATACACAGCTCTTCCAAATAAAGAAATGAAACCACGACAAGGAGCTACAATCGGTACAGCGATAAAAAGAGAGTGCTTCCTTAATTTCCTACACAGGTAATGTTATTTATTATTGTCAAATCATACGTAATTGTGAATTAATCGTAGGAGTTTATTGCCCGACTCGGTAGAGGTCCACGCTACGCAGAGGTATAATTATTTGATAGGGTTGCAGAAAGAGCCATGGGTAATTCACGGCGCCAACAAAGGGCGACCAGGGAGACGAGCTGCAATTCCAGGTCAGCCGCAATTCGCAACTGCAGTGAAGTGCAGCCACCGATGTGTTATTGCGAGCAGACTGCAGACGAATCATTTTATTGCCATTTTGTTCGCGGAGAGTCGTAAAGAAATGCATTCCACGTCCAGCCACCAGTTCTGTATCGCAAAGCCATGCTAATGCACGTGTAAATGTTGCATGCCTGATGCTGCCAGATTTCTTCGGTGGAAAGCGCAGGATGACACCACGGCGACAGGCAAACTGCATTTTACTCAAATTACGAGTGATTGAACCACCGCTGAATGGGACATTTCATCGCAAGGCTGTCCATCTGACAGCCTGCAACGCTACCAGTCAAGCAGAGACTCGAACGACGTTGCGTGCCTACAGCTTGGTGGAGGTGCCAGCCCCGTCGAACCTCAGCAAACCACAGACAGAAGCGAACGTGTTCTCCGTCATAAACACCGTGGTTTCCCCCCGGTCGGGTGGCGGGGGACGGGGGTCGAGGGACGACTGGTCGTGTGTGTGGATGCGTAGTGTGCCGGGGTGGCTGCCGACCCGGCGCGGGGTGCGGGGGGGGGGGGGGGGAGACGGGGTACAGGTGGTGGAGTGTGGCGCGATGTGGGGAGTGTGGCCGGAGTGTGTGGGAATGGAGCTACCCGACGAGTTCCCACGATCGGGGTATAGTCAAGTAGATTCGGGAGGGGACTGCCGCGTGGTGGGGTGGGGGACACCGGGTGCTTGGGGTGACCGACGGCAGGGGGGGGGGCGAT
This sequence comes from Nemurella pictetii, assembly GCA_921293315.2. Classification (NCBI taxonomy): domain Eukaryota; kingdom Metazoa; phylum Arthropoda; class Insecta; order Plecoptera; family Nemouridae; genus Nemurella; species Nemurella pictetii. Next base: position 35,034,866 of record OV121115.1, read on the forward strand.
CACTGGGATCTTCTATGGGCATGTTCCTGGGGGGTGGGAGGTTTTCCAGGGCTGAGCAAAATCGCCATGTGCTTCCGAGTTTGATATTATTGTTGATTTTTTGCGGTGAGCTATAAAATGTAAATGTAATTAATTCAATTTGAAACGCTTTCGAGAACCCATCACTTGGTTACGAATACTACGCCAATTTAGGATTTAAAATTTCTAAATTTATAGCCTGCTTACCCTGCCATTGCCACATGCAGACATTGCAGAATGTAGATTTAGTTCGGTACAATCATATTTTGTTAAATTTATCCAATTTGAACATAGATATTTTTAAATGGTAGTAATTTTTAGCAATCAATCCATCGCTCCTCGACCACGCTCAGCAAGAAAGTAAAGCAAGCAAGTAAGAACATCATCGGCCAGACGGGTGGTGCTGGAGCGTGTCTCCAACGTGCACCCCTGGCCGCGTGGTGGCCCCTCCCCGATGGCCGGCCGTCGTGCCCGTCGTGCGCTGGGAGGCGACCGGAGGGCGTCGCGACGACGTCTGCCGGCATGCAGCGAGCAGCGAGCAGCGAGCAGCGAGCAGCCAGCAGTAGCGACGTGACCCCGGCAGCGCTAGCATGATGGACCGCCATCCGCACGGTTCGCTGCATGGACACCACGACTTCCACGTGCCTCCTGTGTCCAGGACCACGCAGTACAAGAAGGTAAGGAACTACGACCTGTACGGGCTGCCTGGAATACCGCTTCATACGTGCGTTGTTTCAAAGCAAAGCTTCGTGCCACGACGGAAGCAACTTATTTATCGCGATTCGATTTGTTTCAATCTTCAACGTGTGTGTTTATGAATTAAGAGATGATTACGCAGCGAGCGCGCCGGGTTTTTTGTTTTGTTTGCTAAACGCTTTTAGCTACGGGGCAGGAAAAGATTATAAATAATGCATGGGGAATAAATGGAATAAGACTGGACAATTAAAATAAAATTACGCCTGATCATTATATATTATTTTAATTTAGGTGGTACTGATTTTTAGTAGCTACATTTATCATCGCTTGGTAATTACCTTGAATAAAAGTATGCGATTTGTCCGGCGGCGGGGCTGGTGTTTAGTGGTTTCGTCGTACGCGGTGGGAAACGTAATTGTCGCAATAAAGTTTTAATTGCGTCTGAAGAGTAATCATCGGATTGGCGATCCGCTGGCAGCTACATCGCATCGCGCCGGCGCCGCGGCTCGCGATGGCCGTTTTGTCATTCGTTGACATTCGCTGCTCGCTCGCCGTCGCCTCCATGGTCGGCAACCATACGCGACGCTCATCTAAAAACACTGTTTTCCTACCGAGGTTCGACTTTCATCTGTGGAATTGCCTTACCACGTCTGACCAGGTCTGACCAGGTCTGACCACGTCTGACCACGTCTGACCACGTCTGACCAGGTCTGACCACGTCTGACCAGGTCTGACCACGTCTGACCAGGTCTGACCACGTCTGACCAGGTCTGGGGTTATATTCTAAGACCAGTTTGCATACGTATTACGTTTGAATCCTGCTAAGTGCGAAAAGGTTGGAGGTTAGAAAAATAACTTCTTGAAATTACTGTCACGCTAAGGACTTGAACGGGAAGATTTCACTAATCTTATAATTATTAGCAGTGAAATTCCCCGTCGCTCAGAAAGCGCGTGCGCGTTACTCGTTAGTGATGGCGCCGCCTATAATCAGAGAAGACACAGACGAGCTGTTATCAGCGCCCTGCTGGCGCCCCTTGTGGACATTCGCCTCCCCAACGGCGGCTCCAGGCTGTCAGTGCGCGGACAGCGAGCTGCAGGATGCATGTCTGCTTCGGTGCGACGATGGAGTCTTGAGTTCGAAGCCCGCCGTGTCCTCACTGTTCCTGTCTTTCTCCTCTGCAGGTGACCAAGCCGCTGTTGGAGCGCAAGCGTCGGGCCAGGATCAACCGATGCCTCGACGAGCTCAAGGACCTGATGGTCGGCGCGCTGGAGGTAAGTCGCTGACAGCTTGACAGTTTGACAGTCTGACAGTTCGACAGTGTCCACGGCGCCAGCACGGCAATCAGCGCCCAGCGTCGATCCATTGGGTCCATCTCAAAGCTGCTCTCAGCACAGCGTCTACCGAATTGTTCGTGCAACGTTTTGACATAATTAAGTCCATCATTATCCAACAAGAAGACTGCTTAAATAAATCAAAAAGGAGGCTCGATTCGGAAAATGTTCTACACAAAATTCAATCTCACAAAATTCCCCGTCCGGACTTTTTTCCGAAAATTCAAATCAAGCTGCGGACGCGTGCAGAACCGATTCCATCAATTTTTCTGCTGCCCACTTTTTCCCGGCGCGCATTACCTATAGTTGGTTTAGTTAAACGGTGCATTAGCCATCGCGGCGGGCGGCGCCGCGCAAGACGCCCGCTGCGCAACGGAGCGTGGCTGTCACGCCGGCAACGGAATCGACGCCGGTGCAGAAAAACAGCGTTGTTGTTGTTGTTGGCTCACGGGTACGGCTACGTGCTGGCTGGCAGCATCTCCAACAATCATCGCTTCCCACGTTGGCCGCTCCGCACGTTTCCTCCACGCTGGATTGATAGCCAATCGATTTCGTCTTCCTCTCTTCGGCCTGCTAGTTCTTGCGTCTTCGAGACGGCAGCGTTGTTTGCTTGTGGCGGAGGGCCGGTCCATGCGTGTCCAGCCAATCAGGCTCGGCCTTATAAGGAGGTTTTTCATCTCAAGCTGAATCCTTTTGATTGTTGACATTGTCCTTCGGTCCGCAGGCCGTAGGACAAACAACAATTTGACAAGGTGGAAAAGGTAGAAGAGATTTAATAGTCGCTTCCCCTCGGCGGACACATTTCACGCATGTCGAAGGAAATGCAATCAGTAAAATGGATTTTTTAGATCTTATTGCAACATGTTGAAGTACAAGGGTTGCCTTTTCTGGAAAAGCGGAAAATTTTGCCATGCTGAGCGAACAAACGTCTGAAAGAGCCCTTAAAACGGTTGCTGACACTTCGCCAGCCCGCGGTTCTCTGTTTCCGAGTAGCTTCTTGACGTCAGCAAGTTGCTGCCATTGTTTTGCTGAAGCGCGAAATTAGTAACTACCAGCCTGGAAGGAGTCGGCCCGGGACAAGGAGGGAAAATTGTCAGCAAAATGCAAAGTTTAGATTGACATGAATGAGACGAAAAGCAAAGCCAGTCTCCAACATGAAACCCCTTTTAAACACGAACTAAAACCTCTGGAGACCATCATGCTGCCTATTGACTGCTGACTGCTTCACTGTGTGACTGCTGACAGATGACTTCTTGACTGCTGACTACTGACTAGCAAGTGCTGACTGCTGACATTACCCCGGTGTGCGCTGCGTGTTCCAGGCCGAGGGCGAGAACGTGAGCAAGCTGGAGAAGGCTGACATCCTGGAGCTGACCGTCCGACACTTGCACAGCCTGGGCAGACCCAGGGACCCCGTGCAGGACGCTCACCGCTTCCAGGTGAGAATCCATGGCTACCAGCCGCTGCAGGACCAGGGGGGCGATTTTGTAAAAATTTCGGTTGAGAAGTCACTCGTCTTTTCGATAAGAGCGTTCATTTGTTCCATTAAAAACATTGACAATAATTGAGATATCACAGAGAAGACGAGTGACTTCTATAACAAAATTTTCCAGGTTGCCCTGGACAGCCCTTGAAACAAACAGGACTCAGACTCTGGAGGGCAGGAGGGCAGGAGGGATATGGGGTAGCCTGAAGGGGAACAGAGGAACGGAATTGTAGAGTGGGGCGCGAATATTAAACAATCTTACAGCAGGAACGTTGCCAAAAGTCAATCTGAATCAAATGACTACTATAACACATAGGTACTAATTAAATTTTCGCCAGGAATTTTAGTTTTCTATTTTGATTTTGAATATTACTACGTTTTCAGCCACAAAAACTTGCATTTAATCTCTCTCGCATGATCCCGCCTTTCGCGGCAATTATGATGATTCATGACGTGGCACTGCGTCTCAGCTCCATTTAGCGAAAATTTGACGTCCTTTTTGCTGGGATTTCTTAGCCTACTCCCAGGTCAAACCCCGACGTATCCACGTAGGCAAGCAACAGCGTTTTAATACTACATAGAAGATATAGAAGATACGATATTATAACAATAGGGATATTAAAAATACAGGTATCTTTTATACGCAGAGAGATGGAACGAGGCTAGAAAATAAAGTAGATGACGTTGTGGCAGAAGAAATGAGGAATTATAGCTAGGCATGCTGGAAACAATTGGTAAGAAAGGCTCAGGGACAGAGTCAAATAAATTTATCGGGTTTTAGTCTTTTGGAAAACAGGGTAAAATATTAGGCATGGTTTTCCGTGTAATTGGTAGAATCTGGGACCCTTGATGAAGCAGACAGCGTGGGTTTCCGGGAGGCCGGGAAACCTTCCCATGGCATTCGACAAGGTGAAGCCCGCTAACCTTCGACCCGTCGCTCCTCAGGCCGGGTTCAGCCAGTGCGCGTCGGAGGCGTGCCAGTTCCTGCTCTCCCTTCCGGGGCTGGACGCCCACGTGGGTCGCCGGCTCGTGTCGCACCTCGGACAATGCGCCGCGGGGCCCCTCAGCGTGCAGGTCGCGCCGCCCGCGCGCTCCTGCTACTCGCCGCCCGTCTCCCCGGCGCCCTACACCCCCCACACCCCGCGCACCGCCGCCTCCCCCTCGCCGTCGCCGTCCTCCTGCTCGTCGTCGGCGTCGGCGTCGGCGTCGGCGTCGACGTCGGCGTCCTACAGCGAGGTGCACCGCATCGCGTCCACGCCCAGCGTCTACGAGTTGTCGCGGCCGCTGACCGGGTTGCTGATGACCGTGCAGGACACGCCGGGGCCGAGTTGCCGGCAGGACGTCGTCGCGCGTCGCGACATCGGCGTCAGGGAGGGCAGGTTGTGCGCGGCGTCGGGTCCGAGGGTGGCCCATCGAGTGTCTCGACCTCCGCAGCTGGGGCAGGCCGACGAGGACGAAGGTCCTGAAGACCTGTCCATGTGGAGGCCTTGGTGACCGTGTTCATCTATGTAGCCTGCTTGTGTGCCTGCTTGTGTTTCATTGGCTGCGCGTGGCCCAACACAGGATTTACTTAACGACTTGTTTGTTGGTGGTAACTTGATAGTTAGACGTGAATGAGCGGCTCAGTACATTACAAAATGATCTCAAAGTGTGCTAGAATCTTAGGATGCCTTGGTAAATTAAAGTTATCTGTTGTCATTCTGTAGAAACAAAGATTATACGCAGTGATAGACAGAGTATATATTAGTTGTTGGGGGTTTTATATGTAGGAAAATAGGAGAGAATTCTCGATGAGAAAGAAATGAAAAAGTTATTGGGGTTAATTTTGATATTTTAGAGCGCATTTACCTAGTTAGCCTAGAGTTATTGATTTGCTTTCGATCAATATCCACTAAAGAGTTAATTATTGGCTTGATGGAAAATATTGTGATATTATAACTGAAAGACACTGATTTTCTTGCCTGAAAATGGCAACATTGTTCAAGGAGAACAACATAATTTAGAGAGAACCTTTGATCTGTCAAATTTTCACATTGTCTTTCAAACACTTAGGTTAGATGCACCAGTATTTGTTCACGTGTCAGTGCCTCATCCTCTTGAGAAATCCCATTGCACTGGGGTTGTGAGAGAGGTAGCTTAGTATATTGTATTTGAATGTCACTCCATAAAGATTTTCCTGTTCACATAAAATCGTCGATTCTATAATAATAATAATACTTGATTGAAACATCCACGGCGTCCTGTTAATTTATTCGGTTAAGTGGTCCCAGAGCGAAACAATTATTTCAGTAGAAGTCAGCAGAATCCTTGAGCTTTCAGATCAATCCGAAATTAGCATTTTTCACTTCACTACACGGGCGTCTCACGCGCATAGAACTTCACACAGATTATTTCCGCCCAGGGCGCGTGCGCAATTAACTTTGATTGCTTCACTTAGGCAACATTGAAATTTCGGCTTACTCTGTTCAGGTAGCATGGCGTTAGCAGCGTTAGCAGCGTTAGCAGCGTTACATAGCGCTATCGGCGGCTTGGTTTACGCACCTGCATTCTGCAAATGAACGTCTTGCGAATGCGAAGAGATAAGCGGCGAGTGTTTAGGGGAGGGCGAGAGGGCCACATTTAGACACGGCGCGGACGACGGGCAATCGCTGCAGAGAGACGAGCAAAAAACCTGAAAGTGAAGATCGCAACGCGAGATAGTGGCATCGTGGCTTCGTCGCTTGTAACCCATTAGCCCAATGGCCAACTGGGATGGAGTCGGCCGGCACTCGGCATGTGCACCTGTGGCCATATCCAGCCTGCCTGACTGCGACGAGAGATTAGCATCATTAAATCACCGGCTTTGCAGAAACCAAATCTGTTGCGTAAGACACCGCAGCGTCGCGCCCGGGCCCGGCATTCACGTTCGTCCAGTGCGCGGTGGGCGATTTTTTGCGCACCCAATTAAAAACGCTGGCGAAATATTGGTAGGATTATGCTGAGATGCCCGCGCGTGTTGCCGATACGACGTGATTAATTTCACTTTCATTCATTTCGAGTCCCAACCCACCGTGGCTGATTGCGGAGGTGAGTTTTTTAGTGCATCATTTTAAAGTGGGTGTCTATTTTTATGTTGCGAATTATTTGCATTTTTCTAAACCATTTCTTAAACATATTAAATAATATATGCATTTTACTTCAGAGAAAGAGATAGCATGTCTATTTCATATATATTTTATTTTCTGCGACGGTATGTTGGTACCTAATTAATCTAAATAATCACATCTATAAATTGCCGTCTACATAGTTTTAGAAGCACCTCCTGGGACGCTTTTTGCCTTGGCTATTTCTATGTAGAAGTTGGCGACTTGAGCGCACTCTAGCTGTAAATGTTGAAAGCTAACTGTAGTTTCACCCGTTGCCGCTGCGCGTCGTGCTAGTACCGAAAACATGGTGGTCAGTGTACGCGGGCTGGGTTTGTCTCTTAGTTTATTTTATGGAAAGCCACTCGCTAGCGTATCATGCTAGATTGGTTGGGAGAATCGGGTGCAGTGCAATAATTCACAGTGCAACGTTTCGTACACGATCATTACATATATTTATTTGTAAATTGTTTCCTTTTAAAACTAACTTCTTAAATTTCCTTATGACGATACACTAAACGACTGTGAGCGTTCTTTAAAATATTAACATCTATCATAACTGGAAATTTGAAGATCAGATTTTACCACTTATGATATATTGTAATACATCTTGCATGGATTCGCTCATACCTTCTCAACTCACATGTCCTACTTCTTACTCGGAAGTTACAATGCGTAAATGGATTCAATTCAATTCAATCTCATCCTAAAAATGGTAAACTATACAATACATTATCGTTTTATTGTCATTAACCCTTTCAGTTCTGCATATTTCTGAAGTGAACCATCGCTCTCTCATTTCTCCTGAGAGCGAGTGCTCGATGGTTGTTTATAGCAGCTGCTGTGTAAGTAGTACCTACATTTTTTACATTATTGTCATTGAAAATGTGTTACATAGCGTACGGTATACAATTGGATGTGATTGTTCGCAATGCTAATTGATTGCAGTCTGACATTTGCTGCAGCTGACACATGTAGATGTATACGACACTCAATCGATAATTATAATATAAACACCGATACGGGAATAAATTAACTATATCAGATCAACATTTATATAGTATTTTCGATAACCTTTTCAATAATTAATTACAGTGAGAGTGTTAATGTCGTCCACAGCAATCAGTTAGCTTAAACATTTAGAGACTCCTCGTCAATTTTCACAAACAAAACAGAAAATTTTATCTTGCCTTTCGTATTTTTATATATATTTTTCACAAGAATAAATATGCTAGTTTCGTAGTAGGTATTTTAATATAAGTTAAATATGAGTGCGACAGCGCCGCGCTTAGAGCGCTGGCGTCCTGGGGTAGAGTTTTCTAAGGAAGATGCTGTCAACGGGGGAAGAGGGCATGAGCACGTAGCGAGCAGCCCTGGGAGGGTGTCCGTCGTCTAGAAGAGGTCGTCGTCCCTGAGCGCCGGGCGCCGCCGCCCCCCAGACGGGGGTGTCTGCGTCTTGGGGCGCCGACCCATCTGCGGGATCCTCCCTGCAATAACCACCCCCGGTCTAGAGTCCAAACAATGCCCCACTCGGCGTCCTCTCGTCGCGTTGAGGGGCGGCCAAGGCTTGGATTACCACCTACCACCTACCACCTACCACCTACCACCTACCACCACCCTATACAGCGTCTCGTTAAGGGTGTGATTCTTGGAAAGAAAAGAAGCAACGTTAATGGCATTTGCTTGACTGTAATGGCACTTTCATGAAGGGCTTCGGAGATTCGTAACAGTCTAAACAATGGGATATCAATATCATAGACCAAACTACAAAGCCTGGCCACGTCACAGGTCAGAGATAGTTGCGTACAGCTCTCAGGTTGACAGCTAAACAAAAAAACATGTCTATGAACACGTCATAGGTTTGTTACAAGAAGTCGCGGTGGGTTTTGAAATGGCGCATTTAGACGATACTAGCAATGTGTTTTTAAAACGCCGATGAATAAATCAATGGGAGGAAGTTGACGGACAGGAAATCAATACGTCGTTGAGACGGATATTATTGGATGTTGGGGTTGGAATTTGTACTGATAAGAAGATGGCATACAGTGTGCTTAGTGGGAACGAACGTTGACTTCAGCAAATGTAAATAGTTCGGCGAACAAATTCTGCGCATGCCGTGAGGAATGCAGGGATAATTGCCGGGTGTGTCAGGTGAGGTCGCAACCTGTTTTTCATTTCAGTTTTGAATGCAGTTATCCCCTTGACACTTATCACTCAGCACTCAGAAAATAAGCTACTAAACTCGAAATTGTGAGAAAAAGGTTTCCAGAAAACGTTGATATCTTCGCTGAGCGTGTTCGCTTGTCCATGTTGTAGGCTGCTGTAGCATTGGCTGGGGCTGGAACTGGATGGAGCATTAGTGTGAGGTGGATACATATCCCCTCGGCTGGTATTCTGAATCTATAGGTTTGAATTCATCTGACCAGGAGTTCAAATTCAAAAAGGCAAGGCCACGGGGTGTTTTTAGGATTGGGGCGAGTTATTCAGTGGTTCAGCTGGAACAACGCAAGAATTTTCATTTGGGTTCTGATAGCAAGCCCGCTGGAAAATGTCGAGATGTTCACTGTCAATTGAATTAAACGTATACGAGAAGGTATAAACCAGAGAGGGAGGGAGCTGTTCTTTCCCCAGGCTTGATTCTGTTCAATTAATCCCCCCCCCCCCCCCTCTCGCTCCGATTTAGTTTCCGTCGCAAAAGGCACTTAATTGCGAAATTGATTAGCGATTATACAATTTCGAAATTGTAAGCCTCGTGGCTGAAAATGGAAACTCAGGGGACGCGTAGATGAATTCCATAATGAAGCCCCAGTTGGCAAGCCAATTCCATTCAATTCAAATATACATTGAAAGCGATCTTCTCAGATGTCATAGCCCCCTGCAGCATCCTCGTCTCGCCGCTGAGAACAGGCGTGCGAACGCCCAGCACCTTGCTTCTGCTGCTGCTGCTAAGGCTGGTGAGAGAGAGTGAATCTCATCAACTGATGACAAGATTACTCTGATGAGCTCCATTCACCTTCCGTGCGTTATTAGACGCGGCTGGTGCATGGGGGGCATGGGAGGGGGAGGCGTCGTGCGTCTGGCGCGGCGCCGGTTCAAAGGGCACGCTAAGTGGGTGAGTTTGCTAGCAGCACGGCTCGAGGCGCTGCGTTACGTGCCACAGATGTCGCAGCAGGCAGTAACGAGCAACACGGCCGTGCAGGCCAAAGTTCAACCCTCGGACAAGATAATAACCCCACTTCCACTGCGGACGCGTCTTTCTCCCTGGAGCAGGCGGACGGGAAGAAGGATTTGCTATTTGGGGATGAAATGTCGCTCCCTTTTGCGACGCCAGGCCTGCAATGAAAGCTTCTCGAGAAAAAAAAACTGAGTTGGAAGTAAAATTGTCTGCGATGATGCGGGTGACATCAAAAGTCACAGAGCTTTTAAATCGCAGGGAAAGTAAAAATCCGAGAAAGTCTGGAATATCAAGAGAAATCGCTGTACGCTTTCCCACAACTCGACGACAGGATCTCCATCCTAAAGGCGAAGCTACCTTGCAACCCACGGCCGGCAACCCACGCTCCTGACCTGGAGTCTGCAGGCGATCTCTTGCACACGCTCGGGGCCATGGCGCGACCGAAGCGGCGATAGCGCGAACTGCGCAGCTGCGGCAGCCAGCCCAGCCGTGCCAGCGCCCCGATGTGTCGCTTGCCCATCGTGTCTACCCCTCGATACCCTCGGTCCCGGCTAGAGTCCCGGAACCACCCGCTTCTGGCGACAGAGCCTGCAAGTTACCATCCAACACCTGACTAACTCCTAGCTAGCCGCGCTACTCACTACTCACTACTCGCTACTCTACTCGCTACAGACACTACACTACCGGCGCTAGAGCCGCTACGCTGGCAGCACTTCTAACGCACTACGCAGGGTGCTCGTGCTTAGGACCCTGCTCCCTTACAACTACAAGGCAGATGCAGTCAGGAGGGCGTCCGACATCGATGGCACGAGCAGGATCTCCACCAAACAGCGTCTTCGTGGCTACAGGAACATACGAGCAACTACGAGCACGACGAACAAAGTTAGCAGAAACAACTAATGGACGAACATGGACTAATGGGTTTGCGGTGAAGAAAATAGCAGACATCTACTTACGAGACAGATCGCTTAAGAGTTGAGAGCAAAGTTACGAGTGATGATCGAACTACAGAGAGCAAAACTAAAATACTCAAGTGTCCTCAAGATACAACAAGATGTCACCAACCGCACGCAGTTTCTACGACAAAGCAATCAGTTGCATGCGAATCTGCACTGGATGCAGCATGAATAAGTGGATGTTATTATTGATCAGTGGTTCTGCGGTGTGACGCGTTGAGTGACGTACGAGAGGATCTCGCCAACGCCGTTCTTTGATCCATTCTTTCATTAAGTCTGATGGCAACATCAACCCCGGCGAGTGCAGCCAGACCAACCCGCCTGATCATCTTGACTTTGCGCCGCTGGGCCCGAGGCTTATAGAAGTATTTCGATCAATCCATGTCCCTCCTCCTCGATCTGGCTGCTGCTAGAACCCCCCCCCCCACCCACCCAACACCCACCCAGCCTACATCCAAGTTTCCTTATTACTTTGCCTCCCAAACATTTAGTTTCCACATGATTAATATTATAGTTGTGTTCATCAATTTTGGCTGGATGTAGAAATGCCAATAATTAATTTGACGTAATTAGCATCAAAGAGATTGATAACAACAATTACTTTGTGACAAATTCCGCTAATCCACTAATTTTCAGGCCTGATTTACTCCGAAAGCGGCCCAGAATAGAGGAATACACACCGCAACCAATTACAATCGGCAAACAACAAATTAGTAACCCAACAGACTTGAACACTGAACACTGAACACTGAACACCGAACAGCAAACAGCAAACACTCAGGCAAGGATTCTACACAAGTTTGTATGAAACTCATAACGGAGCTCAATTAGCAGTAGCTTCACACAGAACTAAACTAATAGACTGCAACATTACATGCATGCATCCCATCCCATCCCGTTGCCGGCTCCACCGTGTGGCTGGAGAGTCAACTGGACATAACACGATGATGGGGGGGTTTTGGGGTGATTTTGAGGAAGCCATGAAGCAAAATGTCAACGGCTAGAGCGTGGCTGAAATCTATGCCAAGGTTGGTAAAAGGGATGAACGCGAATCACATCCCTCCCTTCCAGTTTCCCGAAAAGAAAAACAAGTCGACTCCAAAGAGAGGCGCATTGTTTGGTCGCATAGCTCTTTTTCCTCCTGAGAACATGACGTAGTTACATTACCTAATTCGTAAAATGCAGTCAAAGGTTTCCATGTAAACGAATATAGCACCAGCGTTGGGGAGAGAGTTTATTTTCTATTCAGAATATTGATAGCTCAATTTTGTTGCGCAAGACGACATGGTTTAATTTCGTCGATATTTCATCGCCATCTCTGACGCTGGCTTGGATAGGAAAGGAGCTGGTATATTGTCTCATGATGAACGGATTTAATTAAGATTCGCGATGGCGAGCTGATATGCATCTATTTGCTCGTGCAATTCACTACACTGTACGTACTACGTCTTGCTTGCTACAGCACACAGAGCAGAGGACAAAAGGCAGGCGGGTTCGGGCTACTCTACGTCTCCAGACATCATGCAGGTCGAACGCCCGCACGGCGCGCATACAACACTTCGTTTAGTAACACAGATAACAACATTATTAGATTTCACATGAACAACATTTCCTCGCTTTACTGACAGAAACTTTGGAGTGTATCTACCTCTACGTGATAAAGCTGCGATCCAAAAATACACAAGAAGATGACGCTGTTCAAGGCAAAATGTATTGCGAGAGTCGAGGAATTAGATTTGCGATCGGAGGGATCAACTCGATTGATTTCACATCAGCGTCACGGCTTTCAAAGGGGCACTCGTCGTCTGACGGATCTTGGAACGGAGTATGACGTCACTTACCCAGGAAGCGTTTCTCCGGCGCCGCGCCGCCTGACATGACCTCCATCAGGTCGTCGTAGTCGAAGAGCTCGGAGTTCTGCACGTTGGGCATCGGGTACTCGTCGGTGGATGGCATCAGGTAGGCCGCCGCCTCCCGCTTGGCTCGCCCGCCCGCCGCTTCCGTCGACCGCTTGCCCTTCAGCGAGCTGAGGTGTCTCTTCTGCTCGGCCGCCTCCACCTCCTTCTCGTCGCTCTCCAGCGTCTCGGCAGCCTCCGCCGCCTCCGCCGCCTCCTCGGGCCCGACCGGAAGTCGGCCCTGGCGCAGCAACGCAGCTACGTAGCGCTTGGCTATGCCGTCGACGCCGGCGCCTGCCTCGTGGTTGTAGTTCCACGTCTTCGAGATGGCCATCGGCGATATGGCGCGCTTCTCCGCCTCTCCGCCGAACCAGCGGTCGCGCTTGTGGAACGGCAGGTTCTGGCTGCGCACGAGCGCGCCCAGATAGCGCTTGCCCTCGCGCAGCGGCGCCTGCCGGCTGCGCGCCAGCGACGCCAGGTTGCGCTTGTCCGGCGTGAACCACTCGGCGTCGTCGGCGTCGCTCTTCGCGTAGCGCGCGTACCCTCCGCCCTTGGCCAGCGCGCCCAGGTTCCGCTTCTCCGACTGCGCCTGCGCCTCGTCCTGCACCAGTTCCTGCACCAGCCGCGCGAGCGCGTCGAGCGTCTCCTCGCTCTTCTTCTGCGGCAGCAGGTTGTTGCGCGCCAGCGAGCCGATGCCGCCGCGTTTGCCTTCCCTCAGCAGGCCGTTCTTGGCGAGCGTCGCGACGCCTCGCTTGCCGACGCCCTCGCCGCCCTCCTCGGCGTTGTCGTTGCGCGCGGCCATCGTGCGCTGCGTGGCCGGCAGGTAGCCTGCGCGAGCCAACGCCTCCACGCTGCGTTTGCCGTCGCCGCCCTTCAGCGCCAGCCCGCCGCCGCGCGCCAGCGACGCCATCGAGCGCTTCTCCACGTCGGCGTCGGCGTCGGCGTCGTCGGCGTCGGCGTCGGGCGCCAGGTCGAGCAGCTTCTCCTTGAGCAGCTCGAGGTTGAGCTGCGACTCGAGGTAGAGGACCGTCTCCAGCGCCTTGGTCTCCGCCTCCAGCGCCTTGAGCGTCTCGAGGTCTTGTTCGTCGCGCGCCGCGGCGCCGGGGTCGCGCTTGGCGTTGAACTGGAAGGGCAGTGCGCCTGCGCGGGCCAGGGCACCCATGTAGCGCTTCTCGCCGGGCTCCTGGTCGATCTCGGGCAGCTGGTTGCGCGCTGTCATCCCGGGGTGCAGCTTCTTCTGCGGCGGCGACGCGTACAGAGGCATGTTGCCGGCGCGCGCCAGCGAGGCCACGTAGCGCTTGCCGGTGTGGTAGGGCAGCCCGCCGGTGCGAGCCAGCACGCCCACGTTGCGCTTGCCGATGGCGTGCTGCGCAGCCTCACCTGCGTCGGCTGCGTCGGCTGCGCGGGGCGGCGCAGCCGTCGTGCTCGCCGACAGCACCTGCAACAACCGACGCCGGGTTCATGACGAGCATCACAATTACCGATGCCTCAGAATACGTGACATCGTTGCTAGTTTCCAAGCAACGTTGAACGTGGGGAGTAAAAAGCCACGCTGGTGAAATCCAGGCTATTCTCATTATATTGTGTACAAATCTACGTGGATTTCAAACGAGAGACTGAACAAAGTACGTATTATTTGAAACTATACATTATTCCATAACGTTTCAGACACATGTTTTTCTGAGCAGTCTCTGCTTGCAGCATCAGCGTCAGCATCAGCAGCAATGATGCAAGTGGTTCATCGCGCCGTCGTGTTGGCGGCGATCCTAACGCAGCGGGGTCACGCCGACGGCAACGTGACGGCGAGGCGGACGTACGGCTATCAGGAGGAGTGTGTTGACGAGCGTTGGCAGACCATCGCCTTGGTCTTCATCACTCTCTGGTGCTTCGGCGTCATGTGCAACTGTTGCTCCATGCGCCGGGACCTCGCCTAGCACAGATCTCAGCACAGTGCGACACATTGATACCACGAGTGCGACCGGCGAATCCGTGGCTTCCGTCGAGTCTACCGAGTCCTAGACATTGCAAGGCCCGCTTGCTGGATTGTTCAAACTTTCGTGTTTAAGATTGCTTGATTCCAAGATTTTAGTGCATCTGCACAGTATTAAACGCAGTCCCTGGAAGTGGAGAAATGCTGTTTTTCAATTCACGTGCAAGTCAATTGCCAACAACGGGTTCCTAACACTTAGATATCCACCGAATCCAGGCAACCGCAGAAGCGAATAATTTTGTGCGACGCTAACTCCCAGGCCGCAATTCAAATTCCACATCAAAACGATCGCAGCACAGACATTGTCACCAATTTAACCTCCCTCAACCCCCCCCCCCCTCAATTTAACCTGGGTGGGAGCCAAGATCCAAGAGGCTCTAAAGTAACCCTCCGGTGTTTGATGCGTGTTGAGGGTCAGCTGGCCTGTATCCTGCAAGTGTCGTAAGTCAGGTTTCGAGTCGGGCTTCGAGTCAGGGGCACTGCAGAAGAACTGAGAAGTGAGGTCTGAGGAGCAGCCGTTGCGGAGATGGCTGGCGCTCGCCTCAGCGGGCTCCTCTGGACGCTGGCCTCGCTGGCTACGACCGCCTGCGACGCCGACGACGTCGACGTCGACGGCAAGGTGCACCGACGATGCATCGACCCCGTCTGGAGGACGTTGGCCATCATCTTCTTGACGCTCTGGGTGCTGGGGCTCAGTCTCAACCTGATTCGATGCGCCTTCTATTTCGGGAGATGGAACGGCCCGGGAAATCACACCGAACGTCAGCCTCAAGTGGTGGTCGTCACTCCCAATCGGTAGTCATATCATGTCTTCAATTCAAACTATTGATTTATGTATTTGACCAAGGAATTATCAATTTGTACTCACTATCGATTTTGTGCATTTGGTTTATAAAAGCCTGCTTTTTTGTGGACACGTCATTACGTCGTGTCTTTCGGTTCTACATGTTCTTTGGGACAAGTGGAGAATTGCGTTTTGGATCGTTAGAACGCAAAGCGACTAAACTCACAAACGCTATGAACACTTCACTCATTGAAGAAAAGTTGAAAGTGACAAGTTTCGGCAGTTTCAGCCAGTTTGGCGTGACAGGCCGGGCAGGCCGGGCCGTGACTCTACCGGCGCTACCTTGCGACCAATTTGGTTTGCAACAATGGGACGCCGTTTCTGCGTTACGAGTTTGTTTCCTTCAGCTGTCATTTCATCTAACGTCTTCCATTTTACGTTTCTGTCATTGTGACCGTTTGGCGGCGATAAGGCTTGTTTCTTTCAGATATATGTGATAGATTGGATTATAGATTCTATCGATGTTTAATCCGAAAGACGACTCATTTAGGGAAGCTCCTCTCGAGGTTCCTGCTAGCTCTTATGAACCATTCTTTGCCAGAAAGTCTAGCATATATCCCAGCAGCTATTCCAGTGCGGCATTTTCGAACCAAGAAAACATTGATTCGATAGCGCCGGTCGCGCATCAAAAGTTTTGTAAGGGGCTTGCTTATACAGTACTACAAATTTTAGATAATTTCCAATTCACATGTTGCATATTTATTTTCTTTTCACAAATTAATTACTAAACTTCCTTCTTTTTTGCCAATTTCTGGGGATGCTTTAAGATAAGTCGGTGTTGCCCATTTTTAATATGTATTTTATGCCATTGCCAGGTTCAGAGGGCATAGGTTCTCTGCTTATGGACGATTACCCCGATCCTGACAGTCCATATGAGTCAGATTCTGACAATGACAGGCTTTACATAGACCTAGACCCTCCTGCCAACTACCAACGAAGAGTTTCTGTCAATTGCTTTGCCACTCCTGTTATGAAAGTGGACTTCCAGGATGAGCCAGAACAGTTAACGAGTAGTCCTAGCCATGACTTAGATAAACCCATGGACAAACCGAAGGAAAAAATATCTAAGGATAAGTCCAATGATATTCCATTGGATATCCCAGTCGAAAAATCTAAAGAAAAATCAGGGTATAAGCCTAAGCACAAGTCGTCTCAAACAGAGTTGGATGAAAAAGTGAAGAAGTCTCACGGTAGCAAAAGGAAGAGGAGGAAGACATTCGTCGACCAGGGATCTCAGACAGATTTCGAGGATATTTTTCCATGTACTGGTCTCGCGGTGAATGCTCCTATCAATTTAGATCAAGGGAAGGAAGTGCTGCTGCTACATCGCAGGAGGAAGAGGCCAAGGGGGAGAGGTGGCAAGGACAGGAATTGGCCGAAACAACCATTTCAACAGGATGGCGGTGCCCTCTGCTACCTGAGAGAAGAGCCCCTTGCCAAAAAGCAATGTGGGCGAGGTCCAGATGAAGATGACAGTGACATGGACCCACCAATTCGTACCATTAGCTAGTGTAATCACCACATTTTGTAAGATGACAATTTTACACAATTTGATTAGAGCACGCATGTAGAAAATATACTCCTAATTACATTCCATCCTCACAAATCAATTATGCCTTGATGACACCGAAATGTATGCTAAAAGAATATTTATGTAGGTAATTGATCGTTCTCTTATTTCAGTTCTCAAAGGTAAGATATTATGGTACGAACAACCAAGGTCTGCTTGTAGACTGCTTTTCTGCGTGTAGTACGAGGTAAGGCGTCTGTTTTAATATTAACCCGGTATTCCGTGAAGTGCAGTCACCTGACTTCAGCTTCCTCCGTGAGCCCAAGAGGGTTGGGAACCTTTCTGCCCTGGCACCCCCTTCCTCCTCTAGCCTGGCTATTTGACATAGTTCGCCGCCGCCGCCGCCGCCGCCGCCGCCGCCGCCGCCGCCGCCGCCGCCCCCGTTGAAATGTGGTGAGTAAACCGGCGACGCTGCACCCCCAGCGTTCACGCTTCGCCACCCCCGGCTCGGTGATTTACACCCCCGAGCAGGGGATGTAATTACACCGAAGTGAGCAAACACTTTGCTCGCGCCGGGAGAATAGCTTAGCGAGAATGTGTGACTACTAGCTCGTTTCTTGTTTTATCGCCACTCCCAACAGGTAAGTCACCTTTTGACTTCGCTTCTAATAAATCGTAAAAGGCATGCCGGTTTTTGTGTGCAACAGCCTAAAATTAATATTGTTCGTTAACCGGCCGTGGATTTCATGAAACTCGCTGCTCGTGCTTGTCTGTCCGGGTTTAATTTCACTCAGCGCAGCGAGCGACTTGCTGGCTTGTGTTGGCCTGCTGCAGCGAGCACGGAATCTCATCTTAATCACTCTAATAAACGTTCACAAATAGGTCGGCATTCTTGTCCATAAAGTTGGATCTAAACAGTAAATACCTCCCCATACTGTTAACGTCATAGTTTGACATTTCATCGAATTATCGACAGAAATGCACCTCAGCAAAGCCGCCGTCTGAAGCCAGCAATGTTCATGAACACGATGAGAAGTAACATTATAAAACCACTATCTACTACCGGAAGCTGGGAGTGTAATATCGTTTAGTTGCGTTGGATGATGAGTGAAGGGTGTATAGCGATTTTAAATTAAAATGAAGTTATTCCTCTAATATACTTGACATGGATTCTTATACTTGCTAGTGCATGGGTAATACTTTTCGCCATTCAAAAAGTCATCTCAGCGAACAAAGAATTTCCGTGACACGAGTTTTCCGATGTCTTCTGATTTCATTTGAGATTGTTTCCAACAATGAGCCTCTATCGAAGGCAATCAGCGTCACGATCAATAAATCGCATCAAAAAAATTATCTTGTTAAATATCGCCTGGCTGAGACTTGAGAATGTTGTGGAAGTCTGAACCTCGCACAAAGCATTATCTTCATGCTCATTAAATAGATAGCGCTTTTCATAAATATTTCATAGCCAATTTGGAGGAATTCAATAAGGTTGGCATCACGATAAAGATGCCATTAGTTTCTCTTCGTCGAGAAATGTATTGTACATTTCATTTATCATCTAACCGAGGAAATGCGGAGTAACGGAAACCTCTGGCTCCCTTATTCCACAAAGGCCCATTCATCATAGAAATAGCTAGCGCGCGACATTTTTCCCGTGGCTTCGGGATTGAATCTGATCGAGGAGTATGCCAATAAATATGAAGCACCCAATACTTTTCAGTTTTCATGGTGGCGAATTACTTATTCGGTGATTTTCTTCCCTACATTCCGCCATAATTCCAGTCTCGGCGGTCGGCATTCACCCCCAGCCGCAATCTCTCTATTCTTCAACCCATGGCTGATATACGCAAGTATAATATTCTAATGCAACTAAAAATATCTCCCTAAGATTTAAGATGGAATTGCTCGCCTTGGTATTGAATAGCAACGGCAAGGCAGCTGAGCTTCGTACAACGCCCACAAATGTTCCTTGGAAGCTGGGTATTTTGAAAAGGTGAGTCTTGAGTCTTAAAAGTAATGAGGTTAAAGGAAAGAAATGATGTTGGGGCTTGATTCTGGTCTGATTTTATATCTCTGGATTTTCTCAAATATTTTTCAATCAGCAGCTGCTTTGAATATCATAAAAATATCTCTTCGCGGAAATTTCCAATCACAGTGCAATAAGTATGACATCGAAGCAGACATGGAACTCGATACTCTTGTACCGTCCTCATTTCTCATCCTCAAACGAATAGCGGGCTCCAATAATATAGATATCAGTGAACAGTTCCGCTATATAAAGCATCGTGACCAATTGCGTATTTTGTCAAGAGAGACAAGGCAATGGATGGTTTTTCCAGACTGCAATTCATGTTATGTGCATCTGAATTCATTTCTTTGAGAGGAGAAAACCATTTCGACTCTACACAGAATTTAAAAGTAAGAAGTGAACATGTTAACATTCGCTTTGTTTCGGCAGCATTACAGCAGCTCACTAAGTACTTAAATATCAGCTAAAACAATGCCGAAAGTGATTCCCTATGCAGTCTGCATCTAATTACACCAGGGAGCTTGCTATCCCATTATGACAGTGTGTACAAAAATATTCGAACAAATAATTTTATCATCAGTGCGTTTTCGATCAATTTTACACAATTCAACAGTAACCCCTGATGGAATGCATCGGTAATCGGTACCCACGCGGAGGTTCATGTTGTTGCTATTATTTGACATATGTGTAATGAAGGCCTCGTCGACCATTACCTGAGCGAGACCCGAGAGATAAGAGACAAGTCACGTGGCCTGTGACGTAATCTACTACACATGTGCAGGGGTAGCTATGCATGCGAACAGTAGGCTCTGCAAGTTGGTCGAGATAGGTATTGTCTGTCGTGTGTTGTGTTTGTTTTCGCTGGCAACAGTCATCATCTTCCTGCTACATCTGCATGACGGTAAGTCAACCCGGATATTCTACAATCGGCTGTATTGGATTGTGTCTTGCTGACCTACGCTCCAGTGAAACTGAGAGACAAGACAACTGTAGGCTGTTTAACATCCCAGGGTTTCGTTTAAACTGTTTAAACGATGTAATGTACACTGGCGATTTATTTTGTATTTACAAATGGAGAATTATTCGTCTTCGGATGACTTTTTCCCTTGGCTCGATGTTTTCGGAGCAACTAGTTTGTATACTCCACCTTTTCGGCATTCTTAATGACTGTAACGGCAGACGTTTTCTCTAAATAGGAGGAGGTCGAAAGATGATCAGATGAGTTCCCTCAGTTGTGGTTGAACGGGATTGATATGGAGAACAATTAATTGTCAACAGAATAAGCATCCTTTTTCCCCTGACTTGTGATTTCTGAGTATTTACACATTACATACTACTGGTAAACACTGGTAGGTAGTATGTTTCATATGGAATTCGATTTGGTATTTGGGGAATACAAATTCTATCGGAGAATTTTACAAAACAACATTTAAATTTGGTTTAATAATTTAAACACATATTTCAGCCTAGTCTCTGAGATTCAGTACATTTATTTTATATTTAATAATATTATGAATGCCGCTATAAATGGCCAGTCACTTTTCAGCGTTCGAATTATTTACAGCAGCTGTGGTTAAAGCTCGCTCCGGCCTCTGTCAACAGAAATTATTTCGCTATGCGCCGCGAGTTTGATGTGAATTAAATCTGCCAACGCAAACCAAATCGACATCGGTTGTAAATGAAATTCCCTTCTGCCGGCGCTTGGCACGGATGCAGCCCGCCTTGCGTGGAAGTACGACAAGTTGCCTAACCTCAAGGCGACCACGTTCGACAGGAACGCGTCCCGACTGCGCATTGCGATCTGTCGCGACACCGCACACAAAGCACGCGCGTGTCTTCCAGCGGCAAACGCAAATTCATCTCTCTCTCCCTCTCTCCCTCTCTCTCTCTCTCTCTCTCCCTCTCTCTCTCTCTTCCTCTCTCTCTCTCTCTCTTGCTCCACTTCGATGCGAGGCTTGCAATCATCATGTCCGTGGAAATAATTAAGATTATAAAACTCCACGAAGTTTTCTGTGCCTGCGTGTTTGCCATCTCGATTCGATATTTCATCTCCGCGATGGCTGGACTAGTAAATTGTTACGTGTTCGGGAAGCGCAAATATGTGTAATAAAAGATGTCTTCTCGGCGAGACGGGGTACATGGGAGCAGCAGGCTCGCGAAGTCGCGCGTTGACAGAGACAAATCTGCCACCCGATCATTTGCAAACATGTTTTGAATTGTGCTCGCTGGATTGTCGACAGCGTGCCGTCGCTCGAGTGGGCAGGACGTGGTGGGGGGGGGGGGGGGGGGGGGGGGGGGGGGAATCTTGTCAAAATTACAACGGGCTGCTATTAATTAAATATGCTACCATGAAAAGATTAGAAAATAAATCGTTGCGTTTCAATGTCATCAAAACTGCTAACATATTAAATACAGATGATAGGAAAGAAGTGGGTGGTGTTTTCGTCAGCAGAATGTGAGCGTTGTGGCTTCTATTCGTTTTTCATCGCAGGAAAAAGTTTTCAATTAATTCGGAAAAGTGTTTAATTAATTCGGAAAAGTGTCACCAACGCGTCACAAAAAGTTGTGCCAGCAATTAGCCGCAAAAAGATTAAAATGCATTTTTTGTTTTTTCTTCAAATCACCGATCCAGAAGCAAGAGATTTAATCCGATATGAGAAATAAGACGCAATCCATTTAAATTGGGAAGTTTTCCGAAGCTTCTCTCGAGTTTAAATACATTATTAAAACAACCTTATGCCGGTTGCACTTAATTCCCATTAGAACGCAGATGCGGAGCTTTCTCGGACGCAAAGTTTCCTTCTCAAGTAGAACAAGAAGAACAAAGAAGAAGAAGAAGTATTATGTATAGTAGACGAAGAGAAAGAGAGCAAAGATGCGAGAAATCTCCCATCCCCCAAGGGCGAATAGGATTTCCCGGTTTATTTATTACCATCATTTCCCTTACCGAAGACATTCCGTTCTGTTTCATTAACTGGGCTTATCTCGAAGCGACACAAACAGCAGGGCGCGCGGCGTGGCGCGGGCCTGCAGAATAGGGGATGGTGTATGCGTGCGATGCGATGCGATGCGTGCACGGGGGGCGCAAGGTGTGTGTGCGATCAGTGTCAAGTGCCGGCGGGCGATGGGCAAATTACGGGCATCTGGAGGAAGCAGCTACAACGCGATAAATTAGCCAGCGAGTTGCGACGCCGGGCGGGGTGGACAACTGCTCGCTGCTTCACCGAGCTTCCGATGAAATGGCGGGAGACCGGCCGTGGCGGGAGACCGATGGGAAATATGCTCATCAAAGAATGATCAGCGTCATTCGTCAAGTTACAACTCGGCGCGCGCTCGTTCGCAGAGAAAATGCTTGGTTTCGCGAACAAGTCGCATAAAAGTGCGCTGCATACCGTAAAGTTTTTTTTTTCGGATTGGCTGTCTTTTTTCTACAATCGTTTGAATTTTTACGAGAAAATGGTTTTCTGGAAATGAAAATGTCGTTTGAGCTAGCAAACGAAACACGACGGACGATGAAGGTTATAAAGTAGTACTGTGAATTTTGAAATGAGATCTGACAATATGGAGAATGCGTATTCGCAAAAAACATCAATTTTTCAAGTGCTTTCTGTAAATAGTCAGACTGAGAGCGATAACAGGTTATTTTTCAATGCGAATCTCAAGAGTGTTGTGCACCCTTCGGCCCCCGAAGCAGAAAGTCAGCAAAGGAATTCCGTCGCATCCGTCGGCGTCGGCGTCGGCGTCGGCGTCGGCGTCGGCGTCGGTTACCTGAGGCAGCCAGACGAGCAGAACCAACGCCAGGCTGACGACTCCCCTCCCCGACGGCTGGAGCAGAACACCTCGCGCCATCGTCACCACGCGCCGAACTGCTGCGTGCGAAACTGCGTGCGAAACTGTTTGCGAAACTGAGTGCTAAAGTGCGTGAAAACGCGTGCGAACTGCGTGCAAAGTGCGTCTAACTGCGTAACACACGCTCCCAGCACACGCAGATGGATACTTGTTGATTGGGCGGAGGTTGAGCGTCTAGTACCACTGCTTCGCTCGGCGTCGCGGCTTTATCAGCGTCGGCGTCGGCGTTGGCGTCGGCGTCGGCGTCGGCGTCGGCGTCGGCAGCCCCGGGGCGCGAAACACCCCTGGCTCTGCGCAAACGCAGGAGGACACACGCATATTATTTCCGGGGGTGTCGCTTTCGCCGGCTCTAAACTAGCCGAGAGATTGAATCGCGGCGACGATATTTTACCAATTTTACTTCGGATTCAAGTCGGAAGCGCACGCAGACCGTGGCTCGCAACGCTGCAGCCGACTGCCAGCCGAGCAGTCGGGGGCGAAATCGAAGAGGACGGCTCTCATTTCTGCTTGCGCGGTGCATTGGGTTTCAAATGATGCTCGTCCCTGGGCGCCCGTCAAAACGCCTCACTGCCCTCTCAATGTGGGCACATTCAAGATTCCCCGCCGCTGCTGCTGCTGCTATTGCTGCTGCTGCTGCTGCTGCTATTTCTGCTGCTATTGCTGCTGCTGCTGCTGCTGCTGCTGCTGCTACTGCTGCTGCTGCTGCTGCTGCTGCTGCTGCTGCTGCTGCTGCTGCTGCTGCTGCTGCTGCTGCTGCTGCTGCTGCTGCTGCTGATGCTGCTGCTATTGCTGCTGCTGCTGCTGCTGCTGCTGCTGCTGCTGCTGTTGCTGCTGCTGCTGCTGCTGCTGCTGCTGCTGCTGCTGCTGCTGCTGCTGCTGCTGCTGCTGCTGCTGCTGCTATTGCTGCTGCTGCTGCTGCTGCTATTGCTGCTGCTGCTGCTGCTGCTGCTGCTGCTGCTGCTGCTGCTGCTGCTGCTGCTGCTGCTTGAGGAATTTACTGGATCGGGCGAGCAGCTAAGGATATCGAATTTTCATGGATGATAAGTTGCGAAGCTTATTTCGGGTTTCGATGACAGTCCTCGTGCCTGTCAAACCAGGCGGGTCGGTATCAGAATATCTGCTAGAGTCGAGTTAACGAAATAAACATATTTTAAGACGGAAATAGTGGGAGACTGGGTCCTTATTTTTCCTGTGCTTAGCGCAAGTTCGTGCTGTCGAGTACTCTGCAGTCTGCAGTCTGCACGGGCGACAGAGAAGAGATGCCTGTAAAGTACTAAGACGAGCTTAGTTTATGAATTCATTTTCACGCTTTTTCCAGACGTTTCTATTTCCTTCAATTTCAATCGTAATTTGTTTGGAAAACTTTTCGAGGCTCTTGACAATGAGCTCTAGAAAGACAAAATTAATCGGGGATGAGTAGCAAGAACAGCAGGAACAGCAGGAACAACAGAAACAGCAGGAACAGCAGGAACAGTAGGAACAGCAGCAGGAACAGCAGGAACAGCAGCAGCAGCAGCAGCAGCAGCAGCAGCAGCAGCAGCAGCAGCAGCAGCAGCAGCGGCGGCCAGTTCGGGATTAAGAAGAAAGTCATAACGAAGTACGAACCATAAACACTATATCTGTATCAAGAATCAATGGGAATTAAAAACTTATTCGTTTATATTTACGCTTGATTTCTCTACCTGACACTGCAAACTGTAAAGGGAATTTGAGATTCACTTGATTACATCACCAAAGTTTTGCGTTTCATTTCAGTTTCAATTGGATTTCCTTAAAATTATTCCACTGTTCTTTTAATTAATTCCAAACAGTTTTTTCATTTAAAAACGTGGCAATTATTTTAGCGAGATACGACTCACAATATGAATAAACGGTTCAACAATTTTGAGACTAATCCATGAAATATTTGTACGCGAGCTAGGCATACAACATTCAATTTCTGTTGCAATTACTGCGAGCCCTATTGTTTGTATTGAAATATCAATTCATAGAAATTATCCTTTGATCTGATCCGAGATTTCGCAACTGCGAATGGCGCAATAGAGACGTGTCCTTTGCACGATTGTATTTACACTCCCTTAGCATGCAAATGTAATAGTACATTCTGCAACCGAGAGTTCCGCATTCAATTTTCTGCAACTAACTAGACTGGAAACACGCTACGGCTGGATCAATTTACCTCGCTGATCTTTTCATCGCTAGAGTTTTAATTAAAGCCCGCCAGCATCGTCCGAATGACGCGCGGTCCACGTGTTAGCTGAACACTTGACGACTGCAACTCGTGCTACTTGCGTGACACGCGGGTGGTATTCACCGGCTGCAGGGGACGTGAAATGCTGGAATCGGGAAACGCCTTCGCCAGCCTCTATTCTAACTTGTTGCATTGTTTATTGTCACATTCTAGTGCGGCGTCAAAGATTAAGCGTCTGTCAAGTTTTCCCAGCTGTTGCTTTTCACCGGATGACATTTAATTGGAGTGGGATTTGACTAAGCTAGTTACAAATTACACTTGATCTCATCATGCATATTCACTCAGGAATTAGAGTTCTCGTTGGAGATGGTGATCTCTCAATGTTCCCAACTCATCCCATCGTTTCATTATTTAACATTTACCATCACAGAAAGCCTTGCTAGCTGCTCAATGATGAATTTAAGATGTAACATAATAATGAACATAAGTTTTGATTTCCACTCTAGGCTTCAGAAGTCGTTGGATCTAATCTAGCAAAGTTTTGCTGGTGTGGTCAGAGTTCAGACAAATTACGGAATACTAGCGTAATCTGTTCCTGGTAAACAGGGTTGTAGTCTGTAGCTTAAGGGAGAGAAAGAGAGAGCGGGTCCTCGTGGGTCAGTGATATTTAGCAGGATCAATCCAACTCATCCCATCGTTTCATTATTTAACATTTACCATCACAGAAAGCCTTGCTAGCTGCTCAATGATGAATTTAAGATGTAACATAATAATGAACATAAGTTTTGATTTCCACTCTAGGCTTCAGAAGTCGTTGGATCTAATCTAGCAAAGTTTTGCTGGTGTGGTCAGAGTTCAGACAAATTACGGAATACTAGCGTAATCTGTTCCTGGTAAACAGGGTTGTAGTCTGTAGCTTAAGGGAGAGAAAGAGAGAGCGGGTCCTCGTGGGTCAGTGATATTTAGCAGGATCAATCCATGACTTATATTTCACAATGGGGGGTGTATAGTCATTGTCTCTCTCTAGCCAACGCTGTCTTGCCAGACACATACTAGAGAAGGCTCGGGGAAGTTGTTTCGTGTTCGGGGAAGCAAATGAAGGGATTGCTTGCAGACATCTCTCTTTAATTTACGTGCACCAAAACACCAGTTTCAGCCTCATCGTGTACATATCACATGTGAAAAGTTAACCCTCGAGAAGACGTGGTGATGATCACAAATGAAGTTGAAATGCAACCGGTGCCTTGCAGTCGCTTCTTTGTCTCCGAGAGGTTTCCCTCCTCAGCGCTGGGAATTTCCCTCGCGTTGCCTTCGAAGTTCGTTTACCGTCTCAAGCCATTTCATACGACGCGGATGGCAGCAGAATCTCGAACAGAGGTTTAGAGAGAACTTTACATTCAAACGTGCAACGAATTTTGAAAATTTCGAATATCCTGATACATTCGCATCTCCTGTTAGGGGCACCTATATACTTCCACTCAGCCCTCGGCCTGTTTGCCTCACAACGCCCAATGGGGTGGTTTAAAGTAGCTAAAATATGCGGCTTGCTTGCGTTTCGGCTTCCGAGGTCTGCATATGAGATTTGAACTCGAATTGAAGTCGGAATGTGACGCGGCATCGCCATGGTCGCTTCAGAAGAACGCCGTCGCCGGCACTCTGTTTGCAGGAAGCAAACTACGCAGCTTGACATTCGCAATTTCTTGCGTACAAACTAAAAGAGACTAGAAGAAATGGTCGCGGTGCACGCGGACTTGGTAGATAGTGGCATCCAATGGCGGGAAAGTGTCGCGTTCTCTCGCGGAGCGTATTCTACTTCCCTTTGAAGCCCGGCATCAAAATGTTTGAAATATTTGCTCAGAACAGACGAATAGCAGTCAGTTTTGCTATTCAGAATTTAGCATGTAAGTTAAATTCTCCTATGTAAGCAAGCGCGAGCAAATTTTCTTCCTTAAATATAAGTAAAAACAGAATTCTGGCATTTTCTTTCAAGTTGCATGCATTTTAATAAAGAAGTACGCGATACATGTTTTCATTATTTTGAAGCGTTTCATAATTTCAAACTATATAAGCTTTGTGTAAAGGATCATCATGGGAAGTTCTGTCTGGAGATATACTTTGTTCCGTTACTTTTATTATTGCAGCTTTTCCATTTTCTTTTGCAATGTAACGGGCAACGGCAACGCGCAACGCAGAACGAAGAAATTATAAATTCTGGGTCATCGGGCTCACCTCACTGTTTTATTTCTTGAGATCTTGAGAAAATTAAACACTGTGGGAGAACACCCTACGCGTGATTTCCTCATAGAAATAAGATTTTCCGTATTCTATGATATCACAGCGCATGGGATTGTCTCCCTTTAACCCACGGACCACATTTGGGGGGTTGAACGAACAACTGTCTGTTGACTCTGCTGTTGGAAGTTGTTACTCATTACACATTACACCACTTGTGTTGACTTTATCTTTACGACATTCCATTAATAGTCTAGGTATACTGAAATACTGTCCAATTTATTTTCTAATTTTAAGTTACATTAAAAATGATCAAACCATGTCTAATGAGTTTTCAGGCTCCTCGGAAAATTTTTCTCTGATGGTAAATTAAACTTCGATGATATTCTGGGAAAATATTTGCCTGTGGAAATTCCATGGCAGCCCAATATTTGTTTGGTGACTAGATATTAAGAGATAGCTTGACTTGTTTTCGGGCTGATCATGATCATGAATGCACTGGATGAATAACACAGTATGCCGGCAATCTAGGAGTATTGCTGCAGTTTTTGCTGTCGTTCTGATTCTGAGCGTGGGGAGTGGAGTATCGGTGGCTCGTGGCGAGGGCTTAGGACGCGCCGGGCGAAGGAAGCGGAGAGCGTCGTGTCTTGCGAGATGTCTCGAGAGGATTCCAACCTCTCCTCTCTTGCTCGTGTTAAGAGTCTGCCTCTTCTATTGACATCCGTGTCACCTCGGCAACTCGAGCCCGTCGGGAGCCGATCAAACCCTGAGAGACGGCCAGGAATTCCAACCCTAGTTTCCTTCTTGAGCGATATACAGTTTTTGAGGAACATATACAGCTTTGGAAATTTTTATTTCTACTGACGTTGTAAACATTTCGCAATTCTCTCGCAATTCTCTCGACATTTCCTGTACATTTCCTTCGGGCAGATATCATGTGGCTACTTTAACTGCCTTGCGCACGTGGAAACAAATTTGTTTGCTACGGTTTTAGGCAGGGAAACACAAACTCTTCGAGGATCTCTCCCCTCCATCCTGAAAAGAGTCCCAACTACACTTCACTGTTTGTTTAGCAATACAAGGACAAGGTCACGTCTGATATCTCTCAGGTGGTTTATAACACTTTACTAAAAAATAAAACTATTGGCAAACTGGGTTGGAAACTTGCAATCACAACCGAATATGTCAATGGTTTATTTTCTCCGATGCTCATCGGGACTAGAAGAAATTAAAATTAGAGATGAATGAGTCCAATCGGCAGAGGATATCCAATGATTTATCATCCAGGGTAATTCAGCCAGAGAGCGTTTTAACGCTGCTACTCTAAGGCATGATTATAACTTAAATTAAACGGGCCATTAAATTTCCCTCATCCACCCCTTTTCATAAAGATTAACGAAACAACACATAACTTTTATTTTATAACACACTTCAGTTCAACGCAAAGATAATCTCGACAAGTGTACGGCGCCTGGAGTTTTGACACAAACGTGTACGAGGCGCAATTCGAGTCACTAAACCCACTCCACCGACGTCCAGGAAAATTAGAAGGCTTGTGGCTTTACCGACGCTGTTGCTCCTGGCAGGTATCTCATTCTCAAGCACCTTCGCACTACATGTCTAGCAACGAGGTACACCGCGGTCGCACAGCATCCCAAGCATGATGCTCTCAGCTGTGCGCCCAACATATCGATTAGCTAATGCTCCTCAAAGCAGAGCATCTTTATCGAATTAAACCTCCAGAGAAGCTTCGTCTTTATTAAATTTCCATGTTTTATGCAGCGGCAATATGCGATAGAGAAGATGTATCCATGCGCTGGGTGCTCGCCTCGAATTAATTAGGTGTGGCTTTTATGGGCAAAAGAAGTTGAAAGGCTGGAGAGGCTGGAGAGTGGGGTGGAAACAAGCCGAAGAAAATCCAATGTTTACTAAATAATTAAACTACAGTTTAATTAAATAAAACTGCGAAATAATTTACAACCCCCGGAAGTTAAACTGGGATAGGTAGGTATCAAACCCGTGGCTGCAACCAATTTTCTTGCTTTTCATCGAACCAAGGTTCCAAGTAAAACTTTTCAAATCTATCGATCACCATCCATGTCATTCCAAGTTAGAACCACTAATTGCACGTGCTCCCGACACCCCCGCGAATTATTCTCATGTTATACGGGTTCTATTATTCAAACGCTTCCAAAATATTGAGAGCTTTTTAACAAGCTGTGAATATATAGCCTCTATGATATAACTCTAATTAAAATTCACTTGATGTTAAATCAAAATGAAATGCATGGAACCAAGCTAATGACCAAGCAAAATAATTTGTATAAAGTTCCAAAAACATTGTAAGCACCACGCGATTAAATTGCCATGTCAAAAAGCAGATTTTCAATTTTAATGCAGCCAAGCTTTAAGGGTTTAATGCTGTTCTATATATAGTTGAAGTTGAAGATTAATTTTCACCGGTGCCCGGTTCCTAAGCTGATTCTCCGCGAGGTTTTATCTGCGAGAGGGAGGCTTGTGTTCCGCAAAGAGGCTCTAATTGCTCAGATGATTGGCTGGCAGAACGGAAGAGTACGACTGGCATGAGACACATGCTAATGTAGGTAGTAACGTCGCCGAGTCTCACTTTGCCGTGTCAAGCCTGCATTAGAACATCATGGGGCGCGCGCTGTAATCGACGCGATGAAACGCAATTAATATTAGCCGAAACCACGACAATTGTTTTGCATGAAATCTCGCTCTCTTCCTTTGAATGCCTCCGGGGACGCGGGGACGAGGGCAATTATGCTGAATACCTACTTTTTGTACCGCTAACTTTTTAGCTGCTGCAGACTCGAGTTGCACCAAGCTGTTGTCAAGAGACATACATTTGCAGGCACAATTCGAAACTTGTGAAGCGTACACCATGGCGCATTTACTCTAATTGCATATTATTAACTATATTGTCCGGAAGAACTCTGTTTCATTTCAACGAATCACTCTTTAATCCCTGGGGTCGCCATAACAAAATAAAACTACTTGTGCACTAGTTTTGTTCATCATTGTAGTTTTAATATAAATCTTCAGTCTCATATTTTTAATTGCTATATATATACATCAGTACATTTCTTTCCTGAAACAAACAGGCTGACTAATATTGCATCGAAGCTTCTATTCCACCTGTCAGACTTCAGTCAGCTCACGAGCACTGTACAAACGCATGTGCATTGCAGCGATGCACACGCCTACATTGGGAAAGCTGCGCCTAGAAATGTGGGAAAGTCGGGTTAGCTGGAAATGCAGGCAGCAGCGACAGAAGGGCCTGTTGCACGCAATAGCAAGTCTTGTCGCAAGTTTCAAGTTGTCGTGCTCGACGAGTCCACTTCTACATGTCAGCATCGCGGCTGGGGGTGATGGATGATGACCGATGCGCGCTTGCTTTGCCATCGCGCGATGTGTCCTGTCATTTGCACTCTACTTCATGTGTATGAGTGCTTGTAGGGGGGGGGGGGGGGGGGGGCGTAGATTGCAAAGAAATAGCTGTGCCATTCAGGAGAGAGAATTATTTGCAGTTTCTTCTTGAAAATAGGCCCCCATTATCAACTATTTGGATGCTTTCGAAAATATTAACTTCGATTCGTGACTGTGCAGGTAATTTTTCTGAAGTCACAGATCACACAGAATAGAGTTTGTTATGAGGTATACACACAGAGACCGAGAGATGCAATGAGACTGCGTCTCCGGCTGGCATTCTTCGGTCGATGGTATAGAAATCACACGCTTGTTATAATGAGAGCCACTCGACGAGCTATAAATGCCCAGAACGGCGTCTGAATGCAACAAAATCCATCGCAACAGCAGTCAATAGAAACGAAAAAGTATGTAGTTTAGCCGATTTTCTCGTCTGCAAGATTACGTCAGCATCGCCATTACAACTTGTCATCACTAACAGGTCGATTAAAAACCTATAATATGCAGTCATTCGGCATGTAAAAGTAGAAACTGTACACTATATTACGTTTAATTTGCTAGGTCTTGAGATTATGGTACAGGTACAGCTGATCTCTTCACTAAACCCGTCACTTAGCGGCCATCAATAAATCCCCAGCGTGCTCGTGACGCTCGACTTGGTGTTGAACGGGTTGAACTGGCTGGGGTGCTGGTGGTGCGTGGTCTGGTGCCCTCCGTGCCCGCCGTGCCCGCCGTGCCCGCCGTACGACTGCCCGCCGTACGACTGCCCGCCGTACGACTGCCCGCCTCCACTACACGCGAACGCGTCATGCGGCGTCAGCAGTCCGGGGTAGGCGCCGACGTCGGCCATGGCGGGCATCGGAGCCAGCCCGTGGTTCCACGCCGACTCGTGGGGCAGCCGCGCGCCCCACATGCCCTCCCCACCGCCCGGCGTCGCGTACTCGCCGCCCTGCCCCGGCGGCGTCGTGCCCGCCGACGCCTGCGTGCCGAGGCACGACGCCTCCGCCGACGCGTGCTGGTGCTGCATCAGCGCCGGGTAGTTGCCGAAGGGCGCGCCGCGGGGCCAGCCGGCGTTCTGCATTGCCGCCGCCGCCGCCGCAGCAGCCGCCGCCGGGTTGTCCATGGAGGGCGCGTACTGGTGGTAGCCTGACAGCGAGGGCAGCGGCGGCAGCGGCGCGTTGCCGGCGTGCTTGCGGCAGCGCGCGCGTCGGTTGCTGAACCACACTTGGATGCGGGCCTCGGTCAGCCCGGTCTTCTGCGCGAGCTCCTCGCGGACGTAGACGTCGGGGTACTGCGTACGTTGGAACGCCACCTCCAGTTCTTCCAGCTGGTCCCCGGAGAAGGTGGTGCGGCTGCGACGCTGCTTGCGCTTGAGCGCGATGCCGGGCTCCGACTCGGTCTCCGACTCGTCGCCGCTGCGGCCTGCACAAGCAAAGAATTGCCAATTTAAATACCATCAATCACGTCGCGCTGGGCCACACCGGGACCGCCTCGTCGAGTCGATATTTCTGCAACGCGGGATTGTCTGCCAGCCGGTGACTCGGCGCAATGAAGCCGGACCACATTTGGGAGGCTGCTTCAAATTATGACTCTATACTCTAAATTAAGGCCAAATTATTTCGCTGATTAGTTTTTTATGGCTATGTTTTTAAGTAGATGCGAGTAGGGACCCTGTGTCATTCTACTTCTATTCGTTGATCACTTCGGGCGACGCTTAGGCAATCTTTTCGCTGGTTGCCCGGTTCCCTAGCAACAAACTGCAAGGTGCACGGCCGCGTCCTGATCCCGTCCCTGGCGTCGCCGCCTACTTCAACCCGAGCCGACGGATTGACAAGCCGCGCCACATTCCGCCGGAATTAGTCGACGAGGTGTCTGCACGGCGGCCAGGGGAGCAGGGGGCATTAATTTGTTGAGCTGCTTGTCCGATACATGTATTAGTGACTGATAAATAATACATACTCAAAGCTTTTGATTTGCTGCGTGTAAGCACTAAAGATCACGTCAGCGTGTCTGACGGGCGAGCGAGCGAGCGCACGCGGCGGCCAGGCCAGGGGAGCGAAGGAGATGCAAGGGGCTGCATGTGTGTGGGCCAGCCGAGGTGATAAATGGGAACTTCTGTCAAGCCGCAGGGATCCTTATATGTAATACCTTTTGACAAGTGAGCTTTGGGGAGGGGAGGGGCAGGTAATAATGATATGGACCTGCGCGGGTGGGGGCGGGGGGAACACGGTGTTATTGCAATTCCAACATATTTTATCGGTCTATTCAAGTGCGAATGTGGGCCGCGGCAGCAGCCTTCGATTGCTGCGCGCGATTGTTGCGTCGGTGACAAGTTTCTGCTCGCTCTGCTTTTGACGGCCGCGGGTTTTGCAATAAAACGGTCAGCGTGTTTCCAAGATTGGCCAGTTAATAACGCCTCATTGCTTTTTCAATCTCGGCCCAGCGTTTGGCAGCTGGTGTAGCGTTCCTCGAAGCAACGCGTGGTCACGTGACCTGGCCTGGGGTCAAAGTGCATTGTGCATTATGCAATGTGCAATGTGCAATGTGCAATGTGCAATGTGCAATGTGCAATGTGCAATGTGCAATGTGCAA
This sequence comes from Nemurella pictetii, assembly GCA_921293315.2. Lineage (NCBI taxonomy): Eukaryota > Metazoa > Arthropoda > Insecta > Plecoptera > Nemouridae > Nemurella > Nemurella pictetii. Next base: position 35,068,236 of record OV121115.1, read on the forward strand.
TGTGCAATGTGCAATGTGCAATGTGCAATGTGCAATGTGCAATGTGCAATGTGCAATCATTGAATTAATGGTGCAATGTGCAGTGTGCAATGTGCAATGTGCAATGTGCAGTGTGCAATGTGCAGTGTGCAATGTGCAGTGTGCAATGTGCAATGTGCAATGTGCAATCATTGAATTAAAGGTGCAATGTGCAATGTGCAGCCATTGCCCGTGGAGCCGTGTGGCCGGCGATGTTTTTCACACCCCTGGCCCATCACAATTATCCGACTCATAATGCAATTAATCTCGCAGTTAATTGATTCCGAATCAACACGAGAGGATCGTTTGAAGAAATAATTCACCTGGCCGCCATTGTTCTGTCTGTATTAATCACGTCGGAGCCGACGCGTCCAGCGGAGCAGGCGCAGGCGCAAGCGCAGGTGATTGTGATAGTGATCGTGATTGTGATAGTGATTGTGATTGTTAACCGGAGACCGCTAGCCGGGTCTTCGGCGTCCCAGCTGGACCCAGCACACCGCTTGGTGGAATGCCGCCCCCTTCCCCCCCCCCCCCGACCACCCGGCCGCTGTGCACAAATTAACAGCGCCTCGCGCGGGAGTAATTAAAATCAATGCGTCTACGAAATTCTAACGCTCTCCGAGCACGCCCGACATGCGACCCCTTCCTCTCCGAAATCGCGTCAAGTGTTTCGACTTTTGGCGAGAACGCCACCAATTCCACCGATCGTCGAATCCCATGCAGAGTCTTCCGACAGATCGCGACTGATTCCAACTGATCGCGCAAAACAGACCAAATGAACAACAGAGCCGCGATTGCGATAGGCATATTATGCATGCATTTGTGTGCATTTGGCAAAGCCTGTTTGCTTGAGATCAAAGGACGCCGCCATATTGTATCGCCGACGGTGGTCCACACACCAACAGAGGAGGGCAAAGGACTGTTGAATGAGCGGCGCTCACCCATCATTGTGTTGAATACAGTACATAACTGCGCTCAATGACTAACTTCTTCCGGCTAAATGATCACCGGGCGAAGATGTTTAGTGCTTGCTTACAAACGTGTGAACTACACCTGTAAGCCCGCGTGGCTGAGAAACCTGAGCCGGCCTCGCGATCTGATTCTATTATAGAACCATACACCAGATCTGTACGAGACCAGACCCAGGCCTCTTACTCACTCCATGCTCCGTGGACAAGGGGACTTTGTATTGTATGTGGCTCGATGTTATTTTACATCTTCTCATGGACTATCCACTCGTTCACTGTCAGTCTCCTGTCAGCTCGATAGACATTCGAGACTGCACTCTAAGAATAAGCTAAATTGTATTGTATTTTGCCAATCACTGGAGGATAGATGTACAATTTTGAAAACAAACTCCAGCCACCGGCTCTTATAGCGAACTATGTTCGGAAAACTGAGTGATCCAGTGGAGACGGTGAGTTATGCCGAAGTTTCAGCTGTGTTTTTTTTCTTGTGTTTTGCATCAGTCTAAGTCATGTGCGGTGCCCCCCTCGTCGAAGGATCGTGCGCTGCAAGAGGTTACTCCGAATTATTAATGTGGACGAGAAAAGGCAGGGGGTGTCATGTCATGTCATCTCTCCGGGGGGGCTCGGGCGTCATAGAAACTGGATCATTTCGGCTTCTTTACGCTACAGCGCACGAGATAAAGATTGTGAAATTCAAATCTGAGCCTTACACTTTGCATGGAAAAGCTTTTGTGGGAGATTACATTAAAAGTTAATATTGAATGACGTTATCGGAAAATTGAAACGGACCACTCGTTTATTTTCAAAAAAGTTAATTTAGATTGTGAGCGATCTCTGTTGGTTGAACCAGTGCACGCATATAAACTCTGTGTTTGTTTTTTGTAAGCCCTGATCGTAAAATTGAATCCACGCAAGGGTTTTCATGATCCAAATTGTGAAACGTTATTTTTTACCACAAAACACGTGAATGGGCGAGTGAATGGATGTAAGTCAGAGATAGAATTGTGCCGGGCGGCTTTGTGCAGGGGCAGGTAGGGCAGGCAGGGCAGGCAGGGAGGTTTTCTAGGCCGGCGACCACCGCGCGATGGGGCGGCCGGCCTCGAAGAGCGCGACGCTCCGTGTTTGAGGACAAGTCCAAATCTGTGAGAACTCCTCGTCTCGCCGGCCGATGCACATCCATCTTCGGCCACCAACGTGACGACAGAGGCGGTGCCTTTAACCTGCTTCAGCCGGTTGACACTAGACAAGCCGACCGAACACTTCCGCGTGCAGACTTTCTCGCCGCCTTCCATGGGCCATGGGAAGCCCCGAGCGGCATGGTGGAGGTGCCGGGTCTCGAGCCCGACTTTGCTTACACAATGGCCAAGTGAAGACAAGTGACGTTTACTTTCCCTCGGATAACGGAAATAAACAAAATAAGGCTCGAATCTCTGCTCTTAGAAGTATGCATGCCGTCAGCTGATCCTCTGCCTTCTTGACAATCAAATAAATCCACCCTCGAGCGCAACCCGATTCCCAAGAGCGCCGAGTGTCGAACCTCGGCGGCGTCGGCGTCGGCGTCGTCACGTCCTCGGGGCGTCGCGTGGACAACGGCGTCGTCGTTCTGTTTTCCTTCCTCATCCCTTGCGAATTGTTTGCGCCGCGAATTGCGCCTCATCACGGCCACCTCCAGGCAGCGTAATGAACGGGGTGGAAGTTTGTCAACTTTTTTTAAAACCGCTTTGTGATGCTGGTGCGTGAAAAGTGCGTGAAAAGTGCGTGAAAAGTGCGTGAAAAGTGCGTCCCGCTTGCAGCTTGAAGCTTGAAGCTTGAAGCTTGAAGCTTGAAGCAAGCGAATGAAATACATCAGGCCTGCCAACGCCAAGCATTCCCGCTCACTTGTCTGATTCTAATCCTGCACGAGGCCCTAAGACCATCTGAGAAGGCAGACTGGTTCTTTGCCATCTCTATCTCCAGGATCGCGCTCACCTAAAGTGCGGATTAAGACGACTTGATTTAAAACACTTAAAAGTAATTGTCGATCGCGGCAAACGTCCGAATGATCGAGGCTGGGAATTTTAAAATGACTCCAAATCGTCAGATCTCGACTGATCGCATCCGGCGGGGCCATCGAGCAACGCCTCCAGAAACCCGCTCCGCGGTCGCCGATGCAATCCAGCGTCCGACTCCGACCAACTGGACCACGAGATCGTATCGCCGATCGGTGGCATCTTTGTCATAATGCGCATCACACATTCATATCGGCGACGGAATCGGGGCCGGGGCGCTTTGTGCACTGTGACGTGGTCAAACGGCCGCCGCCGCCGCCGCCGCCGCTGCCGCCGCCGCCGCCGCCGCCGCCGCCTTCGACTTACGTTTTGGTCGTGTCAGTGCGTGAATGGGAAGTAAAAAACCGCGCTTCAAAGAACTCTTTTGTGGGGGATGAGTCGAGGCCGCGCGAGCGAGCGAGTCGGCCTTTTGACCAGGTCTATTACACAGACCGAACCGGCTTGGTAATAGGTAATAGGTAATAGGTAATAGGTAATAGGTAATAGGCTTGATGATGCTAATTCTTTGGTCGGGCCCGTTTGAAGTCGGCTCTGACGGCCAACTCCCCCTGCTCGAACACACCTGTGCCGCGTCGGGGCTCACACCCACAGCGCGGCATCGACTTGACCGCCGCCTTGCCTCGCCAGCCAGCTCACGTCCCCGATGACCGCCGCACGGAACGCTCAACTCGGACGATTTAAGTGACATAATGGCCGTCCTTTTCTTTCACGAAACATAATCTCTTGGTCGGGAGTTGGGACGCGATGGAGTTACACCCGTAATTCCGGCTCGGATCTAGATCGGTGTCCGTGGGCCGGCCGTGTCTCCGCGGCGCGCGTGATCTAAGTGCCGGGGCGTGGGGGGGTCGGGGGCCTCGGACGAGGAGGTGGACCGACCACGTGCTGCCACCACGGACGTGCGGCCCGGCGACGAACACCGATCACAAAATCGGAAACAATTTTTGCGGCCGAGCTTGATCCGATTAGGCGACGCATTGTGTGTTTTGTGCCATTGTTGCGTTTCTGTCGCTTCGTTTTCTTGGCTGTTCGAGACGGCGGTCGCATTGGACGCGGAGATCCCCGCTCAGCCCATTAGCCACTTTTTTAACACAATTATTTCACGTGAAAAGGTCGCCCTGAAGCTAAACCAATATCGAATTGAAAAGACCTGCCCGAATCTCTCTGGAAATTTCCCTTTCATTCATTTTCCACCGCGCTATAAAATCTGTAAAGCAGCAGCAGCAGCAGCAGCAGCAGCATTAGCGTCAATGCTCTTTAACTTCAACGCCAAATAACGGCAGCGTTAATCCTCAAAGGAAGAAAGGCGCCGGCGGGTCTCTTACCTCCAAGGATGCCGTCGATGCTGTAGTCTTTCTTGAGGTCGCCGTCGTCGCGACGTCCGCCCCTCAGAAGACGGCTGATGGACGACACGCTGGGCGCGGCGGAGTCGTCGCACAGTCCTTCCTGTGAACACGTGGAGGTCGGGGTTAGCCCCGTGGAACAACCCCGTGGAACAGCCCCGTGGAACAGCCCCGTGGAACAGCCCCGTGGAACAGCCCCGTGGAACAGCCCCGTGGAACTACCCCGTGGAACAGCCCCGTGGAACAGCCCCGTGGAACAGCCCCGTGGAACAGCCCCGTGGAACAGCCCCGTGGAACAGCCCCGTGGAACAGCCCCGTGGAACAGCCCCGTGGAACAGCCCCGTGGAACAGCCCCGTGGAACAGCCCCGTGGAACAGCCCCGTGGAACAGCCCCGTGGAACAGCCCCGTGGAACAGCCCCGTGGAACAGCCCCGTGGAACAGCCCCGTGGAACAGCCCCGTGGAACAGCCCCGTGGAACAGCCCCGTGGAACAGCCCCGTGGAACAGCCCCGTGGAACAGCCCCGTGGAACAGCCCCGTGGAACGCTCAGTGCGAAGTCGCCCGCGATATTCAATTAATAGCGGAACGCTGCGAGCCGCGGGGGGCGGGGGGCGGGGGCGGGGGCGGGGACGCGATCAATTGCCTGGGGGGGTGGGTGGGGGGGTGCTTTATTATTTCATCTCGACAAACTCTGTGCGGCGAGCCACGACGTGGAATTATGAAATGTGGCGACGGTTTGTCGCAGGGAACGAGTATCTCCAGCGAGCAACGTTTAGTTGGTAGTTGGCCAGGCTGCCCTTTCAGACTCACGACGCTCTTATTTCACCGGCCGCTTGCGTCGGACCGATTTGTCTGAATCACAAGGACAAAACGCCATTTTGAGAGCCGCGGCCGGAAGAAAAGCCGTCGACTCATGCATATTTCATGAGGAGGCGTGCAGCGGCGCGCCGGCGCGCTGAGCTGGTGGTGTTAAAAGCCGGGATCGATTGCAATACGATAATTATATGTTGGTTAAAATAGTTTTACGGACGTTTACTAAACTGTCCCGTGATCTCATCGGCGCGAGACCTTTTCACAAATTCCGTGAACTTTGATTTTATCCACACGGGGCTCGGAAAAAATGGATCAAAAGAGTGCATTTACATAATGTTATGGATTATTCAAATTAGATCGAAACCGAAAAAGACGTGGCCTATCTTGTAGAATATTTCGGCCGGAATTCCACGTCAGCGGCCAGGGTTTGAGATTTCTGAGAGCCAGGACACTTTGTCAACGACGCCGGGCAAACACCCCCGCGACGCCGACGCCGACGCCGGGGGGGTGGGGACGCCGGGGGCGGCGGCGACGGCAACAGACTGCTTGGCGGCGGCGGCGTTCGGAACGGCGAGACCGGCAGCCAGCACCCGACCGCGCTCGATCACGCACACGCTGCTACAAGGCCACGCCGCATCGAGTTTTACCCGCGGATGAGAAATCACAGATCAGTGGACGAAGCGAAGCGCTGCCGCTTTATTTGACCAACTGCCGGCGAATCATCCCCGAGCCACGAGCTCGACGATGTCGGGAATCGAAGGCGAGATCGCGGGCAGAAGGCCCGTCGCTGGCATCGCGCCGAGGAGCGTTGGCCAACCCTGTCCTGATCGCGACCTGCGCTGCCTTTATCGGCCAACGCTGCGCCGCCGCGGGCGGGGGCGTCGGGAGTCACGCGCTGCCCAGCGCCCGGCCAGCGCCCGGCCAGCGCCCGGCCGGGTCCCAGAGAACACGCCGGCTAAATGATGTAATTTGTATATCACGTTCATCTCGGCAGGGCAGCTAATGCTAGGTTGCTGCTTTTCTATCAGCCGACGATTAGAGAGCGAGGAATGTCTTCGCGTCTCTTCCACCCGCATCCTCTGCAGGACCATTCCGGCGTTTTACGAGGCCAGGGGACAATTTAATTGACGATCAATTGACTTGTTTTATTGACGACTCAATTCGCCCTGTCTTTCCCTGTGATATCGCGGCGCCGGTGGGTCCGAGCAGATTGGAGGGACTTCCCACCGCCACCTTTGCTCGCCTCCACCTACCTTGACCAACTTCTCCCGGATCTCCCAGCTGAAGATGCCCGGGTTGAGCTTCTTGAGCTCGTCGATCCTGGACTCGAGGTCGTTGCCGAGCACCTTGGTCTTGGAGCCGCCGATGACCCCCGGTCGGATGGAGCCTGTCTCCTGGTAGCGGTTGAGGATCTTGGACACGCAGCCGTGGCTGACACGCATCTGTCGCGAGATGACGCAGGGACGCACGCCCGCCGCGGCCATCTCGACGATCTTGAGTCGGATGTGGTTGGGCAGCGGCCGCCCGTTGATGAACACGCCGCCCAGCTGGTTCACACGACCCTGGCCTGCCGGGAAGAAATGCACACGATAAACAATCATAGGTCGTCTTCCTATCGAAGCCCGACGGCGCGACGGCCCCGCGCACTTTCTCCCTCGGTGTCGGCGCCGGCGTGATCTGGGAGGCAGCGAAACATTTGCATACTTTGTTTGCCGCTCAAGTCGACCGTCTTCTTGTTCGGCGACGCTTTGGAAGCGTGCATTTAGCTGTCTAGTTTCGCAGAAGCCGTCGAGCGCTGTCTATTTGTTAGCGTCGTCCGCATGACGCGACCGGCAAGTGTGACAAAACAACAACGTGCTTCGGGATCGCCGCCGGAATACTGATGTTGCGCCACGCCATGAATATGGATGCGACGATGCATCTCTGTGTGCTCTACTGCATGCAACGTGCGCATAGAGATCACAAATTACAATACGTTATTATTGTGTTGCATCTCATAACGAAAACTAGATGCATGCGATCGGTCTTGTTCGCAGGGAAGCAAGAAAAAAAGCGTTTTAAATATATCACTCTCACGATGTTGGTTGCAACGCGCGCGGTGATTAATCTGCAGCGAGGAGGGTCAGTCATTAGCGACGGCGTCGGCGTCGGCGTCGGCGTCTCGGCCCGCCGGCGGGGCAGCAGCAGCCCCCTGCGTGGCGCATAAATCTCCTCCTCGGACGCCGCCGATCAATCTCTTGCGTTCCGGCCGCCGGTACCGGCCGGTACGCCGGTGCGCCGGTACGCGGAGCACCGGCCGGTACTCATTATCCGTTCAGAGCTCGGCGGTGCGCGCCGTGCGATTGGCAAGGCAGAGATGCATACGTCACACCTTCTGGAAGATCTCTTTGTGGACGTCGAGTCTGTGCGGCCGTCTGCACGCGGCTGTCCTCGTCTTTCATCAGGCTGACAACCGGCCGCCGTCTCGCTCGCTCCCACGGGCGTCCCCGGCTGATTGCTCACCTTAATTTGTTAAGATGCGTAGCAGATTCGTGCGCACATAGTAGCACCGCGCCAGGCGTGACGGTGTCTTGAGAAGGCGCGGAAAAGCGCGTCTAGAGGTTGATAATCGATCGGAACACGTTAATCGATGTTTACGCTTTACGACAATCGAGTCTCCGGCGGGGCAATTAAAACGAGAACAGAAGCATAGCGACTCAACACGGTCGGGCGCGCGTCACGCCCAATTTCGGGAGATGATTTATGGGGGAAGCACGAATCTTAATTCGCAATTAGAACAGATTGATTTTGACGTGTTATGCGTGGTCTCGCTCTCTCCGCGCGTCGCTGCGTGCCACCGATCGGCGGAGAGTGTCTCTTGGCGCGATGCGAACAAAACACAACGCGGATAATGACACCCACGAGCCGGGCGTTGTCGTGGCGTTGTCGCGCGGAGACGCGAAGAGGGCTGAGGAAACGCTTTCTGCTCCGGTTTGAGGCGTTAGCGGAGCAAACCGTTTAAAGTCGGCATTAGTCTCCCTGCAGCAATCCGTCGCTTGCTGCACTCTCCGGGATAGCGCTAGTTGTCAACAACATCCGAGACATGCAGCATGAATTCGCCACCTCTGCGTTTCTTAGCAGGAGTGATGAGTTCCAGTCCTGCATTCTAATTGTAGGCGTCTCTAATGAAGTCTAAATCAAGCGGAATGCGTTTATTACTAGTTCGCTGTCCAATCTGTCGCTGTACTCCATCGCAAGAACGGGCAGAGCTTTGTACCTTTCGGTGGACCATTCCCATTCGAACTACCATGAGAACGCAAGATTCACTTTTCCTTTGCAATCATATCTGAAGAAAATGTATCAATCTTTAAGTGAAACAAGTTTTTTAATGTTTTAGAAGTAATTTTCATAGAATATTTCCCAGTTTCTCCACAGATTCAGAGGTGTATAGCATCTGGTTATAACTAGTATAACGATTGGAGATCGCCAAAGCCCATCACATGGAGTATCAAGCACAGAAAACCTCGTTTTCCATGAGAGAAAATGAAATGTACAAACCTTGGAACGAATAGCCGCTGAACATCGGATGGACTCCTAGGCCTGATCCCGACATTGTCGACAAATCCAATAACGCGCACTTCTTTGACACTTCTTTGACACTTCTTTGACACCACTGACTGGCACTCACTGCACTCTACGCGAGGAGGTGACTAAGGCACTGGGTCTACTGGGCCTGCTGGGGCTTCAGGGGCTACTGGGGATACTGACTCGAAGAGCAAAGACCAGGGGTAGCGAGCCCCGCGATGCAGAACAAGGGTGGCCGGCGTTGAAAGATGCTAGTACAGTGGTGCAGGGTGGGGTGCGTATTGTCATCGTGTTTGAATATATAAATGCAGAGAGAAAGAAGTAGGACACCATTGGCTGCTGCAGACGGATGGGAGGTGTTTGGACATGGTCGCCGTACCTCCCCTAGTAATCTAAGTCACGGGTCGGGAAATTTGTTTTTCGATTGTGTTATTTATCCATGTGACACTGATCACTTGGTGACAGAAGAGTGCGGAGGAACCAATTAATATCGGGCCACGAAGGACCACCAGAGATGCTGTCTGTTCTCTTGCACCCTGATCAGGAACATTATTTTAGTGTTTTTAATATCAACATGAGCTTGAATGAAGTGCATTCAATTGAAACATGAGCAGAGGCAGTAAAAATCATTGCAAACAATAAAAGTAGACGCATAAAACTTCCTTGGAGTGTGAATTTTTAACATTTTTGTCCATGGGGGTTGTTATGAAACATAATCAGTCGTTATCTTTCTCTCGATTAGCTGCGAAGTCGAATATAGATTCTAGTGGAATTTGCTCTGCAGGGTGCTCTGCCGATAATTCTGTGTTGAATTTGGGCTTGGGGTTCATTGGCCGCCAAGTTTTCTACAAATAAGGTTATTGCATAGTGTCATATACCTAGTACAGTAATTTCTCATAATAGCACGTGAAATTCACTGCCTTTGATTTCTCGGAGGTACCTAGTTCTTGTTGCAATAAAACTGATTGTCACTGCTTCTCAGGGTATTAAACAGTCACTACTGACAACCGATGATTTTATTTACAACTCTCGGACCCGTGGAGTACACGAAATGTTTCCCTACACCCTCATAAAAGCGTCGACAATGGCGACCTTTTCTAAACAAAAACTTACTTCAAGTTCAGTAGACAAGCTTTTCAAGCGCAGGAGCTGACGACTTCGATTAAAAGAATAAGAAATTACTTTGCGAGTCATAAAGTCATAAAGTAGCCTGACGCGATAGCTCCTTCGACAGATCGCCAACAATCAGTCAAAACCTTCCACTTCCAATTGTAATGACTGCTAGCAGGCATCGCAGCCTAGATGACAAGCGAAATAGGCCACATGCTATTTTACGATCGCGTTCGGTTGTCCCTGTTCTTTCGCTGCGCTGTTTTACTACCAACAAAACACCATCTCCTCCGAATGGGTGCACCCTGCAACCTGCAGCGTGTTGCTATACATTGCGATGCGATGCAATGGACAACCTTATTGCAGCTGAGATTTACAGCGGCCAGTAGCCGTGTGAAACTCTGCCAGGCTAATAGCTCGTCTCGACACAATCAGCCAAATAAGTTTCTGTGTGCTCGGGAAGAAAGGCCCAAGAAAGAATATTTAACTTTCGCTATGGATAACAAGAAGAAATACTAATGGTTTTTCTTGACGCTTTTCAATTTCTTGCTTTGCACGCGAGTCATATATTTTTGAGTTTAATGACTGTGGAAAAGCCGCATGTTTGGCTCTTTGTGGCAGACTGGGGTTGCATGACTGCTGCGTGAGAATTGGCAATTCGATTGGGCGCACATGTCCAATTTGAGAGGAAAAAGCCAGCGACAGTCAGGCAGCCACGGGCGCTGGCTTTGCAACATTTTTATCTACTCAAAGAAATTGCAGACTTTGCTTGTTGGAAATGTCGATAAAAATTCGTTCTCTTCAATTTTATGGCAGATATCATTTTCCGACATGAGGATACCTATTACTCGTAGTGATACTTTAACGCTCTCTAAATGAGGTCTTACTGCAGACTAGAATACAAATTAACAAATTTATAATGATCCCGTCATGAGACACAGCCTCTCTCCTGAGGACGCTCTATAAGAACCATGTGGCCATCCTTTGCGTGGTGTTTTAATATCTGTATCCACCTTCTGCTTTCAGCCGAGTGTTGATGAGGGCTAGGAACTTGCAACAGGTAAGCACAGTTGCAGGCAGCAGTCGAGATGCGATGCATGTTGAATTGCGCGCTGCAAACGACGTTCCCTGAAGATGGGCTTCCTTCGGTAGACTATAGATAAGATACGAGGCAATGAATTCGATGATGGACGACATATTGTGATATTTCTCGTTCTTTAAAATCAGCCAGACATTCCTGAACAATAAGACACGTCCAGATTTCATTTTTCTCACCGTAAACATCGCTAGATTATGAAACGTCGGGTCATGTGTGGGGCGAAGGTGACTCAGAATTGGCTTTAGCGAAACAAGCGGCAAGCTTTCTTATAGCTTTGCTCGCACGCATCATAATAATCTCTTGTAAAAAACAAGAAAAGAAAGGGCCGTCTAAGCTGACCAGATGCCCAGCATCGCCTCGCACCGCCTCGCGTCGCGTCGCGTTATGAAGCAGCCGGGTGATTCGCAAAAGCGGCATAAGGACGTCCATCGGAACAACGCCGAGAGAGTGGACATTAAATCATACACCACCGGGTTTTATGATCTTTTTAGTGCGACGCTCGCAGGAGAACAAGTTTCGAGAAATAATGCTTTTCAATCTCGTCCCGTGCAGCTCTGGTGTTGAGTTGATGTCCGCGAACTCGTGAAATAGGGCTAATATTTTACTTCGGCCATCGTTCATGAGTGGACGGTGTTTGGTGCCGTGGTCAGCCGACCACCCGGCCCGCGGGCTGCTCCAGCTCCTCGCGGTTCCACGCTTTCAATTAGGATCGCGCGTCCTCGACGCCAGTGATGTCACTGCGGAGTAAGAAACACCTTCCTCTGAAGAAGGACTCGGCTGTTGATTGGCCGCCTCCGACTGGCAGTTAATAACAGCTGAGCATCATCGTCCGGGCGTTATTTGCATAGATTTCGCAGCGCTCGTGATATCATCGCTCATCGCTCATCGCGAAGATATCTCTGCGTGAGACGGCGTCGCCGATTGGTCACACGCGGATCGAAGCTGTAAATCTCTACGCCACGAAACCGACCAATTACTTCTTCTCATGTTCGCCCTCACAATTAATGAATCGCGTGTACGCGCGGTTTAATTTATTTTAATGGGATACCGAATTACAAAAACTACTTAATTTGTCAGTCGTGTGCTAGAGAATTTTATTTTGCATAATTTACCGGCACATCATCAATTTGAAAAGTCCGCATGGAAACAATATTGCCAAGAGCGCAGCAGGCGAATGATATGCGATTAATATTGCCCACCATTCGTCTTGTACGTGTGTGTTTTGCTGCTGCTGGCTTTGACATCGGCGTTTCCTTGGGTTTCTCTGCACACGGAGCAGGTCTCTGCTAGGAGATGCTATTTCTAGGAGATGCTAGAAGATGCTAGGAGATGCGTAAGTATGCAGCAGAGCGAGCGGTATGAAGGAAGCGATCCATTATCCGAGGCATGTTCTAGTTAGAAAAAGCGATCGGACGTCGGTCAGATGAGGGTCTTCACTCTCCGAGACCAGCCGATAAATCTCCGGCGCTGAACTGCGTCCTGCGTGAGCATCTCACAAGTCATAACCGCCTCGCTGGCTGCCCGACTTTCAATTACTGCCGCAGCCACGGACCGGAGAGTCGTGAAAAATGATAAGAGGTCGCAACCTCCTCCGAGGCAATCTTCCGCGGCAGTCCGGGCCGGTATACGTGACGCGTCGACCACCTCGCGAGACACAAAGAAATTAAATACTGTTTTCATCGTTTTCTTTTGATCATTATTATTTAAGAAATCGGATAAAGGGGTTGGGCGCGTAAATCATGAGCAGGATCGCGCACAATCAGCTCTTGAAGTGCACTAATAATCGTGTGGCAATCGGCCGGCCGTACAACCTGTTGCAGCTCGGCTACCTGTGGAGGTCAGACAGAGTGACGCTACGCGCACCCCATAAATTCGTCAGAGCCGCGTTAAACCCTCGACAGCCGCGATCCTGCCATCCTGACTCTCCGCTCCTCAGCCTCTGTGTCCGGATGACACCTCGCCTCCAATACGCTGAGTTATTTATCACCGGTTTATGCAACGAGCAATAGTTACACTGATCGGAATCACTTTATATGTTTATGTGAACCGAGACATACATATTTGTAACTATCACACACGCCGGGATAAATCACGCGCCGGGCCTTTGTCCGCCGAGGTGCGACGTGAGCGGCTAATACAGTGTTTCATCGCTTTACTTCTCCTAATAGGAGCGGGAGGAATGCGTGTAGCGTTGCGTTGCGGTGCGTTGCGGTGCGCTGCCGTGGTTCACACCTGTGTTCCCAGGGGAAGTCCTGCAGACTCCTTTCATCCCCAAACGCTCGAGATCCGGCAGAACAATGGTCGCCATCCATCGCTAATTGGCTTCATTACTCTCACTCGGCGTGTGAAGCGTTCACTTGTTTGAACGGAATGACGCTGGTTGCTCACCGAATGGCGTCCACCGGCTGTCGGCGGGATAAGTAACAGGTTGCTGTGTGCCATGATTAGTGAAAAGCGAGGAAATAAAAGAGAAAACGAGCAGTTTTCTGCACGTATTTAAAGCAGTAACAGCAATGAGTTTCCGAAGGTGTCGAAGCCTCGCGGGCACGAGGAGTTAGATTTCTGACGTTTTATTAAAAATAGTTGCTAAACATAAATGTGTAAGCTTATAGTTCATATTAGATGCATAGTATATATACATGTGTATAGGTGTATATATATATATATATATATATATATATATATATATATATATATATAGGTATATAATAAGAATATCGTGGCCAGGAATCTTTGAATGTAAGTACCGCCTTGAAATTTCCATAATAACATTTATCTGATTCGTATCGCGGAGCCTGCGGCGCTGTCACAGCGTCTAAGTGTTGACTATGGGTCTATTGACCGCGGGCGGCGAGTCGATTAAAGCCGATTAAACTGCAGGATAGAGTCTGGCTGGACGCCGCGGTAATAGGCCACTTCCGCGTGCCGGGCGGGGGGGGGGGGGGGTGAGGGGGCGGGGGGGGGGGCGCCCCCGGCCGATCATGATGCGAGGGCGTACCGCGACTTTGCCGGACCGATCCGTGATTACCACCCCCTCCGCCACCCCTGCCCCACCCCCGCCTCGGCGCGGCACGGACGTCTTCTTCGCGACCGACCGACGCGCTTAATTAAAAAACCGAAACAACGGCGACCACTTTACCGACAATGCGCGCACGCGCCGTCGCAGCCTCTCATCTCCACGCCGCGCAATGCGTCGCTCCAGATGGACCCGTCCCCGTCCCCGTCCCCGTCCCCGGCGTGGACCGTGTCCTGCCTGGCACTCGAGCCGGCCGCGTGACGGCGTCGGCATCGGCGTCGGCGTCGGCGTCGTTGACAGCTGAGGGCGCCGGGGAGCGCTGCAGACCGCAGGGTGCAGGTTGCAGACCGCAGGGTGCAGCGCGCAGCGCGCAGGCGGCGTCGTGCAGCACGGGTCTTATCTGCATCCAGCGCGTCACGACACGGCCATCGCCAGCTGTTTAGGGGGGCCGGCGGGGCGCGGAACGGGGGGAGGGGGGGTGACAGGTCATTTGATTTATCGGCCGCCTATCTCCGGCCTCAACACTCGCCGTAATCTAATTACAGGTATTTAGTCGGTGGAAATTACAAGGTGTACGACACCGCGCGGTCGATCCGGCGGGGGCGGGTCCCGGCCTGCGTTGCCCAGCGCAGCGTTGCCCAGCGCAGCGTTGCCCAGCGCTGCTTGATTAGAGACCACATGGTTCAGGCGAGCCAGCGTGGCGGCTCGATACCATGTAATAACCTCATGGGCCAGTTTTACACAAGCGGCGGTTACTCATGTTTATTGACGCCCTCTTTAAGAAATTACTCTGCTATTAAAATGATGTTCGTATCAACGGAGCATCGACGGTAAACTTATCGCCTTGATTCAGGAAATTCTTTCTGGAGAAACATTCCGCGCGACCGGGCACCGTTCTCATGATCGATCCCATCGCTCTTTGTTGCGTTCGCGTCCGCCTGGCGCGACCGACATTTATTATTTCTTATATTATTCAAAATAGTAATTTATTTGCCGTCCTGGTTTGGGTGAACAATCGAATCCAAACTGCCGGTGAAATGGGAGTAACTTGCATTCGATGTGTGCTTTGGTGAGCAGTAAATCTCCGAAAACGTCTGATCCATTTGCCACCAAAGAGAAACAACGAGGGCCCGTAATAAATAGTGGCATGTCTGTTGATCCCCAGGAAGGAACCCACCCACTTGATGACAGCGCTCTGAGGTCCAGCAGCTCGTTGACACAATGAGATACCATCCCCGGCGATCCCAATTAGCCTCGCTGCGAGCACACGCTCAACATCATGATTCTGTTAGCCTCGTCTGCCCGAGTAGCCCGTGTTTACACCTTTTGTTTTATGTCCATAATCACAGTGGTTTAGTTTAGCTAGCGAAGGCGGGCCGAGGTGTCGGATGTGACAGCTAAAACACAGGCTAGCTGCGCGCCGCGCGCAGGAGTCGACAGCAGCCACCGGCTCCGACGCCTCGATTGCAATCCGCGCGAGATCCTCGCTGCAGCCGGCATCTCATCATCGAGCAACCCGCGTTCGGCGCCATGTCATCGTGGTGGACGCCAAGTGAACGCGACGTCGCGCTGTCGGCAGGCCCATGGCGTTGCCCCGACGCGGCGGCGGCGGCGGCGGGCGCAGCGCAGCGTGTGTTACAATAAAGTGACACTGATCCTGCTCGCTGCGCGGCGTGGGTGGACGGATAACAGAGCGTGGCGTGTCGCTATTGTCCGTCGCCCAGACGGGTTATTAACGTCTTCGAGCCGACGACGCGCAATGCGTCAACGTCGAAGTGTCGCTGGCCGTGGCAGCAGCAGCCGCGCAGGGCTGCGCAGCGCCGCGCAGCCCTGCGCAGGGCGAGGTCCCGGCTGCGCGGCCGACACGACTGCCTCATGCGCGGCAGATTTATGGCCTCCCGAGATGGAAGCTTTTGTGCATCGCCAAGAAGTGTTGGAATGGGAAACGTAACACATATCCCATCGTTTTTATCTGAATGTGAATTATCATGAGGGTAAATTTGTTCCCGGTGAATATTTTCCCGATGCTTGTTTATTATTGATAGCTGGATTAGCTGGTTGTCGTTCACTCGTGGGATTGGCTTCAGGTGGTCTGTCTGCCGTGTGGCTGGGGGGGGGGGGGGGGGGGAAGCTGTGAGGTGCCAGCAACAGGGTGTACAGCTCGAGATGATTACCGCGAAGCAGCAAGTGACACGCTCCTCCCGGCATCAACTGGTGGATAAACAAAGCACTTTATTTGCAAGACAAAAGCTCCTCTAAACACAACCTGTGGTTTCTTTCATCTGCAATATTCGCCGCCGTCGCTCTTTGTCGAATTTACTGCTCGTAAAGTTAGGAGAAAATTAATTTCCTTTTAACAATAGACAAGTTGGTGATGATGTTCGAAGTTGGAGGAGATGACCAAACCCAATATGGCGGCCAGCAAAAAAGAGGACTTATAGAGAATAATTGTCAGCCAAATGAAACGCATTTCAGATGAGATGAGACGAAATGATGAAATGAAACACCGCGTTCTCTCTCCCACTCGCTCTCTCGGTGCAGTACGCCTCTCATCGGCTCGCGATATCATCCATTAGATTGCATCAAGTACCAATTTACTTTTCTTTCTTCCAACAGACGCGACACACAAAGGCCCGAGTTTTCTTTTGATGGTGCTTCACAAATAAAATAACTCTCCGTGATTTCGAAAATATGAGATACACTAAACATCTCTTTGTGAGCGATCTAGCGAGTGTCAAGTGGGCGATCGAGTAGACGAAATTAGGAATCGCTCTTCGGTGCGAATGATGGAGGAGAGACTCCCCTCGGACCGATCAACACACCTTGCTGCTAAATGCGTTCGATTCTCTTGGCTAAAAAGGGTTAAACGATCCCCGAGGACCAATACTTTAGCAAGCAATCTTATTGACCGCTTCCTGTCGCTTATCGAGTAACTTTCACTCGAGCATTGCTGGCCGTCTTCGTCTGGCTTAAATTTCCATTGAGTGGCGCTGTGCGAGCCTCGTCGAGGTATTTGCTGAGCCCGGACAGTCGCTGGGGAGAATTCAATCAAGTGCAGTCCGGGACGTCACGACGAGGCCCAACGTCGACGTCGAGCTCGATTCCTGCGACACGAAGCGCTGCGACACTTGCTTGTTTCTTCTTACCAATCATTCTCCGGGGATGCCAGCCTCAATACTTCCATTAGACAGAAAAGAAGTCGCGTTCGTGTCTTGGCATTGATGAGAAGATCACTCTTATCGAAAATTGCTCTGAATTCCACGCGTTTCTCTCGTTGTCATGCTCCATTGGTATTTCTGCAATAAAAGAGTTTCCCTTCATATGTTGCTTTTTTCAATTTGGTCCACATGAATCGTTTTGCGGACATATTTTTCGAAATGTCGTGAGTGTTTGGGGTTTTGGGCACGTGTACTCATGGCATAAAGGAAGTGGCGCATTCCAAGAGGAGCAGTGACTGACTTGTCGACCTCTAGAAATAACCAAACTAATATTTCACGAATATGTATTTCAATTGGGGAGCACAATAACGGATAGTGTGTCTGTCAACAAACTTTGAGGGCTTCGGAGTGGATTCGCTGCTTAACGAGAAATGTTTGGCCAAACAATAACAATGTCCACACCATTGTTGTGGCTAAGATGACATTCTTGAAGATCTGGACCGCGGAGATGACAATGCCACTGCCATTCATTTAGCGCTCAGGAAATATATGGCAGGTAATGAGCTGCAGAGATGAGCTATCGAAGACCCCTGCGAATATTGCAGAAGATAGTTTTAAATGTTAAGAACCACACGAGTATTTTCTGTTGCAACGATGCATTCCAAGTCCAACGACTTATCCGATTGAGTTTCCAGTCTTCGCAGCTTCTTTTATTTGGCATAAATGTCATCGCAGACGATAGAATTGCAATTTTCTTTCAAGGCATCATCATGGGAAGAAAGTCTGAAAATGGTGTCATTTTCACAAAAGAGCTGACGCTCAGGCATTAAAAAAATTTACGTTGAAAATTTTAAAACTTTATGACTTTAGAAAATACATGGGTAAGGCTTATTGTTGGGTAATAAACTTGAAAATGTTTCCCATTTCAAGCATGCTACTTAACTTTTAAACGTAAATCCTCATTCCAAAAGAGTCATATATATCCGAGTGCCACCGCGCATCCATGACACAAAGGCGGCCACTGATGGACAGCGACATGAGCGTGGACAGGGTGTCAAGGGTGTCGAGGGTGTCTTCGTCTTGAGCCGGACAGTGTTTGGCCGGGCCGGGGCTGGGGACGGGTGGCCGGGGGGACGGGGGGGGGGGGGGGGAGGGCGACGCGTCTTGTCAAGCGCTGACCATGTAGACAGACAACAGACGAGTGGACGGTTACACTGACACACAGCAATTGAACGAAGCCACTGCCAGCTAATGAAGCCCGCCATTGACTGCCGCTGCCTCGCTGCCTCGCACCCCCATCAACGTAGAAGGGAACCTCCTGGAAAAACTAATATAACTTAAGCCCGGTAATCCTATTCGAAGATCCCATGGGGTGTGCAGGATTATCGTCAATTGAGAGGAGACTTTCCTATAAAAGGTGTCAAAATGAGACAAGCAACGGAGGACAAAGCTGGGGAAGACAACGAGATGCGAAAGGAACTCTCGAAACGTCCTATTGTTCACCTGTTGGAGGGAACCGAGGATTTATGCAGGGTGAATATGTTTGCCCGTCCCTAGATTGCTTTCTGAGTAATTTTAAATGAAAAACCGAAACGTGTTTGTATTGGCTGCTGGTTGATCAATATTTACACATCCACCTTCCTCATTTTAAAGTTAATTTTCTTATAATTTCATCGAAAATTTAGAGTCAGGTTTCGTTTAAAATTACTTCAACGTTTATATTTAAAGCCCAAAAGGTTTATTTTTGTCTGGGTTTATGTCTTGGTGTGTTTCCCTTTGAAACATAATCATCACGTTGCTTTGATTATTCCATTTCGCGATGCCGTCGCGTCGCTGCAGTCTTCTGGATTCTCACCAGGTGTCACCAAGACTCAGCAAGACTCAGCAAGACTCAGCAAGACTCAGCAAGACTCACCAAGACTCACCAAGACTCAGCAAGACTCACCAAGACTCAGCAAGACTCACCAAGACTCACCAAGACTCAGCAAGACTCAGCAAGACTCAGCAAGACTCAGCAAGACTCAGCAAGACTCACCAAGACTCACCAAGACTCACCAAGACTCACCAAGACTCACCAAGACTCACCAAGACTCACCAAGACTCACCAAGACTCACCAAGACTCAGCAAGACTCAGCAAGACTCACCAAGACTCACCAAGACTCAGCAAGACTCAGCAAGACTCAGCAAGACTCAGCAAGACTCAGCAAGACTCACCAAGACTCACCAAGACTCACCAAGACTCACCAAGACTCACCAAGACTCACCAAGACTCACCAAGACTCACCAAGACTCACCAAGACTCACCAAGACTCACCAAGACTCACCAAGACTCACCAAGACTCACCAAGACTCACCAAGACTCAGCAAGACTCAACAAGACTCAGCAAGAATCATAAAGCTCTCTTCGTGGAGAAATCGAGGTCTGTCTCGCTCGTCACAATCTAACGATGGACACGGAGGATTAAGCTCATGTCGGCGCGGGAACAGGATTATTTTTACCGGTACAATCGAAATCGAAAATCGCAGAGTAAGCGCATGGTCTTCATTAAGCAGAGTCTGCCGTCTCTTCCAAAAGCCCACCGGATAAAAAGAAAAACAAACAATCAACTCATACGTCGGCTGCTAAATCCGTGATTTAAAATCGATAAAGTGTCGTCGAATTCTTTCTCATTCGGAAAGGCGATTTCGATTGAGGTTAAGAAACGGAATTTCCAAATCAAATTTTAACCATCGCGCCCTATCGGGGTCTGTAAGTGTAAGATTCAGGAAGGTGTTTGTGCACGCATTTTCCCATGGCTGT
Organism: Nemurella pictetii; assembly: GCA_921293315.2. Lineage (NCBI taxonomy): Eukaryota > Metazoa > Arthropoda > Insecta > Plecoptera > Nemouridae > Nemurella > Nemurella pictetii. The sequence continues at coordinate 35,088,171 of OV121115.1, forward strand.
AAATCGATCAGAAGAAGCCAACGACACCAAAACAACGTGGACGGACACAGTTCCCATGCCGCGCGCGGCACCGCAAGCTCATTATTCGACAGACAACACATGCATGGTGTCCGCAAGCAATGGCACAGACATCGGTTCCTCAATGGACTACATCCTCTCTTCTGCACGGATCGGTGAATGAGCGGCGAGCGATGTAACATCGGCCACCCTGCAGTGTGTTGTATCGGACGACCCACCCCCTCCCAACAGGCAACAACACGGCGCATTGACGCATTGACGCACAATCGTCCTGACATGGCATACAAGTTGTGAGGCGGGCGGCAGCGCGGTTGTCCCCCATTGCTTCAGATACTTGACGACACACTGCCTGCCCGGGGAACGGAGGTGAGAATTTATGTCTTGTGAAGTCAGCGGGCGCCCGCGATTGAAAGCGATGCCGCCCAAGTGGCGGTCTTTGCGGGGAGGTTTGAGATTCATTGACGCTTTGTGCGGCGGCCTCTCAGTGGTATTGTTCGTCCACGCAGAGGTGGCCAAACTGCCGGCATGGGGGGTCAAGCAATGAGCATACATGGCCGCCGCCGCCGCCGCCGCCGCCGCGTTAGACAAGATATAAATAATTGCGAAATAATGTGATCCCTCTTCTCGCGGGGCAGGAATGTTGCGCGCCGCGATTCCAACGGATTATCTTGCCCCGTGATTTGCTCCTGCAGGGAAGTAATCAGAGTTCGAATGACTCCATGTTGCCTTCTCTTGCTTCGTGTGACTCTGAGTGACTTCGTAGTGCAAAGCTTTGCTCGCTACGTTCAACCCAACGCCCTGCTCGGGTTTAAGGAGCACTTTACACGCCTGAATATGTCAAGTGTCTTACAAATTTGCGTAAAACTTGCGTACAGTGATGGCATTTACGCGCGGCATTCATTCGGCGGCGATCAAATCGGTGCATTCATTCCGTTGCACCGCATCGCACCGCGGTAATGATTCACCGTGGGGCTTTAGCTCCGCTTACTTAGCCCCAGTATTTAGCTAATTCTTGGCAAACTCGCTGCAGCAGCGTTGCCCGCTGCAGGAACATCACTCAACTTACTAAAGACACGGAGCTAATCACGATTGGCTGATACTATAACCATGGCTTATCAAATCTTCACCCTGATTTCCACGTAACGGCGGCAGGGACATTGCAAACAAACAACAGCCATTTCCCCGATCTAAATGCCGTTGGAAAGAGCGCACAGCACGCATGGCCCATACGGACGCGAGAGAGACGCGACAGGCCTGTTTGTCTGCTAATGTGCATCGCTCCCCAGCTGCAAGCGCTCACAACCCGCGGACGAAAGTCCAGGCTTCACGGTGCATTTGCGATTTCTGAAGCGCTCGGCATAAAAATCACCATCTTCTTTTCAGCCTGCATTACCCACGGCCGTCACTCGGTGCGAGCGGCCCGGTTTTTGGTTTATCGTGTGTCGGCGAGCGACCCCCGTGCTCGGCTGCCATTGGCCTGCCCTCCTCGCAGCCGATTGCAGCTGCGCCCGCTTCCCGAAAAGCAAATCAGCACCAACCGTGTCCATCATATTATGTATCATGTGTATGTGCCATTCTCTGCCAGCCGGGCTGATGCATTACTTTCATCCCCGTGTGCATTGTGCGCCGCTGTGCGATCCCCGCGTGGCGCAGGGTGGCGCGGGGTACGCACTTGAGACGCTGTGCGACGCATCTTCCGCTCCACACAAAGTCCGCGGGTGTAGCGAAATCTTGAATCCGTGCGTCCGATTCAGTTGCGTCGCGTTGCGTCGCAGTCCCGCGCTACAATGCGAGCCATTCTAATTCGGGGTTATTAGTGCAGGCGGGCAGCGCAGCGCACACAGAGGTTTCCTCATAATGCTGCAGCGTTTTCCACAAAGCACTCTCAACTCGATATCTTTAACAGTTCGTTTCGAAGCGACGTTTCCTCCGTGCGCCGTGAGCCGCCTCGTCGCGCATGTCCCTCGGCGCATGCAGAAATGTCCTCAAATGGCTGCAATCATTCCGCGTTAAAGAAACGGGACCAATTTGGAGACCTGATTTTTCCACGATTATCAACCGTCTCAATCGATTTTACTCGGAAAATGCCCGATTAGCCGGCGTCTCTGGCGTGTCCTCTCACCTTCAGATCGCGACTGCACCGACGAGCAGCTCTCAGGCTTTCGCTCTGTGGACGTTTGGACGCGGCTTACACTTGTAATCTTCTCATGCAGCGAGCAGAGTGATGCTTTCCCGTGTACTTTCCACCTTTACTAAGCTATTTAAAACGAGCACCTAATGCAGCTATCAATTTGCCAGCGCATTAATCTCTCTAATCAAACACAGGGCCGAGCGATGACAATGCAGCCTCGGCAAAACGCCCGGCGTGGCGCGTCACGGCTACAGATTTCCACCCCTTTTCCTACCCCTTTTCCTACCCCTTTTCCTACCCCTTTTCCTACCCCTTCGCCGGCGTACCCCAAGCAGAGACAGAATGCGCAACAAATTTTAATCTATGCCCAATTCCTGGCCTTTGTGCACGACGGACGACTTACTGCCTGATGGAAAGTTCAATTCGAAATAACCTACATTGCCATCATGTGTGAATATATATAGAGCACATAGGGGGTGAGAGTTTGCAAAGCGATCGCTCGCGGCTTTGACTCGTCTGATAATTGACACGTTTCATTGAAATCGCATCATGGGAAAAAGCTTTGGTAAATTCACACTAATGACATTATGTTGAAAAGTGTATTTCCGCATGACGCGATGCATCGATCCACCGACTTTTCCAACAGTTCTCAACAGTTCTAAAAGGTGACGTCGTCTATTGGGAAGTGATTGCTTCGTGGAGCTCTCGTCAGATCGTTCCGAGAGGAAGGCGACGGCGATTTCATCAGAGAGCCGCCGACTAATCCGCGGGGCTCAGGGTGCTAGAGGGCACGGTGTGAGCCACCCTCTCCGCAGTCGACGCAGAGCAAATAGCGCGGCGGCGGCGGCGATCAATGCAGGCGAAGCCGGAAAGAGGGATCTCATCTGATACATTGTGTCATGAATTCACAGCCAGCCAGCCAACACTTATAATTAAATCTTCATGGTTATCGTTAGTTGTATTTAGCGGCTGATAAATGTGCTCCCTATCGGCCCTCCACGACCGATTCGCCTGCAACCAGTTCTCCGACTGCGTCGCTGTTCGAAGAGGGGCGACACAGCATCCAGCAAGCACCAGTGATGGACTGGACCCGGCCAGGATTCGCATAAAACCCGCGCAGCGCGAAAAACATTTTATTACAATCCTCGCAGTCCATTACACGTGTTTCGCATTTTTCCTGCAGCATAATTTTATTGCAATATTTAACGGCGAAAGTAAGTTATTTTGATAATAATTCCGATGCGATGGTGGTTCAAGCTTGAAACGCTTTCAGAGTCCCGGTGAGCAGCCTGAGTTATTGTTCGGCTATCCTCGACGTTATTGTTTATCGACATTACTTATTGAGTTTTACAGGCGATATCTTTCTTCCCTATTATTGCAAAACACATGTACGAATTTCTCGCTACTTAAATCGTGTTTTTTTTTCTTCAGATGCTTTCGGTCGGTATCTCATCTTATTAGCAAGGGATTGTGCAACTCTGATATGGGTGGGTTTTGTAGGGGCGCACGTTCGTCTTGCAGCTCGTAGATGGCGGGCATCGATCGCGCATCGACCGACTGCCGCATTGGCGTTGTGACTTGTGACTTGCGAGGACGACGTTGATGCGTGCAGTTGGGGGGTCCTCCGATGGGCCCTCCCCCGGTCGAGTGACGTACGCCGCTCTGCCGGCCAGCTGGGTAGACTCCGGCCCTCCTCCCTTCAATTAGTCGTCATGCTCATTACGAAGGGTTACTCTAGGCGAGAATGTGCCATTGTCGCCGATACAGCTGGTGCTCGATGCACAGGGACGCCTGAATCTTGCAAGAAAAGGTGTCTTTTATTTTCCAAAAAACCACAAAAATATCTATAGGTTTATGGATGAATGGGGAGGCGGCAATGGGAAGAATTTTACTCTCCGACTTTTAGAGGAACATTAAAAGTTCTCGTAAATCTTTGCAGCAGCCATTAAATATTTTCAATTTGATGTCTCTACCATTTCCTTGCGCCGAGAAACGAGAGAAAGATGGTCATGCATCGAGCCGCATGTCATTTGTAGGTGTGTGAATTCACCGATGCACATTCAAGGAAGTATACACAGCGAATGATTTAAAAAGTATTCGTGTGTAATTACATTGATCTGCAGAGAAAGTATACGTGTTTATTACCGATACGTCTGTATGTTTATGTTGACGTAATTATTGTTGTGATATTGGAGGCCGATTCACGAGCTCGATTCTGCAGTCGCCGGTGAAAGAAACGCCGCGGCGAGCGAATCGAGAAAGCGATCTTCGCAGTGTCGCGAATGCAGCTGGAAACTTAACCCGGAGCAGCACAGCACAGCACAGCACAGCACGGCACGGCACGGCACGGCACGGCACGGCACGGCACGGCACGGCACGGCACGGCACGGCACGGCACGGCACGGCACGGCACGGCACGGCACGGCACGGCACGGCACGGCACGGCACGGCACGGCACGGCACAGCACAGCACAGCACAGCACGGCACGGCACAGCACAGCACGGCACGGCACGGCACGGCACGGCACAGCACAGCACAGCACAGCACAGCACAGCACAGCACAGCACAGCACAGCACAGCACAGCACAGCACAGCACAGTACAGCACAGCACAGCACAGCACAGCACAGCACAGCACAGCACAGCACGGCACGGCACGGCACGGCACGGCACAGCACAGCACAGCACAGCACAGCACAGCACGGCACGGCACGGCACGGCACGGCACGGCACGGCACGGCACGGCACGGCACGGCACGGCACGGCACGGCACGGCACGGCACGGCACGGCACGGCACGGCACGGCACGGCACGGCACGGCACGGCACGGCACGGCACGGCAGGTGCACGGCACGGCACGGCACAGCACAGCACGGCACGGCACGGCACGGCACGGCACGGCACGGCACGGCACGGCACGGCACGGCACGGCACGGCACGGCACGGCACGGCACGGCACGGCACGGCACGGCACGGCACGGCACAGCACAGCACGGCATGAGTTTCATGTCAAGGTTTCCCCAGAGCAGCGAGCTGCATTTGAGGAAGCGTCGCGACGCCTTGCAATGAGACCAGCACGCCGGATGCCGCAATGAAATGTTGATGCTCCTGATGTCGGTCGAGATGCAGCAGCGCTCGATAAAGGGAGTGCTGTGTGTTCAAACGTGACGGGTCTCATAAGTCCAGATACAATGGCGTACTCGACGCGTACTTGCAATCCTGCGTTTCGAATTTTGCACATGAGACCAGCGATTGAATGCAAGCCCTGTCCAATACATTGAACAGTCCGAAGCCGAGATGTCTTGCTTTGTGCTGTGCTAGGAGGAATGCATTGGAAGACGCATTAAATATGAAAAAACGTCTGCGCCATGAGAGGCACAAAAAAAAAAAAAAAAAAAAAAAAACAGGTAATAATTGATATTAACTGTCCTGCAATTTCTTTGCGTGGGTGTGCGCCGACGACACTTCGACGTGTGCTGCATCGAGCGGCGGGCAGCGGAGAGAGGGATTCCTGCACGTCCTGCTGCGATTGCTGCAGCAGCCCTGTAAGTGTGCGGACCGCCCTGGGCCTCGCAGCGTCGAGTTAAACACCGGGTGGACATCGGCCTCGCCGGACATCGCGTCACACACGAGCCGCCATTAGCCGGACCGGCTAACGCGGACAAAACGCCGTTTAACGACGCATCGGCGACGTGCTGCTTTCTGGCGACCGGTGCCCTCGAAACAATCTACTCCACTTTAGAGTGCGCGCCCCGTGGTAATTACTGTAATTTATTATGAAGATTTGACAAAATTGGAGATTTGGGCAGGCGGAGTTGTTTTGCGGCCGGCAGGTCGGTCGTGGCCGGCGAATGATGGACGTGACGTTAACGTGGCCCTCGACGAAAACAGAGCGTGGAGCTGGGCCAAAAGATGAGACAGGACATCTGTTGCACTTCTCCGAGGTTTCATTTCGATGTTGGCCGGCGACATCTATAAAGTTATTCCACGTTCTTCTCCGCGCGATCGCTGCTCGGAACTAGCCAGGAATTTGAAGCATTTAGAGTATTTGCCGGGAGGTAGGCGGGGACCAGGGAAACGTACAGATCAATAACACTCGGTATTTTGTTATTTTGATAAAAACTTGTTTTATTCTGTTCATCACTCATCAGTTATGTATAATATTGGTATTTATGTATAGTACAACATTTAGAAGCAAGAATATGAATCCAATATCACGGAGCTCGCCGTCGAAATGGTGCTATTCTAATTAATTAATGGAAAACAATTAGCACAGGCACTATAATCCGAACCGATTGATTGATTCGTGAACACACGAATTTGTTATAATTTACAAGTCACACTTCATTAAATTGAACTCATCTATGACAATTAATTGAGTGAATATATTACTGCCCGATAAAATTTACATCTCTATTTTACATCGTCATAATCAAATAAAATATCCATCATCAAATAGCCATATATCTACAATTTCATTCAAATAAACACTGATCCAATAAATAATTATAACCAACTACTATATACCTATATATGTTTTTTTACAAAAGTAAACTGCAGAATGGGAAACCGATCAGATGATATAAACACGGGCCTGTCTTATGTCAGGGCGGAATGGCGGAGATCTGGGGTTACGGGGTTGGCTGGTGGTGACTTCAGTGCACCCTGCCGCAAACCATGTTGGCCTCCATCGCGTTCAGCTGCCCGAAGTAGGGGTAGCCCGACTTGGCCTCGGAGGGCGAGTGTGGGGTGAGCCCTGGCGTCGCGTAGTGCGTGCCGCCGCCGCCGCCACCGCCGCCGCCGCCGCCGCCGCCGCCGAACAGGCTGCAACATCAACACCAACATCAGCATCAACATCAGCAGAACTATAAAAGTCTCCCCGAACATTTCCAGCTTAAAATTAGCGCCATACATTCTATGAAACGCAGCCTGCGAGCATATTAACAAACCACAGCTATGCTATATTGAAATAATGCATCCGAATCCCTCTCAATGCTGCGAGCTGCCAACAATATCTAAAACGCACATTTACATAGAGCATGAATTCCCCGTCGGCGAAGCGCATTAAGAGCTAATGCTGCATTTGCGGGTGGTTTGGCTTCCGACGTGACTGTCTCCTGCCGGATGATTCACCCTGTGGAGAGGGATTGGCGCTGCGATCCGATCATTCGTTGTATTAATCGGCGATCGATTTCGCCCTGGATTCCAGGGCCGCGTTGCGATGTGAAAATGGCGCGGCCAAAGCAGCGCCGCGCGGCGGCCTGGCGTGCAATCTCGGTCGCGTCGCCGCCGCGGTCCGTGAGATCAGTGAGATCGGGCAGAGGCCCGGGAGGTGGCGGTGATTACGTTCATCGACAGCTTCTAACCACTGGTTAGCTGCCGCACAATTGCACGTCTCGCGCGTTCGTTATGATCACGCAGTGGTTATTAGCCAGCCATTCGGTAGCACCTATCAAACCTCTCAATGAGCTTTGCCCGGCACCCACTCTCCACGAATGTAGAAACACAAACCGGTAGCAAAAAATATTCAATTTCAATGACATGAATTACGGCTGCGAGATGCCCTTTTTATTACTACTGGCTTTAATGGTAGGTTCGATGAAGATCTCATCCGACTGAGCCATTCCGCCGCCGCTATTTGCTGCTGTAGTCAAGCAGGCTTGAGATCCGTGCTGCGCTGCTTTTGCCGCAGCCCTTGAGCTGCTCTCACTGGCGTCCCGAGGACAGGTTCCCAGCCCGCAGGCCGAGGGGTGGACATTATTTCGACCACCCGTCAAAAGCAGCCCCTTCAGGGACGTCGCAAAACCAGCCTTTTAGCAAGCCCGGTGGAGGCGCCGGGTCGCATGTGACACAACGAGATATCGCCGGTTTCTGGCTGATACCACTTGTTTAGTTGCATTGTATGTTTTTACTCGCCAGTATTGATCGTTATTGAAAGGTATTGCAAGATATTGCAACGTGTCGCAAGATATTTTAAGGTATTTCTTGCTGATGTTTGAACGTCGCGTGGGCATGAGATGCAAGTGCAGTTCCGGGGCCAGCTCTCGACTCGACGAGATGGTTTAATCGATATCTAGATGTCGCGTTGCGTTGCGTTGCGTTGCGTTGCGTTGCGTTGCGTTGCGTTGCGTTGCAGCTTCTAAGGCGGCTACTGGTTTGTTTAAGCTGGGTTATTAGCCAGGTGCAATTAAGTCCCAACACAATCGTGACACGCCGCTAAAGTATAGGTATGCAGCTGGCGGAGGAAATTAAATCACATATTAATGAAATTTCATAGAAATTGTTTTCTAGCCTTCCTGGATCCTGCCCCTATGTTTCAATTATAGCCTGCGCAGTGCGCAGTGTAGTTAATTATAGTAACCATCATCAGCATCTCTTGATTGGTTAACTTCTGATTGGGAGATTCGAGTTAGGCAGGAAAAGATCGCCTCAAAAGCAATCTATTTTTTAGGATTGCGCACATTGAGTTTAGGCCTATAGTCTACTGCACGGAGTAATAAGTGTAAGTAATGTTCCCGCGAGTGCAGCGGCACCGAGCCGTGGATTTCTGCTGGACGGCGTCCTGCACTTTCTGCCCACGCGACGCCAGTAAATCGCCCCCCCTTCCGTCCCCCCCAATCCCCCCCAGCGCGGACCATCTGTTGCACTAGCCGCATGCTCGCCGCCGCATTTTATGCTTTCCGCCTCCTGTATTTTATTTCCCACCGACAAAGCATAAAACTGCGATTTGCAAGTGAGCTGAATCAAGTTAGTAGTAATACGCTCTGCCTCTGGATCGCCGCTCCGATTGAAACTCGATACGCGCGCAGCGAGCTGTTGTAGGACGCAGCTGCGCGGCAGGTTGCTGCGCGGCAGGTTGCTGCTAGGGACACGCGAGAAGTTGAAGCAAGGAGCCAGCGCATGGTCGCTTACACTCACCTATAGTTGTCCGGCCACTGCGCCGCTGCGGCCTCCTTGGCGGCTGCGCTCTGATGCCTGCTCCACGCCGCGGCTTGGTGGTGCGGTGCGACTGCGCAATGCTGCGCGGGAAGCGCGCCTGCGCCCTGGTGGTGGTAGCCGGGGAACTGCGGCTGGCCGGCTGCGCCCGGCGGCTGCGCGGACGGCTCCGACGCGGGGGGGCTGGGGTAGCTGGACGCGTTGTAGACGCCTGCGTAGCCGGCGCTCTGCTGCGGCCACGGCGGCGAATGGTCTGCGCAACGAAGACAAGTGCTCGGTCAGGTGTGCCAGCCGTGTGTACAAGACACCTCCACATGTGGGGCTTTTAGACTATTAGTGTAATGGAGTTGGCCTATCAAAGAGGGAATTGCTCTTGTGGAGGCCCTGAGGTGTGAAGAATAGAGACCAGTAGCGCGGCTAGTTCCCTTTTAATTGAACTATCCCAACACCATGAATGACGATGGAAAAACCTCCAGAAAGAATTCGTCTTTTTATTTGTCGATTCAAGCGATTCACGGTACAATTTTACATTAACGGTTAATAACTTTTGATGTTTTTCGCTTGGCTGCCTGAGAACTAAAACCTTCGGAATAGTTTTCTTTTGTAAAATTGATTAAATTCTTTTGTTACTTCTGACACTTTCGAAAACATCGGCGTTGATTTTGTTGATTTTTTCCTCTGTTTTGTTGGGTACTTTCCGTTTTACACGAGTTTTTCTTTTCTTCGCATTGTGTGTCTGGCTCGAGTACAAAACAGTTGCGCGCTTTTTTCCGGCGTCCACCGCGCTGTGGATCGCCGCTGCCGCGTCCACCGCGCTGTGGATCGCCGCTGCCGCGTCCACCGCGCCGTGGATCGCCGCTGCCGCGTCCACCGCGCTGTGGATCGCCGCTGCCGCGTCCACCGCGCCGTGGATCGCCGCTGCCGCGTCCACCGCTCCGTGGATCGCCGCTGCCGCGTCCACCGCGCCGTGGATCGCCGCCGCCGCGTCCGGCAGCCGCCACTTCTCCATTGTGCATCTTTTGTTAGCGAACTCTTGCATCTTGCATAACATGGCTGCAGTCTCCAGTCTGCATCGGGATCGCCGCTTTCGAAAGCTAGCGGGCCCAAGTTGCATTACGTCAATGCATTTCACCTCTTTACCATCGGGAGCAGGTACAAAAAAAGTGTCGATACATCATGTCGTTCTCTATTCGATATCCATTCCAAGCTTCACTCGCCCAGTTTTCAACAGAAGAAAGCACTCGAACTGGCGATGTCTCGAAACCAGCTTCGTTAGGGCATATGATAATCTTTGTAATGACATCACGAGGCTATTTAACTTCATAAACATCACCGCCAAAGAAATCCCGCATAATACGGCCATTGCGCATTCACCCACCATCCTATAGCCGCCTGCCATTGCGAAGTACAGCACAGTACACATCCTATACGGATGTGCCTACCCCTTTCGCTGATAACTGTAGCCTGCATGTAACATATCGCACAATTATTATTCCCCCACCGCCGAGAACCTTCATTCAACATGCAGAATATGTCTTCATGGCTAATTTAGGGCCCATACATCTGGCTGGCTTGCAGCCAATCACACGTTAGGACTCCGCCTCTGATGCCTTATGGCACCCATGCTCTTTGGTCTCCGTGTTTAGTTAAACTGGTATTGGCATGAATAATTAGCTCGCCGCCTGTTCAGTTGATTGATCTGTAAAACGACGCAAGCCTCGGCGACTCATTCAATTCTACGAGAATATGTCTTCAATAACCAAACGATTTACATTTTACTGAATCATGTCCAAGACCGTGCTTTTCAAAAGAAAACGTAATTGCTGATTCAAACGCCAATGGGAAGAACGCACAATACGTTTCTATGCTACAATTTTATGCTTGCAGGGCGTTAGAGGTAAATGTCGTTATCGCGGACATCGCTGTTACTCTGCCCGCCGCACGTTGCGTTCAGTCCCTCAAGGGTTGCTATCAGGAGAATGTTGTCAGCCGGGCTGAGACAACACGAGCTCCGTCGATGCGGGCTACGTCCGAGCATGAGAAGCAGCAAGCCGAGGGCTACGGACAGCAAGGAGCAAGGCTGGACTCACGTTGCACGTTGAAGCCGGACGTCGGGTCGGACACCGCGTACTGCGGCGGGAACGCCGACTGCAGCGACATCGAGTTGAACGCGTTCAGTTGCTGGCTGTTGAGTTGCTTGCGCAGCCGTGCGCGCCTGTTGCTGAACCACACTTGCACGCGCGCCTCGGTCAGCTTCGTCCTGGAGGAACAGGGACGCCCAGGGTTAGCCACGCCATCGACGAAACGCACGACTTGTGGCCCGAAGCACGCACTAAGCACGCACTAAGCCATGCAGGGTTGGTAGCAATCCGCTGGATGGTCCATTCCCGTGTCCACGTGTCCGCCGAAGTGGGCCAAGTGGACGGTGAATGTGTGGCGAATGTCTTCTGAGAATTGTGGTGCATTGAATGTCCCACGCCTTGGCCATCGGTATCGACGAGCGACGTGTACGCCATGCTTACTTCTGGGCGAGCTCCTCGCGAGTGTAGACGTCGGGGTACTGCGTCCGCTGGAAGGCGCGCTCCAGTTCTTCCAGCTGGTCCCCGGAGAAGGTGGTGCGGCTGCGACGCTGCTTGCGCTTGAGCGCGATGCCGGGCTCCGACTCGGTCTCCGACTCGTCGCCGCTGCTCGCCCCTGGAACACACCCGGGAGACACACGGTCAAACACAGTCTTGCAGCCGACGCTTTTTCTCGAGCCGCCGCGCGAGGAAATTGGCGGATTCCGTCACGATCTCGAAAATGCATCCATGAACGCCGATTGGCAGCCGGCTTTCTTGCACGTAGCACACGTTAGGAAAACTTGCCGGTTCCTTCCCTTGAAATTAGATTAGGTACTTTACTACTTATCAGCCAGCATTGTTTTTAGCGACAAAGCATCGAGACCAATCCAGATTAAGGAATTTGATTTGAAGAGAAAAGTAAAAGCGAATTGTAGCAAAAATTAGCACGGTGGGACTTTGCTTGTATAATTTAAGCCGATTTGCTCGAACGTTTGCGGCAAACTCTGGTAATCCCTCAAGTTCCGACTTCAGAGGGGCTCTTTGCGTCTGCTACGCGGCGGGCCGTCCACCGATCCGAAAATGGAAAGTGTTAATCATCTCTAATTCCTCAAGTCGACCACCAGACACAATAATCAATCAATTCTAATTTCCTTGGCATTATTCTCTTGCGGAGTAGTTGCGGACTGATACTTTTGTATGCAGATCATTTAGGAAGATGCATATCTTTCATTAGGGCACATTCGATGTCGGGACTCCCTCCGGCTGACGGCTTGACGAGCCCCCACTGCTAGATTTATGGGTGGGCTTCACGCCCTTTTGACACCCATAACTCATAAACTAATGTAAATGATATTTCATTTGAACTCGATTCATTTCGTTCTCTGCCGACTGCGAGGGTAAAATTACAACGTGCCATGCGCTATTTGCTGGCTGCAGTCACAGGTGGGATCGGCAGCCCACAACTGTTGTCCATGGTCCCGAAAATATCGACCGTTACGTCACGGGAAGCTTGAACCTGAGTGAGTGCCCGGCTGCTGAGTGCTGAGTGCTGAGTGCTGAGTGCTGAGTGCCCGGCTGCTGAGTGCTGAGTGCTGAGTGCTGAGTGCTGAGTGCCCGGCTGCTGAGTGCTGAGTGCTGAGTGCTGAGTGCTGAGTGCTGAGTGCTGAGTGCTGAGTGCCCGGCTGCTGAGTGCTGAGTGCTGAGTGCTGAGTGCTGAGTGCCCGGCTGCTGAGTGCTGAGTGCTGAGTGCTGAGTGCTGAGTGCCCGGCTGCTGAGTGCTGAGTGCCCGGCTGCTGAGTGCTGAGTGCTGAGTGCTGAGTGCTGAGTGCTGAGTGCTGAGTGCTGAGTGCTGAGTGCCCGGCTGCTGAGTGCTGAGTGCTGAGTGCTGAGTGCTGAGTGCTGAGTGCTGAGTGCTGAGTGCTGAGTGCCCGGCTGCTGAGTGCTGAGTGCTGAGTGCTGAGTGCTGAGTGCTGAGTGCTGAGTGCTGAGTGCTGAGTGCCCGGCTGCTGAGTGCTGGGTGCTGAGTGCTGAGTGCTGAGTGCTGAGTGCTGAGTGCCCGGCTGCTGAGTGCTGAGTGCTGAGTGCTGAGTGCTGAGTGCTGAGTGCTGAGTGCCCGGCTGCTGAGTGCTGAGTGCTGAGTGCTGAGTGCTGAGTGCCCGGCTGCTGAGTGCTGAGTGCTGAGTGCTGAGTGCTGAGTGCTGAGTGCTGAGTGCCCGGCTGCTGAGTGCTGAGTGCTGAGTGCTGAGTGCTGAGTGCCCGGCTGCTGAGTGCTGAGTGCTGAGTGCTGAGTGCTGAGTGCTGAGTGCTGAGTGTCCGGACCCAATCGTTCCTGACAATAATGTCTCGAACGTGCGAACAATGTGTCAGCGCATGTCGACATTCCGTGAATGCTGACATCGCTCATCACAACCCTCAGTTCCGGGCATCACGCTACATTTAGCACACGTTCCGCGGCTCGATCTACAACGAATCGATCAATATTGGAAGTAGGAACACTGGCTGTGTCTCAGCCAGCAATCAATTGTCTGCGCCATGGCGAACTGTTGTAGACAACATAATGATATGACTAATTCAGTTAGCAGCAGAGCCGACGGGGACGGCGGCGGCGGCGGGGGCGGCGGCAGGTTCCCCCATTAGCTCGTAAAACAGTCCGCGGCGTGAAGAGTCGGATGGCTGAGCGAGAGTCCGGCTACTCGATCCAGCATCGATGGACGCTGCCGCCCCCTGGGTGGCCGATCCGGCGGCACCTGTCACCCACCCTGACCGTCGCGGCTCCTTTGCAGACTCTCTGCGTTCCCGGCGGCCTGCACTTTACCTCCCCCGCGTCGCGCGTGTGGTTGTTTGAACATATGGCGGCAGCAGGGTGATTTACCGCGCTGCTCGTTCCCACATGGGAGCTGCTGCAGAGAAACCCATGCCTCCTTCTCGCGCAGGGAACCGGCCGCGCGCCGGCCCAATAATTACTAAAGTTCGGGGGCGAATCGGACACCTTTGCACGACTCGTTGGCTTCGGGGTGAAACGAGGCCGGCCTTTCTGTTTGTGTTTTCATTTTCACCCCAATGTCTGAAACAGTTCGTGTCAAGTTTCGAACTTTTACATTATTAATCACGTCGTAATAAAACGGTCCTAGAGAATTTCAAAAAGGCACCGAAGCAACTTATTTCCGCCCTTTCAATCTACTCGGCGTTAAATTCCACGTTTATATTTTGTAGCTAAAAAACTCTTGACCTGGCTTCCCGGTCTGGATTCGACCCTTCGTTCTTGAATGCTGCTCCACCGACAATAACTCGAAAATATAAAAGCCCCGCATTTTATTAGTTATTTTTTAATTTAAAAAATTCCTTTCAAATTTTATGTGCCTTCCTCGGCTGGCGACTCAGTTTTGTGTCCGCCTAAATGAGTGTGTGTGATTGAAGCGCCTAGAGATGCATTCCTTGCGACACGGCGACACGGCGACACGGCGACACGGCGACACGGCGACACGGCGACGCGTTGAGCAGTTGGAGGATGGTGGTAATTAGCTCTGCGGCCCGTGCGGCCGGGGCGACGGACAGCGACATCGGCGCCCCGGGCGGGCACGCATCGCACATCGCCGACGTGTGTGGTCGATCCACACTCCGCCGATCCGACGGCTGACTTGACCCACTGGCTCGCGAAACACTCGCTGCTGCAGCCGCTGCCCCGGCACCGGTTCGCAACGCACAACGCACGTGACACAACGCAGGGAAATGGCAGCACACGCAGCAAGGGGCAGCAGCATAGCTGCACTCACCGAGGATTCCGTCGATCGAGTGGTTCTTCCTGGGGTCGCCGTCGTCTCTCCGCCCTCCTCGCAGCAAGCGGCTGATGGAGCTCACCGACGGAGCGCTGTTCTTGTCACAGATGTTGTCCTGCAACGAACCACGACCACGCCGCCGTGAGCAACAACGCTCGCTGATTGCACGACGTCTTCGTCTCTATCGACAACTTGGTTGCTTTTAAGTTCAACCTGCCATGAAACTGATAGCCGCATTTACTCGAACAACATGCCAACGCTGCTCTTCTGTAAGATGAGTCGACTCTTTATTCTTTCAAGCTTGATTTCTATTCTTATTGTTAAGTCCAAACAGCATTTCCATCCCTCTAATAGTAAGTTAGTCCGTAAGATTAGTAAAGGTATAAAAAATTGCTTCTGGCAAACGTACTTCATCACCCACCTTGATCAATCTGTCCCGGATCTCCCAGCTGAAGATGCCGGGGTTGGTCTTCTTGTAGTCTTCGATGCGCGTCTCCACTTCGGGGGTGGCGACCCTCGGCTTGGAGCCGCCGATGACCCCCGGTCGGATGGAGCCCGTCTCCTGGTAGCGGTTGAGGATCTTGGACACGCAGCCGTGGCTGACACGCAGTTGTCGCGAGATGACGCAGGGACGCACGCCCGCCGCGGCCATCTCGACGATCTTGAGTCGGATGTGGTTGGGCAGCGGCCGCCCGTTGATGAACACGCCGCCCAGCTGGTTCACACGACCCTGGCCTGCCGGGCGGGAAACAATTGGTTGCGATTAGCGGCGATTGATAGATCTTCGGCGTGAGTGATTGATAGGTAATTAATGAGAGGTCGCCTAATGAGATCGTCGTGAACCCTGGCTCGACGTCACCGTGATGAACCGCCCGAGACACCTCTTAATTTACCGCGGGCAGTCCTCGAGATGCAATAACCATCGTGAGGCATCAGGCTTTTGACGACGGGCATGCGCGATGCGCTCGCGTTTCTTTGACGCTGATGGCGGTGTTTAAGGGATGCGCAGCTCGAATTCCAACGACGACAGGTATGTTTCTTGGATCATTCGCATGGGCGAGCTGTTTGATTCGCGTTCGGTGCTCATTTAATCAAATAAATGATCCGTGCGAATTGTGAAGCCATGCCATCTTCACACTCAATTGCACCGAAGAGAACGAAGCTCGGACCGCTGCAAGAATTTGCCATCGCCCGGCTGCAGCTTACTGATCGTAGGATGAATGGATGCTGAAGGTAATCCAATTTGGCGCAGTGTGTATCGTGTATCGACGGTGACGTCTTCGAGCATCAAAGTGATCCACGCTTTGGCTGGTGCGAGGTTTTCGCTCGGTACGTGACAGGCCACCCTGAAGACAACGTCGGACGAATGCGCTTGCCGTGAGACGTGAATTCAGAAGCAGCAGCACACAGAGAGTGTCTTTATCGGTTGGGGCAACTCCCTCGGTGTGGTCCATCGAGTGAGTTGTTCGGAACGTTTTGTGTACATGCGGCTCTCAATAACAAACAGCTTCTGGTGCATTGAGTGCCTTATTGACCAACAACCACCGCTCCGAGCCTCCGAACAGTGCAGTGTGCATGCTGTAGCCATAATGTAACCTGCGATGCTCCATTTGATGCTCTGTAACAAGAAGTTAGGAACTCCCGATGGATTCTATGGGATTGACTACAGAGCTTGAAAACTAGCGAACCTGCGCTCTCAATGGAGAAGAGATTCTACACTCAAAACAGCGCCCGTCTTTTCAGGTGGGGGTTAGTGTCCTCCTGGACCGAAATGTAGAGAGGCTCGTTTAATCAAGAGAAAAAAATCATCAGCAGACTTGTTGGCATGCACGCGATAGCTACTGAATAATATTAGCAAATTAAAAATATAGAGACGTCCCGAGGAATGAAGTGATGTGCGGCCTGCTATTCCAATTAGGCGATTAGGACCTGCGTTACCTGGACGTAATTTTAAACTGTTCGGCGTTACGAATTTGATTAGGTGCGAAGGATGGATCGGGTAATGTATCAATTACGCGCCGCGGCCGTCACGCAGTTTTACTCTAATTATCACTCGGAGCGGGGGAAAAAACCGAGCGAGCGGAACCCGAAATTGAATCGCGCCTAATTTTTGTTTAATCGGTGTCATTAGCATGCGGCGGCGGTCGTCGCCGGCGTCGCACGTTTCTTATTAATGCTGCAGCGTCTTGTAACTGACGTCGGAGGGCGTGGTCCGGCGACGCGTGCATCGCGAAGACACCAAGTTCTCGCGCTTTCGCGGACTCGGGACGAACGTGGACCCGGCCATGCAGGTGTGCTAATTTTAATTTGTTTTCTATGATCCAGCGGCGGCGGCGGCGGTCTTGCGTTCCGCGTTCCGGCATCGAAGGACCGTCGCATCGCGTCGCGTCCAGCGTTCATCTCTCCTCGACGAGCCCGGCACACGGCGCGTTACGCGATGGATCGAGTTGTACAAGTAGGGCTTCGTTATTCTCTCTCTTAGCACGATTCTTAGCCGCGGTACGCTGGGCAAACGCACAAATATTAGGCTGTTTAGCGAATGATTTTATGTCGCTTCAATGAAGAAGCATTATTTTAATTTATAACTCCTTGTGATCTATCGATTGTTGCAAATCTGTTTACCAAGCAGTACACTTCTTTGCGGGGTGTAGTTTCGTGTGACAGATGCTTATGTGACAGAAAGCGAGAACGCTGCAGCGAAATGTGCAGACAGTTTTCCGTGAAGCAACGAAGGCGCGAAAGCAAGCAGGCCCCACGCGGTTTTGACACGAAGGTACGGTGAAAACTGGAATTACCGACATCAAAGGCGCCGACAATTTCTTAAAGACCAAGATTTTAGTATGCTCGGGCCCGCCGACGAGGCGGGAGGTGGGTGACGTTATCTAACCGGCTGGGACCTATTATTTTTTCACTTAAAACGCACGGGTAATATTTTGTCCCGTGCGGGCCCCGCGGCCCCGACGTGCAGGATACCGCCGCGCCGCGTCGCGGGCCTAATCACAGAGAGCTGCGTATGGGAAATGTGTGCATCGCTTCGCACGCACCTCGCACGCAGGACGCTGCCTGCATCCGTGGAAAACACACGGCTCCGACGAAAAGTAAATCAGATTCGTGAGCGATCGTTCCGCAATAATCGACATATTTTTTCTCTAAAAGCAATCAGTTTTTTTCTGCCGAACATTATCGACATTAGGGCAAATTATAGAGCGTGTAGACGGCGTGGACCAAATTAGGGCTCAATCTTCATATCATCTGTATTTACTCGATGTTTCTAAATGAAAAGAGTGTCGATACCTGAATACCTGGACCTGAATGAGTTACATGGAGGACGGTATATCATCAAAGTAGATCGTTTAAGAACTCATCAAATTGAAATCGACTTGGTTTTGCTGAAATGTACTAATAAACGTGTAAACATCGCGTGATGCCAGCCGTGTCTGACTCTGAAGATAGAAGTGCCAGCCTCGTCCAGGACTCCCCGGCGGCTTGGGAAGCTGCGATTGCAGATCGGTCGGTGCGACGTGGGCTATTGATGGCGACGTCGGCCGCCGGTCGGTCCGTCGCCCGGGAGGCGGCACCGCCGACGCCGACGTCGCTGTCCGTCGGCGCCCGGACTCCGTCCCTCGTGTCGCGTCCTCGCGCCGTCGAGCGGCCTCTCACGACGAGCTGGGTTCACAGCACGTTGCCAGACGCACAGAGCGTCCAGTTGACCAGCAAAAAGCTGGCATTTCCCAGCATGGTTTTACCCCGCCCTGCTTGCCGAATATCGCGAGAGAGCGGTGCGATTGAATCTTACATTTTTGATCGATTCTCTTGAATCCTACATTTCTCTAGGAGTTAGTACTCTTTGCCGAACATTGTGTTAGCTACGACGGAGTCCGTGCGTCCATTGTTCTGGGTTCTGACAGCTGACAGCGAGATACTGCGTGGGCGAGACGGTGACTTGTGTCGGGCGAATAAAACAGCGATGGTAGTTATTTACCTTGGAAGGGGTATCCGGTGAAGTACGGGGCCATGTTGAGAGTAGACACAGCCATCTAGCACCCGGGGAGCACGTGTCACCGAGCCTCCGGACCGCGGGGGTGGCCGTCGAGGAAGTCCCGCACGACAAAGCACTGCACACGCACACGCACACGCACACGCACACACCACACGCACGTTCTCGCTGGCCGCGATGCAACGCGGAGTCCCGAAGAGGTCGGAGTCCCGGGGAGGCGAGGGCGATCGCGCGGCTTGGGACGGAGGCGATTCACACGAGTCCTCCTACACTTGTTGGCGGCAAGACACTGACTGCTCTCCGGAGAGTCGGCTCGAGACGTTTCCACTTGGCCTGAAGAAGGAAGGACTATCTTACACGCCTCCTAAATGCCATTTACCATGCTCTTGCGGTCTCCTTTGATGGTCTCGCCGACGCTGGCTCATTGGTTACCAAGATGCTGGGAAGGAGGGGCTTTACGTGGAGTCCATCTGGTGCAGGGAAACACATCGAACAGATTGCTGGTATCGATGGCAACGGCTAAATATGCCGGGCCGTCGTGAGTTATAAGAATCAGCCTGTTAGCAAATAGATTATCATTGATTGGGATCTTGCGCATCGAAATTTCGACGGATAAATATACGACAACACCTTTACACTCAAACAAATTTATTCTATTGCAGTCTTGATACATATTTTTTTAGTTTCTAAGACGATTTCTGTGCGTTTCATCAAAGACCGAAAAAATCAAAACGCATTATCTTCGAAGTCTTCGCGAAAGTTGATTGGGCATTGAATTTTATTTTATATCGAGTTAAGAGGGTTGAAAGTTGTAAGACTTCCAATAAATATTAAGTTGCTATTTTTCACCCTTGAGTCTCTGGAGACGAATTCTGTGGTCGGAAAATCCATTTTCATTCTTCAATTACTTGCATTTGTATTTCCACGACACTCTTCCCGAGTCCGACGCACAATGCACGCTCAATGCACGCCACAAAGCACGCTCAATGCACGCTCAAAGCACGCCACAAAGCACGCATCCAGCGAGAAGCCTGTGCAACGTGCATCGAGCTGTCCGAGTGTTCCTGGTCATGTGGGACCAGGGTGCTCGTGCCCCTTAGCGCAATATTATATGATAATATATCCCTCCCAATTTTGATGCCTCGTGAAGGCATATTATAGACATTACAGAGCTCCGACGCTCGCTGCTCGCTGCTCGCTGCCCGCTGCCCCATCATGCAGGACACCTCCAACCAGCTATCGGCATCACGCGCTAATCAAGGCTTTCCAAACCCTGATCATAACCATTACACATTTTGTTAGAGGCAAGCAATCAAACCGATTCATTGAATACAGTTCGATCCACGAATTAGCATTTTAGAACTCTAAAAATAAGGCAACGTGTTCACGAAGTTTCTTGGGCGGAGTTTGGGATATTGGCGCAACCTTTGGATTAGCCTACCCACATTGATTGAGATTGAGTGTAAGAGGTGCACATTACAGCAACGGCCCCGAAGGCCCGGCAAACTCTAGGCCTACAAAAATACTTGCATTTCGTAATAAGTATAGAAACTGACCAATCCCAGTTTTGCTAATATGGTGCGTAATAACTGTAGTTAGCCAAAATTGAAACTATGAATCTGTAATCTTGGTCGAAGATATCGTTTATTCTGTGCTATTATGTCATTAAATTGATGACTGAGAATCAAAGTTAAATTCAAGAATATCTCTCCTCTGGCTATTAACTGTTTTACATGCAACATGGTTTTCTGTGGAATTGAGAAATTTCGACAAATTTATTCATCGAATGAATTGGTATGTTTCATTCGATTCTGATTCCATCCATGAGGCTTTATAACTGAACATGGTTACCAAACACTACAACAATCTCTCTGCATGAACTTGAAGAACGCATTCCCGTTCCCGGCTCTGAGTTTCCGCGGAAAATCAGCATTTATTTACCTGTTGTATTCCAAACATCTCCCAATTCTCTTACAAATTCGAGATAAATGGGATTCACCAAAAACACTAGAAAACAATTAATATTCCGTGCCAAGTATCTATACACTGGCGACTTACGGCCAGCAACAAGTAAATAGGGCTCCAAATTTTCAGGATTCCAGCGAAGTCCTTCGAAAAGTTCACTGGGAAGCGTCCCCTGCACGGCATCCCTCGGCGGCGGTGGCATTTTCAGCGAAGGGGAGTCTCCGAGAACTCGACGGGTCGAGGAGGTCGCGTCCGAGGAGGTCGCGTCCGAGGAGGTCCCGTCCTCACACCCGCGTGAAGCCGTCACTTCGTCGGCAATCGGTTCTTTTCTTTCACCAACAGAAGTGTCAGCTCATGTGTGGTCCCTTTTCAGCCAGAGCCGCGTTGTTAGGAAGATATCAATATGATGCCATCCAAGCTGAACAGATTTAATTGTCAGCACAGACAATGACATGGAAACTATAGGAAGAAATATCTGTCTTTTTTCACTCACATCCATCGATTAGCATTCAGATGTTGAAGCACTCTGAAATTTAAATTCAGAAACACTCGCCGTCAAACCCTGTGATTTAAATATCGTTTTAATTAATTGTCGTCGCTTCCCGCTGCAGCCGGTGGGACATGCGTCTGGCATTAGCAAGGGCTTCCACGGGAGGAGAGAGCATCGAGCAGATCTGAGCATTCCGTGCTTCCGTCCTTCCGCGCGACATTCCATGCACCTTGTCGACACAGCCGCCGTTCGTCCAGCCGTGTTGGGGGTGGCGGGGGCGGCGGGGGCGGCAGGGGGAGGCGGGTGCGGGGGTGGACCAGGTCAAGGCACCGGCAGCCACGCAAGCAACCCACGCGTTGTGATCGCAATTTAAATAAGCCTCGTAAGCTCAGCCCCATTTGTTAGATGCAGCAACTGCTGCACCCTGGCTGTTACGCATGATGGCGCGGTCAAATCAGAGCACGTACGATGCTCTGCCTGCTTGCCTCTACCCGGGAAGAATGCTACTTAAAAATGGATTACAGCGACTAATTAAGGGTTGAAGTTTTTTTTTCAATGGGGATGTTTAACGTGGCATCGGTAGGTCGTGGCGTGGTATAGGACAAGATACATGTCTGGCTGAATTAAGGCCATCGTGTAAAGCGAGTTTAATACCAATGAGCTTTAATCAGGATTATCACCTTCCAGCCAATGCGGTGCTAGCGTCGGAACATTAAACAAAAGTTCACGAGACTTGGGCTTAACCTCCTTGCTGAAAAATCAAATAATTAGACAAAAAAAATCAAGACTCGCAATTTCATTTTCTTTATTTACAGTTTGTCATGGAAAGAGACAGAATTTCGATTCCACATAATCGATAGATAATTAAATTTATCACATTCGTTCGTGGTTTCACAAAGCACATTTTTTTATAATTAATTAGAACCAATAGTTTCGTCTGCTTCCGTTTCCAGGAAGTGGATTTGCGAACAAATTTGATCTGATTTAAAACCAGTTTTTAAAGAAAAGTAATTTCAAATCGAATTCCCTCTGTGTATACTTCTTCTTTGCTTATTGGAGGTTGATTTGATAAAATAAAGTATAAATCTATAAATAAATATATTGAAAAATTATAATTATGTTGCCTGGTGTAGAAACATAAAAAATGATTCATAGGTAGTACAGCTATAATTAAAAGCATGCCTTACAAAAGTTGACAGGTTGATGAGAATACGACCTTGCTGGAAACCGATCGATATGTAATTCAGTACACATGGAAAGTGGAAAATGCGTTCTACTTGGAGGCACGGCAGTAACATTCAAACAACAAAACCAGTCATGATTTTTGTTCCCACAAGAAACTAACTGAATCGATCGGATTCACCTCACTCACAGATACTACTCAGGAGTCAGGGTAGTTTGTTGACATCCGTGACTTCAACGTCAGTGACTTTCAAAGGGTTGTCAACGCCCTCTACACCGTTATCCATCGCCAACGTCGACGAGGACACAATCTTCTGCTTGCTCTCGTCCACAACATCCTTCTTCGACTTCTTGTACCCGTCCTCGATGTCTTCTAGCGTCTTGCCTTCGGTCTCCCGCAGGAAGAAGTAGAGGAAGCCGAAGCCGACGCAGCCCGTGAAGCCGTACAGCCAAAACACGCCGTGCAGATGCATGTTCGTCTTGAGACTCAAGAACGTCTTGGAGACGACGAAGCCCATGAGATAGGAGACCGCCGCCGAGATGCCGCTGGCGAAGCCCCTGCTCCTGAAGGGGAAGACCTCGCTGAGCAGCATCCAAGGAATGGGCCCGACGCCGATGTTGAACGCGAAGGAGAGCGCGATGAACAGCGCCAGCGGGGCCCAGGGGCTGCGTTGCCCGGTGCCGGCGCCGGCGGCGGCAGCGGCCGCGGCGGGCGACAGCGCAAGGAACGCGTAGAGGCCGAGGAGCAGGCAGCAGAGCGCACAGCAGCCCAGGGAGATGAGCGACAACGGCCGCTTGCCTGTCCACTTGACGGCTGACATGCAGATCACGTTGCCGATGATGCCGATCAGAGCGAAGATCACCTGCGCCGAGCAGAGGGAAGGACAAACAGTCAGCGGGGACAATGTCTCGGGGTTGCATTCGGCGAGGATGTTTCCTCTCGAATGTTTTGGGATCGTGATAACTTCTAAATATGATTTTGTTTTGAATTTTGGAACTTAGCATAATCTGGAAGCTACATACAGCGTGCGCTTACACAGAGATTTTTCGTGTCTTGAGTCATACATTTGAATACCGTTTTAAAGAGTCACATTTCTTATCCAGCTGATAGAAATTATTTTCCAACCAATTGCATTTAGAATTCAAGTGACAGAAGAAGGCTGGCCATGAAGTTTGCATCCTGCTGCCCGCCACGCAGAGAAGTAGGTTTGGTTGCCTAGCCTCGTGCAACCTCTCGCCCCGTGCTGCTGCTGCTGCTGCTGCTGCTGCTGATCCATCGTCTCGGATCGATGGCCGTCCTCCACGCACGGCTCTCAATACCTCGATGTGATGAATTACCCACAGACAAATACACGCTGCTAAAATAACCCGATTCGCTAACTGCATCGTTTCGTTTCCCATCGCGGTTTCCTCAGACACACATTTGTTTCCCGCCATCCGACGGAGTTCACATGCGAAACTGATGGAGTGTTTTTCCCCGCTGATACTTGAACCGATGGTCGATAGTCAAAATGCTTTTTAGTAATGCGTTCCTGTGCCGCAGTCTGCACGCTCAAGCAGCCAACTAACAAGCCTCGCTGGGTGATGGATCGCCGGCGATGGAACGCAGCCTCTGCTTATTGCAACGTTGATTTTTCGTGAAAGCTTCCACCTGAAAAGCCAATAGTTCAATCGGCCAGCAAATTGGCGACCAATGCCGGCCGCTGTTCGCTGCTCGATGTTTATTGCGCGCCTGCACTTGACAAGCAAATCCGACGCGGCATTCGGAGCAGTGTCAAAATGTTCTTTGTCAAGTGTCATTACTGCTCGCCCATTAACCATCGCCACTCGTACATAGATCGTGTTTTAATGTCCGATTTTTTAGACCTTTATACCGAATGAAATTTGCGACTACTAAAAAGTAAACACCGCCATGGCAGCAAAAAGCTCGCTGGCTATATTTTGACATGAGTGGTTTTCATTTTTGGTTCTATCGCGCTGTTTGTAATTGATATCAACCACTATTTCGTTGAAAAGACCGGATAACTCGATACATTGCGAACAGAAGGACCTCGCTGTGAAATATCCCGAATAGCGAGCGTCGACCCATGGGATGTCAGCATCGGTGATCTCGAACGACTAGACTCTGATATTGATGATAAGCTTTACGCTCGAAAAATGAAAATGGAAATATTTTATCGATGTTCATTGAAAGAGTGGCACCGATAAACAACGCTAACAGCGCTGTGGCCTCCGTGGCAGCGCCAGCACTGCTCACGCAGGGGTTTCCCAACTGCGTGCCCTTCGGCGAGGTCCATGTCCTTACCGTGGCCCAGTGTGCGTCCAGCGGCAGTCCGAACTCCTCAAAGATCTGCACGAAGTACGGCCGGATGCCGGGCAGGCCCGACGCGTGGTGGAAGAAGAAGAAGCCTCCGACCAGCACCATCGGCCACAGAGTCTGCGGCTTGCCGAGCTCCTTGACCTTCCTGACGAAGCTGTCTGCAGCTATCGGCGTCTCCGCGGACTCCACGCCTTCCGGCCGCTTCGCCAGCTGCTTCGCCAGCTTCTTCTTGTTCGTCTCGTTGCTGTAGCGCTGCATCTCCTGGAACTCTTCGCGGACGGCGGGCGGCTGGACCCAGCCTCGCAGCCAGCACAGCGACGCCTCTGCCTCTTTCACGCGACCTTTGGACAGCAGCCACATCGGCGTCTCGGGGACCTGCGACAAGCCACGGCGGCGTTAACAGCGACGAAGTAGACCCTCAAGATAGACACAACATTGTCAACGTACATTAATCTCGTCCCGCCTGCCAACCCGCGTCTCGGTGGAAGTAAGTGTTGCAGACCATCGATTTCTCTTAATTGGCCTAACTTTTCCAATTATCTCGGATCTGCGTCGACTGTTTGGGATCGAGTCTCCGTGGAACTACAACGCTCCTCATCCGCGGTTGAGGCAGGTCCGTTCTTCACGAACACGGGTCTCACAGTCGCGTCGACTGTTTGGGATCGAGTCTCCGTGGAACTACAACGCTCCTCATCCGCGGTTGAGGCAGGTCCGTTCTTCACGAACACGGGTCTCACAGTCGCGTCGACTGTTTGGGATCGAGTCTCCGTGGAACCACAACGCTCCTCGTCCGCGGTTGAGGCAGGTCCGTTCTTCACGAACACGGGTCTCACAGTCGCGTCGACTGTTTGGGATCGAGTCTCCGTGGAACCACAACGCTCCTCATCCGCGGTTGAGGCAGGTCCGTTCTTCACGAACACGGGTCTCACAGTCGCGTCGACTGTTTGGGATCGAGTCTCCGTGGAACCACAACGCTCCTCATCCGCGGTTGAGGCAGGTCCGTTCTTCACGAACACGGGTCTCACAGTCGCGTCGACTGTTTGGGATCGAGTCTCCGTGGAACCACAACGCTCCTCATCCGCGGTTGAGGCAGGTCCGTTCTTCACGAACACGGGTCTCACAGTCGCGTCGACTGTTTGGGATCGAGTCTCCGTGGAACCACAACGCTCCTCGTCCGCGGTTGAGGCAGGTCCGTTCTTCACGAACACGGGTCTCACAGTCGCGTCGACTGTTTGGGATCGAGTCTCCGTGGAACCACAACGCTCCTCGTCCGCGGTTGAGGCAGGTCCGTTCTTCACGAACACGGGTCTCACAGTCGCGTCGACTGTTTGGGATCGAGTCTCCGTGGAACCACAACGCTCCTCGTCCGCGGTTGAGGCAGGTCCGTTCTTCACGAACACGGGTCTCACAGTCGCGTCGACTGTTTGGGATCGAGTCTCCGTGGAACCACAACGCTCCTCGTCCGCGGTTGAGGCAGGTCCGTTCTTCACGAACACGGGTCTCACAGTCGCGTCGACTGTTTGGGATCGAGTCTCCGTGGAACCACAACGCTCCTCGTCCGCGGTTGAGGCAGGTCCGTTCTTCACTAACACGGGTCTCACAGTCGCGTCGACTGTTTGGGATCGAGTCTCCGTGGAACCACAACGCTCCTCGTCCGCGGTTGAGGCAGGTCCGTTCTTCACGAACACGGGTCTCACAGTCGCGTCGACTGTTTGGGATCGAGTCTCCGTTGAACCACAACGCTCCTCGTCCGCGGTTGAGGCAGGTCCGTTCTTCACGAACACGGGTCTCACAGTCGCGTCGACTGTTTGGGATCGAGTCTCCGTGGAACCACAACGCTCCTCATCCGCGGTTGAGGCAGGTCCGTTCTTCACGAACACGGGTCTCACAGTCGCGTCGACTGTTTGGGATCGAGTCTCCGTGGAACCACAACGCTCCTCGTCCGCGGTTGAGGCAGGTCCGTTCTTCACTAACACGGGTCTCACAGTCGCGTCGACTGTTTGGGATCGAGTCTCCGTGGAACCACAACGCTCCTCGTCCGCGGTTGAGGCAGGTCCGTTCTTCACGAACACGGGTCTCACAGTCGCGTCGACTGTTTGGGATCGAGTCTCCGTGGAACCACAACGCTCCTCGTCCGCGGTTGAGGCAGGTCCGTTCTTCACGAACACGGGTCTCACAGTCGCGTCGACTGTTTGGGATCGAGTCTCCGTGGAACCACAACGCTCCTCGTCCGCGGTTGAGGCAGGTCCGTTCTTCACGAACACGGGTCTCACAGTCGCGTCGACTGTTTGGGATCGAGTCTCCGTGGAACCACAACGCTCCTCGTCCGCGGTTGAGGCAGGTCCGTTCTTCACGAACACGGGTCTCACAGTCGCGTCGACTGTTTGGGATCGAGTCTCCGTGGAACCACAACGCTCCTCGTCCGCGGTTGAGGCAGGTCCGTTCTTCACGAACACGGGTCTCACAGTCGCGTCGACTGTTTGGGATCGAGTCTCCGTGGAACCACAACGCTCCTCGTCCGCGGTTGAGGCAGGTCCGTCCTTCACGAACACGGGTCTCACAGTCGCGTCGACTGTTTGGGATCGAGTCTCCGTGGAACCACAACGCTCCTCGTCCGCGGTTGAGGCAGGTCCGTTCTTCACGAACACGGGTCTCACAGTCGCGTCGACTGTTTGGGATCGAGTCTCCGTGGAACCACAACGCTCCTCGTCCGCGGTTGAGGCAGGTCCGTTCTTCACGAACACGGGTCTCACAGTCGCGTCGACTGTTTGGGATCGAGTCTCCGTGGAACCACAACGCTCCTCGTCCGCGGTTGAGGCAGGTCCGTTCTTCACGAACACGGGTCTCACAGTCGCGTCGACTGTTTGGGATCGAGTCTCCGTGGAACCACAACGCTCCTCATCCGCGGTTGAGGCAGGTCCGTTCTTCACGAACACGGGTCTCACAGTCGCGTCGACTGTTTGGGATCGAGTCTCCGTGGAACCACAACGCTCCTCGTCCGCGGTTGAGGCAGGTCCGTTCTTCACGAACACGGGTCTCACAGTCGCGTCGACTGTTTGGGATCGAGTCTCCGTGGAACCACAACGCTCCTCGTCCGCGGTTGAGGCAGGTCCGTTCTTCACGAAAACGGGTCTCACAGTCGCGTCGACTGTTTGGGATCGAGTCTCCGTGGAACCACAACGCTCCTCGTCCGCGGTTGAGGAAGGTCCGTTCTTCACGAACACGGGTCTCACAGTCGCGTCGACTGTTTGGGATCGAGTCTCCGTGGAACCACAACGCTCCTCGTCCGCGGTTGAGGCAGGTCCGTTCTTCACGAACACGGGTCTCACAGTCGCGTCGACTGTTTGGGATCGAGTCTCCGTGGAACCACAACGCTCCTCGTCCGCGGTTGAGGCAGGTCCGTTCTTCACGAACACGGGTCTCACAGTCGCGTCGACTGTTTGGGATCGAGTCTCCGTGGAACCACAACGCTCCTCGTCCGCGGTTGAGGCAGGTCCGTTCTTCACGAACACGGGTCTCACAGTCGCGTCGACTGTTTGGGATCGAGTCTCCGTGGAACCACAACGCTCCTCGTCCGCGGTTGAGGCAGGTCCGTTCTTCACGAACACGGGTCTCACAGTCGCGTCGACTGTTTGGGATCGAGTCTCCGTGGAACCACAACGCTCCTCATCCGCGGTTGAGGCAGGTCCGTTCTTCACGAACACGGGTCTCACAGTCGCGTCGACTGTTTGGGATCGAGTCTCCGTGGAACCACAACGCTCCTCGTCCGCGGTTGAGGCAGGTCCGTTCTTCACGAACACGGGTCTCACAGTCGCGTCGACTGTTTGGGATCGAGTCTCCGTGGAACCACAACGCTCCTCGTCCGCGGTTGAGGCAGGTCCGTTCTTCACGAACACGGGTCTCACAGTCGCGTCGACTACCATGTGTAAGTGTGAATGTCACGAAATAATTCATTTAAGCATAATTTAAAAAAACTGGTTACAATTTTGAATTTTGATGGTGACGTCTGCCCTTCAGTTTGAAGCTAATAGTTGCTTGGATGCACCTCTCAATTATGAATCTTCTTTAAACACGAAATGAGATGACATTGCAGCATTTCAAGGTAAATGCAAAGGTGAATGTGTAGAAATGCGCGCGCGCAACCAACAATCAAATGTGTCTTTGAGTTGAATTTATGAGGGAACGAGAATCTGCAAGCCGCACACCGAGCATCCGCCGGAGAGGGAGAATCAGGTGAGCAAGAAGAAAGGAAGGTTGACCAAATTGTCTCTCTCTCTCTCTCTCTCTTAACGTCCGGTCGCCAGTCCAACGTGCTTTTGCACAGGAGCCATTGGGGCTGTTGTCACGTGCTGTAACGTGCTGTAACGTGCTGTAACGTGTTGTAACGTGTTGTAACGTGTTGTAACGTGTTGTAACGTGCTGTCACGTGCTGTAACGTGTTGCAACGTGTTGTCACGTGCTGTAACGTGTTACCTGCGTGATGGCCAGAACGGTGAAGATGGGGACTGCTGCACTGATGGCGGCTGCAGTCCTCCAGTCCACGACGGTGCCGAGGAGGTACTCGATGAAGAAGCCGAGCTGCACGAAGATGCCTGCCACCCGGAAACACAGTTAGCACCCGGAAACACTGTTAGCACCCGGCAGATCACGTCCTATCGCGTCACTGCGCGCTGTTACCCCTGGCCATGGATCTTCCGATCATTTGGAGCTGGTCCATCGGATTCTGCACCCACACTCCAGTCCGCGTCGCGTTGCGTTGCGTTGCGTTGCGTTGCGTTGCGTTGCGTTGCGTTGCGTTGCGTTGCGTTGCGTGCATCGATCGTGTTTGTTTGTGCGTGCTATGGTTCACTCTCATTATACAGCTAGCACATTAATTCCATTCGATATGCCGACAGAATGGCGTATTGTAATGATATCTCTCCGGCGCAGCATTCATTGGCATTTATTAGCAGGACATTAAAGCGTTGGTGCAACGGAATGAGAACCACGTTGCAGCATTGCCATAGCTTGCCATAGCTTGCCATAGCTTGCCATAGCTTGTCATAGCTTGCTATAGCTTGTCAGTGGTCTGATAGTCGTTCTAAGGAAGGCAGCTTGAAAGAGATGCCGAACAACTCCGAGGCGTGCGCGAAGCAGGGCAACTCGACGCCGTCCTCCCAGGGCAAGCAGCATGGAGCTGGCACCTGAACCTAGGGCGACCTACCCGAGTACGAGGTGAGGATGCCTCTCAGCTCCGGCTGGCTGATCTCCCCGACATAGGTGATGATCGGCGCCTCCATGAAGCCGACGCCGAGCCCCATGATGACGGCGCCAACGTAAAGCATGGCCGGCGTCGTCGCCGAGTACATGAGGAACCAGCCGAGGATGTGCGGGAAGTTGACGAGGATCATCGACCGCTTCCGGCCCAGCGGCTCCATCACGATGCCGGAGATGAGGCTGCCCAGCGGCTGGCAGATGAACGTGATGCTGCCTGCAACGTCAAGATGGTCAAGGTGCTTCTCAGCCGGGTGTCCTCAGCCTCGACCTTTTGGCGCTGCCTCTCTGTCTGCTTGGAATCAGGGACGGTGGTTGGACGGACATGGAATTACTCCACCCCCGAAAGCCCTTGCGAATTACTAAAGGCGGCATGTTCCTGTCAGTTTCCCCTCGAAGATCGGGCAAGGAGAATCAAGTCTAGTCAGAATCACAATATGTCTACTTGCCAGTCTGCAAGACAGGAGAGGCTCTCCGCTAACGTCCCATGCAACATCTCACAACGTCCTGCAAGCAACAAGCTGCAAGCAGCAAGCAACAAGCAACAAGCTCCAAGCAACAAGCTGCAAGCAGCAAGCAGCAAGCAGCAAGCAGCAAGCAGCAAGCAGCAAGCAGCAAGCAGTAAGCAACGAGCTGCAAGCAGCAAGCAACAAGCAACAAGCTCCAAGCAACAAGCTGCAAGCAGCAAGCAGCAAGCAGCAAGCAACAAGCAACAAGCTCCAAGCAACAAGCTGCAAGCAGCAAGCAGCAAGCAGCAAGCAGCAAGCAACAAGCTGCAAGCAACAAGCTTGAGCGGTGACTCACCCAGCCACGAGGCCTGCTCGTCGTTGAGCGAGAGACCCTCTGGCGCGTTGCGCAAGGCGGCGATGGCGATGGTTGGGAAGGCGATGGACAAGCCCAAGTCCAGCAGCAGCAAGTTCTTCGCCGTGCTGGCGAGCACCTAGCAGACAAGCACGACAAGTCTCGTTACCGACCGCTCTGTGTTTCAAGCACTGGCACTTACCAAACACTTCATACTTTAATGGCTGCCTTTGAAGTAACTTGCATATCGTAAGAGACAGAGAACACATTGGCGAGCACTAGTGTTACCTGCGGTAGGACGACTCTGAATCGGCTGACTTGCTGGAAGTCTTTCTCCGGAGGCTCTCGCTTCTCATCATTTTCCCTGGGGAGGTTCGCTATCTCCAGGTCGTACGCCCCTTTCCTGGAACAAAGGCATCCAAGGCACTGTCACTCCCTGTCACTCACGGCAACGTGAGCTCTTAGCTTAGCGCTACCAGCTACCAGCTACCAGCTACCAGCTACCAGCTACCAGCTACCAGCTACCAACTTATAGGCAGAACAAGCCAACCACGCCAATAAGGACAAGTTACCATGATGCCCAATCGTCATGGGCAAAACATTGGCAAACCAAAAATATAAAATGGTCAAACAAATGCTATTCAAGAAACTCGAGCGGAAGTCTAAGCGTCCGAGGAATGGATCTTGTGGATCTTGAGGCAGGGTCTGGCCAAGGATGGTGTGTGGCCAACTGTCGTCATCGCGCACGGCCAGTCCAAGGACCTGCCATCAGCGACCTGCTGCCCTCGACGTCGTCGTCGCTGAGATCGGTGTTGTCGACGCGTCGGCCAAAGATCGGCTCGAAGACGTGTGGAAGACGCATGGACACAAGCTGATGAAACTCGACACGGGCTTGCACGAGCGCATGCCGGTAGAAGACTTTGTTTATTTCGTGTAGGTCAGGCACTTGAATTAGGTATTCCAGCAGCAGAGCGGTTAGTTTAATTACGTGTAAGAGATAATAAATCTCCAATGACAACCAGTCCACAATCCGCGTCCGCAAATCTCATTTGGGAGGAGCCAGATGAGTGCCAATAATCCCCGCAATGCAGAATATTTCCTCAGCCTCGGCCGGACCGCAGTTCCTGTTTGTTCACTGCGGTCGACGCCGGCTGGATTATTAAAAATATTAGAATAAAACTCGTCCGAGTTCCGACACAATGATGGAACAGTCACGTGACTGCAATTTGCTCTCGCCGGAGACCAAGGCCATCGCGAAGCCGAAGAGAACCACGACCGGGAACTCGCTTCCTCTGCAAGGCTGGCGGTTATCTCGGCTCGGGATGGCCACAGTACAGCGGCCGAGATGAAAAGCAACATCTCCAGACAAGAAACCTAATTTAAATTGCAAATTACTCGTTCTTTATTAAGTGCGTGGGATTTTCTCTGTCAAATGGCAATTGCCAGCCTTGTGCAGGCTGCAATCACCTGCAATTTCGCGTCGCGTTGTGTGTGGCAGGTGACGAATGAATGCGAGGCTGGTGATAATGAAGCTTCACGGATCGCAGGCGCCGGAACAATGCGAGCCGCTCGTCAAAAACGCGCATGTCAATCAGCGGCGACCATCGCGACAACGTCAGAGACGCGAGCTGCCTTCAGATCAGCATCTTTCATCACAAGGAATTAATTGAAGAACAAACACGACAAGAATATAATAAAGTATGTTTACAAATGGAATGAAATGTTAGAAAAAACATCACAGAAAATGATAATTTTCTGGAATCCTCGTAGCAGACTGTTGAGGGAGGAATTGTTTCGCAACAGGCTACAATCTATGCATGTCACTGTCGCAAAAGACAGATGACAACAAATAATCTTGCGACAGAATGTCAACATAAATCTTGCAGCAGAATGACGTTCAATATAATATAACAGATATTATCAAGTGATCACGTGACCAAGAAATAAATATTGGAACCCGAGTAAATTGACCACACAGTCATTGAATTCATGATTTCATCCAGTTTAGAAAACAAATGGCAAATAGCTTCGTGCCAAATCCAATCGCCTTTCCAATAAAACGAGTCTATCAGATAACAAATAATATTTTTAAGAATTTTCAAATCATTGCCACCAATAATTAGTTTAATATACGTAACAAGGTAAAAAATTAAAACTCTTTTAGAAATATGGACTCCTAACTTAGCATGGTGGCAGGAAACGCGTGTAGAAGAAGGAACATCAGTTTGCAAGCTCACCACCGGTCTGTATTGACTATTTGTAGAAAATAGAAATTGAATTTAATTGAATTGAATTATCGTTGTTTTTTCTTATGGGTACTCGAAACAACTATAATGATTATAAGCAATTGACTGTACGGACGTTCCATCCCCGGCTTGCGTTGACTGCGCCTTCCATGGGAAGCTAGTTTCAAGTCTCACCCTCTGACACCTTCAGTGGGTGAGTTCCAAGAGCCCTCCCGACGGCTTCACCTCAGCGAGCTGCCAGCAGCTCCCCTGAACATTACTGCTAAATAACACGGTGCCAGCAGCAGCACGAGCCACGATAGCCTAGGTATTTGTGCACGTGAGATTCGACAACGAGCGACCGTGCGGTGTAATAAAGTTGTTAACAAATTGCTACAGGAGCATCTCATCTCGCTGTTGGCGGCCACTGCGATAATCGCAGCTCGCAGAATGAATTATATTAGCGCATCTCGCTGCTACAAATTGTTGTCTTCGGTCGACTTTCTCCGAGATACGAGGCCGCAACAGTCGATCGTTCGCACGCACTTGTTGACCAATCGATCGCTGTTGCGATTGTTTAGCATTCGCCGGGCATCGGGTGCCCATCTCCCGAGGTGTCACGGTGTGCGAACGCGAAGAAATACCACCCTGAGAGACGTCAACCGGCTTCCGGAGGAAACCTGTTTCCAGTCGAGTGTTTTATATGACACCATTTAAAAACACCTCAATTTTAAGCTAAACAAAAAACTTTTTCATTGTGATTATTTTGCAAGTTTGTGCCTGTCTGTCAATGACAGATTATTATGCATGTCGATGTCCTCGTTTATTATTTTTGGATATGTGGATGTCACTGACACATTCCCAATGTTTTCAGTGAATTATCAAAACACGAACATACTAATCACAATAAATACATTCCTCCTGCCTCGACATATTCACATGTCCACCCTAAATTGAACATATTTATTCTTTGTCGAGCAGCACAACTCGATCCGTGTCTCACTCATCGCTGCTGTTGGTAATGAAACGTAAATGTGTTTCGCTGTGACAGCCGCAGTGTCGCGTTGCACGCGTGTATGAGAGTGTTGGGTGCCCGACGATGAGGTGAGATGAGCCCGGCTGTCAAGAAGGCAGGTACTCACGTCATGTCGCGCGAAGACGTGATGTCGTGGTGTACCTCGTCGGTCCGTCAAGCTCGTGTACCAACTTCGTCCAGCGCGCACCTTCTCGACGATAATGCTGCTGATAACTGACTCCCAGTTGCCAAAGGTGAGAGTTGGGGCTTCAGCTCCCAGCTCACAGCTCACAGCTCACAGCTCGCGTCCCGACGGCCTCCTGCGGACCCTGACGTCACAGAACGCGGCGGTCCGCGGTCTCTACGACCACCAATCTTCGTCTTGCGCCGAGGCCCGACCAGCACGCAGATTGATGGGCTCCCAGCAGATAATTAGATGCCCAGCACAACATTTGCAACAGCAGTATAGGTACATGCAAAAAATTGCTTGCCTCTGCCGTCCGAACCTTTTTCTTCGAGTTGTTATCGAGAAAGATTCGCGGCGTCTGCATTGACGTTCGTGAAAATTAAATGCTCAAACGCGTCATTTTTTGTAAAT
The DNA here is from genome assembly GCA_921293315.2 of Nemurella pictetii. Classification (NCBI taxonomy): domain Eukaryota; kingdom Metazoa; phylum Arthropoda; class Insecta; order Plecoptera; family Nemouridae; genus Nemurella; species Nemurella pictetii. The sequence goes on from OV121115.1 coordinate 35,122,938, forward strand.
TATTGGTCAGCTGTGTTCTGGTATTGACCTTTAGCTGTTTGGCAGCTTTCTTGGCGACTCGAGGCGTGAAGAGTGTTTGTCGGTTGATTGACTTGCAGTTCCGTACACCAAACCCGTGACCTTGTTTCACACCTGTAACCGCGCCGGCCCTTACGCTTATGCAAATCCCTCTCAGGCCTAGCCTTTGCGAGAGGAAGATCATAGCTGCAGATGGAAATATGTGCCAGGTTGGGTTCAGATCATCATTTAATAAGTCGGAGCCGGGAGCAGAGCTGTCTGCATGTTTGCCTGCCACCGTCCTTTTAGTGAATCGTACATCAAGAGAACAACATTCAAAGAATACTAACAATCACCTCGCGTGACCAACCGAAATCCACGAAAAATGTCCTTTATTAAGCCGATTTCTGAATATCATCAACGTTGTGCTGTCTCAATTTCGTCATCACCATCAAAATTCTAAAGCAAATCATTAGTAATTATGCTTCTCAAAGGTTTCATTTATGATGAAGCTCATTAAACAAAGCAGGGAAAGCCTTCTGCAGCCTGTCAGCGGGATATTTGTTTTGTTCTTTTTACAAACTAATTCATGTTGTCTCAAAAGATCGGTGACAATAATAAATAATGACAATAATGTGTGATTGACAGAAGCTCCTGGCAGTTAAAGTCCCTTCTGTCAGGACTTCCGGGTAGTATAAGTTCATTCGGTGCAACCACCAGTGAATAGGCCACACTCAATCTGAAAGATAACGTTTTTCTATTACAAATATGAAAGTGGTAAATTTGCGTTGAAATCCTTTCTCCCAATACCTATACTTAGCTAGGTTTTGCAAGCAATTATCTAGTTGAGCTAAACTATGCTGCATCTCAACGAGCTAAAAGTGCCATTCGTTTTCTCGCTGCAAGATTGTCTGAGACATGATAGCCGCTAACTTTTCGTTGTTTAATGTTTGGTGTGGAATGACTTCGAAAAAGGCACGCTCCGTGCTAGTATGCACGGAATGGGAAATCGCCAAACCTTTACCGCTTGGATTGGCTTCGACTTAATTGCCAACGAACTGGGCCTTCATTTCTCGAATCCATTTGGCATTCATTTCGTTCCTAACTAAAGGTAGGTACATATTGACGAAATTTCCATTGAGTGACGAATTTAATCATTTTCACAATAGTTTTGTTCGCCAGTGAAGTGTCGCAACCACAAGCGCGGCAAAGAAGGCTACACAGACGCAATTATACCAGAGGCTGACGCTTTTGACGGGCGCAATGATATTTCCCCATCAGGCATGGCTTGAAGCTACCACGGAGAAGCCGAGATATTGCGAAAGCGATTGCAATCAGATGCGTCAAGTGGTACTCTCTGGGCTGTGACGTCGGTGCGTGCGGGGGTTGCGTTTCACCATCATCATCATCATCCCCCGCGCGCGATATTTCATCCCTTTCGGCAGCTCTGGCCGGCTGAAATGAAACGAGCTCCATTCCACCCTCGCCTCGATCCCTCGCGCGCTTCGCATCTTTACGGGGCTTCATTTCCTTTCAGCAAACATCACTTTTCTTTCAAGTTCACAAGTCGATCTGGCAAATTTCAACATATGACACATCGATGCACGTAATCGATTCGTGTTACGAACATGAGGTGTTTCGTGACACCTGGAAACAAATGCCTGTGTTGTTTACATTCCGTTCGCTGCTAACAAGGACTTGTTATACTAACATCTCGTTTTCGCTGTACGCAGCATTCTGCCTGTTATTCCAATCGTCTTAGGAAAGAATTTCAACTTGAAGGCATGTCGGCCTGAACCTTCTCAGGCTGGTGTGTTGCAGCCAAATCACGGAGTGTCCTCCTCCCCGAATCCCACCCCACCCCCGTCGAGGGCCGAAATGAGAGATCTTCGATTCATAACGAGGGCGTCGGGGGAGCGATAAATCGGAAAGGATATTTCTCTGAATTATTTATGGCCGGCACCGACGGAGCAGTAATGAAACCCGAGATTAAATTATTTGCTGCTGGAAAAATGGCGGTGGAAAAAATAATTTCGTTTGCTGGGGAATGCGAAGGAGTTGTTTTGTTCGCACCCCGTTGGAATCTACGTGCGATTTCCCTCGATCTCCGCGTGGACTTGGCGTGCGGCAACAACATCCTGATTCCTGATACAACAGACCTGGTCCACCTCTCATGCATTGCGTCCTTCGCAGTATTTACCCGTGCCGAATGGGAAATGTGTTTACTTTCCGAAAGTTTGTATTAACATTGGAACCCCTACAAGTAGAATATGATTATTTTTCACGTGTTGTCACGTGCTCTTTTGTATGAAACCATATCAGATTCTAATTCCCTCTTCCTTCTTCTGGTTGGTGTGGTTTGGTTTTCCTGTAGATACAGGAATTCCAAGCAAACGAAAATCTTTCCTAGCCAAAACCTGCACTTGCCAAGTAAAATATTGCACCTTCCTATACTTTCCCTTGGTGTCTCTCCCCCCCCCCCCCCCCCCCCCCCCACAATGAAGGGACTCTGTTTTAGAGATGGGATCAAAGAGTCCAACCAGCCCAGAAGCCCGGCCCACCCCGGATTCACTTGGATTTTCGGCTAGATCGACCGCCTTGAAGGTTGGGTTTCAGGTCCAAGATGCATTTACACCGAAACTACCTAAAATACTCAGCATAGACTAAAGATTACTTTCCAAGTCCAAGTTACTATCATTCTTTGGCTTAATCCCTTTCAACATCCTTATACCAGTATGATATATTTCTCTCATATTTGCTCTGTGGTTTGCAAAATTTCCAGAATGGGTATGCAACAAAGAGTACAATTTGGCAATGTAAGGTTCGACAGTTTAGGTCCGTTTGAACAAACTTCACAAGCACCGCTAAGAGCTGTTTCCAACTCTCTGGCCGTTTCCGAAACTTTCGGATTACCCAAAAAAAATAATGCTTTCAGACAGCTTTGGACAGATTCCAATTGTTGTAAAATACTTTGGGCCAGATCGGACCGAGGAAATTGAAGTCTGTCAGGCTTTGGGCCGGGCAGACGGAACACCAAACATCTCATCTCTGCACTGCTTCAAAGCAGGAAATATCTTGGAGAAATGGAAATAAGAATAATTTATCTTTTTCTTGCTTTTATATTGTTTGTGTACATTTTAGAGCTTCACATTTTGGGTGAATAATCAATGGATGATAAACAATCAATAATTGTAGGTGGGATGTTTATTTTGGAAAAAATATAGTAATAATAATAGGCACTGAGCACGCCACATTTACGTCGTTATGATTTGCCTGTCCATTAGCAACAATATCAATTAAAAACTCAACAAAGCAACTCGATACGAGCCAAGCAAACCGCAAGGGTTCATCTTTTTGGAATGCCACCCACTTTCCAGTTCATCACTGCACATGGACTGGGGATGTGCATTCTACGGTGTCCATCAATACCAGAATCGCAATGATTCATACTCTAATAGTTACGTTCCAAAGTCTTTCGTCAGAACTTCCTATCGGGGACAAGAAAAATCTCATAGTTCTGAGCACTTTCCCATGACACCCCTTTAAAAGCTTCTGGAGAAGTTGCAGAAGAAAGAGAGTTTTCATTTCCCAATCACATTGATAAAGAAAAAATAAACATGTCGAAATAAATGATTTAAACTATATTTTGACACTAAACAGGCAACGCCTTGGACACAGTGCTTGTGACCGCTGAAGAGCAGAGTCGTGTAAAAAATTTCATACCCGTTTGTCCACCTGGGATATAACTGACGAGAAACCATATAAGGGCTATTATCTGCCCTACTGCACTCAGCACTGTTAACGGTGTACTCTGAATACTTAAAGCAAAGTAGAGTGTAGCAAACAACGTTCCAAAATATGATATCGTAAACGGAAGCCTCTCTCGAGAGAAGAGGTGTCGTAGATGATGCATGGGACCCCACAAGAAAGAGAAGCTGAAAGTTGAAACAAAAACAAATGAACTATATTAGTTACTATTTTGTGTTTCAGGTTGCTTATTAGTAGTATTATTGAATTTGGACTCCAAATTCAGTGGAAGTAGGTATGGTTTTTGACTTCCTAGTTCTGGGGGATACCAAATTTGTATGATACCTGAATATCTTATGGTCTTACCTGCATATTATAAAAAAGCTGCCCATTGTGAAGAGAAGAGCAAACTTTCTTGCTTTCAATATTAAAACTGGTGTATACATTGCGGACAACGAAAAACATATCATTCCCATTACAATGCAAAAGCAGAACCCTGTGATTCTTTGAACTCGGCCCTAAAAGAACATGAAATTGATTAGATCAAATGTAGCAGCGCATATAATTAATATGTCGATACTAAAGGTAAATTATGAGTCAGGACAACATTATATTAAATGACGAAACCCTTACAAGAGTTGGACAACAGTCCTTTTGTGCATCAGCCAGCCACCCATTTGTTGTGGCAGCTTCTGTAGAGGGTGCTTTACTGAACCATTTCTTGATATCTGGGGCTGAGAAGTTAATTGATCCATTAATCAATGGTTGCAGCTGTGATTTGTCATTTCTTGAAAGATACGTATCAAGATCTTTCTTTAAATCAGCCATAGTAACAAAACAAATAGAATATCTCGCACCAGGCTCCTGTCACCGCCACCTCACCGTGGTGCTGTGCTGTCACTGTCAGACCACAAAAACATGGCGGTCAACGATCCCATTGGCCAATATTTGTAGTGGACGAGCGCAGGAATTTCAAAACTGCTGATACAGTTCCACCCTTTTTATTTTGTGGAACCAAAACACGCTTTTAATATATATATATATTCTAACAAAGAGCTACATGGAAATTTTAGTAATTCTGAAACGAGTCGCGATAGCGACAAGGAGTATTCATCACCAATCTTTGCCGCACATAAAGATTTTATAAATAGTTTAATTTTCAATCTCATGTTCATCATGCCACAATAATTCTAGGTTCAGTGTACATATATCTTCAGTTACAACAACTATACTAAATATAATAGTTCTGCATACCCCTGTAAAAAGTACATCAGTATTTACAAACAAAAAAAAAACAATGTAGAGCAAGCAAAAGAAATTGCTGTAACTTCAGATTTGAATTTTATACATAGATTTTAATCGAAACTACAGAATGATGGTTTGTCAAGATCTAATACTTTGACTGCTTCTGCTTGAGTGCTGCTTGCACGCATTTGGCCATGGTGGGGGACGCTCGACTGATGGTGTCCGTCATGAAGAAATCTTCCAGTTCTTTCTGCTTCACATCGATGGGTTCAGCGGACAGCTTGGTCTTGACGCTCTGCAATTGACAAGAATCGTTTTGTCAGCAGGGAAACTCGAGATAACAGAGCTAGAACAGAGCAGGGATTCTCACCGATGCCAATTCCGAAGCCTGCGCGAAGTAGTTTGCCTCTTCAACGTCACCGTAGCGGGTGAGATTCGGGGAAACCTCCGTCAGCCTGTCCCGCACCCCCTGGAGGTCATCGTACGCCAGTTTCTTGCCGACAATCTGCAAGCCAAGTTTACTTACGTCAACACAAAACCAGCCTTAAGGGAGAAATAATAATTGTGAATTTACAACATTGTTCAACTATCGTTGCTATAAATTCATGCAGAAAGTCTAGTGCTAGAGATGGCAATGAGTGGGCGGCGTTAAGGGACGTGAGCCGCGGCGCGGCGGACGGCGAGCGTGTGGGCTGGGCCGTACTTCGGAGAGCGCGCGGATGATCTTCCAATCCTCGCGCGCCAGGCCCGGCGGCGTGACGGCGACCAGCGTCTGCTGCGCCCGCCCCTCGGTGTTGACGTACGTCGCCTGCTTCTCCGTGTACGCCGCCCCCGGCAGGATCGCGTCGGCCATCGCCGCCCCCGCGTCGCCATGGTGACCTGGACACACGCAGCGCTCGTTACACGCCGCCACGAGCTAAACCACGAGCCAAAGGTCATTGGCGAGCGTTACATCTTTTCAAACTTCTCTATTTTCTGACACTATATGACAGACATGTAGCTATTCCGTTAGTATGATTCTGGTGTCATTGTGCAAAGAGAGATTGTATCAACCCTGGGCCATCTATCGCTGCAAGCAGACCGAAGCTGAGCTAGAGTAGCGGACGCCAAGTACCTTGGTAGATGACGAACGTGTCTGCTGGGATGTCATCGCGAGTGATGGCTCCGTCGTCGGCGCCAAGCAGGAAGAGCACCTTGGGCGGGTTGTTGCGGATGTCGGCCACCCCGAGCTTGTAGCCGAGGTCGAGTGCAGCGACCTGCGACGCGATTCGCTGCAGCACGTTGAGCACCTTCCATTCGGGCGGTGTCTGCAAGAACAAGCAACGCGGCGCTAGCAACGGCAGCAGCACACGGGTTCTCTGCCCAATGTCACAGACGCGATTAAAACCATGGCTTCACCCAAGGAGAGCGACTAAAAGCTCGGCTCGGCTGTGCAACAACCGACGCAATGAGAAACGCTTCCTATTTCTTGTAATATCTTACGGTTGCTATATGGGAAACTCTGCCGAATAGCATTATCGAGCCGGTGACAGAATCGTGAGCGCCACCTAGGCAGCGTGGGATGGAATGCAAGCACCCCAGCCGAACCCCAATCATATACGTAATAATGAGGGGGCTTTGTTTGCCAGCCACAGATGCTCAATCTCAAGTGTCAACAGACATTTGACAGTTGAAAGAGTATATTTTCAGTTGATAACTGCAATTGTTTAATTTTACTTCTAGCACTGGCGCCAGTTTCTTTGTCGGCCTTTTTCGCCGAGAGTTTCCAGCGTTTTAACGTCAAGATTTGCGTTACCTGCGACTGCGTGGCCGCGTTGCGCGCGATCTGCTGAACGGCGGCGAGAACGGAGCCGCCGTCGCGGCGGAGCAGCTGATCCGACCCGAGCACGACGAGCGGACGTTTGGCCGCCGCCAGCCGCTTGCTGAACGCATGGCTCCCAGACACCAGCTGTTGCAGCACGTCGGGGCTGTCTCCCAGATGCTGTGTCCGCACGGAAACGACACGACCACCAGTCAGACAAACACGCAACCGCAACTTTCAACAACATTCACCGTCTGCACGCCAAAATAATTGAAATACATTATGGAGATTAATACAGTTCGTAAAAAATTGTCATAAAGAAACTGGTTTTGCAGGTTTTTCCATGGTGAAATCCAAGTCCACGTTGCTAAACTCTGCGTAGCTGTGTTCCAAGTTCCAACAAGTGCATGTCTGTAAACGTGCATCGAGAAATGGGGAAGCTTGGGCTCACCTCGTAGTTGTAGGTGAGGTCGACCTTGGGGCCGAGCACGGCGACGTCCAGCTCCTTGTGCAGATGTCCCTTGCGCAGACGGGAGTTGAAGAGCGGCGCCTCGAAGCGCGGGTTGGTTCCGACGAGCAGGACCAGGTCTGCCTCCTCGGCGCCGGCGATCTTGTTGTTGAGCAGGTAGCTCGAGCGGAGATCGGTGCCGGCACCGTCCACCGGGAAGGCCTGCTCCGTGCACAGCGTCTCCGAGCCCAGCTTGTTCACCAGGTCCTTGAGCGAAATCAGCGCCTGTTCGGAAAAAGCGCGTCGCCGGGTTAGCAGCCGCAGAGCCAGAGCCAGGATCTTTTCGCCTGTTGGACGATTCCACAGTCGGTTGTCCGTGTAGCATAATTGGATTATGCCATTGCCCCGGACAGGCGAAAAGATCCGCGTTAAAATCCCGGTTCGGATACAAATTTTGGAATGGATATTTAGTTTCTAAACATAAATAGCTACAGTTCATGCAAAAATTAGCTATTTGCATTTAGGTTGTTTGTAATGACAGTATCACCGAACGGTGTTAAAAAGCTCGTTGTTAGTTACTCCACACGCGGGTGGGAGTGTGACGGACCTCTGCGTCGACGAGGCCGCCAACGACGGCTGCCACCTTGTCGCCCGGCGCACTCTTGATGGCCTTGCCGACGGCGATCAGAGCGTCCTCCCACTCGACCGGAACCAGCTCGCCCGCCGCGTTCTTCAGCAGCGGTGTCACCAGCCGCTGCCGCTTGAGTCCGTCGCAGGCGAAGCGCGACTTGTCCGACAGCCACTCCTCGTTGATCTCCTGCAGGTCGCAGATAAAACGTCAACATCCAATTATACAACCAACAGCCCCTTGAATATAGCAAATGATATCACGGAGGCGGACACATGCAGTTCTCTACAAGCCTCTACAGTCAACATTAGTAGAAATATATTTTTGACTGGCAATTTAGTTTATAGAACGTGAAAACTGTCAATGCAAGGTTGCAGTTTGATTTGATCCCTCCGCCAGCCTGAAGGTATTTGGCCAATCGGCCTGTGAAGCACTCCCTCGAGGAGCGATGGCGGTACCTCGTTGAGCCGCGGCAAGATGCGCAGAACCTCGCCGGTGCGCGTGGTGACGACGATGTTGCTGCCGAGAGCGTCCAGTACGTCGACGCTCTCGGTCTTGCGCGTCTCCCAGGGGCGGGCGGTGAACGAGTACGGCTTGGACGTGAGCGCTCCAACGGGACACAGGTCAATCACATTGCCCGACAGCTCCGACAGGAAGAACTTCTCCACGTACGTTCCCACCTGCCGACAACACAGCCACTCCATTAGACGCTGTTCATGCCAGCCGCATTTTTGAGCAAATTTGAATTTAGAACAGTTCTAAATGGACAAGTAGAAAGTTATTTACTTGGTTTTTAGCTCTTTACCTGCATGTCGTTTCCTCTGCCTGTCGTGCCTAAATCTTCAACACCAGCCACTTCCGAAGCGAATCGGATGCAACGCGTACAATGAATGCATCTCGTCATGGTGGTCTTTATCAAAGGACCCACATCCTTGTCTTCAACAGCCCTTAAATAGTAGATGAGTCGTTAAAAATACTAGCACACCTCAAATACTAAGAATGTAATCATTCAGTCATTATTCTTACCTCTTCCCTGAAAAGTTGATATCAGTAAATCTGCTTCGGTCGCTTCCGAAAGCCATGCTCTGATCTTGCAGATCACATTCGCCACCCTGATCACAGATTGGACAATCCAGAGGATGGTTGACCAGCAGAAACTCCATGACTCCCTCTCTTGCCTTCCGTGTCATGTCTGAGTTTGTCTTCACTCGCCACCCTTTCATCACTGGCATGGCGCAAGCCGCCACCGGTTTGGGTGACTTCTCGACCTCCACAAGACACATCCTGCAGTTGCCAGCAACAGCAAGCCGCTCGTGGTAGCAAAACCTCGGGATTTCAATCCCGATCATTGCTGCAGCCTGGATGACAGTTGTGCCAGGCTCAACCATCACACTCTGGTCATCGATAAACACTTCGAATTTTTCGGGAGCTTTAGTTGCTGCTCCCCGGAGACATATTGAAGTTGCTAGTTGACTTTGAAGTCCGAGCGCACGGCTCAGCGGCATTCGCAACATGATTGCAGGTATTCTACAACGAAAGCTGATTAGTACATACAACGCGAAACATGAGCCGATAGCGACCGTTCAAATTGAGCAAATTCTCTATGATTATCATTCTATTCCAGATATGGCAATAATATTGAACTCGAATGAGGAAAATATGTGACTTAACCTCAAATTTGAGTGCGAATTGGAGGTTCTCGACTAAATTAGCCTATAATATCCATAAAAATGACAGCTTCGATACACGAGCCTGATTAATAATATATAAACGGGATGAACGAAAGTGCTAGATAAATATGTGAACGCATATTATTAAATATAGATATTTACCAGACTATAAGTTCCGAAAACCCCAAAGATGTCAGCTGGAGCAGCACTGCTGATCGGTAAGTGTCAAAATAAATACCATTAAATGAAATATGTCTAAAAACATTTAAAATTGTAAAATAAATACACTACAACAATATAGTACAATTATTATAATCCAAAATAATAATATATATATTTTTTTAATTGTATGGGATTTTTATAACTACATAGCATCTTGAGTTCGGCAGTAGGCTGATCATCAACCTTCCATCTCTTTCCGGCAAATCTACAGTACGCGATTAGAGTGGAGTTTGCATTCCAAGACTCTTTTTCTTAAATTACAAACATGACCGTCGCCGATCTGAAAACTGAGCAGGGTGTTAAGGCACTGGATGCTTTCTTGGCTGATCGCAGCTATGCCGAAGGGTAAACATCATCTTATAACCATTCCACATCAATTTCATTTCTGGTGGGCAGGTGACATGTGGTATCTTTGGTTAATGTCAGAATTAATTTGTTTCTTTCTCTGCAGCTATACACCATCTCAGGCCGATATTGCCTTGCTCGAGGCTTTGTCGAAAGCACCGGGAGCAGGAACACCCCATGCCCTTCGCTGGTACACGCACATCAAGTCTTTCAGCCAAGATGAGAGCAAGAAGTTCCCCGGTGTGAAGAAAGCGCCAGCTGCCTTTGGCGCAGTTGTTGTTCCGGCTGCAGCTCCTGCTGCAGTAAAGGCCGACGATGATGACGATGTTGATCTGTTTGGCTCAGACGAGGAAGAATCTGCGGAAGCTGCCAAGCTCAGGGAAGAACGCGTCAGCGCTTACACTCAAAAGAAATCTGCCAAACCTGCCCTAATTGCCAAATCTAGCATCGTCCTAGAAGTCAAACCTTGGGACGATGAGACCGACATGAAGGAATTGGAGAAGAAGGTCCGATCGATCACCATGGAAGGACTTCTTTGGGGAGCTGGTATGTTATAAATCTTTTTTATATCTTGTTTTAATTGATCATTCTTTGGTTTTTATTATACTATTATAATAGTACATCTACCTACTACTGATTCCAATCAATTAACAAGGCTCTAATGCATATCTTTCATGTTTACAGGAAAGCTTGTCCCTGTGGGCTATGGAATTCTGAAACTGCAAATCTCGTGTGTTGTCATTGACGATTTGGTTTCCATTGACCTTCTTCAGGAAGAAATTCAAAATTTCGAAGATTTTGTTCAGTCGGTCGACATTGCTGCGTTTAACAAGATCTAAGCTGTTCTTCCAAGACTGCATCTTTTATGTTAAACCATCTACTCAACCCTGATTTCCTAGCTCAAAGTCATTTTGTTTAAATAAAGAGTTTTGCATACAGAGCACTGAATTTCTTAAGGTACTATCTAGAATAACATGAAACAATGGGATGTGTCTTTGATGAGCAAGTTGGTGTCGATCTTAAACACAATTGACTTTAAGACTGATATCTTTCATAATCTAAGAATGTTGGTTGTTAAAAACAAACTTGTCTTGTTGAAAAACCTGAACGGCTACTAGTAAGTGAAAAGCTCGACATGCAACAACCCAGTACCAATATCGTAGAGTTAGTAATGCTAACTCAATGCTAATAACTTGATGAACTCTTTCATCGAGAGTGTTTCAATAAACCTGCCGGAAAGCTAAAGTACTGTTGCCATTGTACTGTTTGTTGTACTACTCCGAGTTAGCCGATTTATATGCAATGGAGTGATGCAATTTCAACTACAGGTGAATGACGCGGGCTTGTCTGCTGCCAGGGGCCGTCTGGCCGTGTGCCAGATGCTTTACCTGGGTGGGATCTCAGGCACTTGAATGTTTCATCTAAACCGAGATTTGGGGGTCAGCTAACATTTCATCACGATTACAGTACTTAATACTATCTTATCTTGTGGGACTGAAAATCGATTTCTACCTTCACGGCTCGATAACAGTAACACCTGGAATACGTTGAAATTTCGTTGGTACGAGTGAAGTTTCCAAGTTCCGACCAACAGCATGGAAGCTGTCAAGTCGAGCATTATCCTGGAGATCAAGCCATGGGGAGACGACACGGACATGAGAGCAATGGAGAAACAAGTCAGAGATATTCAGATGGACACTCTCACATGGGGGGAGGGTAAGCCAATTCAACTCACGTCAGCTTATCATGTTTATTACACGCGACATGACAGATTTTAGTTAAATTAACGACATCATCGACTGGAGGTATTTTTTCGACAAAAAAATAATAATAATTTGGCAGAACTCACGACGTCCGCGAGGAAAACTAGGCCTCAAATTTTACGAAATACTTGTTTTTAATACCACGTTCTAAAAGTAAAACAGTTTTAAAATTCTCAAGCATTGTAGATGCTATTATAATGTAGCGGTTCCATTTTACTAGCAGAAGAGAAAAGTGATTTCCAAAGGCTTGAACCCTCCAATAAGTCACCGTGCAGTCATGCGTCTGCAGCATTCGTGGACTTTTGTTTACAGGGAAGCTGGTTCCAGTTGGCTTTGGAATCAGCAAGCTGATGATCTGTGCCGTCGTGGACAGCGACAAGGCGAACTGCGATTTGCTTGTCGAAGAAATCGAGAAACTCGAAGACTTTGTCCAGTCTGTGGAAGTAATCCAGTTCAAGTCCACCTCTTCGTTCTTCCACAATCGCCTGGAATAGACTCGGACTCGGACTCGGACTCGGACTGACGTTTTATTTATCATGGAAATTTATATTACTTATTTAACGAGATGCACATGATATACACAATATGATATAAGCTCCTTGCTATACGCTATGCAGGTTTCATATCATTCGCATTTATAGCAATGCCATTCTGATAATTATAGAGACAAGAATAACCTGCAATTATTTTATTATTGTGAATAACTTATGCGTCAGATCCTATGTAAAAAACGGTAATAAATCCGTTAGCTATACCACCCTGGTTGCAAAAACAGTCTGCTCTAACTCTAATCCAGCATGTTTCAGCCAAGTTTCCAGACTATGAAGAATTAGATTGAGAATACAGATGCCGCACGAGTGCGAACTGACAAGAAAATCACGCTCCTCTCTCAACATTCAGAGCAAGAATCAGATTTCAGTCGCTCTCAGTTAATAAACTGCAATGAGTCAGTTTGGAAGTCGTGCATTTTTTCCAGTTTTGATAGAGGGGTGATTCAACGGCAATTACTGCATCCACCGCCGGACCCCTATAATTTCAAACAAGTTTGCAATACCTTCTGAACGCTCGGCGGTTAGATCTGCAATCTGCATCCTGGTCTGTATCCTCGTTCTGGCTTGCAGTTGTAATCTGGTTGTAAATGTTTGTAGATTGTAGTACTGCTGCTCGCCAAGGCTGCCGTTGCCGACAGTTTTGTGTTGTGTTGCAAACCGATCTCGCGGCGTTGACCTGTCCCCTCCCTTGTGCGCGATGGACGTCCGGGTGTCAAAACAGACGCGAGAGCGCGCATTGAAGCAGCCGCGTGCACAATCGAATCGGAACGGAAGTCACCCACCTGACCCGGTTTCCGCCCACGCCCCCGTCCCAGCCCTTGTCGGCTAACGCAATTTGCCAAAACAAATCGGGCAACTGGAGATCGGCACAATTAATTGCAGTATTTGTGCGAGTGTTGAGCAGCGTGCAGCTCCGAGCAGTTGTTTTGCAGACCGTCGAGGTCCCGCCGCCGATATTCTAGCTAGCTAGTAAGTTGGTATCCGTGTACCTTCCTATTCCTACGTGTCGACGGTTTGTTTTGTAAGTAATTCCATGGAGGCTCTTTCCTGTTCTCACCAAAGTGCTTCTAACCACTGCGCTGTACAAACTTGCATTGCCAATCTGGATCAAGAATGCTTATTAAGTACCTGTTGACGTTATACAAACATTGCCCATTGTTTGATAGCGTTGATTTTATGGAGTATGCTGGTATTATTACCATATAATAAGATTACCATGTATTTCTAACTGAGACTGACGTGTCTTTGTTGCGATGCGACTGTCCTGCTATTTGCTAAGCATTCCATCCCCAGTTGGACGAAAGAACGATTTATTTTATTTGCAAATTAGGTGTTCATAAATTCAAAGCCGACATAAATATTATGTCGGTAACAAGTCGAAGCCGTCTTGTCAAACGAGTATGCAGTGAGTGTAAGATTGGTGTAGAGAGAGACGCTTGTCGCCTGAATGCCTGAACGCCCCTGCCCCGCCAGCCGCCGCCGTGCCATGCTGCTCGCCTGCCTGCACGCCTGCGTGCTCGCCTGCGTGCTGCGCGCCTCGCTCGCTGCGCAGCCACCGACCTGTCCAAGCTACGCAGATGTCGTCCGGCCGCTGCTGCTGGCCGGCGACGTGCGTGCGCTGCAACGCGTCTTCCGCACCATCAACGACCGTCAACACGGCGTCGTGCGCAAGTCCGTGCCGCCTGTCGAGCGGTCCGTGGTCGCCGACAAGCGCAGCCTGTTGATGCTGGTGTCCCTGTCGCGGCCGCTCGTCGAGACGGCCATGAACCAGACCGACCTGTGGCCGGCCAACAACCACCTGTCCGACGGGGAGGCCGTCGAGGGCGAGCTCCCGCCGGAGCTGCCGCGGGAGCTCGCCCCGCTGACCACGGTGCACGCGGGGGTGCGCTACGTGCACGGCTGCCAGCAGCTGCAGCAACGCTCCTGCTACAAGAAGCTGTGCGAGTACCGCGCGGACATGCCGCTAGTCACTGTCGAGGCCGGCAAGCAAATCTTCGTGCCGCTCGACAACTTGATCGCCGCCGACGGAAGCGACATGGCGGGCCACCTCCAAGAGAGCAGCAAGGAGCTGTATCACATTGTTGGTTTCGATAAAATGGCCGTCGAGGAGTGCTTCGGCCGGCAGCTGTTCGTCAAGTTGGCAGAAGACAACTGCTTCAACAGCAGCAAGTTCTTCTCGTTGCCGGAGAGGGTCGAGTCCTACCACTGGGGAGCTGGGAGGGTCGGCGTCGCCGAGAAGACGGCGTTCTTCGTGGTCATGAGTTAACTTCACCTGCAGGATGACACTGCAGACTTACTACTCAGTCTAGAACCTGCGAAATCATCAAACACACGTTCACGGTTGAGCTTCACCACACGACAGACTTATTATGTATCTAGTTTTCATAATAAACCGCGGAGCTAATCTGCTTCGTAATTGGAAGCGAGAATTACCCGCCCGCTAATAAGACATTGCCAGCCCGCCACGGACAGCCTCGACCATCCTGCGACCTTGGAGCCCGGCTCCACGCCGCCTGGTCACGTGGACAGCCGCCACGGGGCTCGAACTCGGTCCCCGGCTGCTACAGCCGTTCTGGAGCCAGGATGGAGCCAGGATGGAGCCAGGATGGAGCCAAGGTGGAGCCAGGATGGAGCCAGGTTGGACCCAGGATGGAGCCAGGATGGAAGCAGGATGGAGCCATGATGGAGCCAGGATGGAGCCATGATGGAGCCAGGATGGAGCCAGGATGGAGCCAGGATGGAGCGATGCGAACAACTGCACGACGCCAGCCAACACGTCCTGGACGGCGATCAAGACCAAGCGATCGCGGTGGTCGTGTCTTCTTCGTCTTGTAATCGTATAGCGTTATTAGAGTGATACAGATCACCGGCAGAAGGCAGGCAATTAAGGTGAAGGTCATTGCGACGAGCTAATTTTATCCGTAGCCGCTGCAATTTATTCCCCGTGACTCACAATACTTGATGCTACCTGCAACCTGCAAGCAGCAACCTGCAACCTGCAACCTGCAACCTGCAACCTGCAAGCAGCAAATCGTCAGGCCAGTGATGTTTGGAACGCAAATATCTCGTAAGAGCCGCATCAATGCAATGTATACACTCTCAATTACTTACACTCAAGCAATATGTAATTGGTAGTGCATAAAAAATATGTAGGTGCCTGCATTTAACTCACAAAAATAGAACCTGATTGTAATTATCAATAAAATAATGAAAACCTTGCGTAAACATCACATCAGTTCAGTACAAATTGATGAACACGTGCCGGTAATGTTGTGACAAAACCTGATTAGGACGGAGAATAATGATGCTTTGTCTACCGGTGGTCGTTTCGTAACATTTTGATGCGCCGATTTCTGTGTGCTGGGAGCTTGGAGCTTTGAGCTGTGTTAGAAGCTGGTGTTAGAATTTGATGTTAGGAGCTGTGAGCTAGAAGCTGAGAGTTAGGAGCTGTGAGCTAGAAGCTGTGAGTTAGAAGCTGAGAGTTAGGAGCGTTGAGCGGAGCGAGCTATTCGGGGATGCCGACGCGCGGTCCGCTCGGCGGGGAAGTCGAGGCGTGGGCCTCGCGGGGCCTCGCGGGGCCTCGCGGGGCCTCGCGGGGCCTCGTCTCGCGCGAACACCTATATAAACGGTCGGCGGGCGGCGGTGCCCGTTCAGTCGACGTCGCCACCTTGACGAGCAGCGGTGAACAGGACGCACAGACAACTCAGCAAACATGGCAGCCAGCAAAGCGCTCGTCCTAGCAGTGCTAGCCGTCGTGGGGGCGCTAGTGTTGGTCAACGGGGCCGAGGGTGAGTCTTCAGCGCTCTCAGTTCGCAATACATCACACACAGTTAAGAAATGTCGCCGGGCCTTGGTGATTGATGACCGTTCTTCAAGTTCGGCCGATATTTTTAGCTCATTTCAAATGGAGAGTCAAACTTTGTTTTTTGTTCCATTTTAAGAATTGGCGCCAATTTTTTTTTGGTCGCACCTAGATCTGTTTCTGCTTCCTCCCAATCTTAATTTCCTTACCTCGTTGCAACGGTAACCCGGCCCTGTTATCCTCCAACTCGTGTCTTATTGAGTTGAAATCCGAGCACGGATAGCAACTTAGCTGGCCTCTGCATGCCTCGTTCCAGCGAAACGAGCAGTGCAAGATGCATCGGTTTGTTCGCGTAGGATTATGCAGAGTAGCTTGATGACAAACACGCTGGCAATGACAGCCGATGACAACGCAGCGCGCGGCTGGGAACCGCGCGCGGCATGCTTCTCACAGGCGAACAAGGTGCACATGCTAATCTGTCATTGCCATTGTTTCTATATGCTGATCGCGACCACGAACTGCACTCGTATGTGTGAACATTGGGTGTTATTTCACGCATTTCTCTGCTCTATGCCTAGCTCTCAGTTTCATTGTGTTGACGTAGGTAATTGAAACGCTGATGACGGCCATCTAAAAATACAACAGCCCAAATTAGGTGATTCGGACCATCCATGATGTAAATCATTTCAAACTTGAGGATAATGGGATGACGTCAGAGCAACGTCATAGTCAAGGGCGCGAGGCTGGCTCTAATTACGAAGAGATTATTTATTAGAACACACTCCAGTTTTAACACTTTCTCCCGAAGTCCGCAACTCTTTTCTTGCATCTTTGGCAACCGCTGGATATGACTTAAGGGTGCTTTACTGTTTTATGCCCACCACAATCGTGCTCGAAATGCTGCAATTAAAGTAAAATCTAGAACGTTTCGTGCCCGGGGGGGCCGCCTGGCACCAACGCAGCGAACTCTTATCACGCTTCGTGAAATTGTGAACCAATGGGCTCTTTACTTGTGTTGGTGCATGCATGCGTTGTTCCCCGAACAGCGTCTACCTTTTTACAGCTAATTTCTATTCAATAAGTTACCTAACACGCTGATTAGTTGCTAGAGGCAACGAAATCTAAGCTATCGACCATCAAGTCTCTTAGGGATTAACCATCCTTGGCTTGTCTCGTCTCTATAGCCATGGTCGCTTGCGATCACAATACTATAAGCTGGCTGGCAGTGTCTATGGTAAACCTACGCTGACCAGATTAACAATATTCAAAGCGTTACACATAAGTTAAAATTAAACGTAGCTGTAAGTAAATCTCTCCGATTCCACACAATTGGCGCATAAATCAAATTGTAAGTATTTCTTTTGGTGATCTTCACGATGGCTAGAAATCGTATCGGTGAGTTCGACGACCTCCACAACGCCCTAACAACGAACAGATTGGTAGGACGTTCACGATTCCGTGGAGGCGGCGGCGGCGGCGGCGGCGGCGGCGGCGGCGGCGGCGGAGGACAAATTCCAAGACAGGAACTTGTTCGAGTGCAGCGACGTCACTCCGTGGGCGTCGCGCGCAGGAACCAGAGCAGATACTGGTCCAACTCCATTAAGCAGCCAGCACCGTCAAAGATTGCCGGCAGAAGCGAACAGTAATATCCAGTCGCGAATCTCTGTGCAGACAACGACACCATGGAACTGAGGGGTGGAACTCACCCGAAGGTTAGAGTTCGGGGTTCTCAACCCTGAAAGGACATAGTATACCTATACATCTGCCAAGCACAACACGAGAGAGATTTGCGGTTGTGTTCGATTTATTTAGCGGATCTTCTCGTAAAAGATAGACACCAGACGATTTTTCTTTTCCCACCGAGTTTTTTAATAAAATCTCTCGCCACGGTTGTTTTTATCCAGCCGATGTCAAAACTTACACAGGGTTAATTTCGCTGGACGAACCACTCCAAGTCCAAGCACTTGATGCGACGCAAGTGCGAGACGGAGGTGGGCGGAGAGTTGAATGCGCGAAGGGTGTCCGCCGCACTGACCCTGCAGCCCTGCTACTGACCCTAGCGACCCTGCAATCCTCGCTGACCCTGCAGCCCTTACGGAGCCGTGTTTTTTCTCCAGGTCAGCTGCAGCAGGGGCCCGTGAGCGACCTGTGCCTCGGCTGCATCTGCGAGGCCGTGTCCAACTGCAACCGGTCGCTGGGCTGTGACCGCGACGTGTGCGGCTTGTTCAAGATCACGTGGGCCTACTGGTCCGACGCTGGCAAGCCCGTCATCAACCAGGACAACGCCGACGACGCCGGGGGTGCGTACCCCCCTTGCTTCTGTATCTGCTGCATGTCGTACAAACCATGGCGCATCATTCATGACGCATCACCACCTTCCCAGACGTGCACCTCGCAAGAAGTCTCGAGTCTATTTAGTTGGGCTTCTTGACGTCAAGGGGCGGGAATTTACCTCTAATGTCCGAATGCTTAAGACTTTGGGGAAATATGGAAGCCACACATTGTCCTATAGGGTACATTCAGGGCACCGAGGAATCCATGTTCATAGCACTCGATGCGGTTTCATTTCGTGTATCACATGTCTCACGGCCAGCCACGCGCGTGGCTGCTGCCAACACGTCGAGATCGCGACGTGACGCTACGTGACGCTACGTGACGCTAAGTGACGTGACGTGACGTGACGTGACGTGACGTGACACGCGACGCCGCACGCGGCGATAAAACCCAGCGCCGGAAAGCTGTGCACGAGCACGGATATTCCCGGCGTCGATCACTCGTTCGGAGAAGGAAATGATATGTGAATGATGAGAAATGTTTTTTTCTGTCCCACAGCGTATGCGCGGTGCGTGACAGAGCCGTTCTGCGCGGCGAGGACCGTCCAAGGATACATGGCCAAGTACTCGAAGGTGCGTCTTTGCCGCGTGCTCCGGAATACCTTTGTTTCCCCCTCCACGCACCCACCCCAGGACGATATTTTGTACGCACTTGCGTTTCCCGCAAGCTTGGAACGACAAGTGCGTAGCAGTAGAAGCCATCAATTAGTCCACTCGTAACTACCTCCAAATTGCCGTCAAAAACAAACCTGAATACAGCAAATTACATATACCAGTTTCCTCTCAGTACAATCAGCCTTCATGGCGACAGCAATAAAACTGCGTTATATTACTATTAGTAGGTACTTAGCGTGGATACTGTAAATATATAGCTGAACGAAACGGACGGTTCGATCCGTGCTTAGTGGCTGGAGACACGCAGCCTGTCAGGGTGATTCGACGAGAGATTCCAGCGAAGAGGGTTGACATGGAGGACGCGTGGGTTGCAGGACTGCAACGGCGACGGCGTCATCAACTGCGACGACTACGCGGCGATCCACCGACTTGGAGGATATGGCTGCAATGCGCCCCTCGACTTCAACTACCAGTCCAAGTTCCAGCAGTGCCAGCGTGAGGTGGCCCACCTCAGCCAGGGCTAGACGCCGAAATCGCGGCGCTCAACAGCGTCATCGACAGGAACAAAACATTTTTTACTACTTTTATACATACTTTTTTGTAACATTTTTTTCTCAGGCACCTGCACACGCTAATTATTTCTGATGGGCTCTACTGCCCGCTCTAGAAAATTGTGTTCAGTGTCTACTTGTAACGATAGCTCGGAGCAGACAGTCCTTGCAAATAATGTACGTCACAAAACACATACTTCACTCGCGAGTGAAATTAGTCATAGCACGGAGAGAATGGATGCTTGTCGGAGCACAGGATGAATCTGATTAAATTATGTTGTTGATGCAAAATCGGGCTGTTTATTTACCGCTAAACATCCATGCAATCCTATCTGTGACCAAACAGCACCGATTGATTGGACAACCTTACGAATCTTAACTTGCGATTGCGACCCATTAAAAGATTCAAGCTTGGTCATGTTGGACAGACTGCTATAGGTATAGTGACTTTAAGAAGACAGTTTATCGTGTGTTTGTGATGTTACTAATTGTCTGTGTACGAGTGTACGACCCCGGCCATTGACAAAGCCGGCAGGCTGAACGTAACGGTTACTCGCCTGTCAGTCCATTACTCCATGGGGATCACTTTTAATCAATTCAACAACCCGGCGTGTCCTTGCGTTAGTTGCCAGTCATGACGCATTCTATAACAATTACAATTCTCGTTGCGGAGAGCAGCTGACTTTGCGTCATCGTCGGAAATAGACAGAAAGAAGAGTGCAGAGTGCAGTCTTGCAGCAAACATCATGGCGAGACCAGGCTTCAGTCTTGTGCTCCTTCTAGTCGGTCTGGCCAGCGTACAACGAGGTAAGCAAATCTTAACGAAATGCATCTAGTTTTTCACGTACCTACATTATACACACTTATGATCCCAGCACGTCCATCGAATTTAATGTACGACACAAACCCACGAAGGATAAAAAACAATTTAAAGCTTTGACAGCGTTATAGCTGTTCTAGCGTTCAAACCACAACATTAACCTTACATCCGGAATTATTTGCTAACATGCACTTGAGAAAGGCTGGGTAATTAGGGAAAGAGTAAGCATGCTGGCGTAATGATGATGTTAAGCAGGGAAGGTCGGCAGCATCTTGTCACGTCAAACATTCCTTCCTTCGGCTGCCTTCGTTTTCCTTTCCTCGCCGGCCAACACAACCATGCGAATGCTCTGTAACGTCAACGCTGTCGTCAGCGCTCGGACAGCAGAAGACGGCGACGCCGACGGCGACGCCGACTGGGCTGAGCGAGGTGTGCATGGGGTGCATCTGCGAAGCCAGCAGCTCGTGCGACCGCTCGCTGGGCTGCAGCAACGGCGTCTGCGGTCTGTTCGCCCTCACCAAGCCCTACTGGATCGACGCGGGCCGGCCGGTCATCACCGGGGACCTGTCCACGCGGCAGAAGGGTACGTGTCCCCTTTAGTTTGGATAATGTGGCGTGGTGCAGGAGTCTCGACTGCCTCTGGGGAGGAACCTGCAACTGGGAGGAACCTGCTACCGAAGGGCCACACGCTGGCTAATCTTTTCTTTTCTGCCCGGTTCTGCCCAGCGTTTGATCGCTGCGCCGTCGATCCGTTCTGCGCCGCGTCCGCCGTGCACGCATACATGAAGCGCTATGCAAAGGTACGTGATGGTCGGGCCGGGTCGGGCCGGGTCGGGCCGGGTCGGGTCGGGCCGGGTCGGTCGGGGCTGACGGGCGTGCGTCTGGCTTCTTGCAGGACTGCAACGACGACGGCGTCGTGGACTGCCACGACTTCGCGGCCATCCACACCCTCGGCGGCGAGGGCTGCGACGCCGATATCGCCCCCGCCTTCTTGGACGCCCTCAACAAGTGTCTGCGCCGGCTGGGACAATCTTAGCCGCCGTGTCGGTCGCGTGTCCTTGAATTCAACACTGAAGGATGCGCGGTTGGGAACTCTCCGATCGGATACTAGAGTGAGGAAAAGCGAGATTTCCAGCGTAGCTTGTTGATGAGCGTAACGAGCGAAGCGAAAGAAGAGAAATTTTCAGTTATACTTAGCTGCTGAAAAGTCTCCAGTGTTTTTATTTATTTTTGTTTAGTTTTTTTTGTGGTTCGCGCTCTCTAGAGGACAAACGCCAAAACCGATTTCTTTGAAAAATTAAAGTGACATTCGTTTTCTCTGAACTTAGATCTTCAACTTTTTTGATGCAAATCGGCTGAGTAATTTAAATGTAATTATTATGTTCCGAATTTTTTCGTAAAACACGTTTTGCACCCTCGAGGCCAAGCATCTCAATATAATTTGACGAAACTTTCTAGATATGTTGACCCAAACATGTCAAGTTTGTGTAAAAATTTCACTTTTGTATGATTAGCACTTTTCTTTAAAATGGCTCATTTATGACGCTTCCTAAGCGTTTTTGCATCCTCACCTGATTTTGACAAAATTTACTGTGTGCGGTAAAAATCTTAAAATGAAGGCACCGTGTTATTTTGAAGAAAATCAACCGAATGTGTTTTCCTTAAATCGATTTTTATGTTTTAAAATATTCAAATAATTTCACAACTTCTATACATAATGATACTTCCAAGTAACGAATGTCATCGAGAAAGCTGCCAAATTATTACCGAATATTTTAAATTTAACTTGTACACTTCTTGGGCTTGCGCACACTCATATTCGTGTTGTTAGTGACCGTAAATATTATGATCATCCAGAACACGATTGAATGAATGTTCGCAAAGCCCTAATGTTGCTCAAAATCTTAAACATGTAGCTATATTTTTGGATATTCATAATTCATATCTTTGGTAGAAGCCTGCCAAAAAACCCTGCCTACACTGCGCAATGTGTTAATATTCTGCGTGTTGAAAACCCATGCCTCGTGATTTTTGTCATATTTTAGATGGCTGCTAATCCAGAGATATTGCAATTTTTGCATTCAAAACTTGTTGACAAAAAACGTACTATCGCGACTATCGGCGACTTCGGGCACTTGAGCACAGAATCTCGTTCAAGAGACGTGTTTAGCAGCTTGTGGCTATTGATACCAGCAGGTCAGGTCGCTTCTTGTACAAAACAGAGATTACCTGGCAATGCCATGATCCTTCTCCTAGGGAAGTTGAAATGTTATAAAGATAAAGATATGATAAAGATAAATAAATATATTATTATAATTACACTGCAGATTCATGAACTGTTTTGGCGTTGCTATCTTGGGAGAGTAGAAATCCGCTACATCCCATCTTGTCTGCCACACCCACCCACGCAAAATGCCCATCTTGCAACCGTGGTCCATCCAATGGCAAGCACGTCTCTCTTCCTGCAGGTCACCAACCAACCCATCACAATCGTCGATGCTAAATCCAAAAGCTATCCATGACCAAGTTGTGATAGGCAGAAACTCGGGGGTGCTATCGATTGGTCGTAGATTCTTCCAGATCGCTTGCTCGTCGATCGAATCTTTCAACGATTTAATTAGAGAACTTGCTATTTGAAATCGTAGAAGTAATTAAGGTTTGCCAAGGATTCCCTGTGAAATATTTAACAGTCTTACCTTGGCCCTGTGTAGCCTCGATTTGAACGATTCTTTCCTTTGCCGGATCTTTGAACATTTCACTTCTGAAAACCTGGCGTTGATGCCTGATGGTGTTAACATGCTGAAAATTCAACTCACTCCACGTTACAATTGGATTAACCATTTCCCTCAAACCTGCAAGATGTCCAGCAAGGAAACCTCTTCTAGCAGCATTTACTATTTATGTTACTCGTGGTATAAGGCATCAAAAACATTACATATCTTTACTTGCGGATTACTGAAGAGGGTCATGCCACTAACATATATTTTTTTTCCAATTTACGACTCATGAAAAACTCTTGCATAATTCGTGTAATTCCTAACCGTAGCTGAAAAGTTGCTAAAAGGAATTAAATCAAGTGCAACAAAATGTTAACGTTGTACAACATGGCAGCGTGGCCTAGCTGATAAGGTCCTTGCTTGCTAATATGAAAGATGCGAGATCGAATATCGGACGAAGAGCTTTTTGGTTCTTCTAAATACAGATGAAAATACTTTCTGATGTAATATCAGTCGAGTTTGTGTTGTACATCGCTAATAGCGGGCAAGAATTCAACGGATATAAATATTCGAAATCACAGCGTCATCGTGACAGCCAGCTCGGGTCGCTCACAGTTGCAGACACTGCTCGAGTTCGATAACATAAGTCATCAATCAACTGGTAGAGATGAGAGTAGAGAGATGAGAAACAGGAGAGGAAGGCAACTACAGCTCATCTAGTCATGTCAAAGAGGCAAAGAATTTTCATTATGGAAGGACAGAAAAGTGAATCATGTGATACTAATAAATAAAAAGCACGTATTACTTCCATCAGCACCGTGGCTTAGTGCATAAGGCGTCAGCTTCCCATCGAAGAGGTCCAGGGTTCGCAACGAGCTGCAGACGCTTTTTTGCATTTCAGTTTTAACTGGTAATTTATTTTACTAGTGGCTAGATCAGAATATTCTTGAAAAAAATATAAACGTTTAGTTCAAATTTAGCTACTAGGTCGCGCTTAAATAGTTCGAAATCTCCTACTAGGTGGCGTTTCTTATTTTATGGCGTCCTTTCAAAATTATTTTTTAGTCCCAAATTTTGAATTTTATTTTTATTTTTACAATTAAATGTTTAATTTCTTATTATCATTTTGAAGATCACGCTTTTTTTTAAATTGTAAGTGTTAATTAATTAAATCAAACTTCTTTTGCTTATTTATTACCATGATCGATCATAGCACCTTACACATGAGAGCATGTACGGCGCTATAAAACAGCGCGCCGGCAGCAATCCTTTCGCAGTAATGCGCAGATGCTTCTGGCAGACGCATCACTCGGCGATCAGCTCCCGGCTGGGGCTCCGAGTACAAAAAATTATCGATCACTGCAAGCGGCGATCTGCATGACGGTAGATGCATCTGTGACAGATGCAGCGGTCACCATGAAGAGTTGAAAATCACCCTAACTGTCTTAAAAATTGAGTAGGAGTAGTAATTAGTGGTCAACAAGTGAATCGATTTATACTACAACGCTATCTGTCGGTGATTAAAAGATTAGGTCGATAAAATGCGATGACGATTGGCGAAATGATCGGCAGCTGTACGTTGTCTCGTATTGTTTTAACTTGTGTATGATACATCTCCACTATGTTCACACACAAAAGATTCTTTTTCAAACGTTTGCCATTTGTTAAATAAAATTAACCCTCACAATCCTTTCCTTGACAAGCCTTTACATATTAAAAATACTTATTGCTGCAACATTGTCGGCTATACGAGAACCTAGTTAAAGTTCAACAAAATTTCTCTCCTATCATTATGGCATTGTGGTCTGGTTGACAACGTGCTAGCCTCCCACTTCAAGGGTGGTGCGATCAAATACCGGGCGTAGTACTTTTTGGTTCTTCAAATAAGGGATAGAAATACTCTCTGATGTAATATCAGTCGAGTTGGTCTTGTACTTTCCTAATAGCGGGCAAGAAGACAAGGGAAATAAATATTCGAAGTCACAGCGTCATCCTTAGAGCCAGCTCGGGTCGCTCACAGTTGCCGACACTGCTTGGTAGAGGAGATGAGAGTAGAGAGATGAGATACAGGAGAGGAAGGCAACTACAGCTCATCTGGTCATGTCAAAGAGGCAAAGTATTTTCATTTAGGAAGGACAGAAAAGTGAATCATGTGATACTAATAAATAAAAAACACATACAACTGTCATCAGCACCGTGGCTGAGGGGCTAAGACGTCAGCTTCCCATCCAAGAGGACCACGGTTCGCAACGAGCTGCAGACGCTCTTTTGCACTTCAATTTTAACTGGTAATTTATTTTACTAGTGGCTGTATCAAAATATTTTAGAAAAAAAAACGAAGCATATTTCAAATTTAGCAACCAGGTGGCGTTTACATAGTTCAAAATTTGCTACCAGGTGGCGTCCTTTCATTTTATGGCGTCCGTTTCTAATATTTGAACTGGTTGTAATATAATATTTTTGGATTTACGCCTCATTATAAGATCTAAGAATTTTTTGTTAATATATTGTACATTTTTAGATATTCAATATTTTCTCTTAGTTGGATATGTGGTTAGATATTTCCGAAATCATTCCATGTCACTAAGCAATTAAAGGGTATGCCTTTAAAGCGCTCGTGCACATTAGAGTTCTTGGGCGTAGATATGCCGTTGCAATTATCTCGCAACGTTACGCAGATGAGTAAGAGAAACGCATCAATCGGCGACCAGACCAGCTCATTGCCGGACCACCGAGCGCACGAAAACACAGATCGCTGCAAGCAACGATCTGCAAGCCTGCCGATGCATCCTAAGAGCACGCACCGCAAGTAACCAAACCAGTTAAAATCACCCTCACTATGTTCGAAATTAGGTTGGAGTAGCAATTAGTGGTCAAAAAGTTAATCGATTTATACTACAACGCAATCTGTCGTTGATTAAAAGACAAGGTCGATGAAATGCGATGATGATTATCGACTTGATCGGCAGCCGTGCCGACGTTCGACCCGGCACCTCCACGAGCTCACAGCTCGCGGGTTGTCGAGTAGACTTCGAGTAGAAATGACAATGTGACACAAGATGACCGCTGACCAGCCACCTGTTGAGAGGACGCCGTCGGTGGGAGCCTGTCGTCGCTGAGTCGTCGACGTCGTTGTGAAAATGCGAACGATTCGGGTTTGTTTCATGCTTGTGTTGGGCTGCGTTACCTTCGATCTTTGTAATGCGGGATGAAGGACGTAGGGATGGAGTTGGCAGACAAGTTTCAATGTCAGAAACCTGGAGATGGGGTGTTTTTATTATAGGGCTGGTAGCATAGTAGGAGGAGGTGGGAATAAGGGCTACTTTTCACAAAAAGGGCACCAAAGACAGATTTAGGTGAAAATAATAAATCAAACGCACCAAAACTTGAAATTTTCGAATTTATTTGTAGAAAACCAAAATTTTTGATCATCAATGATTTATTGCCATTTTGAAAAGAGTCTTCATTGGACTCGTGTATGAGCAGGAAGTAAATCCCATATGGGAACATCTCTGAGATTTTATCGAGCGGAATAATTTCATTTGCTCAGATTAACATTGAGCTAGCTGCTACCCCCGTTCTTTTTACCATGTGTGCTTTTCTACCCAATGGATCCAGATGTATTTTAGATCTCATATCAACGGCACTTATTTCTATTCCACGTTTTGCACATGAATCTTTCATTTGGATTATTTGTTTCCATTTCCATTTCATTTTATTGCATCCAGGTTAAATACATATTATTATTGGTTCGTCATTTTGATAAAATCTAACTACATACACAAATTCCTTTACACTATTAAAACATTTTTCTGGAAGCCATACTTTTAGTTTATGTTTAGACTCAGGCCCTTTTATTGGCACAGCTCGAGAAACACTTTTCAATTATTTTCCCTTTGGCTTGAGTCATCAACAATTGCGAATATAGCCGTGTAATCTCTGCCTGCCTCAAAATACCTACAACATCCTCAATCCTCATAACGAGGCCTGACCCAAAATAAGACCCAATTAATTTATAGTTGGAAAAACACGACTAATCAAACTCTACCTCTACCAAGTACCAACCCGGTCTCACAGACGACCACATCTTCCTATGCAACAGAAAGGATGGAATCATAAATAGTGCTAAGCGACAAGAAGCTAAGATATTTGCAGTAGACGGGTTTTAAAAGAAGCTAAAAGGGTCCATAACTTAGAGTTATTATCCTGCTACAATAATGTTGGCAAATGAGCATCGTAGTTACTACCATAGATGTTACTACCATTCAAGAAATAAAACAAAAAAACTTGCACCAACGGACAAAGATGGTAAGATTCGTGGCCAGCACTCCCTGTTGGTGATGAAACCAATTATTAAATAGAGTTGGTCGATAACTGGTTGTTATCAGCGCCTGCCTTATCAGTCATCATCGCGGTGATTTTAAACTTCCACCGGGCAATGCATCACATTTTCACTGACACAAAACAAAACAAACAAACAAAAACACCAAACGTTTTCAGCTGTGTTGTAATAGAAGATAGAAGATTCGCTTCACTCACTTCGCTCGTTCCTCTCATCCCTTGCATTTTTACCCGTTCTTTTTACCATGTGTGCAACTACCCAATGGAGCTGCAGGCAATGGTAGCTATAGCAACGAGTAGGAAGCAGACTTGAGCAAGGGTTTTTACAACTCTCATCAATTCTTCTACAATAAAATAAATTTGGGCAGAGCAGCCGAAATCCATCAACTCCGACAACAAACCGGAGAACACAATGGAGAAGAGAGAACCACTCATCTCTCACCTGGCAAGCCATGCGTTTTACTTTGGAGCAAGTCCATGGTCCGATGCAACCGAACCGCACGGTCGGGGAGGGAAGGGGGACCAGGCGGGTGGAACCCCACCTAGTCGGTACTGCACAACCGCAAGGCAATGCCTCCAACATAATTGTTTGGTCCAAACGACAATTAGTGGCAAAGAAATTATTTAGTTATCAGCATACTCTGTCGGCCAATTGGTTCCCGTCCGGACTACGGAGTACTTTATGATGTCGAGAAAGGTGGGTCGGTAAAATGCGACTACTTTATCAGCTCGCTAAGCCTTATCAGCTTTGATAAAGCAGCAGCATCACAACCTTTGCAAGAAAACAATCAACTCAAATCGCACTCTGTCTTAAAGTGGCGGGGTTTCAAAGGCCGACTGGAAATTTCGTCTACCGTAGTTCGAGCCAAAATTGATTTAGCGGAAAATGTTTCAAAAGCGTCAAAAGCGTTTTGAAAAAAGTGTTGAATAGTAAACATTCAAGAATATAAAAGGAGGGCACACTCGGAAGCCGCATTTTCGAAATGGGTGTATTGGAAGAATTTACATGATCATAAACCGTTTCTCATGCCCGTGATACTTCTTCAGACAATATGAAGTTTAAAAGATCTGGCTTATACAAAAATCCTCGCAAATTTCCATCCACTCACGTCAACCATACATGCATGCTTCCTTTCAATACGATATGGGAGTCGTTGTTTAGACGAAGTTACGCGACATAGATCAAGTAAACGCGATCAAGTATGACACATCTTCGGGGTGGTAAATTAGACGACAAAAGGCACCTGTTCTATTCAGAGAAAAGTGACGTCAGATATCCACTGGACGTACTACCAGTTTGGAAAAAAATATTAATTAGCTCTGCTAAATCACAAAGGAAGATAGGGATTGCTTTAAATTGCTCTACCTGTCTTTAGCGAGTGGGTATCATGACGTCACTTTGATCGAATTTTGATTGAATGGAATAGGTGTTGTATTGGAAGTAAGTGTAACCTTGTCGAAGAAGGTAGAACCGGTAGAACCGACGCTTGATCCCGAGCCTCCCACTTATGCTACACTTCTCATGAGTCCAGCGTACTTCAAAACATAACTCCCAGGAAAGCGCTTTTAGTACAACAATAAAATTTGTAAGCACGTAATAAAGTCTAAACGTTTGGCACACGTGTCAAATTACGTCCAATTGTCAGCATTTAAGAAGTTTGGCCTCGACAGACGTAACTGTGTCATGTGTGGTTGAAAACCTGAAAATTTTCAAAAAACAGCTCAGCCTCTAGCGAGGTGAAAAGTAAGCATAAGAAACACAGTCTTTATGACAAATTGCAATGCATGTGATAATTATGATAATGATGATAATGATAATGATAATGATGGTGGTGGAGTAGGAATGAGGGGGGGTGGGGGAGTAGGGGGAAGGAAGAGGTTGCTCTGACTTGCATTCCTGGAACATTGCTCTTGCGCCATCCGAGCATAAAACTGCAGTTCCTCTTTAGTCTTTAGTCTTTCCTGTATGCACTTTATTTTTCACTACTTCTTTATGCGCCCATTGCCTGTATTTGACAGCTTAACATGTCCGTTAGGTAATGCATCGCATCTAGCCCTGAATATGATCGAGAAGCAAACTGAATACTATCGATCTTAATTTGTCATGATAATCCCATGATAAGTAAATCGGCTTTGTATCTAAAACGAATAATTAGCCAGCAGAGCACGGGTAGGTTCATAAGATGGACCATGGAGCGGAGTACGGAGCGGGGAAGCAGCTTGTCATCCCGTTGATTCAGTGAAAGGTGCCTGATTGTTGTGGTAGAGGTGGTAGAGGTGGTAGAGGTGGTAGCGCCGATCAAGCGCCGATGCAGCGACGTCGCGGTGGATCCCAGCGAACAGATTACTTCGCTAGATTTCTCCGACCTTGATTCTGGTGCGCGGAACTCGATTTGCATCGGTGCCGTTCGGCAGTCGGCAGTCGGCAGCGGCGAGTTCAGTCGGTCGCGAGCTCGCACGTAGAGAGGTCCTTAGGCAGAGCGTCGCCGTCGCCGAGTCTGCACCATGTGGAGCATCGTGCGCGATGTTCTCGTCTTCATCGGCCTGTCCATCTACTACATCCTGGAGGCGTTGGCGAAGACCTGCGTCCCCCGGAAGTACCGCTCGAAGAGCGTGGACGGCGAGATCGTGTTGATCACCGGCGGGGGCGGCGGCATCGGCCGCCTTCTGGCGCTGCGCTTCGCCAGGATCGGCGCGATCGTCGTCGTGTGGGACATCAAGCAGAAGGGTAGGTGCCAGGTGCCAGGACCAGGGGCACGGGCCAGGAGCAGGAGCCAGGAGCAGGAGCCAGGAGCCAGGAGTAGGAGCAGGGGCACGGGCCAGGAGCAGGAGCCAGGAGCCAGGAGCAGCAGCCAGGAGCCAGGAGCAGCAGCCAGGAGCCAGGAGCCAGGGGCAGGGGCCAGGAGCCAGGAGCCAGGAGCAGAGGCCAGGGGCCAGGGGGCAGGAGTCAGT
Source organism: Nemurella pictetii (assembly GCA_921293315.2). Classification (NCBI taxonomy): domain Eukaryota; kingdom Metazoa; phylum Arthropoda; class Insecta; order Plecoptera; family Nemouridae; genus Nemurella; species Nemurella pictetii. The sequence goes on from OV121115.1 coordinate 35,153,486, forward strand.
GGCAGCAGCCAGGAGCCAGGAGCAGGAGCAGGGGCCAGGAGCCAGGAGCAGGAGTCAGAAGCAGGGGCAGGGGCCAGGAGCAGGAGCCAGGAGCAGCAGCCAGGAGCCAGGAGCAGGAGCCAGGAGCAGCAGCTAGGAGCCAGGGGCCAGGAGCAGGAGCCAGGGGCAGGGGCCAGGAGCAAGGGGGTGGTCCGTGGGGGCGGGGCTCTGCATTCTGCACGTCGCTGGCAACCGGGGTTTCGGCGACACACAGTACTAGCGTAATGAAAAACATCCCAGTATAACCGCACAGTATTACTAGACTCGGAGACTGATTAAAGTCTGCCCACTTCCACTTTCCGTTGATATGAACCTCGTTACGCTCATCAATAACGAGTGTTTTATGACTGGGTTACGGACAATACATAAGTACTATTAACTTTGATAACACTGAGTAGGAGGAATCGAACCAAACTCAAAATATCTTCGCAATGACGGTTACTTTTACTTCTGAAGTAGCAGCCGCGACCAGTGAATACCGGGGCTCGTTTCCCCGAGCGGGCATACTCTTAAGATGGGATCGTTGGTTGTCAGAAACTGGCGTGCCGTCAGAGACTACATGTGATTGGGAAGGTTACTGCCGGGGTTGTCGCGACGGCGGAGGCAGCATCGCAGCCCGGAACGCAGCTGATCGCATCTTCTGCCCGCAGAGCTCGACGAGACCGTGAGGCAGGTCCAGCAAGCGGGCGGCACGATCTACGGCTTTGTCTGCGACATCTCGGACAGGAGCAAGATCTACGAGGCAGCCGCCAGGATCAAGAAGGACATCGGCAAAGTGTCCATCTTGATCAACAACGCGGGCATCGTGTGCGGCAAGACCCTCATGGAGATCCCAGACTCGATGATAGACAGCACCTTCCAAGTGAACATCTTAGCGCACTACTGGGTGAGTCATCGCCACCAGCTGCCATCCTCCGACCTCTCTCTCTCTGTATTCTCTAGCTGTACTCCCAAGTTCGCGCGCGCCGCACGCCGACGGAAATAACGCTAAAGGAGACAGGAAAAAAGTGAGAGTTCCACAATTGGCTGCTTTTGAGAGTGCGCTTGCGCTATGGTCGCTTAGGTCCAATGCCTTTCTCCGAGTGATGCGGTCAATCAACATTATTACAGTAGGCAGAAGCAGCGCAGCAGGATTTCTAAAAACCATTCGAGTTTGACCTGTCAGCACGAAAAACAAACTTTCGGCTTCGCGGCAGTCGCTAGCCGTCAACGTCTCGGAGGCATTTCGACGCCTGCGCTTAATCACTCTGTGGCAGGCTGCATGAAAATATCGGCAACACTAACAGCGTCACGAGCATGCATGCTCGGTAAGGTTTATGTTCAACGTGGTACCCGAATGCGTCGGTTATACGCGTGGCACTGCGCTGCTACAGGATTGGGACGCCTTGGGCTCTCGAGTCGTATCGCCGCGACGTGGGGAAGTAGGAGAGCCTAGTTGGCAGGATGACAGGAAAGGTTAAGCCACAAGCAGGGAGGCTGCTTGTCCTGTCTAACACGTTGTGTGGTGGTGTGACTGTGTCCTGGCAGACCACCAAGGCGTTCCTGCCCGACATGATGGAGGCGAACCACGGGCACGTGGTGACCGTGTCCAGCATGACCGGCCTGATGGGACTCTACAAGTGCACGGACTACAGCGCGACTAAGTTCGCCACGGTCGGCTTCCACGAGAGTCTCTACTCCGAGCTGCAGGTGAGAACCGATGAGTACCGAGCCGTCAACGATCGTCACCGACCAAAGAATCAAGTGTACTTGCACACGACGGTGTTTAATGGCACCAAGCGGTTGCCCTTGAAGTTTATACTATTTGCTAAATATCTAGCAAACATTGGAATGTTTTCTAGCTCGTTGTGTCGAATATCTTCAAAATCAAGTTGCGAAAATATTATCGCACCTCTAGTCCGGGCAGTTTGACCTTCAATTGCCTGCTTGCCTTCGTTGCATCGATAAAAGCAAAAAATAGATTTGATATCGAGTCGAGTCTGGTAGCAACAAAAGTACCTGCTGTAACCTTTGCCTAGTTATGCATTATCACCTAGACTCTAGAGCATTCCCACTCTGTTATCTATAGCGTGAATTTAATCAGTGCAGCGTTTATGTAACATCCTTATCGCGGAGAAAATCTGTGGCGTTATCGATCATTGTCTGATAACGCCTGGAATTGCATTGCCCCGAGTTCAAAGGGGAAAATTTGACAAAGACCAAGTGGCCGTTTGTCGTTGGACGAGTGAATGGCACTTGTAGTGACAGTGACAGTGACAGATGGACGTTGGATGACACGCAGCATGCCACAGGCACGCACTTGTTCCGCGGTGAAAGCAAAGCACCGAGACAATGATTATCATACGGGGACAAAACACTTCAACGAAAATAGGCACCTTGTGGTCCGGGGGTCGAGAACAAAGAGCTTCCTCGTAGAGAGGGCATATTTTATTTTTTGTTGAACATCTAGCTAAGAATGGCTTGAAAAGGAGAAACCAGTCGCTAGAAATAAGTTTCGATACCTGTCACTGACATCATTGTTCATTTCAGACGCACGGCTATGACGGCGTCCACGCAACGATCATTTGCCCGTATTACATCAACACTGGGATGTTCGATGGAGCCAAGCCCAGGTACTTCCGCACGTTTCTCCCGACTCCTGGGTTATCGTCCCTACACTTTGTGTCTAAAATAGCAACTATAAATATATGTCATTTAGTCCAGGAGGCACAGTGCCTCATTATGTCGTTATCAGGCAGCCTTCTCCAAGTATTTATAAAGAGTATGGACAGAATGTATCGACCCTTTGACTTTGAGTAAGCCTGGAAAGCACAACTTGGGACTGCTATATTACCATCTCTGAACAAGGTTTGAACTCCTTCAAACAAAACGCGGAATCGTGGATGCAGATGTAATGTATCCATAGTTTGCAGGAAGTTCAGTGAACTATTTGAGTTTTGTGATTGTATAGAGACTGTTAGCATTTATTTGCGAGAAAGCAAGGGCGGTAACGTAACTCGGCTGCGGCGTGCTTCAGGATCCTGCCCATGCTGATGCCCAACGACGTCGCTGACGAGATCGTTGCGGCGACCCTGGCCAACGAAGTGTCCGTTACCATCCCCCGGTCTGCGCGGTGGCTCATGCCCTTCAAAAAGTAAGCACGGAGCCCTACGTCGCCCCATATCCACGCAATGTCACCCAATGGCACGCAGTGCCAACACCAACAGTAACCAATCTTGTGGCTACGTTTAAAAACCTTGCGGTATAACAGTTCAGACTGCTCCCTGATGAAGCCCTTAGCGGAGAAAAATATGACGCATTGAGAGACGTTATTGCCAACTACATGCAAGATCATGCTTGTTATTTCACTCTCATGTCTCCTAATGTAATCACTGATATACCTAATTTTGGAATTTGTTTGAAAGGAGCATGATCCTACCTATTGTTATTGAGAACAAAGAAAGGAAATAGAATATGTGCATCCATTAAAGCTGGTGAACTCTTTGAATAACACCGACTTTGTTTGCAGTATTCTGCCAGCCAAGATGGGGTTGGCGTTGATGCACAAAATCATCCAAGGACCCCAATCGATGATGACCTTCGAGGGCCACAAAGAAACACCGGTCATCGGGTGACCGCTTCGTGTGAGAACTGAGAAGACCCAGTTGTTCCTCGCAGTTACACGGGTAGGAACGTCTTGAAAAGACTGGATGCTAACGGTGACTTAACGGGATAATTAAAGAATCTAATTAAGTGCTACAAACAAGATGCTATCTGCCTACTAAACTAGCAATCAGTAAGTGGCATTGTATTCGAAAAGACTCTCTTTAAGAACCTAGAAGTACGTTTTGGGCAGTACAATTAGTATTGGCTTGCCAAGTATAGCCAAAGTATTATCTCTTATTCAAATAGAGATCATAGTTACTTTTTCCTATTTCTATACCTACTATGCATAGTGTAAAACTTGTACAAATACAACATGTCACGTGCAATCTTGATCAATCATTTCTTATCACTCTTTGTCTCACCTCTGCAATTTCCTTGTGTATCCTTAGAAGTTGAAAAAATCTGCATTTTATAAATTAGTGTCGTAACATGATTCATGCATATTGAATACTTCATATGCATATTTGTGTTTCATGGTATTATATGTGGTATAATCTGCAACTTCAATGTCCAGCTTGCTGCACATTGCATTGCATTTATTGTGCACAAGAAAATACCTAGCTATTTGACCATTTAAGATTTATGTCAAACATTTTGAACAGATGTCTTGCTGTCAGTAAATCAGAGAATCAGCAATCAATGCTCAACTGTTTAAGTGGTACAGGCAGGGATTCTTAGGTAACAGCATATTTTGGACATCAATACACATTATTCCATTCAAACAAAATTCTATCAAAATGACGTCATGATACCCACTTGCTAAAGCCAGATAGAGCAATTCGGGTTGTGATTTCCCTGTCTTCCTTTGTTATTTAGCAAAGCTATTTAATTTTTTTTTTCAAACTGGTAGTACATCCAGTGGGTATCTGACGTTAGTTTTCTCTGATTGGAATAGGTCAATTCTGGGGGATAGATGGGAAACAAAATTAATTATTACCATCAACACAAATTGTGGAGTTCGTGTTGGAATTAATTAATTAGGTAGATTAGATTATTAATTCCTGATTTTGCAGATTTAAAATAAGCAAAAGTTTTTTACAAATTTATTTTATTTAAAGCCACTACCAAAAAAATGACCAGTTAAACTAATCATGTAGGTACTTTAATACTGCTACTATAAACAATAATTAATGATTGATATTACATAACATGACATACATAATGTATATAACAGTGATAAATAATTGTGTTGATATGAAATCAAACTTTATCACTTCTGACCTCTCTGATATCTTGATAACATTGAAGAGATTTCTGATTTCTATGAAATTATATTCATCAATGCCACTTTAATGTGAATAACAGCTCTCGCATTTCATATTTATACCGCTATCAGTCCTCATCTTTCATTTATAGTTCTGAATAAATTACAGTCCAAGAAATATTACGTAACTTTCACGCGCAATCAGCATTGAAGGTAATTACAACAGCCATTGCAACAAAAAATGCCCTCCCGTTGAAACAAAGAGTTGCAACGAAGTGGACTGTTCCGACGGTTCCAACTCCAGCCGAGCATTAGAGACGGATCGGGATGACTGACCGGGATGCCGCGGCGTTCAGTCGAGCACGGTGATGGCGACGGGCGGGATGAACTTCCAGGTGTGCCCGAGGTTGCTGCCTCCCTGCCCGCCGTCCGTCGCCACCGGGGGGTCCGCCTCCTCCTGCGACGAGCACTCGATGTCCACTTTGTACAGCCCGGGCGTGAAGAACACCACGTTGCATTCGTGGTAGGCACTGCCTTGCTCAGCCAGCTGCAACAAACGCAACAGCCGCTCCATCCATATGTCTTCTATTCACCGCCTTCGACGTGCAATCAAAGTTCTGGTTCAGGAATTCTATTTCTAGATATATATGGTTGTCTGCAATTTCCAGTATAAGATAAAAATAGTTTTTTTTTAATTAGTTTGCATTCAATTTCATCAAGATAGGTAGCACTTAATAAAATTTACATAGACTTATTTAATCCCCTATCACATTATGTTTGAAGCAACAAGCATTGGATTCATAGGAAAGCTTTAAGCTAGTACACCTTTGCAGTTGAGAATATACAAATACAAGATAAAACACACAAGGTCAAAGGAACATGGGCAAGACCAGGGTGGTGACTTCAATATACCACCCTAGAAGAGGTGGTAAAAATTCCAAGATGAAAACCAACTGCAAATCTTGTAGCATGCAAGGTGATTCACAAGGCAGATATTTATGTCAGGACCAGGAGACCAACCCTGAACTCGATGGAGCAGTAGCAGGCATGGAGAAGCTTGCTTATGCAGTAACAAATTGTAGTTTTAGAAATAGAAACTAAATAAATTCCCAGTTGAAGCAGACCTATTCCACTCCGAGGAAAATGATGTCAGACACCCACTGGACATCAACTACCAGTAGTGTAAAAAATACAATTAGCTCTGCTAATTAACCAAGGAAGATAGGGATATCACAACCCGAATGGCTTTTACCTAGTAATGGGTATCAGGACGTCATTTCAATAGAATTTAATTGAATGCAATAGGTGAATTCATGACAGACAGAGTGTTTGTGAAATTCAGTGTCTCCGCACAAAGTTCCTCGAGCCCTGCAGCGTGCAGAGCGTCAGGCGCGCACCCACCTCCGGCAGCAGCAGCCGCGAAGCCCCAGCGCTGGCCATCCGCGTCTCCAGGCGGTAGTTGCTGACTCCGTTCTGGTGGTCCTGGTAGAAGCGCACTTGCAGCGCGACGCGCGGCAGGCGGCGGGCGAGGAAGTTCTGCACGGTGACGCCGAGCGCCAGGCACTGTCCCGCGCGACACGACGCCTCCTCTTGCAGCCGAACCGCCCGCCCGTCCAACGTCACGTCCCACCGCAGCGGCGACATGCGCACCAGCGACAGCATCTCCGCGGACAGCGTGATGCCCGACAGCGAGATCTGCACACGGTATTCGTCACGGCGTGGCTGTGTTCGCGTCCCCCGCAAACCCGTACTCACTCTCACTTTTAATCCTCAGCAATGAGGGGCTTCTAACTAGCAAGGACCCAAATAAAGTAGGAATAGAACCAATCTGCAGGTCTGGCTGCATCTGCTATGCCATGCATTCTGGGTTGATATTCATTTTATTGGTCATGATCACAGCTCAACGTACTGCTTCTCTGCTAGTTCCGTCCCTTGAACCCCGGCTCCCATGTCTCATTCATGTCGGACATCCCCTCCTAAAGCATTGTAGCCCTTAACACACTACATGCTAAAAGGTGGCTGGATGGCAACGTGATAATCAAGTGAGACTCTATCGATAACGCTGACCAACTCACAGCCCGGCTCATCGCTCTGTGCACTTTGATAGCGTGCACAGGAAGCGACCCATTTCACTGTGTAAGTGCATTTCATACTGGGACTGATTGACCAAGACGCACGTTCATGATAGAAGTTAGAAACGATATATCCATTACAAAATTATAGCTTTACCGGGAATGGACACAATGGATACGATGGATACAATTGGTTACATTACAATGCGAATGTAGTTATGAATACGATTTTTGAATTGATACTTTGTATCTAATAATAAAGGAGCCTATTTATAAAATTAAACTGCCTGAAGCCTCCATCTCCATGGAGGCCATGGACATGTAATGGTGAGCCTGCTGTCCTGGTAGAGTGTAAGGAAGGTGGACGCTGCGGTACCTTGCCGTTGGTGTCGCCGACGCAGGTCTTCCAGCGCAGGTCGACGGCGGCCACTATGTGCTGGCCGCAGACAGCGTCGATCTCGGCTCGTTCGGAGGCCGAGACTACGCCGCCGTCGTACAGCTTGCCCAGCTTGGCCAGCGAGCAGCGGTCCACCGGCACCGGCACGCGGCAAGACTCCTCCGCCTCCATCAGGATCACCTTGCTCGGCGTGTACTGCAGTTCCAGCTCGTGCGAAGTCATGTTCACCGCGTCCAGCACCAGGTAGAACTGGCTGCTTCTGTTGCCCCCAAAACACGCCACAAGCTTCAGACAAACGGCTCACTAGGCTCTTACTTTACTGAGACACGTCTCACTTCCTGATCTTCACGTGTGAGTTTTCAGAATAACTAAGTTACCGAGTCATTGGACGCTAGTTTGGGTTTGGGACTTAGCATTCAATAAGCCTGTAATAAAGTGTTAATGAAGGCTTACTACGCAGTAGGATGTAGGAAACGCTCGACAAAGTCTTTGTTGATTTCTTGGTAGAAATTGAACAAGTCCAGTTATCACCTGCAGAGATATTCTTTCCTATGTCAATTGAGTTTGAGCATAACTCAATTACAACAATTAGTAACAAAGCCCACTCAATATGGGCTTATTAGAGGTGTTCATTTGAATCTAAATGCAAATACTTTTATCTACGTTAGATATTTATTATTAGAAACGAACCATCAATTCCAAAATCAGTATCCGTACCTGTATCAGTACGGAGACAAGTTTTGGAACGATAACAAAGTTTGCAATGATAAAAATGTGCGTGCGGTTGGGACTCACGTTTCGGCGGGCAACACGTCCCAGTGCGTGATGTAGACGGATGGCAGGACGTCGAGCACGATGGCCACCGAACACTGGCGGCAGTAGCCGGCTTCGAGGCCGGGCCCGCCGGCGTAGCGCAGCTTCAGCTGGCCTTCCAGCAGCCGCGAGTCCTGCGGCATCGCCAGCCGGCTCAGCGGGAAGCGCCACGAACCGCTGCTGCCGCCAGAACAGCTGCTGCCCGCCCTGCAGAAATAGTGCCGCATGTCAGAGAACGCCACCGTGTTTAGTGGTGTTTTGCGTCGTTAAGCCGTGCCTCGCGGTGTTTTGCGTAGTTACGCCGTGCCTCGCGGTGTTACCTGAAGGAGGACGAGTCGTTCCTGCGTCCGGAATCGCGACCCGACGCCGAGCTGACGCGCGACGGCAGGGAGCTGGGGCCGGAGAACAAACTGGCGGGTTGGCTGCCGAATGCCACGCTGCCCGTGTCTGCAAAGCAACGCAGCAAAACGTCCGTGTTCAGTCCTCGTCTGCACAACTGCACTTCCCAATGCAATGCCCTTCATTTTTTCTGGGGAGCAAAATTGCACAAGTTGCACAAGATAACCATCACAATCGACAGCGGCACAGACTTTATAGCTTGGCAATGATCGACTGGGACTCTTGGCCGAGTCGACGGTTGAAGTCGTGCTCATCTCACCGATGTCTGCATGTGGGCTGGCGAGGAAGTCGGCGGCAGCGTAGAGGTAGAGCGTGAAGCTGGCCTCGGCGCCGGGCGCAATCGGCAGCTGCGCCTGCAGATTGTCGGCGCTCCACTGGAAGACCTGCTCCTGCGTGCCGCGGTCCAGGGCCGAGTTCACCGTCACGTCCAGCATCTCGATCGGCTGGTCGGACTCGTTGCGCAGCGTCACGCAGCACTCGGCGCTGAAACGGGAAAACGGCAAACACGCGTCACCTACCGCCCACCTATTCTCTATTTTTGCCAGGTTCTAATTCTGCGGAGTCGGTTAAAATCCGGCTTTTGTTCCCAAAGGAAGTATAGGAAACAAAGGCAGAGATGAACCCGGTTCCGCAGAATTGTAAAATGATAAAGTGAGTGGATGTCGCCCTGGCCGCAACGGAGCAGCGTGGGAAGAGCAGCGTGTGTCGTGGCGAGTGCTTACCTCTCGCCCGCGAAGAGCGTGGTGCTGGCGCTGGTCACCACGTGGGCCGGGTCTCCCAGCGAACTGAACGAAACGCTCTTGGGCAGCGACGTGGACACAGACATGCGGGGAAGCGCTGGGACGACGTCGATCAGGAAGTGCGGGTGCGAAAACTGCGGCATGTGTTTCAGTCGGCAGTTGGACTTGACGCCCAGGGTGTGCGTCGAGTAGCCCTGGATCTCCAGCTCTCCGATCTCCTGCCGGGATCAAGGTTGACATCCATTTTACCGTTAATAATCTTTGCATGCACACTAGATAATATTTAGTACTAAATATCCGTTTGAAAATTGTATCCATACCAGGAGTAGAATCTGGATTTTTCACCTTGCAGGGTTTAAGCATTACCTGCGACAATTAATGGACAACTGAATTTCGAATTTCTATTATAATATAACTTGCTACCGTCCGTTTGTCACATGAAAGGTAACAGAAGAGTGTGTCGAAATCAGAGTTAAAACAATTCGGGCAAAATCGGAGCATCCCTGATATGGGGTCTTAAACAAAAACGAGCAGTTTCTAGAACAAGTTACTAGGGTTTTATTGAATTAAAATGTACGTGCTTGCACATGCTTTAACACTATTATGGATAGTGAGTTTGAGTGGTTGGTCTCCAATGAGATAGAAAAACAGGGCAATTATTCAACATAGAAGGCCCAGAATCCAAGTTTGTAACGGACAATAAAGCCCACGTTGTCACGTGGCGAGGAAGGAGAGGGTTGAACGCACCTTGGGCGTCCCCGTGAGCGTGAGCGCGATCGGGCCCGACATGGGCGGCAGCGACACCGACGCCGGCGCGCTCTCGAAGACCGAGCCCGTCGTCAGCAGCCGCATGTTGGCCACCTTGAGCTCGAACGGCAGCGGGTTGCGCAGCTCCAGGGCCACCTCGCAGACGTCGCCCTCCACCCACAAGTAGTCTGCGCACGGGACACCGCAAATCACACTCCTAGTCATCCACTTGATCTTGATCTCATTGATCTTCCACTTCAAGAACAATAGTAACCACTGCGTCGACAAAAGAAGTGTCAATTCAACTGACTTTCAAACAGGAAATGTCCTTGACAACAAGCTTTTTTGCTAGAAATACCAAATTTCTAAGCAGTACAGAAGTCCAGTTATCTGCTGCAAATGTCCTCTTCTAAATTTAAACTGTCAGTTGACACTTGAGTGCCAAGCAAAGCCCCCTCGATATAAAATGACATAAGTAACGTTGTGTTAAGTTTTTACTAGATGACTGTGGTGCTTCATTCTCTAAACAAGCCACCTAGGCGGCACTGATGATTCTGCTGCCAGCTCAATAATAATGTCCTATTTTGTACAGCCTAGTTAAGATATTTGCTTCTTGTACGGCAAATGCAAAAAAGCCGGTTCTCTACCAACAAGCCGGTCGACCCGTACGCCACGGCAACGCTCACCGATCTTGTGCGTGATCGCCTGGCTCTTGCGGTCCAGAGAGCCGAAGTTGATGGGCGTGAAGAGGAAGGGGCCGATGTCCTCCTTGACCTTGACGATGCGCTGCGGCCGCAGGTGGGGCAGCAGGTTCTTGAGGCGGAAGAGGCGCACGTCGGGCAAGTGCGCGAGGTTGGCGGGCGGGATGACGGCGCCCGACTCCAGCACCAGCGGGACGGGCGCGCCCTCGCACTGTGCGGCCAGCGACTGCAGCTGCACGGCCATGTCGCGCTGCTCGCCGGCCGACAAGTGCGGCCACAGAGTCTGCAGCAGGAACGTCATGTGGCGCGTGGCCAGCGCAGAGTGGCCCATGCGCTTTGCCGCCACCACCAGCTCCTGCAGCAGCTGGATCTGCAGGCACGGCCAACCCTGCACCGCGTCTGAAAAATTTGTGGAATTTTATTCACTGTTCAGTCATTTTACATTGTTCGTTTGCATTAGGTACCTGGTTCGCTTGACTGAGACGCAAGTATTTGTGCTCAATAAACATATAAAATCATAAATAAATAATTTGCTGGTGCTGACGGAATAATGTGTCAATATCAGAGCTAATCGGAATCAGAGTCAAAACAATTTGGGAAAAATCGGGGAAGCTGTGATATGGGATTGATATAAGGCAAATGAAATTTAGGAGAAAGACAACAGAATGCTTGATGTGTTAACTTAAAGATGACAATTGACACTAGTGCAGTGACCGGAGGACAGAGAAAAAATGCTATCAAATAAGCACGGATTTACAAATGATGAAGAGGGTGTCATTCTCAACCGAACACACCTTTAGGATAATCGGTTGGGTCGAGGCTGAGTTTGTGACCGGACAAAGCTTGCAGCATCAGTTGATAGCACTGACTCCAGTTCGGCTGGTGGTTTTGCGGCGAAACGTATCGCATGGCTGCCAACCGCTTGCAGAACGCAGACTTCCTGTGGAAGCCGATCTGAGCGTAAACGTCCGAGAGGCTGATGAAACGTTGCAGCTGCAAACAATCGAGCAACAAATTAGAATGTATTATATGCTGGTAACATTATGGTGGTGATTCACCTAGGAAATTGAGGTAAAAATTATGCCATTGAATGCCAAGCGTTCCAACTAAGCTTTCGGGAGATTTTGGAAGGGATTTCTGTCTACTTCCCGAGGGTCTTTGCAAAAAGATGCAAGTCTTTACAAAATAAAAGCCAGGACCCACTTTCTCGGTTTCGGTGAGAGTCAAGTTGATGAGCAGCACGTTCTGCAGGAACGTGGAAGCTTGCAGGGCGCATCCCTGCTCCACCGCTATCTGCGCCGCCTTGAAGCACGCTTCCGTCTCGATCACCCCGGCATTCTGGTATTTGCTGTAGTGGATGATTGCCTCTCGGTATCGCTTGGGTATTTCATCCGGCGCCAAAACGTTGCTCGCCTCCGGGCCGGCAGGGTCCGTCACTTGCGCAGTCGTTGGCAACGAGCCGGTTGTTATAGAATTTGCCCTGAATCACCAAAAACCCCGACATTAGCTACATCCCGCTTATTACTTTTAATTTTAAATCATCCGTTGTCTGTGTCTCTATGTTTATTTAGCAAATCAAAACACCTACCTTTGCTTCCCTGGACTTCCGTCTTGCAGGGATGAGTTTCGCTGCAAGGGTATGATACGGCTCAGGTTGGGGTAGAGCAAGACGACAGAAGCCGTGCACATACCCTCGAAGCATCCCCCCAGCCAGAGCCAGTCGTTGACAGTCTTTAGGATTTCGCTGGCATTCACGTAATAGCCTAGTGCGTCGTGGGCAAGTCCAGATTGCAAGCAAAGATCGCCCAAGTGTTTTGTCATCCGGCCGACGCATCTCTTTCGATTAGTCCGAGACTCGAGGTCGAGTCCTACGAAATCCTTTCTTTCGAACGGAGCCAGCAGCAGGCTAACTCGATCTACCTTCTCACGACTCCGTTCTAGTCTTTTCGATTCGAGGACCCAGAATAATGCTGATAAAAACTCAGATATTTGGGTCTCTAACTCAGGGCAGGACTCGGCATCTTGGTAAAACAAGGGCTGAGCCTTGAAGTTTGAAGGGGTGGAGTAAATTGGACCTTCTTCTGGGCTGCCTTCAGGTGTAATTGGCAGGCCCAGCAGCACGCTTCGCGAGTCAAAGAGAGTTGATGAATATTTTACTTTGAGTGATTCGTGGACGCGGCAAAGCTCATTTAATTCTGGTTGCGAGTCGAACTTCCCTGAAAGGTAAAGAGTTTTTTCAATATACCTAGTCACAGTGGTTCTGATTTATTAATTTGGAAAATTTTATTGATAATTTGGAAAGATTATCAACTTACCAACAGTGATCAAGCCTAATAGTCTCCGGTGGGTTTGATAGTCTCCCCAATCGTTATTTTCAACAGGGTACTCTTTAATGTATCGAGCCAATACGTCCCGTGAGACACCATTTGAATCGGTTAACTTCACATGATTTTGACGAGAAATCCTATCAAAAACACGGCTAAATGCTTTCGGCTTTAACTGGCTGCCTGGAAGTTCAACAGAAAAAGTTTATAAATTTTTCTAATGCTGCGTAAAAATTTAACCGAGAAAAAGATTGAAAAAACTTACCAATATGTTTGACAAGAACAAGAATTGCGGCATGGTCGTGAGCAGTTTGCTCATAATCTGGATGTGACATACTCGTGTCGGGGGCAGGAGTCGATAGAATTACACTCACCGCTGATCTCATTACTGGAGAGATTGGTTCTAAAATGAAAGTGTTATTACAATATCATTTTAAAATGTTTTGCTTTCAGGGCCATTCAACTTTACAAAATATGACATGTCAAACTATTAAGTGATCATAACCTCATTATGATTTATTACATTGCATAGCAAAAGCTAGTTATCGAATAGGAACCTGACAAAATTACCTGATATGTGACCATATTATGAATCTAGCATACACTCAAGGCAGTTGCATTATTTCTCGCGGTATATTAAAGCTAATTAACTTTCAATGGGCGTCCCATCAGCACAGTTAGTCAAGTGTCTGCTATGTGCATGCCCCATCCCACAATGCTTGATAGACTGTCTGTTTCTAATCCAAGGTGCCAGGAAGTTCACTCACCTACAATGACCATCAGAATAAAAATGCTTATCCAAAGATGTTGACATTTATATTTTCAAGACCATCGACAAATCGAAAAACTAATAGAAATAACATATTTTTCTTCAAATGCTTTAATTCACATTTTCTTGGAAGTAATTGCCTTGCAATTAACACAAAACCAGACCAGCAGGCAGGAACATTGATCAAAATCTTGATGTACATTACATTCACAATCATTGATTACAATAAGACAGAAACTATTGCCTAATTTAATCGCACAACAATTACCATTCGTAGCACTGAGTGAAGTACAAAGTCCAACAAACTACATTAATAAATGTGCAAGTTTTCACTGTAAATATCAAGAAAATCAGTAGAATAGTTAACAAAGTAAACAGTATTCACCTCTTATTAGTTACAACTTACAAACAAACAACAAAAAATGTAAATAAATAAATAAATTGCTTTACAAGGATACATCATTTTGAAAACTTCAGTTCAGTTGTTAGTTACCTACTAGCAACAGACTTGTGTCTTTTGTAGAGAACATTAAAAAATAATTACATAGAAAATTGAAATAGACAATATATAATATATCTATGTATATATATATATATATATATAGATTACTTCATTATATTTCTGAATAAATAAAAATATTAAATTCCATGGATTCAGGCTATCTCACACTTCCGTAGGTGCCAACACAGAGCCCATGAATATAACTACCACCGTTCGAAATTCAAACTATCTTCCGATTGCATCTAAACATCTAAAAATAGTGACATATGAATGCAAACATTAAACATAATTGCATTCTTCTGAAAACAGCTGGCAACATAAAATGGTTGACCCAACTGTGCAGATGTCTTCTCCGGGATGGGGTCGATGATCACAGGAACTTGCAGTTAGGACTGTCGTCTTCTTTGGTCTACATTTACTTGGCGGGTTTTGAGAAGAGTTCTCGAGCGAATGCGACGTTCTGCATCCCTCGCAAGCAGGGGACTCGCACCAGGCCGCAATGGTAGCCGCTAGCGAGCCACAAGTGGCTGGTGCAGTTCGGGTTCCAGCTCACCTAAACAACGACACCACGATGACGGTCCAGCAAACACCACTCCGATTGCACCTCACGTTTTGCTGTCCAGTATCGATGGTGCCATGTGGGGGTGAACACAAATATTTGAATTCCAATATTGAGTCCTGAACGTCCTCTTACGTAATCAACAAGAAACAATACAATAAAGTGGCCCATCAAATAATTTTCTAAGGTGACATCATTATTATTACATTCCTAAATCACGGGTGAGTTCACTCTTGCCATGTAGTTGTCTATTAAAAAAATCTATTAAGCAAGATTTTGAGCTTTATAGGTTTCGTGTGGTTCATCAGCTGGAAAGCTGTTAAAAGGGGCTGTCTATGTGAGTTCAGCCGACTCACCCTGTTGATGGCCATGATGGGGAACATCTCCCGGGCAACCGGTCTCATCTGCTCCGATGTCCGCGACGTGTCCCGAGCCACGTTTGGAAACACCTTGAAGTTGTCCTGAAAGATTTACAACTTGATCCGACTGGGCCTTGCCAAACTCGATATTCCATGCCAATGCAGAATTTAGATAAAAATTCGACTTGCTTTGTTAGCTGAGTTTAGATTCATTTATCAATGATACAATGATATAGTGTATCAGTTATTAATCTTATCATCATAGAAGCATTTCTCCGATATCCCAGGCATGAATCAATGACGTTCGCATTGCACCCGGCCTGGAGTACTCACCACGGGATAGTTGCAGAGCGCCAGCTTGAACCGATTGGCCACCTTGTCGTACTTCCCCGGCAAGAACACCTTCTCCTCGAGCTTTGTCCTCTCGGGCGCGAGCGAGATGTCGCTGGCGTTGTCCTGCCCGCTGTCGTTGGCGCCGTCGCGCTCCAGCTCCGCCTCGTCGCAGGCGGAGCTGCCGTCCGAGTCGTTGCTCGCTTCCGAAACGTCCTTGCTGGCTTCCGACATCTCCTTGCTCTCCTCGGAGGCCGGCTTGGAGCTCGACCCCACCGAGCAGTTGTCCCGGGACGGCGCTTCGCTGGCACCCGACACGCTGGCGCTCGCTTGGTGCCGCGGCCCCGGCGGCAGCCAGCCGTCCGTTGCCGCCGCCGCCGGATCGACCTCCTGAGCAGCCTCCGCAGAATCATGCACGTCAACGTAGCTGATCACCTGGCGGCATGAAACGGACGGCAAGTCTTCGTTAGAATATAGAGGGAAATGGAGTCGGTTGATAGGAGAGTATTTGGTGCAAGACAACACACAGTTAGAAAAAGGTGGAGTCTATGAAATTGTGGGAAGATAGGTAGGCATTGGCAGGAAGACCCAATTGATAAGGGAGAAGCATAAGAGGAGGACTAATTAGCAGCAGGACTGGCTACTGGCCCACTGGTGGAACAAATACAGTTATGATTATTATTTTTACAAAGGAAATCAATTTTATTTGAGCGGCAGTAGGACTGGTAACACGGTTACTGAAAGTTTGCAAATTGCCATAGTCTCTTCTGACTGCAAATCGGCTAGAGGCAAAGGGAAAGAAGGGTGGCACGTACCATACGCTTGTCCTTCATGCTCTTTTCGACGTCGACCCCGATGAACAGCTGATGCGGGAAGATGATGCACAGCTCACCGGCGGCGGTTCCTTGAGCCACCGCGTTGGACCACTCGCTCCCGGACAGACTCTGCGGAGAAAGAGGCTCGACCTTTAGAGGGCTTCAGAAGCGTGCATGCCAAGGAATTTGCTAACTAAAATTATGAAAGAATACTGGGGGGTGGGTTGTGCTACTAGACATCTGTGGCTTTCATAATGCCAATTGTTGCTATTGAAAATGTGAATGAGCTGAGCGTCTCCAGTGAGAAAGCACGCAGCAAGCCGAATCTATTTGTCGCAGACTACTTACCCAAACCGGAGAATTTTGCGGTAGAAGCGGGTGGGAGTTGAATCCAAAGTTTCGCACCGAATGGAGCATAGTATTGCCATGGTTTATTCTGTGGAAAAGCAGAGGGTTACGGATCGCACAAACTAGAGACGGAAGTACAGCTCTTCGCACGAGCTCATCAATTTGCGCGACGCACCCGAAGCCATCGTCGTAAGCGGTGATTGTGGTGACCCAGTGGGACAGCCAGATGCCGTCCGTGACGACGCCCTTGAACGAGGTCGCGATGGGCATCTGCGTCTGCTCAAGGTCCCAGATCTTGGTGAGCCGGTCGATGCCCCCCGTCATCAAGTACCGCCCGTTGAAGTACGGGAACAGCGAGAGCGCTGCAGGATAACGGACGGTTGGTCAGCCACAGAGCGCTCTCCCCACGGGACACAAGCATCACACCAACAATTATAATTAGTACCTGAACAAAAAAAAGAACTATTGCCGACACGGAGAATTGTTTGCCACGCTACTTTAATTATTTACAGCAAAACAAAGCTGCGTATTACCCCAAGGATCTAAGAGCTAGTCTTTAGTCCGTAAGAAGTTTGGACATTTGACAGAACAGGGCTTAGCAGAAGGCCAAGAAACGGCAGCATCTAAAACCCAGCTCGATAGTTTCCGGGCAAGCCGACACTAGGTCGACAGCAGACCGAGTGCAAAAAAGTCCTGGCGATTGGCCAGCCAGCGCTCACCAGTGACGGAGCCCATGTGGGCCTGGAACGTGTGGTAGGCAAAGACGAGGCGCGTGGGGCCCTGCTGGCCGCTGAGCAGCGGGGAGGTGGCGCCGATGTCCCACACCGAGACCATGCCGTTGGTGAAGCAGCCAGCGAGCACGGCGTGCCCGGCGCTCTTCAGCCACGACAGACGCGTGCACATCCAGGCGTCCGGGCGCGTCGCCTCGCGCAGCCCGCCTGACACCAGGCTCACCGTCGGCTCGACGCGGTACACGGGGGGGCTGCAACCGACGGGAAGCGCAGCGGCTTACTACCACCAGCTGTGTGCTGTCGCCTTCTTCAGAGGGAGTTGGAATCAATTTCTTAAAAAGAGCGGTTGAGCAATCTACGGACTAAAATAGCTCAGGAACTGTGTCCGGTAGGTTGTCACCATGGTTATTCCTTGTCGAGAAGAAATTCAAAGTTTGTACGGAGATTGTACAACCGGTCCTAACTTTATTTAGCTTTATTTTTAATAGGTAGGGTCTCTGTGGCACGAGCAGCCAGGGTTGATTTCTTTGTTGGCCTAGTATTATAGTTAGGGAGAAAGAAAGGGCAATTGGTTTTGAAAATTGATATCAAAATTGAATCATTCCATTTGAAAAAAATATATATATGTTCATGTCATACTTCAAAGGTAAAAAATTATATTAATTCCCATCAAAGGGTTATCAACTTAAGTTATCAGATATCACCCACTCAATCAATTACAAAACTTGCAACTACTAACAAGGATCTAGGGAAGGTCCTTCTCATTTTGCTGCACAGACCGGCCTACGGAGCTTGGCCCGCCTAATAGTATGCCCGCAGCAGTAACGCACCTGTCCCCGTCGACGGGCAGCTCGGAAGGGAACGGCACGGAGAAGATGTGTATCCGTCCGTCGGAGCAAGCGGCGGCCAGCAAGCCCAGGCGGCGCATCGTTCGGTGCGGCCCGCGGGGGTGGAGTCGGCTCGAGTCATAGCAGCCGGACGGACACCACTCCATGTGCCAGACGGCGCCGGCGTCGTGTGCCAGCCCCAGCGTCATCCGCGGGACTCCGCACGGGCTGAGGCAGGCGGGGGCGGGGGCGGGGGATCAACGCAACGATACTGAAGTTTTTTACTATCAAACATGGATGGAATAGATCCAAAACAGATATCTGTTGTGTTTTTTAGCGCAGCATCATCAGCGTAAAGTATCTTTACAGCAGTGATTGCGAAGGTAAAGCGTTGATCTGAGCTCCGTATCGTAGCAACATGCCGTGTCAAAACTTGAGGTTATAGAAATTTACACTCATCATTGTTTCTGACATTCAAATGAAGAATTTTGAATGATTAATTATTTGCTATTGCGCTGCGATAGCTTTTTACCAGTAAATAAGTAATTAATTAATAATAAAATGAGCAGGCAATTATGTTGTTTACTTTTCCTCTGCCTCCTTGAACCAATGAATTTGAAATACTTAGAAATAATATCTAGAACAGAACCTGTCAAATTATACATTAGGTCTTCCAATACAATAGAATTTTGACTGAAATCGGTTGGAAATGGTATCTCTACTACCGCATTTATAATTAAACAGCTGCGCTAAGTAGTAGTAGGCCGTAGGCCCTAATACAGAAACTGGTAACGATAACAAGGTATATAGTGATTGGACGAGGAAATATTTCTCAGAGCGGCTGTATTTCGCATTAAGGGCGTAAGCTTGAGTAAGCATATATTGTTTACCAACACACTTACCTACACTTCGTTTGCGCTATGCGCATATGCCTGTGCCCTATGGGCACCAAGGTTGAGCGAAGCTCGAGCTTGTTGTAGTAGGCCATCATAGTGGCCAAGGTTGATTTTCTTATTGGCCATGGATTTTATGGGTAAGGGAATCTATGTGGCTTTGAGTTTCATTGTCAAGAAAACAAAAATTTGTTATTTAATTTAAAAAGCAAGGGGAAGTGAAGCTAATGTTGACTTGGTATATTTTCCATTTTTCACAATAATATTATCTAGAAGTATGTTCATTTAAATGTACACGCTTCAGCTAGGGAACTGAAAAATACTCCATGAATTCCCTCAAGCAAACTTTGAGACCCTGTCACTGTTAACAAAGTGGCAAGAAAGAAATGCTGAAAGTAACGCAATTAACACATACTTGGCATGGTCCATGTGGCCGAAGTCCCAGATCTGAATGATGCCCTTGCCGAGTTGCCCGCTGGAGACGGAGTAGGTGTCGTCCATGTCTCTGTGGCAGCTCACAGCGAGGAACTGGCTGACGTTGCTGAGCGCCGGATCGGTCAGCAGCCCCGTCGGGATCGGGCACCACGCCATCGCCCAGACCGGCCCGCCAACAAACATCACCGGCGCGTCTGCAAAACCACGCAGGCACGTCACTAACCAAGCCGTCTGCCGGCCAACCAAGCAAGCTACGATCGCCGACAATCTACGTTCACACTATCAACAATGTTTTTTCTGGAGCTACAATCCAAGTGGTCTTTTCTTTTGTACAGTACAGTTGTCTGTACAACTGACACAACTGTACAACTGACAACTGTACAGTTGTCAGTTGTACAGTACAACGGCAAACCACCAAGGAAACGTCCCGACTTTGTTTTGATGCCATTCTTGCAATAAATGTACCTTTAGTTTAGGCTCCGAACATTGCAAGCAACATAAAGATATATCATCAATCAGATGGCCCTAACACTGTTTAGTTTGAAGGTCTCTATTTTTTGCTGAAAACAACTAGTAAAATTTCTTGCTTATTTCACAGGTATTTTAACATGGATTCGGTCTCCTAACACCTAGGAAGGCTTATGCAGAGAACTTTATTCTACACACATCTACCACTTTTACTGATGAAGGTAAGTCGTGGCCTTATTCCTCCTTCCTGTCAAAATAGTGATAGGTACTGCAATCTTTTAGTGAAGAGGACAATCCCGGCATGTCTTATGAGTGACTTCACACAGGTTGTTGTAAACCAACTGGTAGTCATCCAGATGCTTCTCATAAACGTCATTTGAAAACTATCAATTGCTTACCGTCTATAATTGTGGCTTCGAAAAGTTTCAATCTCTTCCATTCTGAGTCGACTTTTGGCTCTGGCTCCGGATTGGTGGGAGCTACTTTGTCCAACAAAATCATGGCGAGAGGCACGGATTCTCGCTCAATTGGCAAGTAGTCGTTCAAGATGGCAGCCTCCACTCGCTGCATCTCACCGATGGGAGTCTGCATCGTTTGGAACAGCGAGTCTTGGAAGTTCTCGGTTTGGCTGCAATGGGAAATGTTGTTCCAGTAAACTAACTTTAACTTACATCTCCTACAGTTTTATTTTACTGAAAACAGTGTACAAAACAGAAGCATAGTGGACATTGGAGTCATAGTGTTTGAAGTCAATTTGCATCTGGCAATATAATCTTCAGTGTTGCTTAGGCGGCTTGGTTAGAAATTACAGCACCACAGCCATCTAGGTACAACTTAACGTAACGTTACTTAAATCGTCATATTAAGGGGGCTTTGTTGGGCACTAATGCTTAATCTCAAGTGTCTACCGACAGTCAACATATTTCAGAGAATCTTTGCTGGTGATAACTGCACTCGTTTACTTAAACATCTGGCTAACTTCTACTAGCGCTTTGTCACCCGATTTCGTCGATAGTTTCCTAAATTTTACAGTAGGTAAATATATATATTTGATAACATGTTTTGGGAAAGTGAAATCTCAAGAAATGCTGCGTAGCCAAACAGAGTCGATCATAAAAGGCACTCACAACTGAAGCCACCACTTGGACGACGGCAAGTACATTGTGTCGCCCATCACTTTCGTGCTGATCTCCTTCGAAAGGAACTTCACGCGGCTCGCCAGGCCTGTAAGAAAATTTACAGTTATATCATCGGGATTGCAATTTGAACAGACCTCCAAGCCAAGAACAAGGGTTTGCAGGCTTCGGCTTTGGTAAAATACCGGCGCAAGCCCATCACACCCACCCACCCGTTGGTTATAAAGTCTCACTATCCTCCCTGTTGCGGTAATAGCACGGCTGCTCGGGAAGATCATAAACTAGCCGCTACTTTCCTCAAACACTTCAATTATTTACTGTTACTAAGGTACCAACTACCAAGTGAAATCATCATATTCTGATATAGGTAGTAAGAAAATTTGATAATTTGTAGGGATCTTTCCTTGGAGCTATTGTGGCTATAATGCAACGGTTTTTGGAATTAGGCACGGCCGATATTAATGGCAACTACAGTAACGCTAGCACGGCAGCACCAGGGACGATGATATTGTGTGCCGATTGCAACGCTTGCTGAACTCACGGGCGTTCTTGTGGATGTTGAAGAGCGTGCTCCTTCGCGGGGCACCCGGCGGCCGGGGCAAGTCCACATCCTCTGGATCCGTGCATTCCGAGCCCTCGTCGGGGAAGTCGGAATCCTCCGACTCCTTCACCGCGTCCTTGCCGTGTCCGGGCGCGTTGACGACGTGGTCCTTCATCACCTCCTCGTCCCCGCACTTGTAGCCACACTTGATGCAACGGAGCACCTGCCAACCAGAACGCAAGCATCATCACGCTGGCGACGGGAGGCCCGAGCTCGGAGCTCGCTGCGCTCCGGTAAGGAAAGTGAGTTGTGCCGGTTTACGGGACGAGGAAAATGCAGCGTATGACTCACCAAGGTGGGTATCATCTTGCACATTTCGTAATGCATCTGCATCACCTCGAACTCGGAGGAGGCAAAGCTGCATCCAGGGTTCTTGCACGCCATGATGCCGCGCGTCTCCAGCTCCCGCCGCAGCCGCGTGTTCAACAGACTGTTCACCTTGCGGGGCCCGCCCTTCTTCTTGTACAGCACCATCTAGGCAAGCACCGCAAACACTCCCAGTTTTACTTCGCTACATCACGTGGACCGGGCACAAAAGCAACGACCAGACCACAATTTCATTCCCAATTGTGCTGGGTGCAAACGTTTTTCCATTGAAATTTAGTTTCAAGCGGATGAAAAATTACTGAAAACTAAAAATAGTAATATAATAAAAAATGGTAAAATTTGGTAAAGGCAAAGGGGTAATGGCAATGGCAAAGCCTGAGGAGATGTGTTTATCCTTCTTTTATACATGCCAAAAAATTTGCCGTAAAACCACGAAATACAAGCCGATTCATTGGCAGTAATAGTTATAGTTGACACATGCTTGGTGCTGTGCAACTATTAGCAAAATTAATTTAAAATGGGAAAGCTTACCAGCTCTTTGTTGAGTATCTCTACGGCGTGCTCTGCATCTTCTGGTGGCTTCTCAGCGGCCTCGATTTCTTCAATCTTCAGGTGGGCAATCAACTGTGCAGCCCTTGAACAGTTGCAGACCAAACACGTCATGCCACAGATATGTAATTTTTTGCACTTTAGGGACAGCAGGGGCAGCAGGGGCAGTTGGCACCAAGCAATCTACTTGATCTCTAGTTCAAACTCTCTAGTTTAAATCACTTCACCAAACTACCACACAGAAGTGGTTTTCTGCCTAAATGTGGTTACCCAGGGTGATCCGACGCAATTTGAGAGACGTCAAGCGAAGCAGTGTTGCCCCTATGCTGCTCCATACCACTCGGTGTGAGCAGCGAATTGTCGAAGGCAACTAAACGCACACTCACTTTGTGGCTGCAGCCCTCTTCCCGAGTTCGCGAGGAGGGGCCTCTTCAGGCTCTGGTTCCTCTGGCAAGCCACTCTTGTGGCTGACTCCCATGTGCACCTTCAGACTGGTAGGAAGCATCACGCGGAGGCACACCGGGCAGGGCACCTTCATGGCCTCTTGCTCCTGAAACGTCAGGAAGAGCTCGCTCAGGATGCTACCTACGTTGCCTTATGTTACCAGCGTTTCCTAGCTTGCTCCCGGCTTGCATCACAGGAAAAGTTACCTTGGGGAGACCCAGTCCATCTCTAGTGTGCATGATACATTTCTTCAGCCAGAGATTTGCCAGTAATTGTGATTTGAGAACATATTTTCTATATTTTAGCCAGTTTTACAACCGCCAAGCAACTTTATAATTGATTCAAATAAATTATCTGCAACTGATGGCAGATCCATAATGAAGCTATCAATCAGCCTCGTTATCAATGAATGATCTATGATCCTTCCATTACGTACCGCTGACGACTTTTGACAGAACAGCTCGAGGTGCGACACGAAACCTTCGATACTTCGCTTGGACACTTTGCACACCTCGCACGTGATTTCCTTCCTGCCCCTCCTGTTGTACATCTTTGCAAGACAGTACCGAACTTGGTCGAGGTTCTTCATATCCTAGACACAAAAACACGGGCATCAAACATCAGAACAAAGCTTTGCACCGATAACTGGCTGCTCAAGATCGCTACTTACTACTGGAATTTCCCCCGAGACCCATCCGAGGCCGCAGTGTTTCGACTTGTTGTGGCCTAGGAATTGTCTTCGCAGCATCTCCAGCTCGCATTTGCCGCACTTGATCGTATCGGTGGGCCTGCCTTTCTCCCTGCCGATCTCGCTCTCCTCGTACATCAACGCGATTGCGCTCTTGCGGCCACGGCCGTGGCTGGGTACCGCGGCGGGGGCGTCGACAGGGGCGTCGACGGCAGTAGCGGGGGCTTCGACCGCGGCGGTGGGGGCTTCGGTCTTCTCCGCCGGCGGACAATCGCTCGCTTGTTCCTTGGCGGCTGCTGACGCGTTTGCCGGCCGCTTGGACCAACGACCCTTCTTCTTCGGAGGCTGCTTTCTCGCCGACGAGACTTTGACGGCTGGTTCATCAGCAACTTCGCCGGGCGATGGCTCTTCGAGACCGGCTGTGAGGTTGGCTTCTTGGTTCTCATCCACTGGGTTGTCTTCAGACGCGTCTTCTATATGTTTGCGTTTTTGTCCCCGTTTACCGACGGGCTGTGAAGGTAACTCGACGGGCGAGCCACATTCAAGTTCAGTCGGGTTGCCGGGCAAAATGTCGGCAACGGTGTCCGCGTTTGCAACTTTTTTTGCCCGACCTCTTTTTGCGGCTGCCTTGTTGGGAGCAGGAGCGACGCTTTCTGCAACCGGGCTTGTTACCAAACTGCCACATTCAGGTTCCAACATTGATGCTTCCGTTTCCATTGCTTCTCCGAACAAACTGGTGGACACGGTGCTGGCTGCTGCTGCTTTCTTTGGCCTTCCTCTTTTTGTTGGCAGCTTGCCGGAGGTGGATGCAACGCTGTCATTTAACGTACTTGTTTCCAAACTATCTATATTGCTGCGCCTACCTCTCTTCACTGCAGGCTTAACAATATTTTCCTCGGAGCGTGTTAATAAATTTTCTGTTAGGCTGCTTTCTTGAGCCAATGCAGAATTCAATTCTGCACTACTAGCATTGACCAACAAGACTTCTTTTTTACGTCCCCTTTTGGCAGGTTTGACAAACGGACTCGCTTCCACTGGATTATCACTTCCAGATACAATACCATCACCATCAGATTTATTCAACGTCCCGCTTGGGGTAGAATTCGTTAGCGGAACTGCTCCTTTCCTAGACCGTCCTCTTCGTTTAGGAATTTCTTCAGGTGTACTGGTCTCCAACGAGCCGTTATTCACAGACAAACCCTCAATTACTGCCGATGAGGGGCCATAATCTGACATTTCTATCGGCGTACCCTCTGGCACCACGTGTTCTATGGTTGCTTCTTCTTTTTTATGTCGTCCTCTGTGGTTGATTGGTTCTATTGGTGCAATTGCTTTGATGGGTTCTGTAACATCAACTCCTTGTTCTCCAGAAGGAACAATGGAATGACTAGCAGATGGCAGATTGTCATCAGTGCCCAATTCCTTCTTAGGTCTTCCTCTTTTCTTTATAGGTTTCACAGCCTCACTCACTTGAGATATTTCAGCTGTTCTACTGCTGGTGGCAATGTTAGTTGCATCAAGTACATTAGATTTTGGCAAATAATTTTCTGATGATGTAACTACCTTCTTGGGTCGGCCACGTTTCTTTGGAGGCTGAACAAATCTGTCTTCTTGAACCTGCTCTTTTGGCAAAACCACAGATGAGGAATCATCAATCATCGGCTGAGTAGATGGTGCACTGATAATGGCGTTCTGAGTTTCTTTCCATTGTTCCTCCCTTCTTGCCGCTCCTATTTCAACACCAGTTTGCTCCAATTGAATATTTTCGGTTGGAAAAATGCCAGTATCAGTTTCATTCACTATTGCCTTTTCAGTTGGCAGTTCTACACTTTTCGGAATTTTCATCTTTCTCAACCGGCCCCATTGAATATTCTCTATGGTTGCACTTTCATTGCTTTCCCCAGCTTTGCTACACTCCAAATCTCCCACAAACTGCGATTCAGCTGGACCCACTTCGTTGGCAGCAGAATTTACGCTGTCTATTGCTGTTGCACTCCCACAATCTGTCACTAACATGTTCTCGTCTACTTCCAACAAACTTGGAATTTCGATGGAACCAGTCTCACACGGATGTTTTATAGAACTACACGGTTTATCTAAGTTTTGGCACTCTCTGATCGAATCAGTTGGCATTGCCAATTCGTTCAGGCCAGGATTTGAGGCTTCTATGGAACTTTGTGCCACTAATATACATCCAGCGGCCACATCAGATTCTTTTACATTTCGAATTCCTTTGACACTTGTTTCTAGGTCTGAATTTGACACCAAACTATTCAGAATGTGCTCCCCTGTCAAGTTGGGTGCTTTAAGAACAGAATCTTCACTTCCTTGATGTTCTATCACTTTGGTTTCAAAATTCTCAGAAAACATAGTGTCCACCCCTTCATCATCTGATGGATGCATCGATTCCATGTCGAGGTTGGAATCTACGCACTGGGCTTGATTTCCTTGCTGGCCTGCCTCAAAGGATGCCTTCACTTCTTCATCTTCCTCTATCTTGCTGCACTCAGCATCTTCACACTTGTCTGATACTTCCCTGCTTTCCTGGCTTACACCTTCAATAGGGCATGTACCTGGGACCACCCCAAGGGGACCAAATGGTTGGTCTGGTTCTTCATTAGACTGCACACATAAGTCCACTGAGGAACCAAGTGGTTCATCTGCTTCTAGCTCCAATAAAACACCAGGGTTTGGATGATTGGTGTCTGCTTCTTCATTCAACGGCAACTCATCACGTGAACCAAGTGGTTGGTCTGCTTCTAGCTCCAATGAAACACCAGGGTTTGGATGATTGGTGTCTTGTTCTTCATTCAACGGCAACTCATCACGTGAACCAAGTGGTTGGTCTGCTTCTAGCTCCAATGAAACACCAGGGTTTGGATGATTGGTGTCTGCTTCTTCATTCAACGGCAACTCATCACGTGAACCAAGTGGTTGGTCTGCTTCTAGCTCCAATGAAACACCAGGGTTTGGATGATTGGTGTCTGCTTCTTCATTCAACGGCAACTCATCACGTGAACCAAGTGGTTGGTCTGCTTCTAGCTCCAATGAAACACCAGGGTTTGGATGATTGGTGTCTGCTTCTTCATTCAACGGCAACTCATCACGTGAACCAAGTGGTTGGTCTGCTTCTAGCTCCAATGAAACACCAGGGTTTGGATGATTGGTGTCTGCTTCTTCATTCAACGGCAACTCATCACGTGAACCAAGTGGTTGGTCTGCTTCTAGCTCCAATGAAACACCAGGGTTTGGATGATTGATGTCTGATTCATTCAACGGCAACTCATCACGTGAACCAAGTGGTTGGTCTGCTTCTAGCTCCAATGAAACACCAGGGTTTGGATGATTGGTGTCTGCTTCTTCATTCAACGGCAACTCATCACGTGAACCAAGTGGTTGGTCTGCTTCTAGCTCCAATAAAACACCAGGGTTTGGATGATTGGTGTCTTGTTCTTCATTCAACGGCAACTCATCACGTGAACCAAGTGGTTGGTCTGCTTCTAGCTCCAATGAAACACCAGGGTTTGGATGATTGATGTCTGATTCATTCAACGGCATGTTTGACTCAACAAATGAACCAAGTGGTTGGTCTGCTTCAGGCTGATTATCTGATGACATCTCAATCTTAACCACTTCATCCAACTCCAAGTCCACCACAGCGGCGGTTTGTGTCAACAACGTTTCATGTTCCTGTAGTGACTTCGACTCGGTACTGCTTGCAGTGTAACCTTCTTGTGAGGAAAAGACAGGTTCTATTTCGTTATCAGGTCCCAATGTTGCATCATCATTTGCAACATAGGGCGAGCCTGGTTCCAATGTTGCAGATCTATACAGAACATTGGGTGGACTGTCATACCGAATCTCTCTGTTTACGAATTCATTCACTTCAATATGTTTCCAACTTGCATCGGAAAGCAAGCTTTGGCCCTTCAGATCGGAGAGAGTTTGGGTAGTGGCAAGATGGCTAGAATGCTGGCTGTTTCCTATCTGGCCAAGTTCTTGAGGACCGGGCATCCACAGGTGATTGGTCGAATCTAACGCAGGCGATATGTGTGGTCTTGGTGTCGCTAAATCGCTGTTGTAGTCGGAATTACTTTCAACATCACAAGTTGCATCGGTGTTCGAGACAGGTTCTTCGTCTTTCACAGCAACTTCACAAGTTTCCACAGGTACCACATCTTCATCTATAGCAGAGTTTGATTTTCTCAATTGGATGCAGTCAAGAACCCTAATTGGTAAATTGGATTCAATGTCTAAGTTCACTTCGACACAGGCACTCATAGTTCCCGAATTGTGGGGTAAAGATATTTTTTTGCTGGCTTCATTATAGGCACCTAAATTCCCATTTTCTGTAAGAAACACCTGTGCGTTTTGCAACTGAATGTGATTTTCTTCAATCAAGTTGACACGGAAATCTTCATGCATCAAGTCTTCTTCTATGCTCGCATATCTGGCCGTGGCATTCGATTCTGTTGCTGCCGTAATTGGTGAACTTTCAGGAGGCAAATATCTATCTACCAATTCCTCGCTATATAAAATTTCGGCTTGCACGCTATCACTTGTTAAACGATCTGAAACAAAATTATCGGCAATTTGCAAGGGCAATTGTTCCAAGTTGTTGTTCTCACTCTCAGCAAATCTTGAGCAGTTGTTTCCACCATTTGTAGCAATATTAAGTTCATCATTACTCACATCATCAGCAACAATTTCTTGTTTAAGTTCAAGCAAAGGGCTCTTGTTCTCATTCCGTTCCGTGTCGTCCGTTTCCTCCTTGCCAATCTCCCCACCTTCTTGAACAATTCTCTCGAAATATTTGATTTCGACAGTGGTATCATTGCTGGATGCCGGTTCCGTGCTGTCCATCATATCGCTGATGATATATTCGGGCTCTTCCGCATTCTCTTCTTGATAAACGACCTCCCTGCTGTTGGATTCGCCGATGTAAAAGTGTGAGTGCTGAGGTGGCTGCGCTAGTGGGTCCCCGGCGTCGGCTTCGGCGTCGGTCCGGTCTCGGCGCTTGACAAGCTGCGGGGAAGTCGTGGGCAGCGCCACGTCTGAGCCGGGAGACAGTCCGCCGATCCGCGAGCGCTTGCTGCCGCCGCCGCCCCCGTCGTTGTCATCAGACAACCGCCGCTTTTTGCTCAGTCGAGCGTTCTTCACAAACGTGCACACTTTCCCCGGGAAAAGTTCAACACCGCCTCCGCTGTTCGGACGACGCTTGAAGAACGTGCAAACCTGTCCGGATCCGGCAAGAATCTGTAACAGGTCCATCTTAGTGTATTTAGATCACCTAAAATAAGTATTATATGCACTCATGCGCAAACCAACTACCTGTAGACATAAGAAAGAATGTAGGGAAAAGTAGGCAAAATTGTTGAACTAAGAAGATTAAAGGAGACCCCTTCCTTCAGAGAAGCAGGTAAAATGATATTGAAATTCTTTAAATATCAATTTCCAGCTTGAAAACAACTGGATGGAACGCTGAAAGTCACCCACTACTAAGATGAAAAAAAGCGGTAGGTAATATCTTGGCAAATTTTATTGGTTTTTTTGCATTGCAAAAATAAATCCCATGTTTACATGAAGCAGATAAGAAGTTTTCAAAAACAGAGATTTTTAGGAGTAGGTGCTTAGAAAAATGACTCCCAAAATGAACAACTTATCTGACCCTTAGCACCTATGATTACCTATGATGGTCATAAAAAATAGTGTCATACTCGCCTATCTCTCGCCTGTACAGAACGGTTTTGCGATTGGAGTATTTGTTTAGCAGCAGGGAGCTGATAACCGAAGGCGTAGTATAATTGGCATGCCGCATTTACTTGTCTTGCAACGGCAGACGCCGCGGAGGGCGAATTGTCGGATGGGAAGGGATAGTATCACGGTGGAATGCTTGTTTCTCGCTGTCCACACTTGTTAGTCTTGTAAAGGCAGCCGGTAGCTACTCACCATCACCGACGGCGGTCGCGGCGGAGCAACCGCTTTGTCTACCACAGCGGCGAGGGGGGCAGCGGCGGGAGCGGGGGCAGCAGGTGGAGGACTCCTGGCCGCTTCCACGTGTTGCCTCTCAGAGGGCAAGTCTCGCTCGGGCGCATAGCACGGTCGCTTCGTCTAAACACACCACCATTGCCACTATGTTATAGCCTACCATCAATCATTACTACCAAATATTGGTAGAATTCTATTTCTATCACACAATAGATATGTTTGGTTCCTTCTCTCTTTATTCTCATACAAAACCAGCCTACTGCTACCCATGACTAGCATTTATGAGCTCAATACACCATTTCTTGCCTGAAAACAAACTCGATTTATAAAGTGAATCAAATAAATTCTAGTGCCAATGGCCATCTGTTGGCAAGCTCTGTTCTTTTTTTATGCAATAACAGGATAATTTCAAGTTAGCAAGGGAAAAATTAGCCAGGCCACGCCACAGAACAGTAAAAACCTCCCAAGGCACTGAGAAACATAACTTACAGGACTGAGCTTCTTCCGAGGACTAGAGATTTTGTTGAGCTGTTTATCGGCCACTTGCAGACTGCTGGGCGGGCTTTTGAGGAAGGAATTCCACCTTTCCGTTGCCATCCCTTGCTGCGGTTTTGTCACCAGTTTCTTCATGGCTTCTGCATTGCGGGGCTCAGGCTTCGAATGGGGCTGGGAACTGGGGGCTTTGGTCTTCGATGCTGGCTCGTCGCCAGAGGCACCTCCTTCGCTGTGCGACAAACTGACGTGTTTTGCCAACTTCTCTTCAGAGCGTACCCCACCTTCGCAGTGGGGACAGACGAATAGCTTTTCCACTCCTTTCTGAAATACCAGCCACCAACAGGTGAATTAGGCAATTATAGTTGCAATCTTTGTACTCTGCTAATGAACACCTGCCTCCCTGGGTTTCTGTTCACAGTGCTCAATTCTCTATTTTAAAGTATTTTGAAATTTAACTAGGCATATATTCCTTTCACATAAGAAAATAATTTTTGTGGAAGAAAGTGTCTTAAGAGAAAAGCTTAGTCTAGATGGCCTAAATGGTGGGTGAGGGTGGTGGGGTTAAATTGATCAGTCGATGCGGTGAGAACTTACCGAATTGCAGCAACGATAGTGCTCTATCATCTCTTCGACGGAAAGAGCCATGAAGATGCAGTTCTGGAAGATGCACTTAACGTAACCCTTCTCCTCGATGGAGATGGTCCACGCTTGCTTGTGTACCTTGCTGTAGCCGCGCTTGCGTACAATCAGCTGTTCGTGACTCAACGGAGCACTCGGCTTCTCGCAAGGTACAGCCGGGCTGCTAACATGCAAAGTTTCAACACTTTAACATGCGATGTGAAAACGGGAGATTAGCACGTTTGTATTTCTTGTACTTTGATAACTTACAATTTGTAGCATTTCTTGTGTATTTTAGTCCATTACAAACAAGGGTATGAACCTACTTATCAAAACAAGTTTATTTTTGATTCTTTTAATTGACCTTAACATAAGTCATGGTTTTTGATTTTTTCTGATTTACAACTTATTTCCCTCAATTTTGTAGAATTGTAAGTGCATTTTTGAAGTGATGTAGTTGTACTACCTAATTAATTCTCCTCACTCAATGAACTGAAATCTAATTAAATCTTAATAACCAACCTTCCGACAATTTTCGGGTCAATATTGGCGTTGTTGTGTGTTCTTCCAATGTGCAGCTCTAAATCGTCTCTTGTTTTTAAGCAGCATTTGCATGTTGTGCACAAATATTCGGTGTTGTTTGCAAGCTGAAAGCCAAATAAATATATAAATATTATATTTCAGTCCCAAAAGAAATGTAGTTACCTGTATAATGCAACACTCAAAAAATTCAATTCCAGGGGCGATCAGTTGCGGTGGGATGGATAGATTTTAATCTTTGGGACCTCGCAACAGGTGTAATCGGCGTCATAGGTTTAATGGGTGTAATGTAACATTGAACAAAACAAAATTATTTAATTATTATTTACTGGTTTCTTTTAGAAAAAAGTATTATTTTAAATTTCAAAATATTTGGAGAGAAATTTTGAAATTATCATTTGATGACTGGAATTGAAATTCTCAAAGAAAATTTGGAAAGGGTTAGTTTGAGGCATTATGCAAAAAAGTGAATTACCCCATTGCATTTGATGTAATGAGCGCACATGTCAACATGCCGCAAGCTGATGAACGTGCACAGACGAAGCGGACACTTGATGAAACCATCTTTCTTTAGAGACTCTGCCCAGTGCCGCGAGAACCCCTGGATGATTCGCCGCCGATTAGGGCTGCAATTAACCACACATTTCACCAATGACGCTCAGAACTACGCTAAGAAAATTCCATGGAAATAACTCGATGCAAACAGACTTGCCTCTCAACAGTCGATGTCGAGGGTGATGAGTCGGTACTTGGTCTTCTGGACACCGATTCACTGGACCTTCCAACCAACGAAATTCCTCTGTCTCCATCAGTATTTATTGCGTGTTTTAAGATGGAAGCTGTACTCTGACCTTTTATAAGAACCGTTTTCCCATCTTCAACCTTTGTTACAAATCCCAGCTCTTTTAATTTTGAAGGAGTGAAAACGTATATATTTTGACCCTCAGATTTTCCGGAGCCAGTACCACCTTTTCTTTGTGAGTTGGTGGTGTTCACACCACCTTTAGAAAGGTGTTTAGACGGAGATTTTGAAGGGCCCGACATTGCTGACTGTACGTTATTCCTTCAACCATACAAAAACACCTGAAAATGTAACGTATTAAACCTTTGTCAGCTTATAGGCTTATACTCTAACAATATTCGCTGTTTTCAAATACTAGAAGATGGAGAAAATAATTAGTTAGTTTAGTTTGCATTCCCACATGTTGCATTCCAAAAAATGAGCAGGTAGGCAGGTACAGTACTAGGTGCCATTATTAAGGCAGTATAATCAAACCCTTTTTAAGATAACACCGGAATGAATGGACTGAAAATTTTCTATTAAAATAGTTTAAAATTTTATTGCTTTAGATAATACTGGGGAAGTAATTAGTACATTAAAAATATTTCTCGTCTGATACTAACCCACGAGCTAGAATCGACAGGACCACAAAATTGACCACAAACGACGCATTTTAACGTTTACACTCGTATGATCACCATCAAGTGATTTTGTCTCAATAAGGCGATAATTTTGAGTAACAGTAGTAGCTGTAAACATCTCCAATCACTAGCAAATTAATAATTTGACATAACGCACGAGCCACCACCACATTTCCAACTAGGTGACATCTTTGTAGGGCCAGCGATTCCTAATTTTGCCGAAGCGACGCGTCGACGGCGTTGACTACAAAATTCTCCAAGAGCCAAGCCGAAACGACACTCGGACATTCGGAAATTTTCCGAATTTATCCGAGGATATATGGCACTTGGGCAAATTGGCGGGTGGTTCAATCAGATTAAATTCAATTTGTATTGTTTTGTATTGTTTATTGTCACTCATCTAGTACACGTACATGATATATTGACATTTGTGCACAAGTGCACAATATTCAAGATTATATGAATATATATGACAAGAAAATTTTACTTGAGCCAAACTGATTATCGGAAAATTCCTGATGTATTTTGAATATTGATTGCAGATAGAATATAAAAATTATTCAAATAGAATTCATTTTCCACAAAATTTTCCACCTCCAATCTTCCTCTCCTATTACCACATTCTCTATCATTATCGTATTTTTTCCCAATTGAAAAAATTGTGCCATGGACTATACAATTCTTGAACTTTGAGGCAAACTCAGACATTTAATATCTGGAGCTTCGAGATCCCAGAGCCAGACATACATTGCCCGGTCACTAAATGGTTGTGTGCTATCATTTTCAGCGAGGAACGTGCAGATTTGGCAGTTCGTGCAAATTCGAACACGCTAATTCTAACTATGGTACGTATAAATACATACAATTTGTAAATTACAATCATAGCATAAAATATACGAGTTTTAACCTAAAATCAGTTAGTACCTGCCTAGGTTGCATTGAGTTATATATTTTATTGGTATATATTTATTATACTTCCATAATGTAATTTTTCATATAATTTCAGATTCATTTTACCAAACAACTGAGGGTGATCAGTACCGAAATAATCAAAGTGGTGGAGATAGATATCATTACGTAAAATCAACTTCCACACCGACGCAGCTGCCAAAAAATAACCAGATTGACGCTGGCCAGTTATTGTGCGTCAATTTAACCATCTATTTCTCCCCTCCCCTCCAGTTGATTTATAAATTCGTAAAAGTAATCATATTCTTGGCGCATTGTGACACTTAATTATTTTCGACAGTAGGCAAATATGCTGTCAACTCGGCATCCATAAAAGATTAAGCTTAATGCTCCTTTGAGTACCAATCTATCTTTTTCCCTGAAAAAGCCCTGAATTCGACCTTAATTTTTTTTACTGAAAAGTATAAACCTACTCTATAATTTGTAAATGTACTATTTCAGCGAAATCGTTGCTGGCGACACAGTCATTGCTGTGAATGGGGGCCAGTGGCCATTCTCTGCATATGCACCCATTAAAGGATACCAGAATATCGTAGGATTTGAGGATGTTTCACCTGAGGAACTCAGGTACCTTATGTACATTGGAAAAGAATCAGGAAACGTGGAAGAATGTGTACGGTGACAAAAACCTACAATAATCAAATTGTCAATTGTTATGTTTTGTTAAAAATACTGTTTAAATACTTGTTTATTTTCTTATTTCATAGAAGAGGCATTTCAACGAGCTTTTGCAAATGGAAAATATTAAACGGACATTGTTAATGACACCTTCTCCAAAAGCAGATGCAGCTATTGTAAGTTATGTGGATGAACTGGAGTGATGATGCATTAAGGATGACCATGACTATCAATAAAAACTGAAATACTTTCATCTCTTCAATTTCCAGCAAAGCATTTATCGCAAAGAAGACCAACAACCTTCAAACCCAATCTTGTTGGGAGGATTTCACAACAGCCAGCCTCCAGTCAGTCAGAATACTGCCTCGTCCCATAGTGCCAGCATCTTCGGAGGAGGCTCAAGCAGCGCCTCCACACCCTCCCCGTTTGCCGCTGGTGGGGGCAACCCTACCAACATCTTCGGGGGAGCCACTTCCCCCAGCATCTTTGGTGGAAACAGCATTCCTACACAAACAACTGGCAATGTTTTTGGTGGAAACAGCATTCCTGCGCAAACTAGCAATATTTTTGGTGGCAGCAGCGTTTCTGCTCAAACAACTGGCAATATTTTTGGTGGCAGCAGCGTTCCGACGCAAACAACTGGCAATATTTTTGGTGGAAATACCGTTTCTTTGCAAACAACTGGCAATGTTTTTGGGGGAGCACCTTCTGGTCTATTCAGTTCAGCTGCCGCTGCTGTCTCCCAGTCCCAACAAGCTACGGGAGGATTTTTTGGCTCATCGGCTGCTCAACCCCCATCCGGGCTATTTGCAGCTGCAGCGACAAACCAGGTTTTCGGGGCTAGTCACACGGCAAATATTTTCGGTTCAGGACAACAAGCCTCTGCTCCCCTGCAGCCACAGCCATTTGGAGGCTTCCAAAGTACTACCGAACCATTCATTCAGCCAAATTTACAAGCAAGTTTGTTTCAAAGAGAGGGTGAAGCTAGTGGCTCTGTATACTCGTTGTTGAGTGATCTCACTGACGAAGAAAAGTTGGCTTTCCAAGCAAAAACCTTTACAATTGGTAAAATTCCAATAAGGCCACCACCTAGAGAAATGTGTTTATAGTGTAATTAATCAAGCAGTGAATTGGAAATTTAGTTACGACTACACATTTTTTTTGTAAATATTTTGTAATTATTTTATATTTATATGTCTATATTTATATGACGTTTATAGATTTATAGTAAATAGTAAATTGTTACCTAGTTAAGCTAGGTGAAAAAACATTGGACTAAAATAGTTAAGTGATCTGTTTGATGCTACATAATAAGAACAAAACATGCTACATTTGGTATAACAATGCTAAATTTTGTCCAGTTCAATACACAAACTCTCTCCGAAGTGTCGATAACATTTGAAACCCTTGCCTCAGGGACATTCACACACTGGTTGCGTGGATGTCTACCTCATCCCGTGTCCGTGTCACCTTCTGTGATCACAGTCACTTCCTCCTGCCAATGAAACCCTGTATTTTTTTAGTATCGTCTCTAAACGAGTTCACTCACACCTTGTGTGTTCCTGTGATGCATCACATTTGATAGGGGTTTGTTCACACTTTTTAGCAAGTTCTTGCCCAAAATCTTGCATCTATTGAAGACCTGTGAAGGTATCTATTCGATTCCTCATGGCAAACATTGCATTGAATCACAATGTAGGGCAAATGTAAATTTGTGGGTGATCTTTCAAATCGATTCTTTAGATAAAATGTTAATGACAAGCCATTTATATCACCCTTCACCCAGAGACAACACAAAACAAGCATACATCCCAATCACTTTTCAATTTTAATAAAAACGTCAGATATTATGTATCGACGGTGCAAGATTAGTGGATAAACAAATTCCTGTTCCAATGGCTGTCAACAAGGACAGCTGGATCACACCCTAGCATGCCGATGGTCGACTTTCAACTTACCGATATAGCTTAGAAGGACGGGCAGGAAGATCAGCCCATGGGTTGCCCCGATTAGCACGATGCCCAAATACATCCTGAAGTAGAACACTTGGAAGATCTGCGACTTGGCAAATCCAAGTACCATGATGCCTGCAAACTTGGTGAGCGTGATGCCAGAAAACACCTGCAAGAAACGTACCAGTCAACCCTCGTTCGGTAGACTCGACGAGCAGCTCGAAACAAAGTGCACGGTAAAATAATGAAACTCACCGAGCTTCCCATGTGGGTAAGAGAATCGATAGCTCGAAGCAGCCGCGTCTCCTCCACAGACACGGCAAACGAGTGCACAAGATGGCTGCAAAACTCAACGGCGATCCCCACCGCCTTGGAACAAAAGAACGACGTCGACGTCAAATACAAGCACTGCCATCGTGGGCCACCACCCTTCCAACCGCCACTCCACTCACCATCACGAGGTTGACCAACGAGACAGCATTCAGCGTGATGGTCCACCAGTACATCAGGCCGCTTATATTCACCACGATCATCGTGATGGTGATGACGACCACAAGCGCCGAAAAGATGTCCATGCCCATGAGCACAAACGTGACGATGAAGATGGCCAGCAGCGATATGCCCATGCTCTGAAGCGTGTCCGCCCACATAGTGAGGTACTGCTCGTAGTAAACGTAGAAGGTGCTGTAGGGGAACACCTCGGCATTGGCTTCGCGTCCACCCTCTGCCAGCCGCTTGTTGAGCATTGTCGTGAGGTCTACGGAAACAGCCCGCGCTGCACGCACTGCTTCGTAGAAGTCCTCCTCCTCGCGCAGGATCGAGTGGTACGTCATGAAGCTGTTAGCGCCCACGTGCGCCCTGCCATCGGAGTCCAAGTGGTAGTTGACAATCTGGCTGTATGACGCGTGGCCTCCTTTGGCACAGGTATCCGTCGGGTTGTCGTCGAGGAAGAACGGCAAGAAGCGCTCAAAGCTCTTCACATCCGGGCGTCTCGTCTTTGTGTCCAGCTCGATATTGCACCTCTGGCAATCCCCCAAATTCGAGCTCGGGCAGAAAGATTGGTTGCCCGGGAAGAATTTGCAGCAATCGTCGATGGCCGACCAGTCGAAGAAGTCGTCGATCCAGGAGGTGGCTGGCCGCGCAAGGTAAGAAACCGACGGCCGCTTGGACTCGGCGTGTATGTGCGTCGTCAGCGAGTCCTTGTTGCAGAACAGACCGCCGCACAACATGTTCTGCACGTATGGGTCCGAGAAGTTGGGCCCCTCCTTCACCACAAAGTACATGGGCGGTCCGATAGAGAGGTAGGCTTTCAGATACTGCAAGCAACAACGCTTAATTAGCAAAGGCATCATGCAGCCCCTTAGGCGCCACTGGGTTTGGATCAAAGGGTTCTAAAATAATCATATAAGAACCTAAAATAATAAAAAAGCAAAAAATTCTGTTAAGATTTTAAATGTGGCAAAATTTGCCAGGAATTATAGCTTTAGCAGTGTTGGATAAAGCAAGCAGCCAACCAGGAAGTATTTGAGCACAGGTGAGTCAGCAGACATCGAGAGTTCCCGATCGAGTCCAATCTTGATAGTGGGCAGCAAGGCAACCGAGGTGCACAGCCAGCCAAAGAAGACAACTATCACAATGGCACGCACGCCCTTCTTCATAAGCAGCGGCACGTAGAGTGACTTGAACATGTTGTACAGGATTCCCTCAGAGCTGGGCGTAGAGTCCACCTGTAATCAAACAAATGCTTTGCTTGTCACCACTACCCAGTCACGCTTGCAGAAACAACATTGCATGGCAATAAAAGCATCATTTAAATAATAGAGAAACAGACATGCAGAGGGAGGTCACAGAGAGGATGGGGAGAGCGAGCAAGACGCACCTTAGACCCGCGAATGAAGCAGCAGACGTCGAAGCGGTTGCCCGCCTGCCGGAGGGTGTCCAGGGCGAGCAGGCTGACGAAGCAGGTGATCTGCAGCAGGAAGTCGACTAGCAGGGCCATGCCAGCAAACAGCGCAAACGCGCGCACCGCTGGCATGTCCGTCAGCCCGCCTGAAACATTCAACGCCGCCGCCGTCAAAAACTTGCTTGCCAAACAACGCTTGCCAATGTTCCACCGTGAACCCGTGCGACTGCTTCTTATTTTCTCTTCGCAAGTCTGTTGAGTAAAATCAATATGGAGATGCTTAGCTACGGTAGAATGCTAGCAGGCCAACTGATGTCATTAAATGGGCTGGGAAAGAGTGTAGGACAGTGGAATCTACTCCCTCCGGCCGAGGACGGCGCAAGGAAGATGCGTACCGAGGAAGAAGCAGCAAGACTCGGAGAGGCTGGTGAGCAGCATCGACGGGCCCACCTGGCCGAGGGTACGGCCAATGTGCTCGGCATGGCTCTCGTCGGGCCGCCGCTGCTCGCGCTGGTGCGTCTGCACCAGGATGAAGATGTTGTCCACGCCAACGGCCAGCACCAGGAACGGAATCACCTCGATGATGATCAGCGTGGCGGGAACGCCGGCAAAGCCAAACAGCCCCACCGAGCAGACCACCGATGCCAGCACGATGAACACGCCGCCCAGGCCCAGGGTCACCTTGCTGTCCACCTGCGACAAACATACTCTTTCAATTTCCTCCTACTCACTCACCTACTTCCTAGGATGCTTACTAAAAAAGAAAGCTGATGATATTGCCACAACTCTACTACCTTTTACCACTTTAAATACTGGGTTAGTTTGTTGATCAGTAAATCAACTACAAACAGTGTCCAAGGCAACCTAGACTTGAAGAGAATCCCGATTGTTAATTCTCTGTTTCTAATCAATGCATGCAGATGTCTCCACTTGTCCCTAAATTTTTTATTGCATCGATTTTCATTTTCACTGAGCGTACTCGTGGCGCAATTGAAGCGTACTCGTGGCACACTCACCAGTAGAGTGCTGCTCGTGCGGATCTGTCCGAGCGAAATGGCGATGTAGGCGAACATGATGACGTAGCTGACGAGGATGGTTATTACGTCCGACGTTGACTCTCGCTCCAGCTCGTCCTCAATCGAGCGTTCGGAGATGAACGCAGCATCCATGTACTCGGGCATGGCATGCTCCGTCCAGTTTTGCATGAACTTCAAAAAGCTGTATTCCCATTGCAAGGCAGGGCCCAGCAGCGTCTTGTTGTGGTAGTTATTGACGAGGAACGTGAGGATGATGGCGGTGGCGCGCTCGTACTTGGGTTCGCCTTCCGAGCCGGGGCCGAAGTCGTTGTAGCCGCCCAGCGCGACGCTCGGAATGACGGGCCCGCCGTACGGCGCCAGGCACATCGGGTTGTACGAGTTCCTGCCCACAACAAGCACCCATCGTTCAATCTCGTTGTCTCAAGCTAGACTCCATTATGCATGCCACTACACAATACACTGTCTGCCATGTTGTGTATAATATCCACATTTTTCTCTACCTGCATAGACTTGAGTTCGTTAAAAGCATGTTCGGATATCTAGCATCACTAAATTGACGCTGTCATAACAATTTGAGCACCATGAAAAAATATTTTATAACCAATCTTTGTAAATTTATATTTTAATATTTTAATTTATATTTTTATTATATTTTACATCTTTGTAAAGGAACTAAAACAGATATAAAATAATTTACTCACTGTGTGCAGGTCTTGATGTGATCGAGGTAGTTGGTGAAAAAGTTGAGTTTGTCGGTACTCGAGTCGTTGAAAGTCTCCATGCTGTCCTGGAAGTAGCCCCAGACGCTCATCACGACGCAATTCTCAGCCTTGGGACTGCCAACAGCAAGCGGTGCAAAGCAGATCGTATTCAGGCCTTTTCCGTCCGCCTCGCCCAGCTGTTGGATAGGAGACACTAGCGATGAGTTCAGTTCTGTTAGAAGAAAACTCTAAAGCCAGCCTCCAAGCTTGCTCAGAGCATCATAACATCCGTCAAAACAAGTCAAATGAATGGAATCACTCGATAGCCGGTACCTTTCATCGGAACAATGAAGGAAAAGCGAACTTTATCTACCGACCCATGGTTAAGGTGTATCTAGAGACAAGTCACGCATAAGATTCCTATTACTGATTAGGTACCGCTTCGATCCAGGTGCACTGTCTCAAGCAAATTATTACAGCCTGATTTCATTTATGTTCCTATTCTATGTTTTGTTCAATGAATCCACAACCTTGAGGCAACAATATAGTTTGTGAGAACTGTAATGAATATTTGGCTGTGTAAGCTTGGATACACGGGGTAGATTGCGATGGTGGACACGGGGTAATGTTTTGTTCAACGAATCCACAACCTTGACGCAACTGTTTGTGAGAACTGTAATGAATATTTGGCTGTCTAAGCTTGGATACGTGGGGTAGATTGCGATGGTGGACACGAGGTAATGTTTAGGGCAAGCAACCTTTGAAGAACTTACATGCTCGATCTGCGTCTGAAGGTCAAGCACCGTCTCCAGAAACTTGCGGTGGAACACAGGGCCAAACTCGATCTCGCCGTTTGCAGTTTTGTGGATGATCTGCAATCAAAGATTACGGTTTTTGATTAGCCTTATTCTATAATCTTTGCCCGTACTTAGGCCTTATTGAGCTTTCATGTTCAGATCGTTACAAATGCTATGCATATGCTTATTTTTATTAGCTTAATTTTTTTTTGGCAATTGTTTATTGTAATCACGTTGATCGTTTCATCTTTAAATAACGCTCATTAAGAACATTGAATTCAATCTTCAAGGTTCAATAGGTTGTGGCATTATTGATTATTGATTTGGTGGGAAAAAATTGAATATCATAAAAAAAGCAACGAAGCATTGACGTTTTCAAGAGAAGCATTCGACATTCTTGAGTGAAATTTTAACCCAGTCCTTATGTTACAAGGTTTTTTTTAGCAGTAGTATCATAGAGTATGGTTTATAGTACAATAAAAATTGTTTAAATATATAGGTAGGTACCTATACATTAATGGTTCAATTACATGATTTTATCTAGGGCATATTGTATCTATCTAAGGCATAAAAGGTAATCTAATTTATAATTATAATTATAACATTTCATTGAAAGTGCAGTCAAAATATATAAAATGGTCTGGCTTCTAGAGTGTGAAACGTGAATTAAACGAAAGTAAATTTTTGTAAAAACTAATCTGAAAGAAAAGCTGTGAGTGGAATGTGCTGTTAATATTTAACATATAGTCTCAGCTTAGAGAGGAAAAGGTAGGTATGCTGAAAACTATTTTTTTTTAAACTGCTAATTGTATCGATCGCAAGCAGTCAAGTGAACACTCACGTTGGGGAGGTCAATGGCACGAATGATGACTTGCTGGGTGCGGTAGAACGGCTCGAAATGGCTCTCAAAGTACTCGCGCTCGATGCGTGCCCTGCTGTTGGTCGATGCCCACAGCTCGACGGGGTCGGTGGTCAACTGCAGGAAGTGGATGCCCTGCCCGAGCGCAATCACCGTGCACATGCCCAGGAACAGCACCAGCCACGGCCGGTTTGCGCACCCTGCAAACGTAACCGAATCGAATTTCCCCCAGTGCGGTTTTTTATTTATTTTCCAGACATGAACCAACAACAACATTTAACAATCAGGAGAAAATGTATAGCTAGTAGGAGAAGAAGTGGAACCAACCTGTCCCCCACCATTCGAAGAACTCTTGTAGGTACTTGTCGGTCGCAGCACCGAGTCTTTCACACATCGACGGCTCCGCTTGTTCTTCGATGCCGTCGCTGACCACGCCTACAACCACAATCACCGGTCAAGCACCGCAACTCTTTGGAACCAATGTTGCTTCCGGCACACCATGCCGGCATAACATCCACTTAGCGACCTTTAAGTTTTAGACTTGAATACGACCTGACTATCACCAAACGTCTTGCTTGCGATCAGAACGACTTGCCAACAACTAGGTTACTTCCTTATTTTTCTGTAAGAGGTCTTTTATTATTTTCTGGTGAATCTTTTCATTAGTTTGTTTGGAATAAAATATTATAACTAATTTACCTTTGAAAATTTGGCGTCAAGCATAGCATTGACGGTCGCAATCTCTGTCAGGCACAGGGCTAATACTGCGAAAGATGATCAAAATGGATTTTCCAGACTATACAGTGTGAATCTGTATTGAATTATCTCCGCGAGCGGGAGATCTCTTCATGTGTTAAGCACCAGCCAACCAGGATAGTTGTGGAGTTTCTAAGTAACTTGTGTGGATTGAGTTGCCGAGACTGATAGCACTCTATGCAGACCGAAACCTATGCCGAAACCCTCCGAGTATCTCGCTGCAAGGACAGCAAATCATCCCATGGTCCAATACCAGCAGGTATCTGGGTGTTGTCCTGGATTCTAAGCTGAGCTGGAATTGCCTCGTATCGAGGATGTCGGAACCAATCGGAACCGTGCCATCGGAAAGAGAGGATCACATGATTCCCCTATTCAAATTAAAGGCCATGTCATTGACGCAAAGCGTAGACTGATACGTCGATACCATCATTTTCTGACCGATTACCTACGCGATCGCCAGTTTGTGAATGTGTAAGCTGAGCCTCATTGAAGAAGAAACCCTCGAAGAGTTCGTCAACAGGCTGAACGTAGACTTAGTGGAATTGCCTCCAAAGAACCCACTGATAGCAGGTCTAGCAGCCCACGTCAGCATGCCTCATGAGTCATGACAAGTACAGTGCCCGAGGCCACAAGCAGCCCCGCCCCTCTTGAGTGCCCGGCTTGCTCCCAAGACAGAGCAACCCCGACAGAAATATCATCCCCCCCCACCCCCACCACCTAGGGATCAACGCCTAATGCGAAAAATTGGCTATCAACAGGTTGGACAACATGTTAAAAGAAATAGAATTATAAGATCTTTGGAAGAAGTAGATTTGTTGGCCCAGGTTGGCTGCGACGGAACTCGCCGCAAGAGACTCACACAGTGCGCAGGGCCAGCAGCAGACAGCAGTCAGGAAAAAGGCCGAACCGAGCACGAAAACGGCGACCATCACGACGCTGAAGCCGTCCACACTGCCGATCACGAACGGCGGCGAGGGGTCGGGCATGGGGGGCGGCGCC
This sequence comes from Nemurella pictetii, assembly GCA_921293315.2. Lineage (NCBI taxonomy): Eukaryota > Metazoa > Arthropoda > Insecta > Plecoptera > Nemouridae > Nemurella > Nemurella pictetii. Next base: position 35,197,002 of record OV121115.1, read on the forward strand.
GAGCAGCTCGCGTCGCAGTCCACGCAGCTGCACTCCGGCAACGAAGCCTGCCAGGGTCAACACACATGCTATCAGTGTCATCCACAATGTACATCGGGACATTGAAGGGTTTCGCAACGCGTGGCGAGACGCCGGACGTACGTACACGGAGCGGACACTTACGCTGACGCCCTGGCTGCACGGCACAAATTCGATATTGAGGGGCTTGAAAGCCGGTTCTGCTGCGCCGGGCTCCACGAACTTGAAATTGATATCGTAAGGCACGTACACGCTGCCTTCCGTCTTGCCCATGAACTCGTACCAGCGATCGACACTGCAGCGGGTCGCGCGCCATTCGCCGCATATCCAGTCTAAAGCCAGCTCGCCCGTCGACGGTACTGAAACCTGCAACCAGGCGCCCAGACTCAGCGTCACCACCCTCCTGCGCTTCAAAGCCTGCTTTGCCGTTCAGCACCCTCTCAGTAGGCGAGAAGTACCTTCATTTTAGTTGCCTACCTTCATACATGCTCATTTCTAGCAACTGAATGTCGGGATTTTGTCCCGATTCCAAAAGCATTCCAAAGTTCTAAAAAAAATCTTATCTTGAAATTTAGATAGCTGAGCGGTCAAGAATTTTTTCCCTGTCTGGTGATCTGGCAAGTTTACAAGTTCCATCGCCACCATAAGATCTGGTACGGCTAGCATAGAGGCTGTACCAGAGAGGGGATGAGAGTGAGTGGGGAACATACCCCTTTGCACGAGTCGAAGGTGCCTTGGCAGTATTCCTTGGAGATATTCAAGTCAACGACAGAGACGTACTCCTTGCCGTCATTCGATTCGGTCTTTACAACCTTCATGTAGTCGCTTTGGTTGGGGTCGCAGGTAAACGAACAGAAGAGCGCGGCGAAGTTCTGCATGCAAGACGGACAGCGGCTCAGGAAATTGGCTGCCAGGCTGATTATTCCATTCACGGCCTCCACCTGCTCCACGTCGCAGCAAGTCTTCGGGGGCTTGCCGGGGACTGCAGGCCACCGGCACATCAACATCGGCAATCAACATCAGGGTCGACTATCGGGATCGCACACCCAGGATAGGTACTATTACAAATGCTAATAATTCATGATTGCCAGCATTCCAACAGCTGTGACTAATATTGTCACTGGCAGGTTGCCTCAAGCATCATGGGAAGAGAATAAATAAAAATGGAAATCCAGTGAACCTATGAGGCCTTTACAAGTTTTAAGTGAACATGATAGTAATTTTAATTTTGTCAAAAGAAATTTTGAACATGCAATGAACACTATGAATGGTGTTTTATATTTATTATATTTGCTGCATGATTTTTATTTGTGGGTAGCGAATTGTCATTGTGAGCAAGCTAAAATGCAAGTTTGAAGTCCACGTCGAATTAAGATCGATCACTCCTACGTTGTCTTAGTATAGAACTTGGCATTCATGCCAATTTAATTTCACTTACCTACGCCATTAAAAAAATGTGGACACCATTTCCTAATAATATCTTCACTCTCCTTGCCCAACTCCTTTGGTGGCCCTTCATAGGGGCAGTACCGACTAAATCCAACAGAGTTTAGGCCACATACGCCGTACCAAATGCACTGACCTGCAGCACTTACCAACTGAAAGTAACAACAACAACGGTTTAGGAACTAGCAGCAGAGGCATTCCATGTCAGATCAACTGAATTTTGGGGGAAATTGTACAGTCACCTCACCTATTTTGATGAAATTTTCTATCATTTTCTACCTGAACAATTTGTAAGTTTACCTATTGTTTTTTTCGCCACTGGGACGAACGGATCGCCCGCCATGGCGCCCGAACGCCGTTCGTGTGTAAATTTTTCGGGTGCGCGCGGCGTGTTTCAAATGTACGCAGTGTCGGCCCTAATTAAGCTAGAGGCTTGAACAAAAAACATTTGAAAGCTCTTGAAAGAGGCTTTCATTTGATGTTTTATATATATCTAAATCTTCTAAATTGTATTTTCCACTTCCTTAAAAAAAAGTATGTTGTTAAAAAATACATTATCTTATTGTGGTCAAAAATTCAGAGCGGGACACCAATGGGTTCAGGCAAAAATAAATAAAATGTACGACAATGTGTAGAAAATCATGGATTTTATTGCAAATTTTCACCTTTATTCGATTGAGGCTATGCGCAAGCTGATTCATGGATACAAAATGACGTATTATCTAACCATTCTGACTATAATTTCACAGTTTTACGTGGTTTTACATTGTTTTGACGCAGCCCTGCCCTCTCTATGTTTATTTTACCTCCCCCAGATAGGGGTTGAGTCTAAAAAATTGTGATATGGTTGGAATGGTTTTTCAAGTGTGCTCTTGCAATTATAGCTTGGTGTGCAAGAATCGTGATAACCACAAAAAAAGCATAAAATTAACATCATAGTTAAAAAACATTTACCACTTAAATAGTTCAGATATCTTCCCAGCTATTTTGCTCGCGTCTGCAGTACTACGTATTATAATTTGCGAGTTTTGGTTACCCCTCGCTTGATGGTACAATACACCCCTTCGTTGCATATTATAAAAAAGATGATGCCACTCAGCACACGAGTTTTTTCGTCATTTCAGAGTCTCTGAGCCACGACACGGTATGCCGTCCATTTATTCAAAAAATAATTAATCGGATATTTACGTGAGACACTTTCGTTTTACTTTTCCGACGGCGCAGCTTCCCAATATAAAAAACCGGTTTAATTTTCTTGACCTGTGCCTTCATGAAGAAGATTTCGGAATTGAAGCAGACTGGCACTTTACCGCAACCTCGCGTTGCGGTGCAGGGGAAGGGCAAGGGTGCATGCGACGGCGTTGGCGGCACGGACACGGTCAAACGTGGCAGCACGCGCGAGCCTTCAATGACCATATGGCCAGCAGATAAAGACAACGCGTGATTTCTGGGCGGACCATGCCGCCGAAGAACACCTCCTACGGCAACTATACAACTGCGCTCGAGCAATTGGAGGCACTCAGAAGCTGCGGCAGAAGCTGCAAAGCTGCCGGCGAAATTTTACTTAGTCAGACACGAGGATATATGTTACGTGTATAACATAGACAATCAGTGGTCACTGGTGGGTTGGGTGCGTGGTATCGACGGATTACGAGAGTAAAACAGCTTCCAAAATCCTTCTATAACCACACGGCCAGCACCCCCAAAATAAGAATTTTTTCCGATTTTCCGAGAGTGTCGAACATTCAAACTATTCCTGCTCGGCATGTTTTGTCGCAAGTCGAGCCAACCTCCAAGTTAAATGGGAAGATTACCAACTGGGTCTGAATGGAGCAGGAAGCTCGTTTGCTACCATGACCGTCCCACCGTCCCAGGGACGAAAAAAAATATAGGTAAAACTTACAAATTGATCCGGTAACAACCATAGAAAATTTCATCAAAATCGGTGAGGTGACGGTTTTTGATCAGTTAAAAATTCATGGACTCCCTCAACATATGCGCACTTTATTTCTTCTTATTGGAGACCAGCAAATGCTCATTACCAATTTCGAAAATCTCAATGTCTCTAGCTCAGTTAGTCAAGTGAATAAGAGTTTCCTTTAATTTTTTACTTTCTGCAAACTGAAAATTTAGGCTCTGCAGACTATTTTTTTTGTTTACAACATTGATCCATTTAAATGCAAGCGTTTGTTTTTGGTGAAAAGGACCTTCTAAACAGCCCGTCCTGAACCTGACATGCCTGTCTGGTACGTATCAATTTGTGGGGCATAACGGACACCGTTTCACCACTGAACAGGGTGACAACCAAGAGTCAAGAACGCAGGTATTATCAGATGATGACCAAGGATGACTAGCAACATCAGGATCTATCAGCATTTAATCAGTTTCCAGTTTTCATTGACAGATCAGACTATATTATCTACTATTTGCATGCGACAAGGAAAGCAGATTATTTCTCAAAAGAATTTGTTAGTCAAATTCGTCACCGGTCGCGAACAATGTCAAATGTCGGGAAGACTGGTCCTTTTCTGGACCACCAAACTCATCCCATCAGAGCACAACCCAGAAACCTTCTACTACATCTATAACCAACGGCTCTGGAAACCGTTACCTAACGAAATAATGTCAAATGGTTAAACTGATAAATTCAATCAGACGTCACATTACAGCGAACATCATAATAAATCATGCAAGGAAAGTAACATGGCGACAAAGATGAGTGACGTAAGGCTGACTACCTGGCCATAACAAACAGGTAGGCCTAGCTAGTAGCGGGCATGAGGGCCTTGCATGCGAGACTCGACTGAACAACTAGGCCCGAGACGAAATGAGGGCGACCCTTACCTCGTTATAACTCAGCGTGATCAGAAGAAAACTAAAAAAAAACTTGTTGAACGTCATTCCTGTAGGCCTATTTCTGAAATATTTACGTAAATGTATTTCAGATTATAAATCTTCAAAGCGTCCAATTCGCCTCAATAGTCTACAAGGTTGAACACAAAATGACAAAATAAACATTTTTTTCGAAAAATAATCACACCATCTCACTGCACAGTTGATCAGTTGGCACAAGTCGTGTGAAATTTTCCGTGTTTTCAATAGACGACAGCAAAGATCCTATTATTCCATTAGAGAGTCAATAAATATAGATTACAATTTGTATTCCCATAAGAAAAGCATTTCCAACCAAATTTTTACCGTGTCTGGAATTGAATTTACATATTGTGAATTACAAGTTGTAATTTTTTCAAAAAAGGTGTTGAAACAGAAAGGCGATGTTTCTGAGAGAGAGGTGGGGGACCCGCGTAACGGGCCGACGGGAAAAAGATCCTACGATGATAATGTGTTTCGGTTTTTAAGTTTCAGATTTACATTCTTGTAGCCAATGAACCAAGCTTTATATTGATACCAATAACTTATTCAATTTGCAAAATAAAAAATGCTTGTATGATCCTTATGATTGTTAGTTTTGCAAATTTACAGCGTTTTCGGAGCCCTTTTCACGTGTCGGCTCTTGGTAGGTACCATGATAAATTATGTGTTTTGGTTTTTGGAGATAATATTGCTGAAAGTCATCACAAACAAACTTTATTTGGTTTTTCCTATTTAATACGATGAAAATTGTTCTCGATATTAAATGATATCTTACTTATTTTTGTCATTATCGAGGAACATCATAAATTGAAATCACACTGTAGGCAAGGTAAATTATTACAAAGATGTGAAACGAACGCTACAATCAAGAAAGGGCTCTGGGCAAGGACGTACGGCTAGTCAACACTTTCTTAGATATCTTAATAGTACTGCAATTCGAGCCAAAAGGTCAAAATGTGGGGTTTTCGGCTTGACCTTGCTCGGACCGATCAAGTTTCTAGTGCGATCCCATGCTAAATCGCCCATCCCGCCGCACGGCGCGACACAAACGGCCCCCACGGGAAAACTAAAAAACTTACGCGTTCTCTTGTTCACAATGGTTTTATGCACAAAAAAAAATCGACGGTATCAGAGACGAAATATTTCTTGTAAAGAGGAAAAATATTTTTGAAGATTTTTTTTTGGGACATGTCGAGGGCCCAAAATGGCGAACAAAAAAAATATTAAGCAAGAGCACCAGCCAGGAATTATTTTACTAAACCTCTGCACCCCCACCCCCTGTAAGCGGTGCAAGACTGTCGCTAATATGTCCTACCAGCCTAAGGAGGTGTCATGTTGCAATCATTTGTATCGAGCAATTGCCACAGTGCCAGACATTGAGTGACGTGGTTTTCCAAGCGACAACCTTTACAATTGGGAAAATCGCGATAGGGCCACCACCCAGAGAAATTTGTATTCAGTGTAATCAAGCAGTGAATTGGAAATAAAGTTTCAACTCCACTTTTTTTGTAGTGTTTATTTTATTTCTTAAGTCTATTATATGACACTTATATATTTTATTTATATAATTGCTACCTAGTTAAGCTAGGTGAACTTACATTGGACTAAAATAGTTAATGCTACATAATATTAAGAACAAAACATGCTACATTTGGTATAACAATGCTAAATTTTGTCCAGTTCAATACACAAACTCTCTCCAAAGTGTCGATAACATTTGAAACCCTTGCCTCAGGGACATTCACACACTGGTTGCGTGGATGTCTTCCTCATCCCGTGTCCGTGTCACCTTCTGTGATCACAGTCATTTTCTCCTGCCAATGAAACCCTGTATTTTTTTAGTATCGTCTCTAAACGAGTTCACTCACACCTCGTGTGTTCCTGTGATGCATCACATTTGATAGGGGTTTGTTCACACTTTTTAGCAAGTTCTTGCCAAAAACCTTGCATCAATTGCAGAAAACAGCTATGAAGGTATCTACTCGATTCCTCACGACAAACATTGCATTGCATCACACTCTATGTCTACAAAAATAGTTAAATAAATACGAGATGCGATATCCTAAAATAGTCTCGGCATATACATATTATACCTTACTCTCAGTTAGCAACGGTGTAAAAAAATAGAGCAAACGTAGCTGGCAACTTTGTGGCTGGGTCAAGATCTTTCAAATTGATTCATGAGATAAAATGTTTAGAGAAAATTGGTCCCAAATTGATCTCAGTACAAATTGAGTAAATGAGTTGATCCAGTCATTAGTTTGCAGTCAGACAAGTATTGCTTCCAATTCAAACAATAATCATGGCACAGCAGTTTGCTCTCAGAATGGTTCGAAGCAGTCAGCATAAAGGAATCCACGCATCAAATCGGCAACACGGTAATATCATGGACGGTTCTGATAGACTGACAAAGTTTTAAAAAACTAATCCAACCTCCAAAACAACGAAACTGTGTCGACTAGCAGTTGGTCTTCGTCTCGTCAACTCTTGCGCCCTACCACAAGTCATGGTGACCGTAAACAGCACCGACTCTCGGAGCCAGAGCTCTGGCTTTAAAGGTCTTTGCTAGCAAGAGGACAGCCTGTGGTTACGCCATCCTCCACAGAGATCACACGGGGATACCACACTGGGGAGGGTGCATCTAGCCGTCGTACTGGATGCTGCTATAATTGCTATGCGGCTGGAAAGCCGGCCCGAGCAGCGGTTGCAAGCTAGACGGGCCGGCTATGTCACGCCCCGAGAAAGGAGTCGGGTCGAGGAACGGCCGGCTCTTCGCCCGGCGACGAGACGTCACTCCTGCAACAGAACGCTGACATCTAACAACGCGAAGCTGGCGGCGGCGGCAGGCTCCGGTTCCCGCCGTTCCTGCGTATGGGACGGGCGGGGGTGCAGGACAACAGACGGACACTACCACGGCTACAGTTCAATAAATTGTTTATTTTATATTTCATAACCGGTGAGAAAATATCTATATCTGCATCGATGTGCTACGAATAATAGGTCTGAATCATATTCTGGTACGTTTAACACACTCAGTCATGAATACGATATGATGTTTCCCGTTGACTTGTCACTAATCCAACCGCTACCGCTGCCACTGCGTTTCCTGTACCAAGGCACATGTCACCTGCCGATGACAAATGCTAACTGGAGGACTTCATCAAGTCGTGTGCACTCTGGGTAATCAAACAGGTGCATTCAAGAACAATCAAATTCTGATGAGACCAACGGTGAATTGAACAAAAATAAATATGTCATGATTCACGATCAACACGCAAAAACTGCTCGGCCTACAAAATTTGAGATATATAATATAAAATGTTTATATATTTATATGCGTAGAAAGATTCATAATGCATTTGCAGGACTCATGCTCATCAAGATGCAACACTTAGTTGATTACAAAGCAGCAAAACACTATTATTCCAAGCAAACAAGGATAATTAAACATATTTGCTATGTCAGGCAACTGGCTCTTTATATTTTGTATCATGGTTCTGGTCCAAATTCTTCAACTATTTTCCTTGTAACAATCATGCCACACATTTCACACAGCTTAACCGTATACAGACAACGGCACCGATCGGTCCGGCTCGATACTCGACTCTAATACTGCATCCACACCACCTCCTCCTCCTACTCCTCCTCCTACTCCTACTCCGAGTTTCCATCAAGTGCACAAACATAAAACAGTGCTGTCGATTGCATTTTCAAAGCAGCTCCCAACATGAAACTTATAAAACTAACAACATTAACCTAATGGACGTGATATAAATCCTAAGTATACACAACAACATAAAATCAAGGAACTTTTCGAATCGACCAACCTTTTCAGTAACCATTTCCTAAAGATAACCAGAAACCAGATTGACAGTAGTTGTTTAGCTATCAACAAAAGAAATAAAATGCGATGCAAACTCTAAAAATCGGCGATGGATGAACCGGAGTGCAAGGCAGCCGTCGAGAGTGCTCAGAACGTTGCGTTGGCCAACGGCGTTTACCTGTCTTGCTCGGACCGCGGCAGCCACACCCCTAAGTTGGTCGTTTCCGAACCCTCTCTATTCCTCCGGTTGCTTACTCTATTTAACGTGGCCTCCCCACGCGCCGGATCCTGAATCTGCAAGCGCTGTTGGTGGCGCTCGCGATTCGCCACTTTCGCCCTGTTCACCGGGGCACCTGGGCCGAGCAGAAGAGGGGACCGTAACGATTAGGTGAACATCGCAGAGCGCTCGTCGCCGCATGCGCCAAAGCCTCGGTTACTCCACCGGCTCCGCAACCGCCGCCATCACCAAAACTATTATACGCATGTTTTACATGTCACTTATCACTCGGCACTCCACCACTTTCTCACTTCTTGGTATTTGAATTTAAATAAATATCATTTATAAATGTAAAATTCGACCTTTTTGGTAAGAAAGTATTATAAACGACTCGAGAGATATAATTTACATGCTACCATATGAATGATCAAACTATATGGCAAAAATGCAACGGATTCAGATGAATCTTGAGATTCAAAATGACGGCCTTCCACAGCCAATACCATTTCATTTATTTAGTCCCGACAAGCCATCCATTTCTCAACAATTCTTTAAAAACTTGTTGGCATTCATACAACAAATTGTTAGATCACACCCTTCACCCAGAGTCAACACAAAACAAGAATAACATCCCTATCACTTCGCAATTTTAATAAAAACCTCAGGTAATAGATATCGGCGGAGCAAGCCTAGTGAATGGACAGAATCCCGTTCTGTAAAGCCAGATAGTACGCTAGCAGGCCGATGGTCGATTTTCAACTTACCGATATAGCTTAGAAGGACGGGCAGGAAGATCAGCCCATGGGCTGCCCCGAATAGCACGATGCCCAAATACATCCTGAAGTAGAACACTTGGAAGATCTGGGACTTGGCAAATCCAAGTACCATGATGCCTGCAAACTTGGTGAGCGTGATGCCAGAAAACACCTGCAAGAAACGTACCAGTCAACCCTCGTTCGGTAGACTCGACGAGCAGCTCGAAACAAAGTGCACGGTAAAATAATGAAACTCACCGAGCTTCCCATGTGGGTAAGAGAATCGATAGCTCGAAGCAGCCGCGTCTCCTCCACAGACACGGCAAACGAGTGCACAAGATGGCTGCAAAACTCAACGGCGATCCCCACCGCCTTGGAACAAAAGAACGACGTCGACGTCAATTACAAGCACTGCCATCGTGGGCCACCACCCTTCCAACCGCCACTCCACTCACCATCACGAGGTTGACCAACGAGACAGCATTCAGCGTGATGTTCCACCAGTACATCAGGCCGCCAATATTCACCACGATCATCGTGATGGTGATGACGACCACCAGCGCCGAAAAGATGTCCATGCCCATGAGCACAAACGTGACGATGAAGATGGCCAGCAGCGATATGCCCATGCTTTGCAGCGTGTCCGCCCACATAGTGAGGTACTGCTCGTAGTAAACGTAGAAGATGCTGTAGGGGAACACCTCGGCATTGGCTTCGCGTCCGCCTTCTGCCAGCCGCTTGTTGAGCATCGTCGTGAGATCGGCGGAAACAGCCCGCGCTGCACGCACTGCTTCGTAGAAGTCCTCCTCCTCGCGCAGGAGCGAATGGTACGCCATGAAGTAGTTGGCGCCCACGTGCGCCCTCCCTTTGGCATCCAAGCGGTAGTCCACCCCCTGGCTGTATGACGCGTGGCCCCCTTTGGCGCATGTTTCTGTCGGGTTGTCGTTGAGGAAGAACGGCATGTAGCGCTCGAAGCCGGTCACATTCGGACGTCGCGTCGCATTTTCCAGCTGGATATGGCACTTGGGGCAGATATCTTCGTCGTACGTGTTCGGGCAGAAAGATTGGTTGCCCGGGAAGAACTTGCAGCAGTCGTCGTTGGCCGACCAGTCAAAGAAGTCGTCGATCCAGGAGGTGGCTGGCCGCGCAAGGTACGAAACTGACGGCCGCTTGGACTCGGCGTGTATGTGCGTGGTCAGCGAGTCCTTGTTGCAGAACAGACCGCCGCACAACATGTTCTGCACGTATGGGTCCGAGAAGTTGGGCCCCTCCTTCACCACAAAGTACATGGGCGGTCCGATAGAGAGGTAGTCTTTCAGATACTGCAAGCAACAACGCTTAATTAGCAAAGGCATCATGTGGCCCTTTAGGCGCCACTTGGTATGGATCAAATGGTCTAAGATATTAATAATAGGTTCCTTCAATAATTAAGAAACAAAACATTTTTTGAAGAGATTATATGTGGCACGATTTGCCAAGAATGAAGCAAGCAAGTAGCTTACCAGGAAGTATTTGAGGACAGGCGAGTCAGCAGGCATCGAGAGGTCCCTGTCGAGTCCTATCTTGATCTTTGGCAGCAAGGCTACCGAGGTGCACAGCCAGCCGAAGAAAACGACCATCACCGTGGCACGCACGGCCTTCTTCATAAGGAGCGGTATGTAGAGTGACTTGAACAAGTTGTACAGGATTCCCTCGGAGCTGGGCGTAGAGTCCACCTGCAATCAAGCAAACGCTTTGTATCGTCACCACTGCCCAGGCACGCTTGCAGAAACAACATCGAATGGCAATATTTATAAGCAACACTTAAACAACTATATTTGGAGATAGTAGTTATGCAATGAAATTTGGTAAGCATATAAAAAATGTACCTTAGAACAAAATAATATTTGGAGGCGGATTCCTATAACAACCTTTCAGAAACAACCATCGTAGGGCCATCTGCAGAGCAATTCTGTTTCAATATTTTTAAGGTGAGACGAGATGAGAACATTTGTCAATGTTTTGTAATGGAAAAATGAATGCTGTAATCTTTTCTCACCTAACCGCTCAACTAACAGAAATTCTCTGCAGAGCTCAAGTGTTCCATTTAACCATGATGGGATATCCTCATTTTTCTCTACTTATGTGTTTTTTATGTTTGACTAACTCTCCATGGCTCAAAATAATTTTCATAGAAAAATATATATATTGGAAGAGAAAATATCTTGTAGTTTCTCATTCCTTAAACTATTGGTGGGTTAGATATAGGGCAGAAAAATAGAGCAACAGACAGGCAGAGGGAGGTAACAGAGAGGATGGGGAGAGCGAGCAAGACGCACCTTAGACCCGCGAATGAAGCAGCAGACGTCGAAGCGGTTGCCTGCCTGCCGGAGGGTGTCCAGGGCGAGCAGGCTGACGAAGCAGGTGATCTGCAGCAGGAAGTCGACTAGCAGGGCCATGCCAGCAAACAGCGCAAACGCGCGCACCGCTGGCATGTCCGTCAGCCCGCCTGAAACATACAACGCCGCCGCCGTCAAAAACTCGCTTGCCAAACAACGCTTGCCAATGTTCCACCGTGAACCCGTGCGACTGTTTCTTATTTTCTCTTCGCAAGTCTGATGAGTAAAATCAATATGGAGATGCTTAGCTACGGTAGAATGCTAGCAGGCCAACTGATGTCATTAAATGGGCTGGGAAAGAGTGTAGGACAGTGGAATCTACTCCCTCCGGCCGAGGACGGCGCAAGGAAGATGCGTACCGAGGAAGAAGCAGCAAGACTCGGAGAGGCTGGTGAGCAGCATCGACGGGCCCACCTGGCCGAGCGTCCGGCCGATGTGCTCGGCATGGCTCTCGTTGGGCCGCCGCTGCTCGCGCTGGTGCGTCTGCACCAGGATGAAGATGTTGTCCACGCCAACGGCCAGCACCAGGAACGGAATCACCTCGATGATGATCAGCGTGGCGGGAACGCCGGCAAAGCCAAACAGCCCCACCGAGCAGACCACCGACGCCAGCACGATGAACACGCCGCCCAGGCCCAGGGTCACCTTGCTGTCCACCTGCGACAAACATACTCTTTCAATTTCCTCCTACTCACTCACCTACTTCCGATGATGCACTACTTTATACTGGGTTAGTTTAATGATCAGGAATTCAAATACAAACAGTGTCCACCAGTACCGAAACCTCTGCGCTGTTCTGTTTCACAGTTGTTGATTTATGTTGATAATGTAACATTCTTTAATAAAATGAACACCCAAAAGAAATATTAACGAATAAATTTGAACACGCAAAAGAAATGATAAGGTTTAATATTTTATATTCAGAATTGCTCTTTCAAGGGAAAGGGAAATAAAGGCAGCGTAGAGTTGAGGAAAATGCCAATTGGCCTGGCACACTCACCAGTAGAGTGCTGCATGTGCGGATCTGTCCGAGCGAAATGGCGATGTAGGCGAACATGATGACGTAGCTGACGAGGATGGTCATTACGTCCGACGTTGACTCTCGCTCCAGCTCGTCCTCGATCGAGCGTTCGGAGATGAATGCAGCATCCATGTACTCGGGCATGGCATGCTCCGTCCAGTTCTTCATGAACTCCGAAAAGTTGTATTCCCATTGCAAGGCAGGGCCCAGCAGCGTCTTGTTGTGGTAGTTATTGACGAGGAACGTGAGGATGATGGCGGTGGCGCGCTCGTACTTGGGTTCACCTTCCGAGCCGGGGCCGAAGTCGTTGAAGCCTCCCAGCGCGACGCTCGGAATGACGGGCCCGCCGTACGGCGCCAGGCACTCCGGGTTGTACGAGTTCCTACCCACAACAAGCACCCATCGTTTGTCTCGAGCTAGACTCCATTCAACTCGACACTTAACGATACATGCCGCCTCTCTCACGTTACCTGCACAAGCCCGTCCCTCCCGCTTCTTGGGATATCTAACATCACTACATTGACAATGTCATAAAAAGCACCATGAAAACATATTTTAGAACCATTCCTGAAATTTTGCATAGGTCCAAAATGAACTTTTCAGAGAAGTTTTATGGCGATTGTAATCTCAGTGATTTGAAACACTAGTTTGAGTCCACCTGTCAACCTAACATAGAGCAAAACATTGAAAGGCTGGACTCACTGTGCACAGCTCTTGATGTGATCGAGGTAGTTGGTAACAAAGTTGAGTTTGTCGGTACGCGAGTCGTTGAAAGTCTCCATGCTGTCCTGGAAGTAGCCCCAGACGCTCATCACGGCGCAATTCTCAGCCTTGGGACTGCCAACAGCGAGCGGCGCAAAGCAGATCGTATTCAGGCCTTTTCCGTCCGCCTCGCCCAGCTGTTGGATCATAACATCATCATAACATCAGTCGAAACATGTCAACTGAATGGAATCGCCCGATTGTCGGTACCTTTCATCGGAACAATGAAGGAAAAGTGAACTTTATTTACCGAGCCATGGTTAAGGTGTATCTAGAGACAAGTCACGCATACGATTCCTATTATTGATCACTGCTTCGATCCAGGTGCACTGTTTTAACAATTAACATACTAAAATTTATCCAAGCAAATTATTACAGCCTAATTTCATTTTTGTTCCTGTTCTATGTTTTGTCCAATGAATCCACAACCTGGAGGCAAGAATAGTTTGTGAGAACTGTAATGAATATTTGGCTGTGTGAGCTTGGATACACGGGGTAGATTGCAATGGTAAACACGAGGTAATGTTTTGTGCAAGCAACCTTTGAAGAACTTACATGCTCGATCTGCGTCTGAAGGTCAAGCACCGTCTCCAGAAACTTTCGGTGGAACACAGGGCCAAACTCGATATCGCCGTTTGCAGTTTTGTGGATGATCTGCAATCAAAGATTACGGTTTTTGGCTAGCACCACGCTGACTGGGAGAAAGGTGCTCGAGTTACTTGATGTTGTAGCTAACTAGCTAACTTATGTTAATCTTTATTTATACTTAAGCCTATTGAGCTATCATGCTCAGAACGTTACAAATGCATGCTCATTTTATTTAGTTATGTTATTTTTATGGTTATTGACAAACTAAAATGAAATTTTAACACATTCCTTGTGTTTTAATCTATAAAGTTGAAAATATTATTTGGGAAGTGTAGCCTAAATATAAAAAATGGTCTGTCATCTACAGTGAGAAATGTGGTTAGAAAAATCTAAAATTTTCCTAAAAAATAATTTGAAATAAAAGTTTTGAGTGGAATGTGCTGAAAATAGTGTTTAGGGTCCAAGTTGAGTACAAGCAGTCAAGTGACGAAGAACACTCACGTTGGGGAGGCCGATGGCGCGAATGATGACTTGCTCAGTGCGGTAGAACGGCTCGAAATGGCTCTCGAAGTACTCGCGCTCGATGCGTGCCCTGCTGTTGGAGGACGCCCAGAGCTCGACGGGGTCGGTCGTCATCTGCAGGTACTTGATGCCGTGCCCCAGCGCAATCACAGTGCACATGCCCAGGAACAGCACCAGCCACGGCCGGTTGGCACACCCTGAAAACGCAACACGAACGCTTCCAATTCCCAATTCCCAAATACCAGTTTTTACTTTTTAGCAGTTCAGATAGCCCTTGAATGAATATTGTGGCACTTTTTCTCTAATATTGCAAATAGTTAAAATACTGGCACACAAACCATGCATTAAACTAGCCCCTTCAGCTGAAATCGAGAGCTTTTTCTTTTACGTGACAGTCGTATTTACCAGAACCTCTATGTTAAACGACAGAACCGACAACATTTTACAATCAGGAGAAAATGTATAGCTAGTAGGAGAAGAAGTGGAACCAACCTGTCCCCCACCATTCGAAGAACTCTTGTAGGTACTTGTCGGTCGCAGCACCGAGTCTTTCACACATCGACGGCTTCTCTTGTTCGACGATCCGCGGACTCCGTTCTTCGATGCCATCGCTGACCACGCCTACAACCACAATCACCGGTCAAGCACTGCAACTCTTTGGCACCAACGTCGCTACAGACGGCACACAAGCCACGACAGCCTAAAAAACTACAACAAGTGCAGTGTCCAAAGAAACTGAGACAGGTGCTAATCCAAATCGGCACAAAATCTCAGTTCAGTCTTGGAGCTTGCCAAAATTTTGAGAATAAATAATTTCTCACCCTACACTATAGAATTATAAGTAAAATTTTATTAATATAAATATTAAACATGTAATTTACTTTATTATTTTTTACTTTACTTGTAATTTACTTTTCAGGATCATGTTATGAATTGGCTGTGAATAGGCTAATTTTGAAACTGCTTTGTGTTTACTTGTGATAAGGAAGCAGGCAGTTTGACTGTGCTTGGCCCTAATCAGCAAAGCTCATTAACCAGCAAAGATAAACAGCTATCTGACTCCCAACTAAAAACTTTACTGCCATTGTTTCAAGAAATTTAATTTTCCCATGTCACAAGTTTTAAATAACCACCATAATTATCAAGGGAGGAAGATATTTTAGTGGCCTCAATTAATCACGCAGTTATAATTGTGTAATTGCTCAAGAGGCTGATGAATGGAATGTGTCCTTTAATAAATATCACTCTAGGCCTAAATATTGAAGCTAAATGCTAAAATTAAAAGCCACATTGATAAAATGACATTTACACAATACTGATTACATTTTAAGCTTGGTTTCAAAAAGACACCTGCAAGTATTTCACTTTCTTTATCCTTTAACCTTATCTGAGCACCTGCTAGGAGGTGATAGTGATTAGTGCATCAGAGCTTATCAATCATGCTCTGAGTAAGCTGCCAGTAGGTGTATCTTACTTGGAATAGGTTGATGCAAGCATTAACAAACCATCCACAGAAAGTTCAACAGCTGATGTCATGATGTTACCCAGACCACCAAAAATGCACCAAGATTTCAAAATTTTATCCACCTCCACAGACAAATAACAGACTGTACAGCTCTCAAAAACCCAAACTTGTTAATCAAAATCACTAGCACAATGATTCCAAACAGGAGTCAGCCACCACAACCAAATAAAGTGTACATATGTAGACATAAGCACAAAAAAAACCTTAACCATGCACATGGACAAGAGATTGTCAGAGAGTGAGAGAGAGAGAGAGACGTACTGGATCGTTTCGATTGCAAAGGACTGTTCTCCTCGTCAGCCCCCAGGGCTATCCGTGAATGATTAGTGCCGGCCAAGCGTTTGCCCACGGCGTGCCTAACCTCATCCGCGCCCTCCCCTCGCACCAGGCTTGCTAGAAGAGATGCAAACACTCGCTGAATCCGTGGCCCGCAATGCCGCCACTAACACTAGGCTAATGTTAGGGTCGGGCCGTCGCCGATGTTGGCTGTATTTACACGCAGGCAGGCGGCAGGAAGGAACAGGCGGTGGCGGCGGCCGCTGCTGGCCAACGTTCCGCGCTCGCGCACAACAAGTGTGCAGCGAGCGTCGTCTGGTTGCCAGCAGCGATTCCCACACAACGTTACCTCCTTGTCGACATAATAGATAAATACACAGCTAGTGCTGCTGTTAACACTTGACGGGATCATTACTCATTAATATTAACACAGCACCAGACAAGAAGTAGGTAGAGCTGTTAGTCATTGCTCCACCATTTGAAAGACAGATGGACAAAATTAAACATGCGCCCAATTAACGGACAGTGCTCGCTTGGTAGAACATCAGGAATGCCATGCCTAATTAGCAATTAGTAATTAATTACACACAAGAAAAAAATTAGGTTTACGAGGCAAGAGATCACTTCACAAAAAAGTCCCATTTTAGATAAATATGTCAAGGTTTGCTTATTAATCTTCACCAAATCCTCAGTAAATGACCAGACAGAAGATTCTTATATGGGTAATTAATACTAGTCAACACTGGCATCAGCTAAGAAATAAATAAATATATCATTATTCCTCGTATCGTAATATAAACGATTATTCATCGTTTGGCGATAGACGGAAATATTTTCCTGTTGTGGTCTTGTGGCAGCAGCTGACATTAAGCATTTCACAGATATGCGCTTCCACGTGTCCATTTGCTTGTTCCAATGTTGAGCAATTGAAATTCATAATTTTCCAACTGTCATTGGAGAAATGTTGGAAATTTTGTTAGGCATGGAGTTTTGGCACAACACATTGAAATTAATTGATTAAATAGATCTCCAATGGTTAAAAATACATAGACATACCTAATTGTATTTGAACTTTTATTTTGTGCAAATTGAAAAGTCTATGGGTGCAGTTTGGTCTAGGTGGGACAGCAAGAGTTTCGACCGAGTCTTATAGAAATGTTCAAAACATGGCCTAAATCGTGAATTATATGAGCTGTTTTACATTTCTGTAGAGAGACGTGTGGTGGAAAGTGCGTGGATTTACCAATTTTCGAAAAATCTAAATTTTCACATTTAAGACTGGTGGCAATCATCGTAGATTTTGAGTTTTGACCATCTAGGTGGTGGTGGTGGTGGTGGCCTAGATGGGAAATGCTGCATAAAAAATAAAACTTGGCCACATTCTGCTGCGCAAAATGTTGCCTCATGTTCTGCAAATGATTTTAACAACATTTTGCCGTTACACGAGACAAGTTTAGGTTTTCGCTGCAGACTTTTGTGGAAAATGTTACCGCGTAAAGCGGGCTTAAGAAATTTATGTGGCATCAAACTATTGCTTCTCCAAAATGTTCAATTCTTTAGCAAACAAACGCTCTGAGGTGAAATTATTTATGATTTGACACTCTCCAGCTTCTGGCCTAGGTAACTGACCCCAAATATCGGAACCAGGTCAATGTTTAGGAAATAACTTTCAACTTTTAGTTGCGTAATCAATCATCTCCATACTGCTACTGCTGCCAAGTGGCTTTCCAGTTTCTACCTGCTAATTACAAACATGGCTATTGTCATGCATTTTCAAGAGTGTACTAGGCTTGTACTTTGTGTATATTCATCAGCACCACAGATGGGCTGACAAATTACAAAGGCAATTAACGTAGTTCACGCAACATGCTTGCTTAGTAGAATCTAATGTGTGAAACAAAGCATGAAGTATGGTCATTCGGCAATAATGAGTTCATCAGGAAGCACCATAAATAGCACCATGATAATTGATCATGTGGTTCTATAATAGCAAGTGTCCCTGATCACTTGTCATTCACTGGAGCAGTTACATCCAGCTATAGGAGGTACTTTGGTATTGTATACCATGAGACACTCGTGTTAATTCTGCCTTTAACTCAAACATGCCATTATTCATTAGTCTGTAATTAATTGTTATAATGAGAACCTACTGGCTAGCAAGTACCTAACCAACACTGGATGTGCAAAAAATCTGCTTTTAGGTCCATATATATCTATTCCACTGTGAAACTCCTTCTAGACTGACATTTTTTTATCATTGGACAAAATAAATCTATTATATTCTACCAGCTTCCCAATTGGAGGTGTGAGAAATGGAGAAATTAACTGGGTATGTTTCTTGTAAATATGTTCGATCATATTCTTATACCTAACTAGAAATGTGTTGGTATTTCTCAACTTTGTGGATACTAGTTACTTACTATGTATGTATGCATGATTTATGAGTGACACATCTATAGAACACATGATGCTGCTTGCATTGCATCATACATTCTAGGTAAGATAGCAGACAAAAGTGATGAATCAACAGCAGGACTGATAAATCTCAGCTATCAGCATCAACTTCCTGGCTCAAAATGGGTGCTAGTAACAATAATCAGCATTTAAGCCAAACCACAAAATTACACATGTAGAACTTCCTTCAACTTGAACCTACTAGAAAACTAACATTAAAATCCTCTAGCACCAGCCATCTGTGAAATAAGAAGGCTACAGGCAAATGCCAATGGGTACCTATTGATAGAAAATTTAATGACTGGTATTTATTTGAAAGTTTAGTGAAATATTTCATGAAACATTGTAAAAGATAGTTTTTTTTTAACTTCAATTTTGAATTTTAGTGTGCCAATAGAAAGGATAGCATAAAAAACTAAATTACATGACACAATCACTTCTGATTTGGGTTGGTTCTGGCTGCAGGGGGCAGAGTTCCCTCAAGTTCCGACTCTGAAAAAGCAGGCTTTTTGCCCATGCTGAAATCCACAGGAAACTTCCCTCAGGAACAGGAAGTGGATGTGGCCCATTCTTTCCTAAACTTCAAAGAAATATTTTCTACACCCAAATATGGAAAGAATTAAATCTATCACTTTTTTTAAAATATTTCAAGAGGGTCTGAATTATTTGGCATTGAATCTTTCAAATTGAATTTGACACTAAGTAATTTAATGGGTTCTCTGCTCTATTTTGATGATTTTCATTTTGACTTAACAACCATACTGGGAGAACTTCGTACCTAACAGCGGTTTTGTGTGTACGGCTCGGGTTGCCGCAAGACTCACCCAGCGCATGATGTCCACAGGGCCAGCAGCAGACAGCAGTCAGGAACAAGACGGAGCCGATCACAAACACGGCGGCCATAACGACGCTGAAGCCGTCCAAGCTGCCGATCACGAACGGCGGCGAGGGGTCGGGCATGGGGGGCGGCGCAGGGCAGCTCGCGTCGCAGTCCACGCAGCTGCACTCCGGCAACGAAGCCTGTCAGGGTCAACACACATGCTACCGGTGAGCTAGAGGTCGCTACAATCCCAAAAGACGTCGGGATGTTATTGGTTCTACTAAGGTCGATGTCGGCCCAACATTGGTGTGAAAAACAGCAGGTTTCACAGCCAGGTCATGATTACCCCCATCCACAATGAACATCGGGAGATTTACCACGCAGAATTATATCGCAACGCGTGGCGAGACACCGGACGTGAACGAAGCAGACACTTACGCTGATGCCTTGGCTGCACGGCACAGTTTCGATCTGGAGTGGCTTGAAGCCAGGGTCAGGAACGCCAGGCTCCACCATCTTGAAGTTGAGCTGGAACGGCACGTACGGGTTGCCTTCCATCTCGCCCATGAACTCGTACCAGCGTTCCAGAGTGCAGCGGCTCGCGCCCCAGTCGCCACAGAGCATGTCTAAAGCCAGCTGGCCCGTCGACGGCACCGAAACCTGCAACCAGGCTTTGCCGTTCAGCACCCACTCACTAGATGAGAAGTACCACAGTTTTACCTACAGGTTAATTTCTACCAACTGAATGCCGGAATTTCGTCTCGATTTGCGATGCAGTCTAATGTTGCTAAAAATAAATCTTAACTAGAAATATAGATAGCAGGACAGTCAAGATTACTGACCTGCCTGGTGATCTGGGAAGTTTACAAGTTCCTAGCCACCATAAGATCCGGTACGGCTGGTGTAAGGGCTGTATAAGAGAGGGGATGAGAGAGAGTGGGGAACATACCCCCTTGCACGAGTCGAAGGTGCCTTGGCAGTAGTCCTTGGAGATGTGCAAGTCGATGGCAGTGATGTATTCCTTGCCGGCTGGCGACTTGGCCGTCTCGACCACCTTGACGTAGTCACCCTGGCTTGGCCCGCACGTCGTTGCGCAGATCTGCGCGGCAAAGTTCTGCATGCACGACGGGCATCGCGTCAGGAAGTTGGCGGCAAGGACGATTAATCCGTCCAGGGCCTTCACTTGCTCCATGTCGCAGCACGTCTTCAGGGGCTCGCCGGGAACTGCAGGACCGACACATCAACATCAGGATCAAATCGACTTCGACAATCAACATCAGGCTCGAAAATCTTTAAAGCACACTTTAAACGCTAACAATTCATGATTGCCAGCTTTCTACAGCTGCAACTAATTTTATCAGGCTGTCTCTGGGTTTGTTTAGTTTTTTAAGCATTGGACAAGTGAATTTTTTATGTTGGTTATCAAACAGTTTGGCATGTTGGAAACACCGGTTCTCGTGGGATCACAGAAGTTAAGCAACATCGCGCTGAGTCAGGTGTTTTATGGGTGATCATCATGCACATGATCAGTTCTGTTCGGGAGAGAGGTTGGAGGGTTTTAGTACGATAACTTCACTCGCCTTGCTTGTCACCCTCTCGACAGTACGGATTAGTGGAGGAATCCTGAGTCAGGTGTTTTATGGGTGATCATCATGCACATGATCAGTTCTGTTCGGGAGAGAGGTTGGAGGGTTTTAGTACGATAACTTCACTCGCCTTGCTTGTCACCCTCTCGACAGTACGGATTAGTGGAGGAATCCTGTTGTTCGAGTTGTACCGTCCTTCGGAAGGGACGTAAAGCCGGTGGTCCCCTCGGTGCTTTTCGACAGGAGTAGGCTACGCACCGGCACCAGGTTTCCCCTCCTCCCTTCTAGGCTAGGTTAGGTTCATCATCATCCTCATCATCACCATTTCATTCACCGACGCCATTAGACCAGTGCCAAAGCACCAGTTGTCAAAACAGTGTTAAAACACCCATAATCATAAGTTGGTTATGTAGAAAAATGTTTCAGCCAAGTTATTTACTTTACTGGCTCTTTAACTCACCCTAGTTTTGTTTGGCATAATTACAAATAAAAGCATTTTTTTAGTCGGCTAGTAGATCATGGGACACCCTTGGCTTATCATATCTTGGGTTTAGTGTAAGTGCCAGCTTCAATGGCTAACAAATAGCTGACAGAGCTGATACACTGTGCTGAGAGCAACAGTTATCTGCAGCTGACCCAAGATGTCAAAAAAAGTCTAGAAAGTTCTAGAATCAGTTGCATAATGATTGATGGGTCAGTAATCATTTGTGAGGCACTATGTTTCACCAACACTAATTAACAAGAGCTAAAAAATGATTTATTAATAGGTGCATGTTTTTAGAGGGATTGAACCCAAAGTGCCAGTTCACCTTCTTGTCCTAATGGGTCTCTAGAGTCTAGACCCACCTAAACAAAATGGACTGCCACCAATCAATAAATCTACCTCACACCCTAAATGTTTACAAGGTGAACCCACACTCCAGTCATGGAAAAGCCCATTATCAATATTGATTGTATGAATTCATTAAAAACAGGGTGCAATTTATACCTAAAAGGCAGACATCAAAAATGTAGGTCTAGGTACTAACAGCTAGAGGAGTATTCTCTAGCCTCCTTTTTGAGCAGAGGTCACCACTACAAGTACAGCCCACAGAGCATGTAATGTTCTGGTCAAGCAAATACAAAACTACAAATCAATACTAATTGCAACTATTAGTGACATGAAACCTCTAACAACAAGAAAATCAGTGACATTAAATAATGCTGGCCGCAGTCAAACTATGTGAAGTTTATTCAAAGTGCAGTTCTACCCCATTTTTAAAGTAATTTTACTGAAGTTGCTATGCATAGGTGTCTCTGTGCGAGGGGGTAGCCAATGGATCTTACTAATATTGAAATACAATAGTGGGAAACACATCAGACTAGGTACTTGTATTTCTTACAAGTACTGAGCAATAAGTACTTCAATTCACATCAATTAAAAGTGTCGGTACATGCAAGTGTTCGGGATAAACATAACAGCATAGCAGCAGTAATGATACCCTCTATGAAGTTACTTCTGTGGGTTCAAGAATGCTTAAATTTTACTTTGTTTAACATTGCTGATCAAATATGCAGCAATTTGCAGTAAAAAAATAAACCACCTTACAAGAAAAGTTTAAATCTGTAATCTGGCTGATTTATACAGTCCTTGAACAATTTTAATGGTATAATAGCATGCAATAATAATTGCAAGATCTTGATATCTGGCTCCTTTGTCCCAGTGGACATTACTAACACTAACACCAACAGCAAATGATATTGCGATATCGTAATTGATTTTAAATTCAAGTCACCTAGGTAGCAAGGATATGCTGACACAATAATGAGAAACAAGCCGATTGCAATTCACCACATGTTGGCATTAGGTGGATTATTCTGCAACACACACCTCTAGATAGTTTTTTTGTGCAAATGACTGAAGGGCCAGGGACATTGACTATGATAGCTGTGTAGGTATGGTTCATTCTTTCCGATACCACCCCACCCGTAATGATGGCACTAAAATTTGGCCACAAGAAATGTGCCAGCAACTGATCATTTGCAAGGTCCTAGAAGTTTAACACTTGGGCACTTTTGGTGTGAATGGGAAGTACTGAAATGTCAGCACAGGTGATCTTGCCTATGGTGGCAAGTCTCAAGATGAACACCAAAATGTTTGCCTTGAGAAAGAGAATAAATTTATCCTCCATCCATTCATCATTGTTGGATTAGTATGGGCACCTATGTATATGATATAACCTTTAACCTGGGCTTCACAAAAAAAGATACATAAAATCAGATGCTATCTGAGCACTGTCAACACAATGTGTCATTCCTTATCAATCATCAATGACAAATTCAAAGTCAGTTCCAAGTTCATTGAACAGACAGTGTGTTTGAATGAAAATTTAGCAGGCCTACCTACTGTAACAGTACTATTACCTAGGTACCAAACATGTACTTTGTAATGAGTCACAGACAACCTCAGGCAGCCAAAGCCATTTCCAAGATTGATTGATTATTGGTGTTTAACGACGCACTGTTTTGACAACTGGCGCTTTGGCACTGGTCTAATGGCGTTGGTGAATGAAATGGCGATGATGAGGGTGATGATGAACCTAACCTAGCCTAGAAGGGAGGAGGGGAAACCTGGCGCCGGTACGTAGCCTACTCCTGTCGAAAAGCACCAAGGGAACCACTGGCTTTACGTCCCTTCCGAATGACGGTACAACTCGAACAACAGGATTCCTCCACTAATCCGTGCTGTCGAGAGGTTGATAAGCAAGGTGAGTGAAGTTTTCGTACTAACTGAAAAAAACCCTCCAACCTCTCTCCCTAACAGAACTTATAATGTGCATGATGGTCACCCATCAAACACCTGACTCAGCGCGATGTTGCTCAACTTCGGTGATCTCACGAGAATTGGTGTTTCCAACGTTGCCAAAACCGTTCGGTGCCATCTCCAAGTACCTACCTAATTTCAATCACCTAATATGTACGTTTTAAGAACAGAGCCCAAATGTGTCCTAGCATCTCTAAGAATGTAGACCTGTGTGGTTTTACAAGTTTCATGAGAATGTGGTACTACTCTACTACTTTATAATATGGATAGTAGGCATTTCAAAAATGCAACAAAGACCTTCTAGAGATTAAATTTTTAAAATTTCTGAATTATTTTTATTTGTAGGTGGCCTACTACTGCTAAAATTGCCGGTAGAAGGTCAAGGTTTGAAGTCCATCGAATTAAGATCGATCACTCCTACATCCAACACAAGTTGTCCAACTTTAACCAGCACTTGGCATTCACGCCAGTTTCACTTACCTGAGCCATTAAAAAAATGTGGACACCATTTCCTTATCAGATCTTCACCCTCCTTGCCCAACTCCTTTGGTGGCCCGTCATAGGGGCAGTATTGTTTACGCTTAAGGCTGTCTGTGTTGCACACACCATACCAACTGCACTGATCTGCAGCACGAACCAACTGAAAGTAACAAAAACAACAGTTGAGTAAGTAACCGGCAACATTAGATGCACACTTTATTTCTTATCGTATTGGAGACAAACAAATGGTCAATATCTCTAGCTCAGTGGTCAAATGAATAAGAGCTTCATTTTTTCTACTTTCTGCAAACTGAAAATTTAGGCTCTGCAGACAATGTCAATTATTTTAATATCAAACATTGGTCTATTTAAATTCAATCAAATTAGTTTTTGGTAAAAATGACCAACTACATGGCTCGCCCTGTAACTGACGAGCCTGTCTGGTCAGAATCAATTTGCGGGGCCCAACGGACTCCTTTTCACCACTTAACAGGTGACAACCAAGAGTCAAGCACGCAGGTAGTGTAAGAAATTCTAATATTGAAATAGACTTTCATTGGCAGGTTCAAAAAAAAATAAAAAAGACATCTCTAGGATTTTAATAGGCAATGGCAAAGAAAAACGCTTGACTAGGTATGTAAATTGTCAGAAGTGACATGAAGGATGGGTTGCATGAGCAATTTGAGGACCTATCAGTAGGTATTGAATAAATCAGTTTTCATTGACAGATCAGACTATCTACTTTGCATGCGACAAGGAAAGCAGATTACTTCCCAAAAGAATTTGTTAATCAAATTCGTTGCCGGTCGCGAACAATGTCAATTGGTTCCTAATAAAACTGATAAATTCAATCAGACGTCACGTTAGGGTGTGGTGACCTTCTTACAGCGAACATCATAATAAATCATTCAAGGAAAGTAACATGGCGACAAAGATGAGTGACGTAAGGCTGACTACCTAGCCATAACAAACAGGTAGGCCTAGTAGCGGGCATGAGGGACTTGCATGCGAGACTCGACTGAACAACTAGGCCCGAGACGAAATGAGGGCGACCCTTACCTCGTTAAAACTCAGCGTGATCAGAAGAAAACTCCAAAAAAACTTGTTGAACGTCATTCCTGTAGGCCTATTTCTGAAATATTTACGTAAATGTATTTCAGATTGACCTATGTTCAGCGCCATTGCTGCCTTTGACAAGGCACCAGTGGGGCAGGGCAATTATAAATCTTCAACGCGTCCAATTCGCCTCAACACGGTGGAACACAAAGTCACAAAATAAACATTTGTGTTCCGAAACAAAATCACGTCACCTCACTGCACACTTAATAATGTAAACCGTATGAATGTCTGAAACACGATTTTAGCTACGACTCTACCGCTACTCCAAGGCTGACTGACGAGCACCTTCCGACTGCGACTCGTATCCAACGAGCGTTACGTCCTTCTCGCTTGTTTCTAATCAATAACTGCACTGTGCTGCTGTGATGGTGCGGCTGGTTGGCTTGCCTTGCTTGCTATCATTCCGATGTGATGACGCACGAAGCCCCACGAAGCGGGTGACGTCTAAGTCAGCCTGAGTAAACTGTGCTTGGAGTACAGTCTGTTTTGAAATGCAGTTGACCTAACCTGTTAATTTCTAGCAAAACTCGCAATATATCCCCGCCCCCCCACCGCCCCCCCACTAACCCTACCTTTCCTGACCCTACCTAACTTCCCAACCCAATTTGTGTATTTGAATTATCTGTTGTCAAATTCAATTAAAAAATGAGTTTACGCATTTTGACAGCAATTAGATTCATTGACCTTGAGGCACAGAAAACTCAGGCACACTATACGGTCTTCCCACGAAGCAATGAAATCTTGACATGCGCATCCCTACCGCTGCGCAATATTGCGCAGAAGTGTGCGCACCTGTACACTTTCCCGCCAAAGTGACAGTAGGATTGAATTGAACCACCGTCTGACACAATGCTGCTTATTTGTAACCTTTTAGGCTAATCTCTGGTCTCTTAATCGCATTATTTTGCTATATCAAAAGGAGTTTTATTTCTTATCACCTTTGCATTGTTGGTCTGGTAGATTACGATGTCTAAGGTAATTCAAGAGACGTTTCAAATGCATAACCTAAAACATTATACTGAAGAAAATCATCATTGTTTGTTGCATCCTATTCATGGATCAAATATTTCACTTAAATAATCATAAAAAGCTCCCTCCCTTATTTTCTAATGCATCTGTGTATTCCCTAAAAATCTTAAGCTTCTAAATATTGTTGAATTAATGAACCTAGGTGCCAATCTGTAGTGGCTGGTCATATCTGTTGATAAGAGTATATTTCTATATTTCAGGATATAAGGTCTTTTTTTAGTACTGTTGGAGGGAGCAAAAAGAAGGATGACACTGCTAAATTACATATCGGGGCAAACCCCGAGAAGAAGTCAAAGGGTTCAACTAAGCGGTTGATTGCATTATCCGATTCTGATGACGACGAAATTATTCCTTCTTCAACAAAGAAACGGAGTAAAGTGCAGTCTGGTGCGTATTTGTATTTCTTTTCAAAGTCACACATAACTGGGTGTGTAAGAGATTAGGTTTAAAGAATTAACATTTAAACTCTTTTGATTCCTCAAGATGGAAAATCAGCAAAACCTGCAGTCAAGAAAGCAGCTCCTGTCGTCACACCTAAAAAGCAACCGAAGATTGTTAATCCCGTGGATGTATTTGGAAGCGAGAAAGTTAAGCGTTCTGCTGAAGTTACGGTTGTAAACACACGTAAAGAAGAGCTACCCGAGGTTTGTTTTCTTCCTGGTGAAACAATGAAATTTCACACAAATTTTCATTATTTTATCAACAGTGTGCCATTTATATTCCCAGGTTCCTAAAAAGAAGAAGAAAAAGAAAGGAGCAACAGCTGATGGCCCAGGTTGGGATGAATCTTTCTCAGACATGGATTTCTTGTCCACCCTCGACCAGTTAGATGCTATAGAAGCACAAGCAAAAAAAGAAGACGCCAACAAATCTATGGAAAATATCGGAACAGATTCTATTCCTATCCCTATCCCTAGCCACAAAGAAAATGGAGAAACTAGTTCGACATTGAAATTTGCAGGAAAACCTCGCGATGATCCACAGAAATCCCATTCTAAATCTGAGAGTAAATCCCCAAAAAAAGACAAAGCAACCAAACCACTGGATGACAAAATACAGGATGTCGAAGCTCCAATCAAAGCCAAGACCAAGAAAGATAAACGGAAAAGAGAAACGGCGACCGTTACGGAGGAGACCTCTGCGACGTGCGGCGAACAGGAGGAGGCCGGCGAGGAGGAGCCCAGCTGGACGCACGACCCGGCAGAGAAGCGGCGTCTGAGCGCCATCGGCTACCAGCGCTACCTGGCCCGCGAGGGCCCCAAGCGCGCCGGCAGCAAGCCGTTGCCGCAGGGCCGGCCCGATTGCCTGGCGGGCCTCGTGTTCGTCATCAGCGGCGTGCTGGACTCGCTGGAGCGCGACGCCGCCGCCGCCCTCATCCAGGCGTGCGGAGGCAAGGTCACCTCCTCGGTCAGCCGCAACACCAGCTACATCGTGCTGGGCGACGACGCCGGGCCCTCCAAGGTGCACAAGGCCAAGCAGTGCGGCACCAAGCAGATCGACGAGGACGGCTTGCTCGATCTCATCCGCGCGAAGTCGGGGCTCGCTCCCGCCGCCACCGCGGGATCGCCGCCGAAAGACAATGGAACGACCTCCGCGTATTTCGATCGGGAGGCCGAAAGCGGCGCCTCGGAGAAAGGCGGCGTGAAGAATGACGATTCCAGCAAACGGAAATCGTCGAACGGTGTGGATGCCGTCTCGTTCTACGGGAAAGCTGCGAGTAAAGACAAGCGCGTGTCGTCCGGCGCGAATCCGTCGGTGCGTGAAGCTGAGCGCGATGAGCGTAGTACGTCGGAGAAGGCGGGGAAACCTGCGTCGCAGCTTCGCGGAGAGGCGGTCGTCCAAGCCCAGCCTCCCGGGAAGCCGGCAGAGAGTCTGATGTGGGTGGACAAGTATCGGCCGACCAGCACCAAGCAGATCATTGGGCAGCAGGCAGAGGGCAGCAACATGAAGAAGCTGGTCAAGTGGCTGCAGAACTGGCACCATAACCAGAACAGTGGGCGGAAGATTGAGAGGCCAAGTAAGCATTGCCCTGCCTTGCCTTGCCTTGCCTTGCCTTGCCTTGCCTTGCCTTGCCTGACTCTCTTACCTACTGGCTCCTAACTCCTAGCTACTAGCTACTAGTAGTATATGCGAGAGCTCCCACTAAAGCGTTTCCCCCGCAGGTCCGTGGGCGCGCAACGACGACGGCGCCTACTTCAAGGCGGCGCTGCTTTCGGGCCCGCCCGGCGTCGGCAAGACGACCACCGCGCACTTGGTCTGCCGGGAGCTCGGCTACGACGTCGTCGAGTTCAACGCCTCCGACACGCGTGGGCAGAAGCGGCTGCACTCGGAAGTCTCCGAGCTGCTCTCCAACAAGTCGCTCTACAAGTTCTTCCAAGGTGAGTGCACATCCTCACGTCCTGCGATCGGAACATAGAAACATCCAACTGATTCCTTGAGAGGGATTATCTTTTGATGGGCGATGTTAAGTTTGGCGTAGATGTGTTCTGCAGGCGGTAGGTCGGTGTCTTGCGTGGAGCGGTGATTGTAACGGGGATGTGTCCTGCAGGCGGAGGGCAGGCCACCTCGGCCAAGCACGTCTTGCTGATGGACGAAGTGGACGGCATGGCGGGCATCGAGGACCGCGGGGGCATCGGCGAGCTGATCCAGCTGATCAAGGGCTCCAAGGTGCCCATCATCTGCATGTGCAACGACCACAACCACCAGAAGCTGCGCACGTTTATCACTCACTGCTTTGACCTCAAGTTCGTCAAGCCCAAGGTCGAGCAGATTCGGGTGAGTCGCGTCACGTTCTTACGTCTTACATATCTGAAAAGTTTAATCGAAATATATAAAATGGTTTCGCCTCTAACGTGAGAAACGTGCTATGAAAAAAACATTTTTTATAATACCATTTTATTGGAAGAGTTATTGATGGAATGTGCTGAAAATAGTACTGGATCTAAGTTGGAAGAGAATGAAGGTATTCTGAAAATTGCATCAAAACCAGTTTAGTTGTTTGGCCAGTAGAACGCAAAAACATAGGCGTTAAAAACGGATTTTTTTCAGTATTAAGTTAAATCTATGTTATTGATATGCTCATCGACAATCAGACAACAGTTTCCCAGACTGCAAACCACCGACAATCGGGTTTTTGTCGCTTTGCAGGGCGCGATGATGTCGGTGTGCTTCAAGGAGGGTGTGAAGGTGGCGGCGGACGTTCTCAGCGACATGATTGTCGGCTCGAGCCAGGACGTGCGGCAGATCCTGCACCACCTGTCGATGTACGCCCAGACGGCGGGGGCGGCGGGGGCGGGCCCTGCGCCCCCTGCCGCCGGCGCCAAGCCGGACGTCAAGCAGATCAAGAACATCAAGCTCGGCCCCTGGGACGTGCTCAGGAAGGTGTTCTCGGCCGACGAGCACAAGGGCATGTCGATGAACGACAAGTCGGCGTTGTTCTTCTACGACTACAACTTGGCGGGGCTGTTCGTGCAGGAGAACTACTTGCACGTGGCGCCGCAAGCAGCCGGGTGAGCGAGAAGGCGCAAGGCCCAACACGTTGCTATCAGTGGAGTTGCACGATGCGGGAAATGGTCGTACTTATGTAGGCTGCTATTTAGGTTCCACCAATTCATCGAAAGAAATCCGTGTGGCATTCTTCCAAAATATCATCAGCAAAAACTAGGATTTTCGATCAATACTTAAATGTTTTATCGTTTTGTTTCACTAGTAGTAACTTGATTGTTACAGCTATATTACAGTTATGTCCGTACGTTGGTAGTTCTTCTTCTTGTTATTGTGACATGCTCTATAGCAAACATGTCGAATGTTTTTCAGTTCATATTGGCGTGAGTGATGGGTGCAATTGGTGATTGGACTGGGTTATTTCCAAAAAAAATACAGTTTATTCAGCTTCTATGGCAGAGCAGTAAATTTTGAAATTTTGCATTGCAAATTGCAATTAACCTTTGTCATACTCATATCATTATTAGAAACAAAATATAAAGCCTACAAACTCTGGAAGTCATGTGAAAAACCCAGGCTCAGTCCCAGTCATGGATCAATTTTCAAGTGGATATTTTGTTTCTAATAATAAATATCTATATGTCTATTAAGATTACCATTACCATTTATTTTGTCGAGCCACTTCAGAAGCACATTTCAATAATTGGATTAAAATGTTTGACCCGTCCAGCAACGACAAGTACAAACGGCTGGACCTGATAGCCGAGGCCGCCGACAGCCTTTGCTGGGGCGACGTCATCGAGAAGACGATTCGCAGTAGGAACGATGCCTGGAGCCTGCTTCCCACTCAAGTAAGCAGCCTTCATCTCCGTGTCCATCACAAGCCAGTCCCTAAGACTTTGGCCCGCTTGTCAGATGCTACTTAATACAACGTCACTCACGTAGTAAGAAGTTAGGTAAAGGTCTCGACGGCTTGAAAACAAGACGCCGGGTTCCGCTGGCCCCAGGCCCACGTAGTGACCGCGTCACCTTTATAACTATCTTATAACAATCTTGTATAACAATAGTTGAACATCAGCTATCAGCAAATATGCCACACTGATCCCCAAAACCGGTTGCTCTCTCTTCATAGCGTCGTGCTAAAGCTTCTAAGCTTTGTAAAGTTTCTGGACGACGGCAGTAGAACTCGCTCTACTTGACTACCTTAGGCAGATTCACGTAGCGCGTTCTACTTTGCAGGCGATGTTCTCCAGCGTGGTGCCCGGCGACCTGCTGTCGGGCACCATCACCCGCCAGATCGGCTTCCCCCAGTGGCTGGGCAAGAACTCGCGGCGCGGGAAGTTTGCGCGGCTGCTGCAGGAAGTGCACGGACACGCGCGGCTGGCGACGTCGGGCGACAAGCTGGCGACGGGGCTGGACTACGTGCGCGCGCTGCGCGACGCGGTCACGCGCCCGCTGGCGCGCCTCGGCGCCGACGGCGTGGCCGACGCCGTCGGCGTCATGCACGCCTACCACCTGGCGCGCGCAGACCTCGACAGCCTGCTCGAGATGGCCGTCTGGCCGGGCCAGCGAGATCCCATGGCCGCCGTCGACTCGAAGGTGCTTTTACGCCGCGCACGTCTTATAATCGTCATGGTTACCAGCTACCTTTTGGTTGCATTAACTAAAATCTATTTCACTGAGGTATTGAATGCCAACCTCACAAACCAAAAAGTTTCGTGACATTTTGCCAAGCTATGCTGCTTGCTTTTCAAGGGTCTAAACTCGAGTAGATATTAATATGTTAAGTAGTTGAGTTGAAGTAGCTAAGATTAGGAAAAGACATGTGTCTTATGAAAGTAATAACTTTTTATGCCTGTGGGAATGAGCCTGCGTGGCATTTCCCAGTTCCTAGTCCCACTTCGCAATCGACTTTAAGCATGATTGTGTTAATTTTGTTTAAGGCGAGATGAGATGATAGCTTTCATTTGTTCCATTAAAAACACTGAGTAAAGTTCTCACCTCATCTCAATTGCACTGCTGGCTCCCTATTGATCCTGAGCAGCAAAAGCATACCCAAAACCCGCTACATCCACCATCCACTGAGAAACACTCCGTTTAACTATTCACAGTTATTTTAACAGTTTGTTTTCTATGAAGTTTTCTTGCCTAAGATTGGTTATGCAAACGTAGCAAGCTCTCGAGTATTTGTTTTGCCGTTTGTAATAGCGTTGGCAACGTAATGCTGATATGTGAATGAACTCTCGAGTTTATGTCCTTCCTTTGCCAAAAAAGACCCAAGTGGGGACTTGTTACACGGCAGTCATCGTACAAGAACTCGTGAAAAGCGACCTATGTGAAGACGGCGGCTTGATGGGCAACGTGCCACGCTTTTCCTCTGCAGGTGAAGGCGGCGTTCACTCGGACGTTCAACAAGGAGTGTGCGCTGCTGCCGTACTCGCAGGCGGTGGGCGCGGTGAGCAAGAGCAGGGCGGCGGCGGGGGGCGACGCGGAGACCGCCGGGGAAAACAACGACGGCGAGAGCGGGGACGACGAGGCGGCCGCCGAAGACGACAGCATCGCCGCCGACGCGATGATCAAGGCCAAGAAGCGGCCACCAGCAAAGAAAACCAACGACGACGCCGCTAAGAAACCTCGCGGCAAAGCACCGGCAGCGGCGGCCGGGAAGGGGAAAGGGGGGAAGGGGAAAGGGAAATCAAAGTGAACGGGAGCTTGGATTATCGGGAGCTGAAGAGTTGGTTAGGTACCTTAATGAGATATGGACCCAGTTTACAGGTTCATTATGTACATTGTATCTGTTATAGTTTTGATTGTTTTTGACAATTTCTTACTTCTAGTGGTAGCAAACTTTTGTTCTAAGTGATGATATAAAGGCCATTTGGTTGCTGATTTTAGTGGCTGTCACTACTTTTATGTTGTTTCAAATGGTTTCCACTTTCCACTTTCAACTTTGAAAGATTTGCAAAATGCCTCGTTTTGTTTGCGTCTTCCTCATGGTCTTAAATAAATCACAAGTGATAAACTAGAGTCATTTGGGTATTACTTGGAGTTGGACCACAAATACCCTTTAAAATTTATTTTTTTCCTTTCCTGTCTTAGGTGAGATTTTTATGTCATGCTGCAGTTCCTGCAACAAGACCTTTTTATAATAATAATAATAATAATTTGTTTGTCCTCTTGATCATACAATGATATTCGGATATTGTCAATTTACATTTAAAAAAATACATTTGGTGACGTCTTAAATATCTAAATTCTTATACATTTTAATTTAATATACATTTTATTGTTGTATTGTTTTATACATTTCATTTTAAATGTATTATACATTTTATTTTTATTAAAATGTAATGCATTTTTCTTAATGTTGAATTTATTTTACAATCTCGTTCAAATATAATCACATTCATTTTCTATTTATTCACCTACCAGTGTAGTTTTACATTATGTTACATGTTATAATCTGTCATTTGGCACTGTGAGGTGCCATAAACACCTGTAATAATAATACATTATATAATTAATAATAATTGGCAAACAGTGTTGTTTGAATATAGTTGTGATTTTAGCATTATGTCAAGCCAACTGTAGCTGGGAGAATCGAGAAGGAATAAGTGAATTTAATTATTTCTTCTCAAACACAAATTTAAATAATAGAAAATGATCGTATCTAAATGAAGAATTGTACGCATGCGCCAGTTTCCTCACTCGCCATCCGTGAGATCATTGGTGAGATCTTGGATCTGCCGTGAGCCATCTATCTATGGTCATTTTCGTTATTACTCACTGATCGCGTTGGGTGGCTGAGCATCGCCTTCTTGACAAAGTGATATATTTTTGTTGTCAAAAAAGCGAAAATGCAGGTAAAGTGCTTAAATTTCAAGTTATAAATTAACATGACAGTATGGGAAAATATAGTCATAGATATTTCAACATGCTAAAGTAGGTTAACCATGTATGCATGACGAGCAATGCCCTGAAATTTCCTGAAAGCTATTCATGATCTGTTTCCACCAAGAAGCACTTCAAACTTTAGTTTTGGCAAATTTATAAATATTGCAGGAACAACTATTGATTTCGTGTTCTATAATCGCAGGATACAAATGAAGATACCCAGTGGAATGATATTCTCCGCCAGAAGGGAATCATTGGCCCGAAAGAAGCTGAAGTTACTGAGGCCGACATTGTGAATATGATTGAAACAACAATAGAAGAAAAGTCAAAAAGTAGGTTGAAACCCATTGTTAAAATTATATATGTCTAATTTACTGACCAACACCGCCTCGTGTAGTTTCCTTATGTCTACTATCTTATGTCGACCCATTAGTTTTTAATGTAACTTTCTTAATTTCCCTTGTTGCTTTGATTTTAGGTGGGAAGGAGCTCAGAAATTGCGATCTTGACGAGCTGGATGAGCTAGAAGACGACGAAGATGAAGCAGTGATCCTGGAATATCGCCGGATGCGGATTGCACAGATCCGTGCGGAAGCTTCGAAAGATCGGTTTGGTGACGTTATGGAGATAAGTGCCGTGGATTATGTGGGCCATGTTAATAATGCAGGCGAAGATATTTGGGTGGTTTTGCATCTTTATAAACAGGGGTAAGCACATCTAGAAATCTTTCTCAGTTTTTACTTTGAGTAAGCCTATTTGATAACAGATTGCAAAGCTGGTCTTGGAACCAAGAATTGTCAGGGCATTGAAATTCAATGGTCAGGCCTTCGTGTATCATCTGTCATCTTTACTATCCACTAGTCTGTTGTTTTTGGAGCCCTTTAGTTGAATATACATTGTATCTAATCTATGGGTTACTAACATGCTGCTTTCCTTTCTCAGAATTCCATTGTGTGCACTTTTAAATCAGCATCTTTCTCAACTGGCTGCTAAATTCCCCACAACCAAGTTCTTGAAGAGTATAGCTTCGACATGCATACCTAACTACCCAGATCGGAACCTTCCTTCGATCTTTGTCTACTTTGAGGGAAACATCAAGAAGCAGTTGGTGGGCCCGTTAGAGTTCAGGGGCATGAACATCACCGTTGATGGTATGTACTACGCTAAGCACATAATTAGTTACTACTATAGTTCCAATTTTCTAATGTAATGGTATGTACTACGCTAAGCACATAATTAGTTACTACTAGTTCCAATTTTCTAATGCAACACCACTCAAGTTTATCTTGTTGGCATGACAAATTACAATTTTCCTAAATTAGTATTTTTAAAAAATAAGGTTGTGATTTTCAGAGCTGGAGTGGATTTTGTCTCAAACTGGTGCAGTGACGACAAAGCTCAGCGAAGATCCGCGACCAAAAGTCAGAGATGTCCTTTTTTCAAAATTGAAGAACACTGCGGATGACGATCTTGCCGATACTAATGATTGGTAACGTTGTAAATTATTTGTTATTTTTGTGGAAGCTTTAGTTACAAATTGGGAAATATGGTTTTCACATCTCTTTTCTTCATTTGAATGAAATCACACATGCCTTTGATGTAATGACTTAGCTACCTTACCGACTGTTCGTTGGCCGGTTTTCAATTATGCATTGAGTAACAGTATAATTATTAAGTATTCTGGTAATGTATCATTACATATTAATATTAACACTATGGCATCTTACTTTTGTAAGCAGACCTGTTTGTGTGTTCCTTTTGTATTTATTTTTTACTAACACCAAAGATCAATGAAATAAATGCAATATAAAGTTTTATTAACATGGCAACTTCAAGACACCAAATCCCAGTGTGTGTGGCTGCAGCAGCTTCAGTAGGCAGGGGCTACAGCAGCTTTAGTAGGCAGGGGCTACAGCAGCTTTAGTAGGCAGGGGCTACAGCAGCTTTAGTAGGCAGGGGCTACAGACAGCCATGGACAGCAGGCACGAAATGCCCGATGTCCCCGGACGGCCACAGAAATTTACACGGAGGGTGAAGATTTTGTTTCGTGGGGTTGAACGACCCAATAAAAAGTGGAAATAAAATCAGGGAAATATTAAAGTAGTCACATTACCTAGTGGTAGGTACAAAGCAAAGATATTATTATCAAATACCATAATCATGATTGTCATCAAGCTGCCAAATTCAAATTGATCTCAGCTTTGCTCTCAGCCGATCACGACGTTTGCACGAGCCAATCACTGACGGATCAGCTGATCCGTGGACGGTCTGTGGGAGCAATGTCTTGGCAAATATCTTTGTCTTGTCGAGTCGATGGATGGCTGTAAATGTATGTGATAAACATTTTTACTGCCGTTGTAGTTATTTGCCCATTGCTAGATGTTGGCCCTTGGTCGAGTACCACAAATATATCACAACCCCCTTTTTTCTAGGGTAGGAACTAGGAAGTTGTAGGAACAGGAAGGAATTTGTGACTGGTATTGATCTGCCATTTCAGGACTAGACTTGATTTTGAAATGACATTGACTGCTTGTACACATATTGATTTATTTTCTCATTTTCAACAATTTACCTAGTAACATTTTTCAATTACTTATTTACATAAATAATATATTGATAAAAAAATGTACCCATAGAAGTAGTAGGTTCATAATATATCATTTAATCAGTTGGGAGAAAATATTGTTTTCAAAATATTTACAGCAGTGCTTCTAGGATCTTGTCCGAGTGAATTATGTGGCTAGTTCCTAAATCAGTTTTGCGCAGACTTGGCTAGCGCCGATGTTGGCAGCCGGATGTTTCAACAAATGCTGTGCGTTCACCGCTCATTCCACCCAAATAAACATCAAAATGATGCCTGTTCAATTTTTACAATTACTTTTAATTTAAAATCAATCTACCACTTAAGAAGAAGTAACTTACATAGAGGAACCAAAAACTTAATAAATAACAAGAGAAACCAAATACAACTATCATAAAATAATATCAATTATCGACTCTGAAAGATCCTATTAAAACAATGACGGCATCTATGCATTTTAACAGGGAGTAGGGAACTGATGTGGCGCTAAAACGTACCTAAGTTAGACAAGAAATCTTCCTGGACTAGTTTGTTCGATTCCGCATGATATCGAGCAGCGATTGGTGGATGGGGGACCGAGAGCAGGACACGTTCCAATCAGATTACAACTGAAAACCAAACCTAGCTAATGTTAGAGATACAGCAAGCCCGCTGGGCGTGACGCGATATCGAGTACCGACTACCGGATGGATAGTGCTGGAACGCGGTGCTTATAGCAACATGGTCTGCGGCTTTTCAAGCAGCTGCCGGAACGCTGCCAGCCATTGCGCGCCCACGGCTCCGTCCACCACGCGGTGGTCGCAGCTCAGGGTCACCGAAAGGAACTCCGCTGATTTAAACCTGGAATATCAAAGCAATCATGCACTGTTGCTACCGACTTGCCTCTCACTTTCATCTGACTACCACCTTCTTGAAAACTAAAAAGTACGAACAATGATTCAACTCTGATGACAAAATACAACTACGACAGGATTTTAGCTCGACTCGGCCCTTGTAATAAGACTACTAGTTGCCTGGATGCTGTAGAAAGGGCAGTGTCCTGTCCTGTCACAGAGTATATCTAAAGTGTAACTAGTCTCTATCTCAAAATTAAACACAGGAATCAGATGGATGAAGGGCTTAGACTCTTTTACAATGAATACCACTTCTTGCTGCAAATATCTGAAGGATGCTTTGGTCTGTTCTTTGAGGAGGTAATGTTTGGCTCACCCAGCTTCTGCTTTGCTGTCGGGGATGAGTCTGGTAGTCGTCGTGCCCACTGCCAGGATGCAAGACTGTGGAGGGTTGATCACGGCAGAGAAGTTTTTCACGCCAAACATTCCCAGATTGGACACGGAAATCGTGCCTCCCTGGAAGAATGATTACAGTTATTTGCTTTAGCACGGGATTTTTGCCGAGTACGAATCATGTTGCATAACGGAGATTCCAAACTATTACTTATCTTGGGCTTTTAAAAATAATAGGTTGAGGTTCCTTTACAGACAAATAATAATTGCCTCTAGCAAAACTTAAAAGCATCTTGGTAGTTTCTGTCACTCGACAGTGCACATCTAAAATCCAGAGCTAAAAGCAAACAAGTTGTAAGTCTTGCCTGGAACTCATGAGGCTGCAGCTTTCCTTCCCTCGCTTTGCCGGCAAGCCGCTTGACGTCTCTGCTGATTGCCGCTAGCCCCTTCTTCTCGGCATCGAACACGATGGGCGTGATGAGCCCCTTGTCCGTGCTGACGGCCACGCTGACGTCCACAGCGTCGTACTCTCGGATCACTGTGTCCATCCACGCCGAGTTTGCTTCCGGGACCTTCTTGGACGCCAGCGCTATCGCCTTGATGATGAAGTCGTTGACGCTCAGCTTCACTCCGTCCTTCTCCAGCAGCTTGTTCAGCTGCTTGCGGAGAACTTGCAGTTCGTCCACTTGCAGATCAATCGAAAGGTAGTAGTGCGGGATCGTCTGCTTCGACTGGAGGAGTCGCTTGGCGATGACGGAGCGAATGTTGGACACGGGTAGGTCGGTGTATCCGGCCCCGGAGGCGGCAGGTCGTGGAGCGGAGGCGGCGCTGGCGCCGACCGAACCCGCCCTGGACAGGTCCTGCGCGGTTACCGAGCCGAACAGGCCGGAACCCTTGCCGACCGAAGCCAGCTCCAGCCCCTGCTCGGCTGCCAACCTTCTCGCTAACGGACTGGCGTAGATGCGGTCGCCGGCCGCTGAGGGGGCGGGAGCCGGCGCGCTGGCGGCCGCGGGGGCAGGGGCGGCAGGGGCCGGCGCTGGTGCAGAAGCGGCTGGAGCTGACGCCGCTGCAGGGGCGGCGGTCGAAGCGCCATCGTCTTTGAAGTCTTTGAAAGCTGCCAGCGATGCCTCATCCTCGACTATGATGCAGACAAGCTGTTGAACAGCCAGAAAATGTTTACAACATTTTTTTTGGTAACTTTTTGTGAAATACAATTTTGGTCGAGTCAATTATTGAAAAAAAGTATTTTGTACCTTGCCAATTGGAACATCTTTTGATCCAGCTGGTACTAAGATTTTAGCTAGATAGCCCTCTTCTGGTGTCTCAAATCCCATTGTGGCTTTGTCGGTTTCTATTTCGGCCAGTAAATCTCCTTCATTCAGTTTATCACCTGAAATAGAAATTTTTTAGTAGTAGGTAGTTTATATTGCTAGAAAAATCGGAGTTAATTTCACTGAAAATACTTCGTTACAAACATGCCTAGATTAAAATATGGCAAGGTTTATAATAATTCTGGAGAGTTGCTCTTTCTGTGGGTGGATTAATGACAATACTGTTGTAAAATATATTTCTCTATTGTTCTTTTTCAGAATACCTACCTGCATTGTTAATATCAAGAAATTAAAGATGATGATTGTGAGTAATGAAAGGTGATATAAATATGCAAGGCTTGTAGAAAATATTGCAGTGTGTAGCTTGCTGTAAGTAGGTACCTTCCTTCTTTTCCCAGCTGATGATGGTACCCATTTCCATTGTAGGCGACAGGGCGGGTAGCAAAACCCTGCTGTGTGGTGGGTAGTCGCTGTAATATCGTGATTGAGCAAGTTCCCATTTCCATGATGGTTGATTCCTCAGTATTGGCGCCCCCAATGATCTTTAAAATTGAAGACAATACTGTTATTGGCAAGTTGAAATACATTAAGTTTTTTTTTGAAGACTGGTCGCAGAAAATTACAATCAGGGATTGGTTCCGACAACTAATTCAAAATAGTCCAGCTACAGTAGCAACTTAGTCCTCACTAATTCCGTTCAGATCCAATCGCTAATCAACGAGAAAAATAAATAAATAAGTCTGTAATTATCAATTAACCTAGCCTCACTTACAAAACTTCTTACCTGCACAGTTGTCTATTTCGTATGCAATCCAAACTCAAGCAACGCACAGAATTCGATCTCACAACTCTTTTACACGTAAAGTCGAACACATATTTTCGTATGGTAGTCGTTCGTTGCATAGTGGCAATTAAAATATTTTCCGTAATTAACAAGAATAGACTCCAAAGAAGACCTAACGACCCCCTCTCGTTCTGTCTGCTGATCGTGTGCAATTCGAGAAAAGACAAGAGTAGGGGAGAAGTGTTCGTGGATTCGTGACCTTGCCGATTTTAGGTCAAAGGTGCCGCCACCAGTCGGGTCGCAGCCTGATGCACTGCAAGTACGCTTGCGCACTGCCGAGAAATTCGAGAGTTTTGTATTTTGAGTTTTGACAGCCAAGCTGCATGGCTTTTCAAATTAATGGCAAAAGAATGGGCAAAAAAATATTAAACAGATATTTATTATGGTTTGCAAATGAGCACGTAGATTTTCGATATTCGGTTTGTAAAATTGAGATGAATTAATGTTAGATTTTGTGTCAGATTTCAGTGTCAAATTTTTTTTTTGGTTATATTTCAATTGTCACATGCGTTGTGGTTTAATTTACAGGAAATCCAATCAATATTGACTCTCCTAAATATCAATTTGAAATATTTAGAGCAGTCTAAAACTCAGGTAATTTTTTGAATCAACTAGTCAACTAAGGTAATAAATTTGAAATAAAATTTTGCTCACATTTTTCACTTTTTTCTTTTTTCAGCCCTATTGTATCATTGAATTACCTTCTGAGAAAGAAGCGCAACAGATTGCCAGCCGCTCTGTTTCATTGCGTTTTTGCATCGAGCTGTGGGCTCGAGCCACTTCAAAAGATGAGTTAGATAATGCCCTTAAGGCATTTTCCAAAGAGAAAATACAAGAAATGGTTCCACCCACAGCATCGTTCAAAATAAATGTGGAAACGTTCTGCTGCAGACAAACCCAAACTGAGAAAGTTGACAAGATAGAGGTAAGCAGTTTGTTTTTGACATCCAGTGATGCATTCATTAGTATTGTTGTAGCTTGTGATCCTAAAGATTGGATTGTTGGAAATAATTTCAAAGACAAACCTAAGTTTTTCTGAAAACTAACGTGCTAAGATTAGGAAAAGGTCAATGAGGTACTTCTGACACTGTTTCATTTTTTCCGTGATGTTTTCAATTTTCAGTCGTTTAGCTACATGCCGCTGGAAGGACCAATCAAACTTAAAGACCCCGATATCACTCTCCAATTCATCGAGTATTATGGACTCGACTCTAATAACATACCAGAAAAGCCTTACGACCTATTTTTTGGCAGATGGGTAAGGTTACTGAATGTAGAAAAGAATAATCAGAGGTGACATCCAAAAGCCTTGTTATTTGTTCTACCAGTATTATGGTTAAACTTTATTTTATTTTATTTTATTTTATTTTTTTAATTATTAACTAAGCACTAATAATTCCTGTTAGATTGCAGATGGTCAACGGGAACTAATTACGAAACTGTCCTTAAAGACAAGAAAGTTTATCGGGAACACGACTATGGACCCCCAACTGAGCTT
Organism: Nemurella pictetii; assembly: GCA_921293315.2. Taxonomy (NCBI): domain Eukaryota; kingdom Metazoa; phylum Arthropoda; class Insecta; order Plecoptera; family Nemouridae; genus Nemurella; species Nemurella pictetii. Next base: position 35,238,316 of record OV121115.1, read on the forward strand.
ATTGATGGCAAACCAGGCTCAGGTTCGGCCCGGAGACCTGGTGTTGGACCCGTTTGTCGGCACGGGATCGCTTCTCGTTGCTGCTGCGCAGTTTGGAGCTTTTGTCCTCGGCACCGACATCGACTTCTTGATGCTCCACGGCAAGACCAGGCCTAGCAGGATACAGAAGCAGGTGCGTGACCTTGCTTGCAACGCATGCATGGTGCAAGGATGCATTCCCCGTAAATTCTCCATCTATTTCCGACAGCCCAATTCCGTCGCTTGCTTGAAATGAAATTTTTAAGTCTTTAATTCTCTCTGAAAATTTTCCTTACCTAGTAACTCTTGGTTGTTAAGAAACTTAACTGTATTAAGCTCTTTGCACACTGAAGAACATTGAATCCAAACTGATAAAAACATTCTTGGTCTTATATAGTCATTTTTAGTCTTAAACGGTATCACTGTCGGTGGATTATTTCCAGTGCAAGCAAGAAGGATAACTGGGGAGCATGGGCTGGTGTCTTGCAGAAGCAGCGAGACGCGGACGAAAGCATCCGCGCCAACATGGAGCAGTATGGAAAGGGCGGGCAATACGTTGACGTCGTGGTCGCCGATTGCTCGCTGCCGCTTTGGCACGCGTCTCTACGTCTCGATGCCATCATCACAGATCGTACGCTAAGTGGATCAAACCAAACTAAATATTCCTTGCACGAACCCTAGATAGTTATTATTAATTTAATAAATTGTATCCGTACTGGGAGTCGAACCCAGATCTTACACCTTGCTGGGGCTAGGAATTAGTATTATCATTTATGGTAAAAGGACAACCGACTTTCGAGTGGATTCGAGTCGAAATTTATTTGAATTATTTGATTCTCAGCACACACATGATTATTTACGCGTAGCAACATTTTTTCTCTGTGTTGCTGCGGCGAAACATCGCAGGCCACTCGACTGTGAATAGCTGATTTACCGAGATGGCAGAATATTTCTAGCCCTTACTAGTTGCTTGCAAATTAATTTTCATTCAATGTTTCATGGAAGCACAGCTTAACTGGCAATGTTTATCCCCGGCAAAGTGAAAGATCCTGGTCCGTCTCCCAGTGCGCATACAATTTTGTTTGTACCAACGACGCGTTGTGTTTTGCTCCGACGGTGCACAGCGCCGTACGGCATCCGCGAAGCGACGGAGCGGCTCGGAGGAAACTGCGGCAAGATCAGCGAGGAGCACGTCGGGGGTCACGTGCCGTGGAAGGTGGACTACGGCCTCAAGGACATCTACCGCGACCTGCTCAACTTTGCGGCCATCCACCTCCGCGTGGGTGGCCGCCTTGTGTGCTGGGTCCCGGTGGTCCGCGAGGAGTACGCAGAGGCCGGTCTGCCCGCGCATCCCTGCTTTCAGCTGATTGCCAACTCGGAGCAGGTGCTCAACTCGTTCACCGGCAGGAGGCTGCTCACGTTCCACAAAGACAGGGAACCCGACGTAAGTGCCCAAATGCGACTGCACACTTGGATACTTTGCTACCCTTGTCATGGCTCGGATTTACACAAGCTAGTTCGACAAAGAACCATGATTTACCAAGTGGAAAAATATAACTCTTACAATGTAATGTTTGGTTCTCTGGTATGAGCCTGATTCAAGTGGTTTTTAGTTCTGAGAATAACAGTGGAAACCGGCGTTTCGTCAATGAGGGCGTCGACATTTTTAGGGTGACTGATATACCTGTGCACTAGACATGGGTATACGTTTACGGTCAATTTTACAATATTTCTAATTCTGACATTAAATGATGCTCACTGTATCGAATTGGCAGTTAACACGACATTTAATCCTGCCTGAGTGGAAAAAGTCGTAGGTTCGACCCCTTGGGGTGTACAAGTCACCCTCAAGATGCCAGTGAAACGCCACAATGCTGAAAACCACTCAAATCAGAGCTCACACTGTCCAAGTACACCGCATCATTCCATGGCTAACCTCCGCGTAACCACGGATCACACAGAGCCCCGTTGCTTCACCAACTCTTACAATATTTATCATTAGAAACTAAATATCTGCTGTGCATGCCACGAGTAATTGCAGTTTGGTTAAATTATCCCTCCGTATAACAGTTCCAATTGAAACATTCCCGAGCATAAAATCTCCACTAAGAACTTGTTCTTCGGCACGGGTTTCAGCCGAGCCTGCGTGACGTGTGTCCTGACATTGCGATGGAAGACTTCCGTCCGCGCTTCTTCCGAGTCGGGGAGGAGATCAGGAACGAGAGGAAGCAGCGTAAAGTTCAAGCTGTTCGAGCGTATCAACAGGCAGAGAAAGAAACCCGTGGCAGCCAAGCTACGTCGACAACACTCACCGAAACAACCTGACCCTGACTTTTAACCCCGGCGTCGTAATTAATTGTATCGGTTTTCAGAAAAATATTTAGCCAAACTTAAACTTTTTCCAAACAAAATTTCAAGTTAGGTATTTTCTCTGAAAACTCTTGTGCTAAGAATAGGAAAAGACTTGGGTCTTATATAAATAAATAAATTGACTCAGATATTTATTTGTAGGACCTTCATCATGACTTTTTTAATGTATAATTTCTTAATAAATTTAGTACTTGGTTTTTGGATTGTGTCTTTACAATAAAACTTCAAACTGTTACAAATTGAACCAAGAAATTGAAGTAACCATCTTCAAATGGATGCTGTCGACTTTTTACTTCCGAGTTCACAATTCACGTAAATTATAACCGACAGACTTTCATAAACATATTAGCTACCTTAAGCAAAAAAGGAGCATATTTTTAACTTTTGAAATTCTGATCACATGCACCCACACATTATTCTCTAAGAGTTTGAAGCTTACACATTACCAGACAACATCCCTTCCTCCATCCAAACCGGAACAAACAGCATAACAACACAAAACTAGTAGGTAACACTTTTTCACTAGCTTTATAGAAAACCACCCATTTATATCATGGGCTTTACAAATAATAACAAATAAATTGTTTTGGTGAAGAGATATCCCTTCCGAAGGCATTGGTCAAATCGTGATAACAACTCCGCAATACAATAACTCGAGCCCGTCACCGTCAAATAAATAACACGTGGCTGGCGGTGGCGGTGGCGGTTGCTCCTAGTTGGACGTTATCTGCAACGCACCGATCATCGATTCGAGGGCGGATACCTGGTTGTCCTGTGGCCCTTGCTCCTTGTAGCGCATGTTGATCTGTTTCAGTGCCCACTTGATCAGCTTGTTGGCTTCCTGTTTCTTGCTGGGTGTCACCTTGGCCGAGATGGCGATGTTCGTAGCCGCCTGCAAAGACAGGCGTAAACGTCATCACGACAAAATCTTTAATTTCAGATTAGCAATATCCACACCAGCACTGAACTTGTAAATAAAAGTGAAGGCCATCGATTTACCACCGGAATAGGCCCTTCAACTTGTAGTTGATGGGGGAATCTAATCCGAGGGTCATCAACGCATCGTAACTTACGAGGAAGAGTCCGTAGAGCGAGCGCATGCTGCCGGGACTCAGTTTGAGCGCCAGGCAGTAGTGTGCCCTGGCCAACTCCATGTTCTCGAAACCTCCCTGCGTGTAGCGAATCTCTGCGTAGCGCTGGTGGATCAGGTGGTTGTGCGGGTTGTACAGGATCAGCTCCTCCATGCAGAAGCCCGCTCGGCCAAAGTCCTGCTCCACAAGGTAGAGGTCGCTCAGCTCTTGCCAGCCTTCCTGGTCGCTCATAAACCTGCAGAACGTTGCACCATGGTTTCACACTGTCACCAACTGCCTAACATTCCCGATTCAGAAAAAGTTTTTGGCTGGTTCTCAAATGTCATTAGCATCATCACTTATAATTCAAGGATATTTTTGGGCTGTCTGTATCAGATGAAGTTTGCAGCTTGTTTATAAGAAATTAAAATTGAGGAGGTAGATCTGAAACCATTCCTTACTTTTTTAGGTATTCAACGAGTTCCTTTATCGCGTCTGCATTCCGGCCCCTAGCTTTTAGGATTGCGATCCGGCGCTTTCGTGGAGCTGCGTTTGTCTCGTCCCTCTTGATGATCGAATCGAGTAACTCCAATGCTTCATCATATCTACATAGGCATAATGCAATGTTTAAAATAAAGACCCATTAGTTACAAATCTATACACAATTTAGATGGTCAATATACCTTTCCGCTGCCTCTAGTTTGAGTGCTTGCAATCTCCGAACTCGGAGACTGGTGGGGAACTCGGTGAGAAGACCCTGAAGACAGCGATCAGCCACGTCCAGTCTGTTGCAGTCGAGGGCAGCAATGCACACTTGCTCAAGCACCAACACTTCTAGCAAGTTACAAAGAAGATCACTCATTATTGTTTAACTTGCACAGTGCACTGGAAACTCGAGTCGACCAATTTTATACTTCACATACTTTCATCGCCGAGCTTGCTGATCTTTTTGCTAAGAATCGTCTCCCATTGGTCAACCACTTCCCGACTTTTTCGCTCATTACTCTCTCTCCATGCACGGAACAAGTCACGAACATCTGAAACAAGGGAATTTGGAACACGTAAAAATTCACTGTTCTTTTTGGCATCTTGTGGTTTAATCCGTTGTATAGAAGTTCATCACTGAACTCTGAGGGACACTGGGCCGAACAGCTTTTCAATCACAATTTTATTTCTATTTAAATTTTAAAATGAAAGCTGCTTAGGGTCAGGTGATTTTATTGTTTGCCAACTGATTACATTTTAAATAAGGTCCATCAGCAACTAGAACTCAATTTAATCAGGATTCAGAAATACCCCAATAGAACAGGAAGTGCCTCTAATATTGAGTGCACAGTGGGTAGGATTTCAGTTTATAATTCCTAAACTAAACAATTGCTATATCTTAAGTTACAAGAAGTCTTAATTCATCTATTGCAAGCAGAAATTTGTTTTCAATTAATAAACATTTGTAGGGAGGGGAGCAAAAATGATTGTGTTCAAGACAGATTAAAGACCCCACAATTTCGTTTAAGTAGGTAGGTAGTATACATAGCAACTAGCAGATCTAGGTATAACTGGAAATTAAAAGACTATTGCATTCCATTCTTACCTGTCCAACTCATATTATTCTTCGCTCCAGGCATCTTGACAATTATTCGGCGACTGCGAGTGCGTAAACGAAATGCGCCGCTGCCTTGCGGTGAGGTGCGCTGCGTGACAGTGCGTTGCCTAAACTTGGCCTAAAACCCCTCTCTCCCTCTCCGTCACTTCTTCAGTCCAACAAACTCAACGCTAGTTTCTCCTGCTGATTGCCGAACACGAACGAATATGTGTCGACGTTAGCCGATGTCAACATCGAGCTGCTAGCGGTGAGCGAGAGCGAATGATCCGCCCTTGGTTGTCGTAGAAAACAGTCCGCGATGTGGTTGATGGATGAAATGAAATAAAGGAACGCAGTTAATATGGGGTCGAAGTCTTGTCGTGCTTTGTGATTGAGTGGATCAATCATTAAAATATTAGTGCTTTGCGTGAGTGTAATGCCCGAAAAGTGTCTAAATCAATTGTAACATGTCTTTCTGATCAATAACCGTTGTACCTATTTGGCCTAACATCTACCATTTGCATGTAAGTTTACTGAAAAATATTTATTTGAGACTGCCACTCCAGACTCCATGACAAGGCCTCTACTTTAGGCCTATCTTTATCAAACTTTATTGAAATGTAATATCTGTGAAGCAGCATTCCAACTATGGTGTTAACTGTAAACTGATGCATTTGCTTTCTATTCCAATCTAAATCTGTTTATTCGTATAGGTATAGCACCTAATCAGATTTTTTCTACCCTAAGTGGTATCTATGTGGTGTTTATATTGATCATTGCCTATTAATTCTTTACAGGGTGGGGTGAAGATAACACAGCAAACATTGAAGCTCACTTGAGGAAATCTCTTCAAAAATGGAATCCACTGCATGTCCTGTGTGCACACTGTACCTCAGGGAGGGTATATCTCTGTATGATCATCTTGACACACATCCAAAGGATCAAGTAATCGAAGCACTAATAAGGATACGAGAGCGAGATGATTCTACGGCACCCTCACAACAGCTGATTTCCATCCCAACTTCCCAGTCTGCACCATTTTATCCAACCCCACAACCATGTTACCCCGTCCATCAGTATTCAGCAAACAGCTATGCATACCAGCAGATGGCAATCATGGGTAGCTCTAGCATTCCACCGCACATGGGGCCTGTCGCCATGGTAATGCCACCGAATGCCCCCAATCCGAGCTTGATGCAGGTAATGTACAATCCGTACCTGCTGCAGCAACAGAACATCCATCTCTTGGCCCCACAGAGCAGTCCCAGCCAACCGAGCTCACCGATCCACACCGAATCCCCGCTAACTATCCCGAAAGTCAGCATTTCGTCCCACCTCACCTCCGAATCTGTCCAGACCAATTTGTCGTCTGACTCCACCCCATTTCACCTGCATTCGCCAACACTGGAGCCGAGGAAGCGGCAATCTCCCACGATCTCACACAGTGGCTTTGTGCCGCCGCTGCCGGCACCCACCCAGCCGATCCGGCCCGTGCCCGTCTTCGAAGTGAACCGCGAAGAAGCCCGGGACGAAGACATGGAAGTGCCCCTCTCTGTCAAGCTGTCGCTGCACTCGGAAGAGTCCCCTGCTTCGCCCCGTGTGTCCAGCCCTTCGGTCGAAGAATACCCCCCGGCAGACTCGAACCGCTCGAGCTGCTCGAATTTCGTGCAGTTCCAACTGGCGAGGCTGCGGAGCTCGCGGCTGTCACAAGACTCGGCAGAGGTGTTTGTCACGCCGAGCAGCACGGACAAGGAGACGTCGACGCCGACGCCGTGGCCGGCCGCCGCCAACGTCGACGCCGCCGCCGCCGCCACCTCCGGCTGCCCCGCCAACATCAGCAGTGGGCTGCGCGAACTCATCGCCAACAACACAATCAAGCTGACGCCGGTGCCGACCCTGGCAGCGCCGCCATCCGCCGACGCCGCCGACCCCGCGCCCTCGATCTCGCTGACACTTCGGTCGAAACGATCGGCGCGCGCCGCGGCGGCCCGCAAGCGCTCAGCGTCAGACTCGTGCCCACGCGCGCCCAGCTCGCCGCCGCGCGCCGCCGCCGACCCGCCGCCCTTCTTCCTCGGCCTCACCGGCAGCTCGCGGCACGAGCCGGCGCCCGCGCCGCATGACGCCGACACGGAGGAGGTGGACGAGTTCCGCAGCGACCTCTCGCAGACGAGTCGACGCAACAGCCTCAAGACGGACCCGAGCGACGACGACGCCGAGTCAAAACGCGACGTGGACTTGTTGCTGGAGCCGGCGCGAGCCGAAGCCGCCGTGGCCAGCTTCCGGCGTGTCTCGCTGGAGCACGACGGGGAGGACCCGTTGGAGGTGCGCTCGGCCGTGGACAGCATCGTGATTCAGATGGGGCCGGCGCGCGGCGGCAACGGCGCGAGCCGGGAAGAGTACATCACGGCGGACTGCTCGTTCGGCGGGCGACGTGCGGAGGAGGATGAGGAGGCGGGCGACCCGTTCGAGGCGAGGTTCCTGGGGGAGTGTCTCGGCGGCTTCGACGCAACGGCCACGGCCGCCGTGCCCGTCGCCGCCTTCAACGAACACTCGCAGGGATCGGAGCGCGAGTACCTCACCTTGGCGACCGCGCAGCCGGCCATGCAGCCCAAAGTGCTCAAGCAGCAGGTGAGTCCGCTGGGGTTGCTTTGACGCTTGCGACACCCCTAGGAACCCGGGAACTGATTTGATGAGAGTAATTTTCCCTCATTTACGTAATTTTTGTTATGAGGTGTCGCAATCCAAAAATTTATTTGCCATAATATCCCCTTTCAATGGCGAATCATAACAGTTAGACTTTAATCAAGGGTGCAATTGTTGGTTGGAAAATAACGTTCTATAATTTTGACAAAACCCAAGATATTTATTGGACCATAAGTCCATTACACAAAATATGTCTTTCATATCAAAAAATTATCGATTATTTGTGTTGACGTCTCTGGGAGAATTTACTCACAAAACTTGCCTATGACAGTAACAAAAAGTGATGCAAAATTATTGATCAAGACAACTTGCAGATTTGTGCTATTAAAATTGGGCCATCATATTATTTGAAATCAAAAGTGGATTCATTGAATAGAAATGAACAAATAACTAACATTAAGCAATCCTGTTTTTGGTGGGTTAGCAATAGCAATTTAGGATTTTGAAAAGGTACTCTATGGACACTGAAAACCATTCACTAGTAACTTTTCCAAGTCCCAATGAAGGTTTACTTGAAATATGTTTCGGTAAAAGCCAGGTGAAGGCTGAGCACAAGGCTTAGGAAGCCACTGGGCCTTGCTTAACGATTGAAAATCAACTTGCCAAATAACATGTTCATGAGCTTGGTCGATCCTCATTTCACTGGGCAGGCAACAACTGATAAGGAAAAATGGTTCATCATAACGAGGAATAGGTCCACAAAGCTCATAGCATTGTGTGTACCCAGCCTACCTACACTATTTTCAAACCAACCTTATTTAGTACTTGTAAATATTTCAAGGGATGGTTTTCAGTGTCCAGAAGTGTAAATTGCTTCCTACCCTCGGAGTCGAACCTTCCGAGTCTGAAAGCCAAACATCCCTACAATCGATGTATTTCTCACGGCGGCAACTTCCAGATCGACGACCTGAACGTGTCGACGTCCTACGAGGTGCTGGCGCGCGAGGGCTGGGCGGTCCTGGACGGCTCGGACACCGAGTCCGCGACGCTGCGCCGCTGCCGCCGCCGCGAGCCGTCCCCCGAAGAGCCGCGCTGGCAGGAAGTGCGGTTAGGCAGCCCGCCACCCTCGGCAGCCGCCGCCTCCGCACGCCTCCTGCGCGAGCCTTCCCCCGACGAGCCGCGCTGGCAGGAAGTGCAGCTCTGTCTGCCGCCTGCGCCCGCCCCCGACGCCGCCAAGGCCCGCGCGCCCCGTCCCTACAAGTGCGCCCTCTGCGGCGAGACGTTCAACTGTCCCAAGGAGCGCCGCGTCCACAGAACGGCGTTCCACTCGGCCAAGGCCAAGCTCCCGGCCGAGGCGGCGGTGGCGGCGGACGAAGAGGCCGACGGCGCCGCCGCCGCCGCCACCGCGCCGCTCAAGACGGAGAAGAAGCCGGCGCGACCGCGGCGGAAGAAGCGCGTGGTGAAGGCGTGCTCGGTGCTGGTCGTGCAGAGCGCCTCCGACAAGTTCACCGGCGTGTTCGTCAAGGAGGACGGCATCGAGCCGATGGAGCCCAAGGAGGAGGCGGAGGGCATCAAGACGGAAGAGCGGCGCGAGGGGGAGGCCGAGGAACCGGCGGCGGCGACTGCGGCGGGCGGCTCGGTGATCCGGCGGGCGCCGCGGAAGGTGTTCCGCCAGGCGCGCGGCGGGCCCTACACCTGCGTCTCGTGCCCGTCCACCTTCGTCGCGCGCAACAAGCTGCTGCAGCACGTGCGGCTCGAGCACAAGAACCTGCGACTCAAGAACCCGTACATCTGCAACGTCTGCCAGGAGGTGTTCACCAACGACCGCCGCTACTCGGAGCACCTCAAGGTGCACCCGCTCGAGTGCAAGACGTGCTGCAAGACGTTCTTCCGCCGGCAGAACCTGGTGCTGCACATGCGCCGCCACCTCGGCATCAAGCCGTACCCGTGCAACATGTGCGCCAAGTCGTTCATCACGAAGCAGAAGCTCACCGAGCACAAGAACGTCCACCTGAATCTGACGCCGATCAAGTGCTCGCTGTGCACGATGTCGTTCCGTCGCTACAGCAACCTGATCCAGCACAAGAACCGCTTCCACTACCTGATCAAGAAGAAGGTCAAGGACTACGTGTGCTTCTGCGGCGAGATCTACCACTCGCGCAAGAAGCTCGACTGGCACAAGGAGATCCACGAGAAGAAGCCCAAGTGCTGCAAGTTCTGCTCGGAGCGATTCGTGCACACGGCCAGCCTCACGCGGCACGTGCGTCGCGCCCACGACCGCCGCTACATGCCCAAGGTCGGCCGCGAGACGGAGAACGTCGAGTGCTCCGTCTGCGGCCACGTGTTCCTCAAGTCGTCGCTGTCCGTGCACATGCGTCTGCACACGGGCGAGCGTCCGTACTCGTGCACCGTCTGCGGGAAGAGCTTCACGACCAAGTGGAACCTGCAGCAGCACCGCTGGACGCACATGTCGCGGAGCAGCAAGCCGTTCAAATGCTCGCAGTGCAAGTCGGCGTTTGCCCGCGAGAGCGACTACACCCAGCACATGGACTCGCACAGCAACAAGCGGCCGTACACGTGCAACGTTTGCGGCCTGCAGTTCGTGCGCAAGAACAACTGCATCCGGCACGCCAAGGAGCACCAGGCGGTGAAGACGTTCACCTGCAAGGTGTGCTCCAAGTCGTTCCACCGGGGTTACTATCTGAAGGACCACATGATGGTGCACAGTGGCGCGCGCCCTTTCACCTGCCACATCTGCGGCAAGGCGTCCAGCACCAAGTCGAACCACAACAAGCACGTGAAGATCCACCACGCGCGCGAGCCGGTCAACACGGAGGCGTAGGAACGGCCGGGGGCGGTGGGGCCGGGGCGTCGGCTCTTGCGGGCTCGCCGGCCCCTGGCTGGCAACGTCTAGCTGTTTTTTCCGTGTCTACGAATTATATTTTGGCGACGGGAAAGGAGTGCATGCTTTGCGTTATTTAACTTGTGTTTCGATGTGGTACCAGCTATGTTTGTTAGGAGGTGGACGATATCGTGACTAATGGGGTCGCGATTGTGTGCTGCATGCGTTTGTGGCTGACGATGGTGGTGAGAAAGTTGCTCATGTCAGTGGTGGCCCCTGGGCGTAGGCCAGACTTTTTGAGTGTCTACCTTCCAAAAACAATTACATTGCAATTGAATGATGATATATTTTTTTGACTGTACAGATTTTAACTTATAACTGTTTTCAGTTTTACCCATATGTGTACGTACCCTGAAATTGCCGTTTTTTTGAGTTTATTTGGCACGTTTTGTATGCCAGTGGTTATTGAATGTACCTATAATTGTGAATTAAGCCAGGTAACAGGCCGAGATCTCGTATTGCGATTCTATTCAAGCTCTGTGTTTTGTGGAACGCTTTTCTTATTTTACGTTACAATTAGTATGCTCCGATGAACTTATTTTATTGAATGAATAACTGAATACCACTTACTACCAGAATGTCCTCAAAGTATAGTAACTCTTAAACTAGAAACTTACAGTAAGTCAAGTATATCAATATATTGATAGACACATATGTTTCTTACCTAATTGGATAGATAGCTGTACCTATATTATCTGAGAGAGTTGATTTTTTAAATTTATCTAATCATACATTTATTTTATTAATACAAAAATTTGTGGGCTTTAAGGCTCATTCTAAAACCAAACAACTAGACATTCGGATTTACTTTGTTTTGTATGACAGATTTCTAGTGAAAGACGAATGAGTGTTCTTAAGCATGTGATAAAATGAAATGATTATTTGTTAGACTAAGATGGAGTAAGCTATGGCATCATAAGTACCTAAGTGTATGTTCATGATATTATATGGTAACGGTAACGGTGGCAGTGTGGTCTTGGTGGCCGATGCTTGGTATGCCATCGGGCCAGCTGGCACAATTTAATCGACGTTAAGTTATCTTGGTTCTACTTCTGGCTGTCTCTTTCCGTTGATTTGTGGGTAACATATCTTGCATCTGGAGCTAATTACACTTGAGAAACGTCGATTGTTACATGTTTATTTTGTGTAGCCTGTGCAATTCTACTTCTTGAATTGCCACTGGCAATATTTCAGCTCTGTTTTGACGGGCCTAATGTGTACTATTGTATAATGTAAAATACTGGTAATCCCAAATTAATTTATTCCCAGTTTTGAAGCCAATAAAAAAACGATTTTTACCAAACAGATACTGTGTTTGCTGGGATCAAACCAGATTGGAGACGTTCGTTTTTAAAAAACATAAAACTTCTTGTTCCTTTACAAGAAACTATTGATTGACAGTAATTGTTAATGTGACAGGTTGTAATTCATGTATTTTTTTCATTCCAAATGTTAGTCAAACTGGGAAGGTTCCCAAGTCCATTTCCACACCTCGCTCCTTGAAAACTTGCTTGTATTTATGAGCGATGGTCTGCATGTCGTTCATCAGACTATCTTGTACTTTGTCGGAGTTTTCAAAGTGGCTGGGTGGATCGCCAAGATGCTGGAGCCTTATTCGGATTCTCTTGAGATCTGTTTGAGAAATGCTTTGGATTCATGATTCTTTAAACATCATTTTAGTTATTGTCTTTCATTTAACAGTTGATGAGAGTAAAATTAGTCCAAGCGAAGGTGAAGGTACGTTCTTTGCATGCTCATAATCGGTAGGAAACCCTGTTGGACACATCTTTAAATTCTACACATCACCCGGCTGTTACTACTGGACATACTTACGAAGATAATATCCATCTCTGATCTTCTGGCAAATAATGTCCATGGTGGTCTTGCGATAGAGAATCCCACAGAACTTGAACTCGGACAGGAATACCATGTTGTCAAGCACTTTCAGCAAAATGCCATCAAGAAGCTCTCTGTTATGCCACAAGTGGATATCCAGTAACTCTAAAATATCAGAATTTCCATCATTAAGAGCTTTCACCAAGGAAAGAAATATTAATCTAATTAATTTGATAGAATCTGAAACAGCACTAATAAAACATGGTTGTATTAATTGTGATACTCACCAAGTTTTTGACTGTACAAATGAATTATTGTCTTCATAATGCAGTCACCATGAAACTCTCGTGCAATGTGACGGATTTGGATTCCCGAAGATAGGTAGAACTTACTTAAAGGAATTGATGGACTCAAGAATGCCGTGACATTTTCATAGAGAGGCTGGGCAACTGAAACCAAGTTCAGGAATCAATGCATCGTATATTTTAACGCATTACGTCACCGATCCAAAACATGCCGTGTAAAAGCTTAAGCGTGGTCGACAGAATCCCCGTACGGCAGCAAAATCAGCTAATTGAGTTTGGCATGAGGTTGTTACCAAAAGCCATGTGGACCTTCAACATAGGACAATACTGGATGGCGATTTTCCAAGACAAGTCGGGTATTTTAAATCTCCCGTCAAAGTCATTGGCGTGACTCGGGTGTGGGCTGTCTTTCTCCAGACAAAGCAGCTGTAGCTCTTTGAGTCTTCCCGTGAGCACAGAAGCGAGGGTGACCAGTGTGTGTCCGTTGACGTCCGCTAAGTATCCATAGTTGATTGCCAGCGTCGTAAGGTGGTGGAACCTCAGCAACGACCGCCAAAACGAAAGCTTGCACGTAGAGCTGGCTTTAAACGAACCTTTATCTGAAAGTTTTGTCACTTATTTAAAATATTTCTGCCAAAAATCCACATTCAATAAATAATATAGTTGGAAAGGAGAAACAAAGGAGTAAATGAAGTACCTAGCAAGAAATGGTAGGAGTGCTAAGTATGGAGAAGTACCTAGCTAAATAGTGTTTCATTGTGTGATTTGTTTGGTGTTTGAAGGTATTCCTTGCAGAAATGCTTATTTACGCCATTCTATATGTGTCTACCGCTTCTCTAAGCTGTATTTTATTGTTATTCATAATTGCATCTCAGTGAATTATTTGGCCATTTGGCATCTCCAAACAACATTCAGCAGATAATACTACGTGATTTATGTAGGTGTAAATTTCACCTCGGTATTTGCAGAAGGTGGTGTCTAAGAGAACTGGGTTTTCATCATGGTGGAACATTTGCCACATGTAGAGTTGCTTCAAAGACTTCCCAGAACCACAGCCAAGTGCCATCAAAAGCTCCATTCCTTCCTTTCTCTTCACGTGAATGTTATCGAAACATACTATTGATAAGTTGGTCTGCCAACTGGGAAAAAAAAATTGAGTAAATTTTCAATTTTCATTGTGGAAACAATTAAATACTTCTGTTGTGAGAAAAATTCTAAAATCCCGTTGCAGGATAGAAATAATTTACCTCAGCCTTGTCTTTGCAATGGTAGATACTTGGAATTAAAAAAATACTCATATGACTTAATTAATTATTAAAAGTGATAATTGGAGGAATAGCAAAGCAGGAAAAATTATCAACTGAATCGGGATTAAAACCCGGGACCTTTTGCTTTTTGCTACCCCTCCAACATTATTGCTCACTGGTTTGAGCTTGTACCAGAAAACCAATTTCACAAAGGTAAATAATAATTCACCTCAGATAATAAACTGTGGTTTTGAGGAAGCTCTTTCTTGAAGCGTGATCCAGCCAATCGATATCAAGCAAGGAGTCGCAAAAGACAAACTGCTGAATTTGACTTTGCTCCAGTGCAATTTTTGTAAGCGTGTAGCCTGCAGCCTGCGATAACCTTCGAATGAAAGTTTGGCTTGGCCGAAAAGCTGCCCGTTGTATGTTCCAGAGGTAGGTGACCATATTGGAGGAGAATTCCAACTTTGGGTAGACATCAGGGAAGAGCAGAGCATCACAGTGCACCCGCAGAGTCCAGTGGCGACGGACCTCTTGCTCCTCCAACGCGTCGTCGTCTTTGCCATTCTCCTCTTCAAGAGAAACGGAGCAGATCTCTTCGTCACCACCAACTGATCCACTTTCCACTTCCTCTAGCTCCAAGGATTCATCAGACATACTAATGACAGGGATATCGTTAATGTCTAAATTTTTATTTCTGAATAAGTTTTTTGAAATTTGAAGGGGGAATTTGGTTTGAGATATTAAGACTGACTTCTACAAGAATTTAATTTATTTTGTACACTTTTCGAAAAGCAAGTGATTATTAAAAGTATATGTGATTTGGAAATATAATCTCAATTGTTTCCATGCATTTAATTAGCTGCTCTCTGTATTGACCAAAAGTATTGTTAAAAACAAATAGGTATTGCAGCAGCATGCATCAATTTGAATATCGCGCCAAGGCAGCCGCAGCCAACCGCCGCCAACCGACGCCGAGCCGAGCACCGAGCCGAGCGACGAGTGCGCGTTTTGACCGAGCCAAGATGCATGCCGGTCGCCATCTTACGTAGGCTGTGGTATTTTGGCCGTGATGAAAACATCAGTATTCGGTTTACTTTCTATCGGTTTTGGGGTTGTCCGCATAGATCATATTGGTTGATAACACGTGAAATAGGTGAGAATGACGCTGTGATATTCGATGAATGTATATTGGCAAGAAGTACACGATTATTTATTGCAGTCAATTGGGCGCGAAAGGGTAGGCCTAGCGTAGCGCCAAGGAAATTTACTAGTAAGGTTGACTGTTGTGGTTTGACAACTGACTTATTAAACTATACCTTTACTCCACAAATTACTTGTTCAATTTCGCATAAAAATTCTGAATATCAATTTAATATAGATATTCCCAAAGTTACTAAGTTTTAAATGATGCCACTAGGCATTCACAATTCACTCAGCATTCACTGGTCTATGGTTAGTGGGCAGGGCATTTGCCTATGCAAAGGGACAGTTGGCTTGGCTTGTAAACAGTAGTTAGCGAGGTCGCTAATCACAATTTATCCATCGTACATAGTATTTGAAAATATGATTATATCATATAGATGATTAAACACTTCATTCGTTGCTGTCCGATCATAAATCCACGAGTTGACTGATTGACCCTGTTGACATGTATCGTAAACTGTCCGATTTTCAGCCCTTATATATATTTGGTTCCATGTACTAAATTGTGAATCATTTATCTTTTAGCTAATTTGCCATTGGATTGGAGTGGCTTTCTTGAAAGGCCTGTTCAGCGTGAAAGCATTTTCGCTGTTGAAGCAAGATGTTTTACGCTCATTTTGTGTTGGCCAAAAAAGGGCCGTTGGCCCGGATTTGGTTGGCTGCTCACTGGGACAAAAAACTTACTAAAGCTCATGTGTTTGAAACGAACATTGAGAAATCCGTCGATGGTATTCTACAACCAAAGGTATGACCACAACTTGAAAATAGTGGCAGAAATTAGGATGTGTGTCTCTAGTAAACTTACGCTAGAACCTTTTTGTATAATATACTACACAGCACAATCATACCACAATTTTTTTTAAAATGTACAGCCAATTCTTTACAATCAAATGCTTAAATTATTTTTCGTGCCTAGGTAAAAATGGCTCTTCGAACATCTGGCCATCTGCTGCTGGGTGTGGTGAGAATTTACTCGCGGAAAGCCAAGTACCTTTTGGCGGACTGCAATGAAGCATTTGTCAAGATCAAGATGGCATTTCGTCCGGGAATGGTAGATTTACCGGAGGAGCACCGTGAAGCCGCTGTCAACGCCATCACGCTCCCGGAGGTGTTCCATGACTTCGATTCTGCCATGCCAGAGCTCAAGTTAGTACTTGTTTCAAGCCCTCTTTTCCCTCTCTACCTCAAACCATCTCGCAGCCTGTCTGTCACAATTTCAGTAACCGTATGCGGAGATGTGACGTGACTAACCCAGGCTACTTGACCCTGCAGCGATGTGGACATCGAAGCGCAGTTCAGTCTGAACCAGTCGCGAGCGGAGGAGATCACAATGCGCGAGGACTACGGCAACATGACGCTGGCGACCAACGAGGAGGGATTCGGTGACATGGGCTTCGATTCGGAGCCGTCCGATGTGATGAGGAACATACCCAATTTCGAGCCGTCGCTGGATCACTCGGCGATGCTGTTCAGCGACGGGCCCAGCGCAGACCGCCTGCCCGGAGAGAAGGAGCCGCAGCCGTCGACGTCCGGCGGCCAGTCCTCTCGGCTGGCCATGGACCTGGACACACCAATGAAGGACGACGGTTTCGGGGGTCACCTCGGCCAAGACATCATGGACTGTGAGTCACCTGCGATCTTGTCGCACTAGTTATTAGTTCCGAGTTAAACCCCTTAACAATAACCCTGTCTTCTCAAAGATAAATTTGCACTAAAAAATTTGCCAAATCTTAGCACAAATTCATTATTATCAAAATAACTAGAACCTAACTAGGATATTGAATGCTAAACTTTTTAATAATTACACTTGCTGTCAGTTTGTCTGCTTGGCTGGAAACTTAGCAGCAAGCTGCGTGAATGGTGCTGTGTGAAGCGTGCTGATGGAAGCATAGTGTTTGAAGCGACCCCGCCTAACGCTTTTCGTGCTTTCAGCGGGCGGGCTGTTTGAAGGCGGGCTGTTCGACGATGCGCCCATGCTGCCAGATCCCGACACACACAAGTCCCTGGACCGCGTCCCGGACAACGACGACAGCGACGACGACATGGACCACTTCGGTGGACCGCCCTCGGTCGGAGGACACAGGTAAGACCCGCCCCTGCCGCTAGCTACAAGCGCTTACACCCGGCGGCTCGTGGAAGAAAACCCACCTTTATGACATGAAATGGAAACAACTGAGTATCGCCCATGCTTGGATGCAAGGAATGTAACCCAAAGATCGGGTAGACGTTAGGATCTAGGCAAATATTAAAATTGTTTGTTAGTGAAGGAAATGCCAAATGGCTGGCAAATGTAGGGGTAAGAGGAAAGCAGAGGGAAACAACTCACAGAGTTGATTTGAGCAGGAAAAAGAAGAAAATAAGGTTTGAGCATTCAGCATTTCCCTTTCCAAACAGTCTTTGTTGGTTGTAGATGTAAAAAAAACCTTTTGCCGAAAACCTGCCTCATTTCTACCAAGTTGGTTGTTCCACTGTGCGGTGAAACGGTTGTCTGACCGCCGCTCGTCTTTCCGCAGCATGGACGGTGACTCGCCGGTGCCGAGCCCGATCCCGAACCTCTCTGGGCCGGGCGCTGGGTCGGAGCCGCAGCTGATGCCGCCGCCGCTGTCGACGGCCTACCCCGACCCGAGCGACGAGCCCGCGGCGCTGGACGCACTCAACGAGCACCACGAGCAGACCACGCTGCTGCAGAACGAAGACGAGAGCTTCGCGCTGGCGCCCGTAGACGCGTCCGCTTTGCGAGGTGAGCTGCCGCCGTCTGCCTTTCTTGGCCCCGGAGACCCCGGCCCCGTCCCAGCAATCTAGGCTGTGATTCCTAAATCACAAGAACAACACCATCATGGTTGATGACCTACTTGAGTTGTAATGTAGTGGAACTGAATGTGAAACTGAATGTGAAAGAGATGCGATTCCTGAACCACGCCGTGTGTTTGGTTGCGCAGGCTTCACGAAGACCAAGCGCAAGCGCAAGCTGATCGTGGACGAGGTCAAGAACATCTCGGGCGAGGAGATGAAGGCCCAGCTGTCGGACACCAGCGACATTGTGACCACGCTGGACCTCGCTCCGCCCACCAAGCGGCTGATGCACTGGAAGGAGACGGGAGGCGTGGAGAAGCTGTTTGCGTTGCCGGGTCGCCCGATCCCGGCCAGGGTGCTCTCCAAGGTGCGTTCCGCTTCCTGTTTTCTTCCTCATCGATGCACGTCATCACTGCATTCATCAGTCAACGGCTTTCTGTGCGCCCTCTTGTTGAACAATTGACTTGTGAGGGAATCGGAACACTGTCATGCTCTTTGCAGTGCATTTTATTTAAATTCTATCGAAAGGTTCAA
Organism: Nemurella pictetii; assembly: GCA_921293315.2. Taxonomy (NCBI): domain Eukaryota; kingdom Metazoa; phylum Arthropoda; class Insecta; order Plecoptera; family Nemouridae; genus Nemurella; species Nemurella pictetii. The sequence continues at coordinate 35,256,822 of OV121115.1, forward strand.
CCCGTTAGTGACCTCAAAAGAGCATACATTTTCTATTGGAATTGGAGCGTCCCCCGTTGGGTAAGGAAGTGAGCAGAAAGGCAAGACGAGCCGAGAGGATGATGGCAGATGAGACCGTGTTCGCCTTGCTTTCCTCCGTCCCCTACTCGAGTTATCGGCTCTTTGGCGTTCCTCGCCGCAAGCCGAGTTTGGCGGAGACTGGAGAGCGAAACAACGAGCGCGCGTTGCTTTGCAGAACTACCAGCGGCACCTGACGAGCAAGGCGGCCGAGAACCTGGACTTCGGCACTGTGGGCGACGAGGGTGAAGAGGACCTCGCGCTGGAAATGGTTGGCGAAGTTGAGGGCGTGGATCCGGCCCCCGGCGCCGCCCCCGCCGCCCCCGGCACGACCGCCCCCGGCGCCAAGCGACCGCCGCGCAAACGCAAGCTGCAGGAGGCGGAGGAGTTCCAGGTGCGTGAAGCGTAGGAAGGATGGAGGGCGATTGTTTTCAAATGGGTATCAAATGGTCACATCTTGTGAAGGTTTCCAATCAGACATGATGTTTTTAAACTTATCCAAGCAAATCTGCTTGATAATATGTCAAGTAATTGCTGGTGGGTTACAAATAGTGAGTATGAAGCAGCGATGAGCCGGCTGACTGCGCCTGTCTAACCCCTGGCTGTCCGGCAGGCGAACAAGCGGCTGGCCGACCAGTTGGCCGAGATGCCGGGCTCGGTGTCGGGCGTGGGCGACGTCGACTTCAACCAATACATGGCGGTGGCGGCGACGCCAGCCAGCAGCCACCTGCCCGACGTCTCCGAGCTGCGATTGGACGAAGACACGCTCGGCCGCCCGCCCATGTCTGTGGCTCCGCCCCCTTCGGTAGCTCCCGCCCCCTCGCCGCTGCCCCTCGAGCTCGCCGAGATGCCGCAGATCACGCCAGACCAGGTAGGCTCGGTTTCATGCGGCATCACAACCGTTGTGCAAAGCAGGCCCTGCATGCTTCGTTGCGAGCTACCAATGTGTTGAGAGCCGGCGCTTTTATTTTTTACTAGTTGTTGCTTTGTAGAGAGAGACACGAAGGTATGTTAGTGAAGGAGTGTTCATGTAACAGTTGGCGGAAGCAAGTGCCAGACCCTCCTCGAGTAGCCGACATTGCTGAGATCGCTGACCCGTGGTTTTGTCTGACGCAGGTCCACTCGCTACTGGAGCAACACGACCAAGCGATGATGCACGACCAATCACAGACCCCGCTCGGCCACGGCGCCCCGCCCACCCCCGCCCCCATGCAGCCAATCGGGGGAGAGATGCCGCCCATGGAGAACATGGGATACGACCTCGTAAGTAGAGTTCCGCTGCGGAAACACACGCTGCCACCTGTCTGTCTGGCATTCTGTCCTCTGAGTGAGGTTCCTGGGAAGGAGGATGGGAAAAGGCCAGAGTGCGTGGTGTTCTAAGTGTTGAAAGTTTCAAATTGAAAGTTTGGTTTTTAATGGTTTGAAGAAAACCTAGTACTATTAGGGTGTTGGAAGCAAGGTCGGTAATATCTAGAAGAGCCTGTACTGCTGTGGCATTCAGATGCCTCTAGTTGCGACGAGATTATTCCAGGAAAATTCCTTGGCCTGGTTACTGATAATGCTGCCGATATGAAGAAATGCTGGGAGCTTGTTTGGCTTAATCATGCCCATCCAAGCACTAGCTGTCTCTTGATCAACGAATTTATTGAATTGTGATTTTCACCGGTTGACACCTTATTTACTTCATTTCACATACGCCGAGACTTTTGAATAAATAAATTCTGAACTCTGAACCACAAATTCATTAAATAAGCATTTAAAAAGAAAATTTCTAAAACTTAATAATGTGAAAGTGTCATTGAAAATTTCCTGAAAGTTTTAAATTTCATGTAACTTTCGAACACAATTATTGCGGCTGGTTCTATGTCCGGTGTGGTTTGCATTTCAGAACAATCCGTTGCTGGCCAACATGGGCTACGATGAGCAGCACCCTCCGGTGCAGACCCCTGGCGCGATCTCCGAGCGTGGGGTGCCCACGCCGTGGCACGACGATTACGAGTTCCCGCCCTCCGTTGGACCCGTGAGTTGCCGCCTCTCGATGCCCCTCTCGATGCCCCTCTCGATGCCCCTCTGTGTCCCACCCAACACCCCGCAGGCCCCTCTAAACGCCACCCTTCTCCCCAGTTCAAATGTCCGACAATGTGCCGGGATTCTCGTTCGGTTCACCGCTGTTCTGTACTTAGGATAATTTGGCAACACTCTTGCCGTAAAGACTAGACGGTGGTGTGTAGAAGCTAAGCAAACAGTACTTCACTACAACAAGGAGTAAAACCATCGACAGAGACAACATTGTCAAACAACGATGTGTCTCGTGAGATTATCTCGCGAACTCTACCTTACTTATGCCGTGAAAAGTACAGGACTCTTCAGCGCAGCTGCATATTCGGGCAAAGAGTGTTTCGGCCTGTTGGTTTGTGCCGCGTTGCAGCACGCAATGTGGCCTGGCTGACGCGTCGCCTTGCCGGCGTTTGCTTGCAGCTGGAGGAGCAGCAAGTGGACGAGACGTACGAGCAGTTTGAGGAACGAGTGCTGAACAAGCGCGCCGGACACATGTACCACGTGGTCAAGAACAAGATGGCGCGCGAGGACAAGCTCTACTTCTCCGAGATGGTCCACCGGAACAGCAGGAAACAGGTAACCACGGCGACGGCATCCAGTCCCGCACTTCTCGCATCCACTTCTCGCAGCACCGGCTGAATGCTATCTCGCTGCCGGCGAATATCTCAATCGGCTGTAGAATGTAAGAAACGATCGACAAATTCGGACGACGGAAGTGCTGGTGGCAAACCTGGCAGACAAGCTTGAAGTTACAGTAAACAATTGCAGTTATCACCTGCAATGGTCAAGAAGTTGACACTTCTCTTGAGATTGGGCATTAGAATAAAATTGAGGTTCTTGACTACCCAACCAAGCTGCCAAGGTGGCGCTGATGATTCTGTTGCCAACTCAACAATGCTATCTTGGCAGGGTTTACTACATTCTACAGCCTGGTGAGATATTTACTGCTGGTCTCCACTTGATAATCTTAGGTGGCCGTACTTGCTAGAGCCATGTTCTGTTAGGGAAATAACTGTCGAGGGTGTGAGCTGCTCTCATCTTGCTGAAATATTTATCTGTCTCTGAAAAGCTAGGATTGGTATTTGATATTGATACTGATAAATACCGTAGGAATAGAACCATCCGTCGATTGACACTTCTCAAAACGGCATGTCGTTTGCATGGAATATAACAGCATTGGTCAGTCGATCACCAAAATCAGCACACCTAGTCTAGAAATAGAATTTGGCCAATTGACGCAAAATCTAATGTATTTCTGTCATTGGGCATAGGCGGCGCAAAAGTTCTACACGCTGCTGGTGTTGAAGAAGCACAGCGTGCTGGAGCTGACTCAGGAACACTCCTACGACGAGATCCTCATCTCGCGGGGGGAGAAGTTTGAGAACCCGGCGCTGTAAATAGTGGTTGCGGGTGCGGACGCTGGTAAAGCGCGTTGTACAGTTTGTTGTAAGCCGAATCCTGATGGTAGCGAGCGACGATTCGCAAGCGCTCACTTTCGTTACACAAAGTCTCAAGAATTAGGGCCGGGCCGGGTGTCAGTATGTTAATCACGTTGCGATTTGTTCGTGTGGATCGTTTTACATGGTTTTACGTTTCCGTATTGACATTATTTTTTATGTCTATAGTTTATTCCATTTTATTTTACTTACAACTCTAAGGTCTTTGTATGATTGCTTTAATTTTTCCCGTCGTATTTAATTTATTTGCACGAGCTTTGCAAGTATGAACGTTGCGTGTTCGGGAAATGAGGTTGCGATATTTCTGTGCTCCGATCTCGTCAGTGTGCATGCCGGTTCTTGCTGGTTTGGTTTTCCGGCCCGGTCACCGTTTGTACAAGCTTTGTACAGAAATCTAGGCACTTACTGTTACAGGAATTTACAAAAGAATCTATTCGTCTAAAATTTAAAGTTGTGCAACATGTTCACATTTGATGGATTTCATAAATCCAGTTTTGATTTTTTAGTTGAGAATCATTTATTATCATTTAATTTATTTGCTGATCTCTATTTTAGCTAAATTAAGTAAAATTTTAAATAGTTTTGACCATCTCAACTTTTGACTGATAAAAATTACAAAGTAATGTTGGAAGATTTTCAGTTGTGGAGCACTTCTATTCATTAAACTGTGCACTATCATTTCCCTTCTGACCAAGCCATCTGGCTTTCTATCAAAGAGCATGAATCATGCTCATGCTGTCAAAAGCTGTACAGACTGGAAACTGTGCGTTTGCAGTTTTGTAGGCTTACAGTCTAAATGTGTTACAAAATCCTGTCAAATTCTATTTTCATTTTGAGGAAAGCCTGTGGCTGTGCACTGCCTACCTAAGTATGTTTTAAGATTTATAAACGACTGTCTTGGGGTCTGGAGTCATGCTAAACTAGAGTAAAAAGAGAATATTACACAAATTTAAAACAAACATTATTTTTGGCACATTGCAACTGATTAAAAACTTATAATTATAATGAAATATAATGAACTGTTTCTGGCCATAAGAATCCAACAAAGTTTGGTGAAAATAAGTGTTTTTATATTGAATGTTTTTCATATTTAAAATACCTAACATGGTAGTCACCGGTGGTGAACAGCAGAACATGCATGTTCTAACTAATTTCAAAACATGAATCCACCTTCTGTATTTAATTATATATATTACCTACAATGTACACATTTAATTGATAATGATAGTTAACATCTATATGACCTATTTCATTACATTTAAACATAGTTTTATAAAAAGACACTGAAATTATTCACTGATTCACCATTTCCATGTGGCTTTAAATGTTCCCATCTCAATGAGTGGAATTATGTGGATTTGGCTATTGAAAATCAAATGTAAAAAGGAAGAGTTCCTCCTGTTTGATCTGTTTCACATCATACCTTTGGAAGGTTTAGGGCGTAAAAAATGAATTGATCACTTTCTTACGTCGTTTACCTTAAAAGTTACTATGAGTGCAACAAACCAATCTGAAGCATGTTAATATGTTTGAATGGTCACTAAACCTATGACGATTGTGAATCAGTTTTTAATTATTTTTAATGTGAAAACAAATCTAGTTTCTTTTGCAATTTGACAACTCAGATAGATAACACATTGGCAAGCATTTGGTAAAACCAGAGTGAGGCAGCAATAATGTATTTTGTTCTCAAGCTCGGGTGTGTGGATAGTCGGCACGGGTGATTTCTATGTTGCTGTTTTCTGTTAAAGCATCGCCGACAAACCGAATGAAATCACCCCCATGACAGAATGAACCCAAAATGTTTGCAGCTAGGAGTGATTCCATTCGGCAAGGGTTGCTTGCACCGCTGCATGACATTGCAGCGATTATCTTTGTAGCGCTGTCTTGCAGCCAGATATTCAAATATTAGGGAGATGCTGGAAGTCCTGCTTTTTTTTCATAATTTGTCTGTGAATACCAAACACTTAATTTCAATGAATAAAATATGTTGTACCATAAAACACAAAGAGATCTCTATTACTATTAGAAATGAATTATCCATTCCGTAATTTGTGTCCGTGCTTATTAAGTTTCTACTCTTAAGATCTCAAATTTTTTAGTGATTACTGGGTTGACAATACTGAGAATGGGAAGAAATTAATTTTCCAGCTAGAATGGCATCCTATTATTAATCTTATTATCTTACTATTAAAATTATAATTAAATTTGCTCGTTATTTTCCCATGAACAATAAACCGTAAAGTCGGGTTTTAAATAATGCAATTATAAGTTTGAGAACGCGCTCTCGCAGGCAGTCAGTCATGGTCAGTCAGCCGTAGGAGCGACCTGAAGCCACCTATCGTTGACAGCCTGAACGCAGCCTTCCATTTCGCACCCTCCTGCTCCTCCGCTCCACTCCGCACTGAACTGGTGAAGCGGCCATTCGTTTGTTTCCGACCATTGCATCTCCTTTGTGAAAAATGTCAACTCTCGCAAGTGCTTTGTCAGTCGCCGGAACGCGGACGACTGGAGCTCCAGTCCGGACTCAGAATGGTAATTTTCATAACTCAGCATCGATTCTCATCGTTTTTGTCGCGAAAATGGGCACTACATGTCCAGCAATCACTTTCGCCGGAGCACGCGGTTCTGTGCACACCCTGCAGTTCTTATCCTTATTAGGTTATGGATGGGCGCCCACACGAACTCCAATGATTCATAATGATGACCTTCGCAGTTTCTTATTTTATATTTAATCTAATTTAATTTGAGCATTCACCGTGGCTGGAAATTGAATGTCTGCCTGAGATTTAATTCACTAAATAATTATTTTGCACTTTGTTTCAGTCATGGCAGCATGTTCCATTGCCAACATTGTCAAGAGCTCCTTGGGCCCAGTCGGACTCGACAAGATGCTTGTAGATGACATTGGTGTAAGTTGTTGGCTTTTTCGATAAAATGAGCCATAATTTGTCCATCAGATATGCTTCAAATGCTGTCTTGTTAAAAATTTCAATGATTCTACATTGGTCTGAAAGCAGGTGTCGACAGTTTTTTTAACAAACTGAATTTGTGGCAGTTCCTATAATCCAAAAAAGTGATTTTTGAGAACATTTAAATCTTGCACTAGCTCCACCCTTTCTTTAATTTTAAATGAAACAAAGATTTCAATGATTAGTGAAGCTTTTGGTGGCTGGAATTATTGGCCTATATGGTTTTGCTCCATCATAAAAATTTGTGGCCCTAACTAAACAAGAAGCTAGATTTTTGATGTTTCAAGCACTATTTTAAGTTTGATTGGATTGTCTGCAGGATGTTACGGTGACCAACGACGGTGCCACCATCCTGCGCCTGCTGGAGGTGGAGCATCCCGCGGCACGAGTTCTTGTTGAATTGGCGCAGCTGCAGGACGAAGAGGTTGGCGATGGCACAACGTCGGTCGTCATAATTGCCGCAGAGCTGCTGAGGAATGCCGACGAGCTAGTCAAACAGAAGATTCACCCCACTTCCATCATCAGCGGCTACCGTTTAGCTTGCAAGTAAGTTACTCTTCTGCTGGAACCCAGTGGAGGTCACATTTTTTGTAGACACGTCCTATTGATCAAATGAAGTTATTTTTTGTTGAGCACTAGGCAATCCAAATTTCTTGTCTTCTGACTAACTGGGTTCTGAAATGATCTTTCAAATCTTAATTTATTTGATTGATGTGTTACAGAGAGGCATGCAAATACATCCAGGAACATCTGACAGTTGGAGTGGAGGAACTTGGCCGTGATTGTCTAGTTAACGTGGCTAAGACTTCGATGTCGAGCAAGCTGATCGGAGCGTATCCTTGTTGCTAAAGACTCCAGTGTTGAAACGCTTGGTTCCGAGTTGTGACGTAAAGCTAGAGCTTTTTACATGCAATACCTATAAACTTGAAATTTTATTTAAATGCTTTGCATGGTTGATCTGCAATTTGTCAGAGAAAGAGATATTGATACATTGTCAGTTACAAAAACCACTGGTGCTTTGCCAACGCTTATTTTAACCGTATTGTGGCTTGTGTATGAGCGCTATTAACATACTGATGTTTGTCAGTAATTTGTACCAGAAATGATTTTGTGGGAAAAACTGTTTTGTGCATCCTTGACTCGGCAAACAGCGACTCTGACTTCTTTGCGAACATGGTGGTGGATGCGGCCCAGGCGGTGAAGGTGAAGGACGGCAAGGGAGGCTCGCTCTACCCGATCAACGCAGTGAACATCCTGAAAGCGCACGGCCGCAGCGCCAGGGAGAGCGTGTTGGTCAACGGCTACGCACTCAATTGCACTGTCGCGTCTCAGGCCATGCACAAGAAGGTGGTCAACGCAAAGATCGCCTGCCTCGACTTCTCCCTGCAGAAGGCCAAGATGAAGTTGGGGGTGCAGGTGAGTCACGGCAAAACGCGGCTGCCATGTTTTACTTGTTACTTTCTAGTAGTCAAAACGCAGGGTAACATCGATGATGTCATCGACTGTCAAACTCAATACTGTTCACAAGCGCAGTATCTTCCTTTTTATTTACGTGATGCTGTTTCGGCCACAGGTCCTTGTCGATGACCCTGAGAAGCTGGAAGGGATCCGACAGCGGGAGTCTGACATCACGAAGGAGAGGATCCAGAAGATCCTTGCCGTAGGAACCAACGTGATCCTCTGCTCAGGAGGGATCGACGATCTGTGCCTTAAGGTAGCCTTTCCCTCACTTTTCCATTGCATGATTCCTTTTTGCATGACCATGTAATCGTGACTAGTAATTGGCTGACCAGAATGCTAGACTGGCCTAATTTGTAAGTTTTTGGTATTCTCTTATTTTAAGTTCTCTGTAAACTTGTACTGCATGTGAAGTTTCAGTGGAATTTAAGCTCAACATAATTCAACCCAGATTAGCGGAAATAAAAAAATAGCCACAAGACAATAACGTAGACATCCTATTCCACCGAACGGGAATGGGCAAGTGTTGGCACGATATTTCCCCCAACGGAGCTAATGATTGACGCAGTGCTACTTTGTGCGCAGTACTTTGTGGAGGCGGGCGCGATGGCCGTACGCCGCGTCAAGAAGTCGGACTTGAAGCGCATCGCCAAGGCGACAGGAGCTTCGTTCCTCACATCGCTGTCCAACCTGGAGGGCGAGGAGAGCTTCGATGCCAGCTTCATCGGCGAAGCTGCCGAGGTGGTGCAAGAGACGGTCTGCGACGACGAACTGATTCTCATCAAGAAGTGAGTCTGCCTTTCGGTGTTCATGGGCTGCTCAAGTAGCAACACATTAGCCACTGGCTCCGATGTCGATTAACGCTGGCGATTGCCAGTATTTTCTAATGGCAATCACTTTCTCCGACTGGGCATGTAGGTTTGGGCAGCTGTTTATAAATGAATGTGAGATGGGTTTACTTTTGACCAGCGCCGGGTAGAGAAGTGATACCTACGCCTAGCTGAAAGAATGTTTGGCTGATGTTCTGGCTGATGATAGCTATTTGCTAGGAAGAACAGTTTAGTATTTATGTTCCAAAAATTTGTAAAACTCTGTGATGAAAGTGTGACAGCCACCTATGCATCTAGAATGTTCTGCCTATGACCCAGAGAATCTCTAGAGCAGGATAGGAAATGCTGAACTAGCATCTAGTAATGCAACTTAGGGCGACGAGACTTCTGGTGCCGAGTTGGCGAGTCTTTGGTGTGAACGGCAGGAGTGACGTGGAGCGTTTGTTTGCAGCCCGAAGGCTCGCACGGCCAGCTCCATCATCCTGCGCGGACCCAACGACTTCTACTGCGATGAGATGGAACGTTCGGTGCACGATGCGCTCTGCGTGATCAAGCGCGTGCTGGAGAGCAAGAGCGTGGTGGCGGGCGGCGGCTGCGTCGAGGCCGCTCTCTCGATCTACCTCGAGAACTTCGCCACGTCGCTGGTGAGTCATCCGCTCCGTCGTCCGTCTCTCATCCACCTTTCATCCGCCACAAACACACTCTCAATTCTTACTAGATCATGTGGACATCAACCAAATGATTACACCAACTATGTTTACCCAGGAAACTGCGGGGTTGAAATACCCAAATTGAATTTCACATGTATTCTTTTTCCACCCATGCTGTTGTTTTTATTATGCATAGAAACATGAAACTGGTGAAATGCAAGTCAAAAGTGTGAAACCTAGAGGAAATTGAAGCGCTCGATGATTGGCAATCAGGAACGCTCCGGCCATGGCTAGTTTTGAGCGGTGGGAACTGACGAGACATATGTTTGCGCAGAGCTCTCGCGAGCAGCTGGCGATTGCCGAGTTTGCGCGCTCGCTGCTGGTGATTCCCAAGACGCTGGGCGTGAACGCTGCACAAGACTCGACCGACTTGGTGGCCAAGCTGCGTGCCTACCACAACTCCAGCCAGACGAAGCTGGAGCACGCCGAACTCAAGTGGTGAGTGCACGGTCACTGAAACAGCGGCAGTTACGCTGGTTGATTGTCGTGTGCTTGCTGTAGTCTGCTCAGAATCTGACAGGTTTAGGTTGTAGAATTGACGCTAGGTGGCACTAATAAAATCAATGTGCGATCGATGCCCTATTAGTAGGTGTTAGTTTGACGTTTCGTGGGACTTTGCCTTCGTAACGACAATCTGCTCAAATGAGAGCAGAAACAGCCAACCCAAAGAACCGTAAAATGCTATCATAATCAATGCAATACTTGCTAACTGGTTGGAGGGCTGTTTTTGCTGCAAAAAGTTGGGAGGCGAGATGTGAAGTGCGTGGCGGTGTTTCAGGTACGGGCTGGACTTGTACGCTGGGGCCGTGCGCGACAACAAGGCGGCGGGCGTTCTCGAGCCGGCCGTCTCGAAGATCAAGTCGCTCAAGTTTGCAACGGAGGCGGCGATCACGATCCTGCGTATCGACGACATGATCCGGCTGGACCCCGAGCGCAAGCAGGAGAACTCGTACCGCAACGCCTACGAGTCCGGCCAGCTGGACGGTTGAGCAGCCGCCGCCAAGCAATTCCCACGATTCACGTTTCTCGCTTCAGCACTCGGTTTGCCGGCGACGCAGCGACCGAAGGAAAGCCTCGTCAAAACTCGTCGAAATTCCCCACGTCGTCCCGTGGCGGCTTGCATACATGGTCGAGCGCATTCGCACTTCTATGCTACCTCTGAGATTGCGCCGGTGATAGTTCTACGACAAGCACTTTATGTTCTGTAACCCAATAATGGTCTGCTAGCCACGTTAACGGTATTAAAATTAAACATGCGCCAGTCGCTCATTCTTTCCAAATTGTGTTGCGTTTTAATTCCTAGTTTCTGCCGATCAACAAATGCCAGCTCGCCAACTGTAACTGGAACGCCGTGAATCCAACCGATTCGCAAAGCAATGTAAATCAATAACGAGCTTTACAAAAGCAGGAGAGTTTATTCATATATACATAACGTAATTTGGCATCAACAATAATACAAAGTTACAAATACTTGCTAACTTATAATAACTGAAGTCTTATGGTAATTTATATAAATATAATTACTTAATGATTACTAGATAAATTGCTAGTAAATAGTCAGTAGTAGAAAAGTTACTCGATGTAAACGAACCTGTAAAGGTTAGTAGTTGCTAGTGCGTTTGTTCTGTTTGGCGTTCCTTGCAAGCAAGTGGCTGGCATGCCGAACATGCCGCTTGATAAGAAATAGGCTACAAATCGATGGCTGTGCTTGCCGCGGGGATGGAATTGTGCTGCCGGTGTCACGCTTTTCGTTGCGTTTATCACAATGGTAGAGACAAGACTGCCTATTACAGAGATCATCTTTTGGTTGCTGATCAATTCCAATGAAACAATATTGCTTATGATAGGCTACGGGCAAACGTGCTTTGGTTACGAAACATAGTGAACCTGGTGAAGGCCGGTTCACTGCGTTCCAAGTTCATAGACATTCGATAAGAGGCTGCTTTGCTACACGAGTATCAACAGCTCGTCCCTGATTTAATTAATTAATATAAATATAATGCATCATTTACATCACATACTAGTCGGTAGCTAGTAAATTAGGCTGGACGCCGACTTCAAATCAGCTTGTGCCTCCCCGAGTCCCAGACGTCCGCGGAGTCTGCCGTTTGCCGCACGTTGACCTCCTCGTAATCGGTATCGGCCGATTCGCCGCCCACCGAGTCCCTGCTGTTGGTCAGCAGTTCGTAGGGCGGGTCGTTGCCCCTGCCGCCGCCGCCACCGGCAAAGCCCACCGTCTGGTAGCTGGGTCGGCCGCGCACGTTGCCCAAAGTCTCGTAGTTTGGGTCGGCTTCGCTGCCGAAGGCGGAGCTGCCGTCGTCGTTGCCGTGCGGGATGCTGGCGTAGTTGGGCTCGTCGGCCGCTGATCCCGTCGACCGCCGCTTCTTGTCGATCTTGGCGTAGCTCGGTTCGAGGCTCTTGGAGCGCACCTTCTCGTAGGCCGCCTGGTAGCCGATGCTGGCGTAGCCGGGCTCGAGTTCGCTGCCGGCGGTGGACGCATCGCTGGCCATCGCCGACGCCGACGGCCTCAACTCCTCGTAGTTGGGGTCGGCGTCGGAGAGAGCCAGCCCGGCGGGCCGCGCTACCTCCTCGTAGCCGGGGTCGGCGTAACCCGCTGCCGCCGCCGCGACGTCGGGTGAATCGCGTCCCGGCACCGGCGGCTGCGTTTCCACCGACTCGCGGCTCGAGTCGAGGTCGGCCAGCGAGTCGTCGTCGTCGTCGTCGAGCAGGTTGTCGTCTGATGTGGGCTCGGAGGCGGAGGAGAGGCGGCGCGGGCTGGGCGGGGTCTCCTCTGCGGCGGCTGCGGCAGCAGCGGCGGCAGCTGCTGCGGCCCGCTGCGTCCGCTTCATCACCTTGGCGTACATCTCCTCCACGCTGCGCTCTGCCCCCCGCTTGTCCACGGTGGCGTAGAGGTCGGCAGGGGCGGCTGGCGGAGGAGGGGGCGGCAGCGGCGAGTTGGCTTGCCGCTTCTCGGGCTTGGGCGAGCCCAGGTTGGCCACTGAGCTGGCCGCGCTTGATGACGACGCTGCAACGACGGGCAAGTGTTTCAATGCAGGTGTCGCTGCTTGTTTTGCTTGATTTATGCATTAGCTGGGCCTTCCAGAATAACTTACACTGGGTTGTTAAATGCTTAACCTTCCAACCTTAAACGTTTCCCTATGTTTGGCAAAGCTATGCTGTCCCTTTTATCAAGGGTCTAAACCCAAGCTAAAGGAAAAGTCACAAATCTGAAGGAGTTATTAGCTGGGCCTTTTCAACGTACTTGGTTACTGGAGACTTTTGTCTGGTGTGTCTGGCCGGGGTGTTAATTTATATTAAATCGAGGACTTAGGGATTGCTTTCAGGATTTAATGATGTGGACTTGCATTGGGAAAGAGTGGGAGGAGGCAAGCTTGTGACAGCGGATCGGTGAAGGGAGGTTGTGGAGTACCTTGGCGCGAGTGGGCTTGTGCGACGTGCTTGAGGCTGTCGACGCTGGGCGGCTGCGGTGGCGGCGGCGTCTCCTCGACGGCGGACTTGTCTGCCTCGGCCGAAGCCGCCGCCGCCGCCGCCGTTGCCACCGACAGCGGCTGGATCCTGGCGTAGGTCTCGCTGCCGCTAGTGTAGACGGCTTGCGGGTCTTCGATGTCCGCGTACACTTCCTCTGCAACCCGCGCCACCGCCCGCTTCGTTATGCAACCAGCGGCCTCGCTTGTCTGTGTCCAACGTTACGACTGCTCTCCCGACATCATTCTGGTAGCCAAGTCCACTCATGTCTGCCATATTCCACAAACTAATCTACCTGATTCTACAACTGTCAATTGAGAAACGCCAGGAGATATCTCATTGAAAACACCTTCAAAACAACTCGATTGTTAACAATTTGAAAAAATATTTTGTAGGATTAATGGTTTAACACCTTATCTGGAAAAATTAAGTTAATAATGTACCATATAGATAGACGATAGAAGGTCAAGGCCTACACTAGTAGGAATACACTAGTATTCTGTAGATAAAATCTTTTGTGTATTCCACCTGGGACTGTTTCACTTATAATTAATACACATGTGTTCAGTTCTCTTTTGGTGAATACTGCCTTAGGGGGAAGCAGGAAGCCTTTAGGCAACTGGAATCTGTTATCCAGAGAAGAGAAGGATGGTCTAAACATTAACACATCAATGCGTTTCGCTAGTTCTCTGCCACTTGCAATTGACTCAAGAGATTGGATCGCGTCTATTTACCGGTTTCTGAGGGACTTGCCTGAATCATCGGATACGGTGGTGTAGACTTCGTCCAGCAGTTGCCGTCGCTGCTTTTGCTGCTGCGCCTTGATGTTGGCTAGCGGCTCACGAACGCTGATACTTGTGTAGCCTTCTGAAAGGTCCAGACAAACGTCGCTTTATTTCCCTATCATTGCACCTAGCAAAATTGAAAATCTTATTACTAGAATTCTTGGAGAATCTTTGAAGTAGGGTTGTCTGCACACCCTGCTTGTTATTTAACGCAGTACCGGCTCCCGTAACGGACAGAAAGCTTATCAGAAGAAGACAAGAGCTTGTCGGATACTCACTGCTCGAGTCCTGCGAATCCCCGCTGAAGTGCATCTGCGGCTCGCCGACCATGGCGGGGGTGGGGATGGGCGGAGTCATGTAAGGCAGCTCCTGGTTGGCCGAGACACGGCCGGCGATGGCGGTGGCGGCGGCGATGACTCCTGGCGCCGCCTCCGCCGCCTCCGCGCCCGCCAGGCTCTCCGTCGACGCCGCCGCATGGAACGAGTTGGCCCTGCGTTGCCTCGGCGGCGGCACGGGGTTGACGCTGCCCGCCGGCGCCGACGAACGCGGCCGGCTCGTCACGTTGGCCGGTCGCGCCGAGCCGCCGCCCACTTGCGCGTACGGGTGCTCGCCTGCACGCAGACACAACGCGATTTAGAGGTTAGGTTGCCGTCTCGCGGGGCGCTGTCAAAACGTGCGCGGGGGCTGGCTTACTCTTGCGCAGCCGGTCGTACGGGTGCTCGCCTTTGAGCTGGGCGTAGGGCGAGATGGCGTCGTCGCTCGGCCCGATGGAGCTGTACTCGCTGCCCTTGCCGTCGTCGGAGGCGGCCGCCGCACCGGGCGCGGGCAGCTCCCTCGGCAGGCCCGACGTCACCGTCATCTCGCCTGCAACCGAGCATGCCGTTCACCACACAACACCAAGCACTCGCGTGCAATTCAGTGTCCAAATCTATTCAAATTGCTGATATTAATACTTGTAAAATTATTTCTACAAACACTGATTGATCTCTGTTCCTACTAACTTCTAAAATCATGGGCAGTATGTGGTAATGATACTAAACCAATTATTATACTTCGAGCAATGAAAAGGATATACACACTAAAGTCGCCAGTCGGTACCAAAAAATACTTTCAAATATAAGATGCCTGGCTGGACTGAGCCAGCCTAGGTTCGGGTGTCAAACTTTGCGGTAGGAATCGATTGGAGAAGGCGGTGGAATTACCCCCGGCTCCGAGAATGTGTACAGCATTCTTATTCTCTGCCACTGTCGCGTAGAGGGCTGAGCAAGCGTCACTGTTTGGCTCGTTGGCTTCCCAAACGGTGTCGGCGGCATCCGTTTGGCTTCTGCCAGGGTCGACGGGGATGTCTGGCAGGCTGCGGTTGGCTGTCGTTGCAGCAGCCACCCTGCAATGTGAACCACAGGTCAGCTTTCCATAGACAGTCATTAGCAGAAACCCTGTAATTTATAGCCGGATAAAATCAACCGTCTTCAAGTCCTCTTATTAATTAGATATTTTGCATGTTGACAAACAAAGTGAAAGACAAACCTTTTGTGTGCTTCGGTTGCATCTGCCGATATCCGATTATTTTCATTGATAACTGAGCATCCGTTATCCTGGTGATAGTTCTGATCTAGATTTTCTTCTGGATTTGTTATCTTCACCATACCAGGCAGCCCCAAAAGTTCATTCCTAGAAGAGCTATTGCATAGATTAATTCCAACCACATTTTGCTGCTATTTCAAGGCATAATTATACAATTCTAGCGGATGGTTGCAATACTTTCGGAGATGTACCCACTATTAGGGAATCAAAATAAATGCAAGGACTTGCAAGGAACTCAATTTAAAAGAAATGCATTTGTATTTCGCATATATTTTTGCTGCTACCGAAAGCAGATGCATTCATCTGTTATATAGGTCTAGTCTTTACTAGGTAAATAGTTGTGGCATTTTACCAACAGGTTAGCTTTACTTACTTTGGCACTTTCTTCCTACAGCCGCAGATGCAGGCTATTACAACGACGAGTAGCGCAATTACTACTGCGGCTGATACAAGCCAGTGCTCGACATTGCTCAACATTCTCATTCATTCCAATATCGCTGAGGTCCCGACTGCTTTGTACTTCAGGCTATTTCCAGGCATGATATGGATTGAGTGGCATACTATCGTTGGTAATGAAATGGTGCTTGCTTGTTGTCTTTTGAACATTGGTAACTGCCAAAACCTGAAGGTAGAAATTAATTAATTTAGCTTATTGAATGGTAGTCTCAATTGACATGATAATGCACAATAAAACACTTGACTGGAAACACTAACCATAGTATATCGATATAATCACCATCTGTATTGATGTAATTAATATTCTATATCGTATCTTTTAGGTAAAATAACAGATCATTCAGAAAAACCTCACCACAGATCGCACCTAGAATTTTATCGCTGTATCAGATGAACAGATTATTATCATAGTGGCAACGAGACAACTCCGAAGCGAGGTGCGAAGGTGTGAAGAATTGCGTGACCTTGACAGCTGACTTCCACTGACAGAACCTGTCATTGTCAAGTTTTAATTCCGACCGCCAACCGGCAATCATTCGATGTGTGTTTTACTTTTGTAAGTATTGATTATTGAAACTCCATTCAATTATCTTAATTTCAACTTAGGCACTAGTTCTTCGTGATTACCTACATATTACTAATCCTGCGTTCACAGGACGCCAAATTGTCGAGAGAATGAAAACCATCGGATTTCTTGTAGGTAATAAAACAGAATGATTGATGGATGTAATCAACAAATAGATCTCGTTAGACATTCATTTCATAACCAATGACCTCGTCATTGCTTTCTGTTCTAAATTCTTATACGTTATATTATATTTTTATATGTAGGTACTCGATTTAATTTACAAATCATATTAACGAATTCCTCATACGGACACACATAGGTTTTGGCAACTCTGTCGAAAATCCAGGCCAATATGCCTATGGTGTCAAGCAGGAATTCTCATTCTGTAACTGAGAGATATCAAGTAAAGGTTAAAAATCAAAGTTTAATAATGATTTGCGAACAAATCATATAGTAAACGTCATAACTTCATGGTCTAGTAATAGAATTATGATTTTTTATAAATGTAAGTTGTTGCTTGGCTCCATGAAATGGCATATTATAAGAAGTCAAAAAAGTGCAATTTTGGTAAAACTTCAAGTTATTTCGTGGAGATAAGTTAGATCGAGGTGCTGTAGATATCATGCTGATTGATGAATGATGAACGTATAACGATCGAAGCGAGTGTAGCGAAATCCTCAATTACATTTTCAACCGATGTTTAAAAAATTTACAGTGTTCGTTAAACATCTTAAAAATAATGTAATGTCTTATTTTGAAGCAAATCAGTTGAATAGTCTTTCATTTAATCGATTTTTACGTTTTAAAATATTCAACTAATTTCAAGACGCGTAATCATGCTATTTGAAGGTAACAAATAAATGTCAAGCTGCTTAATTATCGCCGAAAATTTAAAATTTACCTTGCACGCCTCTAGGCTATGCGCACACTACTTAAAATCTTGTTTTTGGTTAGCGTAAATATTACGCTCATCCACAACACGATTATATGAGTGTTCGCATAGCCTAGCGGGTAGATGGCAAAGCGGACAGATGGCATTCAGCCTGTGGGTAGTTGTCAATGCGGCCAGGTGACGTTGCAAGGAGACTGCAGTGAGGGAGGTTGGCGTGCTACCGGTAAAAATGCAAGGGATGAGAGGAACGAGCGAAGTGAGTGAAGCGAATCTTCTATCTTCTATTACAACACAGCTGAAAACGTTTGGTGTTTTTGTTTGTTTGTTTTGTTTTGTGTCAGTGAAAATGTGATGCATTGCCCGATGGAAGTTTAAAATCACCGCGATGATGACTGATAAGGCAGGCGCCGATAACAACCAGTTATCGACCAACTCTAATCATTGGTTTCATCACCAACAGGGAGTGCTGGCCACGAATCTTACCATCTTTGTCCGTTGGTGCAAGTTTTTTTGTTTTATTTCTTGAATGGTAGTAACTACGATGCTCATTTGCCAACATTATTGTAGCAGGATAATAACTCTAAAGTTATGGACCCTTTTAGCTTCTTTTAAAACCCGTCTACTGCAAATATCTTAGCTTCTTGTCGCTTAGCACTATTTATGATTCCATCCTTTCTGTTGCATAGGAAGATGTGGTCGTCCGTGGGGCGAACAAAGCCATCAAAAAAATGACCGGAATAAAGCCATCTAGCAGATGGCTTTATTCCGGTTTTCAATTTTAGGCCTAGATGGCGTTA
Source organism: Nemurella pictetii (assembly GCA_921293315.2). Classification (NCBI taxonomy): domain Eukaryota; kingdom Metazoa; phylum Arthropoda; class Insecta; order Plecoptera; family Nemouridae; genus Nemurella; species Nemurella pictetii. The sequence continues at coordinate 35,274,932 of OV121115.1, forward strand.
TTCCAGATGGCGTTATTCAGCCCCCCCGGGGCCGGACAGGGAGGGTTTTGGTTAGTCGTGTATTTCCAACATAATATTATGTTATAAATCAATTGGATCTTATTTTGGGTCAGGCCTCGTTATGAGGATTGAGGATGTTGTTGGTATTTTGAGGCAGGCAGAGATTACACGGCTATATTCGCAATTGTTGATGACTCAAGCCAAAGGGAAAATAATTGAAAAGTGTTTCTCGAGCTGTGCCAATAAAAGGGCCTGAGTCTAAACATAAACTAAAAGTATGGCTTCCAGAAAAATGTTTTAATAGTGTAAAGGAATTTGTGTATGTAGTTAGATTTTATCAAAATGACGAACCAATAATAATATGTATTTAACCTGGATGCAATAAAATGAAATGGAAATGGAAACAATTACTAATCCTCATGAAAGATTCATGTGCAAAACGTGGAATAGAAATAAGTGCCGTTGATGTGAGATCTAAAATACATCTGGATCCATTGGGTAGAAAAGCACACATGGTAAAAAGAACGAGGGTAGCAGGTAGCTCAATGTTAATCTGAGCAAATGAAATTATTCCGCTCGATAAAATCTCAGAGGTGTTCCCATATGGGATTTACTTCCTGCTCATACACGAGTCCAATGCAGACTCTTTATAAAATGGCAATCCCTATACTAATATTATCCCTGTGGTTCGGTGTGTTTTCATCACTTTCAGACAGGTCTATGCACGCCTAAAGTTACCATTCGATTCTTATGAAATTTTGGAAACGCACTCGATACATCATAAATGGGTGCAACGAGGGGGTCTCGCTGCGGTTTGACCAAAATGGGCCCTTTTTTGGGGGGGTTCACCTACCAAATTTGGACTTGGAGGATTGAAAATTTATACCCGTGTAGCAGCGACCATTTTCAATTCAAATTGAAATTTTCAAACCAGCCAGCCCAAAATTGGGCCCTTTTGAGGGGGTCATTTAGCAGAAACAAAAACTTGCGATTTCACTTGGCAGTTATTTTCCTAACTTTATGAAATTCAGGAAACGCACTCGATCACACATTATACAACTCACTGTTGAGGTTTCGCTTCGGTCTGGCCAAAATGGGCCCTTTTTTGGGGGGGTTCACCGGTCAAATTTGGACACATAGAATTGAAAATTTGTACCCGTGTAAAAGTGTTCATTTTTAATTCAAACCTATAATTTTACATCCGCCAGCCCAAAATTGGGTCCTTTTAGGGGGGGTCTTTTCACAAAAACAAAAACATGCGACTCTACACTCAGCAATTATGCTCCTATCAATATGAAACGTTGAAATCGAACTCGATCCAACATTCTACACCTCACTTATGGGGTCTCGCTATGGTTTGGCCGAAATGGGCCCTTTATTTGGGGGGGGGGGGGGGGGGTTCAACAACCAAATTTGAGCATCTATTTTTATTACAAATCCACGACTTAAAATTAGCCAGCCCGAAATTGGGCCCTTTATTGGTGGTGGGGGGAGGGGGGGGGGGGTCTTTTCGCAAAAACTCCCGACTTGCGGTGTGGGCATTTTGGAAGATATTAAAAAGTGCATGTCCGTTGGTAGCATGGTAAAATTGCGCTCATCTTGAAATTATTTCCCGTCAAATGTATGAATTTCTTAAACTTATTTCGTTGCGTTCAACGCTGACAGCTAGATGAGCGCTGTGGTCTGTTTTTGAAGTACTTTGTCCAAAAACACATGGCCCCACCAAGTGCATATAAAACATCGTGGAGAGAGGGGGCTCGCTACAGCCAGCCGCATTTCGGGGAAGTCCCGTGATTACGCAACTGATCATACACATTGAGTTTTTTTTTGAGCACATTTAATTGAAACTAAAAATGAATCTGAAAATTACTGACGATATTGTGATTTGTTTTCGTAAGGCGTCGGTATCGAGAGTTCGCGAACATTGGTCAACTTTGCGCGTTACGACACCAATTTCGCGTTGGTTCGCGAAAAGCAGCAAACACACAGCAAACATAGTAAACATCAACCTTCAATCATCATCCACCTTAACTAAAATCCTTAAATTTGGCTCCGCGTAATTCTTTATAGAAATTGCGAAAACGCGATGAAAACGCGTGGGTCAAGTTGCGTTGTGTTCGTGCCACTGGGGACTTGCGCGCTGCAATATTTAGGCAGCGATTTGAGCAGGGCTTGATACAGTGTTGGGCAGTAATTGAGTAAAAGTAATTGCATTACTGTAATTAATTACTTTTTTCAGTAATTTGTAATGTAATGCATTACATTTAAGAGAAGGTAATTTGTAATGTAATTTAATTACATTATTTTATGTAATGTAATTGAAAAGTTTTAAAAATCCCCAATTACTTTGCATTTTGCCTTGCCTTTCATTATTTTTATAGTGATGGATGGATTAAGCAACTATTTTTAGAATAATTTAAATTCGCGCTCTCCTATGTGGCGTCTACATGTCACCCAAAGTCCGCTTCCTCCCCAGCACATTATAAAGATGTGAAACAAACGCTAAAATAAAGAATGAACTCTTGACTAGGACGTACGGCTAGACAAAACCTTCTTAGAGGTCTTAAAACCACTTGGAATTGAACCGAAAGGTGAAAATGTGTGGTTTTCGGCTTGAGCTTGCTCGTACCGATCAAGCGTCGAGTGCGATCCCATGCTAAATCGCCTATCCCGCCGCACGGCGCGACACAAAAACACCCCCCACGGGCAAACTAAAAAATTTACGCTTACACTTTAAATGAAAAACTTGTTCACAACAGATTGATGCACTAATTGAAAAAATTAATCGACAATTTTATAGACGAAAAATTTATTGTAAAGTGTAAATATACTTTTAAATAATTTTTTGGGCAAGACAAGGGCCCAAAATGGCTTACAAAAAAATTTATTTAGCAAGAGAATATTTTTTTAAGTCTATAAAAAAAGTTTCAGTTTTGTATCTTTGAAACGCACCCGACAGGAATTATTCTACTAAACCTCTGCACCCCCACCCCCTGCCAGGGGTGCGAGGCTGGCACCAAAACTTTTAGTGTTCAGAACCTTCATATGCACCTATCTAAATAGGTAGCATGTTGTGATCGTCTCTATCGAGCAACAAGCAATGTTTACTAGGCCATAACCTATATCTGGGTAGTTGATATGCAGAGATATGCAAAGATACCAAAAAAATGGTAATTGGAAAAGTAATTGAGTATTTTTTGTAAGTAATTAGTAATGTAACGAATTACTTTTGGTTTAAGGTAATTTGTAATGTAATTTAATTATTTTGAGAGTCAAGTAATTGGTAATGTAATTAAATTACTTTTCAAAAGTAATTGACCCAACACTGGCTTGATAGGGCTTTGATAGGGCTCGAAAGGGCTTGATTGGGGTTCACGCGGCCGAAATTCGTCCAACTTCGAGACAAAATTCGAAGCAATTCATCGCCTCTGGCTTGAAGTTGGGTTGGGTCAGGAAAGGTAGGATTTTGGAGGGTGGTGGGGGTGGGGGGGGGGGGGGTGAGGAATTCTGCAAAACCATTCCTGAACCAATTGATGGTGGACGTCTGTGTACCTGAGTCACGAAAACATATAGCCATCATTAGTAGTACCCATAAGTTCGCATTTGAGCAGTGAATATGTAGATAAACACGAAGTGTTAGGTAAGCGTGGCAGAAGGGTCAAAGACTAATTACCGGAAAACAAATCAACACAAGAAACAAATATCACCTACAGGGGGCGAAGCCCCCTGCAAGGGGGCCCTACGCAGAGGAAGGTTGGGAAGTTGGGTTGGGTCAGGAAAGGTAGGATTAGTGGTGGGGGGGGGGGAACTCTGCAAAACCATGGTTGGGAGGTTAGTTTGGGTCATGAAAGGAAGTCATAGAAGAAACACGTGTAGCGGCACGTGAGAACTCATGCTTCGGCGACACCACACCACTCGCTTTTCTTGGATCAACTACTGATGGAGGACGCATGTGTACCAGAGTCATGAAAGTATATAGCCATCATTAGTATTACTTTAAAGTTCGCATTTGAGCAGTGTATATGTAGGTAAACACAAAGTGTTAGGTAAGCGTGGCAGAAGGGTCAAGTACCAATTACCCGAAAAACAAATCAACACAAGAAACAAATAAAACCTACAGGGGGCGAAGCCTCCTGCAAGGGGGCCCTACACAGAGGAAGGTTGGGAAGTTGGGTTGGGTCAGGAAAGGTAGGATTAGTGGAGGGGTGGGGGAGGGGGATGGGAAAATCTGCAAAGTCATGGTTTGGAGGTTACTTTGGGGCAGGAAAGGAAAACATAGAAGCAGCACGTGTAGCGGCACGTGAAAACTCGTGCTGTGGCGACACCAAGTGATGGGGGACATCGGTGTATCTGTGTCACGAAATGAAACCCCCCTCCTTTTAGCAACACCCAACAATGAACAGGCGGGCAGAGAACATGCAGAAAGGCACTAATTGTTGGGCAAGGGGAGTAGCAAAAAAAGACGCACGAAAGGCAGGAAAGGCATCAGGAAACATACAACACGGTTGGGTTGGGAGGTTGGGTTGGGTCAGGAAAGGAAAACGGGAAAAAAAATGTCCTAAACATTACATGCACTAAAACCCATCTGTCCTAAAGTCAATGTTTTTGCTTTAAAAATAATACGCAGAGGCAGGTTGGGAAGTTGGGTGGGGTCAGGAATTGTAGGATTAGTTGGGGGGGGGGGGGGGGGGGGGAGGGGGAGTGGCAAAAAACTACGCACGAAAGGCAGGAAAGGCATCAGGAAACATACAACACGGTTGGGTTGGGAGGTTGGGTGGGGTCAGGAAAGGAAGACTTAGAAGCAGCATGTGCGGCATCACATGCAAACTATCCTTTCATATTGCCATCATTAGTAGTACCCATAATTTCGCATTTGAGCAGTGTAGGTAAACATGAAGTGTTTGGCAGGCGTGGCAGAAGGGTCAAAGACCAATTACCAAAAAACAAATTAACTCAAGAAATAAATAAAACCGACAGGGGGCGAAGCCCCCTGCAAAGGGGCTCCGAGCAGATGGTGCTTTGGGGCGAAGCCCCAAAGCACGCCGCGTGGGTTGGCGGCCGGAGGCCGCAGGGGCAGAGCCCCTAGTAAATCATTAATGATCCAAAATTTTGGTTTTCTACAAATAAATTCGAAAAGTTCATGTTTTGGTATACGTTTGATGTATTTTTCTACCTAAATCTGTCTTTGGTGCCCTTTTTGTAAAAAACAGCCCTGATTCCTCCCTCCTACTACGCTACCTGCTCTATTAAAAAAATAAAAAGCCCCATCTCGCAGGTTTCTGACATTGAAACTTGTATGCCAACTCCATCCCTACGTCCTTCATCCCGCATTACAAAGATCGAAGGTAACGCAGCCCAACACAAGCATGAAACAAACCCGAATCGTTCGCATTTTCACAACGACGTCGACGACAGGCTCCCACCGACGGCGTCCTCTCAACAGATGGTTGGTCAGCGGTCATCTTGTGTCACTTTGTCATTTCTACTCGAAGTCTACTCGACAACCCGCGAGCTGTGAGCTCGTGGAGGTGCCGGGTCGAACGTCGGCACCGCTGCCGATCAAGTCGATAATTATCATTGCATTTCATCGACCTTGTCTTTTAATCAACGACAGATTGCGTTGTAGTATAAATCGATTCACTTTTTGACCACTAATTGCTACTCCAACCTAATTTCGAACATAGTCAGGGTGATTTGCGCTGAAGTAACCTGTCGATATGTATCCTCATAGGAAGCATTAGCCGGCGTGCAGATCGTTGCTTGCAGCGATTTGCGTTTTCGTGCGCTCGGCGGTACGGCGATGAGCTGGTCGCCGAGTGATGCGTTAGCGTTTGTCGGACGCACCTGCGTAACATTGCGAATGTGCGCAATCGTTATTTTGAGTTATATTAAATTTGGTGACTAGCTGAATGAATAAGATAACTAACCGCTAACAAAATTTGAAAAACTCGAGAGTTAAAAATATCAAGTGAAAATTTCACATCTCATAATGAGTCGTCTACTTTAGAAGAAAACATTAGGAACAATTCAAATTTTTAAATGAACGCCATTAAATGATAGGACGCCACCTTGTAGCCTCCTGGTAGCTAAATTTGAACTAAGGTACGATTAATTTTTTGTTTCTAGAATATTTTAATCCAGCCACTAGTGTAATAAATGACCAGTTTAAATTGATATGCAAAAGTACGACCGATGCTCGTTGCGAACCCACGACCTTAGTGATGCAAAGCCGACGTCTTATCCACTCAGCCACGGTGCTTCTGAGAGTTAGATGTGTTTTTTATTTATTAGTATCACATGATTCACGTTTCTCTCTTTCCTAATGGAAAATACTTTGCCTCATTGACATGACTAGATGTGCTGTAGTTGCCTTCCTCTCCTGTATCTCATCTCTCTCCTCTCATCTCTACAAGTTGATTGGTGACTTTTGTTATCGAACTCGAGCCGTGTCTGCAACTGTGAGCGACCCGAGCTGGCTGTCACGATGACGCTGTGACTTCGAATATTTATTTCCGTTGAATTCTTGCCCGCTATTAGCGAAGTACAACACCAACTCGACTGATATTACATCAGAGAGTATTTCTATCCCTTATTTGAAGAACCAAAAAGTACTACGCCCGGTATTTGATCGCACCATCCTTGAAGTGGGAGGCTAGCACGTTGTCAGCCAGACCAAAATGCCATAATGATAGGAGAGAAATTTTGTTGAACTTTAACTAGGTTCTCGTATAGCCGACAATGTTGCAGCAATAAGTATTTTTTAATATGTAAAGGCTTGTCAAGGAAAGGATTGTGAGGGTTAATTTTAGTTAACAAATGGCAAACGTTTGAAAAAGAATCTTTTGTGTGTGAACATAGTGGAGATGTATCATACACAAGTTAAAACAATACGAGACAACGTACAGCTGCCGATCATTTCGCCAATCGTCATCGCATTTTATCGACCTAATCTTTTAATCACCGACAGATAGCGTTGTAGTATAAATCGATTCGATTTTTGATCACTATTTGCTAATCCAACCCAATTTCTAAGATAGTCAGGATGATTTTCCAATATCTTTTATGGATGCTGTCAGAGGCTTCGGCTGGCGAGCAGATCGTTGCTTGCAGCGACCTGTTTTTTTTGAGCTCGGATTTTCAGCTGAGAGCTGATCGCCGAGTATTGCGTGTGCCGGGAGCATCTGCGCAATACTGCGAGATGGTTGAAGTAGACGCGCGGTTTTATAGTGTCGCACTTTGCGCCTGCGCAGTCATAATGAACCTCCCTAAATTTGGAAGGAGTTGGGATACATATCAAAAAAAGCATGGATAGAAATATAATCAATTCCAAATAATTAGTAACTAATTACATCTAATAATGAGATTTATAATCAATGAAAATATTACGATCGTTCGAAATTTTTGAAAAGAAAGCCATAAAATGAAGGAACGCCACCTGGTAGCAAATTTTGAACTACATAAGCGCCACCTGGTTGCTAAATTTGAACTAAACTCGGATATTTTCTCAAAGAGTATTTTGATACAGCCACTAGTAAAATAATTTACCAGTTAAAATTGAAATGCAAAAAAGCGTCTGCAGCTCGTTGCGAACCTTGGTCCTCTCGGATGGGAAGCTGACGTCTTAGCCCCTCAGCCACGGTGCTGATGAAAGTTAGACGTGTTTTTTATTTATTAGTATCACTTGATTCACTTTTCTGTCCTTCCTTAATGAAAATACTTTGCCTCTTTGACATGGCCAGATGAGCTGTAGTTGCCTTCCTCTCCTGTATCTCATCTCTCTACTCTCATCTCTACCAGTTGATTGGTGACTTATATTATCGAACTCGAGCAGTGTCTGCAACTGTGAGCGACCCGAGCTGGCTGTCAGGATGACGCTGTGACTTCGAATATTTATTTCCGTTGAATTCTTCCCCGCTATTAGCGAAGTACAACACCAACTCGCCTGATATTATCATTTGAAAGTATATTTATCTGTATTTAGAAGAACCAAAAAGCTCTGCGGGCAGTCTTCGATCTCACAACCGTCTGCATTAGAAGCAAGCACCTTAACAGCTGGACCACGCTGCCATGCCCCAACCTGGCGCATTTTGTTGTATTTTAATTACGTTCTCCTATGCGTGACAGCGTTGCGGCAAGAAGTTTTCTGGATATTGTAAAGATTTATCAAAGGAGGGAATGTGAGATTGAATTGCAGTGTAACAATGGCGAACGTTTTTACAAAAAATCACTATTATTTGTGTACATAATACAAAGAAATCACACACAACGAGTAATAGCGAGACTAGACAACTGGTTTCTTATTGTTTGGCGCAAGACATTCAGCCAGACGGTACGAATCTGTTATTTCATGCACACTTGGCATCTCTATAATGACCCATGCAAGCATTTTAGCATAATATTATATCAATAATAATATTAACATCTTGTCGGCTTATGTTTCGCGTCGACGCAGACGGCCATCACAGAACAGGGCAATTCACCTCGATAGATGCAGTGTAAACGTTCAATTTGTTCAATGTGATCAAACTAGCCACTCTGTTACGTTGAGTTGCTGCGCACTGGAGACTTATGACGTGTGCGCTGAAGGTGGCTGGAGTGGAAAAAGTGTAGAAGTGTACATAGGGTGGATATGGTAAGCAGGCGCAGCCATTGAAATCTTCTTGCACCACCGATTGAACAAGATTCCCTGAATCATGGAAAATATATTGGATTATAGACGGACCAAAATCGAAACAACTTGAAACTTTTGGTCACCGTTAATATTATTTCTTCATGAAAATATAGTGTGTTAAGTGCTAAGCCGCGTTAAAATGGGGATATACAAAAAGCTAGTTTGCATAAAGAATTAAATTGCTTTTTAGTTGTTAACAACAGGAACAAACAGAAATAGCTGCAAGAAGGCTATTTAAACAAGCACTTTGAGATGTCATTGGAAGTTACAACTTTTAGGTACATGAGACACTGTCATAATATTATTTCCACTGCACACACTGATTATGTGACCCACAAAACATTATCAACCACAGTGCTTTTCGGAATGCCACATTTTCAATACTCTTTAAAAATTATTTCCATCTCTGTCCGCACGACGCTGGTCCACCTACTGACCTCCAGCCCGCCACGACGGCGACGTCGGACCCAGCCAAGGCTCGGCCATCGTAGAAAACGCGCCCCCACCCCGCCCCACCACGAGTCCACACGCTACTGCTTCCTGCTTCCTGCTTCCTGCTTCTCGCTCACTGCAGCTGCATGGTCACCCAGACGACGTTGCGCGGATGGACCAAGCCGCCGATCTCGCAGTTCACCGTCCGCGACTCGCCGTTCACCACGAAGAGAGCCTCGTTGGCTGGCGTCACCATGTAGTGGCCGAAGACGCCCGACGCCGCGATGGGTCGGTTGGGCATCCCCCATTGTGCTATCGACGGGTGCATCGCCTTGCCCACGCCCGTGATCATCTCCACCTTGCCTGGAACACGCCGCACGCCGCAAGGCTCAACAAACACTTCACACTTCACAGATCCTTACTCCTTGAAACTGGCCGTTGCAAGACATTGCTCCCGACATTTCGGACAAGGTACCTTGCTCCTCAACTCCTCGAGGGTTCCAAACTCATCGCCAAAGCAGGTCATTTTTAACAAGGGCTGGGATCTGAGAGCGTAGATTATAACGATTTCATGTGTGGAGTTATTGGGCGCAAGTGAGTGCGACTTGTTGGTTGACTTGTTGTTGGTTGGTTGGTCGACTCACCGGTGACGAGGTTCAGGAAGAGGATGTCTTCCTTGTCCGACGCGCTGGCGTACAGGTCGTAGCCGTGCGTCGTCTGCGATGGGTAGAACGCGATGTCGCTGATGTTAAGTGTCGTCTTCACGTCGAACGAGAACTTGAGTCCGTCCGCTGCACACCGCCCGGGAACAGACAGGACACTTGTTAGACAAGATTAGGACATGCAGTATTGAAACGATATCGTCCTAATCACGGGGGACACTGTAAGTATCCAAATCAAAACGTGCATGCACGGAGATTTACAATAGTGGGAAAGAGCCTTCTCGTCACAGCTTGCAGAGATGGGGCCAGGAATTGGGTTGCAAGTCGTGGAAGAAGCCCCCGCCGAGCTTGTCTTGCCCGGGGGTCTGGGAGCGCGGGGCAGCAACTGACCTGTGACTTCCTGCACCACCAGCGTGACTCCGTGGTGGTCGCGGTCGAGCGTCACCACCGTGTGACTGTTCGGTGAGACGTGAGGCCTGCCGAACAGCGCGGGCTTGTGGCTGACCACCGTGTCGGTGAGGTAGTCGAGCAGGATCTGACCCGTAGCGCGCCCCGTCACCGGCTCCTCGCACTCCATCACCACGAAGCCGTCTGCAACGAGCACAACGCGGCCGGTCACTCCAAAGTTTGTTACAGTTGTTAGAATTAAGAAATAATTAACTGAGTGAGGTGGACGTTGATGTGTGGTTTCTGCTCTCTTTTGACAAGGTTTTTGGTTCATAAAAGGAGGGACCGACGTTTCGCCAAGCCAGCGCGCTCGTTCGCATCGATCTAGCTCCTTTCCAGGACCGACACCAGTCAATTCAGAGCAGAAACCGCCCAGCCACATCCACCACCTAGCAAGGACCCAGGAAGCCTCCGTGTCATCGGCATTGAGTATGATAGCTGCGTACTCACAGAGCGCCGAGAAGTGTATCTGCCGCGGCACGCAGTTGTAGGGTGCGAGGTCGACGCTGCGAACGTAGCGCATGTTGGCGAGGTCGAGTTTGTACAGGCCGCGCTGGTTGGTGTGCGTCACGTAGCCGTACTTGAACGCGTGGCTCATGTCCTGCGCGGGCGGCACGAACAGGCCGCGCACCAAGTCGAACTGGCCGTCGATCGGCTCGGGGTGCACCGTGTGGTGCTTGCGTTTCTGCGCGCCGTCGCGGATCACCTGGATCGTCTTGACGCCGGCGCTGCGCTCGCCGCGCCAGTTGAGCACCCACACCTGGTCGAGGTGCGGCACGTAGTGCAGCTCGACCGGGAACTTGTCGGTGACCACCACCTGTCAGCAGGGCAGCAAGCAGCGCGGCGTCACCTCGTGCCTGGCGTCGACGTCTCACAGAACAACGCCTTCCACTCGACGCGTTCCACACTCCATGCATGGGACATTTATATGTCTGACACACTAGGAAAATGCCTTGACTGGTAGTGGAAAACTCGATCATAGGTGGCGTAAGTGCCTGTTAGTATTTACTTGAGTCTCTTGTTCACGCGAGAAAGAGTGGGAGATTATTTCCAGAACTTACGCCACAGTTTCAAAACGACGAATTCCAAAGTTTTAAATCTCTGTATCGTGAGACCATGGCGAGACCATGTCGTCGAGACTGGGTGTTGAGTATTGTGTGGTCTGGATTAGGGACTGGGTGTTGAGTATGGGACTGGGTGTCGAGCATTGTGGTCTGGATTAGGGTGGAGGTTGCTCACGTCTACGACGACCATCTGGATCTTGCTGATGACCAGGATGCGGTCTTTGTGCGGCTGCGCGACGTACACGTAACGGTTGGCCACGTTGATCGCCTGCCCCCAGCTGCAGTTGACTCCCTTGTCCCCGCACACGTACTCCTGCAGCAACAGGTAGCAGCAGTCAGCAGTCAGCAGTCAGCAGTCAGCAAGCAGCAGTCAGCTGTCAGCAGTCAGCAAGCAGCAGTCAGCAGCCAGCAGTCAGCAGTCAGCAGTCAGCAAGCAGCAGTCAGCAGTCAGCAGTCAGCAGTCAGCAGTCAGCAGCCAGCAGCCAGCAGCCAGCAGTCAGCAGTCAGCAGTCAACAATCTGCAGTCAGCAGTCAGCAGTCAGCAGTCAGCAGTCAGCAGTCAGCAGCCAGCAGCCAGCAGCCAGCAGTCAGCAAGCAGCAGTCAGCAGCCAGCAGTCAGCAGTCAGCAGTCAGCAAGCAGCAGTCAGCAGTCAGCAGTCAGCAGTCAGCAGTCAGCAGCCAGCAGCCAGCAGCCAGCAGTCAGCAGTCAGCAGTCAACAATCTGCAGTCAGCAGTCAGCAGTCAGCAGTCAGCAGTCAGCAGTCAGCAGTCAGCAGTCAGCAGTCAGCAGTCAGCAGTCAGCAGTCAGCAGTCAGCAGTCAGCAGTCAGCAGTCAGCAGCCAAATTGGATGCTTGGAAATAAAACTCACGGAATAAACTCAATGCTTCTGCATGTGAAAGTGATTGGATGTAAAGTGCTCATCTCCCACATTAACACTGAGTTTTTAAGTGACAAAACTTGTAAAAAACTATTCCAAGAAGATTTCTAGCGTCTTGGATTGAAAGATTTATTTGTTTTTGGCACTGATTGGGACGGTGCTCGTCCCGACCCTGGAGGGTGGATGCCGGGGCGGTGCCGGCGGCGGTACCTGCGTGCCGGGGATGATGTCGGTCGACTGGATCTGGTGGTACAGCCGGCACGCCGTCGGCTCGTACACCGAGATGCCCCAATCGTGGAACGAGAAGAACCGGCGCTCCTCGTTGGGGGCAGCTGCCACCGCGCACAAACAAGTTACACACATTTCATCATTTCAACTCGTTATCTGAGAAAAGGTGTGTAAGATTTCATAAGAATTTGATCGGCAAAGCCTGAATAGCGCGAACAATCACACATGAAGAACAATACCTCGCTTCCTTGCTTGAAAAGTACCGAGTGTTTCCCTAAGCCGAGGCTATAACGAGAGAGAGAGGGGGTACTCACTGGGCGTCGGGTCCTCCTGTACGATCAGCGAGGAGATGTCGCGTGTCATGCCGCCCACGTTGGTAGCCTGGCACATGTAGGCGCCGGTGTCGGCGTACGCGATGTTGTGCAGCTGCAGCTCGGTGCCGTTGCCGATGATCTCGTACTTGTGCGCAGCATCCAGGCGCAGCGGCTCGTCGTTCTTTAGCCACTCGACCTGCAACGCATCATCGGCACGCCGTCACGCATGCGCGCTGCCGCGAGGACTGGCACGCCGTCACGCACGCGTGCTGCGGCGAGGCCTGGCACGCCGTCACGCATGCGTGCTGCGGCGAGGCCTGGCACGCGGGCACCGACGCAAGGCTTACCTTGGGGAAGGGCTGTCCGACCACGTGGCAGAGCATGGAGCCTTCTTCGCCGGGTCGCCTCGACTGAATCCTGGGCGTGACCTTCACCTCGGGGATGGCTGAAACGCAAGGACACGCTGGATCACAAATCCTGGAGATCTCCCGATTGGCATTATCGGGCTGTCACAGCTCGCGGGCGTTCGCAGCGGGCCACCGCTACAATTCACGGGACGGCTCGTTGAGCAGCCACGAGCACTGCTATTGGAAAATCCCGATTTCCGATTTCTTTTCCGCATTTACGTTATCGGTGAACGTCTCTCGCAAGTCTCGTGCGACCGAAATACAGTCGGCTACGCAAACTATTCCTGGAAATATCCTCAATAACGGAAGTAATTTGATCACTTCTCAGGATCATTTCCTCCGGAGTGAATATATTTCCAACTCGGCGCTGAACTTTAAAAGCTGCACTAGAAAAAGCAGCGACGTAGCTTCAAAATTATTTCCGCTCAACGCCAGAGACAAAACTTGTAATGAGTGGGGAAAGTTGACGCAAAAACATTTCCAGCACAGCCGGTTGGATCTGTTCGGCTGGTGCGCGCCATGTCGTGTGGTTTATCCGGAACAGCGCTCGGCACTCTAGCGAATTATCGCCGCCGGGGCGAGTCCACATACTCACACACACACGTGCACGGTGGGAGGGAGGGTGGGTGACTGAAGAAGGCACTCACTGTGCACCGTCAGCACGTGTGTCTGCACGACGTCCTTGTTTCGCTGCGCGTGGCACGAGTAGTTGCCGGCGTGCAGCAGCTGGATGCGCGTCAAGTAGAGCGAGCCGTCGCTGAAGACGCGCACCTCGGGCTCGTTGAGCGCGGCGAGGTCGGCGTCGTTGCGCCGCCACACGATGGGCGGCGGCGGCGTGCCCGTCACGTCGCACTTGATCTCCACGTTGTCGCCCACGCGCGCCGACAGGTGGTTCACCTCGAGCGCCTTGTCCAGGGAGACCACGGATACACCTGCGAGCACGGAGGGTCGCGGCCACCGCGAGTCAGACACCGTGGGGGTCAGCCACCACCCTTACTTGCTCCCTTACTTGCGCAGGGCGCAGGGCGTCCGTGGCTTGCTAACACAGTGCTGGTGTATTCAATCCCATCTTAAAGGCAATGAATTACTGGAAGGAATGAACAAGCAACGCCACGGCTGTCAGCAGAGGGAAAATTGAGTCGCGGTTTGCTGAAGTCGGGGAGATGAACGTTGGTTCAAAAGGCCAGCGTGGTCCTATGGGACCGTGGGAAGGAAGTGTTTTCCGAAGATGATTGAATGTCAAATCCAATCAACCGAAAGAACCCTACTTTGCGCAGAGTAAATATTAGGTCTGCGTCTGCTGGAGACCATTTTTCCTCTGCTGAGTGTTAAGCTCCAGAATGAAGCTGTTAATCTTTGGCCAACGTCTTGAAAAGCTCAGGTAAATCAAGCAAGCTTTACTGACTGCCGACGGCGACACAAACTACGAAACACCTGTGAGAGGGCAAGTGAAGTGTGTGTGCGCGTTGCTGGGTGTGGCTTCAACTCACGTACCTGTGCTACTGCTACACTTGCATATACCACGGTCACCTTACCTGGACTGAAATGTTCTAGAGTGCGAGATATAGTAACGACAAGCGGTTGTAAAGCAGGTGGTAGCGACTTACTGTATAACTTACTAAACGCCATATAAAACTCGTTGATGTTTAGTTTGCCGTCCTTGTCGGAGTCGTCGTAGGAGAGCATGTGGCCGAGACTACAGTCCTTGGCCAGCTGGCTGAGTTGCTCCCTGCTGGCAATCTGCAACCCAGACGCCCGCCGTCAAGAGTATTTTATAAGCAGCAGCAGCAGCAGCAGCAGCAGCAGCAGCAGCCAGCGTCCTACCTGTTCAAGCTCCTCGCGCTCCAGAAAGCCGTTGTTGTTCTGGTCGTAGTGGCTGAACATGATGCTGACGAGGTACTCTTTGCCCGAGTTGCGGTTGTCCTCGGCCATCACCTTCGCGTGGTTGTAAAGCAGCAAGTTGTCCTGCAACGCGAACCAAGAACGCGCACATTACCACCGGCTTCTTGTCATTTCTCTCAACTCGGATCTGCCACGTTTCTGAAGAAAAATAGGTTCTTATTTATTTCTCTCTCAAATATAATTTTGTCAAACTTTGAGGAAAAGACTGTCGACATTTTTAGCGCCGTGGGTCAAGCGTCAGATTCTAGTTCAAATGCCAGACCGAATTGACACAACATACTTTGCAGAATCACATTAGATAAAATTTGATTCGTGTCAAAACATAAAATCTCATTTACGGTTAGCGCAGGGAAGTGAACGTGAAGCGAGGCAGAGCGAGCACAAGTGAGCCAGCGCGGCTCGTGTCTACCTTCATGATCTCGTACTCCTGAATGGAGCAGTCCTCCTTCTCGTAGTAGCTGGTGTCGGCTTCGTCCTCCGCTAGGTTGTCTTCGAGACGCTCGCCGCCGTGGTACCCCAGCGGGGCGAACGTCGCGTTGGCCGACGCCGCCGTGGGGGGCGTCGCGACGGCCTCGTGGTGCCTCGGCCTCCCTGCAAACACCCAAGTCCGTCAGCTCGCCGCGCTCCCCAGCCGTCCTCCAACACCACACCCGTCCGATCCATCGGCAGACAGAAGCACGCCGCTGTATCTGTCTCTATTGTCCATTGCGTCGCCGCGATGTCACAACACCATGTTGTGACGGACAAGAAGCGGAATCCGCCAATAAAAGTTACACATCATTCTATGAAATAAATTATTTAAGGAAAATGTAAATATTTCATCCAAGACATAATGCTGAAGGCCTGTGGAGGGTGGGGGTACTGACCTTGAGCGGACGGCTGCGACTGCGGCTGCGCGGCGCAGGCGTGCGAGTGGTCGACGGCGATGGCGCGCTGCTCGAGACAAGCAGCGCGGTGGAGCTCGCAGTGGTTGGAGTAGGCACGACCGTCGCTGCCGCACACGGCCTTCTGATGTCGCCGGCAGCGTCGCTGGCACACGCACTGCGCCGCCCCCGCCGCCACCCGGCACTCCCGACCCTTGCCGCAGTACTTCACCAGGCATGGATCTGTGGGCACTCCGCTCTGTCAGTACCAGGCACGTGGTCGTGGGCACTCCGTGGCTGTCAGCACCAGGCACGTGGTCGTGGGCACTCCGTGGCTGTCAGTACCAGGCACGTGGTCGTGGGCACTCCGTGGCTGTCAGTACCAGGCACGTGGTCGTGGGCACTCCGTGGCTGTCAGTACCAGGCACGTGGTCGTGGGCACTCCGTGGCTGTCAGTACCAGGCATGGATCTGTGGGCACTCCGCTCTGTCAGCACCAGGCACGTGGTCGTGGGCACTCCGTGGCTGTCAGTACCAGGCACGTGGTCGTGGGCACTCCGTGGCTGTCAGTACCAGGCACGTGGTCGTGGGCACTCCGTGGCTGTCAGTACCAGGCACGTGGTCGTGGGCACTCCGTGGCTGTCAGTACCAGGCACGTGGTCGTGGGCACTCCGTGGCTGTCAGTACCAGGCACGTGGTCGTGGGCACTCCGTGGCTGTCAGTACCAGGCACGTGGTCGTGGGCACTCCGCTCTGTCAGCACCAGGCACGTGGTCGTGGGCACTCCGTGGCTGTCAGTACCAGGCACGTGGTCGTGGGCACTCCGTGGCTGTCAGTACCAAGGTATGCCGATGCCGACGCCGGGTGCACGGCTCCAGGCTCAACACCCGAGATCCCCTCGCGGGAATACACGCTGGAGAAGCGTCGCAGTTCTCCGCGGAAAGACTTAAAAGTAGAGCGACAAACAAAAAGGAAAACACAGAACGGGAGCGAGAGAGAGACAGAGATAGTGGGGGAGAGAAAGAGGGGAGAAAACTTTGCGGATGTGACTTGCCGACGTCGTCCTTTAAATCTTTTCATCCAATCAAGTCGAGCTCCCTCGGTTGACATCATTTTCAAAATAAACCTGTCCCGGCGTCGCATAAACTCGTGATCAGAGAGCGTGAATGGGATGACCGCCACCCCCCCCCCCCCCTCCCCCACCCCCGCCGCCGGGGGTGGGGGGCGGCCACCACGGGCCTATTAAAGCGAGGGCTTAGCGCGGCTCGTTGGCAACTGGACACGGACGCGTCGTCGCTAGGGAGTTATGACTGGCGAGGGACAAGGATCAATTCTCGGTGACTTGTGTTCGAAGGAATCACGCCGAGGGGACGGCGCCGAGGGAACGGGGGCGAGGGGACGGCGCCGAGGGAACGGGGGCGAGGGCGAGCCTCCGATCAAGTGTCGGCTTGAAACCAACAGCCAGCTCGCAGCTGCACGCGGCGGCGGCGGCGATATTAATTTCCCCGCCGCGCCGGAGTATTTACAACTCCTTCTGCCCGGCGACCCTCGCCCTCGAAGAAAGCGCCGTGAAATTAAGAAACGCCACAAATTAGTCTTTAACGAAGACGGGCTACCCTCGGCGCCGGCTGCTAAATTGGAAGAGTGATAAATAAATTATTCAGTAAGGTCGGTGACTTGTCGTACAATTTACTCGGCAAATAAATTCCCCGCTCCGCGAGGCCGGGGGACTACTTTGCAGAGGCCAGGGGGGGGGACTACTTTGCATTTAGATAAATAATTAATTCAATATCCGCGCCGCGCATTCCGGGGAGCGAACGTAGGGGGGCGCGGGGGGGGGGGGAGTCTATCTGGGACGTAATGCGTGGCGATTGCCACAGAGCGGGCGGTGGCGGGTGCGGCGGGGGCGGCGGGAGGAAAGAAGGGATGATTTATTAAGTAACATAAAGCAATGCCGGCGGAGCAGCTACGTGCGCGCACTGCGGAGTGAAGCGTCCGGCAGGGCCACGGATCGCCGTCAGCTCGTCAGCCGAAGCCGCCTTTCATTTGATTTATCTCACGAGGAAACTTCCGACCGACGACTCTCCGGGTTGCGTCGCCAGGAAAAACACAAGATCGCTGGCGCCCCGCGCGAAGCATCGCCCGCGATGTCGCTGGCGCCCCGCGCGAAGCATCGCCCGCGATGTCGCTGGCGCCCCGCGCGAAGCATCGCCCGCGATGTCGCTGGCGCCCCGCGCGAAGCATCGCCCGCGATGTCGCTGGCGCCCCGCGCGAAGCATCGCCCGCGATGTTGCTGGCGTCCGACGCACCCAGGTCTCAAGCATTCAGCGAGTATTTATTAGAGGAGCCACGCGGCCGCGTATCCGTTCCTAGCAAACATCTTCACGGACAAGCGCAGGCTGCTTGACGGGGCTGCCGTCATCAAAGTGTCGCTTAAAAATTCCCTGCGACGCGTTGGCAATCCGCGCCGACAGACAGAGCAACACCTCTGCTTGCTCTCTCTCTCTCTCTCCCTCTCTCTCTCTCCCTCTCTCTCTCTCTCTCTCTCTCTCCCTCTCTCTCTCTCTCTCTCTCTCTCTCTCTCACACACATCCCACACACAGGAGGCAGCGCGCAGTCGACACAAGTGGAATACGTTAGTGCATGTGTGCGCGATATTAATTTGTCCGCCTTTGAAAGCGAGTATCCAGCATTTCTGCTGCTGCTGCTGCTGCTGCTGCTGCTGCTGCTGCTGCTGCTGCTGCTGCTGCTGCTGCTGCTGCTGCTGCTGCTGCTGCTGCTGCTGCTGCTGCTGCTGCTGCTGCTGCTGCTGCTGCTGCTGCTGCTGCTGCTGCTGCTGCTGCTGCTGCTGCTGCTGCTGCTGCTGCTGCTGCTGCTGCTGCTGCTGCTGCTGCTGCTGCTGCTGCTGCTGCTGCTGCTGCTGCTGCTGCTGCTGCTGCTGCTGCTGCTGCTGCTGCTGCAGGACAGCAGGCCTAAGAGTGTCTCACCTTACGGCAGCGGCATGCAAGGAGTTGACGCCACTCCACGCCCCAGCGAGACCCACTCAAAGAGAACATATTTGTGATGGCCTCTTGGAGATCAAATCTCAAAAGGGAAGCAACTGAATGGGTGAATCATCAGCACCTACTTCCAACTACTGAAAAGAGTTGACCTAGCAGTGACCCGTTAATATGTTAACCTCTGGGTTGACTGATAGTAATAAATCCTGTTACCATCGTTTTATATGTTTTCAAAGTGGAAATCCCAACGAAGTAAGAGTACAAAAAATCCAACGCTTTGACTGAAAATGAGAGATAGACACTCAAGAGCGCAACTGTTCGTGCAGTTTTGCTCAATCGTTTCGGATAAAGCCGATCAGATGGTACTTGAAAGCCGAGAGCGCGAGCGCGAGGGAGAGAAACGACAAACGCTGAAATGTTGTTCCTGCACGCTGTGAAAAGGTCGCCCGACGGGAATTGCCGGGCATCCAGTTAACGCCGGGGAGGACGTCGACGCTGAGTCCCACGCTGATTGGCAGAGCGTAGCCGGCGTCTCAAAGCCCGGCGCCGTTGTCGACGAGAAGAACGTAAAGGTGGCGAGCAAGCCTCTTGACAAAAAAGACGAGCAGCGAAGACGATGGCTAACGAATAACAAAGTGGCCGCGTCGGAACCGGCGCTGTTATCTCGGAAGGAGACGGAGGGCCGTGTTCGAATAATGGACGTGAAATTGAACAACTAATCCCGTCCACCACTCAGGGATCCGCGTTCGGTTCCACGTGGCCGGCAGCCTAGAGAGAGGGAGATGGAAGAGATGAAATAGAAGGGAGAGCGGCCGAACGGCCACGCTGTGTCAATTGCTAGCCTAGTCGATCGACATGCTTCAAAACGAAAGCAATCAAAAATGTAAAAAGAGTGTAGGAGAGCTATTAATGTGTTTAATGAGCGCGTTCGAGAAGGGAGACAGAGAAAACGGTCGCGGGTGTTTGAATTCGATCAATGCGTTCATTCTCTGCCGGCGGCGCCTGATTCCGCCCCATTTAAATTGATTCAGCGGGAGAAGAGTTCACGGGCTTAGAGAGACACTCGTGAATAAACGATGCCTTGTGATTGTGTCTAAGCGAAGCCACTTGTTAATTTAAGTAAAGCCATATTAAGAGGTTAAGTGTCTATAAAGCCGGGTATCGCTCTGTAATCCGGCGTTTTATTCCTCTTGAGTGTCTTGCCGTGACGCAAAGAACAGTCTTTTATTCGACAAAGGATCCGGCTGATCGAAGAAAGCGTCGCACAGAGCTGGACGAAGCGGCGAGCGCGAGCCACGGTTTTAATACTGTGCTCGAGTCCATGAGGCTCCCAGCTCTGAGGAGAAGCCGTAGCTGCTTAGAACAGAAGGCTCACGCTCTTGAGCACCGAGCTGCATTCCTCAGCCGGCGCCGCCATGCTCGAGCACATATTACGTCTGCCAGAGCTCGGAATCAAATCGGATTTTGATCTTAGTCGAGCAACAAATAAAATAAAAATGTGACTTTCTTTTCAGAATACTACAACATTATAAAGCGCATGTTGTGGGACCGGGCCTGAGCAGCGACGGCATCACAATGACAGATATTTTTTCATCTCCTCCAGTTCACATCCTTAACTCTCTTATTCCCATTTACAGAGCCCCGCGTTATGAGCCCACACACAATGAAAGAAGGCTCCCCCTGCATCCTCCGTCCCCCATCCCTCTTTCTTCCTCGCGACCGATTCTTATCCACTCTCTCTCTGAAAGTTGTAAGATTTTTTTCCCTCGGCTTGTGTCTGATGTTCTCCCTGTTCTCAATCACCCTGTGCGCTCGGCGGCGTCCGCTCCCCGCTCCCCGCTTCCCCGCTTCCCCGCGCGCAACAGTGATCTATCGCATCGCTCTCTTTCTGCACCAATTCATCGGCAATACTCGTCGTTCTATTTTATATCTACTTCCTGTAATTTTATTTCCCCTCCCTCCTCCCCGGTGCACGCCGTGGGGGCGGGGGGTCCCATCTCGAGTCCTCGTTGGGACGGCTCGCTGGCTTGGCTCCATTAGGGATCGCCCCGCTGAGGGTGCTTTGCGACTGTCTTCTCAGGCTCAGCTTCGTCCTGGCCGAGCAGCGATCTCCAGGGAGCCGGGAAACTTTACCACCTGCCTACAGGAACGCGTTAGGGGCCGACAGGCTGCGTCATGCGCCATGGATGGAGGCGCCGGGTTGGCGCGTGCTTTGCGGGCTGCTTCCAGGGGCAAGGGAACAGAGACCCGGGCGCACGTGACGAACCCGACCTCGAGGCAGCAGGGTGCGAGGTTTCCCGGGAACGTCTTGGCAGAACCAAGTATCGGGTATCGGACGTGACGCGTCACGAAGCTCCCATCTCCAATTATCTCGCGCAGGTAGTTTTCCTTGTGTTTCTTGGCCGGCCGGGTTTGTCGGCAACTTCTCCGCTGGCGCTGGCGCCTGGCAATGGCCGGGACATGACTCACACAACCACGCGATTCGGCTGCTACAATTACAAGATATTCTTCTTACGTTTATCAGTTACAAGCATTCGTGTCCACAACGGCTTTAAAGAAAGAAATGTCAGTCATGTTCCATTGTTTCGCCGAGCAGCGTGCATGGGATGCCTACAAGCGAGCAACAGTTTCCACCCGGCAACGGAGCATTTCGGCTTCATCCAGCGCCGGCCGCAGTGCTAAGGGTGGAGGTGCCGTGCCGGGTTGCTCTGCGGGCTGCGTCTAGGGGCTACGTCACAGAATCTCGCGGGAAAGCGGGAATGACCTTGGAACATGACCTTGAACCGTTGGAAGAACATAGCGAACCACCGCTCTCCCCGCGGCATCGCCCCAACGAAGCCCGAGGGCTGACTCACTCTGCTTGGTGAGGATCGCGTCCTCGTCAGCATCGTACTCGTCGTCGACGTCCTGTCCGGGCTCCGGCGACGCCAGCAGCAGGTCGACGGACGCCAGCGTCGGCGTCGGCGTCGGCGTCGGTGGCGGCGTCGGCGTCGGCGTCGGGGCCAGCGTGTCGTCGCGGTGGTGGCGGGACTTCTGCACAAAGAAAGTGTGGAGGGAGGCGTTAGTCACAGCGACGGAGAGCGCCGCTAGGAACGACAGCCAATATGTGCTCACACTTTACTATCAAACGATTTTACAAGAATAAATAATATGCTTAAATAAACACGAGATTTTTTAAAAATCCGTTTCCGATATCAGTTTCTCCGCTTTGTTGCGAGCCACTGTACGCTACTTTGAGAATAAATACGGAGAAATGAACCCCTGCGGGCTTGAGTATCTCCAAGATCTGCGAATGTCTGCATGGTTATCTTCGGAACAATCGAAGCTTTGAATTGCATCCGGGCACGAAGAGGGCGACTGCTTAATTGCACCCTGCGCTCCCCGCGGCGAGAACAGGCGGCTTGCTAATTACATTAAAACACCGCCTTCCTGGTGAAGGGGCGAGGGGCAGGGGCGGGGGCGGGGGAAGTAGGGCAAACAAAGTCAGTTAGAAAAGAACTGTGCTATCAGTGCATGGCTCATTCGCCGGTAATCACGTTCCTCTAAGCCGGTTCGGAACGCGCGGTTGCTCCGCTGGCCGACTGTGTCCAGTCTTCTGTTGAGATGTTTTCAACGAGGGAAGCTCGCCACGTGTTGCCATAGCTTAACAGTCCGTTATCATTGACGAGCACTGGTCGAAGGGAGTGAATCCAATACTAGGTTTTATTTTCTTGTTTAACGCTCTTTCAACGCTCCCTGGTCTAATTTCGATGAAGCCATTCAACTTGCTTTTTAAAGGAACTTTTTAGAGGTCATTTTCAATCCTTCTGCACGCCAAATAAAGAACATGGCGAAATCTGCCAGATGCTCAACTCGTATAAAAATTGTGTTCTTAGAGTTTAACAGAGTTTTATGTTGAGTTTAGTACTGGTGCAATGCATACTTTTATGATGTTTCGTAGCTATTTCCCACTTTTATCTCCCTTCATCCCTTAAAGACGTAGTTTTTAGAAAATCTCCACTTTCCGTTAGCCCGCCGATGGCATGTGGCCACTTTGTCTTGACAATCAGGTGTCTGCTTGTTCCTCGGCCCGTGGTACAGCCATTAGGAGGTGTCTGCTTGTTCCTCGGCCCGCGGTACAACCATTAGGAGGTGTCTGCTTGTTCCTCGGCCCGTGGTACAGCCATTAGGAGGTGTCTGCTTGTTCCTCAGCCCGTGGTACAGCCATTAGGAGGTGTCTGCTTGTTCCTCGGCCCGTGGTACAGCCATTAGGAGGTGTCTGCTTGTTCCTCGGCCCGCGGTACAGCCATTAGGAGGAGTCTGCTTGTTCCTCGGCCCGTGGTACGGCCATTAGGAGGTGTCTGCTTGTTCCTCGGCCCGCGGTACAGCCATTAGGAGGTGTCTGCTTGTTCCTCGGCCCGTGGTACAACCATTAGGAGGTGTCTGATTGTTCCTCGGCCCGTGGTACAGCCATTAGGAGGTGTCTGCTTGTTCCTCGGCCCGCGGTACAGCCATTAGGAGGTGTCTGCTTGTTCCTCGGCCCGCGGTACAGCCATTAGGAGGTGTCTGCTTGTTCCTCGGCCCGCGGTACAGCCATTAGGAGGTGTCTGCTTGTTCCTCGGCCCGCGGTACAGCCATTAGGAGGTGTCTGCTTGTTCCTCGGCCCGCGGTACAGCCATTAGGAGGTGTCTGCTTGTTCCTCGGCCCGCGGTACAGCCATTAGGAGGTGTCTGCTTGTTCCTCGGCCCGTGGTACAGCCATTAGGAGGTGTCTGCTTGTTCCTCGGCCCGCGGTACAGCCATTAGGAGGTGTCTGCTTGTTCCTCGGCCCGCGGTACAGCCATTAGGAGGTGTCTGCTTGTTCCTCGGCCCGTGGTACAGCCATTAGGAGGTGTCTGCTTGTTCCTCGGCCCGCGGTACAGCCATTAGGAGGTGTCTGCTTGTTCCTCGGCCCGTGGTACAGCCATTAGGAGGTGTCTGCTTGTTCCTCGGCCCGCGGTACAGCCATTAGGAGGTGTCTGCTTGTTCCTCGGCCCGTGGTACAGCCATTAGGAGGTGTCTGCTTGTTCCTCGGCCCGTGGTACAGCCATTAGGAGGTGTCTGCTTGTTCCTCGGCCCGCGGTACAGCCATTAGGAGGTGTCTGCTTGTTCCTCGGCCCGTGGTACAGCCATTAGGAGGTGTCTGCTTGTTCCTCGGCCCGTGGTACAGCCATTAGGAGGTGTCTGCTTGTTCCTCGGCCCGCGGTACAGCCATTAGGAGGTGTCTGCTTGTTCCTCGGGCCGCGGTACAGCCATTAGGAGGTGTCTGCTTGTTCCTCGGCCCGTGGTGCAGCCATTAGGAGGTGTCTGCTTGTTCCTCGGCCCGTGGTACAGCCATTAGGAGGTGTCTGCTTGTTCCTCGGCCCGTGGTACAGCCATTAGGAGGTGTCTGCTTGTTCCTCGGCCCGTGGTACAGCCATTAGGAGGTGTCTGCTTGTTCCTCGGCCCGTGGTACAGCCATTAGGAGGTGTCTGCTTGTTCCTCGGCCCGTGGTACAGCCATTAGGAGGTGTCTGCTTGTTCCTCGGCCCGCGGTACAGCCATTAGGAGGTGTCTGCTTGTTCCTCGGCCCGTGGTACAGCCATTGGGAGGTGTCTGCTTGTTCCTCGGCCCGTGGTACAGCCATTAGGAGGTGTCTGCTTGTTCCTCGGCCCGTGGTACAGCCATTAGGAGGTGTCTGCTTGTTCCTCGGCCCGTGGTACAGCCATTAGGAGGTGCCGGCCCTGCCCGCAAGGAGCGCGTGACGCCGCGCACGGCAGACACGTGTCGTCACGGCATCAGCGCCCATCCGCGTCGCCAGCGAAGAAAGACATGCCGCTGCCAAGATGACTTCCCCGAGACGCCGGCGCGTCAGCAAGACCTCCCCCTTGCAATCCTTCGACTGCTCCGACGAGGAATCAGCGACCAGCAAATGTAATTACCACGCTGCGAGAGCTCCGTGTGCCAATCATAATATTCCGATAATTCCCAATCAGATGAGGCTTGCAAAGTGCCGGCACGCTGTGATTGGGTCCTAATGAACCGACGCTGAATATCGCAGGCCGACTGCCTTGTTCCATGCAGCTCCGATCGGGTGGTTAAGCAGCCGACTGGACGCGTCCGGCCAGCGGCCAGCAGCTGCACTCTCTGAAGCGCGCCACGACGGCGTCGGGCAGGGATCCGTGTACAGAAACTTGTCATTGCAAACCGTCATCCGCGCGGACAGACCACCGACCCTCGGCCGCCTGTCTTCGCTGCCGTCTTCGCCTATCGATTGGCGCGATGCGGGAAGGCGGCGGTGGTAGAGGGGGTGATGAGCGCCGAGGGACACCCGCCCACTTGGAGACGGGAGAGCGAGGAACATAATTGCAGGTGGAAATTCTCATCATCTCGATGATGGGATGCTGATGGGTGGCGCGAGGGGAGGGAAAAAGATTACAGAGTTTAACGGGGACGTCGGCGCCGCACTTTCCCTTGAATTGATAGCAACCATTATCAGATTTTAAGCACGTCTCTCGCGAATGTGTTAACGCGTTGCTGTGCGCGACGGAATAATGGCCAGGTCGGAGAAAAACGCGGATTTTATTTCGCTTATTTGAAATAATGTAAAGTGTCCTTTGAAAATGAGTCGGGGAGCGCTCGAAGAATTTAGAAGACGCAGACGGAGGAACGGAAATAATTCATGTTCGCAACTACCTCCTGGCAGACGTACAAGGGAACGGATGGGAAGCAATTTGCAGCGGGGAGGAGGAATGAATGGCGTGTTATTTCTATAAATACCATCTGGGAAAACCTGGGAGTTGTTTCGAATAATGCTGAGACAGTGCGAGGAAAAGGAAATAGAATGCACGTGCGCGCAGCGTGGCTGTTTCGTAGGCCAGCGGGGCCAGAGTCCATTTCCTTGGACAGGGTGTCGTCGGACCATGCAGGCCGAAAAGTGCAAGAGGCAGGGAATGATGCAGGTTTAACCCGGTGGAAGTTTCGCTGATCGATTGCCAGCACATTGTCGCTAGCAATTGTTGCAGCATTTTACGCCGTTACGATCTGCTATTTGCTGAAATTCGTCCGAATGTCCGAGTGTCGTTTGCAGTTCGCGATGGGGAAACACGGGAACGTTAAAATAACAGAACTTTTCTCTGATCGAACTGGCACTCGAGTCACAACAAAGGCATGGCAACAGTATATTGGCACGATACGGGTATCAATGATGGATTTAGTAGCATTTTTGCAAGCTGAAGTGTATAGGTGATACCTAAACAAAAAGTGCTGGCAAATCCTAGTAGTGTATTCAGCAGCATTGTTTGGTGTTCAAGGCACTCGAAAGCACACACTGTGTGTTTATTTTCGAGAGGAGCGTCACAACACAGCGCATTTCGCGTACAGACATAAATACACAACATGTGATTGCTGCTCTAATTACAGGCTAAAGCTGCTTGATCCCATGCACGGTGGCGTCAATGTACGCGTCGAGCAGTTAAGCCGACTGCCGAGCTTCCCCGAGCTTCCCTGAGCTTCCCCGAGCTTCCTGGAGCTGCAGCGCGGCGCACGGAAGAGCGGAGGACTGGTCTATGTGGCGCTCGAAGCTCTGCACGCGGTGAATCCTCGCTCGCTACCAAAGTTCGCACGCTGGCTCGGAGTGTGCTGTCTCGACCGCTGCTCGCGTGTCACTGCGAGGTCGAGGGTCCTCCAGGGTTGGTCAGGGTCGGTCCTTCGCAGGACGCCCGGCTTCCGGTGCCTTCATAAGTGTCGTCTGCGACTGCTCTCGCCATCTATCGCTACATTTTATTCACTCTTGGACGTAATATTGCACCATGTTTGGATAACTCCTTTTTTGTTTCAGTGGAACAACGCGGTTATTCTGCACCCTTTTACAGTCGATTACCCCGATAAAGTCGGAAGTAAATTGAAATAATTCATGGGGCTGCACTTGCATTTTTCCCCCCGCGTTGTGAAAGCATAAATAAATGATGGGCGCATAAATCAGGGGAGGAATAATGAAGAAGCTATCGGGCGCGCGGCTCGCCACTTGATTATGTTGATCTATGCTGATTCGAACGTTTCAGCTTCAACCAAGTGCATTTCAAACCAAAAATTCAACATCGACGTCATCAATATGCAATTCCAAAATTCACGAATCATGTCGAAAGTTAATTAAAAACATCATAAATAACGAAATTAGAGATTAAAACGAACGTGTCCATACTCAGTGTGCGATTGCGTAAATTACCGGTGGCAGGGTTTCGCTGTCCGCATGAACACTGTGGTCGAGCCTGCGGCGATCACAAAAACAAATGCACCGCCCGGTTCGCTTGCACCAGCTCGCTCTGTCGCGGCCTGGCGTCAACTAATTTCAAATTGCGCTATAATTAATTTTAAAACGTTTTCGACAGTTTTCGACATCGGATCGTGTTCGGCGCCCAAAGGGGACAGGCGCAGGGGATGGCGGGTGGGGTTGGGGATCGGGGTGATGTGTAGATTGACCTGTCAGGGCGTGAAATACACTCCGGACTGCTGCCGACTTGTCAGACCGTTGACAGCGCTGTCAGAGCGGCGTTCTGCTGCAAACAGCGACTCTCAAAACGAGGCGCCCGTCAACAACAAATTGCCGTCGGCGAGGAATTAACAATCGCGCGTCACTTTGTGGTTCCGCCTCGGTTTCTTGAGAGTTTGCTGCGTCTACCTCCGTTCTGGAGCTCGAATGAGCCAAGCATTATTAACTTAACTTTCTGTAAAAACTGGCGAAGCCCTAGTGGCTATCCCGTCGTCGTCGTCGTCGTCGTGTTGCTTGGAGGTGAGACGCGGCAGCACACTACGTCCCAGCGCGGCATGATCCATCCCAGGCTTAGAAAAGCTTAAGCTAGTTAGCCGCACAAGCTTAAGCCAGCGTCGCCATCGGACTCGCTAATGCCGGCATATTTCGACCTGCGTCGCCGCAATGCACCCTAAACTGCGCTCAAATTATGCACACAACCGAAGTTTACAACTTCCAGCAGCAATAACACTGCTAATTCTCGGCAGTGCAGCGTAAACCTAGATCCACATCTTACCCAAGGCCAGCAAGACAAGGGAATTTAGCACCGTACCAGCGCAGCGATGCTAGACGCTCGCAATGCAACCACGGAAATAAAACTTTTACAGCTCGAGGGGCGAGATGATGGTCTTCTTCCCGAAGGCTAAGCATGAAGAAGGATTAGACCCCGATGTTGGTGTAAAGCAGCAATAGAAAAGTTTTAAGCGCACATCAGCTCGACAAACAAACTGCAAGTCAATATCTCTGACGTCGGCGGCGATCGGACAGATTGGTGAGCGAGGCGGAGAGTGACATGTAGAGGTGACCGGTGGCCACCACGTGTCTGTTTAAAATTGTAGAATATCGATAAATAATGATATTATCTACGATAATATGATAAAAATGTTTTAAAAACGTAATAAACCTTTCCCTAGAACTTTGTGAAAATCAGCACTCCTAAAAGCAACCCGCAAAGCAGTAGCAACCCGGCCCTTCCATCACCAGCTGTTTAGCTCCTAAACGCAACCCGCAAAGCAGTAGCAACCCGGCCCTTCCATCACCAGCTGTTTAGCTCCTAAACGCAACCCGCAAAGCAGTAGCAACCCGGCCCTTCCATCACCAGCTGTTTAGCTCCTAAACGCAACCCGCAAAGCAGTAGCAACCCGGCCCTTCCATCACCAGCTGTTTTACTCCTACACGCAACCCGCAAAGCAGTAGCAACCCGGCCCTTCCATCACCAGCTGTTTAGCTCCTAAACGCAACCCGCAAAGCAGTAGCAACCCGGCCCTTCCATCACCAGCTGTTTAGCTCCTAAACGCAACCCGCAAAGCAGTAGCAACCCGGCCCTTCCATCACCAGCTGTTTTACTCCTACACGCAACCCGCAAAGCAGTAGCAACCCGGCACTTCCACCACCAGCTGTTTTACTCCTACACGCAACCCGCAAAGCAGTAGCAACCCGGCACTTCCACCACCAACTGTTTTACTCTTACACGCAACCCGCAAAGCGGTAGTAACCCGGCACTTCCACCACCGGCTGTTTTACTCCTACACGCAACCCGCAAAGCGGTAGCAACCCGGCCCTGAAATATTTCATTTTGAAATTTGCAATTTTGGCTGTAAATAATTACAATATTCATGGGAAATAAATTTGACAGAGTTAAAGTCACCGTTGAACTGCAAAACGTCGTACTTTAGGTGGTAAATGTCAAAGAGCAAGACGTTCAAGCATCTCATCCATGAGACTCGACTATTGATACCAATCTGAAATCTTGTCACTGAAGCGAGGAGGAAGAAATAAAGGGTGTCGGTGATCGCAGCGCTGTCAAGGGTCAGAGCACGTGATCCGATGCATAATAGATCCCTCGGCCGACCGGCGGGCGTGAAGTTCCACGAGTCGCATCGTGGAATCGATCAAAGACGCGCCACCCCCCGATCGCCGCATGCCGCCCCCATGCCGCCTCCGGGAAGCAAGCCTCGGCATTACCAGCGAAGCCGGCAATTACCTTCGAGTGGAGCGCGGCGGGCCGCAGCGCGCTCCCCGTGCGAAGCGCAGGGGCAATCGTGGAAACTGGGTCTCGGTGCTGCAGCCAGAGACAATAAGCTCTCAGTTCCGACGCCAACACAAAGGCGGGCGAAAAGAATGTAGATTGCGCGGGAAGGAAGACAATTATTTTCTTGTTATTTTCTTGTTTGCGTTGTCTGCTGGCAAACAAAGGCGCGCTCCGTGCGGGCGGCACTGCGGGCATCTCACGGGTCCAGTCAGAAGTTCTACCCAGATATCCCGCAGTACATCCAATGTTTTGAAAGGAACATTTATAAACTGCTTTGCAAGAGGTTAACTGAACTTTCAAGTCAATT